>OX422213.1:322934031-324184031 GCA_949130495.1 Sambucus nigra
GGGATCTAATGTATCAACTTCTGATTCGCTATTAGGCTCCAAAGTGTCAACTTGGTAAGTAAAGGTGTGTTTGATTGACCATATTTTCCATGGAAAACAAAAAATTTCTATGTATTTTCCATTTTTTATGGCGTTTGATTACAAAATTTTCCAAAGAACTATTTTCCAAAAAAACAGCTCACGTGACCCATTTTTCCTTAAAACGCTGGAAACCAATTCCCCACTAACCCCTAAGAATTCGATTCTAGTTAGGATTTTACACGATCTTTTCCACCCAAATGATCGTGCTTATCTATTATCCTCGATTTATAACCTGATTTCCATTATCCATTTGAGAAAGTAACCCTCTCTCTATCTCTCACTTTCGTTCTTGTTAGGCGTACAATCAAGTCTCTGGTTTTAAGTGTTGGGCTCCAACTTTGCCATTCATCTCTCTTTGAAGGTATGTTACTCTCTCCCTCTCAGTGCAAAACCCATAGAATATCATGAAAGAAAATTAATCCCCATTCTTGTGTGTGTTAACTCTCACCAGTCTCCAGCTTTTTTTAGCTTTTGATATCATAAGAACACAAGTGTTTCCCATTCTTGTGTGTGTTGACTCTCACCGTCCTCCTATTTTTTTTGTTTCTTCAGTTCCCATTCTTGAAAAAATGAACATTGAGAACCTTCTCCTCTCCTTTAAAAAAATATTAAAGGCTAGAAATGCTTGATTATGCTTTAAGCTTTACGAGATCTGTTATGAGCCATGATCTTTTCTTGTTGAGTGGTTACCAAGTCAATTCTGGCAATTAAAGCATTTTTGTGGTGGGACACAGATAAAGTTCTATGTATGTATGACAACTTGGGGTGAGAAGTGATTTGACTTTTTCTGCAAAGCTTTGATACCAATTCTTTTGAATTTCCCAACCAATGTTTGATACGTGTTGAAAAGAGAGTGTAATCAACATCTCTCCATGATGGGTTGTCAAGTTTAAGTCCAGATGTGTGGTTATCCCTTGAAACACTCGGGATCTGTTAAGAATATATATATATATTTGTATCCCACTCAATTATGTATATATATATTTGTATCCCACTCAATTATGTATGCTAAAAAAATAACAAACTCATTATTAAACTAGTGCAAAACAGAGTAAAAAGAACTCATAGCTAAAAATAGTACACAACAGAGTAAGAACAAACTCCCTGTTTTGATTGGTTTTGTTCATAATACTTTGGTGTTGTTCAAAATATCCTTGTTCCATTGTTTATAGAGTACTGTTGCTGAACAAAAAAATTCACAGGAAAAAAATTTGAACATGTTTGCTTCTCATTGAACAAAGTTTTATACCGAAGATACCTACAGTTTTACCCCTAAAAATACCTATTGTTTTAACTCATATATAAAAACAGTAGGTATATTTATACATATACCAAATACTTTTGAAAGAAGGGTTTGTTAGTAATGAATATCATACCCATTAATTTCGAATACAACAATGTTTTTTGTAATTATTTATATAATTTAGATTATTATGTTTTCTATAATTCAATGATAATTTTGTAATTAATTTTCTCTGCCACCTTAGATTTGTACGTTATGACTATTATAATTTTTTTAATAATTTATCGTTGTGTATGTGAAGCATTACTATCAAATGGCAAGAACACCAAACAATGGCCAGCTTGTGGGTGCATTTTGGGCAATGGTAATGCAAGCGGTAGTTTTGTATAGCACTATTAGGCGTTATCGTGATCGACATCTCACTAGGGCACCTTATAGAAATTAGGATGAAGATAGGGCTATAGTACTACATCGATTGTACAACATGAGCGATAGGATTTGCCACGAGCAACTTAGGATGAAACGAGGTCCATTCCACAGGTTGTGTGCTACTTTACGTACTTACGGGTTACTCGATAGTCGATTTGTAAGGGTTGAGGAACAGGTTGCTATATTTTTAACCACGGTTGGTCATGACGAACGCAATCGTGTTGAAAGTTTGCATTTCTTCAGATCTGGACAAACAGTGAGCCATTACTTTCATAGAGTTTTAGATGCATGTCTTATGCTCTATAGGGATATAGTCACTAATGCAACTGTCGCGAATTCCCCATATGATAAGGATCATGTCGAAGACTGGTACCATTACTTTGAGGTTAGGTCTTATTACTGAATTATTTATTTTTTTTACTAATTGATGTATGTTTTTTTTTATTAACAAAGCTTTCTTCTAGGATGCCGTGGGCGCGATAGACGGTACTCACATCGCTGCAAATGTTAATCTACTAGAGCAACCTAAATATCGCAATAGAAAGCAAGTCATATCACAAAATGTGTTAGTGGCATGTACATTTGATATGAAGTTTACTTATGTACTTGCTGGTTGGGAGGGATCGGCACATGACGGTCGCTTATTAAGGAGTGCTATCATGCGACAAGGACCTAAGTTAACGGTTCCTATTGGTATAATTTGTATTTTATTGTCATTCATAAATTATAACAAAGTAAATCTCATTATCTAATGATGGTTTATCATAATACTAGGTAAATATTATCTCGCTGATGCTGGATTTCCATTGGTTCCGGGTTTTCTTTCACCATATCGAAAGACTTGTTATCACCGTAGAGACATCGAGGGTCAACGACCAGAAAATAGTAAAGAATTGTTCAACTTTCACCATTCATCACTTCGTAATGTCATCGAGAAAACAATAGGGTTGCTTAAGAAAAGATTTTCGTATCAAAGACATCAGCCCTTTCACGATATTGACACACAAGCAAAAATATTACTTGCTTGTTGTGCCCTTCATAATTTCATACGAATTGATGATATAGATGATGTTTGTAGCGATGACGAGGTTAGCAATGATGAAGTTAACCCCTCTCCTCAAGATGTACCTGAAGTTGCTTCCCTTAACGCCCATATCACTTTCACAGCCGAGTCTAGTTGGAATACTAGGAGGAATATTACGGCTATTGCAATGTGGAATGAATATCAGACAAACCCCAATGTGGGGGTTAACTTTGATTGAGATTTTTTTATTACGAATTGTTGCTGGCACACTAAATTTTCAATTTTAGGTTTATTAAAATTTCATGCGTAATTATTACTATGCATGTTGAATTGACTAATTTGATAAATCAAATTTTCATCTAAAAATGTTCACAATATAATGTTAAACAGGTTTAATGGCAACTTATCGCCAAAATGGAAGTTATGTGCCATTTCGTGTCCCACGACCTACCACGACCACATGCCCTCACCCTGATATTGAGGAAGTTAGTCAACCCTCTTCTCAATCAGTTCCAGGTAATTCAAAAAAAGGGCAAGTTCGCTGGACTGATGAAATGGATGAGCAATTGGTAAACACGCTCATTGAACAAGTGCTAGCTGGGACAAAACGAGCGGACAATGGATTCACGACAACTCAGATTTTGAAGGTGGCTGAGCGCGTATATTCTCGATGTGGCGTAGCTGTTGTTGAGAAGAACGTAAGAGGACGTTTGAAGACTTTGAAAAAAGATTATACGGATCTCCGTGAGCTATTAAAGGTTAGCGGTTTTGGGTGGGATGCTAATACTGGACGGATCACAGCGGATCCTAATGTTTGGGAAGAGTACATTAAGGTATCACCTAATTTTTTATTTACGTTTATAATTATTTTTTAGTTTAATGAAATTTGGTTATTTATTAATTTTATATATTTTGTATTTAGGATAAACCTGATGCAGCGAAGTTAAAGGGGAAGGTGTGTATTCACTACCATGATTTGGGTATTATTTTTGGCGATGACATTGCAACGGGTGATCGAGCCGTATCAGGAAATGACTTTCCCCCGATGAATGCTAATGATGCTAGTGAAAACATTGGGGTGGGATTAAACGATGAAAACGAGGCAGCTGAGAATGTTACTAATGAGAAAAATCCTTCCATCACGTCCAAACGAACCTCGCAAGGACCAAACTCAAAAGTTCGACGTAAACGTAGGCAACCTGTGGACGATGCTTCTGCTGCCTTATCTGTTATTGCTGATTCATCAAAAAAGATTGCAGTTGCTTTAGAAATGCAAGCTGTTACATTTGAAAAGCAAGCAATGCAAACTCACGTCAATTGGAAAGTTATCTTGGACAAGCTCAAGGCCATGAACATAGAGAAAACTGATATAATGAAACTCATTACAGTTTTCGAGCAAGACAAAGAATTGGGTCGGATATTCATTGACTTATATGATGATGAGTTTGCACGTGCTTGGATTGACGATAAGATTGGGCAGGAGTCGTCAAATTAACGTGTTTTTATCATTTGACTTTATTTTGTTGGATTAATTATTATTCTTCTAGTTGGCACATCATATAGTTCGTAGTTTTTCAGACATTATAGTTTTTGTTGGTTATGAATGAATATTTATGCATTTTAATATTTTATATTACTACTGTTTTAATGACATGTGTCTTGGGTTATAATTTTGAAAGTTGAATGGTATTTATTTATTTAGTTTTCAATTTGAAAGTTTTGCAAATAAAAATAAACTTTTACATATACAGTTGTCATAAACCTCTTATTTTCTAGTTGAAAAATAATGCTAATCAAACAACAAAACATGAAAAATACTTAATTTTCCAGTTGGAAAATAAAAGCAATCAAACAACCACTAAAAACGTTTTCCATAGAAAATATTTTCATAGAATAATTTTCCATGGAAATCAATTATTTTCAATTCATTTTCCAACTTTGCAATCAAACGCACCCTAATGTTTTTTTTCTTCACATCGATCGAGTTATCCTGCTCGACTGAGGAGTAATAGCATTCTCTGCCCACTTTTTGATCACCTTTCATGACACCAACCCTAAAATGAGTAGGGAAGTTCAAACATATATGGACTGTGTACGGTACAACTTCAAATTTCTTTAGTCCTATTCAGCCGAATATCAGTTTGTAAGCATACTAAACATCTTTATCCATGATAAAAAAATGTATCTTTTGGGTACGACTTACTGGCCAAGTGCCAAATAACACTTCCAACTTGACTGTTCCTAAATGATAAACTTTTTTCCCTGAAAAACCAATCAAAGGTCTGCGATATGGTTCCAATTGGCTAAGCGTTAAGCCCAAACTCTAGAAACAAGAATAAAACATAATATCAGTTGAACTTCCATTGTCTATCAAAACCCTGCGATGATGGTATCCTGGATTCTAAACTTAATGACCAGTGGGTCATCATGAGGATACAGTGTTCTTATTTTTGGAGAAGTCGATGAACAATTTGTCTTTGTTTACTTTCATGGGCCGATCATCTTCATTCGGATTGATTCGCTGTATATAGGAGCAGGCCTGTGCTTTATTCATGAAGGCTTTCTGTTCTGTAGTTTGATCTCCTCCTCTCCCGTACCTCCACCTATGATGATATCACAATAAAAAAAACTTATCATGGCTACCTCAATTTTGAGTTGCTTTGGTTTCTTTGGTAGGTCAGGATATTCTTCATAACCATCTTTATGGTTTCACTTCCTATCGTCTCTAGGTTTACACGGAGAATTTGGCCTTCCTCCTGCTTATTGGCTTTCACGCTGATCAATAAATTTGCTCAACTTTCCTCGGTGAATAAGGGATTCAACTTCGTTCTTTAAAGCAATACAATGATCAGTCGTGTTTTCATAATCCCCGTGGAATTCACAATATTTGGATTTATCTCTCTTATTGGGGGTGCCCTCAACTTCTCAGGCCACTTCAAATCTTTATCGTGCCTAATTTCTTCAACGATATGATGGATACTGACGGTCAACGAAGTATATGCTTCGTACTTTTTGGGCTTCTCATCTTTCATTTGTTTATATTCCTTCTTTTCAGGCTTAGTGGTGGGACTTTGCTTTGCAGCCATTGTTTCCTCAATATTTTGTAATTTTTCCTGCCTTAGCCATGAGCTCCGTCATGGTTTTGGGAGGATCTTTTGCCAAAGTGTAGTATAGCTTCTCTGAAAGTGATCCACTCATCAAGGCGGTGATGGTTGTCTTTTTTTATCATCAACCACTTTTAGTTTCTGGATATTGAAAGGAGTGATGTATTCTCTAGTGGTTTCTCCTTATCGCTGCCAGACACTCAGGAAATGGGTTACTCTCTTAATTGGCTTGCCCTAAAATAAAAGTTGATAATGAACAGCTCGGCAAGTTGATTAAAATTGGAAATTTTTTCTCAGGGCAAGTTGTTATACCATATTTGGGTTGAACTAATAATGGTGCTTGAAAAAGCTCTACATCTCATTTCATTAGGAATAAAATATATGTCAGTTGCAGCCTGATACTGCTCGATGTGTAAAACTGGGTCAGTTTTACCATCATATTTAGGGGTAACCACTGGGGTTTTAAATTTAGATGGAGTTGAGAAATCAATAATTACTTGGATGAAGGGAGACCCCTTGAAAAAATTCCGCTACAATGGGTTCCTTGCCTTGTCCATTTATCCCAGTCAATCTTATAATCGTTGGATCAATCATTTCCATGAATGATTTCCTCCATTAGATCTGTTCGAAGCAGCTTGGCAGTCACGACCATGTGTTTGTGTTGAGCTCTCTAAGTGAGAAGTCTTCTCGACGTGCATAGATCTTCGGATGCTTGACCTAGATTTGACCGATCCTTCGTGATGTTTGACTGGGTGTTCATATAGTCTAGATAACTCCCCACGGGGATTTTTAGTTGCTCGGGGTCCCAATAAATCGAAAGGTGAGGCTCTGCTCAGCCTTTCCAAAGCATTTGGCCTTTCAAGAGAGAAAGAATGATCGTCATAGAATTACGTGGGTATGAGTGATGGCTTACTCCCCAATAATAAGTCCTATCGCACGAAGACCTGGAATAACTATATCGTTTATTCCTAGTAGACGGAGATGGCATTTCTCTCCTCAAAGATGGAATCGTATTTTACCTAGAAAGAGCTGACTCTCAGGGTTATTTATTTCCCTTGAATAAAGACGTACGTGATAGAGAATGATATTGAACACACGTTCCCACAAACAGAGCCAATCTGTTGATGCCAAAAAATGGACTAGATCCAATTTTCTAATCACAAATAAAATATCATATGCGAATATATATACACACAAGAGACAAAGAGTTTTAAAGTGGTTCGGTTGTGAAGGAAAGTCTACGTCCACTGTTATTGTATTGATCTTAGTGATTACGGAAAGCTAGGTACTCTTGTTATAAGAATAATAGCCTATAATCAGTTCTATCTTGCCTTTTGTGAAAGGAATACAATATATTTATAGTGACCCAGAGATCAAGGGCTGGACTGTCTTTATATATTCAAGTATTTACACCCGTACATAATGAATGTGATGGTTGATAGTCTTGAGAATGTGTAGTGTGACCTTTGATTGTTTCCCACATGGTGATTATTTATCTACTATGATGGTCTGCATTATTCATGTTGATCGGCCTACTTGTCGAGCAGCTATCTCTTGGGCCAACTAAATGACTACTCACTAGGACTGTTGCCACATAATGAGACAAGTGTCCATTTCTAATTGGTCCATGTATATGGATAATTTTTGGCATCAATAGAGGTTGTTATTTATATGTTGTTATTTTCTTGTATGTTCATATTTATATATTTAATACCCCGTATTTGAAATTTACTTAATTCGGTAGATTATTCGTTTATTTTAAATTACGCGAGTGAAGTAATTTAATGCAATTAAATAAAAATGTGGTTTTAAATATTAATCAAGAGAAAGAGATAATGATTAATATCATGTGTTAAAATTTACTAAGTGAATATTAAACGAGTTATGGAAATTATTATACGTCATAACGAGTGAAATTAACGTAATTGAATTTATCTCGATCACGAGTCGTGTGTAGACTAAATTGAGGTCGGAATAGCATAATTGTTTAGAGTGACTCGAAGGATGATTTTGATGCCACGAATGACTTCGGAACGGTCGAAATAGTCAAAATAGTATACCCGGGGGTGTCGATTGGGTTCCGGGGCAATTTTAAACTAAACTGACACTATATAGGGGCGTTTTACTCATTTGGTAAATGAGGGCTAAGAGACCTATGAATTTCTAACTTATTTATCAGCATATATATGGGATAGGCTAGGTTTTAAAGGTTAGAAAACTCAGAGAATCCATTAGAGAAGAAGATAGGTCATTTGTGAAGCCTAGGAGAGAAGTTTTGAGAGATTGAAGTGTGATCGCCCCATTTTGATCTTGGAGTGAGGATTGGAAGAAAAGGCACACAACTCAACACCAAAACCATGAAATCAAATTACACAAGCCAAGGCAAGTGTTTATTTACAGTTTTCTTTGAATTTATAATACCCATGTTGATAGGGTTTTGAAATATATTGATTAAGGTCTTGAAAGAAAATGATGATAAAAACTTGTGTTTTGGGTAGGAATTGCATATAGTTTGATTTTATTGCTATAGAGGATAAGAAATCATGGAATATATAATAATCTCTACGAATTAAATCTGGTTTTTTTATGAAATAGTGGAAGAACATGAAATATAGGGGGTTTGATGAATAAGTGTTATGATCTAGATTTAATTAGAAAGTTTGATGTTTTGAGGTTTATATCACGTGGGAAATCATCATAATACATGTGGAAAAAGGTTAGGATAATTGGTTTGGAGTTTGGTAAAGAACCATGGAGAGTTGGATGATAAAAATGGTGAAAACGCACTTGCGTATAGGAAGAAAACAATCTATAGAATTTCAAATCGATTCGGCACAAAAGCGAATCGATTCGGAGAGCTAATCAATTCGGCCTCATGGAGAATCGATTTGGTTGCCCAGAAAATGTGAAAATCTCCCTTTTGAGCCTAGAACTCCTAAAATTTAGTCGGGGAAACCTTTGGGACCTTGTTAAAATATAATGAGAGATTTTTAATATTACAATAAGCTTGTGATGAGATTATGATTTAGTCTTATTGAGATAATTAAGGCGAGATTTGATATACTTAAATTAAGGAGTAATTAATTTGAGAGAGGGAGAATGAATTACGGAAAATTTAAGTGAATTTATGTAAAGACCGACAGTGTGTGATAAAGCTAGCTACTGAATTTCATTAAAGGGTAACTATGACCTTTAAGGTATAGAATATTACTCGAATTAACATGATAGAGAGGTAAATCGTAAATTGATGGTACAGTGAGTATTCGAGAGAAAAATACTATGTACGAGATATGATAATTAGGTTGTGTGTATACCTATTGATTTGATGAATATATAGGTGGTGTGTATACCTATTATATGATTGGTGTTACATGTGAACATACCTACACTGCCTGCTATCATGGAGGTTCCCGCGCAGTGTGCGATCCCACCTTGCCCATTCCAGGGACGTATGGATTTGTTCCCTAGGACATGGAGCTTGGGGCGACTCACTATGTGTTGTGTGTTAGTGAGAATGACAAGTCATTTGGGCACGTTAGGTATGTGCATAACCCAAACGCATAGAACTATGTCCGACTCCCGTGCTTGTTATTTGATTATGGGTTCGAGAAGACATGCCGAACTAATAGTCCTTATTCTAGTACGAGAGGTACATGGACTGATAACAGAGTATGCCTATTAGTATGGTGGTCCTTTTGACCCAAATATATATATATATATATAATCATTTGAATGATTTTACTTATGTGTGATGGTAGACGGATTGATAATGTGGATATAAATAATGAATTAAGTAGTGAAACTTAATTAAATGATTGAACGATAAGATATAAAGAACGTTACTTATGATATCAATAGCATACGAGAGATATTAATTCGAATAGCGAACTGTATGGGCGGTACGGGGACTTATAGGTGTTGAGAGTCCAGATAGATACTTAAGTCTAGTTGGCTTGGGTAGTATAGCTAGATGGGCTAAGTAGAAAGCGTTAGGCGTGCACAATAGTTGAGAGGTGAGGAAACTCAATAGTGTGTACGTAATCCTAACATGTGTAATCAATACTTTATTTTAAAATTGTGATAAAATAGTTGCAAAATGCTTTGGGTTTTAACCCTTGCTATAAATATTTTTCAAAACTTTTTAGGTGTCTAGCCACAGGGACGCCAGATTGGACGATCTATTCCAGGTGCGATTTGTTGTAGCGCTGTGGAGGCTTGCAGGATTTGAGTCGACGCTTTTACCTTTCAATACTAGTGTAGGATCTCATTTCAGTATGTCAGTTGGGCATGTTTGTGAGACCCCGACTAATTAAATACCGGGTAGATACTCCTTTATTCAAATTAATACAAAATGTCAAGTTGGTTCAGTTCATAACATCACTATCGAAAACATTTTTTTTAAACAATTACTAGCCACCTAATATTTAAAAAGTGAGTTGTCAAATTTTAATAAATTAAATTAACATGCAACCAAATTAAAATTATTAGCTAAATTATACCACCATCACAACACAGTCACATCAAAATAATAATGGAATAATAAATGAGTCGGGAGTAACACTCCTCTGAATAATCCCAAATACTGAATAAAACCAAATACAATGTCTGACTAATAAATGAATTAACTTCAAAACTGCAATGAAACTGATTATGATAAAACTGTCTCTAAAACAAATGGGGCGACATGCCTTAACAACTGAATAATCCTGAAATGGAATCAATATAAAATGCCGAGGAGTCTATCATCAAGATCCTGTAACTTCCACAGCAGTTACAGCACGTCACTGAAATGGAACTCCTAAGCTTGGCATCCCTGTGGCTGGGCACCTAAAAGGTTTTTCAAGAAAATAGATTTGAAAGCAAACGGGTCAGAGCCCGATGTGAAAATGGTTTAAAATATAGCAAGCGTTTAATTGCATTAAACAATGAATATTAAGTACATGTTAGTTCCGTGCTCTCACATGAGTTTCTCGCCTCTCAACTAATGTGCACGCTTAACGTATATCCATAACCCATCCAAGTTATGTCGTTAACTAACTAGTCTATACTGCAACCCGTCCTCACATGATAATATAGGGGTTTGTTCAAAACATTCCAATCTAACTTATGTGAATCTACCTTTTCATCTCTCAGATTAATTTATATTAAATCATATAGGATTCTAACTTTACTCAAAGTGTCGCAAATATTCACACACATTAACAAGGAGTCTGTTATCATCACCAATATATAAATTTCAACATAATTATATAATTGGGGCACCCCTAGGCTAAGCTGCGGTGCACACATACTCTGCTATCGAATCCCGGTACATCACGTACATAAGGACTACGTATTTCGAATCTCCCAGGAACCGTTTTAATAAGAAAAATCACACACATTGGAGGCGAACATTGATCACATACCCATGGATCACGCACATACCTACGCTCCCATGGTCAACTGACTTATCAACTCACAAATAAGTCATTCACAGTCCTATGTCCTTAAGATACCAATCTAAATCCTCCCGTAGGCACACAAAGATTAGATGGCCCTGTTCCGAAAGCCGACCTCTCGTGATAGCAAATATGGTAGGTATGTTATACACATATAAATCCATATACTAAGCATTCACACAACTTAGATACTTTATAATATTATTAAAGGTACGTTCTCAATCCCTATACCATTAATCCAATTAGTACATTTTTATACTTTCGGTCAGTTATGTAATATTGTCCACCGACACATCTCACGTTGTAGTTTCAAGTACTTTAAACCTAACTCATAGAGGTTACTAAGTTTCCT
Source organism: Sambucus nigra (assembly GCA_949130495.1). Taxonomy (NCBI): domain Eukaryota; kingdom Viridiplantae; phylum Streptophyta; class Magnoliopsida; order Dipsacales; family Adoxaceae; genus Sambucus; species Sambucus nigra. The sequence continues at coordinate 322,945,703 of OX422213.1, forward strand.
ATCATTCCCACACTTTAATCCAATACTCTCAAGGTCCATATTTCTGCCACTAACCTTATATTACCAGCTATATATATTTAACTCATTTAATCGCAGTCTTTAGTAGTACCTCACTCGTCGAATCTTATTAGGTCTAACATAACTCCCAATTTTAATTCTAATAATAATTCGGGTCTCATATACACGCCTACTGGTCTTCCTTAAATCTAAAAGTGTTCACAAGTCCCTACCAATAATTTTCTAGGGTCGAAATTGCTAAAATTCAATAAGGGAAAAATATCACAATTTCAGGGAAGGTCGATCGATCGACCTATGAATGTCAATCGATCGATGGTGGTCGATCGATCGACCTATGAATGTCGATCGATCGATCGCACCAGTTTAGGCTACGGACTCCTTCCTTTATCAGTCCCAGATTTGTCCCAAAACTCCATTACAACTTATGAGATTCTAAACTAAGGATATGGGATCATTGTACAACCTAAATAGGATATTTTTAATGTTCCGAAACCATTAAATCATCAGTAATTAACCTTATATGGATCAAATCTTCATAAAAACCCTAGTTTTTTATTTTTTTCAAGAACCGTGATATTTCTCTTCTTTAATTCGTTTTTAATCCATTAAGGGTCAAGTTTTCGTTACTAAATTTCGTCCAGAACTAATCTACATGCAACTCTTATCCATGATTTAGAGTTCTCCACCAAATTTCATGAGTTTTTTTTTATCATCTTTCAAGATTAATAACAATTTCTACACTAATCATGGAAGAAATATTCGCTAAAACTAATGGAATCAAATCACTTGCCTTAATATTGTTGTTCAGATTCGTTGGTGGTGTCCGAGGGCTGATTCTTCCCTTCTTTCCGGTCACAATTCAGTCGAAAGTGGTGGTGGTGGGTGGTGGCTAAGGTTTGGAAACCTCCCGCAGCTTCTCCTCTAAGTCACGTAGCCCACAATTTATTTTTGGCTGATAATGGCCCTCATGGCCTTCCCAATAATAAATAAATAAACCCTAAAATTCGTGAGTCTTATTTCCTTAAATTTTAAAATGACCAAAATACCCTCCCGGGTTGTCGATTTGGCCTAAAACGCCCTGGGACCCAAGCTAAACTCCTGGCTAGTATTTTCTGACTATCTCGACCCCTCTGGATACGTTGGTGCACTCAAAATGACCATACGGTTGATAAAATTATGATTTACTTTTGGATCTAATTAAATTAATTCCTGACACGCGCGTCCCAACTTAATTTCCCAGATTGTCGTATTTATGACTCGCGATAATTTTAATAATTTCCATAATCAGATATTACCATATATACTCAGTAATACTCAATATTATCATCATAATCAAATACGAACTCACGTCTTGCTAGTATTTAAATCCGAATTAATTTCTAATTAATTCTCATTTAATTTAATTAATCCCATTAAATAAAATCAGTAAAATTATGGGGTATTACATACTCCTCCCTAATAACAGAATTTCGTCCCGAAATTCAGAAAATAAAGTATAGCTGGCAAGAATAACTCTGGATAACGCTCTCGCGTCTCATCCTCGCGCTCCCAGGTGGACTCCTCGGCATTTTGATGCCGCCACTGAGCACGTACTAACGGTACTATCTTCAACCTCAGTTTTCTCTCGCTGTGGTCCAAAATAGCAATCGGTCCCTCCTCATAGGAACTATCAGGTTGTAGATTGATGTCCTTTAAAGCAATGTGGGTATGGGCCGAATCATCCCTAAGATATCTCCTTAGCGAAGAAATATGGAACACGCCATGGATCCTACGCAGGTGTTCCGGTAACCCAAGTTTGTACGCAACTGGCCCAATTTCTAATGAACGTTATAATATCACTCTAAGGGTCTACTAACACTCAAACTGTTGTAGCTAATTCAAAACATAACACGATAAGAATGCATTTTACACTCACGTTTCTCAATGCATAGGAATAAACTGTACACATCTAAGTTATTCGAGATTTCCATTTTATCTTAAAGGATACAATTAATAATAGAGTATCGTACCTCCAAACGTATGTGGTAGTTGTGGTATCAATGGCATAACCGCATATCGGGCATTATAGACACATCCATATTGTACTCCTTGATGTTGTTTGGTGCCTGCGATGTTGGGGTAACTATCCAAGCTTCCTTATGTTGGGCATCCTACCCTGGAACTTTATCTGGCTGCGGACAGTCCCTCCACCTGTGACCTTGTTGTCCACACTTATGCCACTGACCCTGAAACCCTTCCCTTTTTATGCCTTATTGTCCCTGACGATTGGGACGAGGTTTGTCACCAGCCGAATCTAGGCAGGCCAGACGTGTATGGCCATTTCGTCCACATTTAAAACACCTCTTGGTGGTAGCCCTCGTCCCTTGGCTTTGTTGGTTCTGGCGGGTTTGGCTTTTCCCGCCATTTCCATTGCCCTTATGCCCTCGACGACTCTGAGGCACTTATTGTCGTGGCGTTGTTTTCCCTTTGTTGTTAACTTTAACAATATCATGTTGATCAACTTCTCTCGTTCTTTATCGCCTGCAAGCTGCACACTGCTACTTTGGTACTGTAATATTGCGGTAGTCACTACTTGTGCCATGATATTCGCAATCTCTATGATTTATGTTCTTTCTTGGTGTACCTTAGGTACTCGTTGGTCTTGACCCACATTTGTTCCCTCAGTAGTGTTGGTTTATACCACCCTCATGAGCGACATATGAAATTTCAAATGAATTATAAAAGTCCATTGACCATACATAATATTGTAGCAGAAGAATGTAGTCTACAAATTGTAATCAAGGAGTACAATAGTCCTAATAATAGGGCTCTAGATCAAAAGACGCTACGCGGAAACATAACAAGCCGTACAGATCCTAAAGACGCTAGAACCTGGCTCTGATACCACCTGTGACACCCCGACTAATTCAATACCGCGTAGCTACTCCTTTATTCAAATTAATACAAAATGTCAAGTTGGTTCTGTTCATAACATCACTATCGAAAACATTTTTTTCTAAACAATTACTAGCCACTTAGCATTTAAAAAGTGAGTTGTCAATTTTTATTAAATTAAATTAACATGCAACCAATTAAAATTATTAGCTAAATGATACCACCATCACATCACAGTCACATCAAAATAATAATGGAATAATAAATGAGTCTGGAGAAACACTCCTCTGAATAATCCCAAATACTGAATAAAACCAAATACAACGTCTGAATAATAAATGAATTAACTCCAAACTGCAATGAAACTGAGTATGATAAAACTGTCTCTAAAAGAAATGGGGCGACATGCCCTAACAACTAAATAAGTCTGAAATGGAATAAATAGAGAATGTGGAAGCGTCTATCATCAAGATCATGTAACTTCCACAACATCTTCACCACGTCACTCAACTCTTAAGCGTGGCGTCCCTGTGACTGGGCACCTAAAAGTTTTTTCAAGAAAATAGATTTGAAAGCAAACGGGTCAGAGCCCGATGTGAAAACAGTTTAAAATATAGCAAGTGTTCAGTTGCATTAAATAGTGAATATTAAGTACATGTTAGTTCTGTGCTCTCACATGAGTTTCTCGCCTCTCAACTAATGTGAACGCTTAACGTATATCCATAACCCGTCCTAGTTATGTCGCTAACTAACTAGTCTGTACTGCAACCCGTCCTCACATGATAATATAGGGGTTTGTTCAAAACATTCAAATCTAACTTATGTGAATCTACCTTTTCATCTCTCAGATTAATTTATATTAAATCATATAGGAAATTCTCAATTCTAACTTTACTCAAAGTGTCGCAAATATTCATACACAGTAACAAGGAGTCTGTTATCATCACCAATATATAAATTTCAACATAATTATATAATTGGGGCACCCCTAGGCTAAGCTGCGGTGCACACATACTCTGCTATCGAATCCCGGTACATCACGTACATAAGGACTACATATTCCGAATCTCTCAGGAACCGTTATAATAAGAAAAATCACACATACTCGAGGCGAACATTGATCACATACCCATGGATCACGCACATACCTACGCTCCCATGGTCAGCTGACTTATCAACTCACAAATAAGTCATTCACAACCCTATGTTCTCAAGGTACCATTCTAAATCCCCCTGTAGGCACACAAAGATTAGATGGCCCTGTTTCGAAAACCGACCTCCCGTGATAGCAAGTATGGTAGGTATATCATACACATATAAATCCATATACTAAGCATTCACACAACTTAGATACTTTATAATATTATTAAAGGTATGTTCTCAATCCTTATACCATTAATCCAATTAGTACATTTTTATACTTTCGGACAGTTACATAATATAGTCCATAGACACATCTCACGGTGTAGTTTCAAGTACTTTAAACCTAACTCATAAAGGTTACTAAGTCTCCTATCATTCCCACAATTTAATCCCATACTCTTAAGGTCCATATTTCTGCCACTAACCTTATATTACCAACTATATAGATTTAACTTATTTAACTGCAGTCTTTAATAGTACCTCACTCGTCGAACCTTATTAGGTCTAACATAACTCCCAAATTTAATTCTAATAATAATTCGGGTCTCATATACACGCCTACTGGTCTTCCTTAAATCTAAAAGTGTTCACAAGGTCCCCACCAATAATTTTCTAGGGTCGAAATTGCTAAAATTTAATAAGGGAAAAATATCACAATTTCTGGGAAGGTCGATCGATCGACCTATGAATGTCGATCGATCGATGGTGGTCGATCGATCGACCTATTAATGTCGATCGATCGATCGCACCAGATGAGGCTACATTACAAGGTATAAAATTCTAAACTAATGATATGTGATTATTGTACAACCTAAATACGATATTTTTAACGTTCTGAAACTATTAAATCATCAGTAATTAACCTTATATGGATCAAATCTTCATAAAAACCCTAGTTTTCTATTTTCTTCAAGAACCATGATATTTCTCTTCTTTAATTCGTATTTAATCCATAAAGGGTCAAGTTTTGGTTACTAAATTTCGTCCAGAACTAATCTACATGCAATTCCTATCCAAGACTTAGAGTTCTCTACCAAATTTCATGAGTTTTTTTTTATCATATTTCAAGGTTAATAATAATTTCTACACTAATCATGGAAGAAATATTCGCTGAAACTAATGGAATCAAATCACTTGCATTAAGATTGCTGTTCAGATTCGTTGGTGGTAGCGGTGGCCATAGGCCCGAGGCCCGCCAAGCCCGCCCAGCCCGCCCAATAAAAAAATAGGGCTTGGGTAAGGTGAATAGGCCCGCAAAGCGGGCTTGGCAAAATTTTATAGGCCCGATTTTTTTTCGGGCGGGCTTGGGCATGAGTTCTTAAGCCCGATGAGGCCCGGCCCGGCCCGAGGCCCGAAATATATATATATATATATATATGGGGGGGGGGGAACTTTTATAAATATAAAAATGTATACCAAGTCTTTTCATGTAGAGTGAGAAACTTTATATATGGACTTTGTAATATATGGAGTTTAAAACAGATTTTTAAATAAAAAAATTGGTCTTTAAATAAAAAAATAGGTATTTTAATTTTAAAAAAAATCTTTTAATTAACATAATAAGGCCCGATCGGGCGGGCCTGGGTAAAGAGCTTTCAAATCTGGGCGGGCTTGGGATTACATAATAAGGCCCGATCTGGGCCCGAGCGGGCTTGGGATAGCACTTAATTTTTCGAGCCCGAGCCCGACCGGGCCTGCCCAGGCCCGGCCCACGGCCACCCCTAGTTGGTGGTGTCCGAGGGCTAATTCTTCCTTTCTTTTCGGTCACAATTTAGTCAAAAGTGGTGGTGGTGCGTGGTGGCTAAGGTTTGGAAACCTCCTGCAACTTCTCCTCTAACTCACGTAGCCCACTCTTTGTTTTTCGCTGATAATGCCCCTCATGGCCTTCCCAATAATAAATAAATAAACCCTAAAATTCGTGAGTCTTATTTTCTTAAATTTTAAAATGACCAAAATACCCTCCCGGGTTGTCGGTTTGGCCTAAAAAGCCCCGGGACCCAAGCTAAACCCCCGACTAGTATTTTCTGACTATCTCTGAAGCACCTTATACTCCTGACTCACTTGAGTCTGTATTGTATAAGTGCTAATCTAGTTTGGAAATTATGACAAAATTGTATCTATCCTATAAATCAAAGAACCCCAGAGTTTGGTTTGTTATTTCATCCCTCTTGCTTGATTGATCTAGACAATATTACCAACACTCACACACAGTAGAATTGATCTTATACATTTCATATTGCATATCATTGTGTGTATATATGTTGAGTGTGTTTAAATCCCTAAAATTGCTTTTTAATATTTTTTGGGATTTTATAAACTTTTAAAATAAGGTTTTAATTAATTAAAATTTGTTTTTAAAAGTTTTGGGGTCAATCTGCAATTATGTATTGGTGGTTATATTGGCTAAATGATTGCTTGGGTAGAATTCGAAAGCGACAGAGACTTCAGGGTTCATTTTTAATTATTTTAGACGCGCGTTTGTTATCTTATGTTTGCCCAACATCTGTTGTATTCTGATTGGTTGAGTTTGTGTTTCTTTATAGAGAGTAAACCAACGATAGTTTACAGCCCTTGGATCATTTTTATCAACGATCTGCATGCGCTCTTACATCATCCCTGTGAACCTCATATGAACCAATCAGGAGAGTTATAATCACCGCATATCATGAACCCTTGGATCAAAGTCAATAAACCACGACTCAATCTGAGCCATTGTTTTTTAACCTTATTCTCGAATCTTCTCAGCCCCTTATAAAAGGACCTTTATCCTCAGCCATCAGAGACTTTTTCCATTTCATCCTTTTAGAGAGAAAAGAGAGTGTAGAGAGAGAAAAGAGAAAAGAAAGAGAAAGAGAGAAACCAGTAAGAGAGAGAAAGAGTTAGAAACCCTAACCCTAACCCTAAATCGTCAAAACCTTTTCAAACCTAAACCTCTTTTCAAGTCCTGTATATACCAAGCACAACCTTGAGTGTTTGAGAGGTTGGGAGTTGGTTTGTTTAGTTGGTTTGATGCTGTAACCTCTTTGTTCTTAGATCTAAGTTTCTGCTTTATAGAAATTTTAGATCTGAGTACTTTATGTTACATTTCACTTAGATTTACATATTTTGTTTCTCATCTTGAGAAATCTATTGTTGATTCTTTTCTATAAATGTTTTTAACTTTGAAATCAACAATAATGTTTTATGTTTCTAGTTCTCTTGAAACAAGACCTTTGACTTAGTTTGGAATCGCACTTGGTGATTTTCAATCTCAAAAATATTTTTAAAACCTAAGATTGATTAAGATCTTGATATGTCTTCTGAGCAAGATAGCCGTGGATTCTGGGATTATTGTAAAGGTCAAATAAGGTTAAGTTTTGTGAGAAGAGAAAAATAGAAAAATCACAGCATATAGTTCTTATATGTAATTTGTTAGGACTGATTGTATAAAATAGGAGTGTGTGTGTGTGTGTGTGTGTGTGTGCATGCATGTGTTAGAAAGCACCTCCACAAACACTATCACCCTACCACACTAAAAGTGTTGGTAATAAGATCTCGAGAACAAGAGTCGACGTAAAGAACTTGAACAAATTGGAAGTTAGCAAACTGGGAGAACAACATCAACAATCAGAACTGCAGAGAAGTTATAAGGACACCAGATGGTACAGTCCTAAACTTATATAGGTCTGAGTTGTATGCATGTTTGTTATATAGTTTGTAACTATTAAAATTTGTTTTAGTGGAATTTTTTGTTTACTCCGTAGAGGGAGTCGTGGATGTTTCCTCAGTTGGGTGAGGTTTTACCACGTAAAAAATCCTTGTTCTTAATCTTTCTACATCTCCTCATCTAATTCTTGGTTGTGTTGTGTTTAAAGTTTTTTAAAATGATTTATTAAACCTGTTAATCAAATCTTGAACAGATCTCGTACATATTTTTTAAACACATCTTGTGATTAATTAGTTTTGATTTTAAAGAAAAGATTTTCTTCAAAAAACTGTTCATGGTTACTTAAATAGTTTAATTTTATATTAAACGGCTTTAGTAACAAATTTTCAATTGGTATCAGAACTTTGTAAATTTCTTTTAAAGAGATCTTGTGTTTTTGAAATTATTTTCTGAAAATCAAACATGGACGAGAAAAATGAAAGATTTGGTAACTTGACCAGACCTCCTATCTGTGATGGAACCAATTTTGCTTACTGGAAAGTAAGGATGATTGCTTTCATTCAAGGAACTTTGGGAGATGATGTCTGGGACATTATTGAAAATGGATACATTTTTCCTACTAAACCAGCCACTGAAGAAAGTAATGAGAGGGTTAAGAAAGTATTAAGTGAGTTCACACAAGAAGAGAAACAAGTTTCTCGCAACAATTACAAAGGAAAGAATGCCATATTTATATCCATAAATGAACATGAGTTCGAAACAATCTCATCTTGTACCACTTCTAAGGAAGCTTGGGACACCTTGGTTACTGCTCATGAAGGTGATACTAGAGTTAAGGCTGTTAAAACACAAATGCTTATTCAACAGTATAACTCTTTAATTATGTCTGAATCTGAGTCATTTGATGACTTCTATATGAACTTGAATGATATTGTGACAAAACTGCATGCTAATGGGATAACATATGATAGAAATGAAATCGTATCTAACATTACGAGATCATTACCACAGAAATTTGACAACAAAAGATATGCTATTGAGGAAATGTGTGACATAAATCTCACTCCTGAATTACTCAGTAGTAAATTAAGAACTGTGGAAATGGAATTAGAATTTAAGAAACAATTGACCCAGTCCCATAGGAAACAGACTAGTTCCAATCTGAGCTTTTCTTCTAAGTTGGTTAAACCTGAGTTTAACATTCCCAATGATGACTCTGATGAGGAATGCGATATAGAGAGTTTGGACAATCAGATTGCCTTAATGTCAAAACAGTTTAAGAAAATTATTAAGTTTATAAACAATATGGCAAACAAACAAGGCAAGTCCAATAATCCAACTCACTCTAATCATAAATCACATGAGAAAAGTCAAGACAAACATGACAAGGACTCTCACACTAGATATAACAGTGACCTTAAGAAAACTGAATGCCTTAGATGTGGAAAACTAGGACATATTGCACAAGATTGTAGAGTTAACTTGAACACTCAAAATAAACACGCTAGAGCCAACATTTGCAAGACATGGGATGATTCAAGCGACTCTGAAAATGAGGAACCTGAGTCATCTGATGTTTTTTATCCTTGCATGTCTTTCTTTGCCAAGATTATCTATAATGATGAGATGTATGTGTTTGTTAGTGAGGATGAATCTAGTAATTCTACTTCTGTTGTTTCGAATCATGTTGTTACTGGTTTAGATGCTTTGAACATTGTTATTTCTACCTCGGGGTGTGTGAGTCAAAGGGAAAGCGATAATGACGATGTCAATGGGTGTGTGAGTCCAAGAAATGAAGCCTTAGGGGTCACTACACACACTATACTTAGTGACTCGGACAATGAAGATCTCCCAGATATTCACACACTTTATGCTAAAACTCTCAAGAAAAGCACTAGACTAGAGAAGGTTGTGAAAGATCTCACCAAGAAGCTAGAAGATCTAAGCCTTATGGTCAAACTTAATGCTAAAGAGTATACTACCCAATGTCTAACTCATGAAAGTGAAATCAAAATGTTTGATCAAAAACTGAAAAATTTGACTGAAACAAATGAAACTCTGGAGAAAAAATACAAAGGGACATTGTTAGAATTGGAACAAACTAAAGAAAAGACAGGAACTGTTTTCAAAAAATTTATAAAATTTAAAAATAACTCAAACTGTTTTGATGGATTTATTGCTGAATCAAAAACCAATTATGATGATCGAACTGGAATAGGGTTTTGGCCCAATATGAAGACATAAACAAAATCTTTTGAACCTATCAAGTTTGTGTCAGTGGGTAAAAGACCTATTGAAACCAGCCCAGACTTTCATTCTCTAAAAACTGAGTTTGACTCAAAATATCAAAATTTTAACATTGGGGAATCTAGTTGCTCTAAACATGAAAGTTCACCTAAGGCTAAATACGTCTGCCTCTCAATTAGGAAGAGTGAATCTACATTCAAAACTCTACTGTCTAGGAATAGAGTTCAACCTCAAAATTCCTTAAAACCTCGGTTTAGAGACTTTCCTAAGGAGACCCCAACTTTGAGCAATCTTTATTGCTCCTACTGCGATATATACGGTCATTATTTTTATGGTTGCTATGCTAGAAGACTAGTTAAACCTGTCTGTAACCCTCCTATCTATCAGAATTTTAACTATTCTAGGAGAAGCCGTAACAATTATGTACTGCCTAGACAACCAGACAAAAACTCTAACTATAGGAAGAGAAAGACCAAATCTAAAAGAACATTTCCTAGAAGGATTCCTAAACACTTTCCTAAACCAAATGCTCATGTCTTTCATAAAACTCAAAATCATGCGCAAAACATTTTTCAACAAAAATCGAATGCTCGCAAATTTTATCAATTAAGAGCAAAAAATCGCAAAATAAAAATAAGAGCAATTTGGGTTAGAAAAGATGATTTATTACCCCAGATGAAGTGTAACATTGTTATTACTGCTTTAAAAGCAGAGCATACATCGTCTGGTTGGTATTTAGACTCTTGATGTTCACACATGACTGGGGATGATACAAAACTCTTAAACAAAACAAGCTTTGCTGGAGGAAAAGTTATTTTTGGTGATGGAGTATCATCTCAGATCATAGGCAAAGGAACTCTCCAAGAAGATGGACTTCCTATTCTCGAAAATGTTCTTCTAGTTAAAGGTCTTAAGGCTAATCTACTGAGTATCTCGCAATTTTGTGACTCAGATCATACTGTCACCTTTTCAAAGAACAATTACAAAATTTTAAATGAAAAAGGTGAATGCATAATTACAGGATTCAGGACTCCTGACAATTGTTATATTGTCATAAATAATTCTAAAATCTGTAATGTTGCCAGAATGGATGACAATGAGATATGGAATAACATGATGGGTCACATAAATTATGATAATCTTAGTAGATTGACTTCTCAAGAAATAGTTAGAGGAGTTCCAAAAATCAAATCCATTTCTAATATTGTTTGTGGTTCCTGTCAGGAAGGTAAAATTGTTAAAGCACCTCATAAGAAAGTCAAAGATATCCTTACCTCTAATCATTTAGAGCTCATCCATATGGACCTAATGGGTCCCTCCAAAACTGTTAGTCTATGTGGATACAGTTACATTCTTGTCATGGTTGATGACTTCACTAGATTTACATGGGTGGCCTTCTTAAAATAAAAGTCTGATACTTTTCAAACTTTCTTAAAAATACTTCTTCGGATTGAAAATGAGAAGGACACTCAAGTAAATAGAATTCGTAGTGATAGAGGTGGAGAATTCAAAGACACTGGTATAATAGAGTACTGTGACTATAATGGTTACAAACACGAGTTTAGTGCTCTAAGACTCCTCAACAAAATGGAATCGCCGAGAAAAAGAATCATACTCTTCAAGAGATGATACGTGTTATGTTACATGCCAAGAATTTGCCTAAATATTTTTGGGTAGAATTTATTCGTACTGCGTGTCACATTATCAATAGGGTCTATCTTAGAAAGAATTCTAAACAAACTCCTTACGCACTTTGGTACAAGAAAAAGCCCAATCTTAAGTACCTTAGAACCTTTGGTAGTACTTATTATGTATGCAAAGACAGAGAACACCTGTCCAAATTTGAGAGCCGGGGAGATAAAGCTATTTTTCTAGGATACTCGCCTAAGAGTAGAGCCTACCGTGTTTTTAATCTTCGCACTAAGACCATGATGGAATCCATAAATGTAATTGTAAGTGACACTATTGTAGAGAGTAAGAGTGCTAAATCAACTATTGTGGAAGAGCATACAAATGTTTTAGAAAATGATTCTCCAGAAATAGATGATTCATTACCAATTGAGACACCTGAAGTACCTAAATGGATTTCTAAAGATCATCCCATAAATAATGTTGTTGGTAATCCTAGTGAGCCTGTGCGTACAAGATCTCAATTAATAAATTTTGCTCATTATGCATGTTTTGTTTCCCTCATGGAACCAAAGAATGTAAATGAAGCATTGAATGACTCTCACTAGATTTCTGCTATGCAGGAAGAACTTCTTCAATATGTCATTCATGATGTTTGGTATTTTGTACCTAGACCTACACACAAAAAGGTTATTGGCACACGTTGGATATTTAAAAATAAATCTGATGAAAATGGGATAATCATTAAAAACAAAGCTAGATTAGTTGCTCAAGGATATTCTCAAATTGAAGGAATAGATTTTAACGAAACTTTTGCTCCTGTTACTCGTTTAAAATCTGTTCACCTTCTCTTTGCCATAGCTTGTCACTTGCATTTTACACTTTACCAAATGGATGTCAAATCTGCATTCCTTAATGGAATATTGACTGAAGAGACCTATGTAGAACAACCAAAAGGGTTCATTGACCCTCAATATCCAAATCATGTATTTCGTCTTAAAAAGGCTTTGTATGGCCTTAAACAAGCGCCTAGAGCCTGGTATGAGCGTCTTTCCAGCTTCCTCTTAGATAAAGGTTTTAAGAGAGGAGGAAATGATCAAACTCTATTTATCAAACATTTTGACAAAAACGTCAATATAGCACAAGTTTATGTTGACGATATTATCTTTGGATCAACTTCTCCCTCAGAAGTAAAATCATTTTCTGAAATTATGCATAAAGAGTTTCAAATGTCTCTTATGGGGGAGTTGCAATTTTTCTTAAGCCTCCAAGTCAAGCAAAATTCTGAAGGATTATTTCTCTCGCAATTTAAATACACATTAGAGATTATAAAAAAAAAGCAGCCTTGAGAGTGCTAAAGATCCAAAAACTCCTATGGGTACTTCGATAAAACTATCTAAAGATGAATCTGGAAAATCTATCGATCTCACTCTATATCGTAGTATGATAGGAACCTTGCTATACCTTACTGCCTCGCGTCCTGATATAATGTATGATATGTGTGTATATGCACGTTATCAAAATAATCCTAAAGAGAGCCAGCTATTTTCTGTTAAAAGAATTATTAAATATATAAAAGGCACTCTAAACCTAGGACTTTGGTACACTAGTGATACACCAAGCACTATAATTGGATACACTGATGCTGACTGGGATGGGTGTACTGATGATAGTAAAAGCACATCAGGATCATGTTATTATATAGGTAATAATTTGGTAGGATAGAGTAGTAAGAAACAAAACTGCACATCACTCTCAACAGCTGAATTTGAATACATAACCGCTGGAAGCTGTTGTGCTCAATTACTTTGGCTTAAACAAATGCTAAGTGATTATGTATTCAAGAAAACTAATTGCATCTCTATTGTGATAATCAAAGCGCGAACAATATCTCTAAAAATCATGTTCAACACTCGCGAACAAAACACATAAAAATAAGACATCACTTTATACGCGAATTGGTTGAAACTAAGGAATTAGAAATCAATTATCTTCCTACTGATTTGCAACTCGCAGATATGTTTACCAAACCTTTAGATTACAATCGATTTATTTCTTTGCGTAAATCTATAGGTATGATGTGTGATGATTAATCTCTTTGATCTCTCTATTTTTTTCCCTTTGTCTATTTGAGACAAAATGAGGGAGAAATTTGAGTATAATAAATCGTTTTACATATACTAAACAACTTGATCTTAGTAATTCATTGTAGGATTCTATACAGTTATTCTCAACAGTTGTAATAGGGTATTCAATTGTAATTAGTTCAGTTATGTACTTTTTCTTTCTAGGAAATGGGTAGATAGAATTTTTTTAGGAATAGGTTTCCTTATTTTTGTTTCCCTACGAGTCCTAGATGACTCAAAGGAGATTTTGTCTCATATTTCCAAAGGGGGAGATTGAAGCACCTTATACTCTTGACTCACTTCAGTCTGTATTGTATAAGTGTTAATCTAGTTTAGAAATTGTGACAAAATTGTGTCTATCCTAGAAACCAAAGAACCCCAGAGTTTGGTTTGCTATTTCATCCCTCTTGCTTGATTGATCTAGACAATATTACCAACACTCACACACAGTATAATTGATTTTATACATTTCATATTGCATATAATTGTGTGCATATATGTTGAGTGTGTTTAAATCCCTAAAATTTCTTTTTAATATTTTTTGGGGATTTTATAAACTTTTAAAATAAGGTTTTTATTAATTAAAATTTATTTTTAAAAGTTTTGGGGTCAATCTGCAATTATGTATTGGTGGTTATATTGGCTGAATGTTTGCTTGGGTAGAATCCGAAAGCGGCAGAGACTTCAGGGTTCATTTTTAATTATTTTAGACGCGTGTTTATTATCTTATGTTTGCCCAACATCTGTTGCATTCTGATTGGTTGAGTTTGTGTTTCTTTATAGAGAGTAAACCAGCGATAGTTTACAGCCCTTGGATCATTTTTATCAACGATCTGCATGCGCTCTTACATCATCCCTGCGAACCTCATATGAACCAATCAGGAGAGTTATAATCACCGCATATCGTGAACCCTTGGTTCAAAGTTAATAAACCTTGACTCAATCTGAGCCATTGTTTTTTAACCTTATTCTCGAATCTTCTCAGCCCCTTATAAAAGGACCTTTATCCTCAGCCATCAAAGACTTTTGCCATTTCGTCCTTTTAGAGAGAAAAGAGAGTGTAGAGAGAGAAGAGAGAAACCAGTAAGAGAGAGAAAGAGTTAGAAACCCTAACCCTAAATCGTCAAAACCTTTTCAAACCTAAACCTCTTTTCAAGTCCTGTATATACCAAACACAACCTTGAGTGATTGAGTGTTTGAGTGTTTGAGAGTTGGTTTGTTTAGTTGGTTTGATGCTGTAACCTCTTTGTTCTTAGATCTTGTGTCCAACTTAGGCATTTTTCTTAGATATAAGCTTCTGCTTTATAGAAATTTTAGATATGAGTACTTTATGTTACATTTCACTTAGATTTACATATTTTGTTTCCCATCTTGAGAAATCTATTGTTGATTCTTTTCTATAAATGTTTTTAACTTTGAAATCAACAATAATGTTTTATGTTTCTAGTTCTCTTGAAACAAGACCTTTGACCTAGTTTGGAATCGCACTTGGTGATTTTCAATCTCAAAAATATTTTCAAAACCTAAGATTGATTAAGATCTTGATACGTCTTCTGAGCAAGATATCCGTGGATTCTGGGATTATTGTAAAGGTCAAATAATGTTAAGTTTTGTGAGAAGAGAGAAATAGAAAAATCACAGCATATAGTTCTTATATGTAATTTGTTAGGACTGGTTGTATAAAATAAGTGTGTGTGTGTGTGTGTATGCATGCATGTGTTAGAAAGAACCTCCACAATCACTATCACCCTACCACACTAAAAGTGTTGGTAATAAGACCTCAAGAACAAGAGTCGACGTAAAGAACTTGAACAAAATGGAACTTAGCAAACTGGGAGAACAACATCAACAATCAGAACTGCAAAGAAGTTATAAGGACACCAGAGGGTACATTCCTAAACTTATATAGGTCTGAGTTGTATGCATATTTGTTATATAGTTTGTAACTGTTAAAATTTATTTTAGTGGAATTTTTGGTTTACTCCGCAGAGGGAGTCATGGATATTTCCTTAGTTGGGTGAGGTTTTACCACGTAAAAAATCCTTGTTCTTAATCTTTCTACATCTCCTCATCTAATTATTGGTTGTGCTGTGTTTAAATCTTTTTAAACTGATTTATTAAACATGTTAATCAAATCTTGAACAGATCTCGTACATATTTTTTAAACACATCTTGTGATTAATTAGTTTTGATTTTAAAGAAAAGAGTTTCTTCAAAAAACTGTTCGGAGTTACTTAAATAGTTTAATTTTATATTAAATGGCTTTAGTAACAGATTTTCAATCTCGACCCCTTTGGACACGTTGGCGCACTCAAAATGACCATACGGTTGATAAAATTATAATTTACTTTTTAATCTAATTAAATTAATTCCTGACACGCGCGTCGTAACTTAATTTTCCAGATAGTCGTATTTATGACTCGCGATAATTTTAATAATTTCCATAATCATATATTACCATATATACTCAGTAATACTCAATATTATCATCATAATCAAATACCAACTTACGTCTCGCTAGTATTTAAATCCGGATTAATTTTTAATTAATTCTCATTTAATTTAATTAATCCCATTAAATAAAATCAGTAAAATTACGGGGTATTACAATGTTGCCCCATTCAGACTTTATTTATTTCAGTTATTCATTTCAGACTTGTAGTAGGATTTATTTACTATTTGTTGGATATAGTATTTGGATTTGGATTTATAGTTGATGGTTTATTCGGCAAGACTAGGGGTGCAACCGGTACGGGTTTTTATCGTACCGTACCGTTTTGGTCCGAAAAAAAATGGTTTTGGTTTCATATTATGAAATACCGAAAACAGATATTACCAAAACCTAAAATACCGTCAAAATTTTGGTTGGTTTTGGTTTTTAGATACAAAAAATCGATTTACCGAATTTACCGTACCGGTATCGTACCAAAATTACCGTACCAAACTTTTTGTGCAGTGTCAAATTATTTTGGATATCATACTACTACTATTTATTTTATTTCTCATGAGTGAGTTTTTATATTCTCTTTGAATTTAAATTTATTTATTTGAGTATTTGGTTTAAGTGTTAAATAATCATGTTAATTAAACATATATTTTGTTTAATTAATCAAACATTTAACACAAAATGAATTGGGCAGCATTTTGTTAAAATAAAAAGAGTCGTTTGTTTTGTTGGTTATATTTCCGTTTTACCCTTATTTCTTTTGGGCTTTATATTGTGGTTTGTGTAGAGATCTTTTTTTAGGGTTTCCATTTCATTTTTTGTACCTCTTTCTCTCTCAAAAAGTGTGGCCGTCATTTTTGTTTGAGCTCTCTCTCTCTCTCATTTTTTTTTTCTTTTCAACCTTGGGTTGATTTTGAGAAATAATTTTTTGGGGACTTTTATTTGAGAACACCATTTTTTTGTTTTGAGATTTGGCTTTCGATTTGGTGTGGTTACTTCGTTTTGAGATCGGGTTTTCGGTGACAATTTTTTCAGCGCCAGCTGTATTCGGATCTGAGTTCCCTCCGTGTTTTTCGATGATTTTTTTTTTCGACGAGTTGGCTTTTCCGGTGAGTTGGCTTTTCCGGTGAAGGTTTGTTTTTCCGGTGTTGGAGGTGTGGATGATTTTTACTTTTCGGTGAACATTTTTTGAGGTAACAGCTCCCTCATTTTTTTAGGCTCATCATCTTGGCTCACTCTCCTCAGGCACTAGCTCCCTCATCTCATCACACTTTACTTCGGCTTCGGTAGAGTCAAACCAGTCAGTTTGATCTCGTCTCACTCTCATCCGTCTCTGATGGAGGTAAACCGATCATTTTAGTCTCGTCTCACTCCGGCTCCGACAAAATCAAACCAGTTAGTTTAGTCTCGTATCTGTTTAAATCTATTGTTCCAAATGCTACAAATGCTAGAAATTGTACCTGTTTGTGTATGCTTCTAATTGTTCCAAACAACTAGAAATGCTAGAAATTGTAATAGTTAGAAATGCTAGAAATTGTAACAGCTAGAAATGGGTATATCGAAATATATACCAGGTTTACCGAATGCATAAACCGATTTGAAATTCTGGTATTTACCGGAAAAAAAACCGAAAAATACCGAAAAAACCGAAAAATCGGTCGGTTTGGTTTTGGTTTTTGTTTTGATGTACCAGTCGATAAATTGGTACGGTATGATTTTACCATATAGAATGTGGTTTTGGTATTGGTAAGGGGTCGTTACCGACCATACCGTACCGGTTGTACCCCTAGGCAAGACGTTTTTTTATATATTCCTTATGATGTTTAGACGATATTCATTGTGTGGATGTTTTAATTTAATTTTTAGCACATTATTATCGATTGTGTAATGAAAGATAAAATTTTGACACGTACTTAATTAGCTAATAGGTGGTTAGTAATTAATATGATTTTCAACAGTGATGCTGAGAATGAACCAAATGAGAAACCTCTTTTAATTTAATAATTGATTGATCACCCGGTATTTAATTAGGCGGGGTGCCACAATGTATTGTTATTTCATCTGTATACTTAGTTCATTTTGCTCACATAGTTAGTTTTTTCATGTTTGTTACATACCCCTTAACGGTTCCATGGCATGCGTGCTAACTTTTCTTTAGTGATGCTGGGATCCGGTACATGCTAAAATTTTAGTTATTTTCATTCACTTTTCTTAAAATTAAAAGCCTTCGGCTGCCGCACTAAGAACTGGGGTGGCTATTATAATGATGGGATCACCAACCACCATTTAATCGACTACAGTCACTTTCGATATCAATGTGAAGTTATTGGAAGATGCGATGGTTAGGTCGTAACCGAGTAGCATGTGGGTCTCTCTCCAATGTAGGCTAACACAAATTGGAGTTATTCTTCTATAAATGAACTCAAGGTCATGCACATTTACTTCGAAATCTCAAGTTTTTCTCCTACAAAAAGGATTTGCATAGAAATAGGTCAATTAGAAATAACATATAAAGTAAGAGTGATAAAATAAATAATGTGTGACTTACTTGGAGATTCGGCTACAACAGGCACGCGAAGACCTGTGTATCCCTCAACATATAGGAGCTCAGAGAATGTTAATACATCTTTATCAGTGTCTTTTTACGACCTGGAAAACCATGTGACCAAACTATAAGACTTATCTTGGGATTGGAAATGGTACACGTCATGTCTGGAAGAACTTTTGAGATCATAACAGTACCTAATCTTGCTTAGGCTGAGGGTTATCCTACAAATTTAGTTTATGGTGACTGTACACATAACGCTATAATAAAAGCTTCCATTCACTTAAATTCAAAGTATTCCATAAAAACGAACTATGTCACCTAAACCAAAATCTCCATGCACCATCTCATATGATACACAATTTTCTCCCATATCACCATTAGAATCTCTCCATATATAAATCTTCTCACATACAAAGTATATTTTAAATTAACTCATCGACTTGTACTAGCTTCTTTATCCATGCACGTATAGATTTATGCAAATACTCTCGCCAATTTGTTATACCTAAGGTGCCCATGCGACACTCCTTACCTATTTTTAGTGACATTAATAGAATTCATGATCAAAAGTATCTGAAAACTCGTAGGTTAACTAAGGTAACCTTTTCCCCTATTATATAATTTTTTTTAATTTAAAAAAATCAAAATATGTATTTTGTACATGTATAGCTAATGCTAAAGGATTTTCCCAACAACTTTGAGTTGTCTACATCTTTGAGGTGGTTATTTTTAGCATTGTCAATAGTCCTGAAATAAACTCCGCCATCAATTACGTATCCTCATCATCTGGA
The DNA here is from genome assembly GCA_949130495.1 of Sambucus nigra. Taxonomy (NCBI): domain Eukaryota; kingdom Viridiplantae; phylum Streptophyta; class Magnoliopsida; order Dipsacales; family Adoxaceae; genus Sambucus; species Sambucus nigra. The sequence continues at coordinate 322,965,171 of OX422213.1, forward strand.
AAATTCCTGATATAAACGTTGTCAGGTATGAGGTACTATTACGAAACACTTTAAAATTATTATACGAAGATACTTCGTACTTCCTCAAACGCCTTGACATGATGATAAACCTTACAGAAAAATACAATAAGAAGGAAATGTTCTCTGGTTTTTGCAACTTCTAGAGAAAAAAATAGAGCTGTACATAAAAAACTAATGAAATGGAGAAGGTATAAGGCTCCCAAGATCTTATACATTTTGCCTCTAAAATTAAATAAAACGGTGGCTTGATGTTGGGAAGGGAGCCTGCATCAATTGCTCCCTAGGCCACGCACTCACGCCAATCATTGCTTTGGATATGCCACTGTCGGTTTGCGAGACCCTAAGCGCGAGGTTATGTGTGCTATAGGGCAAATGATTACAGTCCCACTTGCGAAAGTGGGCACGTCTTAAGTTATTAATGACCATTGAGGAAATCCATGTGAACAAGTGTTCAAATGGAATGACTGAGCTGATCTGGCCTAAAAGATCGATCACCCCAATCTTGGGGAAAATTAAAGGGAGTCTTGGCCGATTATGCCACATGGCACCTAGAAGTTGAGTCTAAATCTAGGAAGATGACAACATATCATGGATGGTAAAACCAGTCAAGACTTTACCACTGAGAAGATAAACTTAATGAGAAGAGATTGGATTTATGGGAACCTTGAACCTATAAATAAGTGCGACCCCAACCAATTTCGGGAGATTAATTTGTATCTCGTTCACAACGACTTAAACTCTCAGCTAGCAACCCTAGCACTCGAATTGTCTTTTATTTATCCCAATTAAGAAAAAACTCTCATTTATTTTACCATGGTGGTAGGCAGGACGATCTGCCCAACCATGTACATCTGGTGTCACTCATTTTATTGTGTTTATATTATTCGAGCCAATTTATAATTTTGCATTTATTGTGGGTTTGATATCCGCTCCGATATCCAACACCATTATCCTATGTTCCGAGGATAAGCTCTCTCACTAGATAGCCTTACATGCATTTCATCTCCTTTATTGGTCATGAAAAAGTATATTTGACTCCTATTTGTTTCACTTTTAAAAGTTATCAAATGTTCAAGACGCTTTTCAAAATTGTCTTTACTAAAAGCTTATAAGCCATCACAAAATCTAAAATGAACTTTCCACCATCATTTATATCATCATAACCATAGTTTTCACGCACCATCTCACATCATACACAATTTTCCCCCACACCACCATTGGAATATCTCCCTATATAAATCTTCTCACACACAAAATGTATCTTAAATTAGTTCATCAACTTGTATTAACATCTCTATCCATGCTGACTAAGCATAAAATTCTTCTGAATTTATCCTCCTAAGTTAATAGTTTTAGTACCTCGAACAACGTAATTGATTTGTTTTTATCCTATATCATTGCTAATGACTTCTTCTAATAAGTACCTCGAGTTTCGTGTATTTCTTACTATTTTTACAGATATTTAGTGCAAAGAAAAGAGAGAAAGAAATCAAAAGAAAGAAAGAGAACAAATGAAGACAAGTCAAAGGGCAAAAGCGTAATTCTACACCAGGAGTTCGGATTTCAAGCCTAATGAAAGTTAAAGATAATCAAATCACAAGAGTGTAGGAAGAAACGACAGTCAAATCGGAGCTCTGGATCAAAAGATATGGCAAGTCAAAGTTGGAGAAATAAAGTCAAAGTTGAAATTAATTCTGGAAGCTGAAGAGTTTCAACTCTTGAAATTTCTTGTATAATTCCTTTTTATTAGTTGTAAAACGTGGAGAGGCATTGAAAAAGTCATATTTGGGTATTGTAAAAAGCCAAGCCCTAGAGTAATGAAGAGAGGAAGAGAGAGAGATCCTTTTGGCATATAATTTCATATTTTCTTAGGATTTAGAAACCCTAGTTTGTAAGTTGAACAAGAGCTATTCAAGATTCAAGTTTCAAGTTCAGATTTCCTTATTCTATTCAAGTATTGCTAATTTCTACTTTCCATTTCTTCCATATTGTAAGTTTAAATTTCTCTTGTAGTTTAATTTTATTTCTCAATTCAAATTTTTTTTCAATGCATAATATACCTATGATTTCTTGCACATTTAGAATTTTATTTTCATTTAATAAAATCATGTCTGACTAAGTTTTTTTAGGGTTGGGATGCATGAACCAATCCCAATGTAAATTACATATGTAGAAAATAGAATTTCAATTAAAATTTTAAAAGAGTCGTGCAAGATAATTCTACAATCATTATAGGTCTTTTAATCTCTCTTTCCCTGGGTACTTGGGATGTTTAAGAATATAATGTGCGTAAAATTATTTAGCATCGCTTTATATTTTCCTTTGATTTTATATGATGCAGTATTGAACCTCATATATGTAATGCTTAGGATCTATAAAGACTGGATTCATTCAAACTTCTAATTTATAATTTTAGTATTCTGCTAAGTAATTACTAAGGATTGGGCGATTGTATTCCAACCTAATTTCTCTTATATTCACAAGTATATTTCTATTTGTGTAAACTATTCCGGTTAGCACAGTTAATTTAGAATTTAATTTCATTGCAATTTAGTCATAAAAGATTTTCAAAAATCACAAATATTCATTTTTTCTTTTCTTTTTAAAAATCAAGTTAAGGTTAAAATTCATTACTTCTTCGTCATTAAGATTTGTAAGTCCTACTCCCTGTGGATACGATCCCGACTTATCGGATTATTACTAACGCGAAAGGCTTGCACTTGACCTATAAAGAACGCACTTTAGACACATTTGTGGCCACGTCAAGTTTTTGGCGCCGTTGTCGGGGATCTAGGTTACATTTCAAGAGTAAAAGTTAAACCCAATTTGATTAAAAAAAAACTTTTATTCTTTCTCATCTCCCATAAACTGTACATGTAAACTCCTCTGTCGTCTCCATCCCAAGTTCACGAAAACCCCATTGCTGAAGCGAACTCTGATAATTCCTAAACCACTAACGTTCCACACTTGTGGGTTCTACCTTCTTCATCTCATAATTCACTCACGAGTCACACTTTGAGTCAAACACTGAGTGGCAATTTAGAATCATTTTATAGCAACATGTCTGTGCAAGGTAGTATTGGCACTGGGAGGGAGAATTACCATATCTCCCCACGAAAGATCTCTTATTTTGTGAGTGGATTGTCACTCCTGGATGCATTCTACTTTCGTACAATGCAGGACAGTTCCACTTTCGTAATGGGATGATCCAAATTCTTCCTACGTTCCATGGAATGGATTCTGAAAAGCCATATCTCCATCTTAGGGAATTCGAAGAAGCGTGTGAAATATTTGGTGATCAAGCATGTCCGCAAGATGTTATCCGTTTGAACCTTTTATCTTTTTCCTTAAAGGATAAAGTTAAGACCTGGCTATGGTCTTTACCCGCGAACTCTGTTCTGTCATGGAGAGATATGCAGACTAAGTTTCTCTCCAAATTCTTTCCACGGCATAAAACCAACTCTGTCAAGGCCCAAATCCAAGATTTTCGCCAAAATGAGAATGAAGCCTTTGATAAATATTGGGATCGTTTTCAAGAGTTAGTTAGCGCTTGCCCACACCATGGGTTTGAAAAACACCATCTCATTTCATTCTTTCATCAAGGGCTTACTGTAGCGTCTAAACAACTCATGCAAACAATGTGTGAAAGATAATTTTGGGAGCTCGGCTCGAGCGATGCTGAGGTTCATTTGAAATATGTAGCTGAGACCACTCAGGCATGGGACGTTTCCAACCCAATAGCCAAAATATACATCGACAAGTGTCCAACTCGTCTGTTGTATCCGATATTTATCAACTAGACAAGGACACTTTGTTAGATCGTCGACTTGACCAGTTGGAAAAAAAATTGAATGGCATACTTAAGGTTCGATTGAGAGACGCTACGGGACCTATTCAAGAGAAGGTGTGAACTATTTGTGCGGTGGGTCATTCCACAAAAGGATTGTAACAACCCGTCCTTTTGGAGACAATTAAATTCCATAATTAAATATAAATTGGCACTTTGGAGAATTTCTCGAAATAGTAATTTTTGGGATTTTCGAGGATTTAATAATTTTCAATGGGTGTTGTGATTATTTTTGGGACTAAATAAGTCAAAGTAATTTTTTATATGTCGCCATGGGGAAAAGTGACAAAAAGGTCATATTTTAATTGGAAAACCCGCATTTATTTATTTTGGGTTGAAATAGTGATTTGCGGTCAAGTACCTCAGATGAAAATTTCGACTGCGCCGTGAGTCTCGGAATGTCCGAGATATTCGAAAAAGAGTGTTCGAAAGTCGAAATTGAGTTTCGAGAAATTTTAGAGTTAAAAATGGCTCGTAATTGAGTAAACGAGTCATTTTTGGGTTTTAAGGGGTTAAACCCTTTTTCTTTCTTTATAAAGAGGTAGAGAGGGAGAAAAGAGAAAGAAAAGAAAGAAAAAAGAGAGAAGAGAGAGAGGAAGGAGAAAAGAGGAGAAAAAGGAAGATTCGGGTTAAACTCCACCGGATTCGACTCGAGGTTGTCGGATTTCATCCTCCAGGCAAGTGTTTACTTGCTTTATTTCATTTTGTGCAATTATCTCATATCATGGTTGGTATAAACATGATTTTTAAGTTAGAAACCTTAAAATAAATTGGGTAAAATTGGATATGAGCTTACAAATCGATGTAATGTAAACTCTAAATGATTTCTAGTGTTAAAACCATGTTAATGGAATGTAAGATTGAATTGAAATGGGGAAAATGCCCAAATCTAGATTTTTATGATTTTAGGGTTCAAATCTAAGAGATATGGGTTAATACCCCAAAATAATTGATGTGTTAGTTGTAAAACATAGATTAGATATTTATTGAGTTGTTGGATGAGGTTAGAAACAACAAAAATGGAGAAAAATGGAGTTTGGGATTTTGGGGAAGACGATGAATAGTAAACCAGTGGCTTATAGGGCCATTTCGGCCAGGAAGAGAACTGATTTAGCTTTCGGTCAAAACAAGAAAGTTGTATATCTTTTCGATACGGTCGCGTGGGCACCGACCGCGTATTTTTCCAATTTTTTCTCGATTTGATATGATTTTTACAAGATGGCAGCTCCGGGGTGAAATCCTCAACTCTAAAATCAAATCGGGAATCGGAAAAATAATGGCTAGAATTATTCGTGTAGATGTTTGCGATAATTTTTGGTGTAGTTTAGAAACCCCGATAATGAAATTGGGTTGTTGGATGGAGGATTTGAGGAAATTAGTGTTGAGGACCTGGTGTGACCGGTCGACCGCGCCCTTAAGGTCGGTCGACCGCATCAAGAAAAAAAGGGCCTACTGCTTTGTTTCGTAGGCTTATTTGCAACCGGCGGTCGACCGGGGGTCCAGGATCGGTCGACCGGTACCTTGTTTTCAGCCCAAGATTTTGGAGACTGTTATTCCTTCTCCCCTTTGAGTTTAAAGTTTATGGGTCTTATAAATTGGAGTATCATAGAGGGTTATGTCCTAAAGGACTTGAGGAATTGGGAATATATGTATATAACCACTTAGAGTGAATTAGTATGATTGGAGATATCCAATAGATCCTTATATGGGAATAAGGTATGTATGAATTATCAAAGTAAGGAAATACTTTGAGTATAGTATCATGCATATATGAAAGCATGATTACGATTCTTTGAGAGAATCCTTGGGATTAATGGTCATTGCTATATGTAATTGGCAAATATGGCCATTATCCATATAATAAAGAAGCATGGTTTTTGAAAATTTTGCCAAAATATCTGCACTTTTTTTATGCATGACATTTTTCTCTTTCATGCACATATATGAAATGTCCTGCTAAAAGTTATTTTTTTTCTTTTTTTTTTGTGTTATATATATACTATTATAAATACATGTATTTTTTTAAATACATGTAAATTTATATTTTTTTACTAAATATTTTTTCCATTTTTTTAAACTATTTTTTAAATATTTTTTTCTGTTTTTAATTTATATTTTTTATTTTTTCTCAATTTTTTTTTATTTTTTCTCAAATTTTTTTTTCTCAATTTTTTTTTTATCACAGGGGGAAAATTTATCGCCGTGCCCTCGGGCACGGGCATCCACTAGTATATATATATATTCTAGGAGGAATATATAGTATATGTATATACTATGTGATTGAAGTATATATGTATAATATGATGTAAATGATTTTGAAAATGTAAAGATAAATGTTTTCAAAATGGAAAGATAAATGATTTTTCATAATTGATAAATTATGGTTACACACCTCCCTAAATCGCTATCATAAGGGAAGTTGCGTGCGTTATGGTGATGCCCCCTGGCTAATGAATGTAGGGTGGCTATAGTCATATAGGCCATATGGGCGATTATTTGTACTGTGCTGGTTAGGTGATTCTAGGTGTGGTCATGACTATCCCGCAGGCATATGTCCGCTTCCCGACGTTGGTAGGTTCTCAGGTTGTCTTGTATAGATAGGCCCTGGAAGATGATAGCCATTTAGGGGCGCGTCCAGTGGGGAAACCTGGAGGGACGATTTTAGTTTTATTAAAGCAATTTATGATAATAAATTGGCTTTATATTTACATTTCCTGAGTATAAAAAGGGAAATGGGATAAAGGTTTGGCTTCGGTAACACTCCCGGATGGAAGAAGGGATGTGGAAGCATATGATTGATCAAAGCATTTTTATGAAAATGGCTTTGAATACATTTCCTGAGTGTAAAAAGGGAAATGGGATGATATAAAACGGAAAAGCATTTTTATGATAATAAAACTGGCTTTTAAAAAGTATATGATTGGTTAAAGCAATTCATGATAATGAATTGGCCTTTATATTTACATTTCCTGAGTATAAAAAGGGAAATGGGAATTTTTGAGAAAATGAATGTATTGATAAATACTTGGTATATGAATTCTCAGTCCGGGAGATAGATCCGAATGTTTATGGTAAAATGTATATATATATATATATATGGATGACTCGAGTACCGAGGGTCTAATGGATCCCGACGATCGACCTTACCACGTAGTAGTGTATCGGGGGGGTTCCTTGTTTGGATTTCGCTTTGCGAGACACCCCATGCACGAATATGGCATTGTGTTGAGACTGGGGAGAAGTTTAATCCTTAGTGCTCTAATATTATAAATGCTTATGGTATATATATATATATCTTTCTGTACTGAGGGACTGGCGGATCTCGACGATCGACCGTGCCGCGTAGTAGTGTATCGGGGGGGTTCATTGTTTGGATTTCACTTTGCGAGACACCCCACGCACGAACATGGCATAACGTTGAGACTGGGGTGAAGTTTAGCCCTTAGTACATTGCTTGGACTATCTAAGATTGATAGTGGGTTGGTGATAGACTAGTTTAGCAGGATAGCTTGACAAGGATGTTTAGAGGGATGCGCTAGGAGTGCACTGCTAGTGGAGAGGTGAGGGGTATCTCATGGGAGTGCGATACCAAACTTAAATATGAGGTAAAACCTTTCTCAAAATAATAAGGCATTTATGCACTTGCTAAATATTTTCAAAACTCGGGCTCTGACCCGTTTATCTACTTTTCCTTTCTTGTTATATATTATATATATAGGTGTCCAGACACAGGGACGCCTGGATGACACATCTTTCGAGTCAGACGTCAGCTGCAGCAACTGTGGATGCGTGCAGGATTCTCGATAGACGATTCTATCCTTGTACTCTAGATAGGAGGTACTGTATAAATATTCAGGCCAATGGTCCAATTGCATTTATTTATTCTTTTAGTATAGCATTCGATATGGTTGTATATTTTGACCGGGTGTTCGGTTATCTTATTTCATTTCAGTTTCATTTTCGCAATACTGTGTGGATGTTTTATTTACAGTTGTTAAAAAGAGTTGTAAAGTTAAAATTTTGACACCGGCCTAATAGGTTATTAGTAATTAAATGGATTTTTCGACAGTGATGCTAAGAATGATCCATACGAGACTCCTGTTATAATTTGATATAGGAGTGATCGCCTGGTATTTTATTAGGCGGGGTGTCACAGGATGTCCTGCTATACCCGCCTACAAGGCAATGTACACTAAGCAAGTAGAAGCTATAGGAGGGTTTCGAGGAAATTTTAACACTCCTCGAAGGAACGCATACAATACATCTTGGAGAAACCATCCTGGTTTTAGCTATGGGCAACAAAATGTTGCGATGAATCCTAATTTACATGTAATTCCCCCCCCCCCCCCCCCCCACCATCACACTTTTAATAAGCACCATGTGCAAGCACCACCACCTCCAGGGACATATATCACTCCACCGTGGAAAAATCTCGAGGATACGATAAACCAATTCATCATTGCCCATAATGCAACCACTACTAGACATGAGCGCATGATCAACGACATAAATGCGACTATTTAAAAGATGCAATCATCGTTGAGTATCCAGGAGAAGGGCAAGTTTTTTGCCCAGGGCCAAAGACCTCTCCAAGGTCAAACTAGTGTTAGCTTCACACCCCATGACCATCCTGGGCAATGTAGCACAATTACCACTCTACGTAGTGGGAGAGTAGTTGACTTGTCACCTCCCCCACAATACGTACCTAAAAATAAAGAAGTTTCGCCCCGCACGAAACAGGTCGAAGATGCCCCTTTAATTGAGAGTGATAGAAAAGATAACACTGGCAGACCCAAGGTCATGGTGAAACCCCCCACCACTGCACCATACCCTTAACGGTTGGTCTCGCACTCCAAGAGACTTCTCGGGATGATGTTTTGGACGTCCTCAAGAAAGTAAAGATTATTTTACCTTTTCTCAAGACTATACAAAAAATTCCCGCATACGCTAAGTTCATTAAGGACTTACTCACGGTGAAACGCAAGCTAAAGGTAAATAAGAACGTTTGGCCCAGAATGTCAATTCGGTTTTATCGAGTGACCTTCCGTTAAAGTATAAAGATCCGGGTGCACCCACCATCTCGTGCATCATGGGGAAGAACCGAATCGAAAGGGCACTAATAGATTTAGGGGTGAGTGTTAACATTCTACCCTATTATATCTATAAGAAACTAGATTTAGGAGCCCCTAAGCCTACAAATATGACTCTCCAGCTCGCAGATCATTCTGTGAAGAAGCCTCGGGGAATCATTGAGGATGTGATTGTCCAAATAGACATTTTCTCCTTCTCGATGTATTTTTTCATTTGGGACGAGGAGCCCTCCATTCTCTCGAGCAATTATGTTCTTGTTTCCTTGGCCGCCCATTATTGGCTACGGCTAATGCACTCATCAATACTCGGTGTGGGCGAATGCAATTAACATTTAGGAACATGACCCTCGAGACATATATTTTTAATAATATCAAGAACGAGGGTGACGAAGGAGAACCGCGAGAGACGGATCGTTTAGAAGCATCACACGAGCATAGGAGGACCCACACGCGAGAGCCGACAGGGGTATGCCTTGTTACATCTAGTGAGAGCCACGGTTGCAATATATAGCGAAGGGTAGCGGAGGTATGCATAGTAATTGAAATAAAGAGGGTAAGTGAGCCCTTGAGTGTGAGAAAGAGCGACAATTTAGAGGGCATCGGGAGAGGTTTGTATGGGTGCTTAGAGGAAAGCGAATGGCGAGACACGATAGATACTTTTCTCCTCGATTGCTACCCACCCACACCACCTTATAATTTTGAGATGGAGCGAGGAAGGAAGGATGTGGAAACAAAGCAAGAAAGATAGCTAAAGGAGTTGAGCCTAGCGAAATTTGAGAAATAATTCGGGCAGGTGGATGAGAGCCTTAACGACGAAGTCCAATCTCTGTTGGACTCATGGAGTCATTTAGGAGAGAGCGAGTGGGAAGATAAAATTGATCAGTTTTTTTTCGCAATTACCATCCATCCATGCAACTTGAGTCCTCGGAGGTAGTTGAAGATAAGACTCAAGTCTCGTCTGACTTAGAGCTCGACCCACATAGTACGCATCACGAGGATCCTTTTTCGATTAATCTCAAAGAGTCTCCCAGTCTTTCCTTTATTTATGGGCAAAGGCTCAACTTATTCCGGTTATTGGTGTATGACAGGCAGAGGGGAGAGACTAGGAGAGCAGCGGATCCCGTGCAAGGGGTTGGGTGATTTGTGGAGAGAAATGAGAGGTCGTCGCACCCCCGACGCGTATGTGGTGATTTTTGTTGTATTTTTTAGTCATGTATGAGTGTCGTATAGTGTCTTGGTGCATTTTGATAATTTGCTTGTTTTATTTGTCGCACTTATTCTTTTTCTTCTTTAGATTTTAGTCCTTTTGATCGAGGACAATGCAAAAGTCTAAGTTAGGGGGGGTGATAAGTGCGTCTTTCTAAAAATTCACAAATCTTTAAAATGGCAAAAAAAAAAATTTGAATTTTTTTAAAAAAATAAAAATATTTTAGTTTAAAATGAATAAAAATTGGAATTTAAATTTTTCAAAAACATCACCTTTATTCTATTTAAAGTCTCAAATTGTTAACAATCAAAATACACAAAGCCAAAATTAACCGAAGATGGAAATTAAAAGAAAATTGACGACTTAACGAATAAGTGTAGAGATTAATAAAGCACAGTGAGATTTCGAGCCTTTCGTTTTTTATGAGTTTTTAAATCAATACGAGTCTATGATTAACTCAAATTTCTTTTCAGCATTTTAATAAGTCGTTGATGATCTCAATCCTTTGTTTATATCAGTTATGGAAAATGTGTGAAATATTGTCTCGAAATTCGTGCTAAATATATCTCTAAACTTAATTAATCTCGAGATGCATATGGTGATGTGATTAGCAATTTGGACAATGAAGTAGGCCCTCTTTTATTGAATCCAAAAATATTAGCCATAATAAAGTTGTGAAAAAACTACCCCTTTACAACCCACTTTAACCCTAATAAAATATTTTCCTTTCGTTTGATAACCCGAAAAACTCAAATAGCCCGGAATTGTGAAAATTAGAAATTCATCAAGTAAGTCCAAAGTGTGTAATGAAAAAAGGGCAAGAAAAGAAAAATAGCAAGGAAAAAAAAGAAAATAAAAAAAGAAAGAGAAAATTGAGCAAATGCTCGAAAAAACACTAATGGACGTCATAAGGATATTTTTTAATTCCGAACATTCCGTCCATTATCATTTTTATCCTTTATACTTTTTAACCCGAAAAGTCATAACCGAGTCTGAATGGCGAAATTAATTACTGCATGGAGAGCTAAGACATGAAAAGATAATAAAAAAGATTAAAATGGTGTGAATAAGAGATGATGTTTTCCGTTTCCTAATAACTGTATTCCGATGATGAGATATTTTCACCATATGTTTTCTTCTTTTCAATTTTGTATGCGTGAATTTGTGTCCATTATATTTACTCTTTATATCATACATACCGAAAGAAAACAACCACAATCCGAGTGATTCGTTTGTGAGTGCATCCGTAAGAATTTGAATCAAAACGAATTTTTGGAAAGTAACCTAATGCTCAATCGGTGAAAATTTGAGGTTTAACTTCTGGCTTTGCACACACACACTATGGTTTTAGACATTTGAATATGAATTTATGGTGATTATTTTTTGAAAAGTTTAAATTGTACGATTTTTAAGTATTTTGATATTTATTTGAGTCAATAAAGAATTTTGTGGGTGTATTCACTGCAAACCCTCACGAGACAAAACTCGTCCTACTAGGGTACCCTAGGAGTTTAAAGGCTTATTGTATATACTCAATGCAATCGCTTGCTTGCGAAAGTAGAATTTTATTTGAATAAAAGGAATTTCAAAAGTTAACTCATTTCTCTTACATTGCCCGGGTGTAACACCCCATAATTTTGAGGATTTAATATTTAATTATTTTTGGGAGTGATAAAAATATTTAAATTGGAGAAACTTAAATTCATGAGTTGGAGAATTTATTTGAGTGAGCCGAATTAATTATAATTGCCGACTTTAAGTTTAATTATTCGAATTAATGTGTGTCACATTTTGGGGTCGAAATTTAAAAATATCAAAAAGTAATTCGAATGACAATTTCGAGTGCACGGTTGTGTCCGGATGGGTCGAGATAGTTAGAAAAGAGTACCCGGGGGTAGTAATTGAGTCTCGGAGTATTTTTGGGTATAGCCGGCCCCACACGGGATGAGTTGGACCATTTTAATTAGGCCCACATGGCCAAAAACGGGATTTAGTGTTTTTAACCTAATTGAGAGATTAGGGAACGACAATCAACACAACTCTAAACCTAGGGTTTGAGAGGAAATTTGGGGGAAAGCAAATCAAGAGCCAATTTGGAGATTTTGGAGCCAAATTAAGGGACTACACCAACGGATCAGACACTACGAACAATTCCAGGCAAGTGGTTAACTGTTACGATTTCTAAATTGATGATAATCAATTCATATCACAGTGATGTGCAAATCAAAATTCGTTTTGGGGATAAATGGGTACAAAATGGGGTTTTTGTTCATGGAACTATTGAATGAGATTCAAAGTAAGAATTAGTTGTGTTGTATATTTCTGAGTATGATTATCGGATTTGAGTGAGAAAACCCGGGACAGAAAACGGTGGAATTTGAATCTGAAATTGGGATTTTACCATAAGGATTTGTGTTCTTTAGTGCGTAAAGATTCGTAGTGTTAACGATGTTAAAAGGTTTAGATGATGTTTATAGTTCCTGAGAAATATAACAAGATGATTAACAGACTGGGTTGAGGTTGGAAATTGGAGAAAAGAACCTTAGTTTTTCGTCAATGGCCAAACAGTGGCCTGGAGAAGACGAAGCCTGGTTCGATCGATCAATCGACCCAGGGGGTTCGATCGATCGATGGTATAGGAATCTTGGCAGTTCGGCCAATTTTGATTATAAAGAGAAATTTATTTAAGATTAAATTCTTTACTTTTATTTAGTGATAAATTCATATGTGGCATATATTTCCTTAACAATTATAGGGTGATATAATTGGGTTTAGGAGGGTGTGAACGGTCTGTCATGAGATGGACGAATTTGGGGAAATAATTCGTAAATATTTGTGTTAATATCGGACCAAGGAATAATATTCGGGTATTGTAGTTGGGTGACGCTACATTATTAAAGGAATTGAGGTGAAATACTTAATTATGGACCAAGTGGGTGAGTCCGGGTGTGTTGGTAATTATAGGTAAATATAATTGGAGAATTTATGGAGATAAATGTGTGACACATTGTGGGCGAATATGTGGGAATGAAATTATGAGATGTAAAAATGGACCGAGTGAGTGAGTCCGGGTATGTTGGTTAAATGATACCAAAGCATTAAATTAATTATTGAGCGAGTAAATTAATTTGGAGTCGGAACATAAACTCGGGAAGTATTAAGGCATAGGCCAAGTGAGCAAGTCCGTGAATAATGGTTGGGTGACACCAAGTTATTAAATTAATGGATGTGTTAATTAATTATATGAGAGTCGGACCACATACTCGGATTTGTGTTAATTAATTAATGTGTAAATTTAAAGGAGGGTCGGACCACAGACTCGGGAAGGTATTAAATTAATAGTTGTATCAATTAATTTAATTAGAGTTGGACGATAGACTCGAGAAGGTATTAAATTAATAGGTGTGTTAATTAATTTAATTAGAGTCGGATTGTAGACTCGGGTAGGTATTAAATTAATGGGTGTAATAATTAATTTAATTAGAGTCGGACGATAGACTCGGGTAGGTATTAAATTAATAAGTGTGTTAATTAATTTAATTAGAGTCGGACGATAAACTCGGGGAGGTATTAAATTAATAGGTGTGTTAATTAATTTAATTAGAGTCGGACGATAGACTCGGGGAGGTATTAAATTAATGGGTGCGTTAATTAATTTAATTAGAGTCGGACCATAGATTCGAGGAAAGTATTATATTAATTGATGTGTGAATTAAATATATTAGAGTCGGACCATAGACTCGGAAATATGGAAATTATTAAGTGAGAACATTAATTATGTTGAGTCGGGCCAGAGACTTAGGAAATTTCAGGATAGTGTACGGGATTTTGAGTACACGGTAAAGTCGGGATTTATATTATATATATATATATATACGGTGTAGTGATAGTATATATATACGTGTATATATTGTGTGTGATATTAAATATTAGTGACTAGATATTTATTCAATTTATATACTCTAGTGCTATCAATGGAGGTTGCGCGATGTGGATGAATCCCCTAGCTTGAGGAGTATGGCGAGTATATCCCCAGGTTATAGAGTCCGGTATATGGGTGAGGGATTTATCTCACTTTCAGGGAAGAAATATGACCGCCTCCACTTCGTTTATGTTTTGGGCCAGGTTGGTGAGCGATTTCAACTTGGGTAACTAGGTTATGTGAGCACAGCTAGTGAGATGGCAATTTAGAGGGAATCATCCGGCGATGGTATACTCGGAGGTATGGATATACATATGTTATATGTGTGGATGTTTTAGTAAAGGTACGTATATAATGGTATTCAGTATTATATGCGGGGAGTAATACAATGTGTGATATATTTACTTTATATAACTTGTGACACGGTTATATGCTGCTATTTAAGAAGGAATTAATTAAGTTAATTGTGAGATAACTTATAATATTCAAGAATCATTATACTCGGGTTAGAGTAGCATGGCAAGGGGAGGTTATACCAGGACTGGTTGGACGGGATAGTACAACTAGGTGGGGGTTAAGGTAATCGTTAGGTGTGCACTTTAGTGGAGGGGTGAGAATGTCCTCAAGAGAGTGTGACACTAACTTAAATATGGAGTGCATTCATATATTTTAAATTACTGCAGTTAATTCACTTGCTAAATATTTTCAAAATATTTTGGGTTCTAACCCTTGCTATAAAACTATTTTCAAAACCTTTTAGGTGTCCAACCACAGGGAGGGACGCCAGGATTGATATTCTATTCAAGGGACACGGAGTTGCGGCATGTGTGGATGCTAGCAGGAGATTGGATTAGACGCATCGTTCTTTCATTCCTATAGTAGGAATCATTTATCGGTTCAGTTTTCAGATTTCGATTCAGGTGTTGAATATCTGTATTGAACTATTTCACTTTGGTGGCCGATGGTTTATTCGACAAATTGTTTAATTGCTTATTTAGTTATTTTAATTCAGTTGTGTGAATGGTTTATTTTTATTCCGCATATACTGTTTTGTTTTAATTATAAAGTTAAAATTTGGCACTAGCTTTTGGAATACTAGGTGGTTAGTAAGTTTTAAAAAGTTTTCGACAGTGATGCTAAGGATGAACCGGCTGGAATTCCTGTTTTAATTTGGTATATGACTGATCACCCGGTATTTTATTAGGCGGGGTGTCACATTGAGATGCGCAAAGTTCTAAGTTAGGGGGATTTGACTAAGCATAAATTCTTATGAATTTATCCTCCTAAGTTGGTAGTTTTAGTACCTTGAATAACATAATTGATTTATTTTTATGCCATATCATTGCTAATGACTTCTTCAAATAAGTACCCCGAGTTTCGTGTATTTCTGACTGTTTTTACAGATGTTTAGTGCAAAGAAAAAAGATAAAGAAACCGAAAGAAAAGAAAAGAACAAAAGAAGACAAGTCAAAGGGCAAAAGTGTAACTCTACACACGGAGTTCGGATTTCAAGCCTAATGAAAGTTGAAGATAATCAAATCACAAGAGTGTAGGAGGAAACGACAGTAAAATCGGAGCTCTGGATCAAAAGATATGGCAAATCAAAGTTGGAGAAAGAAAGTCAAAGTTGAGATTAATTCTAGAAGCTGAAGAGTTTCAGCTCTTGAAATTTCTTGTATAATTCCTTTTTATTAGTTGTAAAACGTGGAGAGGCATTGAAAAAGTCATATTTGGGTATTATAAAAAGCCAAGCCCTAGAGTAATGAAGAGAGGAAGAGAGAGAGATCCTTTTGGCATATAATTTCATATTTTCTTAGGATTTAGAAACCCTAGTTTGTAAGTTGAACAGGAGCTATTCAAGATTCAAGTTTCAAGTTCAGATTTCCTTCTTCTATTCAAGTATTGCTAATTTCTACTTTCCATTTCTTCCATATTGTAAGTTTAAACTACTCTTGTAGTTTAATTTTATTTCTCAATTCAAGTTTATTTTCAATGCATAATATACATATGATTTCTTGCACATTTAGAATTTTATTTTCATTTAATAAAATCATGTCTAGCTAAGTTTTTTTAGGGTTGGGATGCCTGAACCCATCCCGATGTAAATTACATATGTAGAAAATATAATTAAAATTAAAATTTTGAAAGAGTCGTGCAAGATAATTCTATAATCATTATAGGTCTTTTAATCTCTCTTGCCCTAGGTACTTGGGATGTTTAAGAATATAATGTGCGTAAAATTATTTAGCACCGCTTTATATTTTCCTTTGATTTCATATGATGCGAGATTGAACCTCATATATGTAATGTTTAGGATCTATAAAGACTGAATTCATTTAAACTTTTAATTTATAATTTTAGTATTCTGCTAAGTAATTACTAAGGATTGGGGGATTGTATTCCAACCTAATTTCTCTTATATTCACAACAAGCATCTTTCCATTTGTGTAACTATTCCTGTTAGCATAGTTAATTTAGAGTTTAATTTCATTGCAATTTAGTCATAAAAGAGTTTAAAAAATCACAAATATTCATCTTTTCTTTTATTTTATTTTAAGAATCAAGTTAAGGTTAAAATTAATTACTCCTTCGTCATTAAGATTTGTAAGTCCTACTTCCTGTGGATACGATCCCGACTTATTGAATTATTATTAACGCGACAGGCTTGCACTTGAGCCTATAAAGCACGCACTTTAGACACATTTGTGATCGCGTCACATGCACATATAGATTTGTGCAAATACTCTCATCTATTTGTTGTACCCGGGGTAGGCCTGTAAACGGGTCGGATACGGGTCGGGTCAGGTCTATATATATCGATATCCGATTCGGGCATTTTCCTAGCAGATCGGATCTTATCCAATTACCCGTCGGGTCTAAAAAAAAATATCCCGACATGAACCCGTTAAGGACCCGCAAATTCGACCCAAATACTTGAATAGCTGGAACTAAAAAATGGACCAAAAAATCCTATTTAAAAAAAAATATTTATATAGATTTATATATACATGCTTATATAACAAAAATACATATATAAAAATCAATATATATATATATATATATATATATATATTGATTTTTAGAGAGAGAGAGAGGGAGAGAGAGAGAGAGAGATTTCGGGTTGAGTCCTTAACGAATCGAGTCTATCTATATCAACATCCGATTCATTTAATTAACGAGTAATCGAGCAAAAGAAATCCATAAAAATGCTCATACTCAAATTTAACGAATCAAATTCAAATTCAATTCATTGAGTGACCTAATTCGAGTTGCCGGTTGGGTCAAACATCTATACACTTTTTCAATTCCAGTGCAGTTCTCTGCCTTCTCTCTAACTCTATCTCTTTTTTAAGAGTTTCCTTCTCACAGTTGTGAGTTTTTTAGTGGCTCCAATTGTTTTTTTTATCTCCTTGTCTCTGAGTGTCTTTGCTTTTTTTCTTATTACTGCTTTGTTCTTCTCCCTCCATACTTTCATAATTCTGCCTTCTGCTATGCAGATTCCATCTCTTTTTCTGCCTCCAGTTTTGGATGACTCTGGTCCAAAGGTCTTCTCCCTGTTTGGCAAGATTATTTCTAAAAAAAACTCAAATTTAGCTCAGCTAGAAGGTCTTACTCAGAAAACCTGGAGAGTTAAAGGAGATTTTAAAGTAGCAAAAAATGAGTTCAATGTTTTTTCATTTGATTTATCGCGAGAAGAGGAAATGAAAAGGATTCTGGATCAATCTCCTTGGACCTTATCTAATGGGCTTTTGCTTCTCAAAGAATGGCCTTCTGATCTTTCAGCGGATGAGGTCTGTTTCGATACCATTGAACTCTGGGTTAGAGTTCATGGTCTTCCCAAAGATAGGTTCCACAGGGCGAGTGGACTGCTGATTGGGAAAATGTTGGGGTCTAATGTGGAGGTTGACATTAGGCCAGGTCACTACTCGTACATGAGGATCAAGGTAAGCATTCCTATTGATGCCCCTCTTTCTAAAGGCTTTGTTCTCAAAAGAGATAAAGAGGATAAATGGATCTTTTTTACATATGAAAAAGTGAAGAGATTTTGTTTCAATTGTGGTCGATTGAGTCATATAGCGATTGAATGTGAGAGAGAAATTGAAGCTAGTGAAGATGTTAGTAATTCTGTAGGCTTTGGGGCTTGGATGACAGCCTCTCCATCTTTCAAATAAGCTTTGGATGATTTTTTGAAAAAGTTCCCTTGTATTTCTCCACCCCAAAATCACACCCCAGCCCAAACCACTCAAACTTAAAATCCAATTATCCTAACTAACCAAATCAGTCCAGTTATTCCAGTCCCAAGAGATAACATCCTCCAATGCTCATCTCAGAATTTTCCTTTGGTTACTTCACCTTTAGTTACTACACAAACCAAAAAGCCCCCACCTAACCCAAAACAGCACTTATCTAATAGTGAAGTGACAGTTAACCATCTCACATCTCCATCCCCTTTTAATATTACTGATGAAGCCTGGATAGAAACCCCTGAATGTCTCCTCACCATTACTCACCCACTCAACCACTCTAACAGTGAACCCTGTCATCAAAATATCCTAAACACTATTCCCTTACCCAGCTGTAATGAAGAAGTACACCCCATATTAATTTCTGACAGGTTTAGGATTGAAGAAGTCATTACTCCCCATATCATGTCTCAGCCATCAAAATCTTTTAAAAAATCTCCCAAACCGAAGCCCCTAAAATCTCCCCTGTCAGAAAAAACTTTAACCAGTCACATTTCTCTAAATCACCCTAAATTCAAAACAAAAGCCAGCCACGAGTCCAAAATTCTCAGCAGTTCTATTAACTCTTTTCCCATCATTTCGGATAATACATACCATTCTCACCCCAAGTACCCCCGTCTTCCTGCTTCAATAGATTTCTGCCAGAAGATAAATAAGCCCATTTTTGATGGAAAAGGAAAAGAGAAGATGTGGACTCAAGTTGCCTTTGAGCAGAGTCCTGACATTTGGGATCTTGATGATATTGGCATTAAAAGCCTTTCAGTAGTAGAGGGAAACCACATGTTAGTATCAAATTTTACTGACCTCCACGTAAATAAAAGGAAACTCCCTTTTTCCTTTGGGAAACCATCTCCTCTTAAATTTTTTGATGAGTCCTCTGTCAGAGGAGATATCATTCTACCCGTACCTGTTGTTGCAAAGGGAGAGGAGTCAAATCTTATAATCAATCAGCAGTCTAGTGGGCAACACAGTAATAAAAACTTCAGGAGGATTGTGACCAGAAGAACTAGTAAGCAATCATTCATTGAAGAAGAAACGGAAGAATTCAGTGAAGGAAATCTAGTGGAAGTAGCCATCCAGTCTAGTATGGCCTTTAAGAAAACAAAGTCTGAGGGGTTCCCTTCGTGGACCCCTCCTCCCCAATGAGTTTCTTGGTGTGGAATTGTCAAGGGCTGGGCAATCCCTTGACAATTCATTCCCTTCAGAACCTCTGTGTTTTGAAGGATTTAGTGATTGTTTGTCTTCTGGAAACCAAAGCAAAGTCAGAGAAGATTTTATTTACTAAGCATCTCATCAAATTTGATCACAGTGTTAATGTGGATCCTGTTGGTTTATCTGGGGGCTCTTGTTTATTCTGGAAAGATCCAATTAAACTTCAAATCTTAGAATGTTCCAAAGATTTTATTGATATTATTATTCAGGATTGGAATGGGTTACCGGGTGATATTAGGGTTACTTTTGTGTATGGCAACCCTATTTTTATCTTTCGTAGAGCTCAATGGGGTAGATTAGCAAATTCTCAGT
Source organism: Sambucus nigra (assembly GCA_949130495.1). Taxonomy (NCBI): domain Eukaryota; kingdom Viridiplantae; phylum Streptophyta; class Magnoliopsida; order Dipsacales; family Adoxaceae; genus Sambucus; species Sambucus nigra. The sequence continues at coordinate 322,985,026 of OX422213.1, forward strand.
TACATTATAAATATTCCTTGGATATGTTTGGGGGACTTTAATGATATTTGGGCACAAGCTGACAAGGAAGGGAAGTTGAAGAAGGCTAATAGGGAGATTGAATGTTTTAGGGAGATGGTTTGCTTGTGTAATCTTTTGGAACTCCCTTCCAAAGGTTGTAGGCTCACTTGGAATAACAAAAGAGGGGGTGAGGAGAATGTCAGAGAAAAACTTGATAGAGTGTTTATTAATGTTGGTTGGGCCTTGAGGTTTCCATGCTGCAGGTCTGTTGTGTTTCCAGCCTTGGGGTCTGACCATAGCCCGGTTTTGGTGGAATTATTGCCTCCTAAGCCTCCTCACAAGAAGAATTTTAGGTTCGAAGTTTTTTGGCTGGATGAAGTTGAATGTCTTGATATTGTTAAGAGTGTGTGGAGTAGGGAGATTCCTGGGTCAGATATGTTTTCACTTTGCTCAAAAACTTTTTTAACTAAGGCTGCTCTTTTTGCTTGGAGTTTAAGAAATTTGGTAACTCAAAAGTGGAAATTATTAAGTTACAAGGTAAACTATATGATCTCCAATCAGCTTCTCATCTAGAGTACAATAACGGTGCTGTCAGGTCTATCACTAATAACATCAAAGCTCTTTGGGTCAGGGAAGAAAAGTATTGGGCTGTGCGTTCCAGAGTTAGTTGGCTGAAATGGGGGGATAAGAATTCAAAATTTTTTCATGCTACTACCATCCAAAGAAGGCATAAGAACCAGATTATACGGCTCAAAAATCAGGATGGGCTCTGGGTTGAAGGGAAGGCTCAACTGGAAATTTTGGCAAACGATTATTTCAAGACGTTATTTTCTTCAGTTGGGGGTGGGGATCCAGCTAGGGTTCTCTCTCTTATTCCTAGGCTGGTCACATCAGGTATGAATGATTCTTTAAAAGCGATTGTTACATTGGATGAACTTAAAAAAGCTGTTTTTGATTTAGGCCCTTCTAAGGCTCCTGGTCCTGATGGCATGCCAGGATTCTTTTATCAAAAAATTTGGGATGAAATTAAATGGGACTTGCTCAGGGCTGTTCGCCACTTCTTTTCTACTGGTCGCCTTCTAAAAAAACTTAATGAGACTAATGTGGTTTTGATTCCTAAAAATCCTAACCCGGAAGACATGTCTATGTTTAGACCTATTAGCCTCGTTAATTTCTTCATTAAAATCATTTCAAAAATTTTGGCTTCTAGGCTCAAGTCCATTATTGGTAGTATTATTGAACCTCAACAAAGTGCCTTTATTCCCGGTAGGTTGATTCAAGATAACATTATTGTTGCCCAAGAGATGTTTGCTTTCCTTAGGAGAAAAAGAAGAGGGAAAGATTTTGATGTTGCTCTTAAGCTTGACATGAACAAAGCTTTTGATAGGGTCGAATGGAGTTTCTTACGCGAGTCTTTGTTGGCATTTGGGTTTGATAGTTACTGGGTGGGGTTGGTCATGGAGGTTGTGTCTACAGTCTCTTTTAGGATTATCATCAATGGTTATAATAACTCTTCTTTTTGCCCTTCTAGGGGTCTTAGACAAGGGGACCCCTTGTCCCCTTTTCTTTTCATCATTGTTGCCAACAGTCTATCTCTACTCATTTCAAATTCTATGAGGAATAATTTTATTAAGGGCATTAAAGTTGGTCCCTCTAGTCCACCTCTTTCCCATTTGCTTTTCGCTGATGATTCACTTTTTTTCTTTAAAGGAAATGTGGCTGAAAGCTCAGCTCTTTTGGAGTGTTTAAATTCTTATTGTGAGGTTTCTGGTCAACTCATTAATTTGTCTAAATCTGGGATTGTGTGCAGCAGAAATATGCCTTATTCTGCAAAGGTTCTTGTGTCCCAATGTTTAAATATCCCTATTTTAGACAACCCCGAGATGTATTTAGGGCTTCCTTATGTGTGGGGTAGGTCTAAGAAATTAACTCTTAATTGGCTGAAGGACAAGATTTCGCATAAGTTGGTGGGTTGGAAAGAACTTTTCCTCAGTCAGGCGGGGAAAGAAGTTCTCATAAAGGCTGTCATTCAAGCTTCCCCATATTACGCAATGTCTATTTTCCAATTCCCAAAGGGGTTTTGTTCAGATTTATCCTCAAAAATTGCTAACTTTTGGTGGAAAAATAACAAAGATAGGAAGGGTATTCACTGGAAGGATTGGGAGGGTATCTCTAAAGAAAAGTTAGTTGGGGGTTTGGGTTTTAAGGACTTTTATAGGCAGAATCAGGCCCTTTTGTCTAAGCAAGCTTGGCGGCTTCTTTCTAACCCAGATTCGGTGTGGGCCATGACTCTTAAAAATCTGTATTTCAAGCATTGTTCCTTTTGGGATGTTCCTAGTTCTTGCAAGGGGTCTTGGATCTGGAATAGCATTATGTTTGGGAGAGAGCTTTTAAAAGATCAAGCTATTTGGCAGGTGGGTAACGGGGAGGATATTTTTATTTGGGAGGATAGGTGGGTAAACAACTTGAGGCTTCCCCTTTCTTCTTTTTCATCCCTTGTTTCTAAGGTGAGTGATCTTATAATTCCCCAGGTTTTTGCTTGGGACTCTGTTCTCATTTCTTCCCCTTTCCCTTCCCATATTGTTTCTTCTATTTTAGCTATTCCTTTGATTTCTCCTCTTGATAAGGATATTTTGATTTGGCCTCACACTTTAGATGGTTTTCCCACTGTTTCAACAGCTTACCATTTCTCCTCTCCTAGACTGTCTCTCAGAAAGTCCCCTCAATCTTCCTTCTCCCCCAACCCAGACCTTTGGAGAATTATTTGGGCCATCAAGCCCTCCCCTAAAGTTTTGAATTTCATTTGGAGATGTTGCAATGAGTCTTTAGCAGTTAATTTTTACCTTTGGAGGAAAACTCTTAGAGATGACCCTTTATGTAATATTTGTGGTAAAGACAAGGAGACCATTGAGCATTTGCTTACTAGATGTCCATGGGTTCTGCAGGTTTGGGAGGGATCCCCATATCTCAATCAAATTTTGGTTGACCCGGGTGATAGGATTGAAGATTGGTTTTTTAGGTTTTTCAGTAGGATTGGATCTGTTTCTTGTACTGGTTTGGATCTTAAATCTTTGTTTGTGTGTACTTGTTGGGAAATCTGGAAGACTAGAAATGATGCTGTTTTTAAGAAGAAAAATATTCTCATTTCAGTTGTATTATCTAAGGCTTGGTCCTTATCTGTTAACTACAGTAAAAGTTACCAGGAATTTAGTCCCTTTTCTAGACTAATTCCTCCCTTACATTCTGAGAGTGCAAGCAGATGGAGCCCACCTCCCCTTAATTGGTTAAAGATTAATTGTGATGGCTCTTTCTTGAAAAATCAGTTGTCGGGTTCATTTGGTTTTATTGTTAGAGATTCTAAAGGGGCCCTCATTGATGGTTCAGTGAGTAAAATCCCTCTCGCTTCCTCGGCTCTTAATATGGAGGCATCGGCTCTTATTTCAGCAGCATCTTTCATTAATTTACATGGTTTGGATCAGATCATAATTGAGTCGGACTCTAAAATATTAATGGATTATATGCAGACAGAGGCTCATCCTAAGTGGGATTTGAAAAGAAGTAAACAACAATTTAAAGCTCTTACCAGCCATTGTAAGGATATCTTGATCTTACATGTCCTCAGAAATGCAAATGCAGCGGCGGATTGGGTTGTGAAGTCGTGCTCTGCCTCGGTTCTGCCGTGCGATTGGTTGTCCCGGCCTCCTTCAGCTTTGTTGTCTATTATTAGATCTGACTTTCCTCCGGAGGGTGTGGGATGAACTTTCTTTTTTTTCAGTTAGTCTGGATCTTGTATGAAGTTTTCCAATGGCTACAGATTTTTTTGGATAGCAGTTCTCTTTCTCTTATGTTTTTGGGAGAAGTTTTTGGCTTGTTTTTTCCTTTGGGTGGTTTTCGACACTTGGTTTTAAGCAGGTGGTTTTCAGCTTTTGTTGGCTGTTTTGTTTTGTAGCTTTGGCTTTAGTTTTGTGGTTGTAAATTTTACCCATTAATAAAATCGGTCAAGGCCGACGTTTAAAAAAAAAATTCGAGTTGCCCACGCAACACTCCTTAATTTTAGAGACATGTAAAATTCATGATGAGAAGCATCTAGAAACTTGTACGCTAAGTAAGGCAACCCTCTCCCCTATTATAAATTATTATCTAATTTTAAAAATAATAGAAATATTTATTTTGTGCGTGTATGCTGAAGGCTTTTCCCAGCAGTTTTGTTGTGTGTATATCTAGGCCCCCCTTTAGGGTCTCCCCTCGGTGGTTTGGTTTGAAAAGATGAGCGTAAATTCTAGGGTTAGTTTTCCGAAGAATGTTGGTGAGATGATCCAAGACATCAAAGAAATCACCGGGAAGCACAGCGATGAAGATATCTACGCTTTGCTCAAGGACTGCAATATGGATCCTAACGAAACCGCTCAGAAGCTACTCTATCTTGGTTGGTATTCTCTATTGCTGTTTTCAAAAAATCTATCATCTTTACACCTTCCGGGTTTACTTGGTTATAACTTAAGAAAATGACTTATAGCTCATTACCCTTTCCCCCCCTCAAGCTCCTTTTATTTCACATATTTTGTTTTCCAACGGAACAGAGGTTTATATAGGAATTGGATGGGCTTAAGATAATGCCCCAGCGCCGCTTTTTTTTTTTTTTTTTGTGTGTGTGTGTGTAATTTTTATTTATTTCACCATTGGATTGCCACGCTAACAGTTTTGCCATTTTTTTTCCCTTAATGCTCTGGGGTTGGGTGCATTTTTTGTGGACGAGCATTTTGATGGAGCAAAAATGTTCAATGCCTTGGGGAGAGTTTTAGGGGTGGTTATTGGTTGGTATACTGTATACCAGTATCATATCGGTGGTTTTGGTTTTTGGTTCGGGGGTAGTTAGCAAAAAGCCAAAAATATATATACATATGTTTTTTTTTTTAATTTCTAGTCCAACATACTTTGAAAACAATGTTTAGTTCCAGGTAGTGATGGTACACTATAGGGAATGAAAAATATTTTTGAAAATATGTTGGACTAAGCATTAAACGAAATATTTTTTAGTGACTAAATATTAATTAACCCTTTGGTTTTTGAAAACATCTACCAATACCAAGCAATTTGGTACATTGTTTTTTTCCAGTAACTCCTACGTTTTGGTGACTTCCTTTATATAGTCCCGGGATTTTTAGTTTCAATTTTCCAATTTTTGAAAATTTTTAAACGCCACACAAAGAATTTTAAAGTACCCAGTGGTAGACCTGTATTTCTCACAGGAACATAAACGAGTGATATACATTCATCATTTTGGTATTATTGATTGAGTTTATATATTGTGGAAGCCCATTTTTTTGAGTCCATGAAAGTAGCCAACCACGTCCTGATTAATTAAACACTTGGCCCCGCCCAAATCATGACTCAACTTCCTCACGAGTATTTTAGTAGAATAATAACACTTGCGGATATGGCCAAATCAAGAACCAAAAATATCGGATGAGATATTCAAGCATCTCATGACAAATCCGCACGCTACTTTGAGTTCTTTAGAGAACTCAAACTCTGTAACGACATATCTATAAATTGTACACCCTGACCCGAGGCAAAGGGATCGAAACTTGAGATTTTGAGAGACACTTAATAAGAGTAAGTAACATCTCCGTGGACGTAGGCAAGTTGCTGAACCACATACATCGTTGTTGTGTGTGTGATTCCATTTAATTTCTGCCATTTGTGATTGTTTTCGTAAAATCTTTTATTGTGATATTTTCTGCACTCACAATTGGAGCCGGCGGTGGGAAACGATTTGTAATTCTACAAAAACATTCATTACCAGAAAGCCCGCAATATCTCACCACAGCAGCAATATCCCCTAAGCCGACGATGTTCAAGAAGACCCGGCTCCTCCTAGGGTCAAGTCTGAAATTCGTTAACATACAAGCCCAAGGTATCGTCAAGAAAAGCAACCTTTTGAAGAAAGCAATGGGCCACTCAGGTCCACCCAAATTTCTAGGCTGGTCGATGCCTATGAAGTCAGACTTCAAGAACAAGAAGAGGCAACGCGTCGCCATGAAAAGGTGAATGCTCGCCTTAAGAGAAGACTTGAAAGAATGGAGAGAGATCTCTATGGAAACACAAGGCGGCGCCAAGACAGGACTCTTAGGCCCCAGGGGGGGACTCCCCAGCCGAGGAAGGAGCACTAGGCGAGACCGGGAGAGAACTGAACGTGACAGGTGAGAGCGAGCGCGATTAGAGCGTGGCCAACGGGAGCAATGATCGACCCAATGAAGATTTAAGAATTCTGCTCCGTAGGGAGATGGACAACACCCAGCGCGTTGAGGACCCAGATCAACCAGAGAGCTAGCCAGAAGAGCTCTCAACTCTCAAATGAAGTCTCCCTTTTCAAGGGAGACCGAACAGGAGGAGTCCCCGAAAAAATTCGCTGTCCCCAGGTTCAAGGTCTGACGGAGAAACAGACCCTATAGACCACGTCAGGCAATATCGACAAGCAATGACCTTATGGAACCACAATGACCTACTTCTCTGCAGGATCTTCTCTTTTAGCCTATGATGTAGCACAAAAGTGGTTCGAGAGACTTCCCCACAGGTCGATCAGGAATTTTGCAGCACTGGCACAGGTTTTAACGAGCAGCTCCCATTCTAAGCGGATGGATGCACTGCTCACTATGAAGAAGAAGCCACAGGAAAACCTCCGAGATTATGCCAAAAGATATTGGGAAGTTTTTAATGAGATCGAGGATTGCACGGAGCAGGTTGCCGTAGCATTCTTTAAAATCGGCTTGCCGACCACCTCTCTTCTGCGCCAATCCCTCACCAAGAAGGAAGCCATGAGCATTGATGATCTTATGGCTCGTACCGAGAAGTTCACCAAGGTCGAAGATGTGGTTCATCATAGTAGGGGAGACAATGGTCGAGCGAAAGCGAACAAGGAGACGGAGAAGAATGATACCCAGAAGAAGGGAAGTAAGAATGGGGGCTAGAATGGCTCTAAGAGTGGAAACAAGAATGACCGCTCCAGAGCGTTCCAGGCCGTTAATACAGTCTTCAAGGAACCCATTTACAAAATTCTCAACAAGATCCAGGATAAGCCTTTTATCAAATGGCCCAAGAAGATGGCCGGCGATCCAGAGAAACAACGCGCCGAGATGCGCGTTCCATAAGGAGGGCGGTCAACGAACCGGAAATTGTAAAGCTCTCAAGTCACCTTTGGCAGAGTTAGTTCAGGCAGGACAACTCATTGAGTATGTCGAAAGGATAACAGAGAAGGTCGCAGTCAAGGGCGACCAAAAGCTAGACAACGTCCTCGATGATGATACATGACATTAGTTCGCAGTAATCCGTGGGGCGTCAGACCTCAAGATTCAGGGCAACGCTGTTCGAATGGAACTAAAGAAGGTGACTGCTGTGATTGAAGCTTTTCAGATTGATCATGCCAAAATCCAACTAGGAAAGCGTCGGCGACTAGAAGACGTTGATTACACTAAGCACATTGTGTTCATCGAAGAAGACTTGGTTGGGGTGAGGACCCACATCATGATGCGTTGGTGATCACATTCAGAATTGCTAACTGGGATGCTGACAAGCTACTTGTGGATCAGGGGAGTTCGTCCGAAGTGATGTACGTAGAATTGTTCCATAAACTGAAGTTGAATGTCGCCGACCTCAAAGAAGCCACTGTTCCACTGGTTGGATTCGCAGGAAGGATCACCATGCCGTTAGGAAAGATAATCTTGCTGGTCAGAAACATTTCGAAGTTAATCGAGTTTCTAGTGGTGGATATTGAGTCCCTATATTATGCTATTTTGGGCAGTGGTTGGCTCCACGTCATGAAGGCCGTGCCATCCACCTATCATCAAAAGTTGAAGTGCATTACAAATCGAAGAGTGGTCGAGATCTGCGGCGACCAGGCTAAAGCTAGAAAGTTCTTTATTGCAGCTATCCGTCCAAAGAAAAAGAAGAAGGAGCTCGAGAATTCCCAGAAGAAAGCCCAGGAGGGGGCCGTTCTCTCCAAATAGCAACTACAGTATGGTCGACCAGGGGTGGAAGAGACCAGGGTCCACCCCACCGATAGGGTCGTAGAAAGCCTGGAGGAAGTTGTAGCTGAGGACAACTTGACGGAAAGGAAATTTCTAATCGGATCTGCTCTCACCAATCAAGAGAAAAGAGAGTTGGTTGCACTTTAATGAAGGCCGATCATCTTTCAGATTTAGCAGCAACCTTTAAGATCCTCGGGAAGTATCGAATGAAGCTTCATGCAAGTAAGTGTTCATTCGGTGTCTAGTTAGGAAAATTCTTAGGTTACCTAGTAAGTAAGAGGGGAATCAAGGCCAACCCAGACCAAATCGATGCTATCACCAGGATCCAGCCTCCTCAAACATTGAGAGATGTTCAGAAGCTTACTGGGATACTCGCGCGACGCTCAGTCGCTTCATCTTAAAGTCTTTGGAGCGCTCCGACCATTCTTCCAGCTCTTAAAGAAGGGTAAAGGCCTCATATGGGATGAAAACTGTTCGCGAGCTTGGGGAGAGATCAAGTCTTACCTTAGCAAGCCGTAATTCCAAATGATGGAGACTAACTGTATCTTTACCTCGCAGTATCATGCTGTGAGCTCTGTCTTAGTATGTGAAAAGGAGGGGAGACAATACCCGGTTTACTACACCAGTAAGACACTCCTAGATGCTGAACAACGATACTTGCCTCTGAAAAAATTTGCCTATGCACTGGTGGTTGCTTCAAGAAAGTTGAAGCATTACTTCGAAGCCCACTCCATAACAGTAATCACCTCTTACCCACTCAAGATCGTTTTACGAAGGGTTGACCTCTCTGGACGTCTTTCAAGGTGGTCGGTTGAACTCGAGAAATTTGATATCCATTTCTAGCCCAGAACGACAATCAAGTAGGGATGGCAACGAGTCGGTTCTGGGTCGGGTTTTAACGCCCCATCCCCGTTAGAAATATCATTCCCTGTCCCCGCCCCGTTCCCTGTTATAACGCGTTCGGGGATCCCCGTACCCGTTTAAAACGGGTATCGGGTTTCCCGCGGAGAACCAGTTTCTTTTTTTTTTTTTCTCTTTAAGCACTTGGTGAAAAATTACATAAAATCGAAATCAACAACAAGAATCAACATGTTATCTCTCTCAACAGGTTATCTCAACAGCAACAATGGTAACAATACCATAAAATCGAAATCAACAGCAACAATCAACATGTTATCTCTCTCAACAGGTTATCTCAACAGCAACAATGGTAACAATACCGTAAAATCGAAATCAACAACAATCAACAATCAATTTATTATAATATAAACAATACAATCGAAATCAACAACCATAAAATCAAATCGAAATCAACAACCATATTCTGGTAACCCGAAGCAAAATCAACAATCGTTGACGATGAGGGAGCGGAGCTGAGTCGTGATGTTGGAGCGGTTTGACGAGGAGAGGATGGAGGGAGATGAGTGAGGAAGTTGATGAGGATGTCTGAGTCGTGATGTTGGAGCGGCGTGACGAGTGAGAGGAGGGACGACTTCTACTAGGGTAGGGCTTGTAACTTAAAGAGCCTTATATACTTACATATTTATTATAATATAAACATATATATTTTATTATGTATTAATAAATTGGGTATCCTCGTGGAGACTCGAGGATATACCCGAAATCGATCCGAAAAATTTCGGGGATTTTTTTTACTCCCCGAACCCGCTCCGATTCCCGAATTTTTGGGGATTTTTTCGCGGATATCTCCACGGGGACCCGAATTTTCGGGAAAAATTGCCATCCCTGCAATCAAGGGAAAGATCTTAGCAGATTTTATTGCTGAGTTCACAGGAGATCAACCAACAGAGCAGCTGAACGATGAGCAATCGATGACATGTGAAGCGCCGTCCAAAGATTGGACACTGTATGTTGATGGAGCCTCAAATTCCAAGGGGGCAGGAGTAGGGATTGTTCTCATCACCCCCGAAGACACCGTAATTGAGCAAGGAATTAGATTGGGATTTGAAGCCTCCAACAACGAAGCTGAGTATGAAGCACTGATCGTCGGTTTTTGAAAAGCCAAACTATGGGGAGCAAAACGCCTCCACGTATTCGGTGATTCCAAACTAGTCTCCAAGAAGGTAAGTGGGACTTCAACGCCGAAGATGATCGAATGGCAGCATACCTCAACGTAGTAAGAGGGCTCATGGGAGTCTTTGAAAATGTGGAAATCCAACAGTTTTCGCGAGGACAGAACAATCACGCTGACGCCTTAGCACCACTAAGCTCGACAATTGACTCTGACATAAGGAGGACAATTTCGATAGAGTTCCTCGCCCAACCCAGGATCGACCAGACAGTCGTAGCTGAGCAAGTTCTCCTCACAGATAAGGCCCCAAGTTGGATGGACCCCATCATCAATTATCTATGAAGCAACTTATTATCCGACGACAAGAGGTCGACCCATCAAATTAGGGTCAAGGCTGCTCAGTTTTACCTCAACCCATAATTATTTAGGGCGCAAGGTGCACGAAGGTGCTAATGCCTCCCTAGAGCCTAGGCGCAAGGCGCAAGGCGCAAGGCGAGGCGTGCGCCTGATGATCGAAGTGAGGCGCACGTTATACAAGACATGAAAAAATTGCTTATCTATAATAATAAGATTATTTTATGATCTAAATTTTGAATAATAACATAAATTACAATTACACAAGGTTATGAAGAGACACATAAGAAGATTATCTCATATACCATATGGAAAAACATATAATTAAATATCAAAATTTATTTAACATTTTAATTATGAAATAATCAACAAAAGCTTAAAACAAATGTATTCCAATGTATGAAAAGAAAAGTTAAAATTAATCGAAAATGCCACAGTGTTGGAGTTTTTTTGGTTTCTTTTATTTCAGTAGTGACTAGTGAGAAAGATAAAGTTTTACCCCAACTTATGCTCAACTTTGGTTAGTTTTTGGGTGGGAAATTGTTCAATTCTCCATAATTCATTGGAAAATATGTAATGTCAGCATATTAATTAATCCATTCTTGTATTGGGGGCATTTTCTGGGGAAAAAAATTAACAAAGCACACCTTAGGTGCACCTTGAGCCTCGAGCCTGGAGCTTAGGCGCACAACGTGCGCGCCTTATTAAAGGGGTCTTGCTTAAGGTGAGCCATGGTGCCAATACTGCGCCTTGGTGAGCCTGGAGCCTATGCGCACCTTTTAACAACTATCTCAACCCTGAGGGAAAGCTTTATAAGAAATCATTTACAGGCCCTTACCTCCACTGCGTTTACCCACAAGATGCCGAGCAAGTGCTTAGTGAACTCCATGAGGGCATCTGTGGGAGTCACGCAGAAGGAAGATCGTTAGCCTTTCGCGCGATCAAGGAAGGATATTGGTGGCCTCGCATACAAAAAGACGCTGGTACCTACGTTTGCAAATGTGAAAAGTGCCAAAGCACTCAACTATGGTTCACCAGTCCGCCAGCGACTTGAAATCGCTCACTAGTCCATGGCCTTTCGCTCAATGGGGATTAGACATCGTGGGACCACTACCTACTGCACCCGAAAATCGCAAGTAGCTGCTGGTCGCCACATATTACTTCACCAAATGGGTAGAGGCAGAACCATTGGCAAACATTCGAGATTCTGACATGACAAGATTCATATGGAGGAACAATATAACTCGCTTTGTGATATTTATAGCGCAAGGCGCACCAAGGCGCACCAAGGCGTCAATGTCTCCCTAGAGCCTAGGCGCAAGGTGCAAGCCGAATCGAAGTGAGGCGCACATTATACAAGATATGCAAAAATTGTAAATCTATAATAACAAGATTATTTTATGATCTAAAATTTGAAATATAACATAAGTTACTATTATACTAGGTTATGAAGAGACACATAAGAAGATATATCTAATATTCCATATGGAAAAAAACATATAACCAAATATATAAATTTATTTAATATTTTAATTATCAAATAATAAACAAAAGCAAAGATATTAATATATTTAAAACAAATGTACTCCAATGTATGAAAAGAAAAATTAAAATCAATCGGAGATGCCACATTTTGCCTAACTAGTGACTTGTATGAAAAGATAAATTAAAATCATTCGGAGATGCCACATTTTGCCTAACTAGTGACTAGTGAGAAAGATAAAGTTTCACCACAAATGCTTGAATTTGGATAGTTTTTGGGTGGAAAATGGTTCAATTCTCCATAATTCATTGGAAAATACATAATGTCATATTAAGTGATCCATTCTTGTATTGGGACATTTTTTAGAAAAAAATTAATAAGGCGCGCCTAAGAGTTTGGAGCCTAGGCGCACAAGGCGCGTGCCTTATTGAAGGGGCTTTGCCTGAGAGGTGAGGTGAGACGCTAGTGCTGCGCCTTGGTGAGCCTTTAACAACTATACCAAGGACCATCATCACCGACAATGGTACACAATTTGAAAGTGGTTTCTTTCAAGCTTTTTGCGACGAGCACAATATCAAGCACCACTTCAGCTCTGTGGCGTATCCCCAAAGCAACGGGCAAGCAGAAGCTTCCAACAAAACCATGATCGATGGACTGAAAAAGCGGTTGGAAAGAGTTAAGGGTGCTTGAGTGGATGAACTCCCTCATGTTCTATGGGCTTATCGCATCGCCCAGGAGACCAACTGGGGAAACACCCTTTGCACTCGCTTATGGAAAGGAGGTTGTCATCCTTCTGGAGGTAGGCCTCCCCACTGTGAGAACCACTCTGGTTGACCAAGGCCTCAACGATGGAGCACTATGCACTGAACTTGACCTAGCAGATGAGCGATGAAAGCTAGCCGTGATCAAGTTGGCCTCTTACCAACAACAACTAGCCAAGCAGTACAACAAAAGAGTCAACCCGAGGAAGTTTTTAATAGGAGATTATGTCCTGCGAAAAGTCCTCGGCAGTGCTGTAAAACCATCAGACGAAAAACTGGGACCAAACTGGGAAGGATCCTTCAGAGTAATCAGGGACGATCTTCAAGGAGCATATTACTTGGAAACACGTTGGAGGTTAGGGAGATACTAAGAACGTGGAATGCAACCAATCTCAAGAAGTTCTACTTTTTGATCTTCACTTTAATCTTTTAGCTAGTTTATAAAATTTTATTTTTTCAAACATTATTCTACTCAGATGGTTTTCAACGAATAAAAGGTCGGATCGACCCCTTTGCTTTTATATCTTTACATTGGCTGCTTAACTCTTGTCGGTAACATCTTATTAAGGCGCACCCCTTCCAAGCGATGTCTCCAACATGCCTGACCAAACTCCTAAGATTACGTCAAGTTGTTCAACTTGTTTCTAAAAACAGGAAACTTAACAGGTCGATTAGGGTTCATAGTAATTACAGCGAATTAGTAGATTCGTCTCAATTACTACGTCCTTCAGGTTCTTGTAATAAACACAAGGAACCTCATGGGTTGCCCCGACAACCACAAAAAGCCCTACAGGGGATCCTTAGGCAACAAAAGCCAACTTATGTCGGTCGCCAACATGATTGGTCGCAAAAGGCTGCTCGGGCGGATGGCCAATTAATCAGGTACTTAGGCCTAAGGGAGTGTGACGACACGACCTATAAGGTAAAGTGGATGGAAAGACATAGCTAAGGCTTGTTGAACTGGGGGAATGGATAAAACACAAACAACATGTAACCATCAATATCTCTCAATATCATATAATCTGAAGCTCAAAATGATAAAGTTAAAGGTTAAGAGATTCTTGGTTGGGCAATTATGTAGCAAACCAAATGTTTAGTCAGCATGAGCTCAAAACATAAATATCGAAAAACAATAAGCAACAATTTTTCATTAGAATGAAAAATTACATTTACGATCAAAACTTGAAAATACAAGGAATTTACGATGACCCAGAATGGCGAGCAAGGTAATTTGCTACACGTGCTCTTCGACCATCATCTGGGTGAGGCACAAGCCGTTCTCCCGCATCTTCTAAGTGATGTTCCAGAAGCTGAGCAGGAATAACGTCAATTGGGATCCAACAATCATCCCTAGAGAAGGGATTATGTCGATAGGTCGGGTAATCAATATGATATTTGTACCATAAGGAAGAGTCCTTAGGCATCCTTAGCTCTCTAAGGGCACCCCCGACAAAGGCAAGGTCTTCTTCCTCCTTCAGTTTCGCTGGGGCATCAGTCCAGCCTTAGTCATAACCATCTGCACCCAGCAGCGATTATGTACGCCCGCCGGACATCTCCTTTCAGCTCAGCAACCTCCCTTTGCAGAGCTTTTGTCTCATCTCGAGCAACCCTTCTGGACGACGATGAAGTTCCTCGCAGTACCAAGGAGGACCCCGATGGAGTGCTCCCCTTCAGACGAGCAATCTCCCTCTTCAAGTCATCATTCTTCTTCTGGATCAGCTCGCTTACCTTGTTGGCATCCAGGAGTTTGGCCTTCGGGTCATTTACTTCCTCCTGGACTGAAGCCCCAACTTCTTCCATCTCTTGGAGGTTATCTTTCAGCTTAGCGACCAATTCGGATTGGTCCTTATAGTGTTGATTTCTTGCTCCCCAAGATTTGCAGATCATTACAAAGGCCTTGCGAACCTTCGGATCAACATTCGGCCTAAGAATTTGTCCTAGTGGAGAGTTCACAGAAATATATTCATCTATATCAATAAGCTACAAACAATAAAACAAGCAAAAGATTCGATGAAAATCAGCATCAACACAAGTTCAGTAACAAGAAGTCTCTCTTCATTCAAATAATAGTGGGGGGCAAACGCCAAAGTACAAGTTCAAAAACTACAAAATACAAAAGACAAAAAATAAAGTAGCAGAAACTCTAGACCAGTGACAAAAGCCTACACTTGGTCAGAAGGGATTGGCCCCTTCCTCTTATCAACAGCTCAGACAGCGTGATCGCTAACAATCATGATCGCACCAGGACCACCGACAACTTAGCCAGCAGCAAGGTCTTCAACAGTAGGAACAACTGGTTCCATCCTAGTTTGAATCGGAGGCTGGTCGATCAAAGGTTCCCCAATCTCCATCGGGTTTGGACCTGGCTTATGCTAGAAACAGAGGGGAGTCATCTGGAACTTCAGCTGCGACCAAAGCTTGGTCCCAGCCCTTCTTGAATCCCAAGCACCGAACATAGGTGACTGGCGCTTAGCATCATCGTACACCGCCTCCCAGCCTTCGTTGTATGTACCATCTAGAGCAACAGCAGCCTCTCCTTCCAACTTGTCGACCTTAGCAGATATCTCCTTGTTGGTCTCTGCTACCTTCAACTCATCAGCGATCACTTGTGCGTAGTCCTCCCGAAGCTTGGTGAGCTCCTTTTCAAACTCCCCCTTCAGAGCGGCCAAGGCCTTCTATTTTTCTTGATCAAAACTGGCCTTAATATTGGCAAGGACTCTTCCAGCTCAGCATACTTCCTCGACTGGTCAGCCTTACCACGAAGCAGTGTGGTAAAATCAGAAATAAACTGCAAAAGGAAGGAAACGCAAGTCAATTTATCAAGAGTCGAGAAAAAGAATCAAGGAATAAAAGAGGGAGGTGACGTACCAATGCAAGCACTTGAGCTGACTTCAGGGCCAACTGGTCGGCACCAATCTTGAGCGATTGCTCGCGATCAGCAGCGAGCACAACCCCCTCTAGAAGTGTAGGGGCAAGATGGGGAGAGTTAGCCACACTCCTCCCCTTAGCAGCAACAAAAGAAGGAACAACATGGCCTTTAAGGCCTGTGCCCTCTTCTCCTCTTCCCTCTTCCTCTCTCTTTTTTCTTTTCCTGTTGTTGTTGTTCTCTATTCTGCTTCCCTGCTTCACTCTCCCTAGCTCCTGATTTAGAGCCCTCTGTATTAGGGAAGTCCCCTTCCTTCCTCTTCAAAGACTTCATGATCGTCGTCATCATCATAATTGATTAAACACCTCCTTCTTGGGGGCGCCATTCTCTCTTCTTCTTCCCCTTCTTCACCCTCTCCCTTCTCCTCCTCTTCACTCTCTTCTTCCCCTTCTTCTAACAGAATGGGTTCAGAAGTGGCCGCCAACCTCCTCCGCTGGAACCTCCAAATCAGGAATGGAGTCTATTGGCTTGGCAGTGAAATTGGAGGTAGTATTTTTGTACTCGAGAAGATAAGCAACCGACCGGGGATGCTCGCCGTCAGCAAGAGTATCCCTAATTCGCCAAGCCTTTAGAAGTTCAGTGGAGTTAGCTGGTTCCTGGTTCTTTGCCTTACGTGCGAGAACAACCAGAACAGAAAAATAGAAACATATTAGAAAAAACACAAAGAGGAAACAACGAGCAAGAAACAGAGAAGAGAGACAGTGCTAGCAACTTATATACTCCTCCCCAAAGACAGGGATCCTAGGTCCCCTGTACCCTACGCCCAGGGCCGGTCCTGAGATTTGGAAGGCCCTGTGCGAAACCAAAAATGTTTCTCCTTTTAATTGACCTAAATAATACTAACAAAAAATTAGCTTATATTAGTGTCATGGTTGCAAAATAATGTATTAAATTATACCTCATGACTATATATTTTGTTTTAACGAAATGTCATGTTAATTTTTTCTTGATATTTCACAGTGAGAAATTGTTTTTTATTCCTCCATTTCTCTTTATTATGATGATCTTAAACACTTTTATTAATTTTTTTCATTCATCTATCTATCCTTAGTAGTGATATTGAAATCTCATGTACATGGTAATTTCCAATTATCACTATAACTGAATAGACTTTTCATGTATCTTAGCATGTCTGTTACTTTTGTTAAAAAACTGCTCACATAAAAAAGCTATAGAAAAGAAGTGTTAACAAAGGGAGATTGCGTTAGAAAAAACAATTAATTGTAGTTGTGCAGTGAGGAGTAGACATGTGAGGTTCAATTCTCAAAATTGAAAAATGAAATAAAAGACAGATATCAAACTATAATGGGCCCTAATCGGTGAGCTAATTGTGGAATGTATGGCCCTGCACTCTAAGCATTTGAAATTTGGGCCCTATGCAGTTGCCCATTTGGCACTTGCGCCCTCCGATTGGGTAGGATATTGCCAATTTCTAGCTATGAAGTCCTTATGAGAATCAGGCAAGTTTACAACTAGAACTCGGTCAACACTCCTAGCCTTCAAGTATAGGAGCCCACCTTTTTGTATGCGAAAAGACATAACAAAAGCAAATTTCTGCCAGCCCTAAGTTGGTCGCATACAACTCGTTTATCCTATGTATCCCATTTACAATTTTCCAAACATTTGGAGTACAAATGTCGATGTATTTAAAGAAATGTAAAAACAAGCGATTTGGGGAAAATGTCAAATCCCCTTGAGTGACCAACAAAGTATGAATCCAATGGCCGTCGTATATGGTAGGAACATTATGAGGAATGAGGACACACTTAATATCTACCCAGTCAGAGATATTATAGCATTTTCTAAATTTCGAAAGAGATTTCTTATCAAGCATCGCCATTTTCAAATAAAACCCAAGCTACAGCTATAAGAACGTTGCAGAATAGAAGAACCAGAGAATAGTTAGAACTAAAACTTAATAGCGCTGGTAAAAGCCTTGAGAAATCACTGAAAAAAGGAAGCTGTGATTTTGAAGCAGAAGACGAAGAGAAGAAGCTTAAAGACGAAGTACAAGCGAAAAATGACTGAAGACACTGAACTGGCGATTAAGTTACACATGAACAGTTTTCAAAGTATCTCAAATCATGAGTCGCGCTTCCCTAAGAAGATCCCAACTCTTCAAATTTCTCCTCAAAGACAAGCGCGTCCTCACTAGCTCGCACAAATAACAAAAATGCCACTCTGTTGTTTCAGGCCTTGGGCCTATTAGCTCGATTAAAATCTATTAGCCCAAAATTGCTGGACCAAAGATTTTAGGGGCAATTGTGGGAGCCCATTTTTTTGAGTCCATGAAAGTAGCCGACCACGTCCTGATTAATTAAACACTTGTCCCGGTCCAAATCATGACTCAACTTCCTCATGACCATTTTAGTAGAATAATAAACACTTGCGGATATGGCCAAATCAGGTATCAAAAATCTCGGATGAGATATTCAAGTATCTCATGGCAAATCCACACGCTACTTTGAGTTCCTTAGAGAACTCAAACTCTGTAACGACGTATCTATAAATTGTACACTATGACCCGGGGCAAAGGGATCGAAACTTGAGATTTTGAGGGATACTTAATAAGAACAAGTAACCTCTCCGTGGGCGTAGGCAAGTTGCCGAACCACGTACATCGTTGTTTAATTTCTGCAATTTGTGGTTGTTTTCGTAAAATCTTTTATGGTGATATTTTCTGTACTCACATATATATTATTTGAATTTAAATGATTTCATGCTTGTATCTTATGTAATTGGGCGGAACACACTTACACATGCATAAAAATTAATAATTCTCTCTCAGTCCATTCAACCATTCATAGAATTTGTAAGTGATAAAAAGAGAGGGGCAAGGCCTTAGTTATAGGTTAAACTAGTCAGAGTCCTTCCTGAAAAAAACATTATTATTGCTTGTATGCTGAAAAAAACTTATTTTTCTCTTTATTCCTTTTTCAATTTGAACAAGATTACTTATAAAACAGATAATTACTTTTGAAAGCAAGTGATATTTTTTCTTACTATGAAACCGCGTTCAAGGATCGTGAAAAACAGCAATCTAAAAACTCAGTTTGATGTTATCTCCTTAATGCAAAGACATTTTGTTATCATGGAAAACCCTAAAGTTTGGGAAAAAATTAGGGTGATCTCTACAACACAGTAAAAATTTCATTATAAAACATGTTGAAGTACAGATTACAATAATGGTATTAAATCGCCACCCAACTCCCATATTTCTTCGGTATCTTTTAGATCCAACCAACGCTTTGTGCCCAAGCTTTATTCCATGATTGGCTATAGTGAATAGAATGAAAATGAACTAGTACACAGGTTTATACATAACCTAACAGTGTATTAAATGACTGGTTACGAAGATTAAGTTTTTCAAAATTTTTGGATCAACTTAAGTTTTATTCCAAAACCCTTGTACCCAATTGTTTCAAAGAATTTTAATAGAACAAAACTCAATTACATACAAACTTCAATTAAGAGTTGTTCAAATGTCCCACATAAACCAATTATACTTTAAAATAGTGAACGACAAGAACTTATTTCAACATTTAAATTAAGCAGTTTGGATTTTTAAAGATTTATCAAGTATAACAAATGTCTACCTGCTAATTAGTGTAAAACATAACTTTGAAAATGATTTTTACAAAATATATAAGCAAGTTCTGTTTCTAGATTTTAGAGATACGAGTGTAGATCTAACAAAAATACACACATTTTACACATATCTAATATGTCTAAACTTGAGCAGAGATATTCTACTTATCAAATATATAGAATATAAAATAAAGTTGGAAAACAGTTTCAACACAGCCTATGAGGGGTATTCTATTCTTCTTCTCACAAGAAGGGCAAGAAGGGGAAGAAATACCGCTGGAGTCTTGAGACATCTTGAATATAAAAGAGTTGACGAAGATGTAATCAAATGAATAGTTATTATAGCCAAATGGCACATGTGAGCTTAACATGTGTTTTTGAAGATTCATTGGAATCTTTTAACAGGCTTGCGGCTTTGTTTTTGCAGATACATTTCACGAGGTCAAAAGGAAACATGAGCGGAGAAAAGTGGTAAGCAATGATATTTTCAGGAGCAATTGGTGCATTTTATTCTGACTTGAATATGCACCCTGGTTCTAGTCAGCAATAATTGTCGGGACAACTCTAATTTAATTGCACACCAATCTCAATAAGCAAATTTGGTAACTAGAGAGTCATGCCATTGTTTGTGCTTAATGAAAGGGGTTTCAATTTTTTAGTACACGCACACGCACATTAAAATTTTATGTATATTGGACGGTAAATCCTTCTATATTTTAGCTGTTCCTGTGGTGCTATTTCATAATCTGATTACCAGCGTGTATATATATATATATAAAAAAGATATGATTATCAAGTCGTTCAACTGTCACTGCAGCTCACTACAGTGAATCAATTTTTATTGATCTCTTTTTTGATTTTAGAAACTCACTTGTTTTTGGTTGCTTGCTTTATACTTTCACGTGAGATTGGGTTAAGAATATTGCCAAAATAGATACAGATTTCCTACAGGTCAGTGCCCTCATATTCCATCAACTTACTAAGATGTGTTTGTTAAAAGCACCATAGAATTTTCTTGAGCTGAAAGCCTGAAATATTGTTCCTTCTTCCTTCACTTTTATAAATATGATGTTATTTTGTGACTTGGGGTTTTCAAAGTATCCAATTTTTTTTCTGAAGATGCTTTGTTTCTAATACCTGCGCTAGGATTACCCACAGAGGTAAGAAAAGTGATAGGAGCAAATTGCTTGCTACAAAGGATAGTTTCAGAATGAAAAAACAATATTACAAGTCCTGGATATTTTAGAGGCACATAGAAGTAATCCTTCACAAACTGAATGTGGATCTATCTATCTATCTATCTATCTATCTATGTATCTATCTATCTATCTATCTATCTATCTATCTATCTGTCTATCTATCTGTTTGTATAACACTTGCATTAATTAATACACAAAAAAATATTTGTCATCTCGTCACATACATTGATTTGTACCTCATATCTTTTGCATACTGGTACACCTATCTTAGGCTCGAAAATATATTTTGTGACAATATTTTTTCCCAGTAAACAAAGATGTTAATCAATTCTTGCCTTTTAATTTGCTACCTTAACAATCTTATCGTTTTTTTATCCTATTTCAGAATTCGAGTGGTAGATCTGAAGAATATAGGTGGCCACCGGGAATGCAGTGGCAAGGGCCTAGGGGTGGTCGAGGGAACTATTCTTCTTGTGTTGATGGTATACCACTATATTTTGTTTTAGTTTGAAACTTCAAACTGCTTCTCATTAGGATCATATATATCATAATCATGAATTCTCATTCTTACTTCTTATTTTGATTGATGATTGATAATGTTACATGTCTATATACTTGCCTTGTTTATTTTTTATTTTTTTTTGGGGTGGGGAGTGGGAGGTGGGAGGTGTGGGGGTGGTTTCCATGACCAGAATCATAGTTGGTTTTAGATATCATGCTCGGCGATTCATCTTTACTAGCGTTTTGATTATTAACGCGTTGGTAGGCATACAGATTGGAGCTCCTTTCTTTAATTTAGCGAAGTTAAAAGTATGAAACTGAGGTACTTAGAGATCTATGTGGAAAGTCTCCGTAGCAGCACTTTATTTTGACATGTCTTCATGCAGGATCAAACAGAGTGATCATAACCAAGGTGCACGGAACTTATCTAGTTTTTAGGAAGAAAAGGAATCTTTATATCTACCCACTGGGACTTCGATTTTCTCGGGGTCTGAGATTTTTTTATGCGAATA
The DNA here is from genome assembly GCA_949130495.1 of Sambucus nigra. NCBI lineage: Eukaryota > Viridiplantae > Streptophyta > Magnoliopsida > Dipsacales > Adoxaceae > Sambucus > Sambucus nigra. The sequence continues at coordinate 323,006,409 of OX422213.1, forward strand.
TATATATATATATATATATATAGAGAGAGAGAGAGAGAGAGAGAGAGAGAGAGAGAGCGACTCTTATACATCATGCTTCCTACCCATACATCACGCCTATTTCTAGGCCCTAAAAAATCTTTTTTCTTTCAATTTTTTTATTTCACCCATGGAGTTAACCTTTCAATCAACACATGTTTAAAAAATTAGTTCAAAATACAATTTGTAGCTATTTTTTAAAAATCCAACAAAAAACTATTGAAAATACCTTTATAAGGGTTTGCACCAACATAATTTTGTGAATTTTTTAAAAATAGCTAGAAAATATTTTGACCTAATTTTTTGCACACGTGTTAATTGAAAAGTTAATTTCAATAGAAAAATAAAAAAATTGGTAGAAAGGTTTCTTTGGGCCTAGAACTTGGTGTGATGTAGGAGTGCCTTCCCCTCTCTCTCTCTCTCTCTATATATATATATATATATATATATATATATTTGTGTGTGTGTGTGTGTGTGTATTATCTAATGAGTTTGGACTTCTTATCTCTTCTATAGAAGTTCTGTTAGTTTGTAGCCTTTCTTAATACGCTTGCAAGGTACATTGAATAAGAAAGAACTCATCGCAGATGTGTGACCATTTTGGGTCCTTGTTGTAAAGAGTAGGAAGAGTCTGGTTTCGCTGTCTATCGGATTTCCTTCTACAAAAAAATAAGTTTCAACCTTTTGTGCTAATGTGTGGTTCTCTCCCCCCCTTCTTTTTTAATATGGTAACGAATTGTATTTATTTTATTTATTTAATCGTGATTTTGAGGGCTGAATTGTAGGGATTAGATTTAGTATATGAATCATCTTATATTTTCCTAATTTTTATTTGGTTTTGGTTTTATTGTGATAGGTTTACGACCAACTAGTATTATTATAATTAAGGCGTCCCTCTTTTGTAATCAATGATCAAGTTTATGAATTTGTGTGGGTGGGGGTGGGGGTGGGGGGAGCTCTAAATTGGATGCCATTCATTCCACCAGTTCCCACACCACCAATACCTCTTTATAAGGACCACAACAATATAAAATAGCGAACGAGATAACCATTAAATAGAGCACCTTAGATTATGGGGAGACAAACTAAAGAGAGGAGAGAAAATGTCTAGAAACACCTTTAAAATGTGTCTAAATAGTTGTAAATTAAAATACTATTTTTTTAAAATACAAAAAAAAAATAAAAAAATTGTGTCTTTTCACGCCTTCTAAAAAACTCGCGTTTTTTCACGCCTTGCCCCCAAAAACGTTGACCATCGTTGACCACGCCTTGGTCCACGCCTAGGGCCAAAACTTGGCGTATCTAAAAAGCCTCGCGCCTAGGCGCGTTTTTTAGAACACTGGTGTCATGTGTATATTTATCTCTTTTATCTCTCGCCCCTTCTACGACTCTGGTTAAGCTCCTCCAAGATGGTTTACATCTCGCTCCTCAAGGGACATAATGAGATTATGAAAATGATTTGAGAAAACCCTTTCATTCTTATGAATGTGTTAAGTCTTACGTTGCATGCACATTAAAAATGGTATCAAAGTGTTTTATATGGTCTTTAGTTTCTTTTATGAGAGTTCTAGTTAAGCTTCTCCAAAACGGGTTTATGTCTCTCTCCTCGAAGGACATAATCACTACCAACCCACTTACTACCTTTCAGAATTTATAAATGAGATTTTGAGAGTGATAGAATGAAACCCTTTTATTCTTAAGAGAGTGTAAATGTCTTTCGTCGCATTTATATCAATGATTGCAATGGCAAATGATGATTGCAGTGATCGGTACGTCGGGTGGTTTAGCCCTTTCATTGTGAACCCAAGCGCACCCAAAAACCTTCACCAGAGCTAATTTCGCCGTCGCTATCCTATTGCGATCTTTGTTGTGCCTCCCCAATCATCGCCAAGCGCTGTTGGCCCATTAATGACAAAGCCTAGTAGTCCTTGCCCATCTTTTGGCCCACTAAACAAAAATTCTGCTAAATCCTACCCCTAGCCACTTTAACACTTAAAAACTTAGATCCAGAGCACACACCCACTCGCCGGTATCAAGCAACCCTGCCTAACATACGTTGAGGCCCGACAAAGCCTCATTTGGCGACTTGTCCCCCTGTCCTCACACATCATTGATCACATCTCACACATCATTGATCACATCACGCCACACCACACCATACCACACTTCGTTGTTATTGGTATAGCCTTAGACCTCCTCAATGCACTTCGTGTCGGGCAACCCTTTAAAACAATAATAAATTCTAACACCTCCAGTAGTAAAATTACCAAATCTTCGGCTCAATTTCAAAATTGTTTTTCAACCGCCAACATTTACAATCAAATTAACAACAAAAAACAACGAAGAGCCTCTACCTCACTGATCCTACCCTTGTCCTTGCTTTCCCTCCTCATTGCCGATGAGTCCCACCAGTGTTAGGCTACATCAGTAATGGATCCGGCGAGGCCCTCACCCCACCCACTTCACTGCTACTGGTGTAGACGTAGACCTCTTCAATGCACTGTGTGATGAAAAACAATAATAAATTATACCCCCTAATAACAAAGTTACCAAATCTTTCGCTTCTAAAATCTGCGAAATAACGCCTCTGATTTTCCCTAGCTTTCATGCCACTAACCATTGACTACCATACCTTCGATTTGGTGGAGGAATCCATGAGATGTAAAAATAGTTTTGGCACGCTCTTTAGGAATTTTTGAGAGAGTTGAGGGGTGGGAAAACGAAGGCTTTGTGGGATACAAGTTTGGACTTAACTCTCCAGTTGATTTATAATAACAACGATGTTGGAATTATTGTAACAATGTGCTTAATTTCTTATTTTTTTTACACTGCCGGTCCTAAGCCTAAATAAAGGAGGAGGGTTGCGTTAGGTAGTTGACAACCAACGTAAAACTTTGTCAGATTCTTGTGAACATGAATCTTATGAATATACGCGCTAATACTAGGGCATTCCCCTGAAGCCATGCTTTGCGCCTTCCATCGGGTGCTTGAAAAATAGGCGAGGGGCGTCGCATAGGTGCCCTGAGTGCAATGAGAAATGGGTAAGGGTTTCTGCAATAATCTGGACGTGTACGAGTAAAGAAGTTAGTTCAGGATAGTAGACTGAAGTTAACAACTTGGAACATAGGCTTAGGGGAGATAGGAGTGTTTTGGTTTACAAAATTATTTAATAGAATTATAATGACTAATTGGATGCCCGATGAATGTGAGAAAAAGCGTTTTAGTATATTTATAAAAACAAAGGGAACATACAAAGTTGTTCAAATTATCGTGGTATCAAGTTAATGACTCATACAATGAAACTGTGAGAGAGAGTGATTGAAAATAAATTGAGATTGAAAACAACAGTATTTGAGAATCAATTTGAGTTTATGTCTTGGAGGTCAACAATTGAATCAATTTATTTATCGAGGAGATTCACATAGAGGTATAGGGAGAAAAAAAGGACCTTCATATGGTTTTGATAGATTTGGAGAAGACATGATAGGATACATCATCATCATCCTTGCCTTAATTGTCAGCCACATGAATTCTCCTTTTCATTCTAATATATTATATGCATTATTATCATTCAAGTTTAATTCTTTAAGGTTTCTCCTAATAATTTCCTTCCACGATAGCTTATGGCGACCTCTTTTTCTTTTACTCTCTATTTCCAACAATCTTCCTCTTGTTAAAGGGACATCTACTGGTCTACGCAACAAATGTCCATACCACCTAAGTCTACTTTCTCTCAATTTATCGCTAATGAGAGCCACTCCTAACTTTTCTCTTACGTATTGGTTTTTAATTTTATCCTTTATAGTAATTCCTATCATCCACCGGAGTATCTACATTTCACTAACATGAAGATTTTGTTCATGTTTTTTCTTTAACGCCCAACACTCCGCTCCATACAGGGTCGCTGGCTTAACAACTGTTTAATAAAATTTTCCTTTAATTTATTTGTCATCCTCTTATCGTATAATACCCCACTCGCATGTCTCCATTTCATCCAACCAGTTGATATTCTACTCGTAATATCCTAATCAATATCCCCATTACTTTGTAACACTGAACCTAGATAACGAAATTATTAGTTTGGTTTATCACTTTTTCTTCAATCTCTAACATTATGTCATTCAAATCCTCATTATTAAATCTACATTCCATAAATTCCTTTTTATTTCTACTGATTTTTAGTTCCTTAGACTTTAGGCTTTTTTCCAAGTATTCACTCTCATCGCTAAGCTTTCCTTTGAAGTGTCTACTATAACTATATCATCCGCGAACAACATACACTATGGAATATCTTCTTGTATGTCCTTAGTAATCTCATACAAAACGACGACAAATAAATAAGGACTTTAGGCCGATTCTTGATTTAAACCCATTTTAATCGCAAAGTCACTAGAGTCTCCACATATAGTATTTCCTCTAGTCTTTGTATTATCATAATATAACTCATAGGGATTCTTTTCCTCCTTAAATCCCCCCAAATTATATCCCTAGGTATCATAAGCCTTTTCTAAATCTATAAAGACCATATATAAATTTTTATTCTTATTTCTACATTTCTCATTAACTGTCTTAATAAGTAAATAACTTCCGTAGTGGATCGCCCTGGCATAAATCCAAATTGATTGTCCGAAATAGGTGACTCATTTCTTAAAAAAGGAGTGACACGTGGATAATTGATATGATCAAGGATATGTATAATGGAGCCATGACTGTAGGTCTGCACTAAGGTTCAGTACTAAGTCCTCATCTCTTTGCTTTTGTTATGGATGAGTTGACGGAACAAATACAAAAGGAGGTGCCGTGGTGTATGCTATTTGCAGATGATATTGTTTTGGTGTATGAGACTAAGACAAATATTAATGCTAGATTGGAATTGTGGAGGAAAACTCTCGAAACAAGAGGATTTAAATTAAGTAGGACTAAAACTGAATATGTGGAGTGCAATTTTAGTAATGATAGGAGGACAAACAGGGATGGTGAAATTAAAGAGTCGAGAGATATCTAGCAATGATCATTTTCGTTATTTGGGCCTGATTATCCATGCAGATGGAGATATTAGTGATGGTTTTACTCATAGGATTAAAACCGTGTGGGTTAAGTGTAGAAGTGCTACCGGCGTATTGTGTGATAGGCGTATATCTTTGAAGTTAAAACGAAGATTTATAGGATGATTATTAGGACCGCCATGTTATATGCAACAAAGTGTTGGGCAACCAAAGAATAAAATGTGCAGAAAATGAGTACGACGGAGATACGTCAAGTGTAGACCAATGGATGCTCCCGTAAGGAAGAGTGATTTAGTTAGTATTATGGTAACGCAAGGGGCTGTGGTAGGCCTAAATTGACTTGGTGGGATATTGTAAAAAAACCATGATATCATGTGGTTTAATCGAAGATGTTGCACTTACAGAATGGAATGAAAAAATATGATTCATGTAGTCGACCTTGAATAATTAGGAAAACGCTTTGTTGAGTTGAACTGAGGTTATGGTCTAATAGATACTTGGTTCAAAGTCTTGGTCTCGGTTCTGGTCCCTGTATCGGACACCAGATTTTCAACTCGGTCACGATATTGGGCGATCCGCAAAGATATGCTATTTAGAGACGAAAAATATATAGAAAATTTTAATAAAATAGGTTTACTAAAGAGAACTAATTAAACAAGTTCAAAACCATCATTTAATATGCATAACTGATGTGAATCAAGGGCATAATTGCGATTTTTGGACATAATACCATTTTACTTTCTTTTGTTATTTTTCTTTATTTTTGTTATAGCATTTTCTTTTGTTTTGTTTTAGTATTTAAAGGGTAGGAGTAGTAGTGGCATTTTTGGTAATTAGAGCCTTAACTTAGAGCCTAAGCTACTCCTCCCTTTAAGTACCCCGTGTAAACCTCATTTGAGGTAGACTTGAATTTTGAATTATAAAAGAGTATTTCTCTCTTTAAAATGGTGTTTAGATATTTTTAGGAGCTTTTTGACGGGTAGTTTGCGTAAAATTAGTATTAGAGTGGGTGAAGCTCCACATTGGTGTTAGTGTAACAATTTATTTGTATCAAAAAAATCGTACGCTACTCGCAATGGCTCCCAAAAAATTCAAACCACGACAAGAAGAAATTCAAGAGTTGAGAGACAAAATGGATTGACACACCCTAAACTTCAACTTGAAATTGGATGCCATAATGCAACAACTTACTAAATTGCAAAACCCAAACCCCAACCCCCTTACTTCTGCCTCCCCAATTCAAAATGAACTCCAAACCCTAGTCACAACCCTCCCAATCCCAGGTGCTGTCCTAGTCGCCACCTTATACCAACACCAGCAGCCGCCAGAGACTTTCGACACTTGTCCCGCTGCCCCATGTCACTCCAGCGATTAGCCCCAAGCCACCCGCCCCCTCCCACTGTCGATGCTACTCCCAAGCCCTCCCCCCCCCCCCCCCCCCCCCCCCCCCCAAGCTTCAGACCTGGGTCAACCTCCAGTGACCCATCCAGTCACCGCCAACCCCCTCTTGGCCCCTCGACCTTCCTCCGATGCTAGCCCATACCCTCAGCCCTGGAAAACCCTTATACACCCTTCCGACCACCCCAAGCCCTAGCCAACAAATCCTAAACCCTCTCCAATACCAACCGGGCCATCGGAATTAGTATATCAACCCCAGCCCACTCATCGACCCTTTGACCCCAACCAGGTTGAATTTTTTCACCCGCCTCATCATCCCGACCCTCACCCTAGCCCAATTCAGCCCCACATTACACCCCAATCCCTCTAATTTTTTTTATGGGTCCCCACCTCCTTTCAACCTGCTAGCCTATTTCACCCTCTCGACCCCGGATCACTCCACCCACACGACGCCACCATTCTCCTTGACCCTCGACTGACCCCAGACCCTATCCCTCCACCTTCGCATCATACACCCTCCCACCACACCCTCTCACTACTTCAGTCAGGCTCTTCTTCATCCTTTTTCGAGTTTGGGGATAACCAGCCCAGTATTTTGGAGTGGATACCTCTCCCTCCACCCCCACCCCCACCAGATGCCCCCCACTTAGCTCCCCGACAGATGTTACAAGAGCGACTACTTGATAGGCACGTGCCCTCACTACCACCGGGTTCCTCTCGCACCCCCCGTGCCCCAGTCTGCCCCCTTCTTTATCCACCACCTGCACAACTGCCACCCCACCCTGTTGATGTTGTTCCGCTTGTGCCGGGTGATGTGATGGGCCTTGATGTCCATCAGGATGAGGGCCCACTATCTATGGCTCTTCAGCTGCTTTCCCGGATTCTCCACGGTGATATTCGCGTTGACGTTCCAATGTTTGATGGGCGGTTCTCTCCGGATGCCATGGTTGATTGGTTGGCTTCAATGGAGACAGTTTTCGACTACAAGCGGGTTCAGGACCGCTCTTGTGTTCTCCTCGCAGCCACCAAATTTCAGGAATTTGCCCGGATTTGGTGGAACGACCTCGGCTACCGCTGGATGGCGACAGGATTGCCCCTATCCAGATTTGTCCTGAGCTGAACGTCGCCCTCCAGACGTCATTCATTCCTCCCACCTATGAGTGCGACCTTTTTTTTCGCGTTCAGTCGCTCTAGCAGGAAACCTCATTAGTGGTGGAGTATCCAGAGCAGTTTGAGCTTCTGTGCACTCGAGCCCGTCTCCTCGAGACGGAGGATCAGCAGATCAATCGCTTTATATTGGGACTACAGTCATACATTCAACATGATCTCGGCCTCAGGGAGATACCAACCTTTCTGAAGGTGGTCGAGTGTGTGGCTAAGGTTGAGGCATACCACACAGTCGGTCTTACGGACTCCCACTATACCGGTTTCCGCACCAGCTCCTCCAGTGACAGCTTCAGCCCCTGCTCCCGCTCCTCCCGCTGCTCCATAGCCCGTGCCTCCTACATTTTGGTGCTACAACTGTGGCAATGTTGGGCACCGAGTTTCGGATTGCTCTCTTCCTCCACGTCGCGCATTATTGGCGATGGATTATCCACCTGACTATGTGGATGCGTCTGAAGAGCTTCCACAACATGCCTTGATCACCGTCTTGGAGGGTGATTCAGTTGGTCTTCCCCTTTGAGTTCGAGGACGAACTCTTTTCAAGGAGGGGAGATTTGATGTGAATCGAGGGCATAATTGCCATTTTTGGGTTCTTTTTGGACATAATAGCATTTTACTTTCTTTTGTTATTCTTCTGTATTTTGTTATAGCATTTTCTTTTGTTTTGTTTTAGTATTTAAAGGATATGAGTAGTAGTGGTTGATGATACGAGAAATCGTACACAAGTAGACCTCATATCAACAAGTCAATATAAACAGCTTAAGAGCAAGTAAGAGAGAGAAAAGACACAATATAGAGTAGTTCAGCCATGTGAATAGGCCTACGTCCACTGTGTTGCTCCATTCTCATTATATGCGTTGCGTAGTACAATATAATTGGGCCTAAAGAGGCGTACACGTATGAGAATAAAGGAGAATACATGATAACAATGATTTTGAGTGTGCCGGATCCAAGGCTGAGATGTCCAAGCGTGACCCCCCAAGCCAAGTTGAGCGGGGATGAGAGAATAATCAGCTTTGAACTAGTTGTTAGCGTAATAGAATGAGCTTGGATCCTTTATCTTGAGGTGTGAACCTCTATATATAGGTGTATTGTTGCTATGACATGGAAGTGCTGCGGCTGGATGTGTGCCAGTCTAGAGTCCGCGATATGTAATATTTGGGGGCCGCAACCTAAATCTTAGTGGCTGTGGCAGGTCTGCAGGGCAAGTAACAATACTTAGAGAATGACGGATGCGACAGCATGTGACCGCGACAGTATGGTGCAATATATGTGCTATCAATAAGCCCCCAAGGCGTAGTGCCAAGAAATTGGTGCTGCGCCTTGATTCTGTTAGTGCCGCGACATGTTCCTAAAGCGACGCTTCGTCTTCCCGCGTCCTCTTATATAAATTGTTTTGGCCGTGCACTTCGTCACTTTTCCCAAATCTTTGAGAGCATATCGAGAGCGAATTTCTGCGCGTTTGTCTCCTTGCGTTTTCTGGCGATCTTTAGTAGCTGCGAGTAGTGGTTCTAAGGCGATCCAAGGTGGTTTGAGGCTGAGCATTGCCGATTTCTCAATTCCCATGTAATTTGCCAACCATTTTTCACACTTCTGTGTTTCTGCTTCGAATCTGCGTATTGAATTTGGGGATTGATGGAAACTTTTTGGAATTCATTTTCTTCTCTCACATGATTTTCTGAGAAAACTCCCACCTGATTGATAGGAACTTTAGGCTTTTGATTGATACAGAGTCATGTCTTTTCAAAATAACTGTGACTTCTCCAAGAATTAAACTCATAGCTGTCAATTTCTCCATAAATTGAGCTTGCTCGAATGATTACTACTGTTGCAAAATTGCTCTTGAATACGATTGTAGATGAAATTTGCTGGCCAAATGTAGACTTCTAGGTTTTTGACTTTCCCTTTCGTTCTTGAGAGAGATGTTTCACATTCTAGAGCGCTTTTGATCTTTAAGTTAACCCAGATTAAGTACTAACCTGTTTCAGTATGTGGTCACTGCGTGATAGGATCCCTTAGCAAATTAAGGCTGTCCTGAGTCAATACAACCTTCAATTGGTTTAATAAACATCTGCGACTTGTAGTAGGTAAAGGCCGCAACATGTAAATATTTGGCTGCGGCCTGTAGTAACTCTTGTTTGATAGAATATTCCTTTCCTTAGGTTCTCAGATTAGAGTCCGTGGCATTTAGCCATAGTTTAATGACTACGACATGTGAGAAGATAACAAGCCTCCCTCACCCAAGTCAATAAGTCGCGGCGACAATTAACTTCTAGGGCTTTAAAACCCAACACTTGGTATACTTAGCCAATTTTGCTAATCATTTCTATTTAGTCTTTAAATCTGACATATCATTATTCCTGCCGCGGCTTCCGAGAGGCCTTTTAGGACCATATTGGCTACGGCACCTAACTGCGGACTCTTTGCTTTTTCAGGTATTGCTGCAGCCATATGAACTTTGACCCAGATGAATTTCTGAGAGGCTTTTGGAACAAACCTTTTGGAGCCTCTCCTCCCGAACTTCCTTCCGTGCGCCCTTTGAACTCGATTGGATCTTGCCAACTAAAAGATTGCCCTAACTGTGTGGTACTAGATTCAGATTCAAACCCAGACTCTGTGGCTATGAAAGAAGGTGCCAATTATAGCAACCAACCAATGGACATAGATGAGAATGACGCGACAGGGGGTCCATCTGAGGTTAGGGAAATACCTGCAAGTACGTCTGGGAGCGCTGAGAGACCTCTTGCTGCACTTAGTGTCTGCAGCAGTGACCCAAGAGTGGGTTGATCAGGTGGCCGAAGCCTTTGAATTTCCTGAGAATTTGATGTGCTCAGCACCTGCCACGAAACAAAGGTCATGCCCGACACTTGCTGATGATGGGGTCTGCTTTCCCCTCCACGCTTTCATTTATGGGCTGCGGCTTTCAGTCCCTGTTCCAGTTAGAAGAATTTTCCAAACGATGAGGTTAGCCCTAGCCCAATTAGATCCCAATGGCTGGAGGGCCATTCTTGCAACTATTGTACTGTGGAAGAAGAAATTCAAGAGAGACATCACTCCTACGGAGTTTTTCCACTTCTCCCCCCCAAAGGAAAACTCCGTAAAATTTGCGGGGTACTATTATTTTTCTATTCGCGACAGAGATGAGACCCTTTATTCTGGGAGGCCTACTAGTGTAAAGAACTGGAAGGGCAAATATTTTTTCGTTTCTAGAGATGGGTGGGAGACTGAGAGGGAGAGATCCTTTAGGATGCCGCAGCTGTGGGGATGTCCCTCTAAGCTTGATAAATTTTTGAATAAAGTCCGCGTCCCCTTTTTATAGTTGCATATAATTCTTCATGTTTTGCTTTTGTACTAACCTTTGCATTTTTCTGCAGCTCTTGACAATTTGCACCTGAGTGAGCGGCAAGAGAAGAGGGTCATTGAGGCCGCGGCAGTTCCTGCTGACAAGAAAAAGTTCAGTACTCTTGTAACATCTACTTTAATCTACAAGTAAGGCTTCTTTCCCAACAAGTCTATTCCCAAAGAGATGGGTGCTGAAGGTAATACTATTATTTGATTTTTTCTTCCACGACAATTGCTTCAAGTTTTGAATATTGACCTTGCTTTATTTCTTCTCAGGTGAGGAGATTGATAGATCTCTGTTAGCGCCTCAGCTTGCTGAGATTGATGAGGACGAGGTTGTCCTCCATAACACTGCTAGGCAGAGGAAAAGGAGGAGGATAAAGCCCAAAAATCAGACTGCGGATCATACTACTCCTGCCGTGCCCCAAAATCAGGTCGAGGAGGAGACCCCTCATGAGAGGCCTGAGGGCAACTTTGACGATGATATTGGGGAAAACCTGGTAGTGGCAGGTTTGATACATCTCATTCTGATCAAGGTGGTCGCGACACTTCGTCCCCAAATACTCCTATCCTTCCATCAATAATTGCTGTCAATGCAAATTTGCCACCTCCACAAAGCAGACGTTCGCGGCCACAATTTCGTAGGCCAGATCCTTAATCTTCTTGGGACACAACTGCTCGTGCTGTCCACAGGATAAAAAAAGGCGATTGATGGAGCCGACCTAGATCGGTTGGTGGATAAGGACCACGAAGACGTGGAGTCTTATGCCCTCCACAGTCTGCTGAGAGTAAGTAATTTTAGCGTTCCAATAATTCATCTTTGTAGCTTCAGTTTTATTTTGTAACTTTCAATGCATTTACAGGCTGTAAAAGCTGTGATGACCCAGAAACTCATGTATGAGGGTCTATATAGGCTGGAGGAGGCCGCAGACAACGTTCACCATGCTGATTTGGTGAAGGCAAGGGCCGACTCCTTTGAAGATGAAAAGAAGTCTTCTGCTGCGGCCCTTGAGTTATGTAAGATGAAATGCAGATGCCACCATTAAGGCTGCGGAACAAGCCAAGCTAGATGCTGAGGAGAATTTTAGGCAAGCCGCGGACTCCCTTAAGGTTGCTCAAGCTCAAGCTGTGGAAGCTGCCAAGGCCGCAGAGTTTTCAAACAACAAGCTAGGACTTCTTCAGAAGAAGTACAAGGAATTGGAAACCAAGGTTGCTAATGATGCTGAGGCCCATGCCGCGACGATAAAGAAGATGGAGGAAGATCATTCCGCAGCTATCAAGAAAAGGGATGAGGACCGCTGAGGCTATCCTACTGGCCATTGACCACGCTGTGGACTCCTTCAAAGGCTCCAAGGATCATCAACAATAAAGCCTACCTCCGCGGCTTCCAGGAACTGAGGCATAGGGTCATCAAAAATTTCTCGGAGTCCAAAGAGCAAATCTTGTCCTGAAAGTTGGGTGATGCTGAGCATGACCAATGTGTGACTGAGATTAGGGCTGCCGCGGAAGAAAGAGCCAGGCTTAGGGCTGAGGCAGAGGCCGCGGCAGAAGAGGAAGAGACTGAGACTGCTGTGGATGAAGAAGAGGGAAATGAAGAAGGTGGTGCTGCTTCTTAGTCAAACTTCCTTTCTAGGTTTTTGAACATTGGGGTTGCGTCCCTTTGAAACTTCTATGAATCCCTTATTATCTAGGCGGTCGCCTTTTTTGGAAATCAATATTTTCTATTCTTTATATGCATGCTTTATACTTCCAATGCTTCAAAACTTACATAGATGCTTGTTTGCTTGATTGAATGAACTTGTAGGACTAATAGACTAAATGGTTTCTTCGCATAGGCTGCGGCCAGTTTTCTTCACCTTAGACTTTCCACTTGTATTCTTGTATATTGATGCCATAGAAATAAGTTTGCAACCTTGAGGATAGGCTGCAGCCCATGAGGCTGCCTCTATTCGTAACTTTGTCTGCACTATTGATATATAGCTGCAGCTATTGAATATTGTTGCAATCTTGAATGTTTGATGGTGGCTGCAGTCTCTTCTTTTAATCAAATTTATTGGAAATGGATCCCTGCTATTTCTTGAACAGGGCTGCGGCATTCTAACAATTCCTTTGAACTCAAATGAGAATTTTAGTTGTCTGCAGCCACACATGCAGGGCTGTATCTTGCACTTTTCACTTGTATCTTGCCTTGTAGGCTTCCAAATTTTTCTCACCATATATGGTTATAACCCCCATAGCCGCGGTGCCAAAGTGAGGTCTTCTTTGGGGCTGCGGCTTAACTTCCTTGCCTCATTTAACTTGACACTGCAGCCCTTTAAAATGGTTTCCCAAAACAGATTGCGGCCTGTTACATTTTTCTGCGCCTTTAATTTTTTCAAGTCTTTTCTAATTCTTGATGCCGCAATACTGATAGGGCTGCGGCCACATTAATAGGGGCTGCGGCACTTTCGAGAATTAACAACTTCTTTACTTTGTTTGCATACCTTATTCTTCCAATGCTTCGATGCACTTGTTCTAATTAGGCTACGACCTACTTCATTTTTCTTTTGAGATTGGCTTCTTTGATGCATACATCCTGACTGAATGAACTCTTTCATGGCCGCGGCCACATTGATAGGGCTGTAGCTCCTTTCTAGCCTTTGCCAAGAAATTGATGACAGCATGCTGGCCTGGGGCCACCCTTCTTTCTGTAGCTTTGGCATGCTTCATGATGACAGCAACACAACATCCTTTAGGCACTTCGATTGCCTTTCATGGCTTTCCTTTAGTCGATTGGTTATTTTCAGGCCTGGGCTAGGTATTATAAAGCTTCCCCAAGCTATGTTTGGATATATATAATGCCTTCCCAGGCTATAATAGGATTATCCGCAGACAATTAAGTCTTCGGCCCCTTCAAATATAGGATTATCCGTAGACAATTAAGTCTTCGGCCCCTGTGGGTTATTTTCAAGCCTTCCTGGGCTAGGTATTATGAAGCTTCCCCAAGCTAATATGAGATCACCAAGTTAATGCTGTTTCGTCTCTATCCACCAAGTTAATGATGTTTGCCGGGGGGAGTAACCTTGCGCTAATGACGCATCCCGAAAGCTGAGAACGGGCATTGTAAGCCCTCGTAGCTAATAATGCTTTCTGGTAAATGCTTTCAAGAATGTAGCCATAATATGTTGGAATATAGTCTCTATGAGTGATGTTGCAGTCTGATTCAAACAGCTGCCCTCAACAGTTGCTTTTGCCATTATCAATTATCAGTCGCCTTCAGATAATTGGGCATCACGACGGGTGTTGTGGGCCCATTTAGTTAATCGGACAATCCACGCGGTGTGCAAATCCCACGGGGTATGCAAATCCCATTCAGAATCTCTTTAAGACAAGACGTCTTTTATAAGATAACATTTCATAGGATCCATAATTCAAAATATGGCAATATCAATTGAACTTGATTTCATATATCTATTCATATGTTCATGACATTGTAATAAATAACTGTCCAAAGTTTGAAATGAACAAGTTGAGAAAAGTTTTGACTAAAAACAGAAATTGATGAAAGATAAATATGGGCATAAAAGTTGAATGTGGTCTGTCAAACTAGGCTGCATCCCTTGGGCATCCTTGAGAAACCGCTGCAGCATTCCCTCCCTTATGAGCCTCTCAATTTCATCTTTTAGAGCACAACATTGCTCAGTGTCATGGCCGTGGTTCTGGTGGAATTTGCACCACTTGGCTTTGTCCCTTTTGTGGGGTGGATCCCTCAGCTTTTTGGGCCACTTCAGCAGCTTGTCCTCCTTGATGAACTCAAAGATGTTTTCAATTGGGAAGGCCAATGGAGTGTAGGCCCTAGAGCTCCCTTCTGCCTTCTCTGCTTTCCTCTTTTGGGACTTGCTAGCTGCCTCTGGGGCTGGAGCTTCTAGTACGGCGACGACAGTGACGGATGATACGACAATGAGCCTGGGTCTCGCACCCACATGGGATGAGGCCGCGACCTCTAGCATGAGGACTCTCTGGGTCAAATAGTTGACTTGGGTTTGGAGTGAAGCATGACTGTCGTAGAGATGGTTGAGGTGATTGTATAATTGCACAATCCCATCATTGACTTCTGTGTAGGGGTGTTCAAAAAAACCGGCCCGATCCGAAAACCGAATCGAACCGGCCCGAACCGAAATCGCCGGTTTTTTTTAGCCCGGTTCGGCCTACGGTTTACGGATATAAAAAACCGACCATGTCGGTTCGGTTGTCGGTTTATACGTGGGAAAAACCGACTCAAACCGAACCGACCCGAACCAATATATATATTAAAAAAAAACTAAATAACTTATATTTTTATATCCAAAAACCATTACCCACCTTTAAAAACCGACCCAAACCGAAAACCGCCCTTAAAAAAACCGGCCCAAACATGAAACCGTCGAAAACCGACCCGAAACCGAACCGAACCGAAACCGACGTGAACCGAAACCGACGGGTTTTTTCATAGTCGGTTCGGTTTCGGTCTGACCTTTCCCAAAACCGAACCGATCGGTTCGGTTTGAACTAGGGTCCAAAACCGACCCGTGAACACCCCTACTTCTGTGCTCTGGTTGGATTCTCCTTCCATTTTCTGCTTTGTTAGTCTTTAAAAATATATATAATCTGAGACTAAACTAACAGAAGTGAGTGATCACAGAAATATAGTATGAACAGAGTATAAAGTTGGGATGCAGCACTTGCACTGCTGCATAATATTACTGCTGAGGCCGTGGCCAGTGAGGCACATAGGTGTAATGCCATGGCCTTTGAATGATATTCACCAAGGTTGAGCTGGAGACCACCTGAGTCCATTGCTTGATTTTTTGAAGCTTCTGTAATGCAATCGCACTAGTAGAGGCCGCGGCAAGAAACGCAATTGAACTACCTGCATCCCCTACTAGGCAGTGAAGGGAACAATCCCAAGATTGAAACCCAGAAACTGGAGTTTTTCTCCTGAAACACGTAGAGAGCAAACCTACTAGGGTCTATCCATGAGAGAATGCCCTCTGGGGGCACAAAACGACACAATTCTAGTGATGAGCCCTAGATCATAGGCAAAGAATCAGCTAAAAGGGAGTAAATATAACTCTTCCCTAATCACTCACCTTTATGAGGTTAAAGCCCATCATGCTTTTCAACATTATCTAGCTGAAATGATATCACAGGGTATGTAAAATAGATCTAAGGTCATAAAATGGAGACCCAAAAGCAAATCTGAATATACGAAATACCCATTTAAGGGTGTAAATATAAAATAGAGCTCAATAACTAAAATTTGCTCATGAGATGATGATCCAAAGGGTCCCCATGAACAAAATAATGTGTTTAAGAACTCAACACATAGAGAAATAAGATTGAAATATCTTGATTCCCACAGACGACGCCAATTTGTTGATACGAGAAATCGTACACAAGTAGCCTGATTAATGATACGAGAAATCTTACACAAGTAGACCTCATATCAACAAGTCAATATAAACAACTTAAGAGCAAGTAAGAGAGAGAGAAAAGACACACAATATAAAGTAGTTCAACCATGTGAATAGGCCTACATCCACTGTGTTGCTCCATTCTCATTATATGCGTTGCTTAATACAATATAATTGGGCCTAAAGAGGCGTACAAGTATGAGAATAAAGGAGAATACATGATAACAATGATTCCGAGCCAGGGCTGAGATGTCCAAGCGTGAGCCCCCAAGCCTAGTTGAGCGGTTCGAACAGCGGGGTGGAAAGCAAAAGGGATTGTTTATCCCCTGCCCTAATTTCTAAGGCAAACCTTACATTTACCTCTCCATCTTTTGAGTACTGTTCTACTTCTCCCATTGGCCTTTAAATAATTTCGTAAATTGCTATAGATTATTTCAGCCCTACCTCAACTATTATTTTCCTAACCCTACCCTTGATACCTACAAATCCAAAACCTTAGCCTTACTTTGGTTGCGTAAATTGTTTGATCATGTAAATTGGTTCATTGGGAATTAGTGAATTGTAAATGAGGGGATTTAAAATGAGTCTAAATCCAATTTTACGCAATGTTTGGTAATTTGAAATTGATGTTAAGGTTTCGTGAAAAAAAAGACAAAAACAAGTAAGACAAATTAAGAGAGAGGGGGAGGGGGAAGGGAGGGAAAGAGAGAAAGCATCATGCACTTTATGTGACTCCTATGTCGAATGGATACATTTCTAGTTTTTTGTGAAATGTTCCAATTTCAGATTTTACACGAGCTAAAATGGGGCAATTAATGAATTATTTCATACCAAACAAAATTAATGGGTTAATTTGTAATGTATCAATTTATTAATGAGCCAATTTATAATTTTGGGACAACCAAATGTGGCTTTGTACTTCTTATCCGTTTTAAAAAATCACATAAACCAATGAATTTTCTGAAATTTTCGATTCGCCCCAACCTTTTGGAAATTACAAGCCCCCCCTCACATACTTGAAAATTACGATTCAATACCTATTTCAATTTATCTTCACGGGCTCGTCATTTTGATGACTGCATACCCTGTTTGTTGGTGCAGTACCAACAAAACCTTGTCGATGTAGAAGAAGATATCGAGCTGTAGGGAAATGACCGAATCTCTCATTTCAATGAGACTATAGGTATCCGTTATGGTTGGACGTCTGTTGATCCCTAAAGAAGTGCCGTTTGAGGATGAATGGGGGCACTAGGGTTATCAAAGCGTTGGAGGCGGATTGTGAGGAGGTCGAGCGAGAGTTTAGGATAAAGATATCAGAGCTTAATGCATCAACCGATGATGTTGCCGGCCGGTTAGCCTTGAGTGCGGCTTCCATGGTGGCCCACCTGCCCATTTAGCTTGACGACCCCCTCCCCTCCATTCCTGCTACTTCATTTAACTTATCACGCTTGCTTGGGATTATTGAGACCCATCTCGAGTACTCCATTGGGGATTACTTTAATATTTTCATTGAGGACGAATGGATTACTCGTACGAGGTTTAGAGATCCGGAGGTATTTGATATTGGAGACTTCTTTCCCATCTTCATGGAAGAAGTGGTTGGGTTCTTCATTATAGACTTCTTCGATATCTTTTCGAGACAGGTAGGGAGTCCTGTACGCATTTTCGCGAGACGAAGTTATATGGAATTGCTGATTTCGTCCCACTCTTTGGGAATGATGACTTTATTGCGGTTGGTTCTTCCGATGTTTGTTTTGAGATTGGTGCGTGGCTTAAGTTGGCCATGACTGATCACGTGTATGTGGATCCATTTGGGATGCATTCGAAGCACGCTCGAAGTTTGATTTTCAACACCTAACCTCGAGATTGTGTATCGTAGCTGTGTGTCTTGGTCCTCGTTTGGCATCGTTGACCCTCTCCAAGGGATAGGTGTGGTGTTGGTCATTGTGGCAAAGTCTGCGTTCGAGTCCGTGTTTATGTATGCCGTCTGTTACTGGGATTTCTGACTAGTCGCCTTCATTTGTCTTTGAGCTAATACGCAGGGTGTTTTCGTTCACGACTTCCTCTTTAGCTGGGAAGGAAGACGATGCTTGCATAATTTAGCTGACAATCACGGCTCCCATTTTCACACTCGTGGGTTAGCTTTTTCAAGTTGGGGAGAGTAGAGTGATGTGTCTCGGAGATTATTTGTATTTTTATTGTTTTATCTTCATGTTTTGCCAGGTTAGTTCCCTTTGTACTTACTATGTTAGGTTAGCGGGTGACATTATCTTTTAATGTCTTTATTATGCCCTCTTTAGTCATTTTTACACTTTAGGGGTATTTTGGTTAACAAGATATCCCCACCTATAAATAAGGCTCTTGGCCTCTACTTGTAATCACCTACTTTGTATATGAATGAGATTTAGAGAGAGAAACTAGGTCATTAGCCTCTAAATTGTCGTCATTGTGAACATGCTTCCGCTTACATCTTATAATTAGGGTAAATCATAGTAAATCCTTTGAAATATAGATGTTTTAAAGACTGCCCAAAATGTAAAACAATTAACATTTTCTATGCTCAATAACAACTTTTTTTTTGGGCTGTAAAACATCTATAGTTCAAAGGGGTATATTGTAATTAACCCTATTAATTAATGCTCATAGAAACCACTATATTTATTTTCAGTACATATATATAAGAAAATTGAAACAAAGTGTTATTAATTATACTCTACATATGTAATATGAACAAAAGACTATATATGTAATAATCTAACAATACGAAAAAGTCTTGAAAATACAAAAAGGAAACGGATTGAAGTATTGTGATTGTAAAGAGTTGAGGTCGCTTGGAAAAAATATGAACAGAAGGGTTTCGAGAGAGAGAGAGTGGACTCGTGGAGCCGCAACAGCTTGTGGATGATTCTTAGTAGAGAATAAGCTCAAAAGTTTACGATTTAGAAGACGACTTGTGGCGGAATCGCAGTTTGTGGAGGAACCGTTGCTTCTGACTCTTGGTGAGTAGCATCGCAACAAGAGAAGGTTTGCGTCTTCTGGAGTAACACTGAGGCGCACGCACACCTTTTGTACGCCCTAACCTTTGAGGCATAAGCCTCGTTGGACACATAAGCGTAGGCCTCAATGTGCGTTTTCTCTGTCTCGCCTCAATGCCCGCCGCGAGGTGTATGCCTCGTTTGCTTTGTTAAACTTTGCCTGTAAGAGTAAGCGTGTTAAAATCTTCCGCGGTACATCAAGAAAGAAAAAGTGAAGAATATTAGAAATCTAACACCCACTTTATATTCTCCCAGTAGATATTATGCTTATCTTGTCTGAGTGGCCATGCTTATCTTTGAAAGAATATAAACCTGGACAGACACTGACACATTGCTTTATACTGTGGCAAAATCTTCAAGAATCAACATTGATATATGTATTCTAACTACTGTTGTTACCACTATTCTCAGATGCTGGGGGCGGGAGGAATGCGAGTGCTCGAAAGGAGAATGGAGTCAATAAATGCACAGAGAGGGGTTCTAGGCCAGCCTTGTCAATTTTGCACAAAGCAGAAAATATTGCAATACCTCGTGTCACCAAGTAAATTTCTATTGGCACAAGTTCACAACATGTTAATTTCTCATCTCGTTTTACGAAGTCTCTGTTTAATGAGTTCCCTCAAAGATCAGTTTTCTATATCTTATTGGCTTGTGTTTCAATTTGAAAATCTCTAATTATTTACAGGTCTTCAAATGTTTTTGTCAATGGTCCAGCAAGTGTGTCTGATGAGAATTCTAGTGATGGACCTGCGCCCCAATTGTCTGCAGGTAATATTTGGGACATAGTTCCGCTACTGTTTTTTTTAAGTTTGGAATGTTGCCAATTTTATGAAATTGTTGTCTCTGAATCGATCCTGGCCTCCATTCCCACCCCGGCCTCACTTTTATTGCCTAGAATTACACTTCGTTTGGATTCACATAAGGGAAAGGATGGGAGGTTTTTTTTTGGTAAAGACGGGAAAGAAAATGATTGTGCTAGAACTTATTGTTTATTTGGATAGTTAAGAAGGAAGGATTCTGGTTTGGAGAAGGTAAAGAAATGATAAGAAATTAAAGTAGTTTATTGGACTTTACTTTGTATACCCTTTCATGTAGAGGCATTCTTTTTCCCTCCTTCAGAATGAATAGGCTATTTTTTTAATATTAAATAGTTTCATTAGAGTGCTTTCCTTTCCCTCAAATTTCTCTCAGCTTTGATAGGAAATAACACTAGAGTTTCTAAGGGATATATAGTCCCTCCCTTCCCCTTCCATTCCTTTATGTATGTCAATCCAACCAAACACATAATACTTGATCTCCCCCTTATGAGAAAAAAGAAAAGAAAAGAAAAAAAATACTTCGCCTTTCATTTCCTTCCCCCATTCTCTCATGAGGCAAAAGTGGTGAGGTCCACGTAGATTCCAAGTTCTCTACTGACTTCAGCATCTGTGCCTCGTACAGTTCAAGCTGTTGCAAAAACTAGTGGTGCTGTTCAAGCTGTTGCAAAAACCAGTCAAGTGGTCTCAGGAATTGGGAGATCCACTAACATTCAAAGTCCGAAAAAATCCCATCCATTCGAGGAGAGGCTTTCTGAGTCTAATAATTCACTGACTGTAATTCATAATCATGATACTTGCCCTCCACAACAACTAAATGGCCCTTCAAAAGGTATTCTCTTTTTACTCTTTCTCATGTTCTCTAGAAGTTTGTTTTTAAAGCATGATTCTGTCTACACCTTGTTTATTTTCCAATTTGTGAGATGTATAACAATATTTTCGCGGTTTATTAATAATATTTATTTTTTATAAAAAAACAAATGTTTTCTTGGTCATTTGTGATTTTATTAAACTTTTTGGTCACTTTCAATGTCATATTCAACCATTTGTTTTCCCATTGAACAATGCTTCATCATATATTCTGTTAACATGATAGTGGATTCCTTGTTTTTAATGGTGTAAAGCTGCATCAACTAGAAATTCAGCCAAGTTATACATATTATATTAATTCTGTGTTTCTCTTTCATTTATTTTATTTTCTGATTTATTATTTTGCCGATGAATATACTTTACTTGGATCTTCAAATGGAGTGTGTGTGGATGTACAAATCATACTTTGATTCTTCATAATTTGTTATCTACTTTCAAATTATTTTACAAATAGTGCTTGCATCCGAGCCTGCAACTGTGACCTTCTCCAATGGACTTTCACTTGCTGGAAATGACA
The DNA here is from genome assembly GCA_949130495.1 of Sambucus nigra. Lineage (NCBI taxonomy): Eukaryota > Viridiplantae > Streptophyta > Magnoliopsida > Dipsacales > Adoxaceae > Sambucus > Sambucus nigra. Next base: position 323,028,006 of record OX422213.1, read on the forward strand.
CTGTTTTGGAGGAAGCAACTTCAGAGCTTGATATGCAACTGGAGAAGTTAAACATCTCTCCGCACCAGCCTGTTATTTTTCCTGATCATCTCCAAGTACCTGAAGCTTTCAAAGATAGTTTGACCTTTGGAAGTTTTGACGTTATTTTTGATGGTAAGGGTTCTGGATATGTGGCTGAATTTGTTCAGGGGAATAGTGATGCGGTCCTGGAACCTTCTCCAAGGTAAAGTTATGCCATGAGAAAATTTTGTTTTCAATGCAGGGCTCCTTACTGACACGACACAGCAAGAAAAATAAAGACAAGCATAATACGACTCTGAATCATATTTTTTCCCTGACACAAACACTACCCATTCAAACACAACACTAACATGATTAATAATTTTCTTACATGCAAGTCTAAACACGACACGAATAACAGGGCCAAGAAAATGATATGCCACATTGTCACAGAAATATATTCATGTTCTGGTACAGTACAATACAGAATCTGCACAAGTCGAAAGGTTGAACACGTCATCTCGTCTCAATTTTGTGTTGTTTTTGTTATCCCGCCGTTCCAAAATTGTCACCTCTAATATTTTTAAAAGGAATGTCTAAGCCTCTTCTCTTGTACAAATTTCTTCGTTGTTACTACCTAAGCATTCCTTCATCTCCACGCCCCCTTTAGCACCATGGTTAGGCTTCCCATTGCCATCACATCACTTCTGTGATGACTTGCCTTCCTTGTGGGTCTGCCAAGCAGTCATGTCTACGCCATGGTTAGAATCCTCATCGCCTTTACGTCACTACTATGAATACTTGCTTTCACTCTGGTTGCGTTAAACATTCTGCTTGTGCTAGTTTTAGATAATCTTGCTTAAAAGGAAATTAAGGAGTAAACTCATAAAACCTAATTACATGGCATGTGTGAATCCCTCTCTTTGAGTTTCAAATAAGTAACCTCACATTTGGAAGAGGGGTAAGATATGAGCAATGGTGAACAAGGTGAATTTTTGATAGGTTAACACGACTAAAACGGAAGATAATTTTACCCAAAGGAACTTAGAATAACACGACCCGAACTTGACACAACACTCCCAAATTGAAGATGAAAAATTACGTAATTAATTTATGTATAATTTTTCAACTCAACAATTTCACAACCTAGACTGTGTTAAATATAGATGGAAAATTAATTCCAGTTTTGAAAATTTCATGAACTATAAATAGAGGGTATCCGTTGTGAAACGCAGCGGAATTGACTTGAACACACACGAATAATAATAATAATCAAACCATATTTTCTCTCAAAACATTTTTTTCAAATCTCATAAATCAATAATAATAACAAGGTTCAAAAGGCGCGAGGTGTGGAGGTCAAGCCTTAAGCCTGCGGAACTTAGGCATAAAAATGTGTTTTCCCCTTTTTAAACATTTTTTTAATTATACTAAGGCTAGTAAAACAATAAAATAATACATACCTTGAAATTTGAATATATATCCATATGCTTGATAGCTTTTTTTTCCATATGCGTGCTCCATAAGTCCATATCACCCTTGTTGGGGGTTTGGTTTTGACGAAAAGAGAGTTTGATCGGGGGTGGGGGGGGGGGGGGGGGGGGGGGAGGATTTGTTTTTTTTCTTTAGGTTGTTTAAGTGGGTTTTGATTTAAAAAAAAGAATTCCTTAATGACGCTGTTTCCTTAAATAAATAAAAATAAAGAAAAGGCGCACCTTTTACACGACTTACGTGCGTGTTGACCACGCCTTTTGCCACCCCTATGCCTTATGCGGGGCATTTCTAAAACGCCTCATCCCTAGGCACGCTTTTAGAACACTAAATAATAATAAGTTGATTACAAGAGATGAATAATGACCACTGTTCTAAAAAACTCGCCTAGGCTTAAGGCTTGGGAAAAACTCACCGTCTTACGCTTTTTACGCCTTATTCTTGGTAAAACCCTTAAGGCCCACTTTTTTCTAAAAACAACAATGTTTTAGTGAAACGATATCGCCTTTTAAAGATTTTTTTTTTTACAAATCAGACCATTATCTTATCCAAAATAATCAAATAGTATTTTAATTTGCATATATTCAGGCATATTTTTTTGATATATGCAATTTTAGTATTTAAATACCTTGTTATGGTTAAAAAATATTAAAATATATTAAGAAGGCCTAAACGCCTTTTCACGCCCAAGGCCTGCCTAGGCTTCTAAGGCTTAACCTCCACGCCTTGATCACACCCCGCGTTTTTTAGAACCTTGCTAATGACCTTATTTATAGATAATCCTAAATTTGGAGAACAACTCTCCTAATTAAACTAGGAAACTAATGGATTAAAGATAACCTAATTAAAATAGGTAACTAATAACCTAATAATTATCTCTAATAATAATACTAAAATACTACAAAAAAATAAACATGTTGAAACATAAATGGGCCCTTGTGCAACTCCCGCGCGCACGTTACTCTCCACTTCTTCGAAAAGCTCGCCCCGAGCACGAAAGTCTTGAAAGTTGAAGATACCAGACAAGTAGTGCCTTCCCCTTCTTTGAAAAGTTGAACCACCCACCATAGGGGAGATTTGTAAGGGCCCATATCACTTCCATAAATATTTTGAACAATTTTTTTTTTTTTTAATCTTTTATTGGGCACGAAAAAGAATATTTTGAAAATTTTGTGGCCCGAATAATAGATTTTTCAACATTTAAAAAATTTGGGAGCGGCCCCAAATTTTCTATCCAAAATAATTAAATTTTGGATCATTAACCTCCAACCCAAGTAGTTTATCACTTAAAAATGAGTCAAAATCAAACAAAGTCCACATGGGCAACCCATACTATTCAAAAACCTTAAAGTCCTACTACCTTTCACTTAAAAATACCCATCGCATTAAGAGAAAACTTATTTGCCACTTTCTGATTACAAGCCCTAACGACCTTCTTACTAAGCCCAGTAGTTTCTCCACTCAACCCATCCACCTTAGGAGTTGTCGGTGGTTGGTGGGCCACCAATGGTGGCGGGAGGTCTTCACTTGAGCTCAAAAACGCTAGATGGTTGTCGGAATGGTTATTCGCAGTTCTATCGTGAAGGAATTTATCGGCTGATCACTGTTGTGGTGATTGGAGGCGATTGATCTCGACCGGAATGGCTTCAACAGGGAACGTGAGGCCTCGATGCGGGTCACCTTGGTTCGACGAAGTCTCCTGACCCTCTGCGGGTCAGATCTGAGGGGAAAGAGTTAGAGGTGGTTCGGAGATTGGGTGCGGGGTGGGGTGGGGGGGTCGCGGTTGCTTGTTGGATTTGGTCATAAAAATCACATGACAACGCCGGATGGAGTGAAGCAACGGTCGGAGGTTGTCCACGGTTTTGGTTGCCGGTTTCGGCATTGGATATGATCAGGGGTGTCGGGAGGGCAAGGTTGTGACATAATGGGCTCGCTGGCAATGGTGAGGTGTCGGAATAGTGGTTGGCCGGGGAATTTGGCCGAAAGGTCTGTTGGTGGGTGGAATGATGTGGTGGTTGGGCGGACTGTTCCACCTCGGGTTGTTTTACAAGCCTTACCCGCCTCGTGAATAGCTAAAATTCCACCTCTTTGAACCGTTGCACTCGTCGGACGGATTCTTCCCACCGCTCTACCTTCAAAATATCTATTTGTTCATTCAATTTTAACCGTGAAATCAAATCCAACGTGGTGGTGGCGCCACTGTGGTGGCCAAGCTTTGGAGCATTGATCCTTGTCGAGTGCACGCCGTACGATAGATTACCCTGAGTTCTTGCCATAGCTCGTGACCTCGATACGCACACATGATTGATACACCTGTGTGGAAAATCAAGAGCGAAAGCAACTCTGATACAACTTTGATGTGAAACGCAGCAGAATTGATACACACATGAACACACGAATAATAATATTAATCAAATCATATTTCTGTCAAATCATCTCTTTCAAATCTTATAAATCAATAATAATAATAAGTTGATTACAAGAGATGGCCAATGGCCTTATTTATAGATAATCTTGAAGTTGGGGAGCAAGTTTCCTAATTAAACTAGGAAACTAAAAAATAAAAGATAACCTAATTAAAATAGGTAACTAATGACCTAATAATTATCTCTAACAATAATACTAAAATACTAAAAATAAAATAAACATGCTGAAAATAAATGGCCCCACGTGCAACTCTCACACGCCCGTCAGTATCACAGCATTTTTTATATATAAAAACAACACCCTTACAGCGGAACCTCTCGTATATGCATCTGAACTTCCAAAAGTTCAGGGGGGGGGGGGAATACATATGAAGATCCAAAAGTTCAGGGTGGTACATATGAAGTTCCAAAAGTTCAGGAGGGTGATTGGCCCCCTCGTCCCGGCTATGAGCTACATGTGCTTGCTACCCCTGATTGAGTTTCCCTTTGATTTTTTCCATTGAAACTCAGCTGGCACTTGTTTTTCATTGGCTGATTAAATAGTAAGTTATTTTCATAGATTGGTATCTCCAATTGTTATTTACGTTATACAACTGCTTGGTGCAGCAATCAAAGTGTGTCCTCAACCACTCAAGGTAGTGACTGTCCAGATCCACAACCTCCTCCACGTGTTCCTGAAAATTTTAAGCCTTTGGAAGATGACGCCTCTTCTGGTTCAGTTCTGAAATACGAGCAGTCAAAACAGGAGATAACTTATCCTCTAGGAGGACCTCAGTTCCCACTTCTTCAAACTACCCCAGACTATAAATTTGGTCATGGGCCTCCTCTGATAGGATCCCATCTTGTACAACTTGAAGGATCTGAGCCTCAGGCATGTAATATTTATTGCAGTTCAGATTTATTGTAATTGTTTGCTTTCCGATCACGTGTATTTTCATTCATTTTCCTCTTATTATATTTACACTTTCATGAATTGAAGATGCCACTTTATGAATAAATTTTGAAGGTCATGTATTATTTATATTTAATGTATATCTTATGCTTTGAACAAAATGCTGATCCCATTGTAGTTTTAGTTGTTTTCAGCATAAAACTATCATTTTAATCTTCCTAGGCAACAGGAAAATCATAATTTTTCAAGTGGTATCCTAGTGGGTGTGAATATAGTTCTTTTCGCCTTTCTGTACGTTGGGATCAGTGGTGTGTTCTGATATGTGAGTTGACAACAGTTTGTGGAGCAATGGCAACATCATTTTTACACGGCGGGCTGTATGGGTGCATCTGTCTTGTTCCTTGCTCAAAACATTGTTATTACTTGTGTGTGATCTTGGGACAATATGAAGAATTTAATCTGATGCAGACAGAAAAACTATTGTAAATTTTATATTAAGAACTGTTTGATTGCTCTGGCTGGTTGTGCCGATTATTTGTGTCTTTCATGGGGTGGGTTGGGAGGTCTATCCACTAGCAACAATATTATTGTTTATTGCTGATAAGTACTATTGCCCTCTTCTTACTTTTCATATAATATTATTGTTCATTTTATAACCTTTTCAGATCTCTGTGAATTGCAGAGTGGGAATCCTATCACTCCGTTAATATCAGGTTCAACTCCACTTACAACTCAACCTGCAGGGTTCACACACAGTCCTATAGCTGTATCACCACAGCCATTTCCTTTCTTCCAACAGCTTTATCCTTGTAACTACTTTCCATACAACCCATATTTCCCGCATGTTTATTTGCCTCCAAATGCCCACCAATTCTTAGGCCACAATGGGTTCCCTCAGCAACCTTCAATTGACAATGTATATCTACCACCAGCTACTGCTACAGGAGGGGTTAAATTACCTCTTCAATCGTCGTACAAGCCGGGAACTAATGCAACAAACCCAAAACATTTTGGGATCCAATCTAGTTTTGGTTCATATGTCCCCCCAGTTGTTGGTCACTGTCCCAGTGCAGCTGTGACTCCTGGAAGATCGGCTAGTACTGAAGATCTTACAGCACCTGAGCTGAAAGAAAAGGATATTCACTCAACAGTACACCAGGTTTGTTTGAATTAATCTATCCCAATAGGTCTTGATATGATTGTGCAAAACAGCATATTCATGCCATTGATAAACATTGAGACAATGATAAAATAATTGTTTTTATGATCCTTGCATATATGGATGATGTTGCCTGGGATCTCAACAATCTCATTTGTGTACAATTACAGTATAAATTTGTAACACCCCGTCCGCCGGGGAAACAGGAATTTTGGCGGGTGTCCTACATCCGTGCCATATTAAAATCTCATGACAACGTGCTCATCAACAATATAATGATACCACATGAATCAAAATAATTTCAACAATTATTTTTCAGATTTCAATGAATTTATCAATTCAAATATGAGTTCAATTAAACAAGAATTCAAAGAGAATGACACTCGCGAGATTTAAGGAGCATATTGTGTAAAACCCCATACCTCAAACCATGATGAGAAACCAATGATTACATCCTCAAGATCAACTCAAAATATCTACAAAAGCTCCTCCAAGAACCTCCAACAAAAATAGCCCCAAGAACATCTCGAATCTAAGGTTGGAACTCACAAATCTCAAGGGCCAATGTGTATATAAAAAAGAAGAGGAATATAAAATATATTTGCTGCCAAAATTTGTGCCAAAAGTAGGTTAAAAATCTTGCCCATGACTTCATTTTATAATGCAAAGAAATGAAAAGTTGAAAGCCAAAAGACTCCATTAAATAAGGCAAAGAAATGAAGAGTTGGAAGTCAAAAGAACTCCAAGAGTTAAAATATTCATGCCATTGATAAACATTGAGACAATGATAAAATAATTGTTTTTATGATCCTTGCATATATGGATGACGTCGCCTGGGATCTCAACAATCTCATTTGTGTACAATTACAGTATAAATTTATTTTAATTTTTGGTGGGTTTGGGGGAGTAACAACAGAGAGACCACTGTCCATTTGAGATAGAGCAACTTTCCCGCAATGTGTTTTTCCAATCGTTATCATGTTAGTCAATGTATGCTTATGATAAGCCCGTTTATTTTTGTAACTTTACACTGTCTCGTGATAAGGTATATATTGCCGAGTCATGAGTGACCCTCTAAATGTTTTTATACATCTATATATAGATATTGTTTTTTTATAATCACTCACGTTGCCGAGAATGTCTCGTACGACCGCCATACCCTTGTAACAACGATTGTAAATTTTCCATTCACTATTGTATAATGTTGGTGGTCACATCTTTTGTTGTGGGATATTCGTTATTGTCACTTGGTCGCCAGTCCAGGAAAAGGAAACAATTTCCCAAATTTTGGATTTTTAGTGTCTTTTTAACATTATTACTAGCTTAGTATTAATGAAGGTGCTACTTTTTTTGTTAATATTATTCTCTAACCTTCTTGATGCCGCAGTGACAAATCTGGTTGTTACTTAACAAACTAAATAAATAAATAAATATTCTGTGAATATAGTGTTTTGGCTGTTCTAAGTTTTGAACATTGTGATTCTGAGCTGTAATCTGTATATTGGTCGGACTCATGGATATGATGAAGTGTTTCACTAGTCTGTATTAGGCATTTGCTTAGCAGCTCGGTCATATATAACCTGTAATATTTTGGATTGACCAAAATTTTGTCGCTCTTTTTTTCTTCTTTCGCATTCAGTATAAAAATCTCTAGAACTGCATCGGTAAACAGCCCCTTTTTATATCTCTGAAGCTACAGGGTGAAGATCAACACACTTGGACTTGTGGGCGAGATATGTCCAGTTTGCAGGCCAAATATTTCTACAACCTTCCTCAAGGGCAACCTATTGCTTTCTTACCTGCACAGGTTGGCCATGGCGCCTTCTGTAGAATTTATCATCCATCTCACACAATGCCTTCTCCAACTGTACAATCACTTCTCCATTCTCAGACTACGCCTGGATTAGTTGATTCTGTGGGATCCCCATCTGGTCTTTTTCAGCACCCGCACCCTCACCCGCACCCGCTAAATGGTCAGATCAAGTGGAACACTGCACTCCTGAATAGAGAAAACAAGTGATGACGAAAACATCAAATGTAGACTATTCATCACCAAGGCATTAGTCTAGCGTAGCGTTTATAAGACTGTGAAGCATCACCCTGATCCGAGTGTAAATAAAAAATTTGGCCTTGAAATTTTCAAAGAGTTTTCTCGTGACATTTTCTGAGTCAAGTACTGGGTCTGTCCTTGTTTGGAAGCTAGTTGGCCTTTTTTCCTCGCAATTTCGAACTTGGCTGTAAACAGTGCTAATTTTGATTTTGATATTTTTTAGTCCTAGGCATTGAGAAGGTTATTAGAGCACCAGGTGAGAGATTTAATTCTTTCCGTTACGCCTCACTTTTGTATCAAATTTTGAGAGAGAGAATGGATGAGTTTTGCACTGTTATAATTGGATAAAAGAGTTATTATATATTATTTCCATATCCATCTATTTGATTGATGCAGTTAGTCAATGGATGTTGAAGCTGTCTGATATGCTTATATACTCTATTGGTCCCGAATTAAGAGTCCATGATTTTTTTTTGGATCGTCTCATATTAAGTGTATTTTTTTTTTTGAATATAATCGATGAATCAAAATTCACGATATTGAATTAGTGTTTATCTTAGCTATTGATTGAGTGTATTTTTAATTCATACCAAAAATAAATAGGGACTCTTTATTTGGGAGGCAGGGTGTATATATATTGGCAGATCTTCGCAAATGTGCGGTTTAGTTACTGACCAATTTTTTAAACACCCCCCTCCCTCCTCCCAACACACACAAAGCAAACAAACCAAAAAAAAGATCAGTTTATAATGATTTTTTCAATGCTAAATGATTGTTTCTAGTCGCTTAAAAACAATCAAATTATGCCCTGAATTTTTTTGGGAGTTTGCTGGAATGTTTAAACATGCCCCCTCTCAAAAAAAAAAAAAAAAAAAAAAACTCAAAATATATATATTTTTAGTCCTTAAGCAAATAATTTCCATTGGATCCTTTATATATATATATATATATATATATATATATATATATATATATATATAGTACAGCTCTTGTGCGAATTGTTTCGTATTTTAACAGTACGAACTGGACCTGTGTCAGTTGATGGTGAGCTTAGAAAACAGAGAGAGCGCGTTTATAATTTAGGCGATAATATCTAGGCTCACTGTCAGGAGATGCATGTTCGGCACACAGTGTTAAAATGCGGGAGAGTTTGCATAAGAACATTATTTTATATATATATGGTGCAAACTTTGGTACATATCAATTTTTTTTAAATAGTAAAAAGATGATTTTTTTTATCAAACTTTATGAATATGATCTTTACTGTGAAAAAATTATTTCTATTTTTTTTTTATCAAAAAATTCAATAAAACTACCGTTGAGATGATGTAATATGTAAAAAAAATGGTATAAATATGCATTTCGACTGTTGAAATTTTGACGATCATCTTACTTGTTTTTTGATTGAATTTTTTGATGAAACTTCATGGATATGATCTCGATGGTAAGAAAATCATATTCATGAAGTTTCGTAAAAAAAATTCAATCAATTAAGTGGCTAGCGCAGACCTAAAATTTCAATGGTCGAAAATGTATATTTATACAATTTTTTAACATATCACCTCATCTCAATGATTTTTTTATGGAATTTTTTGATTAAAAAAATTTGAGATAATTTTATCACCATGAAGATCATATTAATGAAGTTTTATTAAAAAATTACTTTTTTACTATTTTAAAAAAATAATATATATATGTAAAAGGGTCGTCCCCTTTAAGTTTGGGGGTATAGTAATACTAGTAGAGGCATAACCCCTATAGATATGATGATAAATGATAACCCAAGTACTTTTTGACAATGACAAATGAACACACAATATTGTATATAATAAACACTCAGATTAGACTCACAAATCTCTTGTGTATAACTCAAATGATAATTGATAAGCATCCAAAAGTGTATATTTTATACCCGAAATTGATGTATTTTAATTGCTAATTCTCGACAAAATTGGGTCTTATGCGCGTAATAGTTTATTGTACAGGTTTGATTGCAGTTGCGGTGTCAAAAACTCTATTTCGAGGCAATTTGCAGTTCAAATGTGGCTAAATAATCAATCCCGTAATCCTAGCCTACCCCAGATCGAGCCTAAACCCGCACCAAACCGTGTGTGTGTTGCGTTTGTACTTTTATTAATTTTTAGATTTTTATTTTGAGTCGTTTTTATTTTTAGGATTTATTTTATTTTTTTTAATTTCTTTAGTGTAATGGTATTTTGATTTTTATTAGTTTTTAATTTTTAATTTATTTAGATTTTGTTTTTCTTTAGTTTTATTTTAGGATTTTAGTTTTTAGTTTTAATAGGTTTTTATTTTTATTTTCATTCCTTTTTATTTTGTGTCTTTTATTTATAGATTAGAATTTTATTTTAGATTTTAATTTTATTTAGTTTTAGTTAGATAGTTTTATCTTTAATTTTATTAGGGGTCACAAACAAACACACACACATACACCACTCTCCCACACCCTCACCCAACTTCTCTTACACCTCACTACACCTAATCAAACCCACCATCAGTAGTAATCTTCTTCACCACTCATTCTCTCTCATCTCTCACTAACCTCTAACTACCATCTTCAACCAACTTATACATCCACACCCCTATTTTTCATACACCCTCACACACCTAATTAACCCCTCCATCATCTTCATCCTCAAACACACCCATTTCTCTCTCCTCTTTCACCTCCATTACACACATAACAGCTCTCTCTCTCTCTCTCTCTCTCTCTCTCTCTCTCTCTCAACACCACCAACTTCTATTACCAAACACCTTACAAATTCCATTTCCCATTCCTAACCCACTCACCTACCCCAAAGCTACCCAAACTTTCATACTCGAAAACCAGCAATCGACCCAGCAACCCCATGCCTAGACCCAATTCAATCCGGAGCCAACTCGAATCTCCGATCACCATCTCCACACCTTAACCCTTTAACCCATTAATCCATAACCTTCCTAAGCCTTAGCGTGATTTTACCACCGGCCAAAACAAACAAAAAAAAAGCTGACATGTTTTAAACCACCCTTTGAGCCCCAATTCGAAAAATGCCCCCAACTAACTTAATTCCCTCATCTCTTCCCCAAATACCCTTATTCCCATTCTCCTTACCTCATTAAAACCCCATGCACATTTAACCCATACCCAATTTACCCATTCGCTCCACGTGCATTATATAAGAAGACCCAAGGCCATACTCAAAGGGAATCACCTAAAAATCCTAAGTAGGGTTTTGAGAGAGGAGACTAGAGAGAGAGAGAAACACTTTGTAAATAGTTTTTTTTCCTTTTAATTTTTAGAGATTGAGTGAAATAAATTTGTGAGAGATTCAATTGAGTGCGTGTATTTTATTGAAAATTATTTGGATGCTCAATTGGAGGGTTGTGCGCTTCTCATTCAAAGATTTGAGTTCAATTGGAGGCAAAGAGATTTGGTTTGATCGTTCTCTTCTTTACTCTTATTTTATTGCCTTGTTTATTTGATTATCATGATTCATATTATATTAGGCTAAAAAAACCCTTTCAAGGGGTGGGATAAACCCATAAATTGATGTTAATTCGTTTTAATTAGTTTAATTACATTAAATTTCCCTTTGATAATTAACCTGACACTTTTTCTTTTAATTTACGCCTCGAGAGAGGGTAAATGATTTTCGAGAGAAAATCGAAATTCTAGTTTTAGTTTCCATTTTAGAATCGAACTAGAGATAGGTTTTTCTAAAATGCGAAATTATTTCTTTGAATTTCAATTCTACACTTATTTTTATGATTTAAACTAATTTAGCAAATCGATCCTAGCGGGTGATTTGTTAGATGATGTTTGGATCTACATTTCAAGAGTTGTAGGAGTGTTAAATTTAATTTTCTAAAATGTTATTGTTAAAATTATATTTGCAACAAGAGTTGATTTGTAATTTTGATAGTAGCTTGGGATATTTAATTTGAATGAGCTAATTAATTAAATTAACTAAAATTTATGATATAATCCCATCTCTTGTTTGCTCTCACTTTGATTTTCTCACTATCTCATATTTTACATGTTCATTTAGTTAGAGTTCACTTCATTTTCATCACACTTTTTAGTTAGTATTTAGATATTTGGATTTAGTTTAGTCTTATTTCACCACTCCTAAAAATTTTTTTAACATAAAAAAAAGCTAAAAGAATAGAAAATGCAAAAAGTCCAAAAAGAAATTAAATAAAAAAATGAATTACAATAGTTTTCCTCTCGTTTCACTCCTTTAATTTGGATTGATACCTCACTTACCACTATTATCTAGTTTTGTTATATATTTTGGTAGGTAATTGAGATTTTTGATTATAAGAGCTTTAACAACAACCATACGCAAAAGTTCCTTTATCAATAATAAAGGAAACTCAAAGGGACATAGAATGAAGCACCCTAGATACACCTTGGTAGGCTGCCAACACACCAGCAACATTTGATATCTCTTTGGTTAGCTATTAAAAGCTTCACAATAAATGACAATGGTGGGTGAGTAAACTCTGATTTGCAATAACTCTCTTGCCTTCAATATATTCTTTTTCTAGAAAGAACTATCTCTTCTCAGAAGTGGTTGAGGCCAATAAATAACCCCACACCTAACTCGAGATGTCTCAATCCTTCCCAGTGTTAAAAACATTCCTCTCACACTTTAAGTCACAAGCATTAAATGACTGATGGGTCATCACACCCTATGTCATAATCATTAAATATTGGTACATGCCTTTGGCCTATAAAATGTATGTCAGAGGACTGTCACAACAGATGTGGCTCACCGAACCGTATGACAGCCCCAATGTCACAATGATTTATTCAAGTTTGGATAAGACAGTGTGTAAGCTGGCTAATGACATCAGCTGAAGTAGATGTGACATTTGGTATATGGTTGTTTGGCTCGAAGCTCAATATACGATAAAACTCAAGGTTACTATGCACAAGCATCCACGGTAAAAGGTCTCTCGACGTTTTACCAGGTGTATCTAAGATGGTCAAGACAAGCCTCAACGCTGGCTCACTTCTCAATCCTCCAAACCAAGTCCCTCTGAAGTTTCTATGGTGAGGTCATTCGTTAGAGCATGCAAGCTCTCCCAAGCCCTGCTAGGCCAGGTCTTTCTCGTGTAACACCCCAATCCGGATTTATGGGCTACTAGTGAGTTAAACCGGTCCGACCCGAGCTTTAGGTGTGAAGTGCGGCGAAACAACCTAAATAATGTTGCTAGTCCAGTTTTATTTTAATTACGTTTCACTTGTTAGCATGTGATTACAGTTTTAAGACGAACTACGTGAGGGACCCATGGGGAGCACCTTGAAGTCTAAGTAAACAAATCTACTAACGTAAATATAAATGAAACATACTTACTTGTATAACGCCATCAAAATACGAAACCGCTCCCAACCTACCATAACAAAGTGGGGATGTGAGCCTATGCCCAATGGAATTTATACAAACAGTACAGAAACGAACGACAGAAAGGAATACTCACACGGTACAATCACATGCATGAGAAAATATGTATACACTACACCAAATCTGCCGAATTGTCACGGTCATTGACCTTGACAAGTTAGACTTGTCAAGATCAATGACCGTGACAATTTTGGGCGAGACAATTTTTTTTATCACGGTCATGGACCGTGACAAGTTCGTTAGAATTGTCACGGTCATGTCACGGTCCCTGATCGTGACAAGTTTTGTCACGATTATAAATCGTGACAGTTTATAAAAAATTATCACGGTCAATGATCCTGACAATTCTGGGCAGAATTGAAAAAAAATCTGCTGGGCAGTATATATGTACCTGTTATAGCAACGTTGTACCTGTTCAAACATTATATATCCAAATAAAATAGAGATAGTGCAAATATAGATTCAAAATAGAAACAATATGCATCACGATAATTCAAATGTACCGACTTAAAAATAATTCAAATGTACCAACTTAAAAATAATACAATTCAATTCAAATAATGTCATTACATGTCTTGGGTAAGGTTAAATCCGAGGAGGTGAGTAGGCCACACGATATACGAATTGACACACCCACTGATATACATTGTGTCGCATTATTCGCGCAACAACAACAGGGAGTTCTCTTTCCCGGGTATCACATGCGTGACGAGCACCTTGGACTCGATGTCTTGAAGCTCACGTCCATGAACTAGTCCACCCTGGACGATATTCGGGTCCCTCAACCCCTGCCCTATCCTCTGTACATCAAATATGTCCAGTATAAACACGCTTGGACAACCAAGTGTCGACATCGGTCGGTCGAAGGGATCCAAATAGGGAAGTGGATCATCAAAGTCCGCACATGTCGGCGATGAAGCAGCGAGGTCCACATCCTCGTCATCCTGCACCTCGTCCTCCCGCACCTCCTCCCCCCCCACCTTCTCCTTCCCTTTCCCATTGCATTTTTCGTCGCCCAACGAACGCTTCATGAATGAGAACATATCTTGGACTGTCGCCTCCAAACGGGAGAACTTCGCGTTATGCGAGTTCACCGTTCTAGCCAACTCGGTGTCTCTCGTCTTCAATTCGATGATCATAGATTTGGCTACCCCCGAGCTCACCCCTCTTTTCCTCCCCTTGCGATCAGAGCCAAGCACTTAGCCAAGTGCGTCTGTGGACAAAGATGCCTTGTCGGCATCAGACTGCGACTCATGCACTTCCTTAAGCTTTGCCTGAAATGACCAAAAGCACATGAATAGTAAAATAAGTAAATTAAAAAATTATAACGTAATTAACACAATATAAACTGTCGGATTACTTACAATCGTGATCGCGACGCTCGGGGACACCTCGTTGTCCTTCCCCTTCTTCGTTCGAAGAGCCACATAAGTATCGATCCTATGTGGCCTACCCCCAGGGCCATTCCCTGTCCCCTGAAATAAAATAAAGTAAAATTAGTATCGGTCCCGCAAAGTAAAATTATGCAGAATAATATATTTTTATAGTTATAGAAAAATTAAATCTTACCATCATCCTATGCTCCACCTTGGCGTAAGACGTCCGACCGAAGTAGTGAACGTCTGTCTTTTTTGCCCGATTTTCCCTCGCTGATTGACGAGATGCCAATTATCGCTCCCCGATCTCATTGCCAACGAACGTTTGCCATTGTATCAATGAGGTCTGCTCCTTTGGCTGGACGGATTCACGCCTTTGGATAATGGACTCTCGTGTCTTCCCAAAGTACCGGGTCCGCATATTTTTCTTCCACATCTTGTGTTACTCCCTCAACTGCTCCAAGACGGAATCGCGTAGCTTTGGATCCATGATGAATTGCTCCTGTCCAACAAATACAATGTTAGTTGCAAATAAATATAAATATAAATATAAAATGAAATTGAAATTGAAATTAAAATATTCATATGAATATAAATATAAATATAAATATAAATATAAATATAAATATAAATATAAATACATTACCTGTAGTGCCACCCAAACAACTAATTTGAGCTCATATGGCACCTCCTTCCAACTAATGTACCCCGGGCTGATGACCGTCTTTACCAGCTCGAGAGATCTCGCTAATAGCCCCGACTTGTTCTCGATGGCCATCCCCAATTTCCCATATTTGGGGAGCCTAGGGGCCGAGGAGCCCTCGTCGCCTCCGCTACCACCGAGCCCAGACGACATCATCATAACAAGAATCACTATCCTCGCCTTAATACCTAAAGGAGACATTTGCTGTAAAAAATGTTATTAGTACATATCAAAATTAATTAAAAGAAGATATGCAAATATGTACAATTACTACAAATAAAAATGAATTGTTACTATCAAACACCTCAATTCTAAATTCCAAAATAACATCATCTAGCTCATAATATGTACAATTACTAAAAATCCGAAACATTCCCCACCCCCACCCCTACTGCCCACACACACGCACACTACACAAGAGTGAAAATGATAAAGTGCAAATCAATTAAAAGCATTAAAAATTGATGTTTTGGTACAAATTGGAATATTTATTACAAATTGAAAAATTATTTAAAATTCGGGTTATCATAAAAAATGGATTGATATTCGGTAGGAGCAACCAAGTCATCCACACTACTATTTAGACGTTTTGGCGCGTGTTGGACAATTGACCACGGATCATTGTTGATATACTCCGAGTAAAACACATGGTTAACCTTTTGAAATGCACAAACAAAAGGCTCATCGCTCACATGGTCGTTGATCTTCAACTTGGACAAGTCAACCATGATCAAATTGGTGACAGGATCAACTTTACAAGCATTTTTATCCTCAACTCTTACCCAGTCACAGTAAAATACAACCTCTTTGAAGCTTATATAATCCAATTCAAAAATATTTCGGATTACACCATAGTAAGTCATTTAAGCTTTTTTTGAGGTTTTTATATTTCGATTACACGGACACGGAAACTCTTCATCATTATGACATCTCTTTGCATATTTCACAAATTCGTTAGCACCTCTGCGAAACACATCCCCTATTCTATTTGTCTCACCCATCCACTCTTTGTATTTCGGATATCCCATCACAACTACCACAACTAATCACCTATTAAAGGTACGAAACGTATATTCATGGATTAGTATAAATAAAACTTAGATTTATAGTATGTTTCATTTAATTATGTCTTATTTATATTCCAATTCAATTTATAATAGAAATTTCTATTTCCTCCATCTCCTCTAAAGGGTGAGTGGTCCTATCCCATTCAAGATCGCATTTTTCTGTAATATACTTAAAAGTCACGCACATTGTTACGATTTGAAATTTTTTTGGCAACATATCCCCGTAGTTCTCCAAGTACACGATGTAGATTGGCAAGTGTGAGTGTTATTTCATTTGATCAATTGAAATAATAGCCACACTTGTCAATCTAGTATGTACCCAGAGAACATTAGGATATGACTGCAGAACTTCCTCCAAAAGTAACAACTTTAAGCCACTAAGAATATTATACAAAAATTATGCTGTCCCAAACTGTCCAAACGGGACAATTCGAGAGATCTCATTATAGGGGTAATGACATTCTAACGGGTGTAAGGGCTATTGAATGCGCACGCATAACAACTAGAAGGCTAGTATCTATGTGCACTATATGTAATTTCAAGTATGTTTCATTTAATTATCATACTATATATATATTGTTCGATACACAAAGTAATTTTCAAAAAAAGTTGAAAAATCCCACCCCCATATGGACAATAATCCAGTGGTCATGCCACTTTTAAAACTAACCAACCCAATATCGATCTACTATAATCCAACAACAATGTCAACAACAAATGTGTATACCGTACTCCTTCTAATTCATCTACTCAATTAATTATTTTCATCAATTAAACTAACAATTAAAGTATACAATTATTAATTTACTAATTTACAATGAGGGGCAATCCTACTTTCACAATTAATCATATATTAATTTACTAATTTACAATGTGGGGAAATCATATATTAATTTACTAAAAAAATTAATAACCAATCAATTCGTTTACAAGGGACATTAAGCACAAACATGCACATACATGCACACTACACATATATATAGACACACACGCGTGCACATTCACACACACACACACACACACATGCAACCCCCTAGGGGTGTAAACGGGTCGGGTCTGGATCGGGTAAGGGTATATCCAGATCCGATCCGGGTATTTTTTTAGCGGATCGGGTCTTACCCGATTACCCGTCGGGTCTCAGAAAATGGATCCAGACCCGGATCCGTTAAGGACCCGGAGACCCGACCCGAATACCCGATCCGAATAGCTGTAGCCTAACTTACTATATATATATATATATATATATATATAAAAACTGCTCTGCTCTTAATATATATAAACTATATAGTAAGTTAGTGTAAGAAAACTGCTCTGCTCTTAATATATATAAACTATATAGTAAGTTAGTGTAAGAAAACTGTAATATATATATAGTAAGTTAGTTTAAGTTTATATATAAACTGTTTATTACATATATATAAACTGTTATATGTATATAGTAAGTTAGTTTAAGTTTATATGTTAGTTTAAGTTTATATGTGTATATATGTATATAGTAAGTTAGTTTAAGTTTATATGTTAGTTTAAGTTTATATGTTTATATATAAACTGTATATAACAGTTTATATATATAGTAAGTTACAGTTTTATATTATATACATACATATATATATATATATATATATATATATATATATATATATATATATATATATATATATTTATTATATTATATATATACACATTCGGGTCGGGTCCTTATCGGATCGGAGTCATGTATATCCAGATCCGGTCCATTAACTAATCGGGTAATCGGGTAATCGGATAATCGGGTCTATAAAATTTGCTCAGATCCGTTAATTCGGATCGGGTCCGGATCGGGTCCGGGTCCAGACCCGGTCCATTGACAGCCCTACAACCCCCCACCCTGCCCCACCCCCTTCCCCCACCCTGCCCCACCCCCTTCCCCCACCACCTACACACACACCACTACACACACATGCACACACACCACACACACAAACAGCCCCCCCCATCCCTGCCCCACCCCCTGCCCCCACCCTGCCCCACCACACACGTACACACACACACACACACATATATATATATATATATATACACACACACACAGACACATATATATAAATGGAAGAGAGAGAGAGAGAGAGAAAGTAACCTGAAAGTAGAGAGAGAGAGAGAGAGAGAGGGAAGAATCGGCGGGGAAAAAAAAAGGGGAAAGGTTTTTTTGCGGTAACATTTGTCACGGACGTATCACGGTCCTTGACCGTGACAAGCCCATGACAATTGTACTTGTCACGGACTTGTCACGGTTAATGATCATGATGAAAAATGCGTATTTTTTTGTCTCGGTCAATGATCGTGACAAGGCTAACTGCTGAAAGGGTGCCAATTTACCTATTTTGGTGTAGTGATATATCTACATATGTATACTTTTGGTAAATACACGTGCCAATGCATTAACCAATTTACTTTCAAAAAATCTTATTTATCCAGATTAATTTACCTTAATTTAGTAAAGACTTCCTTTATTCATACTTAGAATTTTCACCTTATTTAACACATTCGGTTCAACAGTTGAAACCATTACACTTTATTTGATTTGAACCCATTCCCTTACCGAAATTTAACCCTTTTATTCATTTGGATGTACCTTAGTTTTCATTAAAAATCACCATTTCGACACACACATTCGTCGTGTTTGAAAATACTTATTTCCTTTTCAAAAATCCTTTTTACAACACATTCTTGTGTTAAATATGGGTTTAACCATTTAGGTTTCTTATCCACCCATTTATCCACTTTCTTTAACCCTTTTTCATTCATTTATGGACATCAATAGATTTACGCATTTACTTGTCCATTTCACTTTTACCAGAACATTTATTACTTTCATTTAAGTTAGGTTGTTTTAACGCATTTACCATACAACCCATTTCTTATTATATTCCATATTTCCTTTATCTTGTCTCAGAATCTTCCAATACCGCATACTTACACGGGCTCTACACCGACGATTATGCGCACCATATGCTTTGGCCAGAAATTTAGGGCTTTTCACCCAAAGACTCCGGGACCTTCTTACTTTATCCTGGCCAGTGTCATCCGGATACTTTTAATGTGTTTTTACATTTTACAAATGTTCATATTATTTCCTTTTCTTTTTACCTGACAGAAGCTAAAATCCGGAACTTTACCACCCCAATTTGTGTTACACTTGAAAATTTACCATTTTGTGTCCTTTACACTTTAACCTTGATTTTTATTTCAAAAATCATATTCATTTAGGACCACATTGAGTAACAACACCCTTTCCAAAATTTTTATTTCATAAAAATGTTCCACTTTAAGTAAAAGTACCATTTTACCCATTTGTTTCCAAATCACACCTTTACTCCATTTTCAAAAGTGTTATTTTCACTAAAACACCATTAAGTTACTTACACCAACTTCTCAAGTGTTTTGAACCCTTTTAACACCTTTTACACTTCGAGTAATCTTTTGCTTGGTTGGAAATACCTTTTATACCTTTACTTCCTTTCTATTCCACAAGTGTTAATATTTCATAACATTAGTAAGTTACACTCACTAACCATTCCATATTTGCCCATTAACACTTAAATAATATTTTTTTTATCAACATTCATATTTCTTTACTTCTTTATTCAAGAAATACATTCCCACTTAAGACCACTTTTATAAGAAAATTGCCATTTCTTTTATTTAACATGTAGTCTTTTAACTTCATACACATTATATCTTTTAGTCCCAATTACAATTAATTTGAAGATAAAAATTCCAACCTTTATTATTTCTTGTTTAAACCTAACAAAATCCTCTTCAAACTTGTTTATATATTCTATGTCAAAATGCTGCAACTTTATGTGTAAGAGAAGATGGATTTTAAACTCAAAAATCCTACTACATGGTTTAAACATATTTTTCATCAATATTTGCCAAATAAATTTTTATTTTCAAATATTTTATTCCATAAAATGTTTAACACCAATATTTCTAAAATTCCCATTTTCACAAAATATATCATCTTTCAATATTCTAAAACCTTGAAATATTTACTTATTCTTTATTTTTCAACAAAATCACATTATTTGCCAATATTTTGTTCCATAAAAATGTTTTTCATCAAACTTACTAGAAAATACACGATTTTCATAAAACATCAACTTTCATTATTTCAAAAACCTTGAAATAATTATTCACTCTTTATTTGTAACAAAATAATATTTTTCAACATTTTTATTCCATAAAAATATTTATTATTATTATTATTATTGTAGAGGGGGTTTGAAGGTAATTTTGAGATTATAAGTAATTCCACATTAGCAATAGTGTTTTGGAGATTAAGGCACCGTGGCAGCTCAGCGTGACAACTTGTATTTTAGCTTGTTATATTAGTCATATTGTATCTTTGTTTATATTGACTGTAAGCTATAACGGTTGTAATCATGTAATGAGAATAATAACGAGTTTTAGTGTGAGGTCAAACGGTACTCGCTAGAGACTAGGTTTAGGAGGGTCTGAGAGAGCTTTCATGCTCTATCGAATGACCTCACCGTGAGAACTTTAGAGGGACCTGGTTTGGAGGATTGAGAAGTAAGGCACGGCTGAGGCTTGTCCTGACCATCTTAGATACACCTGGTAAAACACCGAAGGACCCTCACCGTGGAACCTCGGGCGGAGCAGCTTGGAGTTCCATCGGGCGTTGAGTTGTGAACCAAACAACCTTCTACTTAATGTCACATCTACTGTAATTATGTACTTTGGAAATTTTTGCCGTTTTGCGATTTTGTACGTTGAAATTTTTTGCGGTGCCTTCAGGCACGGACATTCCGCTAATATATATATATATATATATATTGACATAAATATATGCATCAACAAAAGGTATAAACTTTGTGAAAAACAAACCAAATCTTTAGTAAAGCAAATATCAAAACTTTTTTTAAATTAAAATAGATTTTTGAAACACTTTTTTAATTAAAACTTTTTAGCACATTTTATAATTGAAATAAACAAAGTAGAAATAAAAAAAATGTAATTGAACACGTTTTAATAAAAAAAAGTTATTTAAAACTATCAGTTTTTCTTTTCTTAATTTTTTAATTAAAACCGTTTTTTAAGTAAAACTATTAATTAAAACTATTTTTTATTTAAAAGGTTTTACTATTTTCTAATTAATACTATTTTTTTTACTATTTTAAATAAAAACATAATTAAAAAATATTTTTCTTAAAAAAACAGTAATTAAAAAACAGTTATTTCAAAAAATAGTTGATGAAAAAAAAAATTTAAACGAGCTATTCTGAAAAAATATTTATTTAGGAAAAATGATTATTTTAAAAAACGACTATTTAAATGGCACTTAATTTATTATTTGAATTCCTAAGCACCAATTTTTTCTATTCTCATAGTTGGATCACACCATTATAATTAAGGTGAGGGGAGAGTAAAACTAATAAATGTATTTAAAAAGGGAGACACTGAGTATCGATAAGACTTACAAGATGATTTGATATTAGAGATGATGAGGAATGATATCACTCTAAGGAAATAACTTCAATTTTTAAATCCAAAGATTCTTTGATATGAAGAATGGGAGAGGCAAAAGGGTTTTGAAACCAGTTGATCTGAATTAATTAAAACGGTTTAAGTGGTGTAAATATTATTTCTACTTTCAGTGCTAGAATTGTGAAAGTATAAGTCTTGGTTAGTTAAGAGATAAATGAAATTAGGGAACCACATATTTAATATCCCGTTTTAAATATACGCGGTAGTTAATTTTTGAAACTTGGGGGGGGGGGGGGGGGATGGGAACCGACCCCCGTTGGCCCCTTAGTAGTTTCGTCTTTGGTGGCGGGAAGGGAAACCACAGGGCGGACGTGAATGAAGGCAGAATATAGTGAGATTTGGATGGAGAAGAGAGTAATCGGGGAAAGACGTCGAGTGGGAGAAATGGGGTTTAATGAAAAGAGGGGGAAATGTAAAGAGGAAAAACCTAGGGTCCATTTAGTTTATGTTTCTCAAAACCTGTTTTACGTGTTTAAAATGAAAAACTGATAGAACATGCGTTTGTCAACATGTTTTCTAAAGCTTGTTTTTAAAACCAATTGTTAAAAATATGTATTTAAAACACCATTTTCTGAAAACAGGTTTGAGTTGTTTTAAAACCTGTTTTTAGATTTTAATTTTTCATCATCAAGCACAAACCACCAGCCACCACTATGTGCCCCAACACACCACCAACTATAACCACCCACCCTTAACCACCACACGCCCTAACCCACCACCACGGACTACCCTGCCACCACATGTCCCAATTCACCACCACCCACCCTAATTGGCCCTAACCCACCCCATGTGCCTCAATACACCTGCACCCATCACCACTTACCCTAACCCCCACACACCTCAACCCACCACCCCCAACCATCACCACCACTTGCCCCAACTCACCACCACCCGCCCCAACCCACTGCCACTCCTAACCCCCAAACTCCCCAACCCACCATCACCCACCCCCAAACACCAGCCTCCCCAACTGACCACCACGTGCCCCAAACCACCACCAGGTTCCCTATCCCCCCCCCAGCCCACCGTCACCAACCTTTATGAGCACCATGATCCCCAATCCACCACCACCCGCTTAACCTACCACCATCCATCACCACCCGCCCTAACTTATATATATATATATATATATATATATATATATATATATATATATATATATATATATATATGTGCGTATGTGTGTGTGTGTTTAATTTTTTAAATATGATTTTAAATCAAATTTACCAAATGCTTACTAATGTTCAAATTTTTCACAAAACTGGTTTATAAAAGAATTCTTAAAAACAGTTTCTCTAATGGGACAAATTTTCCTTTCGTTTCCTTACAATTTATTAAATGGGACGGTGTTCTCAGATATAAAATATAATAAATGGGACGGTTTTCAAAGTCTGTTTTTGAAATTTATCAATTGAGACGGTTTTATAAATCTGTGGTATAATGTGCCTCAAATGACACGATTATAAAAATTTGTGGTTTATATTTGTCTACAAAAATGGCACACTAAAAATTTCACTCAAGTTTCGTCTCAAATAAGAGAATACTATATTTGATTTAAGGGTCGGTAATTAAAAATCATCCCAAATGATACTTTTAAGGGACAAATTGATACGACTGTCCCAAATAATTCCGTCCCTAATAACCATTTTTTCTTGCAGTGTAAGACCCTCAAACAATTCACTAACAAGTCTTCCAAACCTCACACCCACCATAAACCTATCATAAATACACAAACCAATTACCCCCCCCCCCCCCCCAACAAAAAAAAGAGTTGTAATGAAATAACACAAGAGACACAACCCCCCAACCTTCTACCCCCATTAAAATACCCCCCAACCAGACCCATATCCCCCATCCAAATACCCCCCCCCCCCAACCAGACCCATATCCCCCCCCCCCCCCCCCCATAACCCAAAGCAAATTGAAAATGTTTTTCCTAATCAACCTCTTTCAGAGGCAACCCTATAAGATAACAGTCAAGAGAAGTCCACATATGATATCAATACCAAACCAATCCAAGATCAAGGAAAAGAAAGACAACTTACCCCTCACAAGTATTCTGAGTTCAGACTAAAGACCCACCAGTTTGGGGGAGAGGAGACTGGATATGGCTATTTGTCTTCTCACTTCAACAAATTTGCTATTCAAAATAGAAAAATCTCCCGTAAATTTTTTGGTCCCCAGCAACAGTAAACAAATGCAAAGGGATTATACTAGATTAGTGGAGGATTCAACAGATAGATTCATATGCAGTGGAAATGGAGGAGAAAGGGTATTGAACTATTAAACTTGCAAAGAAAAACCAAAGGAAAATTATTACTTGAAGAACCAAAAAGCACACAATCACTAAGATGGAAATCATGGAGTACATTGAGGAAAATTTGGTGGACATTGAAGTTAACATGTGCATGTCTTCAAATACCAAAATATCATAGGGGTACCCTGTATGAATCCCTCTAGGTCAATGATCATCCTAGCATGGAATTGCCAAGGACTTGGCAAGTCCTTGACATTAGTGTGCCTTTTTGAAACTAAATCCAAGTGTCAAAGAGTCAATTTGGTGAGACATCTACTGAAGTTTGAAGAAGCTATATGTGTAATGTAATATCCCGTATTTTCAATTAATTATTAAATTGAATAAAATTAATTATGTGCACTTGTCGTGAGTTGAGATGTCACTATTTACATTTTTATGAGTTATTTAATTCAAATTTGAAATTGGATTTAAGACATGATAATTCATTAATGAAATTAATTAACATTTGGACTCGTACCATTTGTTTTGAGTATATTTAGTATTCGGATTTTGGATGCGTAGAATGTTCCTTTTTAGTTTAAAATAATGGATTATAGGCCTATTGGGTTAATAAAAGGTTTTTTTAAGGATTCAAGTCATTTAAAGGTTATTTTGGTCTCTTTTAGGTTAGACCCATTTGGGACCCAAGTATAATTTCTAGATTTAAGAGTTTTAATGGGTCATTTGGGATCTCATTAGTCACTTGGGATCTCATTAGTCATATAATGCAATTGGGAGGCAACTTGGGATCAAAGAAGAGGAACATGGAGAGAAGAGTAGAAATTGAGAGATTTTGGCTTGGTTCTCTCCACCAAATCAATTGAGGCAAGTTTATATAGAATTTGATTATGATTTCATGTGTGTTAAGTGTGACACCCCGCCTAATTAACCCCGGGTGATCAGTCCTAAATTAAGTTAGAATAGGTTTCTGAGTTAGTTCATTCTTAGCATCATTGTCGCCTTTTTAATTACTAACCACCTAAGTGAGAAAAATAGACTGGTGCCAAATTTTATCTTTCACTAATTTAAATGGAACTCTCATGCGGAAAATAAAATAATATAACAATCACAGTAAACTGAAATAACCATTCACAAATAATTAACTAACCGAATAAACCATCGGTTCAAAAATCCATCAAAAGTAAAGACAAGAAATAAGTCTCAACAGGTCTAACGAATACTAAAAGAACTATGAGCAACAAGCTCGAATAGCTAATAGAAATCTCTACATTATGAATGAAAGAATGAGGCGTCTATCAAAGTCCCGCAACATACACATGTGCTGCAGTAACGTATCCCTCAAATTTAGTCAAGCCTGGCGTCCCTGTGACTGGACACCTAAAAGCTTTTTAAAAGTTTTTATAGCAAGGGTTAGTACCCAAAACATTTGAAAAACATTTAGCAAATGATTAACTTGCAGTAATAAATAAATATGCATGCTCTCCATATTTTAGTTAGTGCCGTACTCTCTTGAGGACTTCCTCACCCCCCCTCTAATGTGCACTAATACGCCATAATTAATTCACCTAGTTATTTATCTCATGACTAGATAATTAATATAATCTACTTGACTCACCCTACTCTAACCGAGTATACCGAATTTATGATTTTTAAGTTATTATCAATATCAACTTAATTAATCATTTCCCTTTTTAAATTCATATAACTTCCATACTTGTTATACATATAAAAAAACTCATGCTTGGTATTAATTAGCCCGTATATAATTAATTACCTAATTATATACTTACAGTCATATTGCAGCATTCACAAACATACTCAAATACATTTAATAACTAGCATCCACCCGAGTAGATACTCACAGGATGTAAATTCTCTAAAGTGCTATCCCACTAGGTATATTCACGTAACCTAGTTACCCAAGTCAGAATCGCTCACTAACATGGTTAAAACATACAATTGGAGGCGATCACATTCCTTCCTTGAAAGTGAGATTTCCCTCACCCATATAACGAACGCTATGACCTGGGAATATACTCGCCCTACTCCTCAAGCTAGGGGATTCATCCACTACGCGCAACCTCCCCCTATAGCACTAGAGTATATACTAATAATAATATCTAGCCACTGATTATTAATGTACACACCATATATATACTATCACAGCCCGTATATATATAAATATAAAATGTCCCGACTATATCGTGTACTAAATCCGTAACACAAGCCTATTTAAGTTATTAAGAGTTTATGGTCCAACTCTAATTATTAATTACTATGCACATTAATTGACTAAGTTACCTTTGGTGTCACTCCCACCATAAATTCGGACTTACTCTCGTGGCCCGAAATAAAACAACATCCGAGTCTAAATTACCGACTCTAAATTATTTATCTCTCACTTAAATAATTTCAACACCTTCGTATCGCCCAACCAATAGCCCCAGACTCGCCCACTAAATCCGTTCCTAATTATTGTGAAACATTATTCTCACAATTTAGTCATGGCGTCACACCTAAATTTCTCCCGAATCCCAATTAATTTCTCTCACAATTAATTTGTGTATAACCCCATATATTTATTTCTTATTACATAAGATATGGAAAGAATTTTATATAATTTTTCCCTTATATAAATAAACTGGACGAATTGCCAAAGTCTGCTCACCGTCGATCGATCGACCCCAGACCTTCGATCGATCGATCGAGCAGGTCTTAGTCTTCTCCAGAAGGTTATTTCAGTCATGGACGAAATTCTAAAATCTCTATCTTCTTCTAACAGTAAACCCAAGACTCCTCATCAATAAAACTTATTAGAAACCTTATGAGGTGCCTCCATAATGTCCACAAACCTCATTAATTCGTCCATTATCTACTGATTTCATAATTTGGGGAAAAATCTACCTGTAACCATTAACCCATTCAAACCTCAAATTTCTTCTTCAAATTCGTTTCTAGTTATCCAGATTACATCCTACCAGATATGTATCAATTTAATATTCTCAGATTCTATATGAATCCCTACTCAAATTCGTAAATGATATTATTGGTTTTCACAACCCCATTTTTATGCCCTTAACACCCAAAACGAATTTTAATCAATCATATCACATAAATATGAATTGAAAAATTGATTTAATGCTACAGCAAGTTAACCACTTGCCTTAGGGTTTGTAGAGTCTGAATTTGGAGTTGTGATTGCTCAAGGTTGAAGATGAACTCCTTGATTTTGTCCCTTCTTTGTCCCCTAATTTGCCTTAACTGCTCTTAGGGTTTCCTAACCCACTAAGTTATTTTTCCCCAACCTAATCAGCCATACCCTAATTCCTTATACTTGCTTAATTAGGCTAATCCCGTTTTTTGCCTAATGGGCCAAGCCCAAGTGACCCAAATGTCCCCGTGTGGGCCTGGCTATGTCTAAAAACGTCTCGTGACTAGGGATGGCAACGGGTCGGTTCGGGGTCGGGTTTTAACTCCCCGTCCCCGTCCCCGTTAGAAAAACCATTCCCCGTCCCCGCCCCGTTCCCCGTTATAACGGGTTCGGGGATCCCCGTCCCCGTTTAAAACGGGTATCGGATTCCCCGCGGGGAACCTGTTTTATTTTTTATTTTTTTCAAGGCATTTGAGGCTATGAAGTTTAAAAAAAAAAATCTTGCATATGGCCAAAAAAAAACTCAAGCTTTCCAAGAAAAATAAAACCTAATATACTAAAATTCAGTAGGTTGACATAATATTAACTAAGTTGAACAATGACAACAACAAATAATATCAAAATGTAAAAATAAACCAAAGTTAGATTTTTTTAAGAATTGCAACCATCAAATTACCTTCACAAAAACAATGATCTCAGTGTAAGTATTTATCATTAAGCAAATCATCTTTAGTCATGAATAAAAGTAAAAACAAAGAGATCTACTTGTCACCTGTGAAAATATTCAACGGTGGAGGGCTGTGAGGAGAGAGGCGAGGGCTGCCTGCGGTGGAGCTGCCTGCGGCGGCGTGAGGGAGTGAGGAAGGGGGAGGGAGGAGTGAGGGCGTGAGGGAGTGAGGGAGGGATCTGCGGCGTGAGGAAGGGAGGGCGTGGGAAAGGGAGGGAGGGAGGCGTGAGGGAGTGTGCGGCTGGCTTAGCAGCAGATGTGTGTGTGAGGGAGTGTGAGGGAGTGAGGGCCTTAGGGTTAGGGCTGCAGTTTATATATTTTTTATAATATAAATATATATTTTTTATTATACATTAGTAAATCGGGTATCCCCGTGGAGACCCGAGGGTATACCCGAAACCGACCCGAAATTTTTCGGGGATTTTTTCCACTCCCCAAACCCGATCCGATCCCCGAATTTTCGGAGATTTTTCGGGGATTTTTTTTCGGATATCCGCGGGGACCCGAAATTTCGGGGAAAATTGCCATCCCTACCCGTGACCCGTTTACTACCCCCGGGTATACTTTTCCGATTATCTCGGCCCATCCGGACTCAATCGTACACTCAGAATTAGCATCCAAAATAATTTCTAAAAATCCTTATTTAACACCGAAATTAGTCTATATCGACTCCCGGTTGAAATAAATACATGTCCCGTCATTAATACTCGAAATGACGTAAATACATTATTACTATTCACTTAGTAATTAAGTTCCCTAAATATTGACCATTCACTTCCCGATTAATATTTAAATATAACTTGCCATAATTAATTCAATTAAAATTATGACACACAAGTAATTTTGAATTCTCGAATTAATTAAATATTAAATGCATGTAAATACGAGGTGTTACATACTCCCCCCTTACAAAAGAATTTTGTCCCCAAAATTATGTCGTACCTATGGTGAAAAGCTCTGGATATTGTTCCCGCGTATCCTCCTCTCGCTCCCTGGTAGAGTCGTCAACTTTGTGATGACCCCATTGTACTCTAGCTAGTGGGACAACCTTGGATCGTAACTTTCGCTCACTACGGTCCAGAATAGCCATCGGTCTATTCTCGTATGAGATGTCTGGCTGTAAATCAATTTCCTCGAGTGGAATGTGCCAGAAAGCCCTCTCGCTCCTGCGATATTTCTTCAGCGATGCTACATGGAACATGTCGTGTATCCGCTGAAGGTGCTCCAATAATCCCAGTCTGTAGGCTACTGACCCCACCCTCTCGATAATAGGGAAAGGTCCCACGTACCTCAGTGCTAATTTACCCTTCTTGCCGAACCTCATCACCCCTTTCATAGGGGACACCCGAACCAACACCTGATCCCCAACCTCTAAATATTGATGATGCTAAGAATTAGCACCACCAAGTGTGATGTTTATAAGCTCAATATAAGTATAAAAATGGTGGCATAGCTATATATAGAGATAAGAGAAGGAGGTGAGGATATGAGGAATCAACACCGGAATATGAGTGGTTCAGCCAATCTGGCCTACGTCCACTGTGAGTGTGTGAATAGTATCACTGAACAAAGGCACTAATGGACATGGGTACAATTCACTCAAGCTCTCTCTCTCTCTACTGTATTTTTAGACAGAGTTTTTGCTAGGGTTTCAATAGCAGGTACCCTTTGCAAGGTAGGGGATGACCCCCATATATAGTGCCTAGGGGGCGCACTGTACCTCCCATGCATGCAATGAGCATGTGTGTGGTATCCTCACCAATGTGGGAATGCCATCTGTCACTGTCACATGTAAGCAATGATGATGAAATATTCTCCCCCATGTGGAGAATAATCTTGTTACAACTGATTTGTGCCTAGGTGTCCTTATCCAAATGTCAACAGATACTCGGCAGTCATGTTGGTGAATGACCTCGGCCTGGGAGAGGCCGAGCTGTAAAGGCTTGGTCCGTTCAATCCGGGTGATGTCATGAGGAGTCTCGGCCTGATCTCAGCCGAGACATTATGCTAGGTCGGCCCTAGCCGAGGTTGGGCATATACATTCTGATTAAATCTTCTCGTCACCTCGGCCAAGGCCGAGGCAGGATTAGTTCCATGATTAGGGATCCTTGTCACCTCGGCCTACTACTAGCCGAGGTTGCTATTCCAGACGTAGGGTTGATGGAAGCGTATTGGGTAGTGTCGGCCTGGGCCGAGGTAGGTCTGGCCGAGGGATGATATCGTGGGCCCCTGCCCCTTAGGGTCGATCAATGTCTCGGCCATCATCTTGGCCGAGGTAGGTATCTCTGGGCCGAGGTTATACTTGGGCATATCAATCACCCCCCAGCCCTTAGTCACATGCGAGAGCAAGTGGCTAGGGGATTGCTTCACCTCCGAGGCCTGTTCGTCCCAAGGTTAACACCTGCGTGACACTTATCCCAGGCTAAGGCTTTCCCACCTGTCTTACGTGCGCTGTCAACTGTCCCTTGGGTTTCCCAAGGCAATGATGGGCCTTGAGAAGCGTGCCCAAGTATTTAAGGGGTTAACCCTTTCTTCTTCTTTCTTCTCTCCATTTTCTTTCTCGTGCACGCTACTTCTTGCAATTTCTCTCTCTAAAGCGTTTTTAACCCAGCGCCCTTTCTGCAGAAGGTTTCTCATATATTTCTTGTGGAATCTCTTCATTTCGTCCATCCACTCATCTTCAGGTACCTCTCCCGTCCCATTTCCTTTGTTTTTAGCATTTGGTTTGAATTTTCCGGTGAGGTTTTTGGGTTTTCCGGTGGTTTATTTGAGTTTTCCGGCGAGCTTCATCAATTCAGGTGACCTGTGTTTACTTCAAATTTCTTCGTTTGATCTTCGAACCCCTTTACTTTACAAGCCCATCGTGTTTTTAGCTTTAGGAGTTTTTCTTAAGTTTAGGGTCATTCCAAGTCTTGGGTCGTCCTCTGATGCTCAGACCCCTGTACAAGCTTCTTGAGGACTTCCCTTCTCTTAGAGAGAGGACCTTAGAGAAAATTAGGCAAATAGAGAGAGCTCAGGAAGAAGCTCGTAGGTCACAGGAATTTCCTGTCAGACCCCTCTTTCCCCCACCTCTTATGGTGGTATACCTTGATCCTCCTGAGAATTTTTATCAGACAGACGTCTATGCTAACCGATTGCCGATGTCTGAGTCTGAGTCTTCTACCTCTGACCCCATGTCTGTGGACTCTTTCCAAGAAGCCATGGACTTCACACCTCAGACTGGTCAGGACCATGATCAGGCCGAGGTCTCTAGTCGCGTCTCGTCCCAAAATGGCACAAGTACCTCAAGCTCTTCTTCAGAGGTTGAACTTGTTGAGCCAAGTGTGGTTGTGCCTCCCATTCTAGATGATATCCCTATGTCGGCCGTTACCGGGGTCGAGTTTGCTCAGAGGTTCCCTGGTCACACGTCCACGTCTGCTCCAGCCGACGTTGAGGTTGATGATGACGATGATGATGGTGAAAGTGAAGTTGATACCTCTGAGGCGGACGAGTACGAGAGCACAGTCACTGAGGTGGATCTATTGCACTTCAGATACTTATACTCCATCGGTCCCTCAATCAAATTGAGGAGACCTCTGAGTGAAGAGAGGGCCTACCATGGCCGAGATGGAGAGATCTGCTTGTATGAGCAGATGTTTAAGTTAGGGTTTCATCTACCCATTCACCCTGTCATTAGGTCCATTCTTTCCTTCATCAACTTGGCCCCCTCACAGCTCTCTCCCAATGCTTGGAGAGTTATTATAGGGGCCATCATCTTGTGGAGGGCAGTCCACCACTCTGACCTCCCGGTTCAGGCCTTTACTGGTTGTTACGTCCCTACCTCGGCCAAAAATCATCCGAGCTACTATCACTTCGTAGCTCGGAGGCCTGAGAAGAAGATGCTCCTGGTCACTCAGACCTCAAACCACAATTGGAAACCCCGGTATTTTTTTGCTTCAGGGCCATGGGAATTTGGCTCATCTGTTCCCTCTTCCATCTTTGAACCGAGGGTACCCCTCAGATGGGGTAAGGTCACCATGTCTACTAGGGCCGATCCTGGCCTAAGTCTTCAGAACGGCAAAAAGGTGAAGGCCCTGCAATACCAAGGGGCCCATGGTCTGTTCGTAAAGTTCGAACATCTGCTGACCCCTCACTATCTCTCGGGGACGAGCCTAGGCGGAAGCCCCCTTGTTGGCTTTGGTAAGGATTTTTCTTTTTGTTTCAAGCCTAACCTCTGATCATTCATGTTTGGTTTCTGACTCTTATCTTTTCACCTTTGCAGAGAGACCTCCAGGTGTCCAGGACGAGTTGTGGGAGATGGCAGCTCCGAGTTTAGCTAGACTTGCAAAAAAGACTGGTTTGAACGCTCCTCCTCCAGCTCCTTCAACATCTAAGTCCAAGAAGAGGGCCCCTGAGGTCCTGGCCTCTGAGGATCAGAGGCCGATCTCCAGGCAAAGTAAGACTTCAGACGCTACGATCCCTATCACAGCCGACACCTTGTCGGCTCGTCAGGACCAGCTGAAACTTTCTGATAGCGTGGTCGGCCACAGCCGACAGGCCATGGACGCCGTTGCCAACATGATGACTGAGGCTGACAAGCGCTTTTACAGGGCCATGGACACTTCCATGCTTGTTGAGTTCGGCCTCCACAGGGTCGCCCAGGTATGACTTGTTCCTTTTGTCCATAATTTTTCAAGTGCAACGTCTGATGTTACCCCCATCTAACCTCTTCATTATCTGCGCAGGGTGCCACTGCCATGTACCAGCTATCTAACTGGGCCATGAGGAAGCTGCCTCTCATTCAGAAGGGGCAGGAGGCCGAGAAGGTTGAGAGCACGCTGAAGGCCGAGGTTAACTGTCTGAGGTCAGAGTTGCAGAATGCTGAGACCAAGGCCTAGAACTCTGAAAGTAAGGCCCAGGGACTGGAGAAAAATATCTCTGCACTCGTCCAAAGCCACGCCAAGGCCCTGCAGGATAAGGACGATGCCCTGCAGAGGAAGGTCAGTGCTGTTGTGAAGACCGCCCTTGTAGATGCCTCAGAGAAAATAATTGCTGATTACAAAGTCTCTGAGGAGTTTGTAGGTTTTGGTTTTGAATACCTCGAAAGAGGTATCAAAGCCACCACCAAATGGGCCGAGGTCAGGGAGAAGGAGGTTGGTACTATAAAAGCCTCTGACTTTGTGGGCCTCGGCTTCGTCGACCCTCAGTTTGCCCAGGCCCTGCAAGAGATAGAAGACGAGGCTGCTGCCCCTGGTCAGACTGCTACTCTGGAAGGGACTGATCTCGGAGGAACTGACCCTGCCGATGATGTGGCTGAGGTGACCAATGCTGAACAGGTCAACCCAGCCGAGACTTCGAATGTTCCTCCTTCAGATGTTTAACTTGGCCTTGTATTTTGTATTTTTTGACTTGTAATTCTGAACTTGTAATTTATCAGACATCTGAGTGTTATGTAATCTCTTCTTTTATTGAGTGCCAATTTCTTCCTTTATCTTGACCTCTGAATGTATTTGAATGCTATATGATCTCTGAAGTCATTACTTAATATGACGTGGTCATCACCATCACCAAATTAATGATGTTAAGGGTCTGAGGTAATCTAACCCAGGTGTCTGAGCTCAGACCTCGTCACCACCGAGTGATGTTATGAGGGTCTGAGGTCATTACCTAAGAGGTTAGCCTCATAATAAATATCACCAAATTAATGATGTTAAGGGTCTGAGGTAATCTAACCCAGGTGTCTGAGCTCAGACCTCGTCACCACCGAGTGATGTTATGAGGGTCTGAGGTCATTACCTAAGAGGTTAGCCTCATAATAAATATCACCAAGTTAATGATGTTAAGAGTCTGAGGTAATCTAACCCAGGTGTCTGAGCTCAGACCTCGTCACCACCGAGTGATGTTATGAGGGTCTGAGGTCATTACCTAAGAGGTTAGCCTCATAATAAATATCACCAAGTTAATGATGTTAAGATTCTGAGGTAATCTAACCCAGGTGTCTGAGCTCAGACCTCGTCACCATCGAGTGATGTTATGAGGGTCTGAGGTCATTACCTAAGAGGTTAGCCTCATAATAAATATCACCAAATTAGTGATGTTAAGGGTCTGAGGTAATCTAACCCAGGTGTCTGAGCTCAGACCTCGTCACCACCGAGTGATGTTATGAGGGTCTGAGGTCATTACCTAAGAGGTTAGCCTCATAATAAATATCACCAAATTAATGATGTTAAGGGTCTGAGGTAATCTAACCCAGGTGTCTGAGCTCAGACCTCGTCACCACCGAGTGATGTTATGAGGGTCTGAGGTCATTACCTAAGAGGTTAGCCTCATAATAAATATCACCAAATTAATTATGTTAAGGGTCTGAGGTAATCTAACCCACGTGTTTGAGCTCAGACCTCGTCACCACCGAGTGATGTTATGAGGGTCTGAGGTCATTACCTAAGAGGTTAGTCTCATAATAAATATCACCAAGTTAATGATGTTAAGAGTCTGAGGTAATCTAACCCAGGTTTCTGAGCTCAGACCTCGTTACCACCGAGTGATGTTATGAGGGTCTGAGGTCATTACCTAAGAGGTTAGCCTCATAATAAATTTCTGGTTTAAAGAGCAAAACAAGAACTTGACATGGAAATTGATCTTTATTAATAACCTCTTCTTGATAAGATGGTACAATTATAAATTACAAATCCTATGCAACATCATATGAAATATCTCTTCAGGTGATCAGCATTCCACGGGTTGGTGAAAGGTTCTCCCTCTAGGTTCTCTAGACTATACGTGCCAGGCATAACCTCTTTCCTTACTTTGTAGGGGCCATGCCAGTTCGGGTGTAGCTTGTTTGTCTTTTGTAGGGTCTTCTTAAGCACTAGGTCTCCCACCGCAATGGGTCTTGACTTCACCCTTTGATTGTAGAATCTTGTTGCCCTCTGCTGATAGGCTGCTTTTCTGACCTTTGCATCTTCCCTTCTTTCTTCGATGAGATCCAGGTCTAGCCTTCTCTTCTCCCCATTGCTGTCGGGGTCGTTGGTCTGAATTCGATGAGTTGGCAGTCCTACCTCCGTTGGTATGACTGCCTCTGAGCCATGTGTCAGCATGAATGGGGTTTCTCCTGTGGGTGTCCTTGCCGTAGTTCTATAAGCCCATAGCACGGCGTAGACCTCTTCTATCCATCTCCCCTTCGCGTCTTCTAACCTCTTCTTGATTCCATCCAAGATGGTTTTGTTCGTGACCTCGGTCTGGCCATTTGCTTGAGGTCGACCAGGAGATGAGAAGAACTGTCTGATCCCCACATCTTGGCAATACTTCTCCAAGGAGGCATTCTTGAACTGGGTCCCGTTGTCCGAGATGAGCGTGTTCGGGAGGCCATATCTACATATGATGTTCTTCCAGATGAATTGGAAGGTCTTCTGTTCTGTAATGGTTATCATCGGCTCTGCCTCTACCCATTTTGAAAAGTAGTCTATGGCAACTATCAAGAATCTATAGTTGTTGACTGCTCTTGGCAAAGGTCCTACCAAGTCAATTCCCCATACCGTAAATGGCCATGGAGAAAAGATCGATGTCATAGGCTGATGAGGTTGGTAAGGGATGGTGGCGAACCTTTGACATTTGTCGCACCTCTTCACATAATCTGCGGCGTCCTTAGACAGGGTAGGCCACCAGTATCCCTGAGTGATGATCCTCTTGGCTAAGGGTCTTCCCCCAATGTGGCTAGAGCAAGAACCCTCATGAACCTCCCTTAAGACCTGGGGCACTTCCGCAGGGTGCACACATCTGAGGAGAGGCAGTAGAAACCCCTTTTTGTACAAGACGTCTCCTACCAATGAGAACTTTACAACCCTGTATCTCAACTTTCTTCTTTCCATCCTCGACTCAGGTAGCTCCCCCTCTTTTAGATATCTGACAAGCGGGTTAATCCACGAGTCTCCCAGGTTTACATTGTGACAAGGGTTACATACCTCATCCTCCTCAATACTTGCCTTTCCTAAGACTTCAATCGGGATGGTTCTTCCCAAGTCTGTCTTCATTGCCGAGGCCAGTCTTGCCAACACATCGGCGTGGTTGTTGCTCAGTCGAGGTACTCTCTTCAGCTTTGCTTCTTCAAAATACTCTAGCAACCCTCTTACCTTCTTCAAGTATTTGGCCATCCTTTCATCTTTGGCCTCGTATGCCCCCAGCACTTGATTGACAACCAATCTTGAGTCGCTATGAAGCAGGAGTCGCTTTACCCGAAGAGTGGTTGCCAATAAGAGACCTGCTATCATGGCCTCATACTCAGACTCGTTGTTGAAGGCTTAGAAGTTGAATCTCAAGGCGTACTCAATGTTGGCGCCATCTGGCGCCGAGAGTACTAGCCCGCACCGGTTCCACCGTCACAAGAAGAACCATCAACGAAGAGGCTCCATACGTCTGCACTTGACGAGAAGACCCCCTCTCTCATAACCCCCTTTTCGAAGAGGTATCGATCCTCTTCATTTTCTTCTACTCTTCTCTGAGTTTTGCCTGGGGCAACCTCTTCTCGGCCTCGGAAGACGTACGGGGCAGTCTCTTTCGAATCTCGGAAGACACTTCGGTTCGTCTCTTTGCCGTTATCCAAGCCCTTCTCTGTCTCAGCCTCTTCCCAAGTGAATTCTGCGACAAAGTCTGCCAGGGCCTGCCCCTTGATGGTTGTCCTGGGCTGGTAGGTAAGATCATACTCCCCTAGCTCGATGGCCCAGGTCATCAGTCTTCCGGACTTCTTAGGCTTGTGCAGAACCTGCCGTAGTGGTGAGTCGGTGAGGACTATCATGGAGTGAGCTTGAAAGTAAGGCTTCATCTTCCTAGAGGCGTGTATCAGGGCATAAGCCAACTTCTCCATGCGGGGATAGTTTTGTTCAGACCCCTGAAGGGCCTTACTATTGAAGTACACAGGTCTCTGAATCCCATCCTCTTCCCGTATGATGGCCGCGCTAATGGCTGACTCGGAGACTGCTAGGTACACAAACAACCTCTCCCCTGCGATGGGCTGGGACAGCAGCAAGGGAGACCCCAAGTAGGACTTCAGTTGATCAAAGGCTTTTTCACACTCTTCGTCCCACTGGAAGGCCTTTCTCAGAACTTTAAAGAACGGAAGACACTTGTCCGTGGCTCTGGAAACAAACCTATTCAGAGCCTCCACCCTTCTAGTGAGTCTCTGAACATCCTTGATACTCCTAGGAGTCTTCATGTCGAGTAACGCCTTGATTTTCTCCGGGTTTGCTTCAATCCCCCTCTGATTAACGATGAACCCCAGGAACTTCCCAGCTCCTACCCCGAAGACACATTTCACCGGGTTGAGCTTCATTCTGTAGGAGTCCATGACATCAAAGGTCTTCTCAAGGTCCGCTACGTGAGTACATGCTTTTAGGCTCTTCGTTAGCATATCGTCCACATACACCTCTATGGTCTTACCTATCTGCTCCTCGAACATCTTATTGACAAGACGTTGATACGTTGCCCCGGTATTTTTCAGACCAAAGGGCATCACCTTGTAACAGTGCGTCCCCTTGTCAGTAATGAAGGCTGTCTTCTCAGAGTCTTCGGTATCCGTGAATATTTGGTTATAGCCTGAATAAGCATCCATGAAACTCATAAGTTCGTGCCCTACCGTTGCATCCACCATCTGGTCTATCCTGGGTAAGGGATAGCTGTCCTTCGGGCAAGACCTATTCAGGTCTGTGAAATCTACACACATCCGCCACTTTCCATTGGCTTTAGGCACGATGACTGCATTTGAGAGCCACTCTGGATAAGTAACCTCTCTTATGAACTCGGCCTCTTTCAGCTTCTTCACCTCTTCCCGGATGACCTCATACTTCTCTCTGGAGTAGATCCTTCGCCTCTGTTTAATAGGCCTAGCATCTCCGTCCACGTTGAGCTTGTGGGTCATGATCTCAGGGTCGATGCCAGGCA
The DNA here is from genome assembly GCA_949130495.1 of Sambucus nigra. Lineage (NCBI taxonomy): Eukaryota > Viridiplantae > Streptophyta > Magnoliopsida > Dipsacales > Adoxaceae > Sambucus > Sambucus nigra. The sequence continues at coordinate 323,066,178 of OX422213.1, forward strand.
TGTCTGCATGACTCCACGCGAAGACGCTCTGCCTCCTCCTAAGGAAGTCTATCAGCTCTTCCTTGATCCCTTGCTCCAGGGCTTTGTCGACCTGGACGGTTTTTTCTGGCTCGTCCTCATTGAGGACGATGGATTCTACCTCTTCCGCAGGCTCGCCCTTCTTCAATTTTGTTTCATCTCTGGGATCAAGAGTGTCAATGCTGTAAGTGGCGGTTTCTCTCTTATGGGCCTCTCGCTCTTCGGCCGAGTTGAAATAACACTCCCGCGTCGTGGTCTGGTCCCCTTGCACTTCCCCTACCCCCTAAGGAGTCGGGAATTTTAGCATCTGGTGGATCGTTGACGGCACGGCTTCAAACTCTCTGAGGGCCACTCTTCCGATGATGAGGTTGTAGGCCGAGAAGACATTTTCGTCCATAACAAAAAAGTTTATCTTCTTGGTCAGCCACTTAGGCCACTCATCTCCCATCCGCACATCCATTTCATACATGCCCAATGGGTGTACCTTCTCACCACGGAAGCCTATCAATGGGTGATGGTAGGGCACCAGCCTTGCCCTTTTAAGACCCAAGTTCTTGAAACAAGACCAAAATATCACATCTGCTGAACTTCCCCCATCTATGAGGATTCTCCCTACATCACACCCATGCACCCTTGTTGTTATGACTAAAGGGTCATCATGAGGGGCTAAGATGCCCTTGAAGTCGAGTCTGGTGAACCCCACTACGAGGGTGTCCATGTCCACCTTCTTCCTCTTCTGCACTGCGTCAGAAGACGTTAGATTGACAACCTCAGGTTTGACCACTGACTTGGCCTCCGCTACATGAGCTTTCCTATCGGCTACCTCAGAGCCACCTCCTGCGAATCCCCCACATATGGTGCTAACACCAAAGGAGATCATCCCTACCCTCTTCACTGGGGTGTTGTCATCCTTAGGTGGGAGATCCGGGTCATCTCCATCATCACCCTCTAAATCATCATGCCTTCTAGCCGGGACATCGCCACGGCACCTATCATCTCTTCTCTTCCTAGGGTCTTCTCTTCCACCCTTTGGGGCCTTACCATCCACATACTTTTTTAGCTTCTCGGATTTCAACATCTTCTCAATCTCATCCTTTAAAGCAAAGCATCTATCTGTGACATGGCCGTGATCCTGATGGAACTCACACCAGAGGTTTTTATTCCTCTTATGTGGTGGGGCCTTCAATTTCTCTGGCCACCTCAGAGCCCGGTCAGTCTTGATCTCATTAAGGATGTGCTCACAGCTCACAGTCAGAGGAGTGTAATGAGCGAACTTGTCATCTGCTGACCTCTTCTTCCCCTCTTTCTTACCCTGGGACCTCCCAATGCTACCACGGTTCTCCTCCTCGTATTTGGCGGCCACTGCCTCCTCCACATTCATCACTTTCCCTGCGGTGGACAACAGCTCTGCCATAGACTTGGGGGGGTCTTTCGCCAGCTTCCACAATAACTTCCCCTTCTGGAGGCCTCCTATCAGGGCAGTCATGGCTATGCTCTCCTCGTAATCCTCTACCTCCAGCTTCTCCTTGTTAAATCTTGCTATATAGTCTCTTAGACTTTCTCCCTTAGCCTGTTTGACATATAGGAGGTGGGTAGTCTTCTTCTGTCGTCTTACCCCAAAGAAGAAGTTGTGGATGAACTGCTCTGCTAGGCCTTTGAAGTTTTCGATCGAGTTCTTCGGAAGAGAGGTGAACCAGCTATGCGCTGCCCCTGTCAAGGTTCCTGAGAAGGCCTTGCACTTCATCTCATCGGGTATTGAGTAAATATCTACCGCCGATTGATACATCTCGATATGGTGCACTGGGTTAGTGCTGCCATCATACTTAGGTGTCACTGTAGGAGGCTTGAACTTAGCTGGGGTTGGGAACCCCACTATCCTAGCTACAAACGGGGAGCCCTCCGAGTAGTCCCTCTGTAATGGGTCCCTGCTCTTCATGAGGTCCCCTATCTTCTCCTCGAGACGTTGGATTGAGTCATTCCAGGGTCTTCTCTCTTCAGCTAGGCCGAGGTTATCCCCTGCCACCTCCCTACGATGAACAGAGGGTTCCCCAGCCACGACACGCTGACTATTGACCTCTTCCTGCTCCCTGGCTCTTCTCTCCAAGGGTCGGCCTTGATCTGGCCGAGCCTGCCTATTCCCTCTTTGAGAGCCTGCTGCGCTTCTTGACCTCGATAGCCTCTGCCTCAGGTCATTGACCGGGCCCAGCCTCTCGAAGGCCGACCCTCTGCTCAACCTGTTAAAGGCCGATCCTCTCTGCTGGGCCTCATCTCTTCCTCGACCGACACATCCTTGACTCTGCCTATCAAAGGCCGACCCTCTTTGTTGGGCCTCGTCTCTTCTTTGGCCGACACATCCTTGGCTCTGCCTAAGGGGTCGTACGGTGTTATCTGACACCTCATACGGCTCCCAACAGTCTTCCGGGGCCTCTTCAGCTTCTAGGTCATCATACCTATCCTCTGGGCAAGGGTTTCCCTACCTCCCCAGGCGCAAGCGCCTAGGGTCAGCAACGTCCCTCCTCCACTGGGGTGCAGGTTGGTCCTTCATGGGCGCCTGGGGTGGTCCCCTGGCATCAGGATGGGGTTGAACTGCCGCCGGAGTTATCAGGTCCGGGGAGACTCCAGGTGGCCTCATCATCATGGTTTGGATGAGCTGGGCAAATTGATCCTTCATGTCTTGCTGTGTTGCAGCTAAAGATTTCAAAGCTGCTGCCACCTCCGCCATTTCGGACTGGGGAGGAGCCTGACTGGAGCTAGCCCCTCCGCCTCCGGGCGGTGGAAGAGGTGGTGGTAGTTCTGGTGCCATATGTTAATAATAAAGAGCTTGAACAACAAGTGAGCTTAATACCTTAAAGGACCTCTTTCAATGGTGAAACAACTCCACACAAGGGGTGGTTCCTGATTCACCACCAGAGTCTCCGGTGAGGTAAAGCAGAAAAAGAGGAAGAGATAGCCTCTCGATTCCCACAGACGGTGCCAAAATGATGATGCTAAGAATTAGCACCACCAGGTGTGATGTTTCCAAGCTCAATATAAGTATAACAATGGTGGCATAGCTATATATAGAGATAACAGAAGGAGGTGAGGATATGAGGAATCAACACCGAAATATGAGTGGTTCAGCCAATCTGGCCTACGTCCACTGTGAGTGTGTGAATAGTATCACTGAACAAAGACACTAATGGCCATGGGTACAATTCACTCAAGCTCTCTCTCTCTCTACTGTATCTTTAGACAGAGTTTTTGCTAGGGTTTCAATAGCAGGATCCCTTTGGAAGGTAGGGGATGTCCCCCATATATAGTGCCTAGGGGGCGCACTGTACCCCCCATGCATGCAATGAGCATGTGTGTGGTATCCTCACTAATGTGGGAATGCCATCTGTCACTGTCACATGTAAGCAATGATGATGAAATATTCTCCCCCATGTGGAGAATAATCTTGTTACAACTGATTTGTGCCCAGGTGTCCTTATCCAAATGTCAACAGATACTCGGCAGTCATGTTGGTGAATGACCTCGGCCTGGGAGAGGCCGAGCTGTAAAGGCTTGGTCCGTTCAATCCGGGTGATGTCATGAGGAGTCTCAGCCTGATCTCAGCCGAGACATTATGCTAGGTCGGCCCTAGCCGAGGTTGGGCATATACATTCTGATTAAAGCTTCTCGTCACCTCGGCCAAGGCCGATGCAGGATTAGTTCCATGATTAGGGCTCCTTGTCACCTCGGCCTACTACTAGCCGAGGTTGCTATTCCAGACGTAGGGTTGATGGAACCGTATTGGGTAGTGTCGGCCTGGGCCGAGATAGGTCTGGTCGAAGGATGATATCGTGGGCCCCTGCCCCTCAGGGTCGATTAATGTCTCGGCCATCATCTTGGCCGAGGTAGGTATCTCTGGGCCGAGGTTTTACTTGGGCATATCACCTAGGCTATCCGAATCCTCCCTTGGATTAGATCTATCTTGGCAGATGTCTCCTGAACAATCTCTGGCCCCAATAGTTTGTTGTCCCCCACCTCTAACCAACAAGCGGGTGAACGACAAGGTCTCCCGTATAGTGCCTTGAATGGTGCCATACCGATCGTGAATTGGTAAGAGTTGTTATACGCGAACTCTACCAAAGGAAGATATTTCTCCCAACCTCCCCCAAAGTCTAATACGCACATTCTGAGCATATCTTCCAGCATCTGATTGACTCTCTCAGTCTGCCCGTCAGTCTGTGGGTGATAGGTTGTACTCAAATGTAACTCCGTGCCCATGGCTTCCTAAAAGCTCTGCTAAAAGTGGGCCACAAAGATCTTGTCTGTCAGACACAATATTAATCGGTATCCCATGCAGCTTAACAATCTTAGCTATGAACAACTGCACATATCGCATCATCTCAAAGTTTGTGCGAATCGGCAGAAAGTGGGCCATTTTGGTTTACTGATCCACAATGAACCATATGGAATCGTGACCCTTTTGCGATGCAGGTAACCCTATAATGAAGTCCATAGAGATGCTCTCCCACTTCCATATGGTAATCTCCAGCGACTGTAACATCCCTGATGGTCTCTGGTGGTCAACTTTCATAATCTGACACGTGGCACACTTCGAAACAAACTCTGCTACGTCTCGTTTCATTCCTGTCTACCAATACTGCCTCCTCATATCTCGGTACATCTTATCCCCACCGGGATGTACCGTGAATCTCGACCCATGGGACTCTGTCATAACAGCGTGCCTCAACTCCTCATCCTCTAGCATAATTAACCTCCCATTAAGGCATAAGCCTCCTTCCGAGCTGACTGAGTAACCCTCTGCTCCCTCAGCTAGCAACTGGCTCACCCTATCTCGGAAGATCTGGTCCTCTGCCTGTGCCCTCATAACCCACATAATGATCTCAGGTGTGATGGATAATGCTGACATGAAAACCCTGGCCACATCATCCTCATATCGAAGCTCTTTCCACTTCGCTTTCCAAACTTTTGATATTTCCCCGGTCGGTCTCCGGCTCAATGCTTCTGCTACCACATTAGCCTTACCAGGATGATACTGATTATCAAACTGGTAGTCCTTCATGAATTCTAGCCATCGCCTCTGCCTCATATTCAGATCCTTCTGTGTGAAGAGATGCTGAAGTGATTTGTGATCCGTGAATAACGTGAACTGCTCTCCCAGAAGATAATGTCTCCATATTCTCAAAGCAAAAATGATCGCTGCTAGCTTCAAGTCGTGAGTGGGGTAATTCCTCTCGTGGGGCTTTAGCTTTCTGGATGCATAAGCTATATCCCTTTCCTCCTACTGAAGAACACCCCTAAGTCCCTGTAAGGATGCGTCAGTGTAAACCCGATATTCTGATCCTGCCTTAGGCAACGCAAGTACGGGTGCATATGTAAACTTTTCCTTTAGCTCGTCGAAAGCTAATTGACAATGATCATTCCAAGTTAAAGGTACCCCCTTCCGGGTCAGATTCATCAAAGGGCCTGCAATCTTTGAGAATCCTTTGATTAACTGCCTATAATAACCGGCCAATCCCAGAAAACTGCGCACCTCGGTCGGTGTCGTGGGCTATCCCCACTCCGTCACCGTCGATACCTTACTTGGATCCACCGTAATACCCCGGTCTGACACCACGTGGCCAAGAAACTGAACCTCCCGTAGCCAAAATCCACACTTCCCGAATTTGGCATGGAGCTGGTGATTCCGCAATGTCTGTAACACTATACGCAGATGCTCTGCGTGCTCCTCCTTGGTGCACGAGTAGATCAGGATGTCATCAATGAACACGATGACAAATTGATCGAGAAACTCCCTGAAAACCCTGTTCATAAGGTCCATGAACACTGCTGGTGCATTGGCGAGCCCTAATGGCTTGACCCTGAACTCATAAGATCTATACCGGGACAGGAAAGCGATCTTAGGAACACCCTCCTCTCGAATACGTAGTTGATGATACCCTGACCTCAAGTTGACCTTAGAGAAGTAAGACGCCCCTCTCAACTGGTCAAATAGATCATCAATCCTAGGCAACAGATACTTATTCCGTATCGTCGCCTTGTTCAGCTCTCTATAGTCCACGCATACCGTAGTGAGCCGTCCCCCTTCTTCACAAACAACATTGGTGCACCCCACGGCGATGTACTCCGTCGGATGAAACCTTGACCCAGAAGCTACTGAATCTGCTCTCTCAACTCACGCATCTCTGACGGGGCCATACAGTATGGGGCCCGAACAATCGGCCTCGTCCCCGGTGCTAAATCGATCACAAATTTGATTTCCCTTCTAGGTGGTAACCCAGGTATCTCCTGGAATACATCCTCAAAGTTCCTCACTACCGGGATTTAGTCCAACGGAATCGCCACCTCTTGTGAGGTCTCCTCCTCGATGAAATACAGGTGCGTTCGTAACCCCCCCTCAGGTAACGACATTGCTATAAAAAACATCTCCTGTCCTGAAATGGAGAACACGATTGTCCTCTCGTAGCAATCCACCGTTGCCCGGTAACCTGCCAACCAATCCATACCCAAGATGACATCGTATCCCTCCATATCTAACACCAAGAGGTCCGCTGCTAAACTAAGCCTCCCAATCAAAATATCCACCCCCCGACAAATCGAGTGAATCGAAGCCCCACTTCCTACTAGTGACTCGACACACATCCGAAGACTACCCGCGGTCTCTAGTAACCCGGCTCGTTTAGCAAAATTATATTTAATAAATGAATGCGATGCTCCCGTATAAAAAAGAATACTACCCTGATAACCATGAATGGGAGACATACCTTCAACTGCTGGCGATGCTTGCTGTGCTGGAGGATTGGGAACATCCCGGACGTTATACCCACGCCCGAAGTGCATCTGCCCCTGCTGCTGTGGGGCAGGTGGGGCTGGTGCTTCTGGCGATATCTGCACCGTTGCCCCTATTGGGCCTCCTGCTGTTGACCTCTGCTCCTCTGTGAGCCCTCCCTCTTGAAGTGTCCTGGCTGGCCACAGACAAAACAGCGTTTCTGACCATCTCCCTGTCGTTAGACCTGTTGGCCCTGACGTGGCTGGCCCTTCTTGCCTCCCCCATTGTTCCCTTGGCCCTGACGGCCCTGAGGAACCTGCTGCTGCTGATTCAGGCCCGGCTGCCCCTGCCTGAACCCCTGTCCTCCCGGTCGGAACCCACCAGGCTTAAACTTCTTAGCCTGATTCCCCTACTGACTGCCCGTCTGCTGCTGAGTATCACTCGTGTCACCACCAGTAACTGCCTTGCCCTGTTGGCTCGGCTCCCCTGTTCTCTTGCTCCCTTTCGTATGGAAGCGATGATCCTGGCAATGCACAAGTGCGGCATTAACGACATCTGTATAAGTCACCAACGCCAGATTTCTAATCAAATGTTGCCTGATCCGCCAGGCTAAACCATCCATAAACCTCGATTTCTTCCGCTCCTCATCGCTTACCCCATTTGGCACAAAGTTTGCCAAACGGGTGAACTCTTCCTCATAATCTGCCACTCATCAGCCACCCTGCACTAAATCACTGAATTTCTTTCTCATCTCAGCCTCTACCGCCGGTGGAAAGTATTTGCGATCGAATCGTACCCAGAAATCTGCTAGCGCCATCAAATCCCGCTCCTCGGTGGTGGTAACTGACTCCCACCACTGTAAGGCTGCCCCCGACAGACGAAAGGTAGCAAGCATTTATTTTTGTACCTCGGTACACTCCAGCATGCGCAGATGGCGCTGCATGTTCTTCTTCCAGTCACAACCCTCTAATATATCTGTGCTACCCCGAAACTCAGGTGGGTGACCCTTTTGAAAGGTCTCCCTAACTCTCTGCCAAGATGGTGGTCCCACTGGAGCCTGAACTTCTGGTGCCACTGGAGGCGGTGCCTGGGGCTGTGGAAAGTGAGCTTACATAGCTCTCATCGCTGTCTCGATCGCCTGGGCCACTATCACTGCCACCTGAATAGTGGAAATCAACTCGGGTGGTAGTGGTGGTGGCGGTACTTGTCGCTCCTGATGAGCCTCCCTGACCTCATCCCTACCCTCAGTCCTCTCTGCTCTCAATCTCCTCGGTGGCATCTGAAATAAATTGAATTGGATAAGTACACAATTTACACAAAAATATTCACAGCATAAATACGATATCTCACAAACGGAAAATGAATCAACAGTCCTAATAATAGGGCTCTATAACAACCGAGTGCTACGCTGAAATGTAAAAAGCCGCACAGATTCTAAGGACACTAGAACCTGATGCTCTGATACCATCTGTGACACCCCGCCTAATTAACCCCGGGTGATCAGTCCTAAATTAAGTTAGAACAGGTTTCTCAGTTGGTTCATTCTTAGCATCACTGTCGCCTTTTTAATTACTAACCACCTAAGTGAGAAAAATAGACTGGTGCCAAATTTTATCTTTCATTAATTTAAATGTAACTCTCATGCGGAAAATAAAATAATATAACAATCACAGTTAACTGAAATAACCATTCACAAATAATTAACTAACCGAATAAACCATCGGTTAAAAAATCCATCAAAAGTAAAGACAAGAAATAAGTCTCAACAGGTCTAACGAATACTAAAAGAACTATGAGCAACAAGCTCGAATAACTGATAGAAATCTCTACATTATGAATGAAAGAATGAGTCGTCTATCAAAGTCCCGCAGCATCCACATGTGTTGCAGCAACGGATCCCTGAAATTTAGTCAAGCCTGGCGTCCCTGTGGCTGGACACCAAAAAGGTTTTTAAAATTTTTTATAGCAAGGGTTAGTAACCGAAACATTTGAAAAACATTTAGCAAATGATTAACTTGCAGTAATAAATAAATATGCATGCTCTCTATATTTTAGTTAGTGTCGCACTCTCTTGAGGACTTGCTCACCCCTCCTCTAATGTGCACTACTACGCCATAATTAATTCACCTAGTTATTTATATCATGACTAGATAATTAATATAATCTCCTTGAATCACCCTACTCTAACCAAGTATACCGAATTTATGATTTTTAAGTTATTATCAACATCAACTTAATTAATCATTTCCCTTTTTAAATTCATATAACTTCCATACTTGTTATACATATAAAACAACTCATGTTTGGTATTAATTATCCCGTATATAATTAATTACCTAATTATATACTTACAGTCATATTGCAACATTCACAAACATACTGATATAAATTTAATAACTAGCATCCACCCGAGTAGATACTCACAGGATGTAAATTCTCTAAAGTGCTATCCCACTAGGTATATTCACGTAACCTAGTTACCCAAGTCATAATCGCTCACTAACTTGGTTAAAACATACAATTGGAGGCGTTCATATTCCTTCCCTGAAAGTGAGATGCCCCTCACCCATATAACGGACGCTATGACCTGGGAATATACTCGCCCTACTCCTCAAGCTAGGGGAATCATCCACTATGCGCAACCTCCCCCTATAGCTCTAGAGTATATACTAATAATAATATCTAGACACTGGTTATTAATCTACACACCATATATATACTATCACAGCCCGTATATATATAAATATAAAATGTCCCGGTATGCCGTGTACTAAATCCGTAACACAAGCCTATTTAAATTATTAAGAGTTTATGGTCCAACTCTAATTATTAATTAATTTGAACATTAATTAACTAAGTTACTTTTGGTGTCGCTCCCACCATAAATTCAGACTTACTCTTGTGGCCCGAAATAAAACAACATCCGAGTCTAAATTACCGACTCTAAATTATTTAGCCCTCACTTAAATAATTTCAACACCTTGGTATCGCCCAACCAATAGCCCCGGACTCGCACACTAAATCCGTTCCTAATTATTGTGAAACATTATTCACACAATTTAGTCATGGCGTCACACCTAAATTTCTCCCGAATTCCAATTAATTTCCTTCACAATTAATTAGTGTATAACCCCATATATTTATTTCTTATTACATAAGATATGGAGAGAATTTTATATAATTTTTCCCTTATATAAATAAACTGGCCGAATTGCCAAAGTCTGCCGACCGTCGATCGATCGACCCCAGACCTTCGATCGATCGATCGAGCAGGTCTTCGTCTTCTCCAGAAGGCTGTTTCAGCCATGGACGAAATTTTAAAATCTCTATCTTCTTCTAATAGTAAACCCAAGACTCCTCATCAATAAAACTTATTAGAAACCTTATGAGGGGCCTCCATAATCTCCACAAACCTCATTAATTCGTCCATTTTCTAATGATTTCATAATTTGGGGGAAAATCTACCTTTAACCCTTAACCCATTCAAACCTCAAATTTCTTCTTCAAATTCGTTTCTAGTTATCCAGATTACATCCTACCAGATATGTATCAATTTAATATTCTCAGATTTTACATGAATCCCTACTCAAATTCGTAAATCAGATTATTGGTTTTCACAACCCCATTTTTATGCCTTTAACACCCAAAACAAATTTTAATCAATCACATCACATGAATATGAATTGAAAAATAGATTTAATGCTACAGCAAGTTAACCACTTGCCTTAGGGTTTGTAGAGTCTGAATTTGGAGTTGTGATTGCTCAAGGTTGAAGATGAATTCCTTGATTTTGGCCCTTCTTTGTCCCCCAATTTGCCTTAACTGCTCTTAGGGTTTCCTAACCCACTAAGTTATTTTTCCCCACCCTAATCAGCCGTACCCTAATTCCTTATACTTTCTTAATTAGCCTAATCCCGTTTTTTCCCTAATGGGCCAAGCCCAAGTGACCCAAATGTCCCCGTGTGGGCCCGGCTATGTCTAAAAACGTCCCGTGACCCGTTTACTACTCCCGGGTACACTTTTTCAACTATCTCAGCCCATTCGGACTCAACCGTACACTTAGAATTGGCATCCAAATTTATTTCTAAAAATCCTTATTTCACACCCAAATTAGTCTATACTAGGGGTGGAAGCGGTACGGGTTTTTACCGTACCGTACCGTTTTGGTCCGAAAAAAATGGTTTTGGTTTCATAGATTAAAATACCAGAAACCAGTATTACCGAAACCGAAATTACTGCAATAAAGTTGGTTGGTTTTGGTTTTAATATTTAAAAAACCGATTTACCGAAATTACCGTACCGAATTTACTGAAACCAGAAAAAAGCGTACCGAAATTACCATACCGTACCGAATTTATCGAAACCAAAAAAAATCGTACCGAAATTATCGTACCGTACCGAATTTACCAAAATTACCATATCGAATTTACCAAAATCAGAAAAAAGTTGGTTTTGGTTTTGGTTTTAATATTTAAAAAAGTTGGTTGGTTTTGTTTTTAGTTTTGGTTTTTTGGGACTTTTAGTGTTGTTTACCGAAATTAGAAAAAATCGAAACCAGAAAAAATCAGAATTTATCGAAACCAGAAAAAACCTGAATTTACCGAAACCAGAAAAAACCAAAATTACCAAAAAACCCGAAATACCAGCCGGTTTGGTTTTGGTATTGATTTTGGTGTACCGGGTGGTAAACTGGTACGGTTTGGTTTTACCATCTAGAATTTGGTTTTGGTATTGGTATCTACTATTTACCGACCAAACCGTACCGCTTACACCCCTAGTCTATACCGACTCCCGGCTGAAATAAGTACATGTCCCGTCATTAATACTCGAAATGACGTAAATACGTTATTACTATTCACTTAGTAATTAAGTTCCCTAAATATTAACCATTCACTTACCGATTATTATTTAAATATAACTTGCCATAATTAGTTCAATTAAAATTACGACACACAAGTAATTTTGAATTCCCGAATTAATTAAATATTAAATGCATGAAAATACGGGGTGTTACATTAAGGTTATATCTATTCCTTTAAATCTAAAAAAAAATACATTGTAAATCTTATTTTAGGTGATTGAATAGTTAATTTTCATAATTAATCTAATCAAGATATTAATTAGGTTAATTTCCCTTTATATTATTTGATATCCTCATGAACTTGGATTAAAATTGTTAGAGAATAATTATTACCTATTTTATATTGTGGATAATTTGAAAACCCTATTACAAATTGAATCAATTCAAGAGAATCCTAAGTGAATTGTATAAACTGATAGATTTAGGGTTTTTGGATGGAAATTGGAGTTTTCCTTTGAACCTTGACGTAGATTTGGGATTTGATGTTAGAAACATGTTCCAATTGTTTATATGATATGGTTTCATCATTTGGATGTTAGTTGGGGGCATGGATGATGCTCTTGAGTTCATTAATGGAGGTTTAGAGAGAGAAAGTGGGATTTGAAGATGGGGAATCCCATAATAAGGGGAGTTGTTCAAATTCTGAGATGATAGATCGATCGATTCCAAGCCGTCGATCTTTTGATGGTCTTAGGTACGGCCTAGTGTGTGTTTTTGTTGTTTTAGTTGGATTATTAGATTTTGGGGCTTAGGGGTAGGAATAGTTGGCTTATAAACTTCTTGTACTAATATAATGGAGATGAGTTCTAATGATTTGAGATGTTGAAAATTGGTGTTTAGGTTATTTAGATATTTGGAGAATTTGTTAGTTTAAAGGGAATTATTTTAAGTATAAAGCATTAGCTTACAAACCCAAGAGTAGAATTGGTAGTTATTGGAAATCAGAAAGTTTGAGAGATGTGGGCTTGCCTGTCGGGATTTACTTACGTCATTTTGATGGACTAGTGGGGTGTATATCCTTTGTGTGACATTATGATTGGGTTAAAAATCCTAGGAATGGGTAGTTATCAAATTCAATTGTTTAAAAAGTAAGTGTGGATTGATACCTAGACATGTTGTCTTGTGAGATAGGACTAGGGCTAATTGAGATTGAATATAATTGTTGTGTAATATCGATATATGGTAGGGTAACGCTATGCCTAAATTCGAGGACCCGCGGTGTTAGGGTTAATGTAGTATGAAGTGAATATAAGGTTAAAAATGTGTTATACATTTTTATGATAGCGATGCTAGTATGATCCAATAGAATTGGGGTCGGTATGTGTACGTGATTTACCTTAACGCATTAGTGAGGGCTATGTGTGTGTTTGCTTTACCCTATTAGTGAGGGTTCAAATTTCTTGCATGTTTTATTTTTAATGCATACCATGTGTGAGTGATCATGGATATTGTACTAGGATGGATTTCATTATGGTCGCCTGGGATGTCAATCGCGATGGTGCCTCGATGAGTTGATGAGTTTGCTATGGTCATTTTACCCCGGGGTCCTATGATTAGGTATCTATGTATCAGATGATTTTACATAAAGAGTTCATCCTATGTTCTCAGGTATGTTAGGTTATATGTACGATGTGTAGGCGTAGCAATTTATCCTGTGATCATGATGAGGTCTTAGGTTTGGGGAGGCCTAAAATTATACCTACTACGCGCGAGTGATCCTCAAAGGCAATATAAATCCAAACAAGGAATCCTCCTGAAACTCTTAGTCTATGAGAGTCGTTCATCAGGAAACAATGGCACTAAACCCCCTAAGCGATCGTTGTTAAAGAGACTACAAACCCTAAACGGTAGTAAAAAAAACTAGTGCGAAAAGTGAAAAACGCACTCAAGATCCTTAGCACACTTGGACCTGGAATGCTCTCATACCAATCGTGACACCTTATAAATTTATAAATAGATTGACAGTCCTAAAACAAAAATCACATGAATAAAAAATATTTGGTAACATCCTCAGCGTAACGAGACAACTAAAATCTAAACAAGTAAGGAAACAAAAATAATGCAATATTGTGTAATACACACCAACTCTCATGAGAACCACCTTCAATATAATAATCCAACTCTAATACCAATACAATATGTACAAAAGTTGACTAGGGAATAAATGATATGACACGAATATTGCATATTTGTGCCCGTTAACTTACGCATTTAACCCCTTCGGGTATCTTAATTCCTATATTTAAGCTCGTTAACCAGACAACCTCAAATTTGGATATATATGCTTTACAGGGGTTAATTGAGCTTTTATAGGTATTCCAGCAGTTAATGTGAAGTTTGGACGCATTCTGACGAAGTTTCATACACATCCGTACGCGCAAGGGCAATTCGACGATTTAATAGTTTGGGCATTTGGCCCAACATCTTCACGAAAGTTGTATCCCTATAAGCAAGATTTGCGTGGCCACATATAGTGCGTGAATCCGAGTCCGAACGAAGAAGTTATAGGATTTTTTAGTGGAAGAGAAAGATAACATACCAAAACAGGGGTGGAAAAGCAATTCTGCAGAGGCGAATCGATTCGGCGTCTAGAGAATCGATTCGCATCAAGACAATACTTTATATTTCCAGAACTGAATAGATTCAGTCTCTTACGAATTGATTTTATTTACATCAGTGAAGTAGTTCTTTAACTACGAATTGATTCGGACCCATCGGAATCGATTCGTTCATTTGCAGCTTTCGAAGATCATTGTTATCGATTCGATTCAGACATAGCCCAATCGATTTGGTCCTGTAGATTTTTGTTTCTTCTTATTGCAAGTTTTCCACTAGGGTTTTACTATATAAACATTTCCTCTTCATTTTCAAGAGAGATCTTTTATTTTAATTAGTTTAGGATTTGGATTTTGGGAGCTCATCTTCATTTCTCTTTGGGGTTGTGCCCATTTGGGTTTTGTAAGTTATACTATTCATTATCCCTATCATTAATATAGTTGTTACTTCTTTTGTTTATGATTTATTTCTTGCTTGTATTTCATTTCCATGCGTACATAATTGTTGTTTTCATTTATTTATTGCTTTCATTAATTTATTTACTGTTTAATTAAGTTTAATTCCATGTCTAGCCTGTAGATAACATGTTGGGATTGCGTTTCCACCATTAATGGGTATTGAGCTCCGAAAGTTGGGTTTTGTGTAAAATTGCATTTAATTGAAGCCTTGCATATCAAAGTCGTATTATTATGCGTTTAAATTTCTTTGTCTTGCAACATTAGTGTTTATAGCGATAATCCGAATTTAATCCGCGTGTGATCATTTTCTGTTAAATGTTTAATCTCGCAACTTTGGATTGGATTCCTTATTGTGTGATGTTTATGCTAATTGAAATATTCGATTAAATAGCTTTCGAATCGAAGTTCTAACTATGCGTTGTTTATCCCAGGGCGGGAATGCGATCCCGATTCTCATTTTAATTAGTTGTATTTTACTTTTAACTTTCCTTTTTCCTTTTTCACCTTAACCTACCATCACCTTTTGCACTTTTATTCTTGAAGTGATAAATCAATTAAAATCTATTCGACATTCCCTATGGATTTCTTACGATACCCAACTTACCGCTATCCTTGTATGGCAAATGTAGTTGTAGTTTAGGTTTTTTGCATTGAGGCGACGAACCAAAAATAATGACAATGCTTCTACACGAGTACACGGTTCGCGCATGATCAAAATTGCGCCGTTGTCGGGGAGTGTTTGTTATAGATAGTAATTATTTTATTGTTTCGTAGTTTGTTTTTCGTTATATTTGTATTCTTTATTTTCCCCTTTCTTTTTGACTTGCACTAGATTGTTTCGAGAAATTGAAATTTTGGCACTTGTCGCTTTTATTGAATTGCCTATTTTAAAAAGTCTCACTATAACTCTTTAGATAACCTTAATTGTTGTGAGAATAGTTTTGCAAGTTATACTCCCAAAACAATGCGACAATGCCTACAAATTATTGAAGGTGAGCGCATTGAGCGTGAAATTTAAGAATATGTAACTAATCCCTCATCGCCTTGTGAGGAAACTATGGTAAGCGGGGAATCCGTTAGCTATGAGAAAACCTCATAAGAAGATTTTATGTCTTCTTGTTGATTTGATCATGGGTTAATGATTAAGGAAATAAATGACCGATTCGAGAGTTCTAAGGCTTGGTTTTTAGAAAATAACGCCATGCTCGATGAGATTATTTCTTCTCAAATCGGGTTGAGGTTGAAACTTCCGTTTCACCTCCACCCCCTTTTGAGGAAGAAGTAATCGAGAGTGATTAAAGCACTTTTGAATTTCAACCTCTTATTAATTCTTTCGATTGTATTGAGTTTGATGGTCATTCCTTTCCCTTATTCGCTACTATTCTCGAACCGTTAAATTTATCACAAGAACCGATTGAAAGTCTTGAGGACTTTGACCCGATTCTTGAACAAGAATGTTATTTTGAGATGCTTCATCTCATGGGCTATTCACTTGCACTAGACCCACCTCGCCTTCCAATTGAAAAACCTTAGGGATGTGATTTCAATTTTCCCGAGATCAATGTGGTCTTTTCCCCCTTAGCATCCAAATCCCCCATCGTCCCTCTCAAATTTTTAATTGGCGATGGTTCATTTCTTACGCCTTACACATGCCTTCCATTTTTCAAACGAAATTCATATCTTTCGGGAGGCATGTTTTACTTTGGTTGGTCCACCATTGATCTTTCAAAGTCACATCCCATTTTGGGTGGATCCTCAATTATTTAGAATTCTAGTGTATAGTTAGGTAGATTTTATATAGTAGGTGGTAAATAGTTAGCATTTTATTCATTCTTTCTTTTGTTTTTCTTTCCATTTAGTTTAGTCTAGTGTAATTAGTTAAAATTTTTGTTATTGCTTTTCGTTGTGCTCGGTACTAACTTGTTTTGTAGATTCTCTGGACTTGTGCTTATTGGGGATCGCTCCGATTTTGGGTAATATCATTATTTTCCTATTTTTGTGTTGTGTTCTTAATGCGCATTGAGGACAATGCAACATTTAAGTTAGGGGGCGTAGGATGTTCTATTCATTTCATGTTTAGTCCATGGATTTGATCATATGTTAGTTACAAAGCATGATTTTGTTAATAATTGAAAATTTTAAAAAATATTTTCTTTGTTTTTTCTCCTTTGTTGGTCATTTTGCTTCCGGTGAGAAATTTTAATAAATGCTCGATCCAATAGACAACTCAACGATACATGTTCTAGATTTTAGAAGTTATAGACTTTAGTCCTCAAATCATTGATATTGTGAATAACTTCATGAACTAAACTTTATCTCATGAACACATGCACTTTTATTGTTATATTGATTTGGTTTAAGATTTTTATAACTCGGTAATCTTTTGTTGCATTGTATGTATTTACACTGAGTGAGTTTTGTGCTTTTCGTCAGTTGTGAGTCTTATACACTTCTCATTCCTCATTGAAAATGTTGAATTCGTCAGTAATATAACTATGCTTTCATTTGATCGTTCATTAATTGAGTTCATTTATGAAATGTGTTACTTGAGCATGATTTTCAAAGTTGTTTTAACTCAAGAATTGCATAAACTTTAGGAAATGATCATAGGCCATCTTTGTTATATCACCCATATTGGCCTTGACCTCGCCTTATATATTTCCCTAGTCAACCCCTTCGGACCTTAATATAGCCTTTCGTTTCATAACCCCAAATCCCATAACCAACTTCACATTGGAGTTATAAACCATATTACTTTCCATAACTTAGTTTGGGATGATACTTGGGATTGAATAATATTATTGTCTTGCGATTTCAATTAAGCATGAAAAGAGTGAGAAAAGTGAAGAAAAAAAAGAAGTGGAAAAGAGAAAAATAGAAGTGAAAAACAAAAGAAAAACAAAAGAGAAAAAGAAGAAAAGAAAAGAAAAGAGAAAGTTGACGTATATAGTGTTCAATAAGCTTTGATTACTCTCCCGTTGTCATATTTAATGCTTGTTAGGGAACTTGTTTTCCAATTTTGAAATTTCTGACAATCTCCGATTATCTCGAGTTTTCATCCCGAACACGTACATATTCCTTTCATTTCGTACCTTAACCCCAAACCTACATTACAACCCTATACAAGTCCTATGTGATCCTAGGGTGAATTTAATTTAAAAGTTTAAATAGTTTTGATAATTTGTTCCTCCTTTAATGATCGATATCTTTCATTGAGATTAAATTTTTTTATTTTCTATATAGCGTTCTCCCTTTGTGACATGTGCGCGACCTAGTTTCCATTTACATTTACTCTTTATGCCCGCATATCCCATGTATTGCCTCTATTTTCATATTGAATTCATTTGTTGATTGTAATTGTCGATGAGGATTGAATTATATGCATGCTTTAATGCTTATCCGATTTATTTAAGTTTTTGCCAAATCACACTATGCATGTGCTCTCCTCCCTCCCACTTTTAAGGTTTCAATTCTGTGAAGTTTGTTTAATAATGTTAATAACTACGAACTTTTATTTGAATTCGTTCGATATTCTAATGACATGTTGAAATCTTGTTAATTATTATTGACTTTGTCGCATGTTGATTGCGCATATTTTGAGGAAACTATAAGATGTTTATGGTTTTTATCCTTTAAAACCCTCAAGAGACGACACTCGTCCACTAGGGTAATCTAGGGGTTTAACGGCATATTGCATACGCTAAATGCAATCGTTCGCCTACGAAAGTGGCTTTTATTCTTTTATACTTTTATCCCATTTTGTACTTATCTCCGATCTTTTGGTTTACTTGTAGTTCTTTTTCTTTCCTATTTAATTGCTAGGGATTAGAAATGTATAAGTTAGGGGGTGTGATACGACACAAATATTGCATATTTGCGCCTGTTAACTTACGCATTTTAGCCCCCCCGGGTACATTAATTTCTATATTTAAGCTCGTTAATCAGATAATCTCAGATTTGGATATATATGCTTTGCAGAGGTTAATTGAGCTTTTATAGGTATTCCGGCACTTAGTGTGAAATTTGGACGCATTCTGACGAAGTTTCGTACACATCCTCATGCATAAGGGCAATCCAGTCATTTAATAGTTTCGGCATCTGGCCCAACATCTTGACAAAATTTGTAGCCCTCTTAGCAAGCTTTGTGTGGCCATAAACGGTGCATGAATCTGAGTCCGAACGAAGAAGTTACATGATTTTTTAGCGGAAGAGAAAGACAACATACCAAAACAGGGGAGGAAAAAAAATTCTACAGTGGCGAATCGATTCAGCCTCTCGCGAATCGATTCGCATCAAGACAGTACTCTATTTTTCCAGCACCGAATTGATTCGATCTCTTCCAAATCGATTCGATTTACAATAGTGAAGCAGGTATTTAACTACGAATCGATTCGGACCCAGCGGAATTGATTTGCTCATTTGAAGCCTTCAAAGACCCTTCTTACCAAATCGATTTGGACACAGCCGAATCGATTCGGTCCTGAAGAGTTTTGTTTCTTCTTATTGCAAGTTTGCTACTAGGGTTTTACTATATAAAAATTTCCTCTTCATTTTGAAGAGAGATCTTTTGTTTTAATTAGTTTAGCGTTTGGGTTTTGAGAGCTCATCTTCATTTCTCTTTGAGGTTGTGCCCATTTGGGTTTTATAAGTTGTACTATTTATTATCCCTACCATTAATAGAGTTGTTACTTCCTTTGTTTATGCTTTATTTCTTACTTGTGCTTCATTTCCATGCCTGGATAATTGTTGTTTTCATTTATTTATTGCTTTTATTAGTTTATTTATTGTTTAAAGTTTAATTCCATATCTAGCCCGTAGATAACGTGTTAGGATTGCGTTTCTGCCATTAATGGGTATTGAGCTCCGAAATTTGGGTTTTGTGTAAAATTGCATTTAATTGAAACCTCGTGTATCAAAGTCGAATTGTTATGCGTTTAACTTTCTTTGTCTTGCAACGTTAGTGTTTATAGCGATAATTCGAATTTAATCCGCGTGTGATCATTTTTTGTTAAATGTTTAATCTCGTAACTTTGGATTGGATTCCTTATTGTGTAATGTTTATTCTTAATTGAAATGCTCGGTTAAATAGCTTTCGAACCGAAATTCTAACTATGCCTTGTTTATCCCAGGGCGGGAATGCGATCCCGACTTTCGTTTTAATTAGTTGTAATTTAGTTTTGACTTTTCTTTTTCCTTTTTCACCATAACCTACCATCACCTTTTGCACTTTTATTCTTGAAGTGATAAATCAATTAAAATCTATACGATATTTCCTGTGGATTTCTTACGATACCAGACTTACTGTTATACTTGTATTGCAAGTGTAGTTATAGTTTAGGTTTTTTGCAATGAGGCGGCGAACCGAAAACAACGACAGTGCTTCTACACGAGCACATGGTTCACGTACGATTAATAAACTATATAACATACAATCCAATTGTAATTGTAAAATAATGCAAGAGTGAATAAGAGACCCTGTTTCACTATTGCATCCTAAGAATGATGGATATAATGCCGCTAGAGGTTCTCCTCTAGCGATTTACTTTAACAATTGCAGGAACAACGATATAAGACCTGTGAAAACACATATATAATGTAAGGACATAATTTTATAAATGTCCGGGGTAGAATCGAGGAATTTTTTGTTTGTCCTAGATTACAGTATGTATGTCTGATACTGCTACATTCGGCATGTCAACACGATCATCCACGACGGCCTTGATCCGAATCCATGCATCCATCATCTTCACACGTGCATCATGCTACATTCGACGTACTGCTCAACCGTTCCCACTACTCCACTTCGCATTATTGGTAAAATGATTTATTAGAGTTGTTTATATTTGCATAAATATTTGAGAATTTTTCAAAAAATATTTTTCGAAGTCTGATTATTTTTTTAAATCAAAAGCAGAAATTTTTCTAAGTGTAGAAGCAGAGTGCCTCGGTCGACGAGCTCGTTCAAACGACATAGCACTGTCGTTCGCGCAAGATAAGTATGTCGCGCGATCTCGTTCGAGCGACACCTGTCCTTCGTTCGAGCGACATGCTTATCTCGTTCGAATGCTGCCACCGCCTCGATTTTTCTATAAATATCTGGTCACTGTCTACACGTTTTCCAAGAATTTTTCGCACACGATTTCTGTGATTAACAGCCCAGAAAATAGACTTCACCTTTTAAGGTTTTATTCCTTCTTTATTCACATAAACACTCCCATCTATATATGTGAATCTTTAAACATTCAAGAGGATCGTTTTTACTCATCTGGAGTAATTTATGGAGAAGCCGTCTCTTCTTCATTGCTGCCCATCTGGAGTTCTTGTGGGAGATTCCATCCGATGACATCGAAACCGACGCCTGAGGGTATTTTGTATGTCACTCTTATTTTCATTGTAATCCGTGTAACTGTTTCTTACAAATTATAATGAAAATAAATAGGTTTTTCCCCTTTGGGGGATTTTTCCTCATTTGTGTGTTGTGTTTAGATTTCAATCACACCTAGATGCATGTTTAGGATTTAATTGAAAAACTGAGTTTAATTAAATAACTTTTTAATTTGAACAAAAGCGCACTCTTCAAATTGGTATTAGATCCAATAACACAATTATACCGTGTAAGTTTTCGCAAAATTTTTCTAAGATATCAATTTTTTTTTATTTTTTTTTTAAAAAGGGCGTGTTCAATGGAGAAATTATATAATAAAATGCCAGTTTTTGACGGGAAAATTATGCTTACTGGAAAGCCCGCATGAAATCTGCTTTAAAAGCCATTGATGAACTTGTTTGAATTTTGGTTGAAAGAGGGTGGACACCTCCCTCCATAACTATTGATAACATGAGTAATTTAAAATCTGTCACTGCATGGACTGAAGAGGAATTTAAATGGTCATCTTTTAATTCTAAGGGTTTAAGTGCTATTTCTAGATTCGTCACACCTGACGAGTTCTGACGGATAATGACTTGCACCACGTCAAAAGAGGCATGGGATGTTTTACAACTTACCCATGAAGGAACTAATGCTGTGAAAGAGTCTAAACTGTAAAATTTAATAACTCAATTTGAAACTATCACCATGCTTGAGATTGAATGTTTTGATAAATTTTATGCTAGGTTATCTGATATTGTAAACATTAGCTTTAATCTGGGTGAACACATTCCTAATGCTATAGTTGTTAAAAAGATTCTAAGATTACTACCTAAGCGTTTTATCCCTAAAGTCACTGTGCTAAATTCTATGGGTAATTTAAACACGTTTAAATTAGAAGAACTTGTAAGAGACTTACAAGCGTAGGAAATTGATATGTTTCTTAAATCTGTCAAGCCTAAAGATAAGGGAATTGCACTTAATGCCCAGGATAGAAAGAGTGAGGGGTCGGTAAGAAAGAGGGTTGAGTCATCTAGAAAAAGGGTGATAGAAACGTCAGATTCTGAGTGTGACTTTGATTTAGATGATTTGGCCTTATTTGCAAAAAAAATCAAGAAAATTCTCAAATTCATGAAAAATGAAAATTTCAAAGATAAAAAGAAATTTGAGAAAAATAAGTCTGAAAAGAAAAATGAAAAAGATTTTAAAGCCCCTCCTAAGAAAGATGGTGAGAGATGCTATGAGTGCGACGGTAAGGGTCATAGAGCTTTTGAGTGTGCTACCAGGCTGAACAGACTAGCCAAAGAAAACGACAAAGTTGTCCTTAATGCTACCCTTAGTGACGATAGTTAGGTCTAGTCGGTGGACTCTGGAGATGAGTCACCGCATGAATGTAACTTCACCACATTCATGGCTAGTCATGTGAGTATCTCTAGTGCTCCTCATTACGATGAGGATGCTGCTTCACAGGGACACCTTGACTGTGGGAATGAGGTGCGTGAGGGGGAGGATGATGCAAGTGAGAGCGAGAGTAATCTTCAACACGCCTACTCTTAGTTATATAATGAGTCTTTTAAAACCAAAAAGCGTAACAAAGCGTTAGTTCTTAGGATCACCGCTTTAGAGGAAGATTTAGAAGAAGCGAAAGAGAGAGAGTCCTCCACCTGCACTACCTTGAGAGAGAAAGAGTCTGCCTGTGTTGAGAGAGAAATTTTATTTAGAGAGAAAGAGAGACTGTTTGGAGAGAGAGATAGTTGTTTTGAAAAAGAGAAAGGGGACTTGACTAAACAAGTGGCTAGTGTTACGAGTGAGCTCCATTCCTCCCTGGAGACTCGAAAGAAACTTGAAGCCCAGCTTACTCATGATCTTGAGAGAGCACGGGAAGTTAAGGTTTAAATCAAGGACAGATCTGGAAAGATGGGAAAGATGCTCCTTGGTCCCGCTTTAGGTTTTGGTGATAGATAGGGAATAGGTTTTGATGGTGCCTCCACGTCGCAAATTTCACCTGGACCAGTTCCTAAGCTTACTACTACTCCATATGGCCATTGTTAAAAACCATGAAGGAGAGTTCGACCAAGAAAAGCAAACCAAGGTCCGCCTAAGACTGTGTTCTTTTGTACGTACTGCAAAAGAAAAGGCCACCTCAGGGAGTTTTGCTATAGTTTGGGTCGAACACAACGTACTAGTCATCCACCACATCGTACTGATGATTTTGCCAGTCCGAGAGAGCGTGTTAATTTTTTAGCTGCCACATCACAGAGTTTGATGGAGGAATTCCGATGGATGTCTTTTCCGTCAATAAATGCTTCCTGCATCCCGGCTAAAAGCGACAACAACAAGGGTAAAAAAAAGGTTACCACTTCTTGGGTACCTAAGAAAGATGAAAAGGCCCTTGTTGTTCATATCGCTCTCAAAGCACATAATACCTTACAGTGGTTTTTGAATAGTGGGTGCTCCAGACATATGACAGGTGATGTCTCATTTTTTACTTACCTAGAGGAGTATAAGGAAGGTAGAGTCGCCTTTGGAGACAGGAGAAAGTCTAGCATTATAGAATGAGGTACAGTAGAGTTACCAGGATTTCCTGAGCTAGAAAATGTTTTGTACATCAAAGGTTTGAAAGCAAACCTTCTCAGCATTAGCCAGCTGTGCGACGCTGACTTTGTCGTAAAGTTTGACCGACACGTGTGTAATGTATATAATCAAGCCGGTAAACTTTTAGTGGAAGGGGTGAGGACAGAAGATAACTGCTATGGGACTGTGCCCAAATCCTCGCTTGTTTGCAATAGTGCCACGATCACTCCTATGGATCTGTGGCACCAACGTCTAGGTCACGTGAACGTTAGAGATTTGACACGTTTAGCTAAAAAGGACCTAGCACGTGTCTTACCATCACTTGAATAGTAATCCGTAGCCGCGATAGGAAGTTGCATTCCATTACCACCTCTCGTGTTCTTGTTCGCATGGATCTTATGAGTCCTACTCGTACTGAGAGTCTGGGTGGTAAGAAGTATCTCCTCGTGATGGTGGATGATTTCTCCAGATATTCAATTGTAGGTTTTCTGAGAGAGAAATCCGATGCTGTAGAGTTTTTAATGACCAAGTGCCGTGTACTGCAAAATCAATATGGAGTCACTATTAACAGGATACGTAGTGACAACGATAAAAAATTTAAGGAAAAAAGGTAGATATTTACTGTGATAGCCTAGGAAACAAACATGAGTTTTTAGCAGTGAAGACTCCTCAACAAAATAGGATTGTTGAGAGAAAGAACACGACGATTAAAGAATTGGCTAGATCTATGCTTCTCGGTCGTAGAGTTGCTTGGGGATTTCAGGCAGAGGCAGTGTCTATCGCGTGCCACACGGTGAATAGGGTTTACCTTCGTCCACACACACTTAAAACACCTTATGAATTGTGGACTGGAAAGAAACCCAACCTTGCATATTTTCGTGTCTTTGGGAGTAAATGCTACATCCTACGGGATAGAGAGCAATTAGGAAAGTTTGACTCCTGGAGCGATGAGGGCATATTGCTAGGATATTCATCAAATAGTAGAGCGTACCGAGTTTTTAACCTGAAGAGCTCTAAGGTTACGGAGTCAATAAATGTCACCGTGTAAGAAGACGAACCTCCGATGTTTATTGATCCTAGCCTTCAGTGTAAGGATGAGGACTTTTCTGGAAGTGATTTACTTGTCCCTCACCCACACCCTGTGGAGCCTACTCCTGTGTTATGGGACACACCTTCTTGGGTTCGCAAGAGTCATGACCCTGCCTCTATTTGAGGCGATCCCAACTTAGGAGTTAAAACTCGTGCTTAGCTAGAGAACGTTGTTACCCATTTTTGCTACACATCCACAGTCGAGCCCAAGAATCATAAGGAAGCACTCAAGTATGAACACTAGATATCTTCCATACAGGATGAGTTACTTCAGTTTAAAAAGAAAAATGTCTGGGAACTTGTCCCCCGACCTAGTGAGAAAAATGTGATAGGTACCAGGTGGATTTTCAAGAATAAAATGGATGAAAATGGTACCATAATCAGAAATAAGGCTAGGTTGGTCGCTCAAGGCTACACACAGATATAGGGTGTAGACTTTGGGGAGACATTTGCTCCTATTGCGAGGCTTGAGTCCATCCGCTTACTACTTTCCATCGCATGTCATCTGCGCTTCGAGTTATATATCAGATGGATGTCAAGAGTGCCTTTCTAAATGGCATTCTACATTAAGAGGTTTACGTGGAATAACTAAAAGTGTTTGAATATCATAAGCACTCGGAGCACGTTTACTATCTAAGGAAAGGCTTGTATGGTTTGAAGAAAGCACCCAAGCTTGGTACGAGAGGCTTACTTCTTATCTCTTAGCCCGTGGCTTCAAGAGAGGGGGAGTTGATATGGCGTTATTCATCAGGAGAGATAACGATGCTATTTTGGTTTCCTAGGTCTATGTGAACGACATAGTCTTTGGATCCACATACTCCCAGTATGCCCACCACTTTGAGGAGGAGATGAAAAGTGAGTTTGAGATGAGCATGGTAGGTGAGCTTACTTTCTTCCTTGGTCTCCAGGTTCGTCAGCTAGAGGATGGGATGTTTATCTCCCAATCCAAGTATGCTACAGACCTAGTGAAAAAATTTGGTTTAGACTCCGCTAAGCATGCACGTACACCTATGAGTACTTCTATCAAGCTTAATAAGGACACTTCAGGCAAGAACGTAGAGAAAACCTTGTATCGAAGTATGATAGGAAGTTTTCTCTACTTGACTGCCAGTCGTCTCGACATAGACTTTAGTGTTGGAGTCTGTGCGCGATATCAGGCATCCCCAAAAGAGTCACACTTACTCGCTCTAAAATGTATTATCAAATATGTGAATGGGACTCTCTCATACGGTATTTGGTATTCTTTTGATACCGAAGACCGTTTATCCGCCTATTCGGATGCCGATTGGGCCGTGGATGTAGATGGTTGTAGGAGTACTTTTGGTGGGTGTTTCTATTTTGGTTCTGCTCTTATCTCCTGGTTGAGAAAGAAGTAAAACTCCATGTCTTTGTCCACTGCGGAGGCTAAGTACATCGCTGCCGGGAGTTATTGCACGCAACTCTTGTGGATGAAGCAAATGTTAGAGGATTATGGAATTTCACAGGACACTATGACCATTTCCTGTGATAACACGAGTGCGATACACATATCTCGTAATCCAGTCCAGCATTCACGCACAAAGCACATCAGGATACGCGAGCACTTTATACGTCAGTTAGTTGAAGAGAAAGTCACATCCCTGAGTTTCGTACCCACCGACCGTCAGTTAGCCGATATTTTCACAAAACCTTTAGATGCCCTTAGATTCGAGAGTCTTAGGAAGTCTTTGGGGATTTTCACAGTTGACTAAGGGGTTGGCCCGTGTTTAGGATATGATGCATTGTCATGTTCATATCATATGATTCCTATTGCTAATTTTTATCATTTGTATTCTTATATTTGCTTTCTATATATTTTTGAAAAATACAAAAAGATTTTCTTTTCATAAATTTTTTAGAAAAGCACAAAAATATTTTTGTATTTTATTTTCACCTTTTATGGATGAGCATTTAAGATAGCCGAGTCACAACTTTCATTCCATTTATCCACGTGACTGTTTGATAGTGATTTGAGACGCTACATCATTGCATCCATGTGCTTTACATTATATGGAGTCTTTGAGATATGATTAGTGATATCTTTCGACATGTTTGGCTCCTTATCTCCTTTATTGCACACATGCACGATTTTATTTGATTATTGTACTTGTCTATCACATATTGGATTGAGTATTTCCATCTCAATTCTGTCTATACAACGAACCATATGTGATAAAACTTGACAAGATTGGAATGCATGTAAAAAAACCGTTTGGTGAGATTGTGTTTTTTAAAAAAAAACTGTGAAGGCTACGAAAGGTTCTTATCTATCCTTGTGATTAAGCCACCGTTATATCGAACCTAAAAAAATGAGGAATTTTATTATCCGGGGCCCAAAGAGCTTAAAAGAGCCCGAAAAATTTAAAGGCAATAAAAAACAATACATGCTAAATATGGGCCATTAGGTTTCACAATCAATTCTCCAAAGTTTGAGAATTTAGATCACCTCTATTCAAAATATAAATTCGAGGGAGTTTGGTTGGAGAATTTAAACGGGTTTGCACTTCCTTGAAAGTCCTGAAAAAATATTAAATCGTTTTGGACGTTATTGGTGTAGAAATCACTTTGAGCTTTGATTGAGTCAATGTATCATATTTCCATCTTTTTACACCTAAGGAAGATGTTGAGTTCATTTGTTAGGAGTATTCAATATTCATTGTGCACATATGTTATGTTTGTATGTATTGATTTTCCTATCGAATTTAATCACACCCCTACATTTACGCTATCATCGACTTGGTTATTTTTGTGTTCTTTCATGGTGTGATTTTTTGTTGTATATTTTGTGTGAATTTTTTTTGAAAAATTCAAAAATAGCAAGTTTTTTACCTTGTGACATTTTCCATATTTATGCTTCTCATATCTGTCTATTTGGGGACATCATAAAATGAGGGAGAATTTTTGTTGATTTATCAATGATTTTCTTAAGCTTAATTGATCTTTGCCTTTTGCATATCATTATATTTCAAACGGTTGTGTGCCACGGGTATCTGGTTTATCTCATGTGTGTAGGTACAAAGATGATAATTATTGGATTGCACACCCTGATGAGAAAAGCTTTGGGAGTTTCTGAAGAGCTGAAGATTTGAAGATGTTGAAGTTTGATTGAAGACATGTCATTTAATATTCTCAATTTGAGGGTTAAATGGGGATATTATCTTATATGTCAATTTTTTAGGGAGATTGCATAATTCGGATTTTTTATGTATGTATCGCCATAGACATATGGGGAGATTTGTAAGGACATAATTTTATAAATATCCGGGGTAGAATCTAAGAATTTTTTATTTGTCCTAGATCACAGTATGTATGTCTCATACCACTACATTCGGCACGTCAACACGATTATCCACGACGGCCTTGATCCGAATCCATGCATCCATCATCTTCACACGTGCATCATGCTACATCCGACGTGCTGCTCAACCGTTCCCATTACTCCACTTCGTATTATTGGTAAAATGATTTATTGGAGTTGTTTATATTTGCATAAATATTTGGGAATTTTTCAGAAAATATTTTTCGAAATCTAATTATTTTTTTTATCAAAAGATTTTTTTTTCTAAGTGTAGAAGCGGAGTGCCTCGGTCGACGAGCTCGTTCAAACGACATAGCACTGTCGTTCGCGCGAGATAGGCATGTCACGCGATCTCGTTCGAGCTACACCTACCCTTCGTTCGAGCGACATTCTTATCTCGTTCGAACGCCGTCGCCGCCTCGATTTTCGTATAAATATCTGGTCACTTTCTACACGTTTTCCAAGTCTTTTTCGCACACGATTTTTGCGATTAACAGCCCAAAAAATAGACTTCACCTTTTAAGATTTTATGCCTTCTTTATTCACATAAACACTCCCATCTATGTATGTGAATCTTTAAACCTTCAAGAGGATCGGTTTTACTCATCTTTAGTAATTTATGGAGAACCCGTCTTTTCTTCATTGCTGCCCATCTGGAGTTCTTGCGGGAGATTCCAGCCAATGACATCGAAACCGAAGCCTGAGGGTATTTCGTATGTCACTCTTATTTTCATTGTAATCCGTGTAACCGTTTCTTACAAATTATAGTGAAAATAAAAAGGTTTTGCCCCTTTGGGGGATTTTTCCTCATCTGTGTGTTGTGTTTGTGATTGATTGTTCTTGCATGATCATATAGATTTCAATCACACCTAGATGCATATTTAGGATTTAATTAAAAAATTGAGTTTAATAAAATAATTTCTTAATTTGAACAAAAGAGCACTCTTCATATAACAACAATGTAAACACCAAGTTTATAAAAAATAAGATTATAACTGAATTTGGGCTACAATATAGATACACATCTTCCTCTTATTTTTAGTGAATTTTAAGTTATTATTTAGCCAACCCAATGAACTAAAATAACATGCAATTCTAATCCCGAACCTATATGTAGCC
Source organism: Sambucus nigra (assembly GCA_949130495.1). Classification (NCBI taxonomy): domain Eukaryota; kingdom Viridiplantae; phylum Streptophyta; class Magnoliopsida; order Dipsacales; family Adoxaceae; genus Sambucus; species Sambucus nigra. Next base: position 323,095,290 of record OX422213.1, read on the forward strand.
CATGTGATTAAAGTCTTTTATCTTAATCCTTTAATATTTAGTTTCTCATCATTAAGTTAACACCTTTCATTAAAAAAACCACATGTTGTACGGTAGTCTCGAACCTACAGTACGTCTCACCAAGTAACCAAAGTGCCACTCTATATCATGCCACAAAATAATCATATCTCTAGTATATAAGACACAAGAATCATGAGTCATAAAAATGTAAGTATGCATCCCTACTATAAATTATATACATCTCTAGTATATCATATAAATTGGTATAACTATCTTTAGTACCGCAATCTAAACAATCCTAGATATCACACGCATCTAATAGCCCAAGCCCAAGCGAATCCATGATTAAATATTATTCTCAATAATTCGAATATAACAATGGATGTATTCATAATATATAAAAGAAATTTTTTATAATTGCTCATAGCTTAGGATTTTTGATTATTTTTCATATCCTGTTACAAGCCGACATCTCAAACCGAATGCTAAATCTACATTATCTCAAAGTTCATTCGAAGATACGTTCGTGATTGAGCACCGTTCATGGATTTGTCACTAACACTATATGGAGGTATAAAACTTATGATTTTCATGTCTTATATAAATTATATTATGGGATGTTTGTTTTTAAAATCGAGGCTTTTTATAAAAGAATTTGAAAAGAAAGAGTTTTTTTTTAATCTCATTCAAACGAGATTAGGATATCGTTCGAATGAGATAGATTCCTCGTTCGAACCAGGCTCAAACAAATTTCAAATGAGAGTTCACTGTCTTGATTGAACACTCTTCTTAGAATATTATTAGAAGACTGTTTGAATGAAAGGCCTTCTCATTAGAACGAGCTTCTAACGAGAGTCCACTGTTTGACAAAAAACTCTCGTTGGAAGCTCGTTTGAAGGATGTTCAAATGAAAATGAGGTTTCGTTCAAACGAGATACATTATCATTAGAACAAAAATATTATTTTTGTTCAAACGAGATGATGATTTCATTCGAATGACCCCCTCATCTCGAAATTCGTGTTTTTGCTATAAAAACCTGTTTTGTTTGAATTTCATAAGACTTTTGGGGAGAACGATTTTGCAATACCTGTTCCAAACATGTTCATAATTTATTTTTCAAAACATCCTTTTGTTTTAAAAATCTTACATCCTTCTATATGATTTGTTAAGTTTATGAAATCCAACTTTCCATAATCTTGCATAAACCATTGTAGAGTTCATCTCTACTACTAACTTGTGGAGCTGAGGCTCTACTGCCGAAGAAGAAGGATGATCGGTGGATACCGAGGGAAAAAGACTTCCTGCGGATGGCTCTGGACTGTGCCGTATTCTCTAAAAGATTTTAAGACCTTTGTGGGTTATACTTAGTAGTCCTAAGTAGTTTGTAAGTCGACCGTGTTTGTCAAACTCTATACAATGCTGAATAATAGGTTTTGTCCGAAAGGGATTTTTCCTTTCTTTTTCACGTGTTTGCTTGTTTGGTTTGACTTATTTAATTTGGACTTCATCATTGTGTGCACACTAAATTAATTCAAGATAAATTTTGCTAAAATTTGAATTTGTATGTGTGAGGAACCGAATATGCGGATTATCCATACGAATTCACATTCTCATAATAATCGTTACACTAAGCATGTCAAGTGTATACAACAAGTAAGACAATATCAAAGTCTAATACCCACGTAAGTACGGTCCTCAACACATATGTGAATAGTCTCTCACTCAAGCCCCAAATAATGAAGGCCTATCCTTAATTCCTTCGGGGTTCATTCGATCGCACTAGGCATAGTCTTAGGCCGTCCCAAACCTAAGACACCATCACACCCTAGGGATAAATGTCCACTCTTACACATCATTCGTATAACTTACTGTACCCAAAACCATACGGATGAAATCTCCTTATGTGACTCCTCTCAAGAATGGGTACCTAGGCATATTAACCGGGGTAAAATGATCTTGGCAAGCCCGTCTCTATAACCAAGGTACCATCGTAGTTGACGTCGCATGCCTCCCCTCATGGAATCCCTCCTAGTACGCAACCCACGAGCACTCTCACATGTTATGCATTGAAAATAAACACGCAAGCAATTACAACCCTCACTAATGGTCTCAAGTAAATACATACACAACATTCACAAATGGGTTAAGGTAAACCACATAAACATACCGTGTCATACTAGCATTGCTAATATAAGAAAGGTAAAACAAATCTTAACCTCATATAGATCCCATACAATATTAACTCAACACCCAGGGTTCCCAAATCTAGGTATAGCCTTACCCTACCATTACTTAAAATCATGCATGTCAACTATCACTACAACAGAATATCTTATTAGTGATAAAAAAATCTAGACAAAAGTAATTTTGTCACTAAAAATTACCTTTCCTTGAGAAAAATTAATTTCGTAACGAATTGTATGGGATGATGTTAAATTAGTGACGAGTTAATAATATTTGCCACTAAATAGTGATAAAATTTTTGGCACCAATGATCCCGCGAGTTAGAATATTGGATTTGTCTATTTGTGACAAAATTATCGTACATTTAGTGACAAATAAATTTGTCACAAAAAAAAAAAATTAATTAATGCTAAAAAAATTCCCTCACTTATTAATAAACAAAATAACAAAATGTTCTGAGATACCCATTCTTGTAAACCCTCGAATCGTTTTCCCCCCAATACAACTAGTCGTCTTCCACCACTAAAACCATTCGGGCATACTGAACTGAACAGGTAGAATCCATACTGAAAACCACCTTTTTGATCGCTTCCATATGGGGGAAGATAGTCAACATATCGTTCTCCTCTAATGTTACTGGCTGCGGAATCGAAGTTAGAAAGTTGTCATTAGGAATCCTATCCCCTGAAACGCAACTCGTTTTGATCTACTTTTGGGTTGCTCGTTTACTGGTTTGATATGATCTCTCACTTGTTTGTTATTATCCTTCTTGCTTAAATCATTTTTGTAAGATCTGTGCTAAATATAGTGGTATATACTTATATATTTTTGTGTATATGATTTAGTACTGTCAATATCTGACTTAAGACTGAAATTTGTTTTGGCCGGTCGAAAAAATCGTCCATATCTGATTTTTTTGTTCAACTTTTGTTAAACAAAGTTGTTGTGGATCTGATTTCACTGTTATAGAAATATTTAGTACTCGATTTGATTTTAGTACTGTCCTGGGTATTCAGATCTACCATTGAATTGATCTGATTATTTGTCTTGTTAATACTTTTACACAGTTGTCTTGTACTAATAAGAAAATGTTTGGTGTTTGGAGCTCTGCTCTCGAGCGAAACACAACCATGCTTTAAATTTTTGGGGGGCTTGATCTTTCTCTGGTATGATCTAATCTAGCACTTGTTTTTTGTTAACCATCTTGTTTAAATTTTTTGTTTAGATTGATACCTGAATAGTATTTTATTTTCGATTTTTTTCGGAACTGGTTTAGTATATTTTGATCTAATCTTGCTTATCACCTGTTAAAAACACATGTCGTAGTTTCGAACTGATCTGCTTGTTTTTAATTAAAAAAACTGCTAACGGTTTGGATCTGATATTGCTGATCTTCTGAATACATGTTTTTGCTTAGATCCATTGTTATAATTGTATAGCCATTTTTCTTGTTGATTCTTTGATTTTATTTTTTGATTTTATGTTGAATTGAATAATTGGGACCTTTTGAAAGCAAACTTAATCACATTGTATGTAATTGATGTCAATTAGAAACCATTGTTAGGACACTTTTATTATTTTTTCCTATTTTAAGTGTACTTGCTTGTATTAGCCTTTTTTCTAAATCAAACATGAACACGATATACTATATCAATATGTTGAAACCCCAAAGTGTATACATTTGAAAACTTTGTAACCTAAAGTATAACTTGGCCCCTAAAAAAATTAGTTACGGTATTAAAAAACGGCAGGCCTTTGTTTAATTGTGCCAACTACATATTTGAGAAATCAAACCCATGAATAAAGCAGGGAAAAACAAAACAAAATAAAACTACAGAAGAAATATGTTTTTGAATGTTTTATTTCATAAAAAAGTGACTCAAAACAAAGCCCCAAATAATCTCTCTAGATACAAAGACCCAAAGCATAGCTTCTATGGTAAAGCTGCTCAATTTCAAAGCCACAATTGCAATATGTAAGGCAATGTTCGTAATAACAAGCTTGCAAATTTTACCTTAATAGAGGCCCAACAGCCTTAGCTCCAAGTTCTGTAGCATTCTTATTAGTTTCGAGGTCTTCTACTACATATTCCTTTGTAAGCTCTTTCTTGGCAAGAACATGGTAGTGGCGTTGTTTATCCTCTGTCCACAGATTATTGCTATAAAGAAACCATAGAGCAAACCAACCAAAACAATTGCTAAACAACCATAGTATAAAACCCATACGGATGTTCTTCGTAGCCAAACATTTCTCTAAGTTCTTCTCCATAAAACTTGTAGATCAACACGCCTAAGAATGCCATAATCAGTTGAACAATAACAAAAATGAATGCATGGTCCCTTGCAACAAGGAATTGAAATTTCAGTCTCAACCACCCGCAATTAGGTGGAACATTCACATGTAATATAAACACAGTCCTACATTCTATACAGTGAGAAAAATCGAAACCCTCCCTAGTTGACCTCCAATTATCAAGACACGATCTATGAACATACTTCTGGGTGCCTTTGCAATGGCATGGCGCAATTAAATTTTCTCCTCCAGTATCCAGGCATATGCAGCATTGTTGGTGAACTGCATTTACCAGACTCGAATTTTTATTGACATCAACACTTTGTAAATCATTCACAGTTACAGAACAATCCTCATTCACAGTACTTATTTCAGTTGAAGATGAAGATTCCTCGAATCTTTGTGCAATAGCAGACTGATTTAAGATGGGTTCTATTTTTAAACTGTGTTCTAACCGATTATCATTTGATACTAATTGCATCGTGAATAATGTCGAAACAAGATTGAAATGAAGACAATATCAGCATAAATAAGAAGTTTTGATTTTTCTGGTCATGGGACCCTGGATCGTGGTAATAGGAGAATGATCCCAGTGGTGAGTTCTAGATTCTCCAACGATGGCTGTGGTTATGTCATTGAGTGATATGATCCGAGGAGTATTTTAGTCATATCCTCTTTTATTTTTGGCTCCATATATTAGTTAATCATATTTTCATCTTATGTTTCATTTTATTTTATTTCATTTCATATATTGTATTGGTCTATGTAGAGGATGGGTTTTAGGTGAACACTTGAGTATTAGACTTATTGTATTGATGGGCATAAGTCTCACATTGATTAGTTACTCATTTAGTGCGCACCTCCCTATCCTATAAATAGACCCCTCCTCTTCCTCATTGGGGGAAACTTTTGAGTAAAATCTTAGTTATATTTCTCTATCTAAATTATTGTGGTGCCTTTAGAGTTTCCATTAGGCGCGTGTTACGTCAATTGGTATCAGAGCGAGCTTTCGCTCCCCCATTTGTGTGTGAGATGGCACAACATTTTTTTTTCATTTAAATCGTTTTTCACATTTTAATGGCTCCTCAAAAGGCAACACTTGATGAGAGACTTACCCAAATTCAAGAACAAATGAGAGAAGAAATGGCCTTCCTCATGGGAAAAACATGGCCACACTCACTCAAAACATTTCATCTCTTTTTCAAAACCCTAACCCTACCCTAACCCCATACCCAAACACCCTCCAACTATCAACACATGGCTACCCTCCTTAGTTAATTTTTTAAATGAATCAAAGCTAAGTTTGATGGATTGTTCATTTATGGTGTGCAAGTCCTGTTTTTTTAGTGTCCAAGTGTTCACATCATATATTGACAACCTAAGTGTTCACATTATGGTTTTTATAATGCCTCACCTGATATTATGTTGTATTCTATGAACTAATATATCCTTTAATTGCATCTTCTACCGCGAAAAAAGGATACGTGGTCCAACTAAAGGAAAGGGCCTTGAGAAGTTGACTAGGTCGGATGTAAAAAAGTTTACTATTGAAATTGCAAGGGATAAGGTAAGGACGACAAATGTGGTGCAATATTCTAAACTATCAAGTGGATTGAGAATTATTGCATGAAATCTCATCCCGGTTTCTACGTAAGGACATGTCTGAAAATGATAAAGAAGAAGCCTTCAAACGACTCTACGTAAGAAAAAACTACTATGTTGTTAAACGTGATCCCCTATCCTCTAACTAATATATTTTATATACTAATTTTTATAAATTGGGATTTTTCAGTCCAAATTTGACATTAAAATAAAGGATGAGTATATTAGAAACAATGTCGAAAAATTACTGATGAGTCGAAGCAGGGGTGCAAGATATAAACATCGACTAAGGTTCAAAAAGCACAAATCAATTGAAGAGGCATGACGTGATAAGTGAAATAACACGAGTCAAGGAAATTGGAATGCTCTTTGTGATTTATTCTCTAGCTCTGAGCATCAGGTATTATAAATTTATAAAATATAAAAATTTTGTTCTTTTAATTAACACATAACATACTCATTATCCATAAACTATCATTGAATCATCAATGTGACATCAATAAGAATAATCGAGCGATGCAAACTATCAAACACAATCAAGGGTCGAGGGCTTTTGTAGCAGCTCGTTATCACTTGGAGTATATTTGTTTTTTCTAAGTTGATCTCATTTTTCACAAGTATTGATGATAATGATTGTCGTTCATGATAGTTGATGAGAGTATGGAACGTTTACAGGCTCGTCAATTTGGATTCAACAAAATGTGTGATGCTTTAAAAGCATCGGATTCCCTTCCTCCCAAATTTACTCTATGGTAAGTTTTAATAATTTCAATGTTGAATTTATCGAAATTACATTGTTAGATTCACATCCTTTTAGTTATTTAATATCTCTATTGGTGATACTATTACCTTATTTGATAAATCGGTGGAAGGGGTATTTTGGTGGATTGTCATTGGGTTTCTTGACTTTTTAATTTTTTAATTTAACAGGGTTGTTTTAGTCTATAAACAAAGGAAACTCTGACAATTTTTTTTAAAATATTAAAAAACATTGAATTTCGCAATTTTTTTGGTGTTTAGCTCAATGTGTGTTATTTATTAGTTGATGTTATTCTATTTATCAATTGTTAATAGACTTATAAAGTTAGAAACGAATGCGTTGGTACTTTTTGAATTACAGATTGGGACGTTATGAGGGCACATTTTTGAAAATTATTTTTGGGATGATGATGAAGATACAAGGAGAACTTAACAAACTTGTTGGGAATTATTTTTTGGAGGCTACTTTGTAATTGATTACAAACTAATGCCTTAGGAAATATAAAGTTAGAAACTAATGCCTTGGGAATTGTTTTTTTGAGGCTACTTTGTACTTGATGTGTTGTAATAAATGATGTAGGCTACTTAATAAATGATCAATGGTTTTGAGATATTTGTACGAATGCTTTCATATCAATTATATAATCGTTTGAACCTTAATTTTGAGTATGTATATGATGGTAGTTGATTATTTATCTAATGTCAATGAAATTTATTCCATTTTATAATTAATATTTATCTGACTGAATATCTATATGAGAAATGAAAAAATTATGAGTTCTGAATTTATATTTTATTTACAATAAATTTATTTCGTGACAAAAATATTGTCCCCGAAGTATATTAATTTTGTCACCAAATGGTTATCCTTTTGCATATTATAATATGCATTACATGACAAAATTGGCATTTTTGTCATAAAAATCAAGATCTTTAGCTACAAATAATTTTGTCACCAAAAAGTGTACTATTTGGTGATGAAATACAATTTCGTCACCAAAACGTATAACAACGGGGCTTTCGTGACGGCCGATTGACGAAATTTTTTTCGTTACCAAAAACATTTGGTGACGAAAGTTTTTCATTTGGTGACGATTTTTTTTGCCAATAATTATCTGTTTTGTTATGGTGTATACTCAATCCCGTATAGCCCTATCCTAATCTCCCAAGGCTTCGTACCTAAGTATCAACCCATACCTAATGCATACAAAACCATCAAACATAACAACTACCCCATTTAGGGTTTTTAACTCCATCCTAATCTTACCTAAAGAATATATGACACATTAGTTTATCACAATGACTGTAATAATACCGCCCAACAATCCAAACCCATTAAACTTCAAAAATCCCAAAAAATAATGCATCATACTCTGCTCTGTACCCATTTTATCCCCTCAAACCAATTGAATTCACAAATGTCAAAATAACCCAAACAAAATTTTCAAACCCTAAGACCATTAGAATTCACATTTATTATAAGAAGTTTAAAGGCTACCCAAACAAATGCTCGATTAAATGGGAAATAAAGGTATGTAATAGATAGTGATCTATCTTTTTATGTTTTTTTACTTATGAAGTTCCAAAAAAAAAAAGACTAGGCCTTAGTCTCACTACATGTTTCATTAGTAACATTCCCTTGAGATATTATTACATATTTTACTTGTGTTTAGTCTTTCCCGATTAGAAATCAATGAACTCAAATGCTTCATCCAAACCTCCAACCAACATCCAAACAATAAAATAACATCATATAAATAATCGAAACCTATTTCTAACCTCAAATACCCATGTTTATATCAAGATTCAAAGGGAAATCCAATTTCTCATTCAAGAACCCTAGATATACTAATTTTTTCAATTAGCTTATAATTTCAATGAATTAATTCATATTATCAACGGGCTTTTAATTGTTTAACAATAGAATATATCTTATAAATGTTATTTAAGAATTTCAATTCACATTTATGAAGAAATCAATTAAAATAAGAGATAATTTAATCTAATTACTATCTTAGTTAGGCTACTTAGGAAATTACTAAATTAATCATCTAAAATCAGATTTAATACATTAAGTTTAGATTTCAATGAACATATATAGCTTAACACAAAAGAAACTATAACCAAATTCTAGATAAACTTACCTCAATCTATTGGTGGAGAAACACATGCCATTCCTTCGCATCTCTTAAAGTTTTTCCTCTCTAGTGTAACACCCCATATTTTTGGGAATACTTTAAATTACATGTGTTCTCGTAATTTAATTAATTTGAGAAACAAAGTGAATTGAATAAATGTTAATTAGAGAATATATAATTAATATTTATGAGTTATTATATTTACTTATGTGATAAGTAAATGAAAATGTGTTAATTTACATTACATCGTAAGTGAGTAAAATCGACGAGTTGGGAGATATCTCATTCGAGTCGCGCATGTGGGCCGTGTTTGAAATGAGTTGAAAAATTTATTATAGGTGACTCGGATGGTGATTTAGAGTGCACTGATGATCCGAGATGGGTCGAGATAATTAAAATTAGGTACCCAGGGTTGGTAATTGGGTTCCGAGGGATTTTTAGACTAATTAACACCCATATAAAGGCGTTCGAATCATTTTACACTTAGCTTATAACCTAATTTAGAGATTTGTGTTATAAGTGGGGAATATTGATTGATTGGGTAACCATTCCACCATCCCAAGAGATCTAAACGTGAGTGAGAAGGGAAATGAGAAGGTAGAACTCTAGAGGAAGCCAATAAAATTAATTTGGGAGGGAATGTGACCAAATTCTGGAACCAACACATAAAGAGGATCTTAAGAGGAAGATCATAATTCTCTACGGTTAAAGTCAAGTGTTTAAACTTGCTTTGATATTTTATACTATGTTAACAATTCATATTATAGTTGGTGTAAAAATATGGATTTTTGAGTGGAATTCACATAATAAAAATGGGACTTTGGGAATGATATTATAGACATTGATTTAATTATAATCCCATATAAAATTTGAGATTGATTTATATATAAAATATGTGATCTTGAATAAAATATGATATTGATTCATGAGAAGATGTGATCTTGAATGGTTCTTGGGAGAATTTAAAAATCCTTAAATTGAATTAAGAAAGTAATTGATTTCTTGTTGACTATGTCGAATCCAATGAATTAATATGTTATCGGATGAATTGGAACATAAAAACGTGCATCTTTACGTTTAGAATTGATGGTATGACGTTATTTTGGGTTTTGATAAAGATTGGAGTCCATATAGTGTATAAAAAATGGGGAAATTTTGTGAAACTCGTACAGGATCTGCCCAGACTAGAATCAGGGGGCGAATCGGTTCAGACCACCTGTTTTGCCCAGGTTTATTATTTTGGTTCCTCCGTGAATCGTTTGGTGTCCGGATTAATTTAGTGGGACATAAATGAGATTTAGGACTTCTCAAAAATATATGGGACATTAATAAATGAGATTTATTGGAACATAAAATTGAGAGTATAGAAATATGGGTGTTTAGGGTGAATGACACTCAAAAATTAATTAATGATTGGTGTGGAATTTCAAATAGATTTGGGATATGAGTTGGAGTAGAACAACTTAGTGTCCGGAATAATAAAAAGATTTGTGAATTAATTATAAGTTACTGACTACTTATGTATTCGGGAGTTGGGGTTAGACTCGAGAATTATGGGTTAGTGCTACGAGTGATATAGGCACGGTTAGCTGGTATATATATATATATATATATATATATATATATATATATATATATATATATATATATATATATATATGGATATATCTTTGTGATTGATATGTGAAACATACCTACTCTATGGATGCTATCGTTGGAGGTTGTGCGTAGTGCGCGGTCCACCCTGACGTTGATCAACAGGTGTTGAATTGATTCTCTAAGTTGTAGGACTGTCGCATGACTACGGTATGTGAGTTTAGAGTCTAGTGGGGTAATACGGTATAGTTATGACCCATGGATGTAAGTCTATGACCACCTTCGATTATGTGTTGATTTGGGTTCTGTTCCGACCTGGTGGACCAGGAGTGGTACATGATATACATGAAGCCTGATAGCATGCTAGAGAATGCATCTCCGAGGTTAAGTTCCGGGGATGCGGTTATATGTACATTGTGAGTGATATATATGGATGTGTACAAGATAGGATATGTATATACGTATATATGTATAAAATATATACGGGTGAATTAAACGAATGTGTGAACATGGAAATTATAACTAGTGAAAAGCTATGTGAATCAATTAATGAAATGATTATAATTGAGATTTGTAATGATAAAACTTATATGTTAGCTAAATGAGAAATGCAACGAAGTAAATTACATATAGCACGATTGGGCTAAAAGATTAGCGTGTGGTACTAAGTTAAGTGATGGTACTAGTTAGGCAGGGTAGTCTAACTAGGGTGTTTAAAATACATGCGGTAGGTGCATGCTATAGATGAGGGGAGAGGATTATCTCATGGGAGTGCGACACATGTTTAAATATGGACGATTATACTGCATTGTTATTATTGTATTTATTCACTTGTAAAATATTTTTAAATGTTTTTTGGGCTATGAACCGTACCAAAATCTTTTTCCAAAACCTTTTAGGTTCCCAACCATAAGGACGCCAGGCGTGATCATTCTTTTCAGTCAGACGATACTGCAGCAGCTGTAGATGCCTGCAGGGATTGCCTAAATGCATCTATCTTTGATTTCTAGATAAAATGGCTATTTAGATGTTTATTCGGGCATGTCTCCCATTATTAGACGATGTTTATTGTATTTAGACTTTCTTTCATTTCAGTTCATATGGATTAATGTTTTGGTATTTTTACCGAGTGTGATTCGGTTATTTAATTATTGCATTTATTCAACATTCAGTTTATTATTGTGGTGAATAGATATTTAATTTATTGGAATGGTTGTTTGCGTGAATGTAAGTTTAGTGTCCTTAGGATTTGTGCAGACTCGCTACATTTTCAACATTCTTTTTCTTTGATGTAGAACCCTATGTTTAGGTCTGTTGATTCATATGGAGCTTTTACGTTCTTCTGCTATTGTGTATTTCTAAAATGAATCTTATACGAGTTTGTTTTGATTTCACATGCCAGACAAGAGAGGACGACCAACTCAGACTGCAAAGAGGGCCATAGGAGGAGAGGATTAGTCAGAGTCGCATACTATTTAGAGGATGATGACCACAATAAGGGTCACAACTATTGTTGCTTAGGCAATAAATGTCGCAATGATTTTCATGTTGCAGTAGTTTGCCCGAGCACCGCCACAGCCGCCAGTGGCACCAATTTAGGCTCACCCAATGAAGTTAGTATGAGAGAGAGTCAGAGGGGCCTTTCAAGAGGGCCATCGGCGGGAGTTTTAGGGAAATGCGGACGTTATAGTAGCTATCCAATAGAAGAAGGATATTGAGAGGCACCTACGTTTAGTGTAGTGCAATGACACTAAAAAACAAATCTTATCAACTTTTAAGCTCATAGGAGCAGCGTTGCAGTGGTGGGAGTCAGTCACCATGTCTGAGGAGAGAGACACCTTAACTATCGGGAAATTTTGGGCACGGTTCGACCACAAGTTTCTTCAATCACCTGTTCAGACAAAGATGCGGAGGAAATTTTTATATCTATTATAGAAGGGATGGGTAGTGTCCGATTATGAGGAAAAATTCACTCGTTTAACAAACTCCGTGCTCGATGAGGTGGATACGAAGGAGAAGAGGGTCCTTAAGTTTATTGGTCGACTCACTTGGACGATTCGCTAACACTTATTAGAAAACCCAACTTTGATGACTTATAGTGATGTCGTCAATGCTGCATTTTACACTGTCAATATCATCGCTTCCGTGTAAATGGAGCTAAGAAATTAGAAGAGTTTAGACAGCAGGGGAAGACTGGAGGTAACGATGCTAATGGGGCACCACAGGGGGTACCCAACAAGGGGACCTGTTTAAGAGATTAAGTCAGAGGGATTCCGTCTGGGTGACGATGGATTCAAACAGGCCCAACAACATGTTCCTCAGGGCCAAGAGGGCCATGTGAACAACAACAGTGACTATAAGGTCCGAGGCCTCCATGGCCAGTGTGCAAGGCAACCCCGACATGGCCATAAGGGCCAGAGGCATGCGAATTTCGCAGGAAGGTATTTTATATATAGAGTGCAGGGGACACGTGCATCGAGCTTGACCAAAACGATCTAGGGGACAAGAGTAGGGTGCCCAGCAGGGGCAACAATTGTAGCAGTTTTGGTACAGTTCCGACGTGAGTATTACGTTCAGGAACCAGTTGAACAGCCAGTGCCATTAGCAATAAAAGCTATAATTTTTATCCTTGGACAAATGGGATAGGTTCTACGTGACACGAGTGCATCACAGTATATTGTTAGCACTAGATTCGTGTGTGAGACGGGTTTAGTGGATGTATTGTTAATACTACTACTGTGTGTGCATATTTATCGTCGAGTAGGGAGTCTCTTTTTAGTTCCATTTATAGGGAAGCAGGTGTGGACACTGGGAGGATATGTTTTTAGGTGGACCTACTCGTTTTAGAGAGTTATGTTTTTCGAGTATGATGTTATCTTGGGTATGTACTAGTTAACTACGATTTGATCATTGGTGGACTCTAACAGTAAGTCTATCATGTTCCTTATTTTAGGGCAGGATGTGTTGTTTTTGCAATGTCTCGTCCTGAGAGAGGGTCATGCCTGCATTTATATTATATTGTAGAGAAGACTTCAGAGAGGGGACTTTACTGATATGATTCAGTGGATATCGGGGTTACCACTGAGCTGAGGGATTTGGGCTCATCATTGATTTAGTGCCGAGACTTTGTGATAGTGTGAGCACCGTAGTTTATGACCCCTTTAGGGATGTGGGAGTTGATGATTAGACCTATACGTTCGGGGGAAAGATTTTGAGTGTCCCGATTATAAACTTTGGGTTTATGGATCTCGATGAATGACAATACTAGGTTATAGTGTATAGGGGAGTTCCTTATTTGGATTTTGCTTGTGAGACGTCTCATGCATGAACCCCTGTGAGCATTGAGATTTGGAAGATGTGTTGGGCACTAGGGCATGGGTTTAGTACTTTAGTTATTACACGTGTATGTGGATAATACTTTGAGCTGAGAACTATTATCATGATTTGAGGCCGGTGGAGCCAGGTAGTGCTGTGTAGAAAGCACTAGCGAACATTAGCACCACTAGTTGAGAGGTGGGGAAATCTCAAGGATAATTAAGTCGCAGTTAGGAGGGTAATCGAGCATTCCCTTACTATATAGCCACGCTAAGCATGCATAGTCGAATTTAATATATGTATGTTATGCCTATTATAATTGTGCAAATATGCATGGGGTACAGGGTGTATGGGTGCCCTGGCTAGTTTGATTTTCAGCATCGTTCGAGATTAGAGGACATGGAGATAAAGGTGTTGAACTGTATGCTTATGGGAAAGTTAGAAACAAAGTTAGAATAGCAAGATGGACTGAACTTCATTAGAGGAGGAATATAGTTTGGATATATACGATAAGGATAACTATCATACCCGAGATTGGTTAAAAGATTGTGAAGATACATTCAAAGGATATCTATTGCAAAGGGAGGATCCAATAGTTTTTGGGGAAGAAGATCAGATTCATGCTCAGTCGAGTTTCGAGGGTGACTTACACATAAATATGATGCTAATTTTTACCATACAAGAAGGATCTTAGAAGGGTACAATGTTGAAGCAAACACATGGGTCACGATTTTTGATATACCCCATGAAGGGGAGTAAAATATACCACGTAAAGTGGGATATAGAACGTGTGGGTTAGTGCGAAGCGAGACATAGCGAAGTTTGTCGCCATTTGCACCATTTGTTAGATGGAAAAAGGTTAGTCCCAGGCGATCAACTAAAGTTTGCTATACTTGGTGATTCCAGTAACGGAAAGGATATGTAGATCGATGGAGTTCATTGTATGGTTACCAACATTACAAAAAGGGGCAAGATTTCCTTGGGGTTTTTGGGATTAGTCGACCAAAATGGAGCAGTTATTATTGATTTGGTATTCGGGCAATGTGCCTAACATTTCATTGAAGAAAGGGAATGATTCGGCAAGAGGTAAGATCCTTATGTCTCACCTCTGGTAGTGTTAACATGAGGCGATGGGGATGGAGTTGAGTTTGAACAAGGCGTATCTCCCGTAGATTAATGGGTAGATGCGAGGGGTGACTTAGATATTTGAGGATATTTGAGGGATGCGTGTTCTGGATATTTAGGTAATTGGGAGGAGTAGTTACCATTGGTAGAGTTACGTGCAATAACTCGTACTAGTTTTTTTATTGGTGTGGTGCCTTTTGAGGCTTGGTATAGGAGACCTTGTCATCTGCCCTCTCGTTGGTTAGAGGTGGGGATAATAAGCTTCTCGTCTCGGGTATGATTCAGGGTCCGTCAATAAGGATTGAGCTAATCTGGAGTTATTTTTGAGTAGTTCATGAGCATCGTACGAGTTACGTCATCGCGAATTGAAGATTTTAAGCATGACGTGAGTGATCAGGTGTTACTGTGGGAGTCTCCCATGAAGGAGAGTTATATGGTTTGGAAAGTATGGAAGTTGGCACCTAGAGATGTTTGGCCTTCCCTCATTATTGAGATGATAGAGCCAATGGTGTATAAGCTCGTATTACATGAACATTTACACTGGGTTCACAATGTGTTTCGTGCGTTGGTGCGCTCTAAATAAAGCTTATGATTCAAGTGCGAATCTATCGTAACAAGTAATATCCGGTAAGTACGGAATCGTGATCCACATGGATTGAAACACTCCTAAGAGAACAGGATTAGGTTAAAGGGATTCTCTAAACGTCACAAAAGTTAAAGTGTAAAAGATGATTGAATTGTTTGGAAAAGTGATTGAGGGTAATCTCTAAACTAACATGCTATTGATGAACAGTTAATTAATTAATAATTACGGAACTATGAAAACAACTAAGATAAGCTTGAGTTCCAGATATTGAAGGGATCGAGGATCATTCTCCCACCTCGGATTCACAAAGAAGGGGATTATAGGGCTTGGTTGAAATTAATTCTAATCGAGCATAACTAATTAAGCCCGAACATCAACCATGTAGAGACTAAACTCAACAATGGAGGATTAGGGGTTAGTTAGTTATTGCTAGATGGGTTGGGTTTGTAGTAAAGCTTCAAACACTAACCCTTGCATGACAAGAGAAGTTAAGAAACTATGATACTCCAATACCAACACATGAAGTTCCATTAGAACAATTATAAACCAAACCCTGAATATGGAGTTCAAGCATCCAAGGTGGGATTATGATCCCCAGTCATAAGTCTAGCTACTCATAATTGAAACTAAACTACACATGCTAGTTAACAACATAATTAAGTTAGTTATCTAGTTTAAACACCAACCAATACAAGAGATGGAATTAAATGCAAATTTAAGCTAGTAGAATAAGTAGAGAAGAAGTAAATGAACCTTTCTTGCATTAATAACCACAATTCAACTAGTAATCAAAGATTTACAAGTGGGTAAAAACCATAAATGAACTTGACCTAGGAGAGAGAAGAGAGTGTTTTTCTCTATATCCAAATATCTAACAAAAGTAATCTATATCTACAAATGAGGAAAAACAAGGGATATATCCCAAAAATCCAACCAAAATGTAAGAAAAAAGTTGGAAATGCAGGGCCGAATCGATTAGGTGCCAAATCCGAATCGATTCGGAAGTGTAGAGATGTTGCCCTGTCTGAATCCGAATCGATTCGGCTTAATCCCGAATCGATTCGGGCCTGCTCAAAAAAGAAGGATGCACTACTTTGGCATTATTTCTCCCATGTTTCACTGAAACTTCCGTAACTTCTTTGTTCGAGATCGGATTCAAGCACCGTCAGAGGCCACGCGAAGATAAGAAGAATGACTACAACTTCCGTGAAGAAATCGGGATCAAAACCCGAGTGCTGAAATTACCAAAATGCCCTCAATTGTGAAAGTGTCTACGGAACTTCTCCGGATCAAAACCAAACTTCCCAATATGCATTCCCGAGACCTATAAAAGCTTAATAAAGACACATACAAAATATATATGATGAATTCAGGGGTTAGTCAATAAATGAGTATAAGAACCGGGAAATACATGCACGGGAATGCTAGAATGTACAAATGAACGGGGTATAAAATACACTAAAAGTGACGAATCACACCCCCTAACTTATACATTGCTAGTCCTGAGCAATGAAGTATGAAGAAACAAGTGGTGTCAACAAAACCAAAATATAAGAGATATGTACATAGAAGGAAAAATGCCACTTTCGTAGGCGAACGATTGCATTTAGCGTATACAATAAGCCGTTTTAAACCCCTAGGTGGCCCTAGGGGACGAGTGAGGTCTCGTGAGGGTTTCCAGGGATGACACCCACAAACATCAAATCAACTCATACTATGATACGACAAAAATCAATGCGTAGCTCAACAAATATCTAAGAAGCACAATCTATCAACAAAGTGAACAAAGCTCACACAAAAGACGACAATTATCGGCATTAAACAAATAACTTCAATAAAAATCGAAACCATGGAAATGCGAAATAAGCGGACACATGTGGTAATTTAGATTTGGCAAAACTTTCAAAATCCATATAAATGCTAAGGCATGCAGACTCAAGTTCTCTCCGGATGTTACACTCAACAAATGAAACACTCAGAAATGGGATGTAACACACACGTGACATGCGGGCATAAAGAGTAATTGTAAAGGAAAACTAGGCCACACACATGTCATCACTGAAGAACGCAATATAAAAGTGAAAAATACAATCTCATGAAAGGATATCGCATATTAACCAAGAGAAAAGCATTTAAACAGATTATCGCTAATGTTCGACCTTTGAATCACATCACCCTAGAATCAAATAGGACTTTTAGGGTATAGAATTTAGGCTAGGTTAGGGTTAGGAAAAGAAAGGGATGTGTGTAGGATCAAAGGAGATTCGGGAATAACGCGCGGGATAATGGATTTAATGGGCAATTTAGGAATCGAAATCAAATTCCAAAAGCAAGGTATTCATGAGAGTGAGACTTTGATTTTCATGCACATGGTGAAATGGGAATCAACTAGGACCCATTTTATTCTATGTTTCTTTTCTTTCTTTCTTTTTTCTTTTTATTTTTTTATACCACTCATAGCTTGATTGCAATCTATATAAACAACATCATTCAATCCCGGGAACAATCCCTATTCAAGGTATGTGAGGAGTAAATAAGGGTTTAGGACTCCAATGTGGAGTTGGACAAGGGATTTAGGGACGAAACGAAAGGAATAATAAGGCTCAAGGGGGTTGACTAGGGAAAACATTTAAGGGGTAAGGTTAAGGTCATATGGGTTAAACAACAACGAGGGCCTATAATCCTTTCCTAAAGTTTCATGTGATTCGCGGGACTCAACACCATTGAAAATCATGCTCAAGTGATAAATCAATTAATATGCAATCAAATGAAAAGAAAATGAGATTGACAACGAGTTCATTGACAAGAAAGAGGTAGAGTGGATGTATACGCTCACAAATGACGATAAGTCTCAATTTTCACTTTTGTAAGGGTATAGCATGCGCCTTAAAATAACGAATTTGAAACGCTTTAAACCAAATCATAAATAATTATTTGTGTACATGCTCAAAGCCTCACAGTTTAATTTTATGATGCTATTCACAGTGCAAATAATAACGGGCTAAAGGCTAATAAATCAATAACTCTAAGCATGCTTCATAGCTATACAATAGGATAAGATGATCATATAAGTAATCATAGTAGATATGAGAGAGAAAAAGATTTTTTTTTAAATTTTTATTATTTATTTATTTATTTATTTTTTTAAATAAATAAATAAATACTAACATGATAATCGGTATCACAAATGTAATCCATACCCCCTAACTTGAATGAAACATTGTCCCCAATGTTAGTAGGGATAAAAAGGGAAAAGGGGTTAGAAAGTAGTTACCCTGTAAGGAGTAACTCGAGAAGCGTGCAACGGCATGCCTGTTACATGTTAGTACCAAAAACAACAATATATACAAAAGAGATATATACAAGAACAAATATGAAAATGAAAATGAGTAATTTCATTAATAATCACAAGTTGTATACATGGGGCACACAAACCAAAATTAGAAAATACACTAAATGTACTCTCTCTTCCCCACACCAATACAGAACTAAAATGTTACAAACCCAAAAGTCAGCAGCAGAGAAAGCGGGATGACAACACCCTACATATGGTCCGGATGGCGGCTCGAGTGTTCGGGCGCATTGGGTCATGATGGGCGTAGGGATTATGAAGGTACGGAGGCACAGCAGCCTCGCCCCCACGAATAAGAGTAAACAAATCCATCTGTGCCCGTGCAATCATGGAAGTATCTCGCTGATAGTCAGCCCGGAACGATGCAAAGTTTGTCATATAAGTGCCCCGAAACTCTATAAAATCAGCCTGCAACTCATCCATCCGCACCCCAAGATATGTAATGGGGTCAACAGTAGGTGGCATAGGAGGTGGGACTGGATGAGGCACTTCCAGAATATCAGGCATAGGGGCATCAGGAGCATCTAACATACGCTTTTTTCTCCTCTCCCCCCAAGCTTTTAGCAATGGTCTTATCATTAAACACCTTGAGCAGCCTAGGTATCTTGTTGCTGCCCAACACCTCACACCCGACATCCTTGCAAATTCGGGAAATCAGTTGCGCATAAGGAAGAGTTGTGGTTCCCTTCTCGCTATAGGCAGCGTTCACTATTTGATTCAACATGAGGGCGGGAAGACTAATGACCATTTCATCCCCTAAAAGACTATATAAGAAGAGGGCCTGCTTGTAACGGAGGACGACTTTGGTCTGAGTTGGAATGATGGAATTAACGGCGATGAGATGGAGGATACGATGTACATCGGGCATGCCCGAAGTGGGGAAAGTCTCCCCCGCCCAAATCTTGCCGGGTGCGAGACGCGCAATGAGTACCTCTTGTGCAAGCTGAGGCGCATCTGCAAGGACCGGGTAATGATAGAGCTCGGGGTTAGAAGCCCCGCTAAGGTGCGCAACCAAGATGGGCTTAGAAATAGTAATCCACCTCCCTCTCGCATACGCTTCATACGTGTCGCCGCGCATAGATACTAGAGAAGCATAAAAACGACGCACGTGGTCCTCGTTGACCTCACCTCTCATGGCCAGATGGGCCTCCCAATTGAATTTGGCTAAATATCGTCTTACAGAAGCCGGCATCTCATCTAAAATCACTTCCTTCTCAATAGCAATCGGGCGACTGGTTTTGAACATGGCCCGATACCACTCCCTCTCATCCTTGGAACGAAAAGTTTCAAAACCTGCCCCTCCCCCTCCAGTAACAACACTGGATGATGGCTTGGTTACATTAGGAACCTACAAAACATTAATTCAATACACACACCATAAGTGCGATGCATAAAATCAAAGTAATCGTAAATTTTGGGGAAACTAGATTCAGAGGGTGCGCGTTGGGAAAAATTGGTCGAGTAGTGATTAGGCATAAATTCTTCCTAATTTATCCCTTAATTTCGGTACTTTAATCACCTCGAACGACGTAATTGGATTGACTTTATCTCATAATCTTGCTATTGACTTATCCTAACAAGTACACCGAGTTTCTGGTATTTTGTTATGATTTCACAGGTATCTAATGTCAAGAAATAGAAGAAGGAAACCGAAAGACTAGAGAAAGTCAACGAGAAAAGTCAAAAGGGCAAAAGAGTCATTTCTACCCAGAATCCGGAAGAGGTACCTAAAGAGAAGTTGAAGGTATCATCCTCACAAGCACCTAGGAAGAAACGGCACCTCAATCGGATACCCGGAGCAGAAGATATGGACAGTCAAAGTTTGAGAGAAAAGTCAAAAAGGCAGACCGGTCCGCACTTAACCTGGACCGGTCCGCCCTGCAAACTCCAGTGGACTGCGAACCGAAGGCGAACCGAAGAGCACAAAAAATAAAAGAACCGATCCGCCCCGGACCGGTCCGCCTGAAAAATAAAAGAACCGATCCGCCTAAGGACCGGACCGGTCCGCCCATCGAGATTTGTTTTCTGATTCTCCTCCAAAGGCTCCGATTTAGACTCAACTTCTTGAGATTTCGTTTAGGGTATAAAAACCCGAATTATTTTCGTTGTAAGTAGGCTAGAACGTGGGGAGTTAATTTTAATTTCTCATTTTCTTCCACAAACCCTAGCTGTAGATACAATTTCAAGTTTTATTCAAAGATTGAAAATTATTCAAAGTTTGTGTGATCATCAAGTTTATTCATTGCTGCAATTGTTCTTTGGGTAATTTTAGTAAGTTGTTTCTTCTTTGTGATTCTATTTTATAGTATTCCATCAATTGTCCCTAGATTAATCATGAACACTTGCATGTTAAACACTGTTTTCATCATTTTCGGTATGTCCGGCTAGATTTCCAAGGTCGGGTTACATGAACCCAACCTGATGTGGTCATTGCATGTATAAAGTTAATCCTCTGAACTTAGTAATTAATTTTGACCGTATTGCGTAGGGACACAACAATTGTAGGTCTAAATATCTCGTTTGCCCCTGGGTAACCGGAATGATTGAGAATACAATTCGAGTGTCGTTATCGTAATACTGGTTTACTCGTCCTTTGATTAAATATGACGCGGGCTTGAACCTCGTATACGTAATGCTTGGGAGTACTAAATTCCGGGTCAAATTAATTAGATAAGCTCACGATTAATATTATATTGCGATACACTAGGGTTGGGGGATTGTATTCCCGTCCTATTTTTCATCATCTCATTTAAAAGTTCAATTCAATCCTTCATTCTTAATCTAGGTCATTTAGTTAGTTGCATTTTTCACCATACTTTCATAATTGCATTTAGTGTAATTGAATCCCAAAATCCAAATCAATTTTTTCTTTTCTTCTTAGAGTCATCGTTAGGATTCTTCAGTCTTATTCCGTCGTCACAACTTCTGTTGTCCTTTTTCCCTGAGGATCGATACTCGACTTGTCGGATTATTACTTGAACGACAGGCTTACACTTGAGCCTAGAGAGTACACACTTTAGATACACATTCTGAGTCGTGTCAAGTTTTTGGCGCCGTTGCCGGGGAATTAGGTAGACTTAGGATTAGATCGAGTTAATCCAAAACTTTGACCAAAAATTCAAAAATAAAAAAAAATAAAATAAAAGCACAAAAAGATTCACCACCATCTCTCACAAGCTTAATGCAAAATTCTGAAACCACTCCCACACCCCATAATACTCCAACCAGCATTCACGAAAATCCACTTGTTGAGTATAATCCTGATAGTCCCCACACTCCACAAGCCCCACATTTCTGGATCCCACCTCCCACACCGTCACACTCACTCTCTAGCAACACTCCCTTCTCCTTCGTAGGACACACGTCGTGCACACCCAGTGAGAACACCGAATCGTCGAGTGAGAGAGAGATGTCGCAGCACAGTAATGCAACTACCGGTGAGGAAGAGCCTCCGTACCGCCCGTTGAGAGAATTCTTATATCCCGAGCGCACTGTCACTCCGGGGTGCATTATACTCCCGTATAATGCCGGGCAGTTCCGTTTTAAGAATGGAATGATCCAGACGCTACCACACTACCATGGTATGGATTCTGAAAAGGCATACCTGCATATACGAGAATTTGAGGACGTGTGTGATACCCTCAATGATCAAACTTGCACCCAGGAGGTGATCCGCCTCAAACTCTTCCCATTCTCGCTAAAAGATAAAGCTAAGACCTGGCTATGGTCTTTACCTCCAAGCTCGATTCCATCTTGGAACGAGTTACAATCCAGATTTCTCAAGAAGTTCTTTCCACCACATCGAACAATCTCCATAAAGGCACAGATTCAATCGTTCAGGCAATTGGAGAATGAGCCTTTCCATCGATGTTATGAGCGTTTCAATGAGTTAACTGCTTCGTGCCCCCATCATGGATTTGATACAGCTCAAATCATTTCCTTCCTTTATAATGGGTTGAACCTTAACTCCAAGCAACTCATTGAAACCATGGGTAGTGGCCCGTTTATAGAGCTAGACTGTCACGATGCTGAGCTTCACCTGAGGTATGTCGCCGAGACTACCCAATCGTGGGATATTTCTGATCCTAATGCTCAGAATCGAAATCGTCAAGCGACCACTACTCCATCGGCGTCCGGCCTACACCATGTAGACAAGACCTCTATGTCGGACTGTCGATTGGACTCCCTTGAGAAAGGATTTCGAGATTTATGCGAGGTAGTTGGATCGTTCAAAAACCCCGTCGAAAAGGTGTGTGCGATTTGCGAGGCGGGCCATTCAACTGAAGAATGCCCGACGATACCCGCCTGCAAAGTAATGTTGCAGGAGCAAGTTAGTGGAGTAGGAGGCTTTAAGGGTAATTTCGGTGCCCCGCACGGGAATTCATACAACCCCTCGTGGAAAAATCATCCCGGATTTAGCTACGGGCAACAACATGCCGCAATGAACCCTTCTTCGCATGTTGCCCCTCCTCCTCCACAACAATTTCAACAAGCTCCACACATGCAAGGTCATGTGCAAGCACCGCCACCCCATGGAAACTATATCCCGCCACAGCGGAGAACTCTCGAGGATACGATGAATCAATTCATCACTAGCCAGACCGCAACCAATTCCAAATATAATCGTTTAATTGGCGACATAAATGCAAATCTGTCCAAAATTCAATCCTCATTGAGCATTCAAGAAAAGGGCAAGTTTCCTGCCCAGGGCCAAAGACCTCCCCAAGGTCAAACTAGTGTTAGCTCCACTTCTATTGATAATCCGGAGCAATGTCAAGCTGTGACCACTCTTCGTAGTGGGAGAGTCGTTGATTTATCACCTCCCCCACACGACACAACCAAAGATAAGGTGATTTCGCCCGGCACGAAAGAGGCCGAAGATGTCACCTCAAATGAGAGTGATCAAGATGACACTAGTGAGCCCGAGGTAATTGTGAAACCACCCTCCGCGGCACCGTTTCCTCAACGGTTGATTCCTTCCCAGAAAGGAAACCCACGTGATGACGTGCTAGAAATACTAAAGCAGGTAAAGCTGAATTTACCATTCCTCGATGCCATCAAACAAATTCCAGCTTATGCAAAAGTCATCAAAGATTTGTTGACGGTAAAAAGGAAGATGAAAGTGAAGAAGAATGTCTTCCTAGCACAGAACGTGAGCTCCATCCTACTCAATGAGCTTCCTCCTAAATTCAAAGATCCCGGTGCACCCACCATTTCCTGCATCATTGGAGAGAACAAAATTGAAAAAGCCTTACTAGACTTGGGAGCAAGTGTCAATATTCTCCCTTACTCAATCTATAGGCAACTCGATTTGGGTGACCTTAAGCCCACAAGAATCACTCTCCAGTTAGCGGATCGAACTGTGAAGGTCCCACGAGGTGTAGTAGAGGACGTGATCGTTCAAGTGGACACTTTCTACTTCCCGGTAGACTTTGTCATTTGGGACACGGAGCCCTCCTTAATCTCGACCAATCATGTTCCCATCATTCTCGGACGTCCATTCTTAGCAACAGCTAACGCTATTATTAACACACGGAATGGGCGAATGCAACTCACTTTTGGGAATATGACATTGGAGACCAACATCTTCAACATTGCCCAACATACGGGAGAGGAAGATGATATTCACGCGGTGAGTCTCATAGATGAGATAGTAGAGGAGTACATTGAGGAGAATTGCTGTGGCGATGCCTTAGGATCCTGTCTGGTTTCGAGCAATGAGAGTGAGGGGACGTATACTGAGTATGAGAGGGAGATTAGGGAATTAAGAGAGTTACTCGATGAGAGAGCGTCGGACGAGGACGCGAGTGATGTGAATTGGGTTTCTAGATTCGAAGAGTTACCACCACGGGATACACGCGTTGTTCCCTCCGACGAGAAGTTTCCAACTCTTGAATTAAAGAAACTCCCCTCTCATATCAAATATGCCTACTTAGGAGAGGATGAGACATTTCCTGTTGTTATCTCCTCTAGCCTAGATGACGAGCAGGAGGGTAAGCTGTTAACAATTTTGATGAAGCACCTAAGTGCTTTTGGTTGGTGTATAGCTGATTTGAAGGGGATAAGTCCTCTGATTTGCACCCACAAGATTCACCTCGAAGAGGATGTCAAACCCTCTAGAGAAATGCAAAGAAGACTAAACCCCAACATGAAAGAAGTTGTGAGAACCGAGATCATTAAACTATTAGATGCCGGGATTATCTACCCAATCTCGGATAGCAAATGGGTGAGCCCTATTCAAGTCGTCCCGAAGAAGTCGGGTATGACTGTGATTGAGAATGCTAAGGGAGAGCTTGTTCCCCAACGCACCACCACCAGTTGGCGTGTTTGCATTGATTACCGGAAACTCAATGCGGGAACAAGAAAAGATCATTTCCCCTTGCCATTCATTGATCAAATGCTTGAGCGAGTGGCGGGCCACCCATATTATTGCTTCCTTGATGGTTATTCCGGATATAACCAGATTGAGGTAGATGTACTTGACCAAGAGAAGACGACGTTCACTTGTCCTTTTGGTACGTTTGCCTACAAACGTATGCCATTCGGCTTGTGTAATGCACCCGCGACCTTTCAACAGTGCATGTTGAGCTTATTTAGTGACATGGTCGAAAGAGGACTCGAGGTGTTCATGGACGATTTCAGCGTTTTTGGCACCTCTTTCGATCTTTGTCTAGAAAAATTGGAGCAAGTACTTGCTAGGTGTGTGGAGAAGAACTTAGTGCTGAATTGGGAGAAGTGCCATTTCATGGTCACTGAAGGAATAATTCTTGGCCACATAGTATCATCTAAAGGCATAGAGGTTGATAGGGCTAAGATAGATGTCATAGCTGACCTTCCCCCACCGAGATCGCTTAAAGACGTGCGCTCATTCTTGGGTCACGCAAGGTTTTATCGCAGGTTCATTAAAGACTTTAGCGCTATCGCTAGACCCTTAAGCAACCTTCTCATGAAGGATAACCCGTTTGAGTGGACCGAGGCATGCCAAAGCTCCTTTGACAGATTAAAGAACATGCTCGTGTCCGCTCCCATCATGCAAGTCTCGGATTGGTCTTTACCATTCGAACTCATGTGTGATGCAAGCGATTACGCAATTGGGGCCGTTTTGGGCCAACGTCAAGATAAACAAGCTCATGTCATCTACTACGCTAGCCGGACCTTTACCGGATCTCAACTCAACTACTCTACCACGGAGAAGGAGTTGCTAGCAGTAGTCTTTGCCCTTGATAAGTTCAGATCGTATCTCATTGGTTCTCCTATAATTGTCTTCACCGACCACGCGGCTCTAAAGTATCTACTTGCGAAGAAAGACGCCAAGCCGCGCCTCATAAGGTGGATCCTACTCCTACAAGAGTTCAATCTCTCTATCAAGGATAAGAAAGGAGTAGAAAACGTCGTTGCCGACCATTTGTCTCGGCTTTCGTCCGACGTACCTAGTGATCCCATTCCCATAGACGAATATTTCCCGGATGAGCAACTCTTTGCTACTTCTTCATAGCCCTGGTTTGCGGACATAGTTAACTATCTTGTCATGGGAGCCGTCCCTCCCAATTGGACCCCGCAAGATAAGAAGAGGTTTCTTAATTGGTCGCGCATGTTCTTCTACGATGACCCCTTACTCTTTAAATACTGCGCCGACCAAATCATCCGACGATGTGTACCGGATGACGAGATTCCAAAGGTCATCCAGTTTTGTCATTCGGAAGCATGTGGAGGCCACTTTTCAGCGAAAAAGACGGCCGCTAAAATTCTACAATGCGGCCTCTATTGGCCCACAATCTTCCGGGATGCAAATGACGCTTGCAAGTCATGCAATAGGTGCCAACGAATGGGAGCCATCTCTCGCCGCGACATGATGCCCCTTACCCCCATACTCATCATTGAGATATTCGATTGTTGGGGTATTGACTTCATGGGTCCCTTTCCCCCATCCTTTGGTTTCCTATACATCCTAGTCGCGGTAGACTACGTTTCTAAATGGGTAGAAGCTATAGCTACTAAGGCTAATGACAGTAAGGTGGTGATAAAGTTCCTACAGGAACACATACTTTCTCGATTCGGCGCACCGAAAGCGATAATTAGCGACAATGGCACGCACTTTCGCAATAGGCCATTTGAGAAGCTCATGAGAAAGTATGGAGTCGTCCACAAGGTTGGAACGACGTATCACCCACAAACAAATGGGCAGGCCGAACAAGCGAATCGTGAAATCAAGAACATTCTCGAGAAGACCGTCAATCCTAACCGGAAAGATTGGTCAATTAGACTGAACGATTCGCTATGGGCTTATCGCACCGCATACAAAAATCAGCTTGGTATGTCCCCTTTCCGCTTCGTGTATGGCAAGCCTTGCCACCTCCCCGTAGAGTTAGAACACAAAGCGTATTGGGCAATTAAGGAGCTCAATTATGCCATGGACAAAGCCGGTGAAGCCCGTAAGCTTCAAATAAATGAGTTAGAGGAGATACGCAATGATGCGTATGAGAATGCCAAAATCGCCAAAGAATGGATGAAACTCGCTCACGATAGCATCATTCGACGCAAAGAGTTTCTTCCCGGGCAAAAAGTTCTTCTCTATAACTCTCGGCTTCATCTCTTTCCGGGCAAGTTGCGGTCGCGATGGTCTGGCCCATTTGTAGTCAAGAATGTTTTCCCCCACGGAGCTGTCGAATTAGAAGATTTAAAAGGGGGAAACACATTCAAAGTGAATGGACAACGCCTAAAGCCATATCTTGAGGCGTGCGAAGAAGAAGTCGACACCGTTTGGTTGTCGGACCCCGTTTACGGAGTAGAGTGAACGATTCCAGTTAGGTCGTCGCACCCCCGACGCGTATGGGGTGAGAGTCGTGTGTGTCGTGTGCGTTAGTGAGTGTCGTTAGGATTTTGGTACATTCGGGTTAGCATGTGCACGTTGAGGATTTTGGTCAATTTGGGTGACCGGCGATATTGAGAGGTCCCTAGTCTATAGTTGGTGAGTAGCGCGGTTTAAAAGTGCAATCTTTCGAAGAAGAGAAGTTGAAATCCAGTTCGGGGAAATTCCAGCACAAAACCCCCCAAGCCGGACCGGTTCCTTTAATTTAAGGCCGGACCGGTCCGCCCCGGACCGGTTCCTTTAATTTAAGGCCGGACCGGTCTGCCTGTCGAATTTCTGAAAATTAAAAGACCGGACCGGTCCGCCTTCTGCAGATTCGTTGAATCTCTTCTTCCCATGCACCCCCCCTTCCCCCCAATCCCCATTCTTCCCTCCCATTCGGTTCTCCACTTCCCCATACACCCTTTCCCTCCAAAAAAACCTTTCCCAACCACCCTCCTTTCCCTCCAAAACCCTTCCCCTCCACTATAAATTCAACCCTACCCCCTCCCCTTCTCTTCACACCTCCAAACACCACTTCTCTCCACTCTCTCCCAAATTTCTTAAGTTTCTTCCCTCTGCCTAGTCTCCATGGCCCCCCGTGCTGCCCCCACCAAGTACGCCTCCACCGACATCCTACACTCCGGGAGCAACGAATTCCGCTCCCGCCAAGAGGAGCGATGGTGCACCGCCTTCTTCGGCACTAACCGCAAACTCCATATGGAGCGCGCGGTCCAATGGAATGCGCTGCCCAATTCTGTCACGGCCCTCTTCATGGCCCGGGGGTGGTGTCGTTTCCTACATGAACCTCATGACGCCGTATGGGCTTCCGAGGTCCGGTTATTCTATGGTACGCTTGTGCGAACGGACCAATTTGAGGCCCAAGCTTACGTTGATGGAACGGTCGTTCCTTTTTCCTTAGCCCTCCTCACGGCCAAATTGGCCTCCTTTGGTGTCCCAGACCCCCAAGACTTCACATATCCTCGGAACGTTCCTCCGGTCGCGAAGGACGTCATCATGGCGCGCATTGCGCCTAACGTGGCTTGGGCGGGTCAAACCGTCGCGGTTGGACGCCTCAATGAAACGTCGCGCCTCACTTTCCAAATCGTATGCGCCAACATCCTTCAAACGTCCAACGATTCCGCCATGAGGCCTCGGCAGGCCACCTTGACCTACCATTTGTTCGATCCTCAAACCACCATCCATTTGGCCCGCACTTTATATGCCGGCATCATCGCTGCTTCTTTGGATGAGAAGGGCACCGCCCCTTTGCCCTATGCCCGGCTGATCACTTCTATCCTCCTAGACGCCGGCATTGAGGCCCCTGCCGACCGCACCCGGATTCCCAGTCCCTTTGGAAAGGTCACTCGCACTAAGAGTGCCAAACAGCTCGCCATAATCCGGGCACGGCGAGGTCATGATAGCGAGGAAGAGGCCGCCTCGGAAGAGAGCGCGGACGAGGAGGCCGACGAAGCTGACATCGAGATGGGTGACGTCGCCGCCGACGACGAGTCGGCGGACGAGGAGGACGACCCAGACTTTGAGTGGGCGGGTACCGATATTTCGACCCGGTTGTCCAACCTCGAGACCCGATTCGGGAATTTTGAGAACAAGTTCGACACCTTTGTGATCGACTACCAACGAGATCAGAATCGGGCGGCTCGAAGACAAGCAGATATCTACCGACGCCTAGGGGATCCCTATGAGCCACTCCCATCACATTTTCAAGACCCCTACGGCCCCGACGCGCCCAGCTCCTCCCATTTCCCTCCCCCGTGATATTTTGGTTGCTAGGACTGTTTTGATGTATTTATTCTCCCATCCTACATATGCTGTAATCCTGTTTGTACCACAGTCTTATGTTATACAAAGTTGCATTTTTCCATATTTGTTTGTTTTACTTATTGCACTTATTATTTTGCCTTATTTAGATTTTAGTCCTTTTTTTTTGCTTGAGGACAATGCAAAAGTCTAAGTTAGGGGGGGTCACAAGTGCATATTTCTAAAACCTCACAAATTTTCAAAAATGCCCAAAATTTCCAAAAAAAATAAAAAAAATTTTGAAAAATCCAAAAATATTTTTGTTCAAAATAAATAAAAATTGGAATTCAAATTTTTCAAAAATATCATTAAAAGTCAAATTGGAGTCTCAAATGGTAAATACCCAACATACACAAAGCCGAAATTGACCAAAGATGGAAATTGTGCGAAAATTGACGACTTAACGAATTAATGTGGAGATTAACAAACCCGGTGAGATTCGAGCCTATCACGTTTTGCGAGAGTTTAAATCAATCCGAGTTAATTGTTAACTCAAAGTTCTTTTTAGCGCTTAATAAGTTGTCAAAGATCTCAAATTTTTTTCATTTGATCGGTTTTGAAAAATGTGTGCAATATTGCCTTGAAAAACGTGCCAAATTAGTCTCTAAACTTGAATTCATCTCGAAACGCAATTGGCATTTTGGACAATGAAGTAGGCCCTCGTTTGTCACCCAAAAAAATATTGGCCAGAAAAAGTAGCGAAAAATTACCCTTTGCAACCCAAATTGAGCCGAATAATTTTCCCTTTCGTTTGACAACCCGAAAAACCCAAAAGAGCCCGGAATTGTGAAAAATGAAAAAAATTCAGAATTTAAGTCCGAAAAGTGCAACAAAAAGGGGCAAGAAAAAAAAAATAGAAGAATGCTCAACAAAAATAGCAAGAAAAAAAAAAAATAGAAAAAGAAGAAAAAAATGAGCAATTACCCGGAAAATGCACAAATGGACATCACGAATGACTTTTCCAATTCCAACCTTCCATACCGCCTTTATTTTACCCAATGCAACCTTTAACCCGAAAAAGTCCTAACCGAGTCCAAATTGTGAAAATTGAGTACCGCGTGGAGAGCTAATACACCAAAAGATAATATAAGAGGTTAAATGCGCGAAATAAAGGCAATGTTCTCGTTTTTCAAACCGTAATCCGTTGAGGAGATCCTTTCACCATGATATGTCCGTCTTTCTAATTGTATGCGTGATTTTGCGTCCATTATATTTACTCCTTATATCACGCATACCAAGAGAAAAGCCATTTTCCGAGTAGTTCGTTTGAGAGAGCTTCCCGTGAGAATTTGAAATCAAAACGAATTTTCGGATAAGTAGCGTAATGATTAATCGGTGGAAATCGGCGGTTTTATTTCTGGCTTCGCACACACGCACTACAGTTTGAGACTTGTAAACATGACTTAATGATGACTATTTTCTGGAAAAGTTTGAATTATGCAATTTTTGGTTATTTTGAAGTTCTTTGAGTCGAATTTTGTGGGTAGATTCTCTGCAAACCCTCACGAGACACAACTCGTCCCACTAGGGTAACCTAGGGGTTTAAAGGCTTGTTGCATACGCTAAATGCAATCGCTTGCCCGCGAAAGAGGTAATTTATCCCAATAAAATGTTTTTCAAAAGTTGAGCCTTGCTAGAATTCTTTTACATTGCTCGGGACGCGCAAAGTTCTAAGTTAGGGGGGTTTGATTAGGCATAAATTCTTCCTAATTTATCCCTTAATTTCGATACTTTAATCACCTCGAACGACGTAATTGGATTGACTTTATCTCATAATCTTGCTATTGACTTATCCTAACAAGTACATCGAGTTTCTGGTATTTTGTTATGATTTCACAGGTATCTAATGTCAAGAAATAGAAGAAGGAAACCGGAAGACTAGAGAAAGTCAACGAGAAAAGTCAAAAGGGCAAAAGAGTCATTTCTACCCAGAATCCGAAAGAGGTACCTAAAGAGAAGTTGAAGGTATCATCCTCACAAGCACCTAGGAAGAAACGGCACCTCAATCGGATACCCGGAGCAGAAGATATGGACAGTCAAAGTTTGAGAGAAAAGTAAAAAAGGCAGACCGGTCCGCACTTAACCCGGACCGGTCCGCCCTGCAAACTCCAGTGGACTGCGAACCGAAGGCGAACCGAAGAGCACAAAAAATAAAAGAATCGATCCGCCCCGGACCGGTCCGCCTGAAAAATAAAAGAACCGATCCGCTTTAGAGGCAGACCGATCCGCCTAAGGACCGGACCGGTCCGCCCATCGAGATTTGTTTTCTGATTCTCCTCCAAAGGCTCCGGTTTAGACTCAACTTCTTGAGATTTCGTTTAGGGTATAAAAACCCGAATTATTTTCGTTGTAAGTAGGCTAGAACGTGGGGAGTTAATTTTAATTTCTCATTTTCTTCCACAAACCCTAGCTGTAGATACAATTTCAAGTTTTATTCAAAGATTGAAAATTATTCAAAGTTTGTGTGATCATCAAGTTTATTCATTGCTGCAATTGTTCTTTGGGTAATTTTAGTAAGTTGTTTCTTCTTTGTGATTCTATTTTATAGTATTCCATCAATTGTCCCTAGATTAATCATGAACACTTGCATGTTAAACACTGTTTTCATCATTTTCGGTATGTCCGGCTAGATTTCCAAGGTCGGGTTACATGAACCCAACCTGATGTGGTCATTGCATGTATAAAGTTAATCCTCTGAACTTAGTAATTAATTTTGACCGTATTGCGTAGGGACACAACAATTGTAGGTCTAAATATCTCGTTTGCCCCTGGGTAACCGGAATGATTGAGAATACAATTCGAGTGTCGTTATCGTAATACTGGTTTACTCGTCCTTTGATTAAGTATGACGCGGGCTTGAACCTCGTATACGTAATGCTTGGGAGTACTAAATTCCGGGTCAAATTAATTAGATAAGCTCACGATTAATATTATATTGCGATACACTAGGGTTGGGGGATTGTATTCCCGTCCTATTTTTCATCATCTCATTTAAAAGTTCAATTCAATCCTTCATTCTTAATCTAGGTCATTTAGTTAGCTGCATTTTTCACCATACTTTCATAATTGCATTTAGTGTAATTGAATCCCAAAATCCAAATCAATTTTTTCTTTTCTTCTTAGAGTCATCGTTAGGATTCTTCAGTCTTATTCCGTCGTCACAACTTCTGTTGTCCTTTTTCCCTGAGGATCGATACCCGACTTGTCGGATTATTACTTGAACGACAGGCTTACACTTGAGCCTAGAGAGTACACACTTTAGATACACATTCTGAGTCGTGTCAAGTAGACGTAACCGACACACACCACACTCAAACAAGGACAATTCAACATGAATGTGCGATAAAAGGTGCGAAGATATAGCATTAGCGTACAAAATCTCCACATAGGCATTTTATCGAACACTTAGTGTGCAATGTATGGAAAGTAGGGTGAAAATGGCATTTTGAATGTGAAACAACCCCAACAAATACAACTGAATCATCAAAGCAACATAAACAAGCTGTATTTGTTGGATTCATATCATAAACAACGAGAAAATATGGAGCTTCATGCAGAAAATGTGGATTTTTACAACACTCCATTTAACCCTACTTTCATACCAAGAACACTAAATAAGATTTGAAATCAATTTAATAGGGTTGAATTAGTTACCTTGGACGAGGATACCTTGGATGAGGAAGCCATAAGGGTGAAAATGAATGGAAGAAGGGAAATGATATGGGAGAGGTGGAGTTCTTCGGTTAAGGGAGAAGAGAGAATGAGAAGTGGAATTAAAACAAATGAGGAGTTTTAAGTGACCTGGTGAACCGAATCGATTCGGTAGTTAACCGAATCGATTCGCTACTCTCGAATTCCACACTGTCTAAGAGCGAATCGATTCGTTATGGACGAATCGATTCAAAAGTAGAGACCTGACACTTTGCGTTTACCGAATCGATTCGGCATTAACCCGAATCGATTCGCAAACTCTTAACTGGCTACTGGGAAGGGTCGAATCGATTCGTATACTGAGTTCCAACTTTCTCCTTTGTTGTTTCACCATTCACACTTGGGTAAAAGGATTGGGCTACTAATAAGTAGATTATTGAACCCTAAAGATGGTGATTAAGATGTGCAAAGGGTCCGGGACAAAAATATTGCACCCAACACATGCCGGGGGATGCTCGGCACAAAAAATGTACGATTCCGAAGTCCTATTGAACCCCGTAATCGGGGTCGGACAATGGAATTGTGTCCGAACATGGGTCAAATGGTTATAGGAAAGGCTTGAGACGCTGGCCATTGACCTTCAACAACTTCCCATCAGATGGGTTCTCAACCTCAATTACACCGTGATGATAGACGGTCTTAACAACAAACGAACCCGTCCACCTAGACCTTAGCTTCCCCGGAAACAAATGTAACCTAGAATCCTATAAGAGTACTTTTTGAAGAGGGTGAAATGTTTTACGGGATATGTTCTTGTCGTGCCTTTCTTTCACCCTTTGCTTATAGATTCTCGCGCTCTCATACGAATCATTCCAGAGTTCTTCCAACTCATTGAGTTGGAGCATTCGCTTCTTACCGGCCTTGTCTAGATCAAAATTCAATTTTTTTAATCGCCCAGTAGGCTTTGTGTTCGATTTCAACTGGTAAATGACATGGTTTGCCATACACTAGTCTAAAGGGCGAAATACCCAAGGAAGTTTTGTAGGCTGTACGATATGCCCATAATGCGTCAGGAAGCCGAAGAGACTAATCCTTACGGTCAGGATTGACTGTTTTCTCTAGGATGTGCTTTATCTCTCGATTGGCCAATTCAGCTTGGCCACTTGTTTGCGGGTGGTAGGTAGTTCTAACTTTATGAGCTACCCCATACTTTCTCATAAGATTAGCAAACGGAGAATTACAAAAATGAGTTCCGTTATCGCTTATGATCGCTTTCGGAGTTCCGAAGCGCGAAAGTATGTGTTCCTTATGGAACTTCAACACCACCCTATGATCATTGGTTTTGGACGCAATGGCTTCTACCCACTTGGATACGTAATCGACGGCCACAAGGATGTAAAGATTACCAAAAGACGGTGGGAATGGGCCCATGAAATCAATTCCCCAACAGTCAAAGACTTCAATTTCTAAAATGGGGGACATTGGCATCATGTTTCGACGGGTTATAACGCCTAATTTCTGGCAACGATCACACGAAACGCAGAATTCGTGTGCATCCTTAAAAAGTGTGGGCCAATAAAGTCCGCATTGCAAGATTTTTGTGGTGGTTTTCTTGGAAGAAAAGTGGCCTCCACATGCCTCCGTGTGGGAGAATAAAATTACGCTCTCTATCTCATCATCCGGGACACATTTTCGGATGATCTGGTCGGGGCAATACTTAAACAGATACGGATCATCGAAAAAGAACCTACAACTAAAGAATTTCCTCTTCTCTTGAGGGGTCCAATGAGATGGAATTGAACCCGTCACGAGGTAGTTCACAATATCAGCGAACCACGGCAGAGAGGAAGTGGAGAGCAGCTGTTAATCCGGAAAGAATTCAACAATGGGGAGTTGGTCCTTGGGTGCCTCAAACGTTAAACGCGACAACATTTTCCACTCCTTTTGTTTATCTTTAATAGTTAAATTAAACTCTTGGAGTAAGAGCACCCACCTTATTAAGCGCGGCTTGGCATCCTTCTTAGACAAAAGGTATTTGAGTGCCGTATGATCCATAAAACAAACTATGGGGGATCCCACGAGGTATGCCCGGAATTTATCCAAAACCGCTAATAACTCTTTCTCGGTGGTTGAATAGTTCAACTGAGCACCGTTAAGAGTTCGACTTGCATAGTAAATGACATGGGGCTTCTTGTCACTTCTCTGTCCTAAAACAACCCCAACCGCGAAGTCGCTAGCGTCACACATTAATTCGAAGGGTTGGGTCCAATCAGGAGCTTGAATTATAGGAACGGTGGTAAACATACTTTTTTAAAGTCTCAAAAGCTGCTTGACACCCATCGCTCCATTCGAACGGGGTTTCCTTGGAAAGGAGACTGTACAAGGGTCTAGCAATCGAGCTAAAGTCCTTTATGAAACGACGATAAAATCCTGCATGCCCAAGGAAAGACCTTACATCTTTCAGAGATTTAGGGGCAGGTAGGTTGGCAATGACCTCAACCTTTGCCTTGTCTACCTCAATACCATCTGAGGAGACGATGTGACCTAAGACAATACCATTAGTGACTATAAAATGACACTTCTCCCAGTTTAACACGAGCTTTTTCTCGACACATCTAGACAAAACCTTCTCTAGTATGGAAAGACAATGGTCATAGGAGTTGCCAAAGATGCTGAAATCGTCCATGAAAACCTCTAGACCACGTTCTACCATATCGCTAAACATGTTCAACATGCACCTTTGGAACATAGCAGGCGCATTACATAACCCGAAGGACATCCTTTTGTAAGCAAATGTCCCAAAAGGGCATGTGAAGGTAGTTTTGTCCTGATCCTTGAGATCAAGTTCGATTTGGTTGTAACCCGAGTACCCATCGAGAAAACAATAGTAAGGATGGCTGGACACGCGTTCCAATATTTGGTCAATGAATGGAAGGGGAAAATAATCCTTCAATGTCATTGCATTAAGTTTCTATAGTCGATGCACACACGCCACCCAGTGGTGGTGCGTTTAGTGATCAATTCCCCTTTCGTGTTTTCTACAACGGTGACACGAGATTTCTTTGGAACTACGTGAATTGGACTGACCCATTTGCTATCGGATATCGGATATATGATATCAGCATCTAAAAGCTTAATCACTTCCGCCCTCACAACTTCCTTCATCACTGGATTCAATCTCCTTTGCATCTCACGAGAGGGTTTTGCATCCTCCTCTAGATTAATTTTGTGAGTGCAAATTAAGGGACTAATTCCCTTCAAATATGCTATTGTCCACCCAAACACACCCTTGTATCTCCTTAACAAGTCTATCAGCCTTTGTTCTTCATCCGCCTCGAGGCTAGATGAGACAACAACGGGATATGTCTCATTTTCGCCTAAATAAGCATATTTTAACTCGGAAGGCAATTGCTTTAATTCAAGTTTGGGGAATCGCACATCCGAGGGAACATCATACGAATCACGAGGGGGTACGTCCTCAAAAGCGGTACACTAATTAACCTCATCAACTCTCTCGTCCTCGTCTAACAAGAAGCTCATGAACTTGACCTCTTCATCATAAGGAGAATAG
The DNA here is from genome assembly GCA_949130495.1 of Sambucus nigra. NCBI lineage: Eukaryota > Viridiplantae > Streptophyta > Magnoliopsida > Dipsacales > Adoxaceae > Sambucus > Sambucus nigra. Next base: position 323,132,131 of record OX422213.1, read on the forward strand.
CTATTCTCCAAGTAACTCGGGTTCACAAGACATCCCTCTAAGGGGTCCGAAAAAAATGTAGCATCAAAATGCTCCTGAACCACCTCCTCTAAAAAGTCCACTTCATGGACCTCATCATCATCATCTCCCATTTGATTCGAAACATTGAAGATGTTCATTTCCAAAGTCATATTTCCAAATGTCAGGTTCATTTGGCCATTCCTAGCATTAATTAACGCATTGGATGTGGCTAGGAAAGGATGACCAAGGATAATGGGGGTAGTTCTACTACTAGGAGAAGTAGGATGGGTGTCCAACACCACAAAATCCACGGGAAAATAGAATTTGTCAACTTGTACTATGACATCTTCCATAACACCCCTCAGAATCTTAACGGAGCGATCCTCTAATTGGAGGGTTATTTTAGTGGGCTTGAGGTTCCCTAGACCGAGCTGTTCATAGACATGGTATGGTAACAAAGTGACATTCGCTCCTAAGTCTAGCAAAGCTTGCTCGATCTTAAAGTCCCCTATCACACACGAAATGGTGGGACAACCGGGATCTTTGTATTTGGGTGGTAATTCAGATTGAATTATAGAGCTTATGTTTTCGGCAAAAAAGGCTTTCTTCCTCACAAACAACTTCCGCTTAACAGTGATTAAGTCCTTTAAGAACTTAGCATAAGCATGGACTTGTTTGATTTCATCCAAAATAGGTATGTTAATCTTGACTTGTTTGAACATTTCTAGTATGTCCGCATTATTAACAATCCCTTTTTGCGAGAGGAGCCTTTGAGGGTAAGGTACGGGGATAGGAAGCTTCGAAACCACATCCGGTTCCAACGGGGCTTTTCCTTCTCTCTGCTTTAAGGAGGCATCTTCGACCTCTAATGGGTCGGGCGAAACTTCCTTAACGACGGTGGGGACACATGGAGGGGTGGTTTTTTCAATGACTTTCCCGCTCCGTAGAACGGTCACAGCTTTTGCACTATCAGGAGGGGGATTCAAAGTGTCAGTGACACTATTTTGCCCCATGGCCTTTTGAGGTTGGGAAGGGAATTTTCCCTTTTCTTGGATACTCAATGCCGAAGCCAACTTGGAGATTTCTTTTTCAAGCCTAGAATTCGTGGCTTGTTGAGAGGTTATGAAAGATTGAAGAGTCTCTTCGAGGCTCCTCTTGTTCGGGTGAGCATACAATGGTATAACGGGAGGAGGTGGTCCCTGAGGGGGACCTTGCATTTGAGATTGGGGTGGAGGAACTTGATTATATGGTTGCTGAAACTTGTGAGGTGGGGGAAGATTTTGATAATTCGGGGGAGGTGGATTTTGAGATTGTTGGGGCTGGTGGTTTCTCCACGAAGGATTATAGCCCTCACCTAAAGGATTCATGAACTGTTTCTTGTAAATGTCCATCGCGTTGTCTTGATCGTGAAGCATCACTTTATATGCCGAAATTGTTGGACAATCCCACGTTGAGTGATCTTCAACGTCGCAAATGGCACAAGACTCCTCTACATGTGAGGGAGAAGGATGGGATGGTTCCCGAGCTTTGGCATCCATTGGCTCGATACGCTTAGAAAGTTGGGCTACTCTTAATGACATATCATCTCCTTAGGCAAGGTAATATATCCCATGGCTAGAGGAAGGTGGATTGGATGAACGCGCATTGGTTTTGCTAGGGTCCGAAGTGTCCCACGCGTGGGTGGTCTCGGCACAATATTTGAAATGTTCCCACGCATCATCAGGATCTAAACCAAAGAACTCACCGGAGCACATTGTCTCCACCATTTGTTTTGCATTGAGGGTAAGCCCATTGTGGAAAAATGAGATTAATCTCCACTTTTCGAACCCGTGATGTGGGCATTTATGAAGTACCTCATTAAATCTCTCCCAACATCTCTCGAATGATTCACCTTCGATTTGAGCGAAGGTTTGAATTTGACCCTTTAAAGAGTTGGTGCGATGAGTTGGAAAGAATTTCTTCAAAAACTGCGCTTGCATTTCGCGCCAACTCCCGATGGAATTAGGAGCCAAGGACCAAAGCCAAGTTTTGACATTGTCCTTCAAGGAAAATGGGAAGAGTTTGAGAAGTGTGACATCCAGAGGACAATTTTGATCGCTAAAAGTAGCGCACACCTCCTCAAACTCTCTAACATGAAGGTACGGTTGTTCGCTTTCCATGCCGTGGAAAGTAGGAAGTAATTGAATCATTCCATTACGAAAATGGAATTGCGCGGCATTGTAGGGAAAAATGATACAAGACGGAGAGGTGGTCCTTTCAGGTTGCAAATAATCACGCATGGTCCTGTACAGGGGTTCGGGTGCAACCCCTTGACTTCTGTGCTCACTAACATTGTCGGCCATAGTTGTGGGATCGGAGTGGGCCCAGGTATACGAAGAAGACGAGACCGAACTAGAACAAGAAATTGATGGTAAAGGTCTCCAATAATCCGAAGGTTCACTAGACGTCAAGGGTTCACGAATAGGATTTAAATTGCTACTACTCGCGTCATGCATTTACAGAATTTTGGATTGATTTTTGGAAACCGTGATGTCACGGTGACCACAGGGAACGATAGTGTAAAGAGAATTTCTAAAACCTAAGATAGTTGCCAATCCCCGACAACGGCGCCAAAAACTTGGTGCGCTCTAAATAAAGCTTATGATTCAAGTGCAAATCTATCGCAACAAGTAATATCTGGTAAGTACAAAATCGTGATCCACAGGGATTGAAACACTCCTAAGAGAACAAGATTAGGTTAAAGGGATTCTCTAAACGTCACAAAAGTTAAAGTGTAAAAGATGATTGAATTGTTTGGAAAAGTGATTGAGGGTAATCTTTAAACTAACATGCTATTGATGAACAGTTAATTAATTAATAATTACGAAACTATGAAAAGAACTAAGATAAACTTGAGTTCAAGATATTGAAGGGATCGAGGATCATTCTCCCACCTCGGATTCACAAAGAAGGGGATTATAGGGCTTGGTTGAAATTAATTCTAATCGAGCATAACTAATTAAGTCCGAACATCAACCATGTAGAGACTAAACTCAACAATGGAGGATTAGGGGTTAGTTAGTTATTGCTAGATGGGTTGGGTTTGTAGTAAAGCTTCAAACACTAACCCTTGCATGACAAGAGAAGTTAAGAAACTATGATACTCCAATACAAACACATGAAGTTCCATTAGAACAATTATAAACCAAACCCTAAATATGGAGTTTAAGCATCCAAGGTGGGATTATGATCCCCAATCATAAGTCTAGCTACTCATAATTGAAACTAAACTACACATGCTAGTTAACAACATAATTAAGTTAGTTATCTAGTTTAAACACCAACCAATACAAGAGATGGAATTAAATGCAAATTTAAGCTAATAGAATAAGTAGAGAAGAAGTAAATGAACCTTTCTTGCATTAATAACCACAATTCAACTAGTAATCAAAGCTTTACATGTGGGTAAAAACCATAAATGAACTTGACCTAGGAGAGAGAAGAGAGTGTTTTTCTATATATCCAAATATCTAACAAAAGTAATCTATATCTACAAATGAGGAAAAACAAGGGATATATCCCAAAAATCCATCCAAAATGGCAAACTAGTAATAAGAAGAAAGCTGGAAATGCAGGGCTGAATCGATTCAGTGCCAAATCCGAATCGATTCGGAAGTGTAGAGATGTTGCCCTGTCTGAATCCGAATCGATTCGGCTTAATCCCGAATCGATTTGGGTCTGCTCAAAAAGGAAAGATGCACTACTTTGGCATTATTTCTCTCATGTTTCACTGAAACTTCCGTAACTTCTTCGTTCGAGATTGGATTCAAGCACCGTAGGAGGCCACGCAAAGATAAGAAGAAGGACTACAACTTTTGTGAAGAAATCGGGATCAAAACCTGAGTGATGAAATTACCAAAATGCCCTCGATTGTGCAAGTGTCTACGGAACTTCTCCGGATCAAAACCAAATTTTCCAATATGCATTCCCGAGACCTATAAAAGCTCAATAAAGACACATACAAAATATATACGATGATTTCAGGGGTTAGTCAATAAATGAGTATAAGAACCGGGAAATACATGCACGGGAATGCTAGAATGCACAAATTAACGGGGTATAAGATCAGTAAAAGTGATGAATCATGCGTCGTCATCAAGTAGAAACCTTACGAATGACGTATTATATCGGCATGAATTGATTTGAAGAAACTTATTGGTAGTTTTGGGCCATCGTGAGAACATGAGGATGTTATGCGGGATATGCATCTAGAGTTCTTGGGACCAAGTATATCCGAATTTCGGGGATAAAATTCCATTGTAAAGGGGGAGTATGTGACATCCCGTATGTTTGGAAATATTTAATATTACACGTATGCTCGTAATTTAATTAATTTGAGAAACAATGTGAATTTAATAAATGTTAATTAGCGAATATTGGATTAATATTTACGTGTTATCATATTTACTTATGTGACAAGTAAATGAAAACGTGTTAATTTATATTACGTCGTAAGTAAAATCGACGAGTTTGATGGTATCTCATTTGGGACGCGCATGTAGGGTTGTGTTGGGAACGAGATGAAAAATTTATGCTAGTTGACTCAGATGGTTATTTCGAGTGAACAGATGATTCAGTATGGGCCGAGATAGTCAAAATTAGGTACTCGGGGTGGTAATCGGGTTTCGGGGAATTTTTAGTCTAATTAGGACCCATATAGGGGCGTTCGAGTCATTTTACCCATAACCTATAACCTAATTTCGAGATTTGTGTTATAAGTGGGGCAGGTGGATGGAGTGTTCAGTCATTCCACCATCCCAAAAGATCTAAACTTGAGAGAGAAGAGAAAGGAGAAGGTAAAACTCAAAAGGAAGTCATGAAAATCAATTCGGGAGGGAATTGGACCAATTCCGGGCAAGAATCAACATGTAAAGTGGATCTTAAGTGCAAGATCAGAATTCTCTACGATTAAAGGCAAGTATTTAAACTTGATTTGATATTTTATGCTATGTTAATAATTCATATTATAATTGGTGTAAATATATGTATTTTTGGTGGGATTCACATGATAAAAATGGAATTTGGGGAATGATATTGTAGAAGTTAATTTAATTATAATATCACATAAAATTTGAGATTGATTTATATATAAAAGATGCGATCTTGAATAAAGTTTGAGATTGATTCATGAGAAGATGTCATCTTTAATGTTTCTTGGGAGAATTTAAAGAATCTTGAAAGTGAATTAAGAAAGTAGTTGATTTCTTGTTCATTACATCGAATCCCATGCATTAATATGTTATCAGATGAACTGGGATGTAAAAACATGCATCTTTACGTTTAGAATTGATGGGATGATGTTATGTTGGCTTTTGATGAAGATTGGAGTCCATATAGTGTATAGAAAATTTAATAATTTCGTTAAACTAGTAACAAACCTGCCCAAGCTAGAACTAGGGGGCGAACCAATTCAGCCTGGGGAGAAACAGTTCGGACCACCTGTTCATACCAGGTTTGTTGTTTTGGTTCCTCCGTGAATCGTTTGGTGTTCGGATTAATTTAAGGGTCCGTAAATGAGATTTAGGACTTCTAAAAAATATGTGGGACATTATCTTACCTTAGGTTAGTCAAGAATAAAATCCAGGATATGAAGTATGGGTGTTTAGGGTGAACGACACTCGAACATTAATTAATGAAATCGGTTTGAAATTTCATGTTTTTTCTCCCAATTAAAACAAATGTATTTGATAAAAATTAAAAAATTATAAATTTCAAAGAAAGACTGTTTAAAAAAATTATTTTTAATAAGAAATTATTTAAAAAAAAATGTTTTTAACTTTTTATAACTACTTTAAAAAAACATTTCAACTGTTTTGGAAAAAAAATTCTTAACTGCTTTAAAAAAATGTTTATAAAAAGTAAAAAATTGTTTTATATAAAATAAAAAACTGCTTAAACTATCAAAAAAGTATTTTTTTAAGCATTGTTTATTATAAAAGAACTATTTTAAAAACTATATTGTCTTATACAAAAAAGTTCTTTGAGAAAAACATTTTTTTATATAAAAACTATTTTTTTATAAAAACAAGTTGTACAATTTTTATAAACTATTTTATAAAAAAACATTTGTCATTGTTTTCAATAAATATAAAACAAGGAAAACTGTTAAAACAATTTTTTCTACAAAAGAGTTGTTTATAAAAAATAGTTTTTTTTATATAAAGCAAAACAATTTTAAGATAGTTCTTCTATAAAAATACCTTTTTAAGAGTTAAACCAATCTATTTTTGTAAAAATAATTTTTAAAATTATAATAGGTTCCATAACTACCCAAAATCATTCATAACTACTATGTAACTACCCGTCTTTCTTTTCTAAGAGAGTGATACTTGTTCCATAATATGTAAAATATGACCAACAACTAATAAAAATAAAAAAATAAAAAATATAGAATTCCTCCCCCCCCCCCCCAAAAAAAAAAATATGAGTGATTATAAATAAATCTAAAAAAATTGGACTAAATACTTAAGATCCTTTTTTATTATATAAAAGAACTGTCTTAAAAATTGTTTAGTTTTATATAAGAACAATTAAGAAGTTTTTTTTAAATGGTTGAAATATTATTTTTTAAACAATTATAAAAAGTTAAAAATATATTTTTTAAAAAATAATAATTTCTTACTAAAAATAAGTTTTGTAAATAGCTTCCTATTGAAAATAAAGATTTTTAGTTTTTATCAAATACATTTGTTTTAATTGGGATTAGATTTTTTCTTATTATTTGAATATGAGTTTTGGCCTCCCTCCTTCTGCCGACTCCCCGATCTGAAATCCTCCTTGCGCTGCCCTTCATTTTTTGTATAAGATCCCTTTTTATGTTGTTCTTTTAAGCCGTAACCATCTTTATGCTGTTTTTTGGCTTCAAAACATTATGCTGTTGTTGATATGGTGTTCATTCAAGATAAGTTTTTTTTATGCATCTGTTGTATCCGAAACAAAGCCATTCATTTTTTTTAATATTATGTTTTATTTTTGTTTTTTATGTTTATGCTATATCCAAAAGCTCTTTTTTTATGTTGTTTGTTCCTATATGTTGTATCCGAAATAGAGCTATTATGCCATTTTTATAAGCTCTTTTTTTACATCTGTTTTATTTTTATATCCGAAACATAGCCATTCATTTTTATATCTAGAACATTATGATGTGTATTTTTTCAAGTTTTTGTCTTGAATACAAATATTTAATAAACTGTGTATTTTTCAAAATTTATATGACAATGTCAGAAGAGACAAGTCAAACAAATATTTTCACAAATGCGTCTTCCCCCGCTCCACCTAATGTTTATGATGGTTCTCAAGAGGCAAAATAATCAAACAAGAAATGCACGTATGAGGTGTGGGATCATTTTACTCGTGAGGTACATCCAAATAGTTCCATTTAGGCCACTTGTATTTATTGTAAGAGACAGTTCAATGTTGAAAGTTCAAAGGGGACATCTCATCTAAATAATCACTGCAAATCATGTAAAACAAGGCCAAGGGATAGTGGTGACATTAAACAATAAATTCTCGACACCGTTAAGTCAACCACTGAGGCAATTTTGAAGTTTGGCAATCATATGTTTGAGTCGGAGATGGAGAGAATGTTATTTGTTCAAATGTTTGCACAATACGATTATCCATTTCTTATGGCTGAGCACGAGTATTTCATGTATTGGCTTTCTTATTATTGTCCCACAAGTATTTCAATGACTTATTTAAGTTTGTTGACTTGACTTTTAGATTGTTAATTATTTACTTTACGATAAAAGTGTTTTCACTTTCGTATGTTAATGTCCAACAATTTTATTTGAAAATTTCGTTATAGTTACAGTTTTAGAGATTTAATTTTATACCACAAAAAAAATGTTATTTACTTACATAACATTACTTGTATAATTATCTTGCATTTTTAATATAGGGAAAATACATTTTGAGGAGCGATGGAGTATTTAATACTATAAGAGAAAAATAGAACTTGTGATTCATGAATATGAACATTCGAGGTTACTACTTGATTTCAAACATATCCTTAAGATTAAGAGTTTATATTGTTTTTTAGTTATAGCAAAATTTCCTTGAACTTTGATCATCTAATTTTTATCAATATGAATTTTAGTTAATACTTAGTAGGCAAGGGATAAGCAACGTAAATGGATACGAATATTATCCGAATTCGAGATATCCGAGAGGATACGAATATAAATAGTTCTTTTTAACTATCTGGCCAGATATGAATAGTGTATCCAAATAACGAATACGCATATAAAAAATATGATATTCGCTCCATATCCGTCCGTTTACAATCCGAATTTTAGGTTTTTTGACCTGTTAGTTTTACTCCTTCAATATAATTCACACCCCTAAAAAAATGACCCACCCAACCACGTACAATGATTTTATCCAACCCATAAACATTTTTCATGCCCACAGATTCATGTAATTTGTGAAAAGTTGTTGGATAATATCTATGCAAAGGCAAAAACGAAACTCTTCTATTTATAACAACAATGTCAAGTTCAATACAATAATGTAAACTTCTGAATATAACTTTTGTTTATCTTCAAAATAATTCTGAAACTTCAAGGCGTGATGTCACTTTTCTTAATACAGTATTTACCCCACCAAGATGATTTGGTATACAAACGGAAATCTGCAAATCCGTACTCAAGATACAGTGAAGCAATTACACTATCTGCAAATTGTATGTTTGAAGACAACCCTTGGATGTAGCAATGAAGAACAGACAATCACGTTCCTATTCTATTTCTGTGCACAAAACAGAATAAGATAGTTTTTGTATCTCCTGAAAATGTAAGTGAATAATTGTTGGGATTTTGGAAAATCTGGAACTGGGTTAATCTGAATAATGTGCAATTTCGAATTAGGCAGCCTTTATTTATAGATAGTGAAAGGCTTTATCTTCAAGAGTCACGACGGTTGAATTAACAGTCTTAATTAATTTCGAAATGGTATGACTCTAAATTACCAAGAGTCTTAAGCCATTTATGAACATGTATAATTAAACCGAACCGGTTTTACATGGACCACCCAAAAAGTGATCGCACCCAAGCTACCACGATCCGACCCGGACGAATCCCGACAACCCACTCCCACTGCAAAGTGCAAAGTGCGCCACCAGAGCCTCTATAGCTCACTCCCCCGCACGCGTGCGTGCGTACAGTGCTTCGCACTATATTGGAGCTCTCTTGAATAGCGCTCTTAAATGATAGATGAAGTAACTCTTCATCTTCCATTTGTACTTACTAAGTGCACACTTTCTTTATATTTTTCCAATGTGGGACAAAAGATTGTCCACTCTTTTTACACCTTAGTGGGTATCACTGAGCTTTACTCATTTTCCATTGTGGGACACTCTCCCTTATATATTGGATTTGTTTCCAACTTTTCTCCACATACTTCCAATGTGGGACAAGCTTTTACTCCCAAAGATTTTACTCACTTATTTTAAGAATATCCAACAAAAATTTCATGTTATATTATATGCACAACTATTTTATATTGCAACTCCCATTCCCTAACCCATCATAACTTTTATTTTCCTTAATTATTTATTATTTTTTGGGTAAAATTAGTGTGTCTGGAAATTCTACTCTCTATTCAACTCGGACTCGAAATCCTAAAAAGAATAAAGTGACACCGTTAGACTAATATTGGCAAAGGAGAGGCAAAATCCTTGACAGCACCCAAAGCAAACATCGAAGAGAGCCTTTAGATTTAGAAGGCCCGTGCTTTTATGTTATGTCTACTATTTAATTAATACAAAAGTACAGAATTACGAAATATTATTAAAATTACAGAAATAAAATGAAATTACAGAAAATAAAAGAACTCAGTTGAATTTGCAGAAAAATAATAGAAATAGAAAGAATCCGAGCCCTGTGAAATTACACAGTGTACGTAAGATAATTTATTTTCTCCAATGTGCTTTGAGGTTGATGAATATTATCTCCCAAGATAGATCGAATTTTCCAAATTAATTATGTAGCACGGCAATAATTAATTTCAACGAACACAAATCCGTGTTATACTGAACCAGAACATGAATATGCAATGCAGAAATAAGGAGACAAATTTTTTGGATTAAAGAAATAATGCAAGAGCATTTTTAGAATTTTATGGACGGGAACTTTTTCAGCATTTGAAACTGTGGGGGGGAGGGGGGGAATGTAGTATATATAGCAAAGTTTATGACTGTTGGGAACCGTCAAAATTAAAAATAACTACCAAAACATTTAACAAAATTAACTGTTAACTCTTGGTAAATAACTGACATACAGTTAATTTAATATTGATTAATTTCGTAATTAATAAATAAAAGCCCAAAAAATTAATTAAACTTGGCAAAAAAGGAAAGAGATTTTTACAAGCCCAAGCCCAACACATGCATATTATAGGCCATCTCCCCTTCAAAGAATTAGGATACCCCAAAGGCATCTAAGCCTTAGTCCATACTTGAGGTGTTATTAACTCTTCAATTTTCCACTACTCTTCTAATGTGGGACAAGAGTTGAAACACACCCAATTCATTAAATTTCATTGCTTTATGAGTCACTTTGTACATAAATATATCATTCATAACTTAATGGAATTGTTCATGTGAATATACCACGTTAATCTCCTCGTGCAGCAGAACGCGTTTATATATGGTCCCGCAAATATTGACGTGTGGGTCCCAATTAAATTTGAGCTCAAAGTAGCTTAAAATTTGTTGTCAAAATACCCATTCTCTAATAATCCCCCACATGAATGATATATATATATATATATTTATGGAATTGGACATGTGTCTGCAAGATGCAGATACAGACACAGGTTGAGTAAATTAAAAATTTATTGCATCGGAAGAAGTAGCCTAGTGACCTTGAACTTTCCTTAGTGATATACCATCGAAGTTACTTGGTTAATTAGTAGACTTCACGTCCTTGAACCGTCAATTGTTTTGGAAACCTAGACAATAGTATTCACATAATAATTCTTCAACACAGGTTGTTCTCACGTTTGTGTTCATTTTGGCCATGAACACCATTTGGTTCAGTGAGTATTTTAGAGAATTCACCTTTCATTATTCTTATAGAAGTGGCCCCCTTCTTACTCACATAGTTGACTTCCATAAAGAGTATCCTGCAATACCCCACTTAGATATACTAAGATATAGATGTCATTAAAAGCATAACCTATCCTAATTTCGGGACAGATTTTCACTGTCTCATCTTTGGAATAAATATGATTAAATATCCTCCAGTTCTTACTGAATACAATGTAGTTTGGTTTGCCCATTGAACCTAGATCTTGGGATCTCTAGTCAGCTAGGTTGGGTTGCCAATGTATTGACTCTTATTTATTTATAGGCTTTAGACCCATTCCTCTTGATGATCTTTCAACTTGCTCTCGATTTAAAACTTTAGTTAGTGGATCCTCTATATTATCTTTTGACTTTACATAGTTAATTAAGATAATTCCATTTAAGAGAAGTTGTCTAACGGTATTGTGTCGACGACGAATATGTCGTGAGTTTCCGTTAAACATGTGATTCTTTTCCCTTCCAATTGCCGATTGACAATCGCAATGTATACATATTGCGGGCACAGGTTTTGACCAATTTGGAACATCCTCTAAGAAATTTTGAAGCCATTGAGCTTCTTCCCCAGCTTTGTCTAGTGCAATGAATTCGGATTCCATTATCGATCTAACAATGCACATTTGTTTTGAGTATTTCCAAGATACATCTGTACCTCCAAGAGTAAATACATACACACTCTTAGACTTTGAGTCTTTTGTATCAGATATCCAATTTGCATCGCAATGTCCTTCAAGAATAGTTGGATATTTTGGGTAGTGCTGTCCATAGTTTTGAGTGTATTTTAAATAACCCCAAACTCTTAATATTGCCTTCCAGTGATCTCTCCCTGGATTACTCGTAAATCGACTTAGCTTACTTATGGAATATGCTATTCTCGGTCGTGTACAGTTCATGATATACATTAATCTGCCGATAATGCGAGAGTACTCTAGTTGAGATATGCTTTCACCATTATTTCTTGCTAGATGTAAATTTACATCTATAGGTGTCTTGGTAGGACTGATATCATACTTCTTGAATTTTCAAGTACTTTCTCTATGTAATGAGATTGAGATAATATAAGTCCATTCGATATTTTAGAAATTTTAATTCCTAATATAACATCGGTGATACCCATATCTTTCAGGTCAAATCGACCACTCAACATTTTTTTTGTAGTTTTGACAATTTCTAGGTTACTACCCATGATAAGAATATCATCAACATAGAGGCAGATAATGACATATCATTTTTTAATGTATTTAAAATAAACACATTTATCTCATTCATTAATTTTAAAGCCGTTTGATAACATTGTGTGGGGACCCTGAATTTAGCACCATAGGCCTGGACGAGTAGCCTCTCCCTAGCGGCCCAAAGTCCAGGCCCATCACCTTCATATCAATCCAATTACCCCACGATCCCATGAAGGGAAGTTGTGGGGAAACACGATTCCATGTAGGGGAGATGGCTAATAAGAAGGAACCCATCACCCCCACTACTCCAACATACACATGTATAAATTAAACCCTAAGTCCGGGGCAAAGGACAAGTTGTATTCTCTGTACTTATTCCTCAGAATATAGAGAAATAACACTGACTGAACCACCGTGGACGTAGGCACTTCTTTGCTGAACCACGTACCCCCGTTGTTATGTGATTGGCCTTTTATTTATCTTTTCTTGGTTGTTACCTCTTTCATATTTATTTGTGTTGCATAATAATTGTCACCACAATTGGCGCCGTCTGTGGGAAACGTTTATCTTTCCTTGAGAAGAGCCCACGCCAAGAAAAAATCTAAGATGTCTGGTCACAGCAGCAACGCTCCTCAAGCAGGAGATATTCAGGAGCCACCCGCTCCTCGCAGGATTAGGTCTGAAGTCCGACGTTCAGATCACGGGGCTCGCTTAGAAAGGCCAGCCTCAGAAGAAAGTCAAGGACCAGCAAGGTCCACTCAGATATCCAGATTGATCGATGCATACGAAGCAAGGCTCCACGAGCAGAGGGAGTCTTCTCGCAGGTATGAGGCTGAGAATGCTCGCTTGAAAAGAAGACTGGAAAAACTGGAAAAAGAACTACGCCCTGATACCAGGAGATGCCCCTATCGCACTCCTAGCCCTCAGGCGAGCAAATCTCGCAGCCGAGGAAGGAGCCCTAGGCGGCAATATCAAGGGTTCGAAGATGGAGACTCAGACGACGACCTCCGCGAGCAACTGAGAAAAGCTCGCCGCTATCAGAGCCCTGCTCGCAGCGACGACAACATACGGAACCTAGTCCGCAGAGAGATGGACCAACATCCAGCTCACCGCGGCACCAGGTCAACCAGAGAACTCGCCAGGAGAGCCCTCAAGACCCAGATGAAATCACCCTTCACGAGGGAAATTAAAGAAGAAGAAGCTCCCAAAAAGTTTGCTATTCCAAGGTTCAAGATTTACGACGGGATGACTGATCCCATTGATCATGTCAGGCAGTACCGGCAGGCTATGACCCTCTGGAATCACCGAGATGCACTGATGTGCCGTATTTTTCCCTCGAGCCTTCATGATGTGGCCCAAAAATGGTTCGAGAAACTCCCTCACCGATCCATCAGAAATTTCAAATCCCTGGCCGAGCTCTTTACGACCCGGTTCATCACCAGCAGCTCCCATCCCAAAAGGATGGATGCTCTATTGACGATGAAGAAAACTCCTCAGGAGACACTTCGAGACTACGCGAAGAGGTACTGGGAGTTATTCAACGAAGTCGAAGACTGCGCGGAAGAGGTGGCAGTGGCTTTATTCAAAATTGGGCTACCTAGCTCTTCCCTCCTTTACCAGTCCTTGACAAAGAAGGAAGCAACCACCATTGATGACCTGATGGCCCGGATTGAGAAATACGCAAAGGTGGAAGATGTCACCCGCCTTAACGTAGGTGAGAACGGTCGAGCCAAGCTTGCCGCGAAGGGAAGTGAGAAAGTTGATAACCAGAAAAAAAGGAGGAAAGAATGGGAGCAAGAATGGCCCCAAGAACGGAGGAAGCCCTGACGTTGCAAAGTCGTTCCAGGTGGTCAACACCGTCTTCAAAGAAATAATTTAAAAAATTCTCGCTAAGATCAAGGATGAGCCGTTCATCAAATGGCCCCGAAAAATGGGAGGAGATCCATCGAAAAGAAACAACGCGCTGAGATGCACCTTTCACAAAGAGGGAGGACATCAGACCGAGCACTGCAAGGCTCTTAAGTCCCACCTCGAGGAGCTGGCCCAATCCGGACATTTGAACGACTTTGTGGAAAGGAAGGTAGAGAGAGTGATTGTCCACAAGGAGGAAAAACCCGACAACGTGTTAGAAGACGACACCGGACACGAATTCGCAGTAATCCATGGAGTATCCGATGTTAAGCAAATCCAGGGCAACTCAGCTCGGATGGAGGTAAAGAAGCTGACAGCAGTAATGCAAGCTTTTCAAATAGATCCAGCGAAATCACAGGCAGGAAAACGCCGGCGAGCAGAGGACATCAACTACAACAAGCATATTGTTTTCACGGATGAAGATCTTGTGGGAGTAAGGACCCCACATCACGATGCCTTAGTCATTACACTCAGGATAGCCAACTTTGATATCGACAGGCTGCTCGTCGATCAAGGAAGCTCATCCGAAGTAATGTACATCGACCTGTTCAGAAAATTGAAGTTGAACATCGCCGACCTGAAGGGAACCACTGTTCCTCTGGTCGGCTTCGCTGGAAAAATGACCATGCCTCTGGGCAAGATAGTACTACCAGTGCTCGCTGGGAATGTTTCGAAAATGATCGAATTCCTGGTGGTCGACATCGATTCACCATATCAAGCCATCCTCGGCAGGGGATGGCTTCATGCAATGAAGGCAGTCTCCTCGACCTACCACCAGAAACTCAAATATATCACCGAGCGGGGAGTGATGGAGATACATGGCGACCAGGCGATGGCGAGAAAGTGCTTCATAGCGGCCATCCGGCTGAAGCCAGAGAAAAAAGACGTTCAAACCAGCGAGAAAGTGGAGGAAGGTGCAATCCCTTCCAAATAGCAATTAAAATATGGAAGGCCCGGAGTGGAAGAGACCAGGCTCCTCCCCTCCGAGCGGGTTGTAGAGGACCTGGTAGAAGTAATTGCTAGAGAAGGCGACAACAGCAGAGTCTTCCTGATCGGAACCTCACTCACTGACGAAGAGCAAAAGGATTTGTTAACCTTACTCAGAAGCAACATAGATGTTTTCGCTTGGGAACCCTATGAGCTGCCAGGAATCGATCCCAATATGGTCTGTCATCGGTTGCACGTCAATCCCACATTCAAGCCGATAGCACAGAAGGCACGACGAACTGCTCCCGAGAAAGCCATGGCAATAGAACAAGAAGTCGAAAAACTGCTGGATGCAGGATCCATACGGGAAGTGCAATTCCCCAAGTGGTTATCCAACCCAGTGGTAGTTCCAAAAAGCAACGGTAAGTGGAGAGTTTGCATAGACTTCACTGACCTCAACAAAGCCTTCCCCAAGGATAGCTTCCCTCTTCCAAAAATAGACCAACTAGTAGACGCCACTACAGCTCACGAGCGAATGAGTTTCCTAGACGCATACTCAGGCTATCACCAGATTCCACCTTTCGGACCTGGCAAGTACCTTCGAAATCCTCAGGAAATACCAAATGAAACTCAACGCGAGCAAGTGTTCCTTCGGTGTCCAGTCAGGAAAGTTCCTTGGGTATTTGGTCAGCAAGCGTGGCATAGAGGCAAATCCGGACCAGATTGATGCAATTAAACGGGTGCAACCTCCTCGCACAATCCGCGATGTACAGAAGCTCACTGGAATGCTCGCTGCTCTAAATCGTTTCATTTCTAAATCCTCCGAGAGATGCAAGCCCTTCTTCCAGCTCTTAAAAGGCAGCAAAACGGTAGAATGGACCCCAGTTTGCTCGCAAGCATTAGGCGAGCTCAAATCCTACCTAAGCTCCCCACCACTGCTTGTCATACCACAGCAAATGGACCCTTTGTACCTCTACCTCTCTGTATCCAGCCATACTATCAGCTCAGCGCTAATGTGTGAAGTCACATGGATCCAACATCCAGTCTATTACGCGAGCAAAACCTTACTAGACGCCGAGCAGCGCTACCTGCCATTGGAAAAGCTCGCATTCGCCCTAGTAATGTCCTCGAGGAAACTGAAGCATTACTTCGAAGCTCACACGATCATTGTCCTTACATCACACCCCCTCAAGGCTGTCCTAAGGAAGGCGGATTTGTCGGGCAGACTGTCTAAGTGGTCAGTCGAGCTCGGACGGTTTGACATCCAATTTCAACCAAGGACAGCTATCAAGGGTCAAATCCTCGCTGACTTCATAGCCTAATTCACAGGCGAAGAACCCTCCGACCAGCCTAAGCCAACAGAACAAAACAGCCAGGCTACAGGGGGAAGCTGGAAGCTATTCGTTGATGGAGCCTCCAACTTAAAGGGGGCAGGAGTAGGAATTGTTCTCATCACTCCAGAAAATGCAGTCCTCGAGCAAGGAATCAGGCTGGGATTTGCAGCCTCCAACAACGAAGCAGAATACGAAGCCTTAATTGCAGGTCTCCAAAGGGCGCAAACTCTAGGAGCAAAGCATTTACAGGTATTCGGAGACTCGCAACTAGTTTCCAATCAGATAAGTGGAGACTACAACGCGAAGGACGAGAGGATGGCAGCCTACCTCTCCTTGGTAAGAAACTTGATGACAAACTTTGAAGAAATCAACATCCAACAGTTTCCCAGGGGGCAGAACAGCCACGCTGACGCTTTTGCAGGCCTAAGCTCGGCAGTTGATTCTAACCTTAAAAGGATAATCCCTATCGATTTCCTTAGCTACCCGAGCATTCACCCCAACTGCGAGCAAACAAAAACGAAACAAATGCTCCAATTGGAACCAGCCCCTAGCTTGATGGATCCCTTAAGAGACTATTTGAAGAACGGAACGCTCCTAGAGGATAGGAGGACCGCCCACTAGATAAGAGTCAAAGCTGCTCGCTTTCACTTATCCACGGGAGGCGACTTGTATAAAAGATCTTTCTCCGGCCCTACCTTAGATGCGTCCACCCAGGCGAGGTCAAGACAGTGCTTCACGAGCTTCACGAAGGAATCTGCGAAAGTCACGTCGGAGGAAGGTCTCTAGCCTTCCGAGCAGTAAAGGAAGGTTACTGGTGGCCATATATGCAAAGGGACTCCGCAGTATATGTCCGCAGATGCCTAAAATGCCAGCTTCACGCCCCCATTGTCCACCAGCCTGCTAACGAATTGAAATCCATGACCAGCCCCTGGCCTTTCGCCCAGTGGGGAATGGACATCGTGGGACCACTACCCACCGCTGCCGGCAATCGCAAATACCTGTTGGTCGCCACTGATTACTTTACCAAGTGGATCGAGGCAGAACCACTGGCGAACATCCGAGATGCTGACATGATGAAGTTCATATGGAGAAATATAATCACTCGATTCGGGATCCCCAGAACCATCATCACTGACAATGGGACACAGTTCGAGAGTGGCCCCTTTCAGGACTTCTGCGACCAACACGGGATCAGGCACCACTTCATCTCGGTAGCTTATCCTCAGAGCAACGGACAAGCTGAGGCTTCCAACAAAACAGTGATCGCTGGATTAAAAAAGCGGTTAGAGCGAGCAAAAGGCGCGTGGACTACCGAGCTACCACATGTCCTATGGGCATACAGAACGACTCCCAGACGAGCCACAGGTCAGACTCCATTCTCACTAGCATATGGTATGGAAGCGGTCATCCCATTAGAAGCAGGATTGCCTACAATGAGATCCGACCTTGTCGAGCAGAATCAGAACGATCAGGCTTTGCTCGCTGAACTCGACTTGGCCGACGAGCGCAGGGAACTTGCCCTAGTAAAACTAACGAGCTATCAGCAACAACTCGCGAAGCACTACAACAAAAAGGTCAATCCGAGGAAGTTCGAAGTTGGAGACTATGTCCTAAGGAAGGTCCTGGGCAACACAGTGAAGCCATCAGATGGTAAACTGGGCCCAAACTGGGAAGGACCTTATGAGATAATTAGAGACGATCTGCAAGGTGCCTATCATTTGAAAACGATGGAGGGCAGAGAGATACCACGAGCATGGAACACAGCTAATCTCAAGAAATTCTACTTTTAGGAGTTCTATTGTTAGATCTTTTATTGTACTCATTTTGGGAAAAGACAGTTTATTTCTCTATTCACCAATAAAAATCTCTCAGTTGATTACTCTCCAAAAAAGTAACAATTATATCTTATTGCACATCCTTTTCAAATCACAGGTATAATGGTTGACATAGCAGGGGAACACCCCTCCTCAGGTCATCGTCACGAAGCACGACAGACCTCTTAGCATTTCCCATGACAATATATGAAGCCCTACAGAGTATTCTTAGGCATCAAACCTACTTTGGTTAAACAAAATCCTGATCGGATGAAGACATTCAATAATAGGTGTGTCCTCGCCAATTGCCCCTCTTAGGCCTAAGGGAGTGTGACGACACAACCTAAAAGGTAAAGAGAGAGCACAATGGTATTCTTAATACTGGATTGGGCGGACACTCACATGACAAGATAAAGATTGTGAAGCTGCAAAAATATAACAAAGATTGGATAAACACGTTTAGTCGGCAAAAACGCCCAAAACTCAAACTTTCCATTAATCTTTTATATTTACAAACAATAATAGTACATGTTTAGTCGGCAAAGGCTCGCCCAAAGCATTTACAATTATTAAAAAACAAAATATCAAGAAGGGGGAAGCCTCAGAGCAAGGTAGTCAGCAACCTTAGCTCTCCTCCCGTCATCAGGGGCAGGATCGAATTCCTCAACAACTTCATTTGTGTCCAACTCCAGTAGCCGCCGAGGAATAGCATCGATAGGAATCCATCGGTCATCTCGCCTGAATGGATTGGGCATCAGAGTAGAGGGAGACATCTCATGCCGATACCACAATATCGAATTTCTCGGGACCTGCAGCTCTTTGAGAGCACTCAACCACCCCATGATGAAGGAAAGCTCCTCGAACTCTGATAATCTTGTGGGAGCATCCAACCAGCCCTGATCATAGCCATCAGTCCACACTTGGCGAGGGCCCTTCTTGAATAAATGCCGCAGTCGGGTGACGTTCCTCTGGAGCCCAGCAGCAGTTACGTAAGCTCGCTGGACATCGCCGTGCAGCTCCTCCATTTCCATCTCACGCTGCTCCTCAGCTTCCCTACTCCTACCCCGCGTACTCCTACCAGCTCGCGGGAGGGGAGGCCGAGCAGCTCGCGACGAGGAAGAACCTTGTAGGACTGCCGCAGCGGTGCTCGGCGAATGCTCCTTAAGCTTCGAGACCTCCCGCCTCAGGTCGTCATTCTCCCGCTGAAGAAACTCCACGACTTGATTGATCTCGGTGGCCTCCAGTAACTTTACTCTCAGCTCGCTGACTTCTTCTTGCACTGAAGCTCCGATCTCTCCCATTTCCTGGAGCCTGTCCTTCAATTTGGCCACCAGCTCAGACTGATCCTTATATTTCTGGTTCCTTGATTTAGCAAACCTACAGAGCCTAGCAAAAGCCTGGCGAACTGCAGGGCTTGCATTAGGACCCAGAGTCCTACCTAATTGGGAGGTAACAGGAACATAGTCATCCACATCAACCAACTACAAGTAAAAGCAAAAGGAAAGAAAGGAATCAGCATAAACAAAAATAAAGTCTTTTCATTGATAACGAGCGAGGTTACATCAGAACAAAAAAGGAAAAAATTACAAAGAATCCCTATCACTTAGCAACCTCGGTGGATGGACCTTTGTCTTTATCAGCATCGGCAGGGGCATTACCCTCTGCAGGGGCATCCACTGCCTCCTCGACCAAGGGAGCATCAGAAGAGGTCGCCCGAGAAACAGGATTGCTGCCTTCAGCAGTTGGGGCTGGGTCCTCATCCACGACCGGCTTTGGCCCTGGATCATGCTCGTCAAAGAGTGGGGATGCAACATCCACCCCAGCGGCCACAAGGGTCTTGTTCCACCCCTTCTTGAAGTTCAGACGGCTAATATAGCCTATTTGAACCTCGGCGTATTCATACGCAGCAGCCCAGCCAGAATTGTATGAATGTTTTTTAAGAGTAGCTGCCTGGGCTTTCTTCGCCTCCAGCTGCTCGGCAAGAACCCTGTTCTTCTCCACAAAGTCCAGCTTGCTCGAGCAGACCTGATCATACGACTTCCTCAGCTCGCCGAGCTCCCTAACAGCATTATCTCTCTCGCGAGCAGAATTAGCAAGGGCCGAGGCAGAAGAAGCTCGAGCTGCATCAACAGCCTTCAGATCGGCCTCCAGCTGAGAACCTCTGGCCACCAGAGTAGACTTCTGCTGCTCCAACTCGGTGTTCCTTCTCAGAAGCTCGTCGCGAGAGCGATAGAGCACAGCAAAGTCAGTCACAAACTGCAAAAAACAAGGAAAGGATCAGAAAGAAGAAACCATCAAAACGGATTAGAAAAAGTTGAGAAGTAGAAAAGGAACCTTACCAAGGCAAGCCTCTGGCTAGCTTTCAAAGCCAGTTGATCGGACCCTGACGCCCTCTCACGATCTGCAGGGAGGACTGCCCTCTCAAGCAGCGCAGGGGCGAGCTGAGGAGAGGTGGCCACCGAAGCCCCCTCAGGCAGAGCAGATACTGGGACCAAGGCTTGACCGTACTTGGTCCTCAGTTCCATCTTCCTCCTCCTCTCCTCCTCCTTTTCTTTCTCCCTCCTCTTTCTCTCTTCCACCTTCTTCCTCTCCTCCTCCTTTTTCCTCTCCCTCTCCCTCGCCTGCTCCTCCTCCCTCTTCTTCTTCTCTTGCTCTTGAGGGGAAGGCCGAGAACCAGTAGCTATAGCCCCGGAGACAGTCTTTGATTTTTTGGACCTCTGTGCAAGAAGCACATCATCATCATCATCATCATCTCGGATTAAATTCTTCCTGGGAGGTATTTCTTCACCTGAATTGCTGGTAGTACTCGAGGAACTGCTGCTATCAGCACTACCTCCACCCAAATTACTCACAACACCTGCAGGCTCACTCTCCGAGCTGCTCTCTTCTTCGTCCAATTGGATGGGCTCAGCAGAAATCTCTTCGGAAGAGTCAAAGTCCGGAACAGTATCCACAGGTCGGGCTATGAAGCTGGATCCTGTGTTCTTGTATTCAAGCAGAAAAGCAGCAGACCTAGGATGCTCGCCGTCACCCAAGGGTTCCCTGATGTTCCAAGCTTTCACCAGTTCCGAGATACGAACCTCGCTGAGAGCAGGCTCCAAGTTCTTTATCTTCGCTGTAAAAGAAAAAGCAAGGAGAAGTTAGAAAAACCACAAAGTCAACAAAGGTTGAAGCAATACTACAACATCTACCTATATATTCTTCCCCATAAAAGGGAACAGTGAACCTCTCAGACCTCGACCCTTCAAATTGGGGGGAGAATTGCCAATTCCTAACAAGAAAACCTTCTTGCCAGTAGTCCTTATGGGAATCAGGTAAATTTACTACCAATACCCTATCAGGGCTCCTAGCCTTAAGGTACAGGACACCTGAGCTCGTTCGAGAAAAAGAGTAACAAAAACAGACCTCGGCAAGCCCTAACTTCGTGCCATACAATTGATTTATCCTATGCACGCCGTTCACTATTTTCCATACGTTAGGCGAACATTGTGCAGGCACAATACTGAAGTAGCTAAAGAAGTGCAGAAATAGATCATTGGGAGGGAAGGTAAGTCCCCCCTGGGAGAGCAACATGACGTGAATCCAATGTGCATCCTCTATATCCCTAACGTTCCTAGGAGGCGAGGCACAACACTCAATCTCTACCCACTCAGGAATACTATAGAATTTTCTAAACTCAGCCACAGACCTATTTCCAATCTTCGCTATTGGAAAAACACAAGAAAAACTACAAACCAAAGAGAAAATGCAAAAAAGCACGAGAGACTTACAAGACAGAAGATCAGGTCAAATGGCGAAGAAGCAACGAAAGTTGAAATCGAAAACAGAGAGTACTAAGCGCAAGAGCTCTCAGAAGACGAAAGATTGCTGGAAAAGCTTGAAGCGACAAAAAGAAATGCGCCTTATTCCAACGAGCCTTCAAGTCTAATCATAGCGCACGAATAGCGAAGCGGGTGCCGCCAAAGTAACTTCACAGTTTTCAAAGAAATCGACCATAATAGCTGATTATTTAAATTCATTGGACCTGAAAAGATGGCCCAACAAATTTAGGGGCAATTGTGGGGACCCTGAATTTAGCACCATAGGCCTGGACGCGTAGCCTCTCCCTAGCGGCCCAAAGTCCAGGCCCATCACCTTCATATCAATCCAATTACCCCACGATCCCATGAAGGGAAGTTGTGGGAAAACACGATTCCATGTAGGGGAGATGGCTAATAAGAAGGAACCCATCACCCCCACTACTCCAACATACACATGTATAAATTAAACCCTAAGTCCGGGGCAAAGGACAAGTTGTATTCTCTGTACTTATTCCTCAGAATATAGAGAAATAACACTGACTGAACCACCGTGGACGTAGGCACTTCTTTGCTGAACCACGTACCCCCGTTGTTGTGTGATTGGTCTTTTATTTATCTTTTCTTGGTTGTTACCTCTTTCATATTTATTTGTGTTGCATAATAATTGTCACCACACATTGCATTATCAAATTTTTCGTGCCATTGCTTGGGTGCTTGTTTTAATCCGTAAAGTGATTTAACAAGCTTACATACTTTTTCTTCTTGTCTGGGAGCCTTGAACCGTTCAGGTTGCTCCATATAAATTTCCTCATCAAGTTCACCATTTAAGAATGTGGTTTTTACATCCATTTGATGTATTTCAAGTCCATTAATAGCAGCTATTGCTATTAACATCCGAATGGATGTAATTCTTATTACCGGTGAGTATGTGTCGAAGTAATCCAACCCTTCCTTTTGCCTATAGCCTTTAGCTACAAGTTTAGCTTTATATTTATCAATTGATCCATCTACCTTCAACTTCTTTTTGAAGATCCATTTATAACCTAACTGTTTTGAAACTGGTGGAAGATCCACTAGTTTCCATGTGTGATTTTATAATATGGATTCAATTTCACTATTAATTACTTCTTTCAAATTAGAAGCATCGGTTAAGGATATTGCTTCTTTATATGATTGAGGTTCATTTTCTAGCATATATGTTAGAAAATTGGGACTGAAAGAAGTCGAGATTCTTGCTCTTTTAGTACATCTTGGTTCATCCTCTATTGGTTCAATAGGTTGATGAGTACCACTTGTAGTAGCTTGATTTGTCCTTTTAGAAGGACCAGATTCTCGGGTCACGTTATACGGGAATTCATTTTCAAAAAATGAAGCGTCCCTTGATTCAATAACCGTATTTACATGAATATCCAAAATCTTAGATTTACAAACTAAGAAATGATATGCACTGCTTTTAGTAACATAACCGATGAATATACAGTCAACGGTCTTTGGTCCTATTTTTACCTTTTCGGTTTAGGAACCATCACTTTGGCTAGGCACCCCCACACTCGTAAATATTTATAGCAAGGTTTTCGATCTTTCCATAACTCATAAGGTGTCTTATGAGTTTTCTTGTGTGGTACTTTATTAAGAATATAATTATCAGATAATAAGGCTTCCTCCCACAAGTTCCGTGGAGCTCCTGAACTTATTAACATAGAGTTCATCATTTCCTTCAATGTACGTTTTTTTGCGCTCAGCAATGCCATTCGATTGAGGAGAATAAGGAGCGGTGGTTTGATGAATAATTCTATTTTCGGAACAAAATTCCTCAAATAGATATTCATATTCACCTCTTCTATCACTCCTGACAGCCTTTATCTTTTTGCTTAATTGATTCTCAACTTCATTATTTTATTGTTTAAATGCATTATTTTATTGGGTTTGGACACTGGACGGATTTCCATGGCTTCTCCGTGGGATCGCCACTCTCAGATCTGCAACCACCATAGCAACCCAAGCACAACACCACGAACCACACCACATCCATCCACCTCCCTATCACCACCATATCGCACCCAGCCCCATAACCTTCGATCGCCGGAAAAAGAAGCCTAATCAGGACCACGAAGAAAGAGGGTAGGGGAAACGTGGTCTTCACCGGGGCTAAAATCACCCAAATCTCCCATATAGAGAAACGGCCGACCCTTACCAGACTTGAATAGGTAGAGAAAGACCAAGGTGAGATAGAGAGAGAGCGGGAGACTAGAAAGAGAGATCAAAGTGAGCGGGAGAGAAAAAAAATTGTGAGGGGTATTATTTTTTTAGGGCTTTTATATTTTAGTTAACTGTACTCAATTTTGGCACACTTTAAAACAGTGCCAAATTTTGGCACTGTTTTAAAGTGTGCCAGATTTTCATTAAACCGTGCCAGAATCTGGCACAGTTTTAAACTGTGCCAGATTTTTAATATCAAGGTGTGCCAATTTGCTGTTTTTGGTGTAGTGTAAATATACATAGCAATATTTTGTGCAATCGTCAATAAAAGTAATAAAATATTTTTTCCCATTTCTAGTTTGTACAAATTTTAAATCACAATTATCCGTGTGCATTAAATCTAGTGGTTCGGTTATCCTATCAATAGAATGAAAATGTAATCTAGCTAATTTTGATTCCACACAAATATCACATTTATGATTTTTATTAATATTAAATTTTAGCAAAAAATCCTAGTTAATTAATCTACATAAGGTATCAAAATTAACATTCCTAATCTAGCATGCCAAATATTAGATTACTCAGTCATATAAGTAGAACTAGAAATTTCATTCGCAGGGGATGCCTTAGGCATCGTAGTTATTACATTCATTTTAAAGAGCCCCTCAGATTGGTTGCCCTTTTCCACATACACATCATTTTTAGACAACACAAACTTATCAGAAACAAACACAAGTTTAAACCCATTCTTGCTTAGAAGCGATCCAGAAATCAAATTCTTGCGATTGTCAGGCACGTGCAACACATTGTTAAGAGTCAACTCCTTTACCGAAGTCATCTTCAGAATAATCTTTCCTTGTCCCACGACCTTTGAACCGAAGAGTTTCCCATAAATAGAGTCTCATCATTTTTCAAAGCCTTATAATTAGTTAACATCCATTTGTTTGCACAAATGTGGCGTGTAGCTCCAGTATCCACCCACCATTCCTTGGTATTTTCTACTAAATTTCATTCAGAGACAACAGCAGAAAGATTCATATCAGCGATTCCATCGAAAATGTTCTCACCCTCGGTCACATTTATTTGTGCATTGTTATTTTTCGTATTTTTTGGTTTGCGACAGTCGCTTGAGCGGTGTCCTGACTTGCCGCAATTGTAGTATTTGCCTTCGAACTTCTTTCTTTTCTTAGATGTTCCTTCTCCGCTATGCTTACGTTTGGATTTAGGACCTTCAACCACATGAGCCTTAGACTCCATGATGTTCTTTCCATTTTTCTTTTGAGATTCACGATTATCTTCTTCAATTCACAGTCGAACTACCAATTCTTCAACATTCATCTCCTTGCGTTTGTGCTTGAGATAGTTTTTAAACAAATTCCAAGATGGAGGTAATTTTTCAATTATAGTCGCCACTTGAAAAGTGTCACTGACTAACATTCCTTTAGCATGAATGTCATGAAGAATAACCTGAAGTTCTCAAACTTGTGTAATAACCAACTTGGAGTCAACCATTTTGAAGTCTAGAAAACGGCCCACGATGAATTTCTTCATACCTGCGTATTCAGTTTTGTACTTCTTCTCCAAAGAATTCCATCATTCTTTTGCGATTTTCATAGTGCTGTACACATGATAAAATGTCTTGTCCAAGTACGCCAGGATGTAGTTACGGCACAGATAATCAGAATGTTTCTATGCTTCAACAACAAACTTTTTCAGTCTCATCTCCTTCTTTCAAAGGTGGACAATCCTCATGTACGAACCTTGCCAATTGGAAAGTTGTGAGGTAAAAGTACATTTGTCCATGCTAACGTTTGAAATCAGTCCTGATAAATTTTTCCGATTTCTCCCCATGTGGCATGGTTATGGGGGCAACAATAGGTGCATGTTTCATATTCACGTTAGGTGGAATGTTCACGGTAGGTGGTGGAACTGTGATTGCATTTTCTGATTCCATTTCTGTTACAAAAAATATAATTTTTATCAATAATAGTATTAATTTGTAATGAAATTTTAAAAACAGAATACAAAATTCTGTAAAAATTCTGTACATCAATTTCCTCCAAATATAGTTAAGAATAACTGAATTCTAACAAGGATTCTAAATAATATTCTGAATTATATAACACAAAATTAAAGTAAAATATTCTACACAATATTCTGAATTCTATATCACAGAATTAAATTGAAATATTAAACACTAGTTTTTACTAGTCTAAATTAATAAAAATTCGAGTCAAATAGTTTTTAATGAACAGATTGTGCCCCACCGGCACCATGTCCTCCAGTCCTCCCCTGATGGCTAGACTCTCCCGATCTCTTGCCCTCAGCCATATGAAAGCGGTGATCCTGGCAGTGTAACAAAGCAGCGTTAACCACATCAGAATAAGTGTCCAACGAAAGGTTCCCTAACAGATGCTGACGGATCCTCCAAGTCAACCCGTCGGTGAATTTCTCAATCTTCTTCTTTTCTGTCGGTATCTCATCCGGAACGATATTCAACAGATTAGTGAACTCGGCCTCATACTCGGCCACGGTCTTACCCTCCTGCTTCAGACTCATCAATCTCCTCCTCATTTCCGTATGAACATCTGACGAAAAGTACTTGCGGTCTAACCGCACCCAGAACTCCTGAATAGTGAGAATATCCCTCTCCTCTACGGTGGTAATAGACTCCCACCACTGCAATGCAGACCCAACTAGCTTGAAAGTAGCTAGCACCTGCTTCTGAACATCCGTGCACTCATACATCCTCAAGTGCCGCTGTATATCCTTCCTCCATTGGCTCGAGATTACCACATCTGAGCTACCTGCAAACTCTGGCGGATGCGCTTTCTGAAAAGCGTCTCGTACACGTTCCCAAGCAGACGGGAATGCATTTGCCTGTACTAGCGCGGCAACCGGCGCCTGAGGTGGTGCCTGCTGAACTATGGCAAGTGCGGCATTTACCGCTTGGGCTACTATGGCTGCAACCTCAGCGGCGTTCATCGTGCCCTGAACTGGTGCGGGCTGTAGTTCTGGCGTTGCATTCCTGGGGACCCGTGGTGCACGTCGTGGAGGCATCTGAAATAAGAATGAAGTTTATAAGTTCGCAGTTATAAACTTAAAGTAGATGAAGAACGTAGCATATACAAAAGAATACAACAGTCCTAAAATATAGGGCTCTACATCAAAGAAAGCTCAGCGGAAACATAATAAGCCGTTCAGATCCTAAAGGTCACTAGAACCTGATGCTCTGATACCACCTGTGACATCCCGACTAATTAAATACCGGGTAGCTACTCCTTTATTAACTTAAATCAAAATGCCAAGTTGGCTCAGTTAATAGCATCACTGTCGAAAACATTTTTTTACTAACCACCTAGTATTTAAAAAGTAAGTTGCCAAATTTTAATTAAAGCCTGATTAACATGCAGTAAAAGATTTAAAGCAAGAATAATATCACCATTCACCATAACGAAATAATAGAATAACCAACACATGATATAAATAAATCTGGAGGAAAAACTCCTCACAACAAAATCCCACCACTGAAGTAAGTAACGAAATACTGAATACTAAATCAATACATGCCAAAGTCTGAAAAACTGAAATGGAAATGTCTCTAATAGAAATTGGGCAACATGCCCTACAACTGAGGAATACTGAGTATGGAATCCAAATGATATAAACGTCTAAAAGCAAATCCCTGTAGCTTCCATAAGCAGCTACAGCTCGTCATCTGAGTGAGAATCCTATGCATGGTGTCCTTGTGGCTGGGCACCTAAAAATGGTTTTACAAAAAAAATATATTTGAAAGCAAATGGGTCAGAGCCCGAATGTGGAGATATTTTAAAAACCTGCAAGTGCTTTAAAATATTTAAAACTGTATACGCAAAATACATGTTAGGACGTGCTCTCACATGAGATACTCACCTCTCGTCTAACTGTGCACCCCTAACGTTCCTGTACCCATTCATGTGTTATCTCATAACTATCTAATTCTGAAGAGTTTCTAACACTACTACTCGGTTCACGTTTAATTTCCAACCTTAACAATTAAATAGAGAGTTCTACTTTAATTCTCGGTTTCCCAATTATTAACAAAACCATTTATAAATATAAGTTCCCTTTTTATCTACATAACATTACCATAACTATACTCACAATTTAACATAGTAATTTCCTTCTCGTTTAACCGTATATTTTCACATCATAAATATACAATACAAGCACCCAAAGGCTAAGCTGCGGTGCACACATACTCTGCTATCCATCCCGGTACATCACGTACATAAGGATCACGCATTCCGAATCTCTCAGGAATCGTTTAGATAACAACATCATAAATAGTGGAGGCGAACACAGTCACATCACATGGGTCACGCACATACCTACGCTCCCACGATCAACAAACTTATTAATATCCCAATAAGTCCTTCTATGACCTATGTTCATCGAGGTAACCAATCTAAATCCGGGCAACACAAGGATAAGAAGGCCCTAAGCGAACGTAAACCTCCCGTGATAGCAAGTATGGTAGGTATGTCATACACATACAATTATATACTAAGCATTCACACATCTTAAATATCTCGATATTAATAAAGGTATACTCTACATCTTTATACCATTATTCCAAATTCATATATTTCAAGTATCCCGATAATATAGAAATTAAATTGTCGACACGTCTCACGTCGTAGTTTCTTAAACTTAAAACCTATCTCGAATAGACTATTAAGTTCCTCTTATTCCCCCATATAACATCTTTACACCTAAGGTCTTTACTTCTCCCCCAAACCTTATTTCATCAAATTATTCAAATTTACCCTATTAACCCAATTATTATCTCAATTATCGAATTTCATTAATTTAGAATAATTCCCCAAATTGAATTCCAATTAAGGTCCAATCTCATAATCATGCCTACTGGTCTTCCTTAAGGTTAAGGGTATTCATAAGGTCTCCAATAATGTCATTCAAGGATTAACACCATTAAAATTTAATTAGGGAAAAACTTTACTCATTCTGGGAAGGTCGATCGATCGACCTTTACCTTCGATCGATCGATGGTGGTCGATCGATCGACTGAAGAACATCGATCGATCGAACGCACTAGGTATGGTTACGGACTGCTTCGTTTTGCAGTTACCAATTCGTCCCAAAACACCATTTTCAAGCATGAAACTCTAAGACAAGGTTACAATATCATCATACTATCATTCTACAACAGTATTAACATTCTAAAACCCATAATTCATTATTCAAAGGCTTTGTTTAGATCAAGTCTACATCAAAAATTTCCAGATTTCTTCCCCATTCAAGAACATCAATAAACTACTACTAAACTCCATTTTTAGATCATCAATGGTTCTGTTTAGAACATATAATTCGTCCAGAATATTACTACAAGCAATCCCTAACATAATTCATAACTTTTAACTTCCAATATATGGGTCTAAATCATCTTCCAAGATCAATTTCGAAAATTCCTAAACATGGAAAAGCATAGCTTGAATCAAATGAATTTAAACCACTTGCTTTAATCTTTCTCTGAATTTGATGTTGAATTTGAAGGTTGAATCTGTCCTCTATCTCTCTTTCTGCAGAATTCTTTCCTTTCTCTCTCTCTCTACAAGTTCTTCCCAAGGATGATGATAATGGAGGTGTGTTTGGTTTTTGGTAAGTTGGGACTATATTTCAACTTCTCCCGTAGCCCATTAATTCTTTTAGTGTAGTTAGTGGGTTTAGTGGGTTAAAGAAGAAGTCAGATTTCTATTCTAATTTTCGTCACTTTTAATTCCCAAAAATACGAAATTACCAAAATACCCTTTATGATGCCGGTATGGCCTAAAAATACCCCGGGACCCAAACTAAACTCCCGGCTAGTGTTTTCTGACTAACTCGACCCTTCCGGACGCGTTGGCGTACTCAAAATGAACATACGGGTGATAAAAATAAAATTCACTTTTTAATTCAAATAATTATATTCCTGACGCGACTGTCACGCGCGTCCCAACAAAGTTTCCCAAATTGCCGTATTTCAATCTCGTGACAATTTCAATATTTTCCAATATTCATATAATGCCAAGTATACACATTATAATAAAATACTAACTCACATCTCGTTAATATTATAATCCGGATTAATTTCTAATTAATAAACATTTAATTCAATTAATTCCCAAAAATAAATATCATAGAAAATACGGGGTATTACATTTATTCCCTCCAATGTTCTATGAGGTTGATGAATATTGTCTCCCAAGATAGAATGAATTTTTTAAATTAATTATGTAGCACGACAATAATTAATTTCAACGAATACAAATCTGTGTTATGCTTAACCAAAACATGAATATGCAATGCAGAAATAAGGAGACAGATTTTCTGGATTAAAGAAATAATGCAGGAGCATTTTTGGAATTTTATGGAGGGAATTTTTTTCTCCATTTGAAACCGTGGAGGGAATGTAGTATATATAGCAAAGGTTATGACTGTTGGGAACCGTCAAAATAAAAAATAACTACCAAAACAGTTAACGAAATTAACTGTTGGCTCTTGGTAAATAACTGACATACAGTTAATTTAATATTAATTAATTTCGTAATTAATAGATAAAAGCCCAAAAAATTAATTAAACTTGGCCCAAAAAGGAAAGAGATTTTTACAATCCCAAGCCCAACACATGCATAGTGTAGGCCTTCTCCCCTTCAAAGAGTTGGGATACCCCAAAGGCATACAAACCTTAGTCCATACTTGGGGTGTTATTAACTCTTCAATTTTCTACTACTCTTCTAATGTGGGACAAGAATTAAAACACACCATATTCATTAACTTTCATTGCTTTATGAGTCACTTTAGACATAAATATATCATTTATAACTTAATGGAATTGGACATGTGAATATACCACGTTAATCTCCTCGCGTAGGAGAACGCGTTTATATATGTTCCCCCAAATATTGAGGTGTGGGTCCCATTTAAATTTGAGCTCAAAGTAACTCAAAATTTTTGTCCAAATACCAATTTTCTAACACTTTAAAGGAATAAAATTCTAGACCTCACGTGCCAAATGACTATATTAATAAATATTTTAGCACTTTAGTAGTTGAGCGCAGCTCGCAGAGACACCTCACCTCAATGCATGTATAAACTCAATACATTAAGGTCAAACAATTCGAATATGAAAAATCGAAAAGAAAAAAGAACAAAAAACCATAAAAAAATACCCAAAATAAGATCCAATTCATTTGTTGTTGGAATTGTTCTATGGAAAGAATGAAATATTTAAATTAATTTCTACAAGGAACATTATGGGAACGCTGTCTTTTAGGAAAAATTTCTCCCAATCCGCTTGAGACAGAACCATGAGTACACTATGGGTTTTATAGAATTTGCCTTCAGGATACAATGCAGTGTATGAACAGTTGTTTGATTCAAACTATATACTTTTTGATCAAGCTGAGAACACTCTGAATTTGTAATCTTGTAATCCCAAAATTCCGAGGACAAAGATAAGATAAATTATCAATTTTCGGTGTCCAAAACAGAGGCCTGGAACTCTTTTTATAGCCATTTCTGTGACTGTTCTTCAATAGTCACAGCTCTTCATGTAGCGACTCAGCAGCCGTTGGATCGTGCCTGTTTGGAATAACTTCGATCTAACGGCTCAAATTAGGCGTCACATCGTAAGCGAATGGACATCCCCTACACGAAACGCTACAAGTTCATCTAACAATTCAGATCAAGTCGTTTCGAATTTTAAACCCTTTGATCAAATCGTTTAATCACAACCGTTGATCTGTTTTACTTCGTTAAAACTTTAGGCTCCGAAGTGCCAAGCGACGATGCGCACGTGCGAAGTGCCAAGTTCGCGTCAAAGCGCGCAATGCGCCCTAAGTCGCTCAATCCCCCTTTCACGCGCTGCGAGTCGCGTGTCGTGATTGGTGGTGCTTAAGCACCAGCGCAATGCGTAGGATCATAGCCTCTTGTTTGACTTATCAACTAAGAATCTTAGTTGTCCTTTAGTTGATATACCACTACTTTTTGTAGTAATCTCCAATGTGGGACAAGTGGGACTTTGATCACTCCCATATCTTTCACACCCATTTGCTCATGTTTCTTCCTTCTAAAAATAAAACCCAAACTAAGTTTAAAATAAAACACCAATTAATATAATAAAATTAACAACTAAATATTATATAATAATATATAAATGTTGAAATTTATCCAACATTCCCCCACCAATTTCAATATACACAAGAGAGGATACAAAGGATTGATTACAAAACAAAAATAGAAAACTTTTGGCTTTATCCCTGAAATCTAGTACATAAATGAGAAGTGTCTTCCGGACTTAAACTTCCATATAGTGTAAACAATTCAAAGCTTCATCAAGGTGTTGTGGTGAACGTATCTTGAACCAAGTACCTTTTTGAGACGAGCCGGAACTATCACATATACTGATTTCTCAGTTTATAAGTGTTCTTCTACCATGCACATTTATGGCCTTGTGCTAATCCTGATTTCATGAGCGCTTTAGGATCGGTCTTGATTCCATAGAAAGAGACCACACTTTCGACACTCATATAGGTAAATCAACTTTAGTGATTCTGCGAGTCACACTTATATGATTTATTAAGAAGTAACCTTCATCCTATAACATGTAGAAAACCAACACTAGGCACATAGGAATGAAACTTTTGTATAAAATTCCTAGTGTTCCATAACTATAATTTAACTTGTTTGTACCACATTGAACTCTATCTATATTTTCAAGATATGAGTTGGGTTCCCATTAAATATAATTGTGTTATTTTATAGACCTTAGTCCCATTCCTTTTGAGGTGATATATATCATCTCCCTAACAGGACCTTTAGTCACAAGATATTCTAAATTCTTGTTCGTTTTAACGTAGTCGACTGTAATTACTCCTTCCATGAGTAATTTTCTTATAGTCTGATGCCTTAGACTAATGTGTGTCTAGATTTTTCGTTATAAGTTTTGTTCGAAACTTTATAAATTGTGGCTTGGTTATCACAACTTATCATAATAGAAGGAGATGGCTTTTTTTTGTAAAGGAATATCAGATAACACATTTCTAAGCCATTCTGCTTCTTTACATGCATCTGCTAGGGCTATAAATTCAGATTGCATCGTTGAATATGACACACATGTTTATTTCTTGGATCCCAAAGAGATAGCTGCTTCTCCTAGCGTAAAAATCTAACCAGTAGTTAACTTGGATTTTGATTCAAGATTATTCCAACTTGAATCACTTTATCCTTCTAAAATAGATGGATATCCTACATAATGTAAGCCATAATCCAAAGTCCTCTTCAGTTATCTAATCACCCTAGAAATTTCATTCCAGTGCTTTTGTCCTAGATTAGTCGTAAATCTACACAAAACACTCACTGCATAAGCAATGTCTGGTCTAGTGCAATGCATGACATACATCAGACTTCCAATAATACTAGCATATTTAAGTTGGTCCATAGCACACCCAGTATTTTTCATTAATTTGATACTAGGATCCACTGGTGTAGTAACTGGCATAAGTTCAAAATGATTATATCTTTTAAGAACTTTTTCTATATAATAAGATTGAGATAATGCTAAAGAATTATTCTTTCTTACAATTTTGATTCCTAAAATCACATCAGCTTCTCCAAGATCTTTCATATTAAATTTTGATGATAGAAACCTTTTAATTTCTTCAACATATTTGAGACTCAACCCAAATATTAACATGTCATCCACATACAAGAAAATAATAACACCAACACCGTTTTCAAATTTACTATATATACATTTTTCGGCATCATTAACTT
This sequence comes from Sambucus nigra, assembly GCA_949130495.1. Classification (NCBI taxonomy): domain Eukaryota; kingdom Viridiplantae; phylum Streptophyta; class Magnoliopsida; order Dipsacales; family Adoxaceae; genus Sambucus; species Sambucus nigra. Next base: position 323,166,229 of record OX422213.1, read on the forward strand.
TATATCCATGGGATATTACAATATTATCAAACTTCTCATGCCATTGCATAGGAGCTTGTTTAAGGCCATAAAGAGATTTAACCAATTTACATACTTTCTTTTCTTGGCCAGGTAAAAACAAACCCTTCGGGTTGTTCCATATAAATCTCTTCTTTTAAATCAACACTTAGAAAATAAGTTTTGACATTCATTTGATGAATTACTAAATTATGAATAGAAGCAAGAGATATTAATATCCTAATGGAACTGATTCGAGCAATAGGAGCATATGTATCAAAGTAATCAATTCCATATTTTTGCTTATAGCCTTTTGCAACTAATCTTGCCTTAAATTTATTTAAAGAACCTTCCGGATTTAATTTCCTTTTAAATATCCATTTGCACCCAATAGGTTTAGCTCCGGGGTAAAGATCGGAAAGAACCCAAGTTTGATTTGACAAAATTGAGTTCATTTCATCATTGATGGTTTCTTTCCCCAAAACAACATCCCTAGATGTTACCGCTTCATGAAATGTTGTCGGTTCATCTTCTATATTAAGAACAATTTTTTTTTATTCTTAGTTTCATTTAAATCCCCTTCAACCAAATAGATAACAAAGTTGGGCCCATATGTTCTTTCAGTTCTTTGTCTTTTACTTATTCGCGGTTCAACGTCATTTGTTATTTTCGAAGAAGATATTATTTGTGAATTTTCTTCTGAAGGTGAGGAGTCAACAGTCGGATTATTATTTTCTAAAGCTTGATTCAAAGTACTAAACTTTGTTAGATGTTCAAAGAATTGTACATCTACCGACTCAATGATTTCTTGAGTTTCAAGATTTAAAAATCTATAAGTCGTACTATTACTAGAGTATCCAATAAAAACACATTTGTAAGTCCTATTTCCTAGTTTAGGTCTTTTAGGTTCGGGTTTTCTTACATAAGCAAGACATCCCCAAACTTTAAGACGTCTAAGATTAGACTTACGATTAAACCATAGTTCGTATAGTGTAGTATCCTTATTTTTCAACGGAACTCTATTTAAAATATAACATGCGGATAAAATCGTTTCTCGCCACATCGACAAAGGTAAACCAGAACTGATTAACATTGCATTTATCATATCAACTAAAGTCCTATTTTTCCTTTCCGCTGTTCCATTTTATTGTGGCGTATAAGGCGCCCTAACTTGATGGATTATCCCATGAGTATTACAAAATTGTATAAACTCACTCGGGTAATATTCACCACCCCTATCGGATCGTAGGACTTTAATTTTTCGATTTTTTTGAGTTTCAACTTCTGCTTTAAAAATTAAAAATTTCTCGAAAACTTCGTCTTTACTTTTAAGCAAATATGTATATGCATACTTAGAGTAATCATCAATGAAAGTTAAGAAATATTTATTTTCACCACGAGTCATATTATTCTTCATATCACATACATCACTATGAATAAAATCAAGAATTTCGAATGCCCTCTCAACATATTTAAACGACTTTCTAGTTATCTTTGATTGAGCACAAATTTCACAATTAGAAAGGTTATCAAATTTACAATATGAGATTAAGCCGAGAGTAGTCATATTTTTAATACTTTTGTAATTCACATGACCTAATCTACTATGCCATAAAGAAATAGACTCAACCACATAAGCAGAACTAATATCATTGATTACATTAATTTTGATCATGCTGTTACAAGAGTAGCCTTTGCCAATAAATTGACCATTCTTGGATAAGACAAACTTATCAGATTCATACACAAGTTTGAAACGTCTCTTATTGAGAGGGTCCCCAGACACAAGATTTTTACACGTATCAGGTACATGAAGTACATCCATTAGAGTAAGAGTCTTTCCATAAGTTAATTTCAATTCCACTGTGCATTTTCCAACTACATTGGTGCGAAGATTATTTGCCATCTTCACTTCTTTTCCATCAATTTCTTGATATGTTTTGAATGAAGAGTGGTCTTTGCATATGTGGACCGTAGGGCCGGTATCTAACCACCATCCACTTTCATTTTCAATTGAATTTGCTTCGCATACCATAGCAATAAGATATTCAACATTGTTAGTTTCCTTCAACCCTTGTTTTTCCTTAAATGCCTTCTTTTTAAGATGACATTCTCGATAATAATGGCCCGGTTTGTGACAAAAGAAACATTTTCCATTCTTTTTCTTATTTGCACCTCGATTCTTGAATTTTAAATCATTCTTTGCTTTAAATTTTGAGTCTTTAGTAATCTTGGATTTTTAATCCTCAACCATATTGGCTTTTGAATGACCCTCACCTTTGTTCATCCTTCTTTTCTCGAATACGAGTATCATCTTCAATACGAAGGTAACGAAAAGGGATTCCACAGTATAAGTCTTTTCATCATGATTAGTTTTCTTCTTAAAGCCATTCTAAGAGGATGGAAGTTTTGAAACAATCACCCCTACTTGAAATTCACCTTGAAGCTTAATTCCAGTGGCTTTAAGGTCACCAACAATCTGTTGGAGTTCATGTGCTTGTGCAACGACAAATTTATCATTACTCATTCTAAAATTCATATAGTTTGAAATCAGAAACCTATGGTTGCTCGCTTCCTCGTTTTGATACTTTGTCTCCAAATCCTTCCATAATTCCTTTGCCGTTGGAATCATTCGATGAGTGCTATAAGAAGTTTGAGACAAAGCATTGAGGATGTGTCCTCGATACATAAATTCGACTTCTTTTCTCTTCACACGTTTTTGCTTTATTTCTTCGGTGTCTTCAGGTGTGGGCTCGGAAATTTGCTCAAGGTTGTCATCTAGAATGTATGTTAGTTTTAGTGATGTGAGGAAGAACATAACTTTCTCTTGCCAACGGGTCAAATTTTCGCCATCAAAACGGTTGAGTCGGATTAGGTCTTGACTAATGACTTGGATAGATTGTGCCACTGTTCCTTCCATTTGAGTGGAGTAATAAGTAATTTTTGCCTAAAACCGTGGGAATTGTTATATGGAAAGAACGAAATATTAAAAAATAATTTCTACAAGGCACGTTCAGGGAACACTGTCTTTTAGGTAAAATATCACCCAATCCGGTTGAGACAGAATCATGAGTACACTATGGGTTTTATAGAATCTGATATAATGCAGTGTATGAACAGTTGTTTGATTCAAACTATGTACTATTTGATCAAATCGATAACACTCTGAATTTGTAATCTTGTAATGCCAAAATGTAGAGGACGAAGAGAGGAGAAATCAACAATTTTCGGTGTCCAAAACAGAGGTTTGGAACTCTTTTTATAGTCATTTCTGTGATTGTTTTTCAACAGTCACAGCTCTTCATGTAGCGACTCAGCAGCCGTTGGATCATACCTGTTTGGAATAGCTTTGATCTAACGGTTCAGATTAGGCGTCCCATCGTAAGCGAATGGATGTCCCATACACGAAATGCTACGAGTTCTAGGGGTGTTCGCGGTTCGGTCCGATCCGGTTTTTAATGAATTTAAGGACCGGACCGATTATACCGGTCCTAAAAATAACAGGACCAAGATCGGACCGATTAAATCGGTTTTTCGGGCTTAGTCGGTCCGGTTTTTTATATGGTCGGTCCGGTCAAACTTGTCGGTCCTAATCTTATTGAAATAATCTTTTTAAAAATAAAAACTGCCCAAATTTTATTATAAAAAACTTCTCAAATATCATAAAAACTGCCCAAATTTATCCAAAAAACTGCCCAAATTTTATCATAAAAACTGCTCAAATTTTACTATAAAAACTGCTCAAAATTTATCCAAAAAACTACTCATATCTTACTATAAAAACTGCCCAAATTTTACCTTAAAATCTGTCCAAACTTATCCAAAATAATAACATAATGTTCAAATTTTAGCATAAATAAAAACTGTCCAAAGATGCCCAAATAATACAATCACATCAAGCTGTCATAAACTGTCCAAATTTGGACATATAAACTGTCCAAATAACACAAAATAAAGCTGTCCAAATTCAACCGCAAGGTTGTCCATAATAATACAAATTAATAATGCGCTAATAAAATGTCTAAATTAATAAATATTAGCCGAAGTAACCGCAACATCCAAAATAATGCAACCATCCATAATGCTGCCCAAAACAATCTCCTCTATAAACCTGAAAATGATCATAAATAATTTTAGAATAGATAGAAAAATAGTCCAAATAAAATGCAACCATGAATATAAAAAAAAAAACAAATTATTCACTTTACCTCAATAATACGAACGAAGTCATTGTCAATCCACAATTGTTGATGTTCCCAACAAATTTATAAAAATAATATGATAATGATTTAAAAAATAAATTACACCTAATAATTTAAAATAATTATGATATATGTTAGTTACCTCCATCCAATTGCTCAAGTTGTTCCACCTCATCCATGGCATCTCTAAGGCTAATTGATTTTGATGAAGACTTGAGCCAATTTTGGGTACAAACAAGCTCTTCCACCGTGTTGGGGGAAAGTGAACTACGAAATGGGTCAAGGATACGATCTCCCATGCTAAATGTCGACTCGGAGGCCACGATTGACACCGGAATAGCCAATACATCCCTTGCCACACGAGAAAGAACTTGGTACCTAAATGAATTACTCTTCCACCATATTAATACATTAAAGCTTTTGTTGGTTGCATCGTAATTAGTCTCAATCAAGTACTTCTCCACCTCCGACTTACTACGCCCTAAACTATCTCCCGACTCTAAGTGTTTTTTAAATTGGGTAGCTAAAAAAGCATGCCCATCAACATCATCATCTCCACCATCAACTACTAATTTAACGACGTCACATGGTGATGCATTTTGTGATGAACCATTTTGCACTTTATTATCACCATACCACTCATACAAACGCACAAGTACATTTTTTGCTCTCCGTGTCATCTCTTTTTCCACACTACTTTCATACATGCTATCAAACCAATATGACACATACCCCAATTTATATCTAGGGTCAAGGATGACCGTAACAAGTAACAACAAGTTTATCTTTTCAATATTCCAATATTTGTCCATTTTCTTAACCATGTTATCCGCCATCGAAGATATGTGATAATCCCCACTTCTTTTCAATTGGTTCAAATTGTTTTGTATTATAACAAGCTCATTGAAAAACAAATTTGAAGTAACAAATAATGAACCCGAAAATCTCAAAGTTGCATTGTAAAATATCTTTAAAAATTTCACAAGTGCCCTCACTTTCTCCCAATCAACACTCAAAGGAGGCCCTAAGATAGTCCTCCCGCCCCTAACCCTCCCCCTCACTTCATCATCCTCTTGGATTTCAAATTCTCCATTAAAGTAAGAAGCATAATTTTTGTCCTCCTCCCCTAACCTTTCAAAAGCTTTCTCAAATTTTTCGGCTACATCTAGTATTAAATAGGTCGAGTTCCACCTTGTTTGAACATCCAAACACAACATACCCTTACTCTCAATTTTCTCTTTCTCTACACACATTTTGAACATTAACAACCTAGAAGGGGAGGACCTCACATACCTCACCGCGTTGTGCACTTTAACAACCGACTCATCCATTTCTTTTAACCCATCACCCACAGTTAGGTTTAAGATATGAGCACAACATCGCATATGCAAATACTCATGTCCTAAAATAGTACCTTTCCAAGATTTGGTTTTCCTTTGCAAATATTTAATGGTACCATTATTAGAACTAGCATTGTCAACGGTTACGGTGAAAATGGTATCAATCCCCCATTCCACTAACAATGATTCAATAACCTTCGCTAGCATCTCCCCCTTATGACTTCGGACTTGACAAAAGTTTAAAATCTTTTTTTGTAACTTCCATTCATCATCAATATAATGACCCGTGAGGCACATGTAATTGATATTTTGAATAGAAGTCCATGTGTCCGTTGTGATGCATATTCTTTTGCCCTTCAAATCACTTTGTAACTTTATTTTCTCATTCAAATATATTGTTAAGCAATCTCTTGCAACCGTAATACGACTTGGGATTTTTGTAAATTTCAGTTGAACAATTCTCACAAATTGTCGAAATCCTTTGCCCTCAACAAACCGAAAAGGCAATTCATCAATGATTAACATCTTAGCAAGAGCATCACGGCAAGCTTCTAAACTAAAACCAATTGCTACAAGACTAGGACACTCCCCATCTTCTTTTTTAAATGACAAATTTTTTTGTTTCTCATCACACCTTCCCGGAAATTTCTTACACTTGTTGATGTGGGCCAACATATTTTTAGTTCCATTTTTATTTGGATCACAAGCATATGTTGAGGGACAATAATTACATTTTGCCCTACGTTTGTTTGGATCACAACCTTGAATTTGGGTAAAATGCTCCCAAGCATTCGATTTTCGTTTCGAACATTTAACTTCTGGATTTATAGGGGGTTTAGGAGGGACATTTGTACCTTGCATTACAGCTTGGGTAGAGGGAAGCCCACCTTCATTTTCATCCATTTGGGCGGCCATTATCTACAAAATATACCATATAAATTTAAACAAGTTATACCATATGAATTATCATATGAATTTAAGCAAGTAACACTAAAAAATATACTAGTCAAATAAGCAAAACCCATATTGGTATGTTGTATATCAGCCTCTAAAACTTTCAAAGAATCAAAACAAAACAGTTTTTAAAAACAATTTTTTTTTGTAACTAACTGTTTTTAAAAACAGTTTTTTTTATAACAAACAAACAACTTTCAAAGAATAAAAACAAAAACAGTTTTTAAACACAGTTTTTTTTGTAACTAACTGTTTTTAAAAACAGTTTTTTTTTATAGCAAACAAACAATTACAGATTTTTATAACAAACATTTTTTTTTTATAATCAAAACAAAAATACTAACAGAAACACATCATACAATCAAATAAGCAAAACCCATATAATGTTGTATATCAGCCTCTAAAACTTTCAAAGAATCAAAACAAAACAGTTTTTTTTGTAACAAACAGTTTTTAATAACAATTTTTTTTTATAGCAAACAAACAATTACAGATTTTTATAACAAACATTTTTTTTTATAATCAAAACAAAACAGCTTTTTTATATACCATAAGCGTAAATTTGAGCCAAAAATGGATTGGAAAAAGGTACCAGCAGTAGCAGCAACGGACGGAGAAGGGGCAGACGGACGGAGAAGGAACGGACGAGCGGAGAAGGTACCAGTAGCAGGGGCGTCGCGTCGCGGTGTGGTCCAGGGGAAGGGAAACGGCGCTGCGAAGGGTATCAGTAATGGAGATCCGTCTCGTCGCTGCGCAGGGGAGAGGGGAGGTGTCGGTGTGGCACAAGGAGATCCGTCTCGTCGCTGCACAGGGGAGAGGAGAGGAGATCTATCGGTGTGGCACAAGGAGAGGAGAGGAGAGAAGTGCCGCAGATCTGTAAGGCACAAGGAAGAGAAGAAGTGTGCGTGTGTGTAGTTTAGTTTGATTAGGGTTTGTCTTTACTTACTTCCTTTCTTTTTTTTGGACCATTGTACCCCTAATAACTATATATGTATAAATATAAATGCATATATATTAGAGTAACCGGTCCGGGTCGGTCCAGATCGGGTATTTATTAAGGGAGACCGAGGACCGGGCCGGTTAGACTGGTCTGTAAAAAAAAAACCCTGGACCGGACCGATTAAAAAAAAAATCGGAAAAATTATGATGGTCCAGTTCGGTCCATTCGGTTTTCTGAACCCCCCTAACGAGTTCATCTAACGATTCAGATCAAGTCGTTTCGGATTTTAAAACCTTTGATCAGATCGTTTAATCACAACCGTTGATTTGTTTTACTTCGTCAAAACTTTAGGCTCCGAAGTGCCAAGTGCGCGTCAAAGCGCCCTAAGTCTCCCAATCGACCTTTCGCGCCGCGTGTTGCGATTGGTAGTGCTTAAGCATCACTGCAATGCGTAGGATCATAGCCTCTTGTTTGACTTGTTAACTAATAATTTTAGTTATCCTTTAGTAGATATACCACTACTTTTTGTAATAATCTTTCAATGTGGGACAATGTGGGACTTTGACCACTTCCATATCTTTCACACCCATTTGCTCACGTTTCTTCCTTCTAAAAATAAAACCCAAACTAAATTTAAAAAAAACACCAACTAATATAATAAAATTAACAACTAAATATTATATAATAATATATAAATGTTGAAATTTATCCAACATTTGTGACACTTGAAGTGCTGGCATATGTATTTCTTTCATAACACATGCGGTGAATGTATGAGTTTTGAAGAGCAAATAAAATGCATAGCAGCACAGAAACACGCACAAAATATCTTCTCAAGTAGAATTTTGTGCAAATTTGACATTTATGCACTTTGTATAATTGTCTAACATTCAAAAACAATTGCTCTCTGTTGTGTGGTAGCCGAGGTTTGTTTTCTTGGTTTTATGTTCATTCAGAAAATTTGGAATATAACCGTTATATCTTCAACAATCTGTCTCCCTGCCTCTCTCTCTCTCTCTCTCTCTCATCATGATGAAAGGGAAGCCATTACGTAATGAGAAAAATGTGAGTGCGTTGCATGCAAGTATATATTTTTTTTGAGTTCTTGGTACAAAGTACTGCATTGCATCCACTTCAATATTTTTTAATTTTAATTTAGTTCAAATATTTTTATTTTGTTTTAAAATTATTTTTTTTTACATATTTTGGAGAGGGCCTCTAAAAATAAGAGAATATTGAGTACTTGAGGGATTAAATGGATTAAATTAAAAATATGTATCCTTTTTAAAAAATATATATTTATAGTAGAGACTATTCAATAATTAACCTTTCTATTATTTTTCCCTTTTTTCAAATTTAACTGGTTTAAGAAATATAAGATGGAATTTGAAGGTCGACATTTGTGTCCTAGTAAACTTCGATTCAAAATTTCTTTCCTTTTGCCATTCTCCATACCAAAGGGCGAGTATTATATGTTTTTTTTCTTTCTAACCGAAGTTTTCAAACTTTCCCCAAGTTTTTTTTTCCATACTAAAGCCTTTTGGTTTCGGTATTAAAAAGTCGGAATAATATTACTTTTATTTTAAAATACAGCTATTAAAAAACACTGTTTTGATTATTTTAAAAGATGCTTTTTAAAATAAAAACTGTTGAAATACGTTTTTATTCAAAAAATATTGTTTTGTCTATATAAAAACTGTTTTTTTATAACAAGATGTTTTCCTTGAAAAACTGTTTTTATATAAAAAAATGTTTTTATTGCAAACAACTTTACATTATTCGATTTTTTTTAATTAAAAAACATATTTGTGCTATTTAATAAAAACTATGCTTTATTTATTAGTTTAACAAACATTTTTTCATTTTTATAAAACGGTTAACCCGGTATAAAAAATAGATTCTTCTATAAAGAAAAAAACTATTTTTTGATAAATTTTTTTTATAAGAAACTATTTTTAAAAACTAAAAAAATGTAATGGGTTTAACAATTTTTTAATTTTTTAAAAAATATTCTAATAATTTTTCCCAGTTTTTATTTGTAGAAAACACTTAAAAAGTCTTTTTAATTGTAGTACAATTTTTTGAAGTCACATACATTGTTTTATACTATTTTTGAATTTTTTATATAAAAATTTGTAGGTTTGGTATAAAATCAAACTTTATTTATATTAATTTTTTTAACTATTTTCTATAAATAAAAATTGGGTACAATTTATTGATGTGAAATTATAATAAAAAACTTTTTTATATCAGGATGGTTATTTTATTGAAAAACATCTTTTTATAATGGACATGTATTTTGACATATTTTACTTATTTGAATTTATAATATACCGACTTTTTAATAGATGTCGATTAGAAAATTTTCATTTTTTCCATTTTTTTAATTCCTTGGACTTTTTTCGATTTTTTTGAAAATGTTTAAATTTTTTAAACATAATATGATGAAGTTTCTTTATATAAAAAAAATTTGGACTGTGTTTATAATTTGGGGTTTAAATGAATTTTTAAATGGAGGTTTTTCGCAAAACTGATCAAAAGGGGGGATACAAAATGATGATTTTTTTTTAAATGGAGGTCTTTCACAAAACTGATCAAAAGGGGGGATACAAAATGTAAATAGTACTCACCATTTGAATGGAAAGTTACGAGAATAGAAGTGTATTACAAATTTTTAATAAAGTGTGGCAAAACTGGTCACAACAAAGGGGGAGGGGGAACCTCAAAACAACCCTAAAAGGAATAAACAATGTCTTCACAAATAAGAAAGAAAATGAAAATAAGTCCACCACAAATAAAGCAATCAATCGTTTTAGCCATTTCCTTGTAGTTTATATAAAGAAAGATGATATTGAAAAGGAAGTGCAATGAAAGACTAGCAATAGGGGACCTACAGTAATGTTCTTATTTACTTAGGACCCCAGTCATGTTCATGGCATGTTCTAGTCAATATGGTACCAAGGGTGTGTGATAACTAAAAGTAAGTCCTTTTATCTAAACTTCAGCACATAAAGCATGTGGCTCAACAATTAACCTCCTTCCTCACTATATAGGCAGCCTTTTGGTTTATTATGGTTGATTCAGCACCTCACACACATACAGACAAACACACACATATATATTTATTTATATAAATGATGAATTAACAACTTGGAGAAAGTTGAGCTTTCTTGTTTTGAGTTATGCGGTCTAAGAACATGGAAATAGGGAGACAAGATGAAATTGAAGACTTGTCACCATCCCCTCCAACCGTGGGGTTGATGCAGATTGCAGGAAGCAATGGCTTTGGTCACAGCATAGAATTCATGTCACAAGCCTACCTTAGAAATAGAAGCTCTGAGATTGATATAGAAGTCGAGGTACCAAATAACACTAAAGATCGACCCCTTCCCATATATCTCAAGGTAATATGCATTTCAAATATTTTGGTTTTGTTTCTTAAGCTCTGTCAACCTCACTTCCAATCAGGTGAAAGTTGTTTCTATTAATTCTATATTGAATCTTGATGGGAACTTAAATTAGGGGGATATCATCTAAAACAGTGTCAACATGCCCCATATTTTGAATCCTCACCCTCACCAAGAATCGGTGTAAATTACTCACATATTTCACCCTGAGTCAAAAAACGGGGCCTCAACTTTATGATTCATAACTGTTAATTCTCTTTGCATGCAGTTTGAGGATGTGGAATATAAGGTGAAAATCAACCAAGCTTGCAGCCGAAATCCTGTGAAGGTAGTAGTGTCGAAGGTAGCTTCACAGTTGAAAATTGATCAGGATAATAATTACAAGAAGATATTAAAAGGTTTGACAGGAAGCATTGGCCCTGGTGAAATCCTAGCTTTAATGGGTCCTTCTGGTAGTGGGAAAACAACCTTGTTAAGGATAATAGGGGGGAGATTGCATGAAAATGTTACAGGAATCATCACTTACAATGACATCCCTTATAATCCTGCTCTTAAAAGGAGGTTAGTTTTATTGTAGAAATTCTTCACACTATTTTCAAACATCAAGGGTTGTATATGAGCTAATATTGATACTATGCTGCATTGCAATTCTACGAGTTAACAGGATTGGATTTGTGACACAAGATGATGTGCTCTTCCCACAATTGACAGTGGAGGAGACCCTAGTTTTTGCTGCATTTTTGAGGCTTCCTGACAGCATGAGCACAAGGCAAAAATACGAAAGAGTTGAGATGATTATTAAGGAATTAGGCCTAGAAAGGTTTGTATGTAAAGTAATTTTGGAATATGTATGTACATTAATTGTAACATGGTTGTTGTAACGATGTATTTCTGAATTAAATATATAGGTGTCGCCACACACGGATAGGTGGAGGATTCGTGAAAGGGGTATCAGGGGGAGAGAGAAAAAGAACAAGTATCGGGTATGAAATTCTTGTTGATCCTTCTCTGTTGTTGCTGGATGAACCCACTTCAGGCCTTGATTCTACTTCTGCAAACAGACTCCTCCAGATCCTACTAGGACTTGCTAAGGTATATAAACACTAACGCTATGCTTGAATCTCAGAAAGTATAGAGGAAGGCGCAAAGAAAAGAGGAGAAAGATATTTAACAAAAAAAACTACGTAGAATATGAGCTGCATGGAACAAATTAAATGACCAAATTTGAGGTAACACACTCCTCAACAGACTCCTAAATTATCTAACACATAATCCTAGAGAGAGAAATACTATTTTTTATATTAAAAATCAAGGTTTACCTCGAATGAGGCTACAAGGAATTTATTTATAAGTGGAGAAGATGAGCACTAAATAATTTTTTAATCAATGGCACTCCTACTTACAAATAATCATAATAATCATTTGTGCTCACCTATGTCCAAACTTAAAAATAAATAACAAAATAAAATTTTTAAAAATAAAAAAAAATAACAAAAAGGAATAAAAGTACTAATATGCCACAATAATGCTCTCAATTCACGTGAAAATTACATACCCAAATAATTGTGTTAAAAAGAGCATTGGTTTTTGTTTTTAAGGGACCCTAACCAATGTACTTCCAGAGTTCGGTTAGGTTATATAGCAGCTCATAGAATAGTTTTTCACCTCCTTGCGTTTTCTTCTCTACTTTCTGAGATCTAAACATAACATAGTATAATTGTAGTGCAGTCTGATAATGAATGAAAAATATTCAAAATCGCTTACATATGATGGGGTATATAGGCAGGAAGGACAATAATTACAACAATTCACCAGCCTTCAAGCAAGATGTTTCACATGTTCGACAAGGTTCTGTTGATATCAGAAGGCTATCCGATTTACTGTGGGAAGGCGAGAGAGTCGATGGACTACTTCTCATCTCTGAGATTCATCCCTGAGATAGCCATGAACCCTGCAGAGTTCTTGCTGGATTTAGCAACTGGACAAGTGAATGGCATTAGTGTTCCCGAAGATATAAATGCACCTCAAGGCACTCCTGAATATGAGAGGATTGTAATCAGGGTGAGCCTTTCATTCTCGTTCTTACATACATTAGCCCTACATGGAGAAATAGTCTCATGTGTGGAGGACACCGCATGTCCTTGTTCATTATAAATAAGAACTTGTCATATGTACATTTAAAATCCTTATCTGTATAGTGGGAAACATGTGGAACACGTATCGCATATGTGTCATGTCTTTATTTGCGTTGAGCAGTGGCGGATCTAGAAATATGAGTAAGAAGGGACCAAACAAATAACTCGATTTTTGTGGGGGTCAAAACTATTAATATATAAACAAAACCATAAAAGTTTAAAAATATAGGATTAAAATTTGAATGTCTTAGAAGTTTTGAGGGGCCAAGACCCCCTTGCTCTTCTCTTGGAACTTGTTGAGCACGGATACATAATGGCTTCCACGCATGATACTATTTCTTGATAACAAGACACGAAAAACTGCCCCCTTGATGGGGTCCGCTCAAAACCAATACAGTCCTTACACATCTACATAAGTGTGTCTCATTTTCACATTTCTTTTGTCCATTTTATATTTAGAACTCTCTTTGTAAATATTCTCGTGTTTTGACATGTTAGTATCTACAAGTCAAATACAAGAAGGAACTGGAACCTAAGGAAAAAGAAGAGAATCGACGGATAGAAAAGACGCCAGAGCAACTTCGATTAGCCATTCAAGTTAAGAAGGATTGGACAATAACTTGGTGGGAACAATTTACAATTTTGTCTAAGAGAACATTTAAAGAGAGATGGAGAGATTACTTCGATAAGCTACGGCTGGTTCAAGCACTAGGGGTGGCAGTCCTTTTAGGCCTTTTGTGGTGGAAATCTAGTACTAGAACTGAGGCTCAGCTCAGAGATCAGGTAACTCATTCGAATTATAGCTACCTATAAGAGCATCTCTAGACATAATGGAAGAATGTGTGAAACACATTCTGTGAGGTTGTTAAGGAAAAGTAGCTGTAAGCATGCTTGTAAAGCGTATATTCATGCACAGTTTTCGCAAGAGGGGGGGGGGAGGAATTGCAAAAAACCCTGAACTTATAAGTATTTGCAAATAACCCCTATGTGTTCAAATAAGTAAAACTATGTATTTTGTTGCAAAGGTCCCATTCTGGGGACTTTTATGCGACATTTTTTTAGTAACACGGGGGATCTTTGCAAAAAAGTTCATAGTTCTACCCCAGCACTCTCCCCCCCCCCCCCCCCCCCCCCCCCCCCTCCCAAAAAAAAATAAAACCACCCACCCACCCACCAAAATAAAAAATAATGAGAAGCAACTTGCAAAGTCAGAAAAGTGCGTTTACAACACTGGTATACAAGATATATGAATTGAAAAACTCTTATGTGAGGGCAGGAGATGTTCTAACACTCTATTTTCCAGAGAATAATCCTTTTATTTATCTTGAAAATGGAGTAACTTACCCTTTATTTTCAGATTGGATTGATGTTCTACATATGCATTTTTTGGACGTCTTCGTCAATATTTGGATCTGTATATGTTTTCCCATTCGAGAAGAAGTATTTGGTGAAAGAAAGGAAGGCAGATATGTACAGATTAAGCGTATACTATGTGTGCAGCACTTTGATTGACATGATAGCACATGTTCTCTATCCTACCCTTTTCATGTCCATTTTGTATTTCATGGCTGGGTTTAAGAGAACAGTCCAATGCTTCTTCATGACACTATCTGCAATCCTGTTGATAGCCATTACAAGCCAAGTAAGTTGAACTATTTCGAATCTTAGTTGGTAATTATTTGACAATATCAGTTGATCTCTCCTGCAATTACAATCAGGGGGCAGGAGAACTATTTGGGGCTGCAGTAATGAGTATTAAAAGAGCAGGGATGATTGCTTCTCTTATTTTAATGTTGTTTCTTCTCACAGGAGGCTACTATGTTCAGGTATTTTAATTTGTCAATAATGAACACCTTACAAGATGATACAACACAACATTGTTTCTTTTGTTTAACTTCGGGTACCCTCACGAAGTTGGCCATGTGATGTAATAAGGGTGTTTTTTATTCCACAGTCAAATACATTTCTGACAAACCGTTTGATAAGTTGAAAAAGATAAGGGTATGTATGGTTGAGTTTGGCAAAAAGAGTTGGCAAAATAAATTTTATCTAGACAAATTTTATCAAGATAAATATTATTTTTTTCACATTAGGTTATTAAAGAATCAAATGAGATAAACAAGTTTTTAGACAAAATATTTTAATAACACATTTTAGAACGTATTTTTTACAACTGTTTTTAAAAATTTTATTAAAAAGTTTAAAACTGTTTTTATAATATATTAAAAACAGTTTTTATAATATTTTTATAAAACGGTTTTTAAAAAAAATTTGTAAAACATTTTCTTAACAATTTTTATAATATTAAAAACAGTTTTTAAAACATTACAAAACAGTTTTTAAATATTCGTAACAGTTTTTTTAACTATTTAAAACAGTTTTTAATTTTTTTAACACTTTAAAATTATAATATATTCAAAACATTCTTTAAAAATGTTTAAAATAGTTTTTACAATATTTTTGTACTACGGTTTTTTAAAAAAAATTGTAAAACATTTTCTTAACAATTTTTAATAATATTAAAAACAGTTTTTAAAACATTACAAACAGTTTTTTAAACAATCTAAAACAGTTTTTTAAAACTTTAAAACAGTTTTTATAATATATTCCAAACAGTTTTTAAAAATGTTAAAAACAGTTTTTACAATACGGTTTTTAAACAAAATTGTAAAACATTTTCTTAACAATTTTAATAATATTAAAAAGAGTTTTTAAAAAATTACAAAACAGTTTTTTTAATATATTCAAAACAGTTTTTAAATATAATTTTTACAATATTTTTATAATAAAATTTTTAAAAAAATTTGTAAAACATTTTCTTAACAATTTTTATAATATTAAAAATAGTTTTTAAATTATTTTTTAAAATATTAAAACCGTTTAAGAAGTTACCAAATTTGTTGACAAATATTTCTCACTCAAATAGATAAACAAAGTTTGCCAGTACTTTATGCATAATGAGTGTTGTACAATGACAAACAATGCCACGTCAAATTGTGCAACCAAACAATTAAAAAGTTGACAAATTTTCATATTTGTCACCTTTTTTGCATTTATCATGGTAAATAATATCAACCAAACGGACCCTAATTGATTTGGTACGATGTGTTTGTACTTAATATTAGTTGCATGGAAAAAAAGAAATTTTTTAAAACATTTTTCTAGCTTTGTAATTAAACATGTCTTAAATCTACTCTTTAACTTCAATTTGGCCCCTCTGATCTTTCTCATCCTAGAAAGTAATCACTCATGACCTTCTTAAATGGAAGATTAGAGTGGCTAGCACCTTGAGTTTTTAAATTTGGACATATTTTTAATAGCCTCAAATTTTGAATTTAGTGCATATGTAAATTAATATTCCAATAGACTTAAGGCCACAACCTAAAAAACGACAAATAACTAAACTTGTTTAAAAACACTAAAATCTTATATTGAGAGTTACAGCATGTTTTGAATGACGCAATATGATTTGAATGATGCAGCACATCCCACAATTCATGCAGTGGTTGAAGTACGTATCGTTCATGTATTATGGATTTAGGCTTCTGTTGAAAGTGCAATACTCGGGAGATGAAGTATACAATTGTGAAAGCAAAGGAGGATGCAGGCCTCTTCAAAGTTCACCTTCATTCGACACTGTGAATTTGAAGGGTGGCTTGAAAGAAGTTTGGGTTCTGCTGGCCATGGCTTTAGCTTACCGCTTCTGCGCCTACATTTGCCTTCGCAGAAAGATTAACATCTGCCAAATTTAAATCATTTGAATGTATTTTCTATAGATACTTCTTCTATAGAAAGGGAACTGGTTTTATGGGCAGTTTTTACACCATTTTTAATTTGCTTAAACAAAGCTTCAGGGTAGTTCTTATTTATCAATTATTAATTCGTATTTAGTGGGTACAGTTAGATTTATTCATATGTCTAGTCTTGTGATTCAATTATTTGATTTAGATACAGAATAATGGAATAAAGTACACAACAACCAATCACACAAGACAAGAATTTAACATAGAAATGGGTGCAGAAAAAATCACTTTTGTGATTCAATTATTTGATTCAGATACAGCTTAATGGAATAAAGTACACAACCACCAATCATACAAGGCAAGAATTTAACATAGAGATACGTGCAGAAAAAATCACTTTGACCTAGTCCAAATCTATCAAATATGATTATATAAAAAAAGAGCACTTCTATTGGGCCCGAATTTTCGACTGAATTTTCGATTGAAATTACACGTGGTAGCGTGTTATTGGTAGATTCTTTGGTCCCACTGGCGTGAACCCCATAAATCATCCAATAGAAATCCGCCACCTAATTCAGTCCATCCACTTTCGGTCAAAAATTAAGTCTGAATAGCATTTTTGATAAAAAAAAAGGTGTTTTTGAATAAATTCATAAATTCTGTCTCCACCCCACCGATTATATTTGCCCTTATTTAAGTGAACAAAGTAAAAGAAAGACTTTTTTAATCCTGTTTTAAAACCCACACAGCAGATAACAACAATAACAACTGAAATAATTGTATACGAATAAAAATCAAAAACTAAAACTGAACCAATTTTTTCAAAAACAAACTATACAATGTTTTCTCGATTCTTTTTTTTTCACAATAAGACAAAACTCTATAATATGTAAACAAATTCTCTCAACAATTGTCAACAATAAAAAAACACCCTAAAATCATTATCAATCGGAGCAAGTAAAAAAAAAACTCTGGCAAAATAGTTTATAAAACACAACAAATTATATCTGAGAAGCTCCTCTATGCGATTGTCCGTCGCCGTTCTTCATATATGGTGGTTGATCCAACTAAAGAGTTAAGAAAAAAATTACAGTAATGGTTATACAAAGATCTGAAGCGTTAAAAACAAAATACCTTTAAAATCTCAACTGGATCTACAAACGTAGCCTCCCGAACTAGATCTGTGTGCTTGAAATGGTTCAAGTTGAAAAATCTATCCCAAAGTGGATCTGTGCTTGAAATTCATGTGTGTGGATATTGAAGAATCTCGAGTAGAAGGCGCTAAGAAAATGGATACAGGATGCTATCTGAAAGATTTTAGATGGGTAAATTCTATTTTGGTTTTTTCTTCTCTACACACTAGGAGATATGGTGTATTGAGTGCATTTTTACCCATATATGTGGGGTTAATAAGGGTGCGGTCTCTATACAGAAAAAAGGGGCACAAATAAAAGTACCCATAAAAAAGAAGAAGATAAAAGACTCGTCTCACTCAAGCCTCAACATTGATCACAAAAACTCCGGCAATCCAATCGCAACAACTCATAATGTCTTTTTCGCTTGGGAATATATTACAGTATAAAAAACTAGTCTCTCTCTCTCTCTCTCTCTCTCTCTCTCTATATATATATATATATATATAAATAATGCTCTTGTGTGGACTAATCCGCATTTTAAGAGTGCGGACCGTACATGTGTCACTTGACGGTGCACCTAGAAGTTATTGCCTAAATTATAGGCACACTCTCTCTCTTCTTTGGGCTCACCGCCAGGTGACACATGTCCGGTTCGCACTCTTAAAATGCGGACTAGTCCGCACAAGAACAAGACTGAATATATATTTTAAAGTGGTTTACAAAATTATTCAATAGAATTTTAATGACTAATAAGATGTCCGATGAATGGAGAAAAAGTGTTTTAGTACTTATTTATAAAAATAAAGGGGACATACAAAGTTGTTCAAATTATCGTGATATTAAATTAATGAGTCATACAATGAAGCTTTAGGAGAGAGTGATTGAATATAGATTGAGATTAAAGACATCAGTATCTGAGAATCAATTTGGGTTTATGCCTAGGAGGTCAACAATGGAAGCAATCTATTTATTGAGGAAATTAATGGAGATGTTTAGGGAGAAAAATAAGGATCTTCATATGATTTTTATAGATTTGGAGAAGGCGTATGATAGGATACCCAGAGATATAATATGGTGGATTCTACATAAAAGAGGAGTGACTCGCACATATATTGATGTGATAAAGGATATGTATGATGGTGCGGTGACTACAGTAAGAACATCAGCGGGAGAAAGTAGTGAATTTTCAATTACGGTAGGTCTACACCAATGTTCAGCATTTAGTCCTTGTCTCTTTGCTCTTGTTATGGATGAGTTGACTGGACAAATACAAGATGAGGTGCCATGGTGTATGCTATTTGAAGATGATATTACTTTAGTGGATGAGACTAAAACGGGGATTAATGCTAGGTTAGAATTGTGGGGGGAAACTTTAGAAACAAGAGGATTTAAAATAAGCAGAACTAAAACAGAATTTGTGGAGTGCAATTTTAGTAGTAATAGGAGGACAAATGGAGATGTGGTGAAATCGGAGGGTCAAGAGATACCTAGAAATAATCATTTTTGTTATTTAGGATCGATTATCCAAAAAGATGGAGATATTAGTGAGGATGTTACTCATAGGATTAGATCAGACTGGGTTAAGTGGAGAAGTGCTACCGACATTTTGTGTGATAGACGTATACCTTTGAAGTTAAAAGGTAAATTTTATAGGACGACCATTAAACCCGCCATTTATATGGGACAGAGTGTTGGGCAACCAAGAAACAAAAATGTACAGAAAATGAGAGTGGCGGAGATGTGAATGCTAAGATGGATTTGTGGTAACACTCGAAAGGATAGAATTAAAAATGAACAAATTCGTGAAACGGTAAAAGTAGCTCCTATAGAAGATAAATTGAGAGAAAATCGACTTAGATGGGTTGGACACATCAAACGTAGACCAATGGATGCTCCTATAAAGAAGAGTGATTTATTTAGTATTGATGGTAACACAAGGGGTAGAGGTAGGGCTAAATTGACCTTGTGGGATATTATAAAAAAGGACATGATGATATGTGGTTTAATCGAAGATATTGCACTGGACAGAATGGAATGAAAAAATAAGATTCATGTAGCGGACCCCAAATAATTGGGAAAAGGCTTTGTTGAGTTGAGTTGAGAGATTTTGTAAAGTGAATGTTCACTTATCTCACATCACACATTGAAAGAGTGAGGCTTTTGATGAGTTTACCTTGTATTATAAATAAGGAGTTACCCCCTCATTATTAACACACCAATTAATGAGAACTCTTCCTCTCTCTAAAATTCTCTCTATATCCCATTTATTTTAACACGTTATCAGCACGAACAAGCTCGTAGCCATCATTATCAATCTCTAGTGGTTTTTTCGGAGGTAATTTTTTTTGGGAGGTTATCTTTTTTGGAGGTAATCTTTTTCTCGGGTTCCGTTTTTTTTATAAAAAAAAAATGGGCTAAAGTTTTGTTTGACCACTGTTTCTTGCTTTAAGGTTTTGAGAATTGTTTTTATTTATATAATCTAAACAGATTTTGTGTTAACTCACTGTATGTTTTACTGTTTAATTAGTTGCTGCATTTTTTTTTGTGTGTGAGTTATTCACTTGGCCTTAACTCTCTGATTTATCTTGGTCTTAACTCGCTGATTTATCTTGGACTTAACTCACTAAGTTAACTCGGACTCAACTCAGTGTGTTAACTCGGACCAACTCCATTTAAATATTGGACTAATCTTGGATTTAACTTTTGGACAATTTTTTTTGGACATGATAATAACTTGTACCATAAAATCAAACTTGAAGTTTGTATTTTTTGGGATCGGAAGTTTCCAGTAATTAGGCCCTGAAGTTCCTACATGATATTCAATTTTGAACCCGAAGTTTCAATAATTTTGGAGCCTGAAACTTGCGTGATTTTTTGTAAAATATTTTATTGGGGTTAAAAATAATTTGACCATATCTATTGGATGCTAAAAATAGGCCTAAGAGTATCATGGGGTCAAAAGTAAAAATAAATAAATAAAAGTTCTTAGAAAATTATGAAAATCACCATACCGACTCAAAATTTAATTTTGAGCAACTTTCTCTTCTTTGATATTTCCAAAAAAAGTCATTTAGACTCGATTTAGGCCATTTTTTTATTCGACCAGACTACTTTTTTTTCTTCTAAACTTTAATCATTTTGTTGGCTTATTTAAAGGGATGTTGGGCAACCCTTTTTGACCATTTTGAAGCATCTTTCGGAACAATGTTTAAACAGCCAACATAATTTAATTTCCTCTCCTTTTATATATACCTTAGCCCCTTATAATTATGCATTCAACCTTAGTTTGAAGGTGTTTACATGTTCCGTAAGGATTATTTATATTTTTGGACCTGAAGTTCCAAACAATTTTACCCCTTGTCAAACTTAAAGTTTGAATATAATTGGGCGATTGTTTAACGTCTCTAAATATTTAATGTTATGATATGAAGTTGTCATTATTTATAATTGGGGACTGAAGTTGTCTAATAATTATTCAAATATGGAAATTGAATTTCTCCGTTCAAATTTTGGGACGCTGAGTACATAAATTATTTTGGCCTAAAGTGACAAAAGAAAATATATCACAATTAAACCTAAAGTTTTGATTGTCAAATTGAAAGGTTATAGATCAAGATTCCCCAAATTACCATTGATTTGTAATATGAAGATTCATATTCAATATTGTGACCAGAAGTTCACAAAATATTTTTTTTGAATTGGGATATAAAATATAAAATTGGACACTCTCATGTTATTTATGGTTGTTTGGACTTGCAGATTCAACTAAAATGCGCGATAAATTAAAACTCGAAGTTTTGATTATTCATAAGGTATGCGCCAAATATATTATTTTTATTGGGATTAGTTTCAAAATCAATCAAGTTTCTCTAATAATATCTTTATACATTAAAAAGGTATGTATGAAGCATTATGGGGTGTGAGGACTCTAATAATATTCTAAATCATATACTTTTTTTTTGGATTGTCGTGAGAACTTCCAACCATATTTTGTTATAGGGAATTGATGTCACCCATGACATCATAGAGGAATTATTTGCAACTAGTTAGTGGGTTAGTAGGAAATTTTAGTTATCTTTTGTATGACATAATAATATTCTAGACCATATAATGCTACGGGGAATTGATGTCACACGTGACATGTTACCCATGACATCATATGTATACTATACTAACCCATGACATCATATGACTCTAGAATGTTCCCTATTCTCCATTTGGTACCTCATGTGAAATGTAGAGGCTTGTAAAATTGTCCAATTAAATGTTTTTTCCACGTAACTTATAGGGCTATGAATGGGAGCCTTACTACCCTCTACAAGGAATAGAAGATGAATAGAATTCATAATATATTAACCCAAGAGGAAGCCGTTGGAATTGTTATAGTTATTATATCAATAATTTTAAATTAGTGAAAGTATTTTAATTAATTATTTTAAAATTAATTTTGGTAAAGAGACACTTGATGAAAAATGAAATTTTTGTCTCTTGACCTTTTTGGCTTCATTTAAGCGTTAACTTACTTTTAATGGTATTTAGTTCTAACTCCTATTTCACATTCTAATTATTTAATATACATTTGGGCCTTAGAAATGTGTAGAGAATGTGAAAAATTAAGTCTCTAATTTTTTTTTAATAAAAAGGTTGGATTATTATTAGTCGGAGTTAATTAAAATATTTGTCACTTGTTTGGAAGATTCTCTAACATTTTTATTCTGTAATCAAACCTAAAGTTTTATTGCAAAAAGGGTAGAGAATTTAATGTCGTTCGATATTAGTAATTTTGAACTTGAAGTTAAACTATTTATGTAGAACTAGAAGTTCTCAAATACAAATGATAATAATAATAAAAAAATAAAAAATATATAATTTTTTTTCTTTTGAAGTTTTATGCATAATTTGCACCACTCATTGGATGAGCTTGTGACACCCCGGCTAATTAAATATCGGGTAGCTACTCCTTTGTTCAAATTAATACAAAATGTCAAGTTGGTTCAATTCATAGCATCACTGTCGAAAATATTTTTAAACAATTACTAGCCACTTAATATTTAAAAAGTGAGTAGTTAATTTTAATTAAATTAGATTAACATGCAACCAATTAAATTATGAAATAATGATACCACAGTCACATCACAGTCACAGTAGAATAATAATGAAATAAAATGAATCTGAAGGGACACCCCTCCGAATAATCCGAATACTGAATAAAACCAAATACAAAGTCTAAATAACTAATTAATTAAACCCAAAACTAAAATAGAACTGTGTAACAAGCTGTCTCTAAAAGAAAAGGGCGACATGCCCTATATATGAAAAATCTGAAATGGAGTCAATGTAGAAAGTGGAGGCGTCTACCATCGAGGTCCTGTAACTTCCACAGCATCTACAGCACGTCACTGGAATGGAACTCCTAAGCTTGGCGTCCCTGTGGCTGGGCACCTTAAAGGTTTTTACAAGAAAATAGATTTGAAAGCAAACGGGTCAGAGCCCGATGTGAAAAGAGTTTAAAATATAGCAAGTGTTTAATAACATTAAACAGTGAATATAAAATACATGTTAGTTTCGTGCGTTCACATGAGTTCTTCACCTCTCAACTGATTGTGCACACCTAACGTATCCGTAATCCATCCTAGTTATGCCGCTAACTAACTAGTCTAATTCACAGCCTGACTTTACGTTATAATATGAGGGTCAAAACAAGACATTCTAATATAACCTCTGTGTGTGTCTTCCATTTTTATTTCTCAGATTTCCTTATAATAATTATTTTGTGAAATTCCCATTTTTAACTCTACTAAAAATGTCACAAGTATTCACACTTACCATTAAATAAAGAGTCTATTTCAATTTTAAGTATATAAATCTCATCATAATTATACAATTAGGGCACCCCTAGGCTAAGCTGCGGTGCACACATACTCTGCTATCGAATTTCGGTACATCACGTACTTAAGGACTACGTATTCTGAATCTCTCAGGAACCGTTTCAATAAGCAACAATCACACATAATGGAGGCGAACATAGTTCACATATCCATGGGTCACGCACATACCTACGCTCCCATGGTCAGCTGACTTAATAACTCACAATTAAGTCATTCACAGCCCTATATCCTTATGGTACCAATCTAAATCCCTCCGTAGGCACACAAGGATTAGATGGCCCAGTTCGAAAGTCGACCTCCTGTGATAGCAAGTATGGTAGGTATGTTATACACATAAGTCCATATACTAAGCATTCACACAACTTAGATATCATAAAATATTAATAAAGGTATATTCTACCTCCCTATACCGTTATTCCAATTTGTACATTTTTAAATCTCCGAATAATATACAATATAGACACCCGACACATCGCACGTCGTAATTCCAAGTACTTAAAACCTACCCCATAAAGGTTACCAAGCCTCTTATTATTCCCACATTTAAATCCACTATTCTTAAGGTCGTCATTTATGCCACTAACCTTATATTATCCACTATACGACGTTTAATCATTTAATCTCAACTCTAATAGTATCTCACTCGACGAGTCTTATTAGGTTTTATATAATTCCCAAAATTTAAACCTAATTATATTTCGATCTCATAAACACTTACTGGTCTTCCTCAAGTCTAAGAGTGTTCACAAAGTTCCTAACAATAATTCTCTAGGGTCGAAATTATTAAAATTCAACAAGGAAAAAATATAACCAATTCTAGGAAGGTCGATCGATCGATGGTGGTCGATCGATCGAACGCACCAGATGGGCTACGGCCTGCTTCGTTTTTCAGTCCAAAATTCGTCCCAGAACTTCATTACAAGGTATGAAATTCTAATCTAATGTTATAGAATCATCATACAACCAAAATAGATCTTTATTAACGTTCCAAAACCTTTTAATCATCAATCATTGGCCTTATATGGATCAAAACTTTAATAAAAACCCTAGTTTTCTATTTTCTTCAAGAATAATGATAAATATCCTCTTTATTTCATTTTTAAATCATCAAAAGTTATATTTGGGATACTGAATTCTTCCAGAACAGTTCTACATATAATTCCTAACCAAAGTTTAGAGTTGTATATCAAATTCATTGGGTTTTCATCAAATCTTTCAAGACAATTATTAATTTCTACACTAAGCATGGATGAAATATTCATTGAACTAATGAAACCAAATCACTTGCCTTAAGTTTGATGTTCTGATTCATTGTTGGTGTTCAAGGGCTGATTCTCTCTTCTTTTCGGTCACAATTTCCGTCCAAAATGGTGGTGGTGGGTGGTGGTTTTGGTTTGGAAACCCTTTTGCAACTTTCCTCTAACTCACGTAGCCCACTCTCTTGTTTTTGGCTGATAATGGCTCTAATGGATTTTCTAATAATAAATAAATAAAATCTAAAATTCGTGGGTCTTAATTCCTTAATTTTTAAAATTACCAAAATACCCTTCCGGATTGCCGGTTTGGCCTAAAAGTACCCCGGGACCCAAACTAAACCCCCGATTAGTGTTTTCTGACTATCTCGACCCTTCCGGACACGTTGACACACTCAAAATGACCATACGGTTGATAAAATTACAATTTAATTTTTAAACCTAATTAAATTGATTTCTGACGCGACTGACACGCGCGTTCCAACTAAATTTTTCAAATTATTGTATTTATCACTCTTGACAATTTTAATACTTTCAATACTCATATATTATCATATATACTCAGTAATATTCAATAGTATCATCATAATCAAAGACCAACTCACTTCTCGCTAGTATTTAAATCCAGATTAATTTCCAATTAATTCTCATTTAATTCAATTAATCCATCAAATAAAAATCAATAAAATTACAGGGTATTATGGAGCTTATAACAGATTTGTAATTCAGTTAGTCAGTTAGAGATGGTTGGTTATAAAGGGACGTAAATATATAAACAGAATATTGTATTGACATTTTAATAAACAAATTCGTTTCTTTGAACATCTCCTTCTCTTCTCATCTTGATATTGTTTTCCGAAATTCTATGTTGATGGCATAACAATTTTGGTATCAGAGCCAGGCCATGCGAACCCACGAATCGCTGCAACCATGGAAGAATAAGAGTTGATAAGCACCCAAAACTGTACAATTTATACCCCAAATAGACGTACTTTAGTTGCTAATTCTCGACAATATGGGTATTATGCGCTTAAATGTTTATTATGCAGGTTGAATGTACGTTGCGGTGTTCAAACGCGTATTTCAAGGCAATTGTGCATTTTATGGAGCTAATTCCCTCTCCCGTACCCTAACCCGAGCCTAAACCTAGCCCAAACTTACCCCAAAACCGTGTGTGTTTTATTTGTGTCATTTTTATTATTTTTTTAGATTTTTAGTTTGAGTCTTTTCTATTTTTAGGATTTATTTTAGAATTTTTAGATTTTATTTTCTATTTTTCTATTTTATTTTTATTAATATAGTTTTACTTCATTTTGATTTTGATTAGTTTTTAGTTTAGTCTTATTTTATTAAGTTTAGTTTTAGTAGTTTATTTTTTAGTTTATTAGATTTTATATTTTTAGGACATTAATTTTCATTTAGGTTTTTCATTTTTTATTTCTTTTATCTTATTATTTTAGTTTTTTTTATAGCTTAGGATTTTATTTTTAGTTTTAATATTTTTATTTTTATTATTTCTAGTTTGTTTTATTTTTAAATTAGATTTTATTTTATTTTTATTTTTAGTTTTATTAATTTTTAGTTGAGTTTTTTATTTTAGTTGGGTCCAAATTAGACACACACAACCCACCTTATCCTACACTTATCCTAAACCCACGTAACCTATCCTACACCTAAACCTAAACCTCACCCCCACCTAACATCCTACACCCTCAAACACCTTATCCCTCCTACCATCATCTTCAACCTCCCACCAAACCTACTCTCTCTACTCACCCACCATTAACACTAAAACCCACTTTTCTCTCTCTATCCTCCATAGCTAACCTAACACCACTTCCAATCTCTCACCTCTCTAACACCACCACCATCAATACCACTCCCCTCTCTCATCTAACCTTACCCACCTGCACTTCCCTCCGACAACCACCCGTCTCCGACCGCCCCCTTTCTCCGACCTCTCTTCGCAGCCACCTACCCATTTCCGGCATTCAGCCCTTCGCCGCCGGCAGCTATGGCGACCCACCTCCTCCCTCTCTCCCTCTCTCCACCTGCCCATCATCGGCGCAGCCCCTTCCGGCGCTAAACCCGACGAACTCCCCTGACCCGGATCCCCTACCTGACCATACCCCTACCCAACCCAAATCCACACCCCATAACCCATGTTCAACCAAGAAGACCCATTTTCACCTTCAAAACCATTTACCCTAAAAAACCCACTTCTTCAAACCCACGATTTGTTTCCACCTGCCAAATCCCAAAACCAACTAAAACCCAAATGCCCCATGTGCCTAATACCCATTTAGGTCCCAATACCCATTTTACCCCCCAACAACCACTTAACCCCATTTTCCCAAAATACCCCTCAAACTAAATCAGATTTTATTCTTACCTCACCTCACACCCCCATGCACATGTGACCTCACCCAAAACACATGCACCTCTAGCCAATTTCCAATTATGCCCATTTGCTCCATTGCATATAAAAAGAAGATGAAGACCTCATTTGTAAAAGAATTCTAGATTAGAGAGAGGAAATTGTAGAGAGAAATTTTAGGGTTAGAAATAAATAGTAGATTAGAATTAGTTTTTTTTTTATTTTATTTTCTTCTTTTCAATTTAAATTGAGTGAAAGTAATTCTAGTGAGAATCAATTTGTGTGTTAGTGCTTCATGTGTATTTGTTGATCATTCAAATTGAGAGGTGTATGCTTCAAATTGGAAGACTAGAGTTCAACTTTCTCAAAGAGATTTGGTTTGCTTGTTCTCTTCCCTTCTTTTATTATTTTATGCCTTTGAATATTAATTTGTCATATTTTATACCATGTTAGGCTAAAACCCCTTTCAAGGGGTGGGGTGAAACCCTTATTTGATATTATTTTAGTTTAATTAGTTTGCTTACTTGAAATATCCCTTTGAATGTTAATTTTGATCCCTCACCCTTAGATTTACGCCTCGAGAGAGGGTAAATGATTTTCGAGAGAAAATCGAAATTCTAGTGATAATACCCATTTTAGATTCGAACTAGAGATAGGGGTTTCTTAAGTGGGGTATTATCATTTGAATTTCAACTCTAAATTTAATTTCTAAGATTGACATAAATTCTAATTGATCGATCCTAGCGGGTGATTAATTAAAAGGAGTGTTGATCTAATTTTCTAGAGTTGTGAGGTGTTAATTTTAATTTTCTAAAAGATTACTATTCTAATTACACTTGCAACGAGAGTTGATTTGTAATTTTGATATTAATTTGGGAGAATTCAAATAATTAAATTAATTAATTAGAATAACTAAAATTTGTGGTGTAATCTCACTCCTTGATTGTTCTCACAATTATTTTCCTCACTTTATCTCTTATTTTTAGTGTTAGACTTAATTTTTCATTTTAGTAAATTTCTAGTTAGTTATTTTCATTTAGTTTAGTTTAGTTTAGATCTCACCTCACCCTTTTGTTTTAATATTGAAAAAGGTAAAAAAAAATAGAAAAGTGAAAAAGCACAAAAAGAAAATAAATAGTGAATTACAATTGAATTTGTTCCATGTGCTTTACTCCCTAGAAAGTGGATTGATACCCTTACTTACCTCTACACTTTAGATTGTTATTATTTGTAGGTATTTGAGCTTTTGACTAACTTGGCTTCAAACAACGACATATACGCAAAAAGCTAGTTATCAAATGGCGCCGTTGCCATTCTTGGGAGGGAATTTCATATTGTAGTTCATTTATTTTTTGTTACACTTTATTATTTTTTTTTGTACCATTTTTTTTAGAAGGATTGTATTAGGACTTTCTTATTATTTGGCTTGTATTGCGGTGCATAGGAAACCATTTATTTTTCATTTAAATTTGTAATAATTGAAGCCAAGCGTGATAGGGAAACCGGACAAGGTAGAGAGAGGGCGTCCAAGGCGAGGATTTAGAAGCCTCTCTACCTTGGGTCGGTAGGACTCCCGGGGACGACTGAGATTGGCGTATTCTCCCCCCGGTCGACTCAAACTTTTCGGCACCCCACGGCCTAAAAACCGTGGGAGGTACATTTCTTACACTCTCGCGCCTCTCCTGTTAGCGAGTCAATTCTTTTGTGTGCTCTTGTGTGCTCTTATGTGATTTTATTCTTGCATTTATTTTCGAATGGTGTGATGAATTAATTAACTAAGACCTACACCCGGTCACTCACGAGAAGGGATTTCATCACCCGACTCACTCGCTTACCATTTTGTGCTACCCTAGCCATCACTAAATTTAAAATCAATCAACTAGGTGGCCCAATAGGAGAATATTTTTTCAATGGCGATCACAAAGAGATTTCCGTGAATTTTTATCGCCCGCGGACTTAATTAAAATTTGACTACCCTCTCACTAAATTTAAAGATAAAAGTTGGCTATGTGCTAGTTAGGAATTTTTCTTGACTTGTGTGTGTGTCCAATTCCATTTTTCGGTAGTCGATTTTAGTTAGTCCGTCCAATTCAAAGAGTCCATATTTCTTTTCCCCACCTTTTCTTCCACAAAAAAAAAAAAAAAATCCAAAAATATTTTTCTTCCTTTATTTTTTACAAAAAAAATCCAAAAATATTTTCTTTCTTTTATTTTTATAAAAAATCAAAAAATATTTTCTTTCTTTAATTTTTATAAAATCCCAAAAATATTTTCTTTTCTTTTGAAAAAATTTAAAAAAACTTCAAAAAAAAAAAATATTTTTCTCTCCACATGGCCGAGGAACGTCCTTTACGGGACTACTTTAGTCATTTTCCATTGACACGTGACACGTATGAGAGTAGTCCCGAGCGATCTCTTTATGATATTCTTCATGATTTCACCTCTCTCACGAGTACCGTTGGTACTCTTGACCCATCTATGCACTCACCTCCTATTCCATCACCCTCGGTGTCAAGTGTCACCGTGCCTCCTCCCTTGTTGTGCACCCACTGTTCTAATGTCGATCACATGTCCCATGAGTGCCCATACTCTTCATATCCCTACGCACCCACCATGGAACATGTGTATCCATATGACACTGTTTCGGAACCCACCTCGGCCTACTACCCTGCTATACCTAATCCCGCGTTGTGTGAGTCCCCGAGTTATTCGTGGAGGCCTGATCACCCTTCCACGCAATACGTATCCCAACCCGATGTTGTGGATCCTCACACGTTCCAACAGTCATCATGGCAACCTTGTGCACCCACTCACGATCAGTCCCCTCACTACGCACCCCATGAGTATCAACCATCTGTCCATCACGAGAGCAATCCTTTCGTGTATGATGCACTTGGCCCCACCCCACACACTTCATTTGAGTATTCTCCATATAGTCCTGATTATAGCGCGTTGTGTCCACCTCACCCACCGCCACCACCCGTCATTCCACCAACACCTTCATCCACATCCACTCTCGAAACCCTCTTGCAAAAGTTCATACTTGAGCAAGAGCAAGCAATTCAAACTCAAGCTCTCCACAGGCTTGAACAAAGGTTAAATGAATTGGTGTGTGCGCGAGAGTCGGATATTCCCATGACCCCACCCATCGTTGCCACCGAGTGTGACGATGATGTGTCCCCTTGTGACACAGAATTTGAGTGTGACCAACCCTACCACCCCGAGAATCTTGAAGTTGAGACCATTCCATGGTCCGGGTCCCAAGTCGACAATTGTGTTGACTTACCTTTCGATACTGAGCCTGATCCAACCCCACCCTGTCCTTATGAACCCATCATTGCGGTTCCCACTCACTTTCCCGTCGAATCCAAAAAAATGCCCGAGTCTACACCTATCGAGCTTCACCCTTGTGTTCCCGAGGAACCACTTCATCCTAGGTTAGCTCCGGCTACGAGTGCTCACCAATTTCTCGAGATAGAATCCGTGATAGTTCCTAACTATTCGAATATGGATGATGTCCCACCATGCATGGCTCCCGTTGAGCCCGATATTTTTAGTGATTCCTCTATCTCCGATCTTGGTGCCTCGTTTGATCCACCCACCCCATTTACTGATGCTACTATTATGGAGAAGTTGACAACTCCATCTTTAGAAACCACACTCCCTTGTGAGTATTCCTTTACTCCTCCCAATGAGTGTGTGTCTCCCATGCTTGAGTTGGATCATCTTCCTCCACCATTTATCCCACCCGACCCACCCATTATCCTTTCTACCCCACCACCTGGTTTGGATCTTGATTTTGCACATTTCAAGTTTCTATCTACATTTTTAGATCCTCACCTAAAGCCATCCACCATCTACGAGAGTATATTTTATTCTACTCTCCACCGTGACACCGAGCTTGTTCCTCCATGCACACCACTTCCTAGTGGTGTTGATTTTTCTTCTCAACAGCTCCCTGGCGTGTCACGGCGCGACCATTATCATCGCCCATTCATAGAACGGTCGTGTGATTTTTATGAGTCCCATCCCATTACAATCTCCACACCCTTTTGCCTTCCTCATTAACTTGAGCACCATTCTTATAGGGCCCTGGTTGCCCTCACATTTACGCTCAATAAGGCCCGTGATCGATACCTATTCACCCTCACCTTTACCCTTTTTCCCACCCGCCCTTGGTCCACCGATGCTTTGCATCGTGTGATGCACTTTGCTATACAAGTGCATTGACACATTTAGCCTTTTTCCAGCAAGACTGACGCTTCAGTCTTCTTTGGGGGTGATTCTCATCACCCATTTTTCTGCCGCCCCGCACTTTCATAGAGCTTATCTTTAAGGTGAGAATGGTTCGGTCTGGCTGAAGACATTAAACTTAGCGCTACCGGGAGGCAACCCGATTTTCTTGTACTAGTCTCATCCTGTTTGGGGGCGGTGTTTCACATCACCCTATGCTTTATCATGCTTATAGACTTGTACATCTCTTATTCAGGTTTTTTCTTTGCTTCACATGTCTACTTCATTAGCGGTTCATTCTGGTAATCTCTTTCCTACCTTATGCTCTCAATTTTAAAAATCATTTTACCTAACATCGAGGACGATGTTCCTTTTTGTTTGGGGGTGGGAAATTTTATCAAAATCGTGCCTCTTTTGAAAATTTTTGATTTTTAAACCTGATTTTTAAAATTTCGTGCAGTTTCTTTCATCTCACTCATTGATGTGAATTTTCAATCATCCATCTTTCAAAAGTCTAGGAATCAAGCTAGAGAATATTTTTTCTAAATAGCTTATGTAATACATAACAAGGCATTTTGCACCATGAATTTCTAGACTCAACAATATTTGCGCACTTATCACGTCACTGCGGTTAAGAGTTGAGGAGTACTACAATTCTCAAGAGAACCTTAAGGATCACTAGTAGAGACTTTAGCCCGTGAGATTTGTGCCTTTCACCCTTTTAGAGTGTTTTACGCAATCTCCGAGTCACAAGTTTATTCAACTTCTTTTGGGTCCGCACTTAAATTGTTGTATGATCTCATTTTCTTTCATAAAAATTTGGCTTGATCACTGAGAATGACATCTTTTTTCGAGTTGTAAGAAACACGTGTCTTGAAATTTGTCCCGAATACTAGATTTTCATCCATGCACCTACCACTTTTTCATATCACATTTCATTTACCCATCACCCATTACCTTCCCATCCATTCACTTCACCCATGTTCTTCCATATTCCCATATATTCCCCACATCATCCATATATCACTCCATTCATATCATCCATCATAATTTTCAAATAAAAGAGTGTTGATTCCAAATATTAAATGTCTTCATTATTAGATTGAAGTGAGAGAAAAAAAAAAGAATAAAGAAATAGAAAAATAGCAAAAATAGAAAAAAAGAGAAAAAGGAGAAAAGAAAAAGAAAAAGAAAAAAAAGAGAGAAAAGAAAAGAAAGAGAGTTGTAGTTAATTTTTATGTGATAAATACATTTGTGCCTAAAGTGTATACACTCTTCTATCGCATATCTTATCCATCTTTCATCCATTATCCATCCATATTCATCCATACATCACCATCCTACCCACATACCACATCCAAATACCACACCTCATACCATCCATCCCACTTTCATTTACCCTCACCCATATACATCCATATCTCCCCTAGGTGTTCGGGCAAATGAAAGTCGACGTGGTGAATAACTCGACGTTCTCACTATAGTGATTAGCATTTCTTTCATGAGATCATTTTCTTTCTTATTGTTCGTTCTTTCTTATATGTGTGTGAGACGTTTGAACTTGCTTACATTTACTCACCTCCTCACACACAAGAGCGATACACTAACCCTAATCTCGAGAGTTCGTTTGAGAGAGATATATCTAGTGAGATTTGAAGTTGAAGCATTGATTTCGACAAGGCAATCTAGGAATTACTCTTGTGATACTCGACCCGTTTTGACTGATTCACACTACACACATTGAGTTCTAGGAAGGATGTGCCTTGAGTATTTACTTAGCTTAAACTTTTTACACATTCTAGCTTGTATTTCTGATTTCATTTTTCTTGTGATGGATTGTGCGATTATTCTATGTCTAATAAGAGATTGACTGCCCTTCAATAAATTTTTGCAAATAAAGAATTTTGTGGGTATATTCCATACAAACCCTCACGAGACACAACTCGTCCCCTGTAGGGCAACCTATAGGTTTAAGGCTTGTTGCACATGCTAAGTGCAATCGCAAGTGCCCGCGAAAGTGGTACACTTTTGGTTTCTTATCTTTCTCTTTCTCTCTATCTTATTGCTCGAGGACTAGCAACGCTCTGTTTGGGGGTGGTGTGATAAGCAAACAAAACTGTACAATTTATACCCCAAATAGACGTACTTTAGTTGCTAATTCTCGATAATATGGGTCTTATGCGCTTAAATGTTTATTATGCAGGTTGAATGTACGTTGCGGTGTTCAAACGCGTATTTCAAGGCAATTGTGCATTTTATGGAGCTAATTCCCTCTCCCGTACCCTAACCCGAGCCTAAACCTAGCCCAAACTTACCCCAAAACCGTGTGTGTTTTATTTGTGTCATTTTTATTATTTTTTAGATTTTTAGTTTGAGTCTTTTCTATTTTTAGGATTTAGTTTAGAATTTTTAGATTTTATTTTCTATTTTTCTATTTTATTTTTATTAATATAGTTTTACTTCATTTTGATTTTGATTAGTTTTTAGTTTAGTCTTATTTTATTAAGTTTAGTTTTAGTAGTTTATTTTTTAGTTTATTAGATTTTATATTTTTAGGACTTTAATTTTCATTTAGGTTTTTCATTTTTTATTTCTTTTATCTTATTATTTTAGTTTTTTTTTTATAGCTTAGGATTTTATTTTTAGTTTTAATATTTTTATTTTTATTATTTCTAGTTTGTTTTATTTTTAAATTAGATTTTATTTTATTTTTATTTTTATTTTTATTAATTTTTAGTTGAGTTTTTTTTATTTTAGTTGGGTCCAAATTAGACACACACAACCCACCTTATCCTACACTTATCCTAAACCCACGTAACCTATCCTACACCTAAACCTAAACCTCACCCCCACCTAACATCCTACACCCTCAAACACCTTATCCCTCCTACCATCATCTTCAACCTCCCACCAAACCTACTCTCTCTACTCACCCACCATTAACACTAAAACCCACTTTTCTCTCTCTATCCTCCATAGCTAACCTAACACCACTTCCAATCTCTCACCTCTCTAACACCACCACCATCAATACCACTCCCCTCTCTCATCTAACCTTACCCACCTGCACTTCCCTCCGACAACCACCCGTCTCCGACCGCCCCCTTTCTCCGACCTCTCTTCGCAGCCACCTACCCATTTCCGGCATTCAGCCCTTCGCCGCCGGCAGCTATGGCGACCCACCTCCTCCCTCTCTCCCTCTCTCCACCTGCCCATCGTCGGCGCAGCCCCTTCCGGCGCTAAACCCGATGAACTCCCCTGACCCGGATCCCCTACCCGACCATACCCCTACCCAACCCAAATCCACACCCCATAACCCATGTTCAACTAAGAAGACCCATTTTCACCTTCAAAACCATTTACCCTAAAAAACCCACTTCTTCAAACCCACGATTTGTTTCCACCTGCCAAATCCCAAAACCAACTAAAACCCAAATGCCCCATGTGCCTAATACCCATTTAGGTCCCAATACCCATTTTACCCCCCAACAACCACTTAACCCCATTTTCCCAAAATACCCCTCAAACTAAATCAGATTTTATTCTTACCTCACCTCACACCCCCATGCACATGTGACCTCACCCAAAACACATGCACCTCTAGCCAATTTCCAATTATGCCCATTTGCTCCATTGCATATAAAAAGAAGATGAAGACCTCATTTGTAAAAGAATTCTAGATTAGAGAGAGGAAATTGTAGAGAGAAATTTTAGGGTTAGAAATAAATAGTAGATTAGAATTAGTTTTTTTTATATTTTATTTTCTTCTTTTCAATTTAAATTGAGTGAAAGTAATTCTAGTGAGAATCAATTTGTGTGTTAGTGCTTCATGTGTATTTGTTGATCATTCAAATTGAGAGGTGTATGCTTCAAATTGGAAGACTAGAGTTCAACTTTCTCAAAGAGATTTGGTTTGCTTGTTCTCTTCCCTTCTTTTATTATTTTATGCCTTTGAATATTAATTTGTCATATTTTATACCATGTTAGGCTAAAACCCCTTTCAAGGGGTGGGGTGAAACCCTTATTTGATATTATTTTAGTTTAATTAGTTTGCTTACTTGAAATATCCCTTTGAATGTTAATTTTGATCCCTCACCCTTAGATTTACGCCTCGAGAGAGGGTAAATGATTTTCGAGAGAAAATCGAAATTCTAGTGATAATACCCATTTTAGATTCGAACTAGAGATAGGGGTTTCTTAAGTGGGGTATTATCATTTGAATTTCAACTCTAAATTTAATTTCTAAGATTGACATAAATTCTAATTGATCGATCCTAGCGGGTGATTAATTAAAAGGAGTGTTGATCTAATTTTCTAGAGTTGTGAGGTGTTAATTTTAATTTTCTAAAAGATTACTATTCTAATTACACTTGCAACGAGAGTTGATTTGTAATTTTGATATTAATTTGGGAGAATTCAAATAATTAAATTAATTAATTAGAATAACTAAAATTTGTGGTGTAATCTCACTCCTTGATTGTTCTCACAATTATTTTCCTCACTTTATCTCTTATTTTTAGTGTTAGACTTAATTTTTCATTTTAGTAAATTTCTAGTTAGTTATTTTCATTTAGTTTAGTTTAGTTTAGATCTCACCTCACCCTTTTGTTTTAATGTTGAAAAAGGTAAAAAAAAATAGAAAAGTGAAAAAGCACAAAAAGAAAATAAATAGTGAATTACAATTGAATTTGTTCCATGTGCTTTACTCCCTAGAAAGTGGATTGATACCCTTACTTACCTCTACACTTTAGATTGTTATTATTTGTAGGTATTTGAGGTTTTGACTAACTTGGCTTCAAACAACGACATATACGCAAAAGTCTAGTTATCAAATGGCGCCGTTGCCATTCTTGGGAGGGAATTTCATATTGTAGTTCATTTACCGCCCCTGACCATCCCCAAATTTCCATGGAGAGAGATATTATTGGATTTTATTGAAGGTCTCCCCATGTCTGATCACAAAAAGACCATGTTGGTAGTGGTGGATCACCTTACTAACTATGCTCATTTTTTACCCCTCCACTATTCTTTTACAACAAGTTGTTAATACCTTCTTTACACACATACACAAACTCCATGGTTTACCTTGATAATATATCAAAGATCTGCAATCAAATGGAAAGAGAGAAAAAGAAGGGCTAGGGTTTCATATTGCCATACACTAGAATGTCTTACAATAAAATGAAGAAGAGAGAATATATATAACCTACTACAACCACCTAATAATAATAGGAGAAGGGAAAATACTAAAATACCCTCAATGCTAAATAAAACTCTAATACCCCCCTCAAACTCACGATGCTGCAGCGAGAAGCATTGAGAGTTTGCCAACCAAAAAACGAAAACGCTGAACTGGATGAGACTTCGTAAACAAATCATCTATCTGTGCGGAAGAAGAAACAAAAGGCAAAGTGATGGCGCCATGCGTAAGATGATGACGAGTAATATGACAATCAATCTCAATGTGCTTAGTCCTCTCATGAAAAACTGAATTGTGAGCAATCTGAATAGCACTCTTATTATCACAGTACATAGGAGTGGGCTGAGAAAGAGAGACACCCATATCTGCAAGTAATCGACGTAGCCAAACAACTTCGCGAGTGGTAGAAGCCATAGCACGGTACTCGGCTTCCGTGGAAGACACAGAAACAACAACTTGCTTTTTGCTCTTCCAAGAAACAAGAGAATCACCCAGAAACACACAAAATCCAGTAACTGATTTGCGATCTGCAGGATCACCGGCCCAATCAGCATCAGAGTATGCACGCAGCTCCAAAGAAGAAGATGAAGGAAGTAAAAGACTCTGAAATCGAGTGCCTCTCAAGTATCGCAATATACGATGAACAGCTGCCCAATGAACTGTAGTAGGAGCAGTAACAAACTGACTAACAACATGGACAGCATGAGCTATATCTGGACAAGTAATAGTGAGATAAACCAAGCTTCCCACAATAGTGCGATCTAAGGTGGGATCAAGCAAAAGAACACCATCATACGGGGAAAGATGAACATTAAGCTCTAAAGGGGTATCAACAATCTTAGTACCAGTGAGGCGAGCACGCTCAAGAATGTTCCCGATGTACTTAGATTGTGAGAGAAGATAACCCTTTGGAGAATGATCAACCTCAATACCCAAAAAGTAACGTAGGGGCCCCAAATCCTTCATCTCAAAACAACGAGATAATTCAGACTTCAACGTTGTAATTCCACCAACATCATCCCCAGTAATAATCATATCATCAACATACAAAGAGACCAGAATACGACCACCGGAGGTGCACCTGATAAAGAGAGCTGAATCATTCTCACTTGGAATGAACCCAAGAGAGGTAATCACGGCAGTAAACTTCTCAAACCAAGCCCGTGGTGCCTGTTTGAGACCATACAAGGCTTTCTTAAGCCTACAAACTTCACTAGGACCATGTGGAACACCCGGAGGAGGAGTCATATAAACCTCCTCATGAAGATCACCATTCAAGAACGCATTTTTAACATCCATTTGCGATATATGCCACTGACGAACAGATGCAACAACAATAAGAGTACGAATAGTAGTCAATTTCGCAACAGGAGCAAAGGTTTCGTCATAATCCATACCATATTGCTGAGAAAAACCCTGAGCAACCAATCTTGCTTTGTACCGCTCAATTGACCCATCTGACCTGGTTTTGATTTTATATACCCAACGAGATCCAATTGCCCGCTTACCAGCAGGTAAGGGGACCAAACTCCAAGTATCTGTCTGATGCAAAGCAGAGAGTTCCTCAGCCATAGCCTGTTGCCAAAGAGGATCAAGAACTGCCTCTTTATAAGACGAAGGCTCAAAGAGGCAGTGAACAGAGGATAAAAATGAAGCAAAAGAATCAGAATAACAAGAATAAACAAAATCTGGTGACTGAGTGGACTTACGTGGACGTTTTGGATAGCGAGAAGGAGGTTCCACCGTTTCAGCAGGTGCTTGGGTGGCCACACGAGAAGGGGGAGCATCAGGAACATCGGATGTCAAAGTACCTGCATCAGTAGAAATAATAGGAACAGGAGCAACATGGGGTGGCACACTATCGGTGGTGCAAGGTACTTCAGATGGCACACTCTCATCATTATCAAAGAATGGATCAATATTGAAGAGATCAGATTTAGTGAGTTCATGAGGGCTATTAGGAATAGAAAAGAAAGGAATATGCTCAAGAAACACAACATGGCGAGAGACATATAATTTTTTTGTAACTGGATCATAACAACGATATCCCTTTTGACCCTCACCATAACCAAGAAAATTTTGGAAACACCTTTTCAAATTGGTAGACACACACCTTAAGTACAACACTGCTACCACCTCCAAACCAATGGTCAAACTGAGCGCCTTAACATCAAAGGCTATATGCATTGTATGACAAATGATTGACCCCATAAATGACACCAATGGTTTCCTATGACGGAGTGGTGGTACAATT
Organism: Sambucus nigra; assembly: GCA_949130495.1. Classification (NCBI taxonomy): domain Eukaryota; kingdom Viridiplantae; phylum Streptophyta; class Magnoliopsida; order Dipsacales; family Adoxaceae; genus Sambucus; species Sambucus nigra. Next base: position 323,205,288 of record OX422213.1, read on the forward strand.
CCAATCACTTCACTTCTATAGGAATGTCTCCATTTGAAGCTCTTTATGGGTATAAACCACCTCAATTTAAACTGAATCAACCCTTCACCAATGTAGACGCTAACACTCGTCAATTCTTACAAAATTAAACTGAAATCCAAGCCCTACTTAAACATAACCTTGTCATTCCCAAAGCAAAATAAAATAATATGCTGATTAAAAATGAACATATAAATAATTTTCCATGTGGAATTGGGTATACCTACGATTGCTACCATACAAACAAATTTCCATCACCTTAGACGCAATTTGAAGTTACCACCTCGATTCTGTAGGCCAATTCAGATTGTTGCATGAATTGGACAAGTTTTTTATCAGCTAGATGTGACACCCCGACTAATTAAACACCGGGTAGCTACTCCTTTATAAAATTAATTCAAAATGCCAAGTTGGCTCAGTTAATAGCATCACTGTCGAAAACATTTTAAAGATTACTAACCACCTAGTATTTAAAAAGTAAATGCCAAATTTTATTAAATCTGATTAACATGTAACAAGAGTAATGAATAACTAAATAACACCATTCACCATACTGAAATAGAATGAATAACCATCACAATATGTAAATAAAACCTGGAGGAAAAACTCCTCAATACAAATCCCACAACTGATAAGTAAACTGAAATAAATAACTAAAACTGAATGCTGAGCAATACATGCTAGAGTCTGAAAACTGAAATGTAAAAATGTCTAATAGAATTGGGCAACATGACCTACAACTGATAGATGCTGAGACTGGAATCCAAATGAGAGAAGCGTCTACATGCAAATCCCTGTAGCTTCCACAAACAGCTACAGCTCGTCACCTGAATGAGAATCCTATGCTTGGTGTCCTTGTGGCTGGGCACCTAAAATGGTTTTACAAGAAAATATATTTGAAAGCAAATGGGTCAGAGCCCGAAAGTGGAAATCATTATAAAAACCTGCAAGTGCTTTAAAAACATTTAAAACATTAAATGCAAAGTACATGTTAGGAAGTGCACTCACATTAAATTCTCACCTCTCGACTAACTGTGCACTCCTAACGTAAGTACCCATCTATAACGACCCACATTATTAGCTAACTGACAACATAACTAGCTAAACTGCCAAAGGTTCTACCCATATTACTCGGTTCCAATTAACATAACAACGCTCGTAATTAAATAGAGGTTTAACATACCCAGATGCTCAATATGCAATATATTATACTACTAGCTAACCCATTTGGTTTCTCAAAATAATACCGTGATATATATATGTTCACTACATTATCATGAAAGTTCTCATTAAATTAAAAGTATATTATTCACATCATAAATATACGATATAAGCACCCCGAGAACTAAGCTCCGGTGCACACATACTCTGCTATCCATCCCGGTACATCACGTACATAAGGATCACATATTCCGAATCTCTCAGGAATAGTTCTCAAATAACAACATCACAAATAATGGAGGCGAACATAGTCACCTTCACATGGGTCACGCACATACCTACGCTCCCACGATCCGCGGACTTATTAATATCACAATAAGTCTTTCAATGACCTATGTTCATCAAGGTACCAGTCTATATCCCCCCGTAGGCACACAAGGATTAGAGGGTCCTAAGCGAACGTAACCTCCCGTGATAGCAAGTATGGTAGGTATGTCATACACATAAACTATATACTAAGCATTCACACACCTTAGATATCACCACTTTAATAAGGTATTTTCTACATCATTATACCATTATCCCAAACTTATATATTTCAAGTAATCTGATAATATATAATTTAAATAGTCGACACGTCTCACGTCGAAATTCCTTAAACTTAAAACCTATCTCGAATAGACTACTAAGTTTCCATAATTCTCACATATGATATCTTTATGCCTAAGGTCTTTACTTCTGCCCCAAACCTTATTTCATCAACTTATTCAAATTTGTACTATTAACCCAAATATTAACTCAAATAACGAATTTCATTTATTTAGAATAATTCCTCAAATTACATTCTGATTAAAGTCCCACTTCATAATCATGCCTACTGGTCTTCCTTAAAGCTAAGGGTATTCACAAAGTCTCCAAACATATTCTCCGAGGGTTTCCACCATTAAAATCATATTAAGGAAAATTTCACTCATTCTGGGAAGGTCGATCGATCGACCTATGAATATCGATCGATCGATCTAGTCGATCGATCGACTGATGAATGTCGATCGATCGATCGAACAGGTATGGCTACGGACTGCTTCGTTCTGCAGATTGTAAAAACGTCCCAAAACTTATTTCTAACGTGTGATTCTCAAATATAACGTTATAGTAATGTCATATAACAATCCTACAATATTACTAACGTCCACAAATCAATATTTCAACAACTATAGGCTACATATGGATCAATCTTCATCAAAAACCTAGTTTTTCTGATTTTTCTCAAGAACAGTCATGAACCTCATCTTAAATCCGTTTTTGGTATTACAAAAGGCAGTAATTCACATAATATGATCGTCCAGTAACATTCTACATGCAACCTATATCCCAAAATTCAAACTAATAACTCCAATCTTATGGGTTTTTCATTATCTTCCAAGAACATACAAAGTTTTTGAATAATCTAACATGGAAGAATCATTCTCTGAAATTTAAATGGAATAAATCACTTGCCTTGATTGTTTCTGAATCTGGTGTTGGATTTGTAATCTCTTTCTGCAGATTTTCTGCAGAATTCCTCCTCTCTCTCTCCTTCTCCAAGCTTTCTTCTTCCAAAGATGGCTATGGTGGCTAGGGTTTGCTTTGGGAGAGTTGGAAGACTAAATGATAACCTACGTAGCTTATGGGGTTAATAAAGGGTTGGTTGGGTCAATTCCTTATCAGATTACAACTCTCAATTTTCGTCACTTTTAATTACCCAAAAATACCAAATTACTAAAATACCCTTTAAGTTACCGGTATGGCCTAAAAATACCCCGGGACCCAAACTATACCCCCGGCTAGTGTTTTCTGACTATCTCGACCCTTCCGGACGCGTTGACGTACTCAAAACGACCATACGTATTATAGATTTTAAATTCACTTTTATTAACAAAATATTATACCGTGACGCGGCGGTCCCACGCGTCTCAACAAAATTTCTAAAAATGCCGTATATAAATCCCACGACAAATTTTATAATACCAAGTCCATATATAATCATATATGCACATAATCAAATACCAACTCGCATCACATTAGTATTATTAACCCGGATTAATTTCCAATTAATACGCTAATTAATTAATTAATCCCAAAAATAAATATAGTCCAAAAATACGGGGTATTACATACTTCCCCCCTAATAACTGAATTTCGTCCCGAAATTCGAAACTAGAAAGTACCTGCTAAAAACAGCTCTGGATAACGTTCGCGCATCTCATCCTCGCGCTCCCATGTGGACTCCTCGACATTGTGATGTCGCCACTGAACACGCACTAACGGGACTATCTTTGACCGCAGTTTCCTCTCGCTTCGGTCCAAAATAGCAATTGGCCCCTCCTCGTAAGAGCTATCCGGCTGGAGATCGATGTTTTCCACAGCAATGTGAGAATGAGCCAAATTGTCCCTAAGGTATTTCCTCAGCGAGGAAATATGGAACACGTCGTGAATCCGATGCAAGTGCTCCGGTAGTCTAAGTCTATATGCAACCGATCCTATCCGCTCAATAATAGGAAACGGCCCCACATACCTCGGTGCCAACTTTCCCTTCTTCCCGAATCGCATAATCCCCTTCATCGGAGAAACCCTGAGCAAAACCTGGTCCCCCACTTGGAACTCCCTGAAAAATCTCTTCGCATCAGCATAACTCTTTTGCCTGTCTTGAGCTACCCGAATGCGACTCCGAATTAACTCAATCCTTGCCGAAGTATCCTGGATCACTTCTGGCCCAAGTAATTTGTTGTCCCCCACCTCCAACCAACATGCTGGGGAACGACAAGGCCTGCCGTACAATGCCTCAAACGGAGCCATGCCAATCGTGAACTGATAGGAGTTGTTGTAAGCAAACTCCACCAGTGGAAGGTACTGCTCCCATCCACCCCAAAAGTCAATAATACACATGCGTAGCATGTCCTCCAACATCTGGTTGGTGCGCTCTGTCTGCCCATCGGTCTGCGGGTGATAAGCCGTACTCAACCGCAATTCCGTGCCCATGGCCTCCTGGAAACTCTCCCAAAACCTCGAAACAAATATCTTGTCTCTGTCAGACACGATATTCAGGGGCACACCGTGAAGTCTCACAATCTCTGAAATGAAAAGTTGGGCATACTGTCCCGTAGTGTAGTCAGTCCTTACGGGTAAGAAGTGAGCGACCTTGGACAACCTGTCCACAATTACCCAAACGGAGTCGTGACCCCTCTGTGACGTAGGCAACCCCGTGACAAAATCCATGGATATGCTCTCCCACATCCACATCGGAACCTTCAACGGCTGTAGCAATCCTGCTGGTCTCTGATGATCCACTTTTACAAGATGACAAGTGGCGCATTTCGAGACAAACTCAGCGATATCTCTCTTCATACCGCTCCACCAATATTGCCGTCTCATGTCTTGGTACATTTTGTCCCCTCCGGGATGTACTGCGAACCGTGAGCCGTGCGACTCAGCCATAACATCATGCCGCAATTCTTCCCCTTCCGGAACTACCAACCTCCCATGGAAGCGCAAACCCCCGTCTGAGCTAACGGTATAGGACTCGGCTCCCTCTGCAAGTAATCGAACTATCTGCTCCTGACAGAACGAGTCATTAGCCTGTGCCCGTACTACCTTCATGACAATCTGCGGTGTAACGGTCATCACAGGCATGAAAGATCGGGCCACTGCATCCTGGTGTCCCAATTCCTTACACTTAGCCTTCCACACCTCTGCCACCTCATCTGCTGGCCTGCGGCTCAACGCGTCTGCTACCACGTTAGCCTTACCCGGGTGGTACTGGATGTCGAACTGGTAGTCCTTCACAAACTCAAGCCACCTACGCTGCCGCATGTTCAACTCTTTCTGCGTGAACAGATACTATAGGGACTTGTGGTCCGTGAACAGCTGAAACTTCTCCCCCAAAAGATAGTGCCTCCAAATCTGTAAGGCAAATACCACTGCTGCCAACTCCAAATCATACGTGGGGTAATTCTTCTCATGAGGCTTAAGCTTACGGGAAGCATAAGCTATGGCCTGTCTCTCCTGCTGCAAAACACCTCCAAGCCCTTGCAAAGACGCATCGGTGTAAACCAAATACTCAACTCCCGGTCTCGGCAATGCTAACACAGGTGCGGAGGTCAATTTGTCCTTCAATTCATCGAATGCCAACTGACAGGCATCACTCCAGATATATGGCACACCCTTACGAGTAAGATGTGTCAAAGGACCTGCTATCTCCGAGAAACCCCGAATAAACCTCCTGTAGTATCCTGCTAAGCCCAAGAAACTATGAATCTCTATTGGTGTCGTGGGCTGTCCCCACTCCCTCACCGCTGACACCTTCCCCGGATCGACAGATATTCCCTGGTCGGAAATAATGTGACCCAAGAACTGGACCTCCTTCAACCAAAATCCGCACTTCTCATATTTTGCATACAACTTGTTCTGACGAAGTGTCTGCAAAACCTGCCTCAAATGCTCGGCGTGCTCCTCCTCTGTCTGAGAGTAAACCAGAATGTCATCAATGAAGACAATGACAAACTGATCTAGGAAATCTCTGAACACCCTGTTCATCAAGTCCATAAACACTGCTGGAGCGTTGGTCAAGCCGAAAGGCATAACCCGAAACTCGTAAGAACCATATCTCGACAAGAACGCAGTCTTCGAGACATCCTCCTCCCTGATACGCAACTGATGGTATCCCGACCTCAAGTCAATCTTCGAGAAGAAAGAAGCTCCTCTCAACTGGTCGAATAAGTCATCGATTCGAGGCAACGGATACTTATTCCGTATCGTGACCTTATTCAACTCTCGATAGTCCACACACAACCTCAGTGAACCGTCCCTCTTCTTAACAAACAAGACTGGAGCGCCCCAAGGTGAGGTACTCCTACGAATAAAGCCCTGCCCTAACAGCTGCTCTATCTGATCCCGTAGCTCTCGCATCTCAGCTGGAGCCATACGGTACGGTGCACGTGCTATAGGTCTCGTACCCGGTAGCAAATCTATAACGAAGTCTATCTCTCGACTGGGTGGTAAGCCTGGTATCTCCTGAAACACATCTGAATACTCCCTGACAACCGGGATAGAATCTAAAGGAATCACAACCTCCTTAGAGGTATCCTCCTCTATGTAATACAGATGAGCGGTCGATCCTCCCTCTGGGCGAGGCATCGCCACTACAAACATCTCTTGCCCCGGAATGGCAAAAATAATGCTTCCGCTGAAGCAGTCAATCATGGCCCTATATGCTACGAGCCAATCCATACCGATGATCACATCGTGAACATGCATGTCTAACACTAACATGTCCGCAGGTAATACCAAACCACCAACCTCTACCCCCACTCCCCGGCATATAAAGAAAATAAGTGACCCACTCCCTAATGGTGAGTCGACACACGTCACTGTGCTCTCTGCCGTAGCTAACAATCCTAAAGCTTTCGCGAAGTGTGTAGCAATAAAACAGTGTGTAGCACCCGTATCAAATAACACCCGACCCATAGTGCCATGGATAGGAAACGTACCCTAGATCGCGGGCGGTGCCTGTGGAACTGCAGCCTGGTGAACGTTGTAGACACGTCCATACTGTAGCTGCCCCTGTTGAGCTGGGACTACTGGAATGGGTGGCAAAGCTGCCATCTGTGGCGGTGCGGGAAGAGCGGCGGGAAACATGGGTCTCTGTGGCTCCTGGCGAGCACCCATCTGCTGCTGCTGCTGTGGGGCCCTGCCCCTATCAGGACAATCCTGCTTCTTATGGCCAGTCTTGCCACAAGTAAAGCACTTCCCTTGGAAATTCCCTCCCCTCTGCCCCTGCTGTCCCCGACCCTGGTGGCCGTTACCATTCCTCCCTTGGCCCTGCTGGCCCTGATGGAACTGCTGCCCATTCTGCCCCTGTTGGCCCTGCTGACCGTTTGGACCCTGATGGCCCTGACGGAAACCTCCCTGTCCCTGCCTGTAGTTCCCTGACCGGAACCTCTTATTGTCCCCCTGCTGGGTACCCTGCTCAGTCTGTCTCTGCCCCGCTGGCACCATGTCCTCCAGTCCTGCCCTGATGGCTAGACTCCCCTGACCGCTTGCCCTCGGCCATATGAAAACGGTGGTCCTGGCAGTGCAATAGTGCAGCGTTAACCACATCAGAATACGTGGCCAACGATAGGTTCCCTAGCAGATGCTGACGGATCCTCCAATTCAACCCATCAGTGAACTTCTCTATCTTCTTCTTCTCTGTTGGAATCTCGTCTGGAACGATATTCAACAGGTTAGTAAACTCGGCCTCATACTCGGCCACTGTCTTGCCCTCCTGCTTCAAACTCATCAGCTTCCTCCTCATCTCTGTATGAACTGCGGACGGAAAGTACTTGCGGTCGAACCGTACCCAGAACTCCTGTATCGTGAGGGTATCCCTCTCCTCCGCGGTGGTAATGGACTCCCACCACTGCAGCGCAGATCCAACTAGCTTGAAAGTAGCTAGCACCTGCTTCTGAACATCAGAGCACTCATGCATCCTCAAGTGCCTCTGCATATCCTTCCTCCATTGGCTCGAGACTACTACATCTGAGCTTCCTGCAAACTCTGGCGGATGCGCTTTCTGAAAAGCGTTGCGTACACGTTCCCAAGCAGACGGGAATGCATTAACCTGGACGGGTGCGGCAACCGGCGCCTGAGGTGGTGCCTGCTGAATCACGGCAATCGCGGCATTCACCGCTTGAGCTACTATAGCTGCAACCTCAGTGGCGTTCAACATGCCCTGAACTGGAGCGGGCTGGGGTTCGGGCATTGCATTCCTGGGAACTCGTCGTGCACGTCATGGAGGCATCTGAAATAAGGACAAAGTTTATAAGTCTACAATTATAAACTTTAAAATAGCTGAAGAACGAAACGTACACACAAAAAGAGTACAACAGTCCTAAAATATAGGGCTCTATATCAAAGAAAACGTAGCGGAAACATAATAGCCGTACAGATCCTAAAGGACACTAGAACCTGATGCTCTGATACCACCTGTGACACCCCGACTAATTAAACACCGGGTAGCTACTCCTTTATAAAATTAATTCAAAATGCCAAGTTGGCTCAGTTAATAGCATCACTGTCGAAAACATTTTAAAGATTACTAACCACCTAGTATTTAAAAAGTAAGTGCCAAATTTTATTAAATCTGATTAACATGTAACAAGAGTAATGAATAACTAAATAACACCATTCACCATACTGAAATAGAATGAATAACCATCACAATATGTAAATAAAACCTGGAGGAAAAACTCCTCAATACAAATCCCACAACTGATAAGTAAACTGAAATAAATAACTAAAACTGAATGCTGAGCAATACATGCTAGAGTCTGAAAACTGAAATGTAAAAATGTCTAATAGAATTGGGCAACATGCCCTACAACTGATAGATGCTGAGACTGGAATCCAAATGAGAGAAGCGTCTACATGCAAATCCCTGTAGCTTCCACAAACAGCTACAGCTCGTCACCTGAATGAGAATCATATGCTTGGTGTCCTTGTGGCTGGGCACCTAAAATGGTTTTACAAGAAAATATATTTGAAAGCAAATGGGTCAGAGCCCGAAAGTGGAAATCATTATAAAAACCTGCAAGTGCTTTAAAAACATTTAAAACATTAAATGCAAAGTACATGTTAGGACGTGCACTCACATTAAATTCTCACCTCTCGACTAACTGTGCACTCCTAACGTAAGTACCCATCTATAACGACCCACATTACTAGCTAACTGACAACATAACTAGCTAAACTGCCAAAGGTTCTACCCATATTACTCGGTTCCAATTAACATAACAACGCTCGTAATTAAATAGAGGTTTAACATACCCAGATGCTCAATATGCAATATATTATACTACTAGCTAACCCATTTGGTTTCTCAAAATAATACCGTGATATATATATGTTCACTACATTATCATGAAAGTTCTCATTAAATTAAAAGTATATTATTCACATCATAAATATACGATATAAGCACCCCGAGAACTAAGCTCCGGTGCACACATACTCTGCTATCCATCCCGGTACATCACGTACATAAGGATCACATATTCTGAATCTCTCAGGAATAGTTCTCAAATAACAACATCACAAATAATGGAGGCGAACATAGTCACCTTCACATGGGTCACGCACATACCTACGCTCCCACGATCCGCGGACTTATTAATATCACAATAAGTCTTTCAATGACCTATGTTCATCAAGGTACCAGTCTATATCCCCCCCGTAGGCACACAAGGATTAGAGGGTCCTAAGCGAACGTAACCTCCCGTGATAGCAAGTATGGTAGGTATGTCATACACATAAACTATATACTAAGCATTCACACACCTTAGATATCACCACTTTAATAAGGTATTTTCTACATCATTATACCATTATCCCAAACTTATATATTTCAAGTAATCTGATAATATATAATTTAAATAGTCGACACGTCTCACGTCGAAATTCCTTAAACTTAAAACCTATCTCGAATAGACTACTAAGTTTCCATAATTCTCACATATGATATCTTTATGCCTAAGGTCTTTACTTCTGCCCCAAACCTTATTTCATCAACTTATTCAAATTTGTACTATTAACCCAAATATTAACTCACATAACAAATTTCATTTATTTAGAATAATTCCTCAAATTACATTCTGATTAAAGTCCCACTTCATAATCATGCCTACTGGTCTTCCTTAAAGCTAAGGGTATTCACAAAGTCTCCAAACATATTCTCCGAGGGTTTCCACCATTAAAATCATATTAAGGAAAATTTCACTCATTCTGGGAAGGTCGATCGATCGACCTATGAATATCGATCGATCGATCTAGTCGATCGATCGACTGATGAATGTCGATCGATCGATCGAACAGGTATGGCTACGGACTGCTTCGTTCTGCAGATTGTAAAAACGTCCCAAAACTTATTTCTAACGTGTGATTCTCAAATATAACGTTATAGTAATGTCATATAACAATCCTACAATATTACTAACGTCCACAAATCAATATTTCAACAACTATAGGCTACATATGGATCAATCTTCATCAAAAACCTAGTTTTTCTGATTTTTCTCAAGAACAGTCATGAACCTCATCTTAAATCCGTTTTTGGTATTACAAAAGGCAGTAATTCACATAATATGATCGTCCAGTAACATTCTACATGCAACCTATATCCCAAAATTCAAACTAATAACTCCAATCTTATGGGTTTTTCATTATCTTCCAAGAACATACAAAGTTTTTGAATAATCTAACATGGAAGAATCATTCTCTGAAATTTAAATGGAATAAATCACTTGCCTTGATTGTTTCTGAATCTGGTGTTGGATTTGTAATCTCTTTCTGCAGATTTTCTGCAGAATTCCTCCTCTCTCTCTCCTTCTCCAAGCTTTCTTCTTCCAAAGATGGCTATGGTGGCTAGGGTTTGCTTTGGGAGAGTTGGAAGACTAAATGATAACCTACGTAGCTTATGGGGTTAATAAAGGGTTGGTTGGGTCAATTCCTTATCAGATTACAACTCTCAATTTTCGTCACTTTTAATTACCCAAAAGTACCAAATTACTAAAATACCCTTTAAGTTACCGGTATGGCCTAAAAATACCCCGGGACCCAAACTATACCCCCGGCTAGTGTTTTCTGACTATCTCGACCCTTCCGGACGCGTTGACGCACTCAAAACGACCATACGGATTATAGATTTTAAATTCACTTTTATTAACAAAATATTATACCGTGACGCGGCGGTCCCACGCGTCTCAACAAAATTTCTAAAAATGCCGTATATAAATCCCACGACAAATTTTATAATACCAAGTCCATATATAATCATATATGCACATAATCAAATACCAACTCGCATCACATTAGTATTATTAACCCGGATTAATTTCCAATTAATACGCTAATTAATTAATTAATCCCAAAAATAAATATAGTCCAAAAATACGGGGTATTACACTAGACTTGCCAGCCTCTTTCTTAATCTATTAGGTATTCCACGTGTCGTTATTGAAGCAATGCATTAGGCATCACGTCACTATATCTACAGATCTACCTCATGTAGGCCCAACTGGTCAGATGATGATTGAACCAGTTGATTTCATTGATCGGAGAATTGTTAAGCATGGAAATCTTCGTTGGTCCCATTCCCACGCAGACGACACCAGTTGGGAGGATTATATAGCCCTCAAACCTCAATTTTAGGCATTCGATCCTTGAAGACAAGGATCCTTTTGATGAGGAAGCTATTGTCAAGTATAGATTTCAGAAGAGAAATATAAATTTTAAAGACTCGTGAAGAACATGTGCAACAACTGTAACTCAATACACTTGTAACAAACTTAGTCAGATTAGTTAGAATAATCAATGAATCCCATTCGATCAACTTAGAACAGATTTATAATTCAGCTAGTTGGTTAGAGATGATTAGTTATAAAAGGATGTAAAGCTACTATAAATAGAGTATTGTATTTTCATTTTAATAAACGAATTCTTTTCTTTGCTTATCTGTATCTCATCTCCTTCTCTTCTTATCTTGATATTCTTTTACTGAATTCGATGTTGATGGCATGACTGCCAATATCTTAGACACACACCTCTTAGGAATTAACGACCCGAGATATCTTTTAACATACGAACCCTTAGAATTCTCATGTTTACTCCAGATTGGAAAATGAAAATACAATGAAAATATTGTCCCTGAAACTTTTTTTTTGAAGAAGATAGTTATGTCGTGTCGTGTCGTGTCATGTCCGTGTCTTCATGTCTTGTCTGTTAATTAATACTGCTTTGACAATCATAATAACCGGATATAAACAATAATGTTACATCACGTTAAAAACAGTTTTTTCATGAATCCATGATGTTTAATCTTCATGTAATCACAAAATCATAAGTTCTTTATAACTATGATCAAAATTGATATTTATCCATTGCAATTGATTGGAATAAGGTGACTTGAATGCTCCTGTCAAAGCGTCCTTTGAATCCCTTCTTGAATAGCCCAAAATTACTCTCTTATGTGCCCAGAATATTTGTGAGAAAATACGAATAATAAAATTTTGAATTTTCTCTCCCTCCTTAGAAACAGTGTGTATTGAGATGACTCTAGATGGTGTAGAGGTCTCTATTTATAAGGGAAAGAGGGCCGGAATCCTAGTGGAGGTGGGACTCTTTCAAGTCTTCCACTAATGCCACTAACCATCATGTGACTAATGGATAAGGTTTACCCAAATCTTTAATATCTTTATTTATCACATTCCTAATTAATTATCTGATATTTATTAAAACCACATAAATGGGAAATTCGAAATTTAATACAATTGAAATTAAATAATTAATTTTGTCACTTAACATTAATTTCCAGCAGTCTCCCACTTGGTCTTAATAATTCGTATAATTAAATTAGGTATCATAAGATGCATAATCATTGATAAATTTTGCTAAATCAAATGATTCACGGATGAGAGTCATGGCGGTTCCATGCTATTCAAGAGCATGGTTCCTTCTATGTACCACAACACCTATGTTTCATTCAACTGAGCCTTTAATATTGGGTATCATAATGGCCTCATAATGTCCTTTTGAATAAAGACTATTTCTCTCAACAATAATTCAGAATTATATGCATGCATTCACAAAAGACAGAAATAATAAAAATCAGAAACACTTTTATTGAATTAAAGTAATAGTGTCAAACAACTAAGCCAAAATAGTAATCATAATCTAACTAATCGAGACCAAGGTTCTAAAAAATGCGGGGCGTGGTCGAGGCGTGGAGGCCAAACCTTAAGCCTTAGAAGCCTAGGCGGGCCTTGGCGTAAAAAGGTGTGAAAAGGCGTTTAGGCCTTCTTAATATATTTTAATATTTTAAAACCATAACAAGGCTATTAAAATACTAAAATTGTACATATTATAAAAATATGTCTGAACATATGCAAATTAAAATACTATTGGATTATTTTGGATGAAATAATGGTCCGGTTAGTAAAAAAATTCTTTAAAAGGCGATATCGTTTCATCAAAGCATTGTTGTTTTTAGAAAAAAGTGTGCCTTAAGGGATTTACCAAGAATAAGGCGTAAAAAAATTAAGGCGAGGCGTTTCTCCCAAGCCTTAAGCCTAGGCGTGCCTAGACGGAGCCTATGCGGGTTTTTTAGAACAGTGAATGAGACCCATCTCTTTGACATGTTCCATAAAGGTCTTCGGAGATAGTCCTTTCGTAAGAGGATCTGCTATGTTATCACGCCTACTAATGTGATCAATTGACACTCTTTGTTTATGAACTTCTTCTTTAAGTGATAGGTATTTCATCTCAATATGCTTAGCAGCCTTAGTATACCTATTGTTCTTCGAGAAGAAGACTGTTGCGACATTATCATAATAAATTTTCAGCGGCTTAGATATTGACCCCATAATTCTAAGTCCTAAAATAAAGTTTCGCAGCCATAATCAATGATTTGTAGCTTCGAAGCAAGCTACGTATTCAGCCTCCATAGTAGATGATGCAATGACGCTTTGCTTAGCACTTTTCCATGAAACGACTCCTCCAGCCATAAGGAAGACATAACCCGAAGTGCTCTTCCTACTGTCAAGGCATCCCCCAAAATCTGAGTCTGAATAATCAATTACCTCAAGGTAATCAATCTTACGATATGTGAGCATGTAATCCTTGGTCCCTTGCAGGTACCTCAGCATTTTCTTTACAACTTTCTAATGGTGAATCCCTGGATTGCTTTGATATCTGCCTAGCATCCCAATGATAAAACTGATATCCGGTCTAATGCAGACTTGTGCATACAATAAGCTCCCTACGAGCGAAGCATAAGGCATGCCTTTCATATGCTCCCTTTCTAAATCACTTCTGGGACATTGACTTAAGCTGAACTTATCCCCTTTCTGAAGTGGAACATAAATGGGATTGCAACTTTGCATGCTAAATCTTTCTAAAACTTTGTTAATGTAAGCTTTTTGAGATAATCCTAACATTCCTCGTGATCTATCTCGAGATATTTCTATCCCGATTACGAAGGATGCCTCGCCTAAATCTTTCATTTCAAAGTTTTTAGAAAGGTACTTCTTGGTTTCAGTTAATAACCCAAGATCACTGCTGGCGATAAGTAAGTCATCAACACATAGTACTAAAAACACGAACTTACTCCCACTGATCTTCAAGTATATACACCGATCAACAGTATTTTCCTTAAACCCAAAGGATGTAATGGTATCGTGGAACTTAATGTACCATTGTCGAGAAGTTTGTTTTAGACCATATATTGACTTCTTTAACATACATACCATATTTTCCTTTCCTTCCTTTATGAAGCCTTATGGCTGTGCCACGTAGACTTCTTCTCCTAAACTTCCATTTAAAAAAGTTATTTTTACGTCCATTTGGTGCAACTCCAAATCATAATGAGCCACTAACACTAGTATGATTCTCAATGATTCATTCTCTGAAACTGGGGAAAAGGTCTCATTATAATCAATGCCTTCTTATTGATTAAAACCTTTGGCAACAAGTCTATCTTTATGTTGTTCGATATTGCCTTTTGAGTCAAGTTTGGTCTTAAAGATCCACTTGCACCCAACTCGTTTTTGTCCTTCTGACAATTCGACCAACTCCCCAACATTATTGTCATCCATAGATTTTATTTCTTCATTTATAGCATCAATCCATTTATCGGAATCATCATTATTTACAATTTTTTCATAAGAATCTGGATCATTAATATTCCCTATGTTAAATTCGGCCTCTTGAAGGTATACCACATAATCATCCGAAATTGCCGATCTCCTTTCTCTTTGAGATCTTCTTAACGGTACTTCCTGTGGTGCTTCAAAAGTTTCATCGATTATAGTCTCATTATGTGGTTGTTCAGTTGGTTGATCATTCACTTGTTGTTCATTGTTATTAATTGGGTCAATGACCGGTTCAAAACCTACATTAGGAACAACAGGTATGTTATGAACTATGGGTATAGGGATTTGTACCCTGACTTCTTGAATGATTACCTCCCTTTATTTTATACTCCCACTTACTTCACCTTCTTCAATGAATTTAACATTTCCAGTTTATATGATTCTAGTTGTATGATTTGGACAGTAGAATCTATATCCCTTCGACTTTTCTGGATACCCAATGAAATGACATGATAATGTCCTAGGATCCAATTTCTTTTCATGAGGGTTATAGATTCTAGCTTCCGCTGGGCAGCCCCACACACGTAAATACCTTAAATTGGATTTTCATCCTTTCTAAAGTTCAAAAGGGTTTTTTGAAATTGACTTACTGGGAACCCTGTTTAAGATGTGTACATCGGTCTTTAATGTATGTGTCCACAAAAATGTAGGCAATTGGGTCCTACTTATCACACTTCTAACAATTTCTATGAGGGTACGATTACGCCTTTCAGCTACACCATTCTGCCAAGGTGATCCTGGCATTGTGTATTAGGAGCAAATACCTAATTTTTCAAGGAGTTTAGCAAATGGGCTAGGGCATTGCCCTGACTCGTCATATCTACCATAATATTCACCACCTCTATCAGACCTAATAATTTTCACCTTTTTGCCTAGTTGACTCTCAACCTCATTAATGTATATTTCAACGACGTTCACAGATTGGGATTTATCATGCAACATGTACAAAATGCAATAACATGAAAAATCATCTATAAAGGTGATGAAGTATTTTTCTTCACCAATGGATGGAATATCAAAAGGTCCACATATGTCTGTATGTATTATTTCAAGTAGTTGGGTGCTTCTTGTGGCTCCTTTCTTCGTATGTTTGGTCTGTTTTCCTTTAATACAGTTCACACATACATCATAATTTGCCCAATATAGGTTATGGAGTATTCCATCTTTAATGAGCCTTTCAATTCTCAGCCTGGATATGTGCCATAATCTTTTATACCACAAATATGCAGATTTTTCATCATTAAGTGTACGTTTCGTACCAACATTAGGATGCAGGGTCACAAGGGTTTCAGAAAAATTCTTTTCAAGATTCAATTGATATAAACCATCTAATAAAAATCCAGAACCAACATTATTTGAATTTTTAATCAAACTAAAACCATTGTACTTAAATTCAATCGCAAAACCGTCTAAGGCAAGTTTGGAAACAAAAATTAAATTCCTAGAAACTGTGGGAACATAAAAAGTTTCTTGCAAATCTAAAATAAATCCAGTGCTTAAAATCAGGCAAAAGACTCCAATAGCTTCTATTTTAGCCTTCGCTTTATTGCCCATGTAGAGAAAATGCTCATTTGGATTTGTTTTGCGAATCGAAATGAAGCCCTGCATCGAATTAGAAACATGACACATAGAACCAGAATCAATCCACCAAGTGTTAGAAGGAGCATTAATAAGGTTTGATTCGAAACAAACATAAATAAAGGGCTTAACCTTTTTCTCGAACCTGGCCTTTCATTTATGACAATCCCTCTGGAAATGGCCCCCTCTTTTTACAGAAGTGACACTTATCGTTCTTTTCCTTCTTCACAGCAGCAGTTGATGGTTCAGCTTGATGAGACGGCCCGGGACCTTTCTTAATGCCCTTGCCGAACTTCTTCTTGAAACAGCTCCTTTGACTGTCAGATTTGCCACCTGTCCCTTAGTCACATGGACATTCGGTTGCTTAAGCCTTCCTTCCTCTTGTACCAACATGCTTTGCAAATCATTTACATTCCACTTATCTTTTATAGTGTCATAATTAATTTGGAAAGGCCCATACTCAGGAGGTAGGGAGTTTAGGACGAATTGGACGAGAAAAGACTCATCCACTGTCATGCCCAAAACTCTAAGTCTAGTAGCCAGATTGGTCATTTCTATAATGTGCTCATGCATGGTGCGAGTACCATTGAACCTCATAGTGGTCAGGTCAGCCATCAGTTTCCCAGCAAGGGATTTATCAACAGTGCAAAATCGTTCCTTAATGTTGTTCAAATACTCTTTTGCTTGCTTTCTTAGTTTCAGGTAGGGAGGTCTTAATATTAGCAGCAACGCACATTCGCATAAACATAAGGGCCAGCCTATTGGATCGAGACCATGCTTCATGGATAATAATTTCATCCTCGTTACTGGCATCAATAATAACAACGAGTTCATCACACATAATTGCCATGTACAGGTCAAGAATCCCTAGGCTGAACTCAATTTCCTCATTCCATTCAGAAAAATTAGTTCCATCAAGTTTGGAATAGGACTGAGCTTGCGAATACAGGTTAAGGGTAACTGCAATTAATAATAATGTTCACAAATTAAATTTTCACACACAACAAAAATTGCAAGGGTCGAATATTGAATTGTTGACTAAAAATTTTGGCATATTTCATTTACATTATGAATATCACGAAATCTGTGTTAATCATCACATAATGTTCAGATTGTAAAGATATATTACCTTATAATTCATTTATCCTGGTCCCTTAATTTTGGCATCTGTGTTTGTTGCCTAAGCATTTAATACCATGATTAATGGTCTTAATGTAGACTATTCTGTTTTTCACAAAAGTTTTTCTAATGTTGTTTAATTCAGAAATTAGCACGTGTTGCGCCTCAATCCAATTCTATAACTAACATTAGAATAAACCTTTAATGCATGTAAGTGTATTATTCGTACATACAGTCTCAGCCTGTGTTTGGCCTTTGACTTAACTCAAATGAATAATTTCTTACATGTCCCAATTTAAATATAGTTAATCATGCATTAAGTATTAACTATAATATGTAATCTATCAGTAATTACAAATATACCAATAGCAGCTTAAATTCCTAAAAAGCAGAATTGCCGAGGTATAGTAAAAACACAAAATACATGAATTTTGCCAAAAATGGAAAAAATGAGTTTTCACCATAGGATCGAAGTAAAACATGCCAGAAAATCAAAACTTTTTGCGGAACGTTAATATCAATTTGCCGTAAAGATTTATAAGCCCCGAGATTATTTTCTAAAATGACAAAAATGGGGTTTTGAGGGCCTTAACGGACTCGAATTGTCGAAAAATACATTACATCACGGCCAAAAGCCGTGAAATTCGATCGTTGGCCTGTTTCTAGCCAACATATAAAGTTTCAAGTCAATCGAACACCAAAATTTTGAAAAACACTATTCATTACGCCAAAAAAAATATTCTCCCGGAATCTGTTTTGCGCCAAATCATAGTTTTCACTTAATTAATCTTAAAAACAGATTTATTTTCTTATCATGATTAATAAACGTGTTTTCCAGAATGCTTACATAACTTGAAACAATAAAATCATGTTAACGGCATATTAGGGTTCTTATAACACGAAAAGGGGTTGAACAATAATGGTACAGTTTTCACAAGATAAGGACTGTAGCAGTAATTTGTTCTTAATATCATACATAAAACAAATTAGGATTATATGTACGATTATTAGATTGCTTAAAAATTTTAGATTTCCAGAAAAACAAAATTTCCAGACTTCCAGATTTACCAAAAATTCGAGATTTCTAGATTTACCAAAAATTTCAGATTTCCAGATTTTCAAAAGATCATAAATCAAAATTGTTATAAAGGAGTTTTCATTAATGGAAAATATGAGATTATAAACCGAAAGCTCTGATACCATATGTTAATTAATACTGTTTTGACAATCATAATAATCGGATATAAACAATAATGTTACATCACGTTAAAAATAGTTTTGTCATAAATTCAGGATGTTTAATCTTCATGTAATCACAAAATCATAAGTTGTTTATAACTATGATCAAAACTGACCTTTGTCCATTTCAATTGATTGGAATAAGGTAACTTGAATGCTGCTGTCAAAGCATCCTTTGAATCCCTTCTTGAATAGCCCATAATTACTCTCTTATGTGCCCATAATATTTGTGAGAAAATACGAATAATAAGAATTTCGAATTTTCTCTCCCTCCTTAGAAACAGTGTGTATTGAGATGACTCTAGAGTGTAGAGGTCTCTATTTATAAGGGGAGAGGGACGGAATCCTAATGGAGGTGGGACTCTTTCAAGTCTCCCACTAATGCCACTAACCATCATGTGACTAACGAATAAGGTTTACCCTAATCTTTTAATATCTTTATTTATCACATTCCTAATTAATTATCTGACATTTATTAAAACCACATAAATGGAAAATTCAGAATTTAATACAATTGAAATTAAATAATTAATTTCGTCACTTAACATTAATTTCCAACAATGTCCTGTCATTATGAAATAATTTTGCTTAAATTAGAAATTTTGGAGAGGGATAGGTTTCGTTAGATTGATTGACAAAGTATATAACCATATAGAAAGGAAAAGATATTGAAAATGCAATTTTGTTTTGTTAAAATTAAGTTACTTAAGTACCTGAATTCAAATAATCTCTTCCATACTCTTGATGGAGTGTGCATACACACACACACACACACACACACACACACACACACACATTTCGTGAAGGATATCACCTGGAAATTTGAAGAAAATCAACCATTCACTAAACCCCTAGCAAAAAACCTTTAAAAACTATATAATAATAAGACTAAATATTGAAGAATTATTTTTTAGTTTACTTTATCTGTTTTGGGCATTTACTCTTAAAAAAGATTCCATATATGATGTATTAATTTTACTTACATCCTTTTTTCCCTTGTTGATATCTCCAAAATATGATCGAAACTTGTTAGGTCTTTTTATTATTTTAACCTGTAATAAAAAAACATTGAAATTTTTGAAATTTTCTCAACCAAAAGCCACAAAATAAAGAAAAGGGATATAAAACCAATAAGAAGTAAAACTTGTATGCCATATGCACTTATTACTTGGTCACTTTTAGAAACTTAATTATTGAGTGTTTGAAATAATCTTAAGCAAAAGTCACAATATAAAGGAAGTAAACAAAGAACAATGACTAAAATTTTTATCAACGAAACACTTGATATTTGTCCATGAAATTGAAATCTTCAGTTGACGAACGGGTTCGAAGAGGAGCTATTATAACCAAATATAAATTTCTAGTTATTTTCAAAAATTAAATAGTTAATATCAATTTGAATGGTATGGATAGTGAAGACTAAATTAATTTAATTACATCAAAACCCAACTATACACCATATGATTTGGGTACTTATTTTCTATTTATGAAGTTTTGATTTTATGGAGTTAGGTTTAAATGAAATAAGTAGTGCAAATTATTCAGGTAAGATTGTGGTTTATTTGTGGCATTTCATCAAACAACGTTTACACAACATATACTAAAATGCCAATACATTTACAACATAAAATAATGAGCAGGAGAAATGAACTGAGAAAGTAAAATTTTCCTACGAATATACTAAAAAACTAAAACATTTTGTTTTGTGCATAAATCACCTGAGTATGGGATATGCAAAGTGGGTTCATATTCTAACCATCAATTAGGAATGCATATTATTCAATTGGGAGTCATCTAACACATCGTTCATGAGAGTGTGAGAGGCTTATGGAGAGAAAATCCTTTAAATACTTGTTGTCCTGTTTTATTGATCACAAAAGCAACTTTCTAATGGCATATGATTTATGTATATTGTATGCATAGACATTAGAAGGGCAAAAAAAAAACAATAATCATATCACGTCACTAAACTCAAATAAATTTAGAGTGTCTTGTTATATGGATTTTTAAGTAAAAATAACAAATAGGTAATGCACACCACCCTATATATCTCAATTATCGGCATGGGACATTTAATCCCTTTCCTTCATCTAGCGCCACAACATAAGTAAATAACAAATCTTTAACATAATACATGTAGAAGAAGCTAAAAATAAAATACATGGACAGATAGCAGAGAGAAAAAAAAACACAACCTAAAATAAAATACCAGGAATAAACATGTAAATGTCCATTGCACTGTAAGTAATATGAATGAATAAAAATGTAGGAGATAAGGACCTGCTAAAAATTTACAAAGTGATGAAAGAATTAGAGATAGTAGTGTTTGATTATTTAGAGAAAGTAGAAATACATGGGTGGGATGTGACAACCCGCCTAATAAAATATCGGGTGATCAGTCCTATACCAAATTAAAATAGGAATCCCAGTTGGTTTATCCTTAACATCACTGTCAAAAACCTTTTTAAAACTTACTAATCACCTAGTATTCCAAAAAGCTGGTGCCAAATTTTATCTTTTTAATTAAATAACCAATAACACGAGGAAAGATAATATGAGTCATACACCACGACTGAATTTAATCAACTGAACAAATAATAAACTACATGCCGAATAAACGATCGGTCACCAAAGTAATTAGTCCAATACAAATATTTAACATCTGAATAAAATGAATCTGAAAACAATAATGAAGTCTGGGCGACATGCCCTAAATAAATTTGAAACTGTTAAATGATTCCTAGTCTAGGAATGAATGAACGATGCGTCTAATCCAAGCACCTGCTAGCATCCACATATGCCACAGCTCTGTGTCCTTGGAATAGAATATCAAGTCTGGCGTCCCTGTGTCTGGACACCTAAAAGGTTTTGAAAATAATTTTATAGCAAGGGTTAGAACCTAAAACATTTTGAAAAAATTTAGCAAGTGAATTAACTGCAGTAATTTAAAATATATAAATGCGCTCCATATATAAGTTAGTGTCACACTCTCTTAAGGACATTCTCACCCCTCCACTAAAGTGCACACCTAACGATTACCATAACCCCACCTAGTTGTACTACCTCGTCCAACTAGTCCTTGTAATCCTCCTTTGCCTTTCCACTCTAAACCGAGTATTATTATTCATGGGTTATACATTATCTCACTAATTAACTTAATTAATTTCCTTTAAATAATATCATATAACTGTGACACAAGTTATATAAAATAATTACATCACACACTGTATTATTTCCCGCATATAATATTTACTACCGTATATACGTACCTTTACTAAAACATCCACATATAATTCATATGTATATCCATCCCTCCGAGTATACCTTCACCGGATGATTCCCTCTAAAATGCTATCTCACTAGGTGTGCTCACATAACCTAGTTCCCCAAGTTGGAATCGCTCACCAACCCGGTCCAAAATATAAACGTAGTGGAGGCGGTCATATTCCTTCCCTGAAAGTGAGATAAACCCCTCACCCATATACCATACACTATGACCCGAGGATATACTCACCCTACTCCTCAAGCTAGGAGATTCACCCACGTCGCTTAACCTCCCTTGATAGCACTAGAGTATATAACTTAAATAAATATCTAGTCCTTGATATTTAATAGCACACACAAACTACACACATGTATATATATACTATCACCACACCTATATATTTATAAAATATAAATTCTGGCTTTACCGTGTACTAAAACCCGTAACACTAGCCTATATATTCCCGAGTCTATGGTCCGACTCAAATTTAATTAATTCACTCCTCAATAATTTATTTCTTTTCCGAGTCTACATTCCGACTCTAATTTAATTAATTTACACATTAATTAATTATTATCAATCCGAGTCTCTTGTCTGACTCTAATTTTAATTAATTTACACATTAATTAATTTAACACTTGGTGTCACCCAACCATTATACCCGAACTCGCTCACTTGGCCCATACCACCGTTAATATCCGATTCTATATTTCGCCCCATAACTAATTAATCACACCTCGATTCCTTTAATAATGTTGTGCCACTCAACTAAAATATCCGAACCTTTTCCCTCGGTCCAAAACCAATACCTACGAATTAATTCCCAAAATTTAATCGTCCCTTGACATACATTTATCACCCTCCTAAACCCAATTATAATTACCTAAAAGTACCAAGAGTCGTGCCCCTATTTAATTTTCATAATTTAAATTAGCCCAATACCCTTTTTCAATAAATATCTCCCATGTAATTAAAAACTGGCGTCACTGCCAAAAATTTTGGGTCATCGATCAATCGATCCCCCTAGGTCGATCAATCGATCGACCAGGTCATCGTCTTCTCCAGCCTTCTGTTCGGCCATGGATAAACCGTCAAGATTTTATTCTCATTCCAAACCCTTACCCAATCACAGCCAACATTTCATTTACATAGAAATATATTCTAAACTTCCTAGAAGACTTAAATCATTCATCAATTCATAAAAATCCCAAACTTTTCCCGAATTGGGTCTCACCTGGGTTTATCCTACGGGGATATGAATTCGTCCCACTGATTCGAAATTTATCTCCAATACTTACTAATTATAATCCTACAATTGATTCTAGCAATCCCATATCCATATTCACCATTTGTTTAGTCTCAAATCTATATATACTGATCAAATCCGGAAAACTCCTTTTTAGCTATTTAACCCATAACCAAAAAAGATTTATGATGCACATACTATGATATGAATTGATTATCACAATTTAACAAATCACAACAGTTAACCACTTGCCTGGAATCGTTCGTAGAGTCTGATCCGTTGTAGGGAATGGTTTGATGACGAACACTTTGTCCCTCGATTTGGCTCCCAAAGATCCCCAATTGCCTCTTGATTTCTTTCCTCTGTGTCTCTCTCAAACCCTGGGTTTAGAGTTGTGTTAAATGCCGTTCAACACTTTCCCAATTAGAATTAAAACTATAAATCCCGTTTTGGCCACATGAGCCTAATTAAAATGGCCCAAATCACCCCGTGTGGGCCCGACTATGCCCAAAAATACCCCGAGACCCGATTACTACCTACGAGTACTCTTTTCTGACTATCTCGGTCCATCCGGACTCAATCGCGCATTCATAATTGTCATACGAAATACTTTATAACATTCTCGAATTTTGACCTCAAAATGCGACACACGAAATTTTGAACAATTAAACTTAGTCGCTAATTATAAATAATTCTTCACACTCTAATAAATTCTCTAAATTATAAATTTAAGTTTCACCTATTTAAATATTTTTATATCTCCCCAAAATAATTAAATATAAAATCCTCAAAATTACGGGGTGTTACATACTTCCCCCCTTACAAAGGTATTTCGTCCTCAAAATTAAGATAAGCTTAGTACTCCAAGTCTCGAATATCACTTTCTAGTCATGTGCCTCTAAGCTCGCTATATCTATCTCTCCCGCTTTTAACTATAAGTTACAGAAATATGCATGTTAATTAATCACGGCGCTCATACACCCTGTACCTGTGCTTAACCGTACAAAAGTTGCCTTAATTAACTCGGGTGCCCATACACCCTATCCCCGTGCTTTATTGCACGAAAGTTACCCTACTATGCTAGCCGAGCCCATAATATAACTTCCAACCTGTAGTCATATCACATATATGAATAATAACCGGGGTACCCAACCCATGTACTAACGACTAAACATCTCCCCACTTCCAACGTTGTGCTAAGTTTCATGCGTGGGATGTCTCACAAGTGAAATCCAAACAAGTAACCCCCTCGATCCACTACAACCTAACATTGTCGGTCTTTGGGATCTGTAAGACCCTCAGTCCATAATACGTACCCCCAAATGCTTGTCTACTAACACAAAAGCATACACGCCTACTCTTATGCTACAAAAGACAACATAAAATACCGCGCCCTTACTATCACTAGCTCTTGCACAAAATAAATCCCGAGCTATCTCTCCCTGCTCGAAAATAAATTTAACCACCCTGATTCACTTTAGTAGACTCCCTTACTTGTCGGGATAAAATATGAGAGCACAAGACCTCACTATGTGTCTATCGCACCACACAATACAACATATATACATATATATAGGCTAGAAGACCTCTCAGGTGGTACCTCATAACTTGGTGTCACGAACACCAAAACTTACCCTCACTATTCACAATAGTTCAAATCCATCGCTATCCAGCCGATATAAAAATTTATCTACCCTACTTTTATAATTCTCGAAAGTTATAACTCATCGCATAATACCAATACCATCTCTGTGCATGCCCCCACTCTCTCGTGGTTAACACTAAAGAAATCCACTATCCCACAGAAATATATATATGTAATATGCCTGCTATAGCCACCGCACCCACTAAATTCGACTTACTCGCGAACTCTAGTGAAAATAATTCTTATGTTGTGACACCCTTACGGTCACTCAAAACATACCCCATGCCCATAGGATAAAAAAGATAATTACCTCCATACTCTAGCTGCAATGGTTGATCCTCAGGTTCCTGAGTAGCTTCCCCCTGCCCAAACACACCCATGACTTGTTGTAGTGGTTGTACATCCAGGACCTCGTCCTGTAGTTGATCCCTGCCTCGCTTAAGACAATCTATCTTCACGTGTCCCACTTTCCCACAAACGAAACACCTCCTAATAAATTCACCCTGCCACTGATCCCTTCCTTGTTGGCCTTGTCGGAAGTCCTGGCCATCCCGTCGATAGCCTCTAGACCTAAATTGCTTGGCCTGATTCCCCTGCCGGAAATCCTTCCCCTGATGTCCCCGAGTCTAATTTTAATTAATTTACACATTAATTAACTTAACATTTGGTGTCACCCGACCATTATATCCGAACTCGTTCACTTGTCCCATACCACCGTTAATACCCAAATCTATATTTATCCCCACAACTAATTAATCACACTTCAATTCCTTTAATAATGTAGTGCCACTCAACTACAATAACCGAACCTTTTCTCTCGGTCCAAAATCAATACCTACGAATTAAATCCCGAAATTTAATCGTCCCGTGACATACAATTATCACCCTCCTAAACCCAATTATAATAACCTAAAAGTACCATGAGTCATGCGCCTATTTAATTTTCATCATTTAAATCAGCCCAATAACCTTTTTCAATAAATATCTCTATTGTAATTAAAAATTGGCGTCACTGCAAAAAATTTCTGATCATCGATCGATCGATCCCCCTGGGTCGATCAATCGATCGACCAGGTCATCATTTTTTTCGGCCTTCTCTTCGGCCATGGATGAACCCTCATGCTTTTATTCTCATTCCAAACCCTTACCCAATCACAACCAACCTTTCATTTACCTAGAAATATATTCTAAACTTCCTAGAAGACTTAAATCATTCATCAATTCAGAAAAATCCCAAACTTTTCCCGAATTGGGTCTCACCCGGGTTTATCCTACGGAGATATGAATTTGTCCCATTGATTCAAAATTTGTCTCCAATACTTACTAATTATAATCCTACAATTGATTCTAGCAATCCCATATCCATATTCACCATTTGTTTAGTCTCAAATCTATATATACTGATCAAATCCGGAAAACTCTTTTTTAGCTATTTAACCCATAACCAAAATAGGTTTTTGATACACATACTATGATATGAATTGATTATCACAATTTAACAAATCACAAAAGTTAACCACTTGTCTGGAATCGTTCGTAGAGTCTGATCCGTTGTAGGGAATGGTTTGATGAAGAACACTTTGTCCCTCGATTTGGCTCCAAAAGATCCCCAATTGCCTCTTGATTTGTTTCATCTGTGTCTCTCAAACCCTAGGTTTAGAGTTGTGTTAACTGCCGTTCAACACTTCCCCAATTAGGATTAAATCTCCAAATCCCGTTTTGGCCACATGGGCCTAATTAAAATGGCCCAAATCACCCCGTGTGGGCCCAGTTATGCCAAAAAATACCCCGTGATCCGATTACTACCCCCGAGTACTCTTTTCTGACTATCTCGACCCATAGGATAAAAAAGATAATTACCTCCATGCCCATAAGATAAAAAAGATAATTACCTCCATACTCTAGCTACAATGGCTGATCCTCAGGTTCCTGAGTAGCTTCCCCCTACCCGAACGCACCCATGACTTGTTGTAGTGGTTGTATATCCAGGACCTCGTCCTGTAGTTGATCTCTGCATCGCTTAATACAATCTCTCTTCACGTGGCCCACTTTCCCACAAATGAAACACCTCCTAATAAATTCACCCTGCCACTGATCCCTTCCTTGCTGGCCTTGTCGGAAGTCTTGGCCATCCCGTCGATAGTCTCTAGACCTAAATTGCTTGGCCTGATTCCCCTGTCGAAAATCCTGCCCCTGATGTCCCCCTTGAAGCCCTTATACTTTTGACTCATTTGAGTCTAGACTGTATAAGAGCTCATCTAGTTTGGAAATAGTGACAAAATAGTGTCTATCCTAGAAACCAAAGAACTTCAGAGATTGGGATTTCTTCTTCTTCTATTCATCTTGTGATGATCCTGAGACTATAGCCATCACTCACACACTTAGAATTTCATTCTTGCATTTCATATTGCACCTCTATGTGTATTAATGTTGTGAGTGTGTTTAAATCCCTCAATTTGATTTTTAATAATTTTTTTGGAATTTTAAACATATTTTGAACAAGGTTTTATTTAATTAAAACTTGATTTAAAAAGTCTTGGGGTTAATGTATAAATATGGATTGTTGTGATTATTGGCCTAAAGTTACTCTGGGTAGAAACCAAAAGCGCTAAAGACTCCAGGGTTGGCTTTGTAATTAATTTGGGACGCGCGTTTACATTCATCCTCAGGCCAACACCTGCTGTCCTCTGATTGGCCTGAACTGTGTTTCTTTACTGAGACAAACCATCGCGTGCTTTCAGCCCTTAGATCAACCTTTATCGATGGCCTGCATGTCGCCTGAGTGAATCCCCGTGTAATTCCCTAAGCCAATCACAGCCTGTTTAATCCACCGCCTGTTGTGAGCCCTTAGATTTTCGTCAAAGGAGCTTGACTCAATCACAGCCCTTGTTTTTGAACGAAGCTCTGGAATCTTCTTCCCTTCCTATTTAAAGGCCTCTCATCTCAGCCTTCGAAAGCTTTTGCCATTTTGAAAAGTCTCAGAGAATAGAGAGAGAGAGAGAGAGAGAGAGAGAGAGAGAGAGAGCGAGTGAAGAGAGAAGAGAGAAGAGAGAAGTTAGAGAGTGAAACCAGACCCAAGTTAGAAACCCTAACTTCGTCAAAATACCTCTAAACCTAAACCACTTACCTCTCCATAAACACCATAACCAGATAAACACCATCCTTAGTGTTTTCTTGAGTTTATGAGAGTTCGAGTTGAGTGATTCTTGGTTTGCTGAAATCCTTGTGTTCATAAATCTTATTTCCAACTTAGACACATACTCAAATCTTGTTTCTGCTTCTATAGAAATCATAGATCTGAAGTTTTTCATGTCACAACACACTTAGTTGCATTTATTTCTCATCTTGAGAAGTTCGTTGTTGATTGATTTTTGTTAAAACATTTTCTTACTTTAGAATCAACAATAGATGTTTTTCTAATTCTGTTTTTACAAAACTTAACCTGACCTAGTTGGATTCACACTTGGAGGGTTTTCAATCTTTTAAATATTTTCAAAACAGATTTAAAAAGGTCTTGTCCGATTTCTTAAGCAAGATCTCCGTGGAATCTGGGTTATATTGAAAGGTCAAATAGGTTCTTGGTTTTGTAAGAAAGAAAAAATAACAAACACTGCATATAGACTTTATATGTGATTTGTTAGGATTGTCTGTAACTAATAAGTGTGTGTGAGTTCATGCATGTGTTTTAGAACACTATTCACAAACATTTTCACACTACAAACACTGAAAGTGTTGGCTATAAGATTTGGTGAACATAAGTCGACGTAAAGTGCTGAAACAAAAAGAAGAGTTGACAATCTGAGAGGACTACATCAACAATCAAGATCTGCAGAAAAGTTAAGGACGCCAGAGGGTATAATCCTGAACTTGTATAGACTTGTTATTGTGTGCATGTTAGTTAAATAGGTTGTAACTCACATATTTGTTTTAGTGATTGTTTTTGTTTTACTCCGTAGAGGGAGTCGTGGATGTTTCCTCAAGGTTGAGGTTTTACCACGTTAAAAATCCTGAGTATCAATATTTCTACATCTTCTCATCCCATTCTGATTGTGTGCTGAGTTTAAAAATATTTTAAACTGTTTACTAAAACTTGTTATCAAATCTTGTCCATATCTCGTACATAATTTTGTTAACACATCTTGTGTTCAAAACTGTTTTGATTTAAGTAAAGATTTTCTTCAACAAACTTTCGGAGTTGCTTAAATAGTTTGTTTTCATAAACGGCTTTGGCAACGCTATTTTCACCCCTGTCTGCTGCTGAGATACCCCAATGGTACTGTTCTCTCCTTCTTTATTCGACTGACTGGCTTCCACTCCCCTCTTGCTTCCTTTCATATGGAAGCGATATTCCTGGCAGTGCAGGAGTGTTGCATTTATGACGTCCGTAGAAGCTACTAAAGCAGGATTACCAATCAAATGTTATCTGATCCTCCAGACTACTTCTTTCTTTCTTCATTTCTTACCTCATCCGGTTCAAAATTTGCCAAACGAGTGAATTCTTCCTCGTAATCGACCACTGAACGGTCCCCCTGAGTCACCTCACTGAATTTTCTCCTCATTTCAGCCTTGACTGCTGGCGGGAAATACTGGTGGTCGAACCAAACCCAAAACTCTCTAATAATTAATGTATTCCTTTTCTCAACTGTGGTGATCGACTCCCACCACTAAAGCGCTGCTCCCACTAACCTAAAAGTGGCTAGCATTTTCTTCTGCACCTCGTTGCAATCTACCATGCGTAGGTGATGCTGGATATCCCTCTTCCACCGACATGCTAGCACCACATCTGAACCCCCTCGAAACTCTGTTGGGTGGCCATTTTGAAAGCCCTCTCATACTTGCTACCACTCCGACTGCCCTTGGTGGACCTGACCATCCGGTACCACTAACGCCTGTGGCTGATCTCGTAGAAAGTACCTTGCCATTGCGATCATCGTCGCTTGAACTACCTGTGCTACTAATTCAGTTACCTGTGCAGCTGAAATCATCTCGGGTAGTTGCTGCGGTAACTTTGGCTCCTGATGAGCCTCCCTAGTCTCATCTCCCCCTGCTGCCCTAGCGGCTCTCTATCTCCCGGGCGGCATGTGAAATGAGAATCAAAACGTACGAGTTCACCCTCAAATATAAAATAATTGGTAGAAGAACGTAAATACGCATATGTATGAGAATACAATAATCCTATGATAGGGATCTACATCAAAGAACGCTAAGCTGAAACGTGAAAAGCCGTACAAATCCTAAGGACACTAGAACGTGATGCTCTGATACCCCGCCTAATAAAATATCGGGTGATCAGTCCTATACCAAATTAAAAAAGGAATCCCAGTTGGTTCATCCTTAGCATCACCGTCGAAAACTTTTTTAAAACATACTAACCACCTAGTATTCCAAAAAGTTGGTGCCAAATTTTATCTTTTTAATTAAACAACTAATAACATGCGGAAAGATAATATGAGTCATACACCACGACTGAATTTAATCAACGGAACAAATAATAAAATATATGCAGAATATACCATCGATCACCAAAGTAATTAGTCCAATACAAATATTCAACACCTGAATAAAATAAATCTGAAAACTGTACTGAAAGTCTGGGCGACATGCCCTAAATAAATCTGAAACTGATAAATGATTCCTACTCTAGGAATGAACGAATGATGCATCTAATCCAAGCTCCTACAAGCATCCACATATGCTGCAGATCCGTGTCCCTAGAATAGAATATCAAGTTTGGCATCCCTGTGGCTAGACACCTAAAAGGTTTTAAAAATAATGTTATAGCAAGGGTTAGAACCCAATAAATTTTGAAAATATTTAGCAAGTGAATTAACTGCAGTAATTTAAAATATAAGAATGCGCTCCATATTTAAGTTAGTGTCGCACTCTCTTGAGGACATTCTCACCCCTCCACTAATGTGAACACCTAACGATTACCTTAACCCCACCTAGTTGTACTACCCCGTCCAACTAGTCCTTGTAATCCTACCTTGCCTTTCCACTCTAAACCGAGTATTATTATCCATGGGTTATAAGTTATCTCACTAATTAACTTAATTAATTTCCTTTAAATAATATCATATAACTGTAACACAAGTTATATAAAATAATTACATCACACACTGTATTATTACCCGCATATAATATTTACTACCGTTATATACATACCTTTACTAAAACATCCATATATAATTCATATATATATTCATCCCTCTGAGTATACCCTCACCGGATGATTCCCTCTAAAGTGCTATCTCACTAGGTGTGCTCACATAACCTAGTTCCCCAAGTTGGAATCGCTCACCAACTTGGTCCAAAATATAAACGTAGTGGAGGCGGTCATATTCCTTCCCTGAAAGTGAGATAAACCCCTCACCCATATACCGAACGCTATGACCTGGGGATATAATCACCCTACTCCTCAAGCTAGGGGATTCACTCACATCGCCTAACCTCCCTTGATAGCACTAGAGTATATAACTTAAATAAATATCTAGTCCCTGATATTTAATAATACACACAAAGTACACACATGTGTATATATATATATATATATACTATCATCACACCGTATATATTTATAAAATATAAATTCCGGCTTTATCATGTATTAAAACCCATAACACTAGCCTATATATTCCCGAGTCTATGGTCCGACTCAAATTTAATTAATTCACTCCTTAATAATTGATTTCTTTCCCGAGTCTACAGTCCGACACTAATTTAATTAATTTATACATCAATTAATTATTACCAATCCGAGTCTATGGTTCGAGTCTAATTTTAATTAATTTACACATTAATTAACTTAACACTTGGTGTCACCCAACCATTATATCCGGACTCGCTCACTTGGCCCATACCACTGTTAATACCCAATTCTATATTTATCCCCACAACTAATTAATCACACCTCGATTCCTTTAATAATGTAGTGCCACTCAACTACAATATCCAAACCTTTTCTCTCGGTCCAAAATCAATACCTACGAATTAAATCCCAAAATTTAATCGTCCCGTGACATACAATTATCACCCTCCTAAACCCAATTATAATGACCTAAAAGTACCAAGAGTCATGCGCCTATTTAATTTTCATCATTTAATCAGCCCAATACCCTTTTTCAATAAATATCTCCCATGTAATTAAAAACTGGTGTCACTGCCAAAAATTTCGGATCATCGATCGATCGATTCCCCTGGGTCGATCAATCGATCGACCAGGTTATCGTCTTTTTCGGCCTTCTCTTCGGACATGGATGAACCCTCAAGCTTTTATTCTCATTCCAAACCCTTACCCAGTCACAACCAACCTTTCATTTACCTAGAAATATATTCTAAACTTCCTAGAAGACTTAAATCATTCATCAATTCATAAAAATCCCAAACTTTTCCCGAATTGGGTCTCACTCGGGTTTATCCTGCGGAGATATGAATTCGTCCCATTGATTCGAAATTTGTCACCAATACTTACTAATTATAATCCTACAATTGATTCCACCAATGCCATATCCATATTCACCATTTGTTTAGTCTCAAATCTACGTATACTAATCAAATTTGAAAAACTCCTTTTTAGCTATTTAACCCATAACCAAAACAGATTTTTGATACACATACTATGATATGAATTGATTATCACAATTTAACAAATCACAACAGTTAACCACTTACCTGGAATTGTTCGTAGAGTCTGATCCGTTGTAAGGAATGGTTTGATGACGAACACTTTGTCCCTCGTTTTGGCTCCAAAAGATCCCCAATTGCCTCTTGATTTGTTTCCTCTGTGTCTCTCAAACCCTAGGTTTAGAATTGTGTTAACTACCGTTCAACACTTTCCCAATTAGGATTAAATCTCCAGATCCCGTTTTGGCCACATGGGCCTAATTAAAATGGCCCAAATCACCCTGTGTGGGCGCAATTATGCCCAAAAATACCCCGAGAGCCGATTACTACCCCCGAGTACTCTTTTCTATATATCTCGACCCATCTGGACTCAACCGCACACTCAGAATTATCATCCGAAATACTTTATAACATTCTCCAATTTTGACCTCAAAATGCGACACACGAAATGTCGAATAATTAAACTTAAAGTTGCCAATTATAAATAATTCTTCCCACTCAAATAAATTCTCCAAATTATAAATTTAAGTTTCTCCAATTTAAATATTTTTATATCTCCCAAAAATAATGAAATATAAAATTCTCAAAATTACGGGGTGTTACATGGGATAAGAGACCTATAGAATCCGTAATCAAAAATTAAATGTGAATAGGTTGTTATTAATTTTGAGTATTCGAATAGGTTTTTGAGTAAGGTATTTTTGTATAGCCCCACGTTTTCTGTCTACATTCACCTATTTTATTATCCCTAAAAAATGGATTCCAAATCATTTAACATCACCACATAAATGGGGCTGTAGAATAATTTCTAAAACCTTTTTAACAACCGAACATTAGCATTTAGACCTCAGACAACAAGAAAAATGGTCGGCGACTTCTTTTCAAAAAACCATCTGTCACTAACAAAACAAATTCATCTGCAGAAAAAAAATGGATGGTGGCTTCTTGCTGGAATAAAACCTCCGTCACCAACAAAAACATGGTAGTGACTTGGTCAACGACTTCTTTCTGAAAAAAAACATTTTTCACCAATGAAAAAAATTGTACAGTCTTGGCCGGAGGTTTCTTTCTAGATAATAAATATTTTTTACCAACCAAAAAATGGTGGTGACTTGGTCGGTGGCGTCTTCCTGAATGTTGTGAGTAATTGAAAGTTAATTTTTATTGAAGTTAGATCTAACCTCTTTAACCGAGGAAAGAAATGTTCTTTGGGATACAAAGAAATTGGTGGCTGGGGCCTTTTAAAAGGGAGTTTTACGTATTTTTATTAGTTTTGAAGTTTAACAAATTCTAATGGTTTGTCGGGCACTGTTAACGTGTATGAGGGGTTTATATAAAAACACCCTTTTGAGTATTCTAAAAGGAATGTTAAAGGGCATTGTTTGTTTGAGTTATGAGTTGTGGTGGGTAAATAAAAAAATGAAAAGGCATTGTGTGGAATGGATTCGTTTTAATTACATTTTAAATTTCAACCCACTTGGTACAACTACAACAGGAGATATCATTTTTTAATATATTCAATGATTGTAGTCACCCACTTGGTACAACTACAACCAGAGATATCATTTTTTTAATATATTCAATGATTGAAGTCACGTGATAAAGATATAAGTTGGAGACACCATTTTTATATTTATATATTAGGTTTGTTAAAAAAGAAATTTGGATTAATTGAACTAAATTAAAACATTGGAAAATCAGTATAACCCATCACCCCACATTTCTCTCCACTAACGATTTACTGTGGCTGATCAAAGACTCGGTCAATTTGTAAAAAAAAAATTGTTTAATAAATAATTAAAAACAGAATTTTAATTATGTAATAAATCCGCAAGTGGAGTCCAAGGCCTAAAGACTAATAAAATACCAGGGTTCAAACTCCTGACTTCTACGCCAAATCCTTCCTACATTACCGTTATGCTACTTACCTTTACTAATTTGTTTCATTTCATACACACACGCACACACACACACACACACACACACACACACACACACCCCTAACAATTCTCCATATAGATGAAATAAGTCAAAATAAAAAAATAAGGCAATCTGGAGTACAATAATAAGTCATGTAAAGGCTGAATTGCCATTCAACTTGAACATTTACTTCATGACGATCTATTATATGTATAATACGATAGTATTAGATGTATAATACTAATCTATATCGATTTTACTAGTTAACAGTGAACTAATCTATATTATACCTCTAATACGATAGTATTAGATGTATAATGCTATAGGGCTAGATGAGTTAATTAGTCGTTAATACTTCCTATATTTTTCTCTCTTATCTTGAACTCTTTAAAACCAAATAAAACAAAAATCTCTTTGTAACAAAAATAAATAAATAAATCAAAAGTCTCTTGAAAACTAAAAAGATGATCCATTCTAAACTCCATTAATTACTTTCTCAATCCAACACAATCTAGATTTAATTAATCTATTTTCATTATTCTCTACTTAAATCACATTACACAATGCTACTAATATTACTACATCTATATAACGTTTTTAGTTCTAGAAAAAAAGTTTTCAAAATTTCGAACTTGTTTTTATATAAATAAAAAAGGTTTTGGTTGTAAAAATATTTTTAACTATGTATTTATAGAAAAAAAACTATAACTTTTTATTTATAAATTGCATAAAGTTTTTAAAATAAAAACAAATAAAAATATGTAATTTTTTTTTATATAAAATACATACAATTTTTTCAAGATTTTAGTTATAAAAAATATATTTTAAGTTAAAAAAGGTTTCAAAATTTCAAATTTGTTTTCAATATAAATAAAAAAGAATTTTGGTTATAAAAACATTTTTAACGTTTTATTTATATAAAAAGCTTTAAGTTTTGTATCTATAAATGACATATAATTTTGTAAACTAAAAATAAATAAGAATATGTATAAGTTTTTTTTTATATAAAATACATACAATTGTTTTGAACTTTTTATTTATAAAAAAATTATTTTATACAATAAAAACATTTAAAAATAATAGATTTTTATTTTTATTTTTGAACAATTAACCTTTTATAATGGCTTTAAGATAAGACATTGAATTTATGATATATATTAATTTTTATAATTATCATTTTAGTATCTTGAATTAGCGAATTGTAATTGTAAACATAATCAACAGATTCAATATAACAAACAAGTAACTCCTAAAATTGTCACCACGTTCTAATGGTTGTGCTCCTTTCGACCATGAGTTATCTCATGATTCATGAGTGCTCTAGATAATTAACTTAAATTTGCATTGGAAGAGACCTCACTTCCACAATCATATAGGTGCTTCCATAAAAAAGTGGATCTATACACCCTACCACAATCTAACTATATAAAGCAATAGGAATCTATGACTCAACCACTTATCAATATCGATATAATTGGTACCACTACATCATGCATATGGGTTTCAGGAGGCACTATAATGAAATAACCCCATAAACCACTTAAATAACTTGTCATCCTATTAAACCTAACTCTTGGAATTTGTAGTTACAAGGTTAGATTACTGTTATATGTGATTAAATTACTAATAGGCTTAAGTACCATCACCCTTGATGTCTTAAGAACAAGCGCTCTAGCCAGTCCATTAGTGAAATGATTCATTGAGTTTTCGTTTGATCGTACATAATCAATAGTAATGATCCCATATTTTAACAACTGTCGCACGATGTTATGCATCCTACGAATGTATCTAGACTTTTCATTATAAGATGCATTTTAGTTCCTTAAGATTGTTTATTGATTGTCACAATGTATAAAAATTTATGGACATGAGTCGATCCATAATGGAATATCTATAAAAAAAATTCCTTAACTATTCAACTTTTCTATTAGCTTTATCTAAAACAATGAACTCCAACTCCAAAGTGGATCTCGCAATGCATGTTTACTTGTTGGAATTCAAAGACACTGCACCTCACACTATAATAAAAGCATATCCACTATTGAAGTTAGATTCATTAGTAGCAAAAATCCAATTAGAATTACAAAACCCTTTAATAATAGTAAGAAATCTTGTATAATGGATACCATAATTTATTGTTTATTTCATATATCTCTAAACATTATTGAGTCCATATCAACGCACGCTATTAGGTTTGTATATCTACTAATTATACTAACAACATCATCAATATCATTATCTCTCATTTATGAGTGAATGTAATGGCCCAGTCCAGATTTATGGGTTACTTATGGTCAACCCAGTCCGGCGCGAGCGTTAGCTATGAAGTGCAATGAAACAATCTACATA
The DNA here is from genome assembly GCA_949130495.1 of Sambucus nigra. Classification (NCBI taxonomy): domain Eukaryota; kingdom Viridiplantae; phylum Streptophyta; class Magnoliopsida; order Dipsacales; family Adoxaceae; genus Sambucus; species Sambucus nigra. The sequence continues at coordinate 323,242,169 of OX422213.1, forward strand.
ATGTTGCTAGTCTAGTTATAATTAATTAAAATTTCACTTATTTAGTGTAACACCCCGCATCTTTTTTATAGATATTTAAATTGCAATAGAGGCGTAATTTGGTAATTAGAGGAAAAGATTGTGAATAGTAATTTTGGAATTTATGAGTGTAATTAAATAAATTTAGAATATAAAGTGAATAGTAAATATTAGTTTGCAAGTGTCGGATTAATATGTACATGGATTACATTTTCTTATGTGACTAAGTATATGAGTTGTACTATTTCAATTAAATGTCGCAGTTGGGTAAAGCGACGAATGATAATATTTTATTTGGAAAACACGCGTATTGGAACGTGTTGGGTTTAATTAATGAATTTTAGTTAAGTGACTCGGATGGAGATTTCGAGTGCACGGTTGGATTCAGAATGGCTGAGATAGTCATAATAGAGTATGCGGGGATAGCGTTTAGGTTCAGGAATTTTTGGATTAGTAGGGACTCGCAATTGAGTAAACGAGTCATTTTTGGGTTTATAAGGGATAACCCTTATTTCTTTCTTATAAAGGCACGAGAGAGAGAAATAGAAAGAAAGAAAAAGAAAAAAGGGAAGAAACAAGGAAAAAGAGGAAGAAGAAAGGGGATTTCGGCCCAAACTCCTCGGGATTCGACTCGAGGTTGTCGGATTTGATACACGAGGCAAGTATTTACTTTCTTTATTCATTTTAGTGTGTATATAATATTATAGTTGGTAAACTAGATAAATTTGGGTTAGAACATGAAAGGGAGTGCGCTTGTGTTAAAATAGAGAGATTATTTAATAAACTCATTTTTTATCAATTAAGTCCTAAACATGCATCTAGGTGTGGTTGAAGATGATAAAATCAAGCATGAACATTCAAACACACACATGTGAGGAAAAATCCCCCAAAGGGGAAAAATCTTTTATTTTCACTATAATTTGTAAGATAAGGTTACACGAATTACAATGAAAATACAGTGATACAGAAATACCTACAGGCGTCGGTTTTGTAGTCGACGGCTGGAACTTTTCGAGGAGGGCATCAATGAAGAAGAAGGACGGTCTTCTCCACAAGGGTTGAACAAACACAAGGTTGTGTTCTTGGGTTGCAAACAGATTCACAAAGGTTTGGCAAAGATGTGTGAATCAAAACATGAGTCTTGGGACTCAAAAATATGAAGACTAGATATATTTGGACTCTCAAATTCATCTCTCCAAGTCTTATAAAATAACTCCCCCGAAGTTGGTTTTTATAGGAAACCAAAAAAGAGTTTCACGATTTTAAAACTCTGCCAGCGTACCGGTACCCCGAACCGGTTCGGGTGTACCACAAACCAGTTCTCTCCCCGAACCGATTTGGATTTCGGTTCACAGAAAATCGCTGGAACATGGGGCTTAAACACTTAGCATTTTTCCAAGGGATTTTCTCATAATTTTCTCTATTTTCAAAGGACCATAACTTCTTCACCGTAGCTCGGATTGAGGTGACGTTTCTTCTAGTATCTTCGTTGCGGCGAGATCTTCAACTTTCCAGTTGATCGATCCTCCAAACGATGGCTATAAAATTACCAAAATTACCTTTAACTTTCATATTTTACCTTCTTTCACTATTTTGACTTCTCTTGCATACCACTTGCATTAAGTCCCTAAAATTGTGGAACGTGACGTCGTTGAGGCAGATGTGGGACACATGGTAGAGATGTTGAATGCTTCATTCTTGAAATTCAGATTAAGGCCATCGTGTGAGATCGTGTAGAGACGTGCCAAATGTAGCGGCGTACGACATACACAAATGTAAGATAACGGACATGACAAAAATGTCCTTACAAATATCCCCCTATTTCTATGCCGGTACATACATAAAAATCCGAATTATCAAATAACAAATTGCCTATACAAATCTACCCTTCCATGAACGCAAAACTGGAAAGATACAAATGAATAAGTCTTCATCGTTTGATCTTCAAATCTTCGAAACTTTTCTCATCAGGGTGTGTAATTCAGATATCATCAATGTAGTACTTACACACATGAGATAAATCAAATACCAAGTGAAGTATCGAGTTTGAAATGAGATAAACATAGATACCAATTTATGATGAGAGCATACATCAAATCAAAAAACTCAAAAACTCCCCCATCATATAATAATTCTTTCTCCCCCTTTTTATAATGTCCCGAAATAAACAGATGAGAGAAGCAAAAATAAATGAAAATGGAGAATGTCACAAGGTAAGAAACTCCTATTTTTGAATTTTTCAAAATTTTTCTCACAAAATATATAAACAAAGAAACACACCATGAACGAACACAAAACAACCAAGTCGATGATAGCGTAAAGGTAAGTGAGTGATAAAATTCGATTGGAAAATCAACGCATACAAATATGACATATGTGCACGATGAATATCGGATACTCCTAACGAATGAACTCAAAATCTTCCTTTGGTGTAAAAAAATTGAAATATGAGACATTGACTCAATCAAATCAACAAATTAAAGCTCAAAGTGATTTCCACACCAATAACGTCCAAAATGATTTCATGCTTTTTTAGGATTTTCAAGGAAGTGCAAACCCGTTTAAATTCTCCAACCAAACTCCCTCAAATTTATATTTTGAATAGAGGTAATCTAAATTCTCAAACTTTGGAGAATTGATGGTGTAACCTAATGGCCCATATTTGGCATGTATTTCTTTTTATTGCCTTTAAATTTTTTCGTGCTCTTTTAACCTCTTTGGAACCGGATAATAAAATTCCACCATTTTTAGGTCCTTTTCAACGGTGTCTTAGTATTCACAAAGGCTAAATGAATCTTTCACATCTCTTACCCGTTTTCAAATAAACACACACTCTCACAAACGATTTTTACATGCATTCCAATCTTGTTAAGTTTTATCGCATATTGTACGCTGTATATACAGAATTGAGATGGAAACACTCAAGCCAATATGTGATAGACAAGTACAATAATCAAATATAGTCGTGCATGTGTGCAATAAAGGAGATAGGAGTCAAACATGTAGAAAGATATCACTAATCATATCTCAAAGACACCAACCGATGTAAAGCACATGGATGAAATGATGTAGCATCTCAAATCACTATCAAACAGTCACATGGATAAATGGAATGAAATTTGTGACTCGGCTATCTTAAATGCTCATCCATAAAAGGTGCAAAAAAAATACAAGAATCTTTTTGTGATTTTCTAAAATTTTTATAAAAAAAAAGGAAAATCTTTTTGAATTTTTTAAAAAAATATATAAAAAAGCAAAAGTAATAATACACATGATACAAACTAGCAACGTAAGGCATATGATATGAACATGAAAAGGCATCCTTTCCTAGACACGGACCAACCCCTCAGTCAAAAGTGAAAATTACCAAAGACTTCCTAAGAGTCTCAAATCTAAGGGCATCTACAGGTTTCGTGAAAATATCGGCTAACTGACGGTCGGTGGGAACAAAACTCAGGGATACAACTTTCTCCTCAACTAAATGACGTATAAAGTGCTCGCGTATCCTGATGTGCTTTGTGCGCGAATGCTGGACTGGATTACGGGATATGTGTATCGTACTCGTGTTATCACAGGAGATGGTCATGGTGTCCTGTGATATCCTATAATCCTCTAGTATTTGCTTCATCCACAAGAGTTGCATGAAACAACTCTCGGTGGTGATGTACTCATCCTTCGCAGTAGAAAAGAAGATGGAGTTTTGCTTCTTGCTCAACCAGGAGACAAGAGAAGAACCAAAATAGAAACACCCACCAGAAGTTCTCTTATAACCATCTACATCCCCGGCCCAATCGGAATCCGAATAGGCGGACAAACGGTCATTGGTATCAAAGGAATACCAAATACCATATGAGAGAGTCCCACTCACGTATTTGATAATATATTTTAGATCGAGTAAGTGTGACTCTTTAGGGGATGCCTGAAATAGCGCACAGACTCTAAAACTAAAGGCTATGTCGGGACGACTGGCAGTCAAGTAGAGAAGACTACCTATCATACTCCGATACAAGGTTTTCTCTACGTCTTTACCTGAAGTGTCCTTACTAAGCTTGATATAAGTACTCATAGGTGTATGTGCATGCTTAGCGGAGTCTAAACCAAATTTCTTCACTAGGTCTCTAGCATACTTGGATTGGGAGATGAATATCCCATCCTCTAGCTGACGAACCTGGAGACCAAGGAAGAACGTAATCTCACCTACCATGCTCATCTCAATCTCACTTTTCATCTCCTCCTCAAAGTGGTGAGAATACTGAGAGCACGTGGATCCAAAGACTATGTCGTCCACATAGACCCGGGCAACCAAAATAGCACCGTCATCTCTCCTGACGAATAATGTCATATCAACTCCCCCTCTCTTGAAGCCACGAGCTAAGAGATAGGAAGTAAGCCTCTCGTACCAAGCACGGGGTGCTTGCTTCAAACCATACAAGGCTTTCCTCAGATAGTAGACGTGATCCGGGTGCTTAGAGTCTTCAAACCCTTTTGGTTATTCCACGTAAACCTCCTCCTGAAGAATGCCATTTAGAAAGGCACTCTGGACATCCATCTGATATAACTTAAAGCGCAGATGACATGCGATCGCGAGTAGTAAGCGGATGGACTCAAGCCTCGCAACAGGAGCAACTGTCGCTCTAAAGTCTACACCCTCTATCTGTGTGTAGCCTTGAGCAACCAACCTAGACTTATTTCTGATTACGGTACCATTTTCATCCATTTTATTCTTGAAAATCGACCTCGTACCTATCACATTAGAGTCACTAGGTCGGGGGACTAGTTCCCAGACATTGTTCTTTTTAAAATGAAGCAACTCATCCTGTATGGCAGATATTCAATGTTCATCCTTGAGTGCTTCTTTGTGATTCTTAGGCTCGACTTTGGACGTGTATAAAAATGGCTAACAATGTTCTCTAGTTGAGCTCGAGTCTTGACCCCTAAAGTGGGATCGTCAACAGTGGCAGATAGATCATGACTCTTGCGAACTCAAGAAGGTGTGTCCCCTAACACAGGAGTAGGGTCCACAGAGTATGGGTGAGGGACAAGTAAATCACTGCCAGAAAAATCTTCATCCTCATACTGAAGGTCAGGATCAATAACCGTCGGAGGTTTGTCATCTTGTATGGTGACATTTATTGACTCCATAACCTTAGATCTCTTCAGGTTAAAGACTCGGTACGCTCTACTATTCAATGAATATCCTAGAAATATTCCCTCGTCGCTCCGGGAGTCAAACTTTTCTAATTGCTCTCTATCCTGTAGGATGTAGCATTTACTCCCCAAAACACGGAAATATGCAAGGTTGGGTTTCTTGCCAGTCCATAATTCATAAGGCGTCTTAAGAGTGTGTGGACGCAGGTAAACCCTATTCACCGTGTGGCATGCAATAGACACTGCCTCTGTCCAAAATCTCCTAGCAACTCTACGACCTAGAAGCATAGATCTAGCCATTTCCTGGATCGTCCTATTCTTTCTCTCAATAATCCCATTTTGCTGAGGAGTCTTCACAACAAAAAACTCATGTTTGATCCCGAGGCTATCACAGGAAAGATCTACCTTTGTTTTCTTAAATTCTGTGCCGTTGTCACTATGTATCCTGTTAATAGTGACTCCGTGTTGGTTTTGCAGGACACGACACTTGGTCGTTAAAAACTCTACAACATCATATTTCTCTCTCAGAAAACCTACAATAGAATATCTGGAGAAATCATCCACCATCACGAGGATATACCTTTTACCAATCGGACTCTCAGTACGAGTAGGACCCATAAGATCCATGTGAATTAACTTAAGTATACGGGAGGTGGTAATGGAATGCAACTTCCTATGGGCGCTACGGATTTGATTTCGCAACTAGAGGGATCCACAAAGCGTGGAAGTTGTCTTTACAAGTGATGGTAAGCCACGTACTAGGTCCTTTTTAGCTAAGCGAGTCAAATCTCTAACGTTCACGTGACCTAGACGTTGGTGCCACAAATCCATAGGAGTGATCGTGGCGTTGTAGCAGACAAGTGAGGACGTGGGCTCAGTCCCATAACAATTATCCTCTATCCTCAACCCTTGCACTAAAATTTACCTGATTAATTATAGACATTACATGCGTCCCAATCAAACTTTACTGCAAAGTCAGCGTCGCACAACTGGCTAATGCTGAGAAGGTTTGCTTTCAAACCTTTGACGTACAAAACATTATTTAGCTTAGGAATTACTGGTAACTCTACTATACATCGTCCTACAATGCTAGACTTGCTCCCATCTCCAAAGGTGACTCTACCATCCTTATAATCCTCAAGATGGGTAAAAAACAAGGCATCACCTGTCATATGTCTGGATCACCCACTATCAAAATACCACTGTGAGGTATTATGTAATTTGAGAGCGACATGAAAAATAAGGGCTTTATTATCTTTCTTAGGTACCCAAGAAGTGGTAACCTTTTTTTTACCCTTGTTGTTATTGGTTTTAGACGGGAAGTGAGAAGTATTCACTGACGGCAAAGACATCCGTCGAAATTTCTCCATCAAATTCTGTGATGTGGCAGCTAAAAACTCAACACGCTCTCTCAGACTGTCAAAATCATCAGTATGATATGGTGGAGTAGTAGTACGTTGTGTCCGAACCAAACTATAGTAAAATCCCTAAGGTGGCCTTTTCTTTTGTAGTACGTACAGAAGAACGCAGTCTTAGGCGGACCTGGGTTTATTTTTCTTGGTCGAACTCTCCTTCGTGATTTTTGATGATGGCCATATGGAGTCGTAGTAAACTCAGGAACTGGTCCAGGTGCAATTTGGGACGTGGAGGCACCATCATAACCTATTCCCTACCTATCACTAAAACCTAAAGTGGGGCCGAGGAGCATCTTTCCCATCTTTCCAGATCTGTCCTTGATTTAAACCTTGACTTCCCGTGCTCTCTCAAGATCATGAGTAAGCTGGGCAACAAGGGCTTCAAGTTTCTTTCGAGTCTCCAGGGAGGAATGGAGCTTACTCGTAAGACTAGTCACTTGTTTAGTCAATCCCCCTTTCTCTTTCTCAAAATAACTCTCTCTCTCTCTCTCTCTTAAGGTGGTGCAGGTGGAGGACACTCTCACTCTCTCTCGATTTTTCTAAATCTTCCTCTAGAGCGTTGATCCTAAGAACTAACGCTTTGTTACGCTTTTTAGTTTTAAATGACTCATCATATAACTCGATCTAGGCGCGTTAAAGGTCACTCTCGCTCTCACTTGCATCAACCTCCCCCTCACTCACATCGCTCTCATTGTTGAGGTGTCCGTGTGAAGTAGAACCTCATCATCGTGAGGAGTACTAGAAGTGCTCACATGACTAGCTATGAATACGGTGAAGTTACACTCATGCGGTGACTCGTCTCCAGAGTCCACCGACTCGAATTCACTGTCGTCACTAAGGGTAGCATTAAGGACAACTTTTTCCTTTTCTCTGTTCAGCCTAGTAGCACACTCAAAAGCTCTATGACCCCTACCGTTGCACTCAAAACATCTCTCACTCTCTTTCTTAGGAGGATCTTTAAAATCTTTTTGATTTTTCTTTTCAAACTTATTTTTCTCAAACTTCTTTTTATCTTTGAAATTTTCATTTTTCTTAAATTTTAAAATTTTCTTAAAATTATTAGCAAATAGGGCCAAGTCATCTAAATCAAAGTCACACTCAGAATCTGAGGTATCTATCTCTCTTTTTCTAAATGACTCCCTCTTTCTTGTCGACCCCTTACTCTTTCTCTCCTGGGAATTAAGTGCAAATTCCTTATCTTTAGACTTAATAGATTTAGGAAACATATCAATTTCATACGTTTGCAAGTCTCCTACAAGTTCTTCCAATTTAAGCGTATTTAAATTACTCACGGAATTTAACACAGTGACTTTAGGGATAAAATGCTTAGGCGGTGATCTAAGAATCTTTTTAACAACTCTAGCATTAGGAATGTGTTCACCGAGATTAAAGCTAGTGTTTATAATATCAAAGAGTCTAGCATAAAATTCATCAAAACATTCTGTTTCAAGCATGGTGATGGTTTCAAATTGAGTTGTCGAATTTTACAGTTTAGACTCTCTCACAACATTAGTTCCTTCATGGATAAGTTGTAAAACATCCCATGCCTCTTTTGACGTGGTGCACGTCATTATCCGTTTGAACTCGTCAGGAGTGACAAATCCGAAAATAGCACTTAAACCCTTAGAATTTAAAGAAGACCATTTAAATTCTTCTTCAGTCCATGTAGTGTCAGGTTTTAAACTAGTCACGTTATTGACAGTGACGGAGGGAGGAGTCCCACCTCTTTTAACCAAAATTCAGACACGTTCATCAATGGCTTTTAATGCAGATCTCATGCGGGCTTTCCAGTATGCATAGATTGTCTCGTAAAAAATTGGAATTTTATTATATAACTTCTTCATTATGAACACACTCATTTTCAAAAATAATTGTTTCAAAAAATTGATATCTTAGAAAAATTTTGCGGAAAATTACACGATAAAGTTGTGTAATTGGCTCTGATACCAATTTGAAAGGGAGTGCACTTGTGTTCAAATAGAGAGATTATTTAATTAAACTCAGTTTTTATCAATTAAGTCCTAAACATGCATCTAGGTGTGATTGAAGATGATAAAATCAAGCAAGAACATTCAAACACACACATGCGAGGAAAAATCCCCCAAAGGGGCAAAACCTTTTATTTTCACTATAATTTGTAAGATACGGTTAAGCGAATTACAATAAAAATACAGTGACATAGAAATACTCGCAAATGTCGGTTCTGTAGTCGATGGGTGGAACGTTCCCTTTCGAGGAGGGCAGCAATGAAGAAGAAGGGCGGTCTTCTCCACAAGGGTTGAATAAACACAAGGTTGTGTTCTTGGGTTACAAACAGATTCACAAAGGTTTGGCCAAGATGTGTGAATCAAAACATGAGTCTTGGGACTCAAAAATATGAAGACTAGTTGTATTTGGACTCTCAAATTCGTCTCTCCAAGTCTTATAAAATAACTCCCCCGAAGTTAGTTTTTATAGGAAATTAAAAAAGAGTTTCACAATTTTTAAACTCTGCCAGCGTACATGTACCCCGAACCGATTTCGGGTGTACCGTGAATCATTTCGCCCCCCGAACCGGTTTGGCTTTCGGTTCGCAAAAAATTGTTGGAAAATGGGGCTTAAACACTTAGCATTTTTCCAAGGGATTTTCTCAAAATTTTCTCCATTTTCAAAGGGCCATAACTTCTTCATCGTAGCTCGGATTGAGGTGACGTATCTTCCAGTATATTCGTTGCGGTGAACTCTTTAACTTTCCAATTGACCGATCGTCCGAACGGTGGCTGTAAAATTACAAAAATTCCCTTAAACTTTCATATCTTGCATTCTTTCACTGCTTTGACTTCTCTTGCGTACCACTTGCATTAAGTCCCTAAAATCGTAGAATGTGAAGTCGTTGAGGAAGATGTGGGACACATGATGGAGATGTTGAATGCTTGATTCTCGAAATTCAAATTGAGGTCGTCATGTGAGATCGTGTAGAGACTTGCCAAATGTAGCGGCGTACGATATACACAAATGTAATATAACAGACATGGCAAAAATGTCCTTACAGAACACTTGAAATAAATTTGGGGAAATTGGATTTTAAAATCACAAATAGGTGTGTTGTTTTCTCTTGATTATTTATAGTGCTAAACCTATGTTAATGGTGTGTGTATATGTGGATTGAAATGGGAAGAAATGATATAATTAGAGTTTTAATGATTTAGGGTTCAAATCTAAGAAAACTTGTTTAATTCCCCAAATAATTGATGTGTTAGTTATAAATCAGTGTTGAGATGATCGTAGTGTTGTTGTTTGAGATTAGAAACCGTAAAAATGAAGGTTGGATTGATATATTGGGTATTTGGAAATTTAGGTTTCGTCTGAAATGAACATTGGCCGAAATATCTGGTATGACCGGTCGACCGCGACCAAGAAGCCGATTGACCGAGCAAAAGGGAAAAGGCCACTGGTTGGTTCGCAAGGGATAATCCCAACTCTAGGTCGACCGGGGGTCAGGGGCCGGTCGACCAGTACTCTATTTTCTGCCCAAGATAATAATTTTTCCATTCCTTTGTCTTTTTAGGTTTAAAGCTTAGGGACCTTTTTAACTAGTATATTATAGATGGATATGACCTAAAGGACTTGAGAGATTGTATATTAACCTTGGGTTAGTTAAGCTACAATCCGAGGTATGGACCTAACAAATGTTTAGGACAAGAGACATTCGAGATAATTATTCGGCAAGCGTATGTAGATATATTAATGCGGTTAGGATAAATATGGCCGATTGCAATTGAGTTAATCCTAGGACGTAGTTAGGATGGAATTTAGGATATGGGCTAAATAGAATTGAGCGGTTATCCTATGCATCTATTGACGACTATTAGTATAGGTGATGCGATGCCTATGAAATTAAGATGAGTAGTTAATATACTTATTTAATTGATACGAATTGGTATATTTAGGTTTATATTATAATCCTTAAAAGTGATTAAGGTGTAAGGTAAACCTTAAGTAATAGATTACTTATCGGTTTAGTATTTTAAGTATATGAATACTTATATATTTTTACGAATGGGAACATTCGGGTTATTGGCTATCGCTATAGGAGTTTGACAATTATATCTCTAGCATATTGAGGAATGTTATACTATCTATCTATCTATATATATATATATACATACAGTTGTTGTTACTATATAAATATATACGATTTTTTTATAAATATATTGGTATGTAAATGATATATTTATGTATGTTTATATCTCTAGTGCTATCTAGGGAGGTAGCGTGATGTGGGTGAATCCCCTGGCTTACGGAGCAGGGAGAGTATATCCCCAGGTCATATCGTCCCGTATATGGGTGCGATATTTGTATCCCACTTTCAGGAGGGAATATTACCACATCCACCATTTAGTGTTTCTACTATGATCATGAGAAAGTCTGACTTGGTAACGGGGTTAAGTTGAGCAAACCCAGATGTGGATTGGCACTTTGAGACTGCATCCTCGAGTTATAACTCGGTGGAATGGTTATTATACTTATGATCGTAAAATAGGTATAAATATGCTCGTTGTTTATAGTATATTGCTTGTATATGAAAATAAGTCATCATGTAAAGTAGACTCGTGTAGGGTGTAAAATGAATAAGATGTTATTCTTCTTCCGGTAGTTTCATATCCAAAATAATACAAAGGTAAATTGTAGGTTCAAGTGAGAACTATTGATATAAGGGTTATTATATGTTGAAGTGGAAATGGTATTTAAAACTAGTGAAAGTTATGGTAAACGAACGGTAAAGTTTTAAATAGAATCAAGGACTATATATATATCACATGGATGATTTTATCAACTAAAAGCTTACGTAATAACTTATGATATATCATATTTTATCATGAAAGGTGGGTGGTAGTTATGAGGACTTAGAAGATGGGTTAAAAAGATTAGTTAAATAAAATTTGACGCCAGCCTAATAAGTTATTAGTAATTAAATTGGTTTTCGACAGTGATGCTAAAAATGAACCATATGAGATTCCTATTTTAATCCGGTATAGGATTGATCATCCGGTATTTTATTAGGTGGGGTGTCACATTTAGCATGCGGTTTTAATTTCAAATCAAGCTACACGAGGAATCAGTGGGAAGCATCCCCTGAATCCAAGCATACAGAGCTACTAACATAAAATAAAAGAATACTTACCAGTACAACGCTCTCAAAATACAGATCCGTACCCAACCTGTTGTAACAAAAACGAGAGAATGAGCCAAATGGCTACTGGAAAATTACAATAATGCAAATCAAACGGCACAAAGGAGACTCTAAATCGTTATATCTACGTGCATATGCAACTAACTTATGTATATGCATATACAACTAACTTATGTATATGCATATACATATACATATATTTACTTTAATGCATGCAATCATTTTTATTCCGAAAACGTTACTTATCCCGATTAATTCACCTTAATCTTATAAAGAACTCGCTTTTACTTCACTTGATATTTATTCCTTGATTTAACACACCCGATTAAATACTCAAAACAAATACGCATTGTTTAAGGAAAAATAATTTCTTTCTCTGAAATTACCCCGTTTTCTATACTAATTCACTTTAGTATTTTCATTGAAGATCACCCTTTTGACACACCAAACCATAGTGTTGAAAATAATTATTTTTCCTTTAAAAACCTTTCATAAACACACTCTTGTTCTAATTATGGGTTAAACCTCTTTTGGTTTCTTAACTACCCATTTAATCCCTTCACTTTACCATTCCTTTACCTTGTGGAGATTAGTCAATTTTCATATCGCTTGTCCACTTTATCCTTTACTGGAATATTTATTAATTCATTCAAGTTGGGTTGTCTTTTCACATATTCACCACACAACCCATTTCTTGACATTTTCTTTTTTTATTATCTTTTTCTCGAAATCTTCTAATATCCTCATACTTTAACGGGCTCCATACCTCCGGTTATGCTGCCATATGCGTTTACCAATGATTTTGGGTCTTTCACCCTAGGGCTCCGGGCCTTCCTTAATTGTTTTGGTGTCACCCGAGTCTATATTAGTTTGTTTTAACGTTTTATAAATGTCCACATTATTTCACTTTTTCTTTTTTTCCGGTCGTAGCCAAAACTTGGAGTTTGACCCCAACTTGTGTTACACTTAAAATGATCATTTATTCTCCTTTTTACTTTAGCAATGACTTAAATCATGTTCATTAGGACTATTTTATATAGCACCCTTTTTCAACATTTTTATTTCATAAAAACAATCAATTTTACGTAAAATTACTATTTTACCCATTTTTTCCAATCTTGTCTTTTCCTCCATCTTCACAAGTGTTATTTCTCAGAACACCATTAAGTTACCCACCCTAACTTCTTAAGTATTTTTAGCTCATTAACACTTATTTAATACTTTAGAGTAACACACATCACAAGTTGGAAATCACTTATTTTTATTACTCTATTTTTTAAGAAATCATTAAACATCTAAGACTACTTTATAAGAAAAATATCATTTTCTTTATTAATACTTATAGTATTAAAACCATACACTTTTCACATTTCAACACCCTTTTCAAGCACCTTAAGAGGTGAAATTTCTAATTTCTTTATTTCATATTTAAACATAAAAACCTCATTAAATTTGTTTATATGTTCAACCTAAAAATACTACGAGTTTATATGCATGAGATGATGGATTTTAAGTTCAAAAATCATATCAAATGGGTATAACATATGATTTGCTCAAGAAATTTCATAATATTTGCATCAAAATACTTTTGAAGGAAATTTTTTTATTTTTGTTCTTCAAAACTTGAATAAAATGACCATTTATATAAAAATCATAATTTTTCACAAGAAAAATTCGAAATATTATTTCATAAATTACTCCCAACAATGTAACATTTTTCTAATATTTTTATTTCATAAATTATTTAATACCAAGTTTTCTTGAAATATATCATTTTTCTTAAAACCAATGAAATACGTTTTTTTCTAAACCCATTTCACAAATCATGAGAAATATCATCCTTATATTATAAATGCATCATACTCTCACAAACTCTAACTACATGAACAACACATGGAAAAATAGAGTTTTTAACTAAAAAGTAGAATTTTCCCACCTCAAATGAAAATCCAAAATGCTAGATGAAGAAGAATATGATGACACCCCCCACCTCCTAAGGTGGCCTCAAAGAAGTTGCCTAGCTTCACAAGCTTGCCCTAAAAAATCTCCAAGCAAAATTCCCTTCAAAACTCCATAAATTTCACGCTTCTTCTTCTCCAAGACCCCAACAACACCTCCAAAATTTATAGCTTTGCTCATCAATGGTGAAAATGGGTATATTGGGCTTAAATATAGAGGAATACTTGTAAAACATGGTGGCACAAGGTGGAGAGATAGTGGTGCTTGGTTTGGGATGGTGGTTGGGATCCATGGGAGCTTTATAGAGCTTAGAGAAAGAACACAAATCCAATCTTTGATGCCCAAATAAGCTAACATGCACTTATAAACTCTTTAAAACCCTAAGGTGTTGAATTCCCCAAATGCCCAATAATTAAAATCCCAATTTCATCATCTGGGTTCACGAGGAGGTGACACATCATTAATCTAATGGTCGAGATTACAACAGCACGCAAGGGAAAATTGAAATGAGCGATTTTTGTTCGGTCGTTCGAACGAGAATGGGACCTCGTTCGAACAAGACTGGGTTCTCATTCGATCGACCTGTTGAACAACCTTCTAATGAGGTGGTGCACAAGTGCAGTGGTGATTTATTCGATCGTCGTTAGATTTCTACTTCAAACGAGGTGGGATTCTCATTCGAACGAGATAAGGACCTCGTTCGAACGACCTTCAAGTTCATTCGATCTACTCAGATTCTTTAAATCTTAAATTTTTCCCAATAACTTCCAAAAATTACTATCAAGGCCCAAATTATATTTAAATATAGCAATAAAAGCCCATATGACAATGATCCAAATTTAAAAGTTTCATATGTTAACAATTTACACAAAAAATAATAAAATATTAGGGGGCAGGTATTACATTTTTACCTCTTTAAGAAATTTCGTCCTTAAAATTATTGACCCGATAACTCCTCAAGTTTTTAGAGTTTGTCAATCCTTATTCTAAGTCATAGAAGTTCTTCACGGCTAAATCACCTAAGTCCTCAAACTCTAAAATGATATCACATGCTCTTACACAGGGGTTATCACCTAAAGTTCAACATGCGACATGCGTTAATGCTCACCATCACGCTAACCATCAAAATCACACAATCGTCCCCGAGTCTCTACTCATTTGATGATCACGTTCAATAAAGTCCCAAGACTACCTTGATAATACCTAAAGCATGCCGATATCCCTACTGAGAAACCATCTCTAGTAATCGATACTCACCCAAGAGCAAAACGACGTATGATTAACTCCTAATCTGACTCATCACTAATTGTCATCTCTAATCTTAGGACCATACGTTTTGAGTTTCCTTAAATCCTCAGTTCATCATAACCAAGTAATCTCGTTACGTTTGATACTCTTCTCATATTGTAAATCATTCACTTTGTTGGGTAGCACACCTACCAAGTCATAATTCGTGTGCCCAACTAACACCCCCCATAAGATCCTTCCATGAACTTACTATTTATCCAACTGTGGAACACACACCTAGGTATTACACCAATCCACTCAATTTGGCAAGACAACACAGAGGGATAAATTTTCTCGAGTTCTAATACTATACATTGCCCTCAAGTCATCATCTCGCTCTTCGTACCTAGATCCACTAACTGCCACACCGACCAATCATAAGGTTTATAATTCTAAAGAGAATGGATACTTTAAGCAAACTGTGTAATAGAAAATGTTGCCACCCGTATATAGAACTTTGTGCAATAGCAATGGTCCCTCAAATAAGGGCGCACCCAGTTATCGAGCTGCATTAACCATGTCAGGTACAACAACACTCTACTGGGCTAAATCGTGTTATACCATAATCTAGAACAAATTCGAGCTAATGTGATTATACCAATCCTCGATTACTGAAACCGAAAGGGACACACAAAAATCAGAAGGAACAAACAACCGTTTTGAGAAAATCCCATCCGTACTCATTGGACTGTTGTTATGAAAAGCAAACCTAAATACAATTCCTCTCAGACGTTCGCACTAGGTAATAACCTAGCCACATCCTGGCTTGAATCTCAAACCATAACGAATCGAATCACAATCATTCGTCCTTACCAGACGAAAACAACATACAAACCAATTGTCCTTTGGGAAGTCAAGCACCATACTTCCCTCCTTAAGGGTAAGGCTCTCTCCTTACATCTTTGGGGAACGTGAGCCACTCTGACCGAAGAATGTTGACACTTTTATCCATGTTGACTTTGTCCATATTTCTAGAGACGTCATGACCAACCGAATATACCTAGGTCGTTATCGATATTATTATACCATGGTCGTATCCTAACATCTCCTTGAGTTGTACTTAGTTTCAATGAAACATTCACCTTACAATAACCTTTACTTACACGAGGACGTCCCCAAGCTCATCTCCAGGTTCTACCCAAACTGAACTTATGCGACGGTCACACTGATCACTATTGGCATTTTAAGGGTAATAAGTGCTATATAGGGATACATCTCCTAGTATATTTTGATTTGGTAGGACACGTCGAGAACTAATCCCTCCCTTAATAGGGTTATTCTAACTTATGCCGACAACACGTACTAACACTCTAATCATGCTTTGATATCCCCTTTGGGTGCCATTTTCAAGTCTATAATATGAAATCGTCAATCTAAGTTCCAAATGAATTTCCTAGTATCCTCAAAATCAAGTGTTACATTGCCTACACTAATAATTTAATGATACCTGACAATCACACCCACTCACGACATAAGCCTTAATTTCCTCTTAGAGGGTTACTTCACCCATCTTTGCCATTTCAGACGATAACACCCAACACATACACTATTCGACTCTTTTAAACCTTGACCAATAACCTGATATCATTACCTGACCTTCAATAGAATCATCACTAGAACACTAGCACTTCTTAATACCGGTCTTAACTGTTTCCCTACGGACCAAACACACCCCACGTAAAAATCCTCAAAACTCAACAAGATTTATCAGAGACTTTCTCATTGAAGGTATGCTCTGTAAACTTCTTAATACCCATATCGTGATTACTGAGTTCTCACAATGACACTGATTTATGAGCCTCTACATATGGCGCACCTTAACCATCGAACACCTTCAGAATCCACCATATTTTGAATTCTATTCCCAATGAAGCCACACATAATTTATCCTATGGAAACTCCAGGATGCCCTTAAACCACCCTCACACTGGGTTTACCTCTCATCTAGACATTTCTTAGGCCGCTAAAACGGGCCCTGATACTTAGATAATAACCTTATTACCCTTCCAAACGGTTGTGTCCCTAGGCCACATACCAAACCGTAAGCTGACACTAACAAGGATTCTGGCATGATGCAGGAGGTCGCCCACAACCTATAAACCTCTAGGTCTACATCATCGACATCACTAAATATCCTAACCATCAAAGTTGCATCATATTTTCTAAAACCATGACATGGAAGACTTAAAGAGTTCACTCCTAAGTCTCCTCAACCATAATTGTTGCATACGTAACATACTTATCGTAATTTTTCCGTAACTCTCATCATACCTTGTAAGGTAAAACTTTTAATCAACAATCACTAAGACATTTACTTACAATAGTAGCATTTTATCGACTCAGACTGAGTACACATCCTCAAGTGTTGACCAACACGGTTCCTCATGTCTACCAAATCACTAATTATCTTACGACATGATACTACCCCAAGGATCGAATTTTCCTAATTACATTATCATTTTTAACTATCCGAAAGTACCATACCCCAAAACTTAATGTATCCTCATCAAAAATCAATACTACTTAGGCATGATGCTCTAGTCACCTAATCTCCACGATTGACTTTGCATAATTCATGTCTCTAATTCAATGGATGTTATTTACCATTTTTAACATCTTCATTAGCCTCTCACATTATCACGGATTGACACATAAGCACCTCACACTAAAACCCTCAGTGTCTCCACTATCAGCTCACACAGACATTTACAAATCACTAACATGTCTAATCATAAGCGTGAAAGCAATTAATGATAACTAACTTTGTCGTGTGCCACTTGGAAATAAATTACTCATTGTGTTAATCACATTGACTCCACCTTAAGAACACGAACTGAAACCATCACCAATCTAGTGTGACCGGACCAAAACTGACACCGATGTTGAAAAATACACTACCGACCTCACCACATCACTCTTAAAAGTAACCTTGAACCTAGAGCTCTGATACCATTTGTAATGCTCAGGTCCAAATTTATGGGTTATCCATAGTCAACCCAATCAGACCCGAGCATTAGGTGTGAAATGTAATGAAACAACCTACATAATATTACTGCTCTTGTTTTATTTAATTAACATTTCACTTATTTAACATGCGCTTTCTATTTCAAATCAAGCTACGTGAGAGACCCATGGTAAGCGTCCTCGAAATCTAAGCATACAGATCCACTAACTTAAATTAAAATAATACTTACCTATACAACGCTCTCAAAATATGAAACCGCACCTAACATACCGTAACAAAGTTGAATGAATGAGCCAAATGTCCACTGGTAAATTACAATAGTGCAAATAGAATCGAATGGCAGAAAGGAGGCCTTAACACATTATATCTACGTACACATGCAACTAACTTATGTATATATATTTTGATGCGTGAAACTATTTTTATTCTAAAAATGTTACTTATCCTAATTAATTCACCTTAATCTTATAAAGAACTCCCTTTTACTTCACTTGACATTTATTTCTTGATTTAACACACCCGGTTAAATACTTGATCCTTTACCCTTTACCCATTTAATCCCTTCACTTCACATCTCTTGTCCACTTTATCCTTTACCCATTACATCTTATCATCCTCAGACTGACAGGCATACGAAGAGGGTGAATTTGATATTGGAAGACATGTCTTGGATGTGCATTTTGCATTTTAAAGGGAGCTCGGAGCATTATTTGCCTTTAATGGAGTTTACAAACAATAGCAGCTACCCGTTCTCGATTGGGATGGCACCATTTAAGGCACTCTTTGGGAGACCTTGTCGTTCACCCTCATGCTAGTTAGAGGTTGGGGAGAATATGTTACTTGGGACAAAATTCATTCAGGACACCTTAGAGAAGGTAAAGATGATCCAGGCTAGGATACAGATGCCCAGGATAGGCAAAAGAGCTACTTGGATGCGGGTCAGAGACACTTAAACTTTGATATTAGAAACAAGTGTTAATTAAAGTGTCCCCCATGAAGGGAGTGTTGAGGTTTGGGAAGAAAGGAAAGTTGGATCCCCGATACATGGGATCGTTCCCTGTTCTGGAGAGGACTGGGCCTGTAGTATATCAGTTGGAATTATTAGACCACTTACAATGGATGTATGACGTCTTCCATATATCTGCAATTGGGAGGCTCCATAGAGATGAGATATCATACCAACACATTGAAATTCATGAGATAGAGCTCCAACTAGATGATACTTACGAGGAGAGACCGATAGCCATTTTGGACCGATGGGAGCAATGACTTAGATCCAAGGTTGTTCCTTTAGTTAGGGTGCAGTGGGGACACCATCGGGAGGACAAGTTGACTTGAGAGAGGGAGGACGACCTATGCACGAAATATCCTGAACTTTTCTAGCTAGGTACATAATTTTCTTGATTCCGAGGACGGAATCTCGTTATTAGGGGGGTGAATGTAATACCCTGTATTTTTCTAAGATAAATAAAAAACTATATTTTTGGGATAAAATAAAAATCTATGTAGATTGGACTAAATCAGTGAATTTAAATTATTTATTACGAATAAATAAATTGTTGTTATGTTGTAATTATATGTGATAGATTTGTGTTATGTTAAGGTTTATAATAACTATATGTGTAGTAGGAAATTCATAAATGGAGATATACAATTAAAAAAATATAATGTGGGGATAAAATAATTGAAATATGTTTTGGGGAGTATACGGGCTCATTTAGGTATTTTAAACCTTTAAAAATGGTCCCGAGGTATAGATATATATGTTGTGAGACTTTTGGGCTAGTCTGAATATGGATTTGAGCACATTTGGGGGTCCAAAATTTGGGATTTTAACCCAACTCAGGATTTGAAATTAATACATGTTTAAGGGCAAGAGTAATAACTCGCCACTACTGATTAAAAAACTAAACTTAACTGCTACACCTCAATAGAGAAAAGAAAAAGAACTAAAGGGGAGAAGAAGCAAGGAATTCAAGGGGATTTCTTCAATTACATATTAAAGCAAGAATTTTTGGGCTCAATTTCAATTCCAATTTACTTCTTGATGCATTGTAATTACCCCATGTGATTTCTGGGTTTTAGATTAGACTCTGAGAATTAAATGTTACGAATTAATCTCATGTATATAGAGGATTAATTACAACATAGGATGTTAACCCATAAATCTAGAAATCGATTCTTAAAATTTGATGATAGAAACCTTAGGGTTCTTGTGATGAGATTGGTAATTCTTGAAAATCATATGTAGAGGACTTTAACACATGTTATGATATGTATATTCAGATGTAAATTCCATGTTATATACCCCCTTAAATTGAAATATATATTGTTGATATTGTAGGAGAAATATAGGATTAAAGAATTTAAATTCTCATATGAAATTTGGGTTTGGGAGGTAACAATTGATGTGATTATATGGAATAAATGGTTATATGATGTATAACTAGGTATTAAGTACCCATTCACGTGTTTTTAAAAATGAAATCACCGTTGGAATGAATACTGGAAAATAAACAAGACAATTCGTATTTATGAAAATAAGTAGATCTGGGCCACTTCCACACTCCGAATCGATTCGGCTAAGAACTGAATCACTTCGGCTCTGGGCCTGAGTAAGATAGGGCCATAGTTAGTTTAGGAATATTTATAAAATTTTGAAGGAGTTGGTAGGACGGTGTTTGGGTAAATAGGTAATTGATTAAAAATGTAAACGTGGCGCACATGTCAATTGAGATATTATATTTAACTAGATGGTTAAATAATTTATTAAAGAAAATAAAATTAAAAATTAGCTAGATGGTCAATTATTAATTGATGAACAATAGTGTATATCATGTGGAACATTTAGGTAATTATAGTGTAGTTACCTATACATATTATATGGGAATACTACTATGTACTTATGTGTATCTGTGTGGAGTTACTAATGTCCATGGACGGTCCTATCGGCTTGGGTTTTTTTGAGCATTAGGGACCGTAGTACACATCGGCACATGTGGGTTAGGCATTGTGTTGGTCATTTAGGTACTACGTAGCAGTGCCATTTACGAGATGTAGGTGTTAATGCTGGGATCCTTTATTATCGTTGGGTATGGGTGTGAAATGGTATACTGCGTGGGGACCGCCCAACTTATGTGTGTTTTGTGATGTTCGACTCGGATAAGCGATTCCTTCGGACTTGTTGATAGAGCTCGAATGAGATACCACTGGTAGATGCCTTTACGTGTGGCATATATGAAAGGACACACACACACACACACACACACACAAACACACACACACACACACACACACACACACACACACACACACACACATATATATATATATATATATATATATATATATATATATATATATATATATATATATATATTACCCGGATTAAATGAGATTAATTAATTTGTCTAAGAACGTCGACATAAATTACAAACCCTAGCTATGTTGTGCATAATAGATGTTTATGCCATTTTCACGAGATATATATAAAAGACTGGGATACGTTGGGATTGGGTAATTAAACATAGTTAGCTTCGTTGTAGCAGTTGATTATAACCATTTCAATTAATATTAAATTGACACAATTATCACATATATTATTTTTGGACTTATTAGGATACGAGTAATATCGCACATAGATGAGGGGTGAGATGTTAATCGTATGTGAGTGACGATCGAAGATATTTACTTTGCATAGAATGCACCTATTGCAATTTAAATTGAATAAGTTAATTCTTGAACATCTAGGGATCTGACCCAAATTTAAATATTTTTTCCCCCAAGGTGCTCATAGACAGGGATAGTGGGACTATTAACTTGGTAGCCTTGTATTCTTATTTTTCTCCTTAGGCATTTCAGATAAGTTAATTCTACTTAGGTGCTTTTCATCTTCAATACTTATTTTCATTTGGGATTATTGTATGGGCATAAGCCCGAGACTTGTCACACTATTTATATTGGGTTGGGTATTTATTATTATGTCGAACTTGTCAAACTATTTATGTTGGAACGGATTTCTTTATTATTGACATGTCAATTCAAACCAAACTATGGGCCTTTAATAAATGACTTATATTGTGTTGATGATAGAATGGTATTAATTGACAAACAACCCCCATCTTCGGCATATTGTGCATGGACAACCTTTACATGAGAAAATGTGGGTTGTTACAGTTAGTATCAGAGCATCCAGGTTCTAGTGTCCTTAGCAGATCTGTTGCATTCATTACATTATATGTTGCGTCCTTTGATATGTAAATCCTATGTTTAAGGTTCATTGTATTCTTACGTTTGTACTAATTCAAACTTTTTTTGCTTTTAGATGGCAAACAGACGGAGAGGTAGGCCAGGATGCGTAGTCACACCTGCTCTCGAGGAGGAGGCTCATCCAGAGCCACATCAATATCCATAGGCCCCACCAGTCCCATAATTGATTACACCAGCAAAAATCGTCACTATTGTGTCTTAGGTGATTTCCACAACCATGGAGGCCATGCTTTAGCATTTTCCACCCCCACAGGATCAACAACAGTCACCACCACCACCAAAGCAGGTGATCGTACCAACCCAAGCACCGGGGTTGATTTGGGATAGGGCAAGGGAGGCCTTCGTTAAGGGACAACCTCCAGAGTTCTTGGGAAATCCAGACATACCGATGACAAGCAGGTCGAAGAAGGACATATAGAGACACTTACTCCCAACAAAGAAATATTCTTCAAATTTTTTTATGGAAATATATCATTTTGCTCAAAACTATTGAAATCCTTTTTATTTTTAAACCCATTTCGCAAATCATGAGAAATATCATTCTTATATCATAAATGCATCATACTCTTACAAACTCTAACTACATGAACAACACATGAAAAAATAAAGTTTTTAATTGAAGAGTAGAGTTTTTCCACCTCAAATGAAGCTCTTAAATGGTGGATGAAGAAGGAGATGATGACAACCCCCACCTCCAAAGGTGGCGTCATAGAGGTTGCCTAGCTCTGGAAGCATGCTCCAAAAAATCTCCAAGCAAAACCCCCTTCAAAACTCCATAAATTTCTATTCATCATCTTCTTCTTCTTCTTCTCCAAAACCGCCAACAACACCTCTAAAATTCGTATCTTCGTTCATCAAAGGTGGAAATGGGTGTGGTGGTATCATTCACACTTGAATGCTTATCCAATTTATAATTTTTTAGCCAAATCATACTTTGTATATGCTTGTTTTTCGTCCCACATTTAAGGTTTCAATTCTATGAAGTTCATTTTATAATGATAGAAACTACAGACTTTGGTGTGAGTTCATTTACTTTGCTAATAACCTAATGAAATCCTTTTCGTTATTGTTAGGCATGTCTTTTTAATTAATTGAGCATATTTTTAGGAAATTTTGATGTTTGTGGGGTTTATCCCTAAAAACCGTCACGAGACAACATTCGCCCATCAGGGTAATCTAGGGGTTTAACAACTTATTATCGATTTTAAATGCAATCGTTTTCTCGTGAAAGTGGCATTTGTCCCTTTTGTACATATCTCATCTCTTGCAGTTTACTCGTAGTTTTATTTCTTTGGATTTCATTGCTAGGGACTAGTAATGTGTAAGTTAGGGAGTGTGATTCGTCTCGAATATTGCATTTATTTACACCCTTTTCTTATACATTTTAGCCCTCTTAGTTACTTTAATTCATGTATTTATTCTCACTAACCAGATAACCTCTTTTATGTATGTTTATATGCTTTAAGAGGTATAATTGCGATTTTATAGGTATTAAAGTGCTTAGCGTGAAGTTTGTCACATTTCAGGAAAGTTCCGACATCAAGGTCACATTCAAGGGCATTTTAATCATTTAATCAGTTGGGTTTTTAGCCCAATATCTTCATGAAAGTTGTATCCCTCTGAGATACCTCACATAGCCTCCGACCGCGCCTAATTCCGATCTATAACGAAGAAGTTACAGCATTTTCCATAAGTTGATCCAAGATGAAGAATGGAGACTGTTAGGGGTGAATCGATTTACCCATTTTGGGGGAATCGATTCGAATTGGACTAGTGGCGGATTATCCTGTAGCCAAATCTATTTGGATCCTATTGTAGAATCGATTCGGGCCTGCATATTTTGACCTTTTGATTTATAAGTTTGCCCTTAGGGAATTTTGTAGTTTAGGATAGTTTTTGGGTTTAAGATCTCTTCTCTAATTCTCCCACTTTTGGTTCTATTTCCCTTATTTATAAGTAATACCTTTCAATCACTCGTCCATTTATATAACTTATCTTTGTTGTTTTTCTTGTTTCCTTGCTTTGTTAATTAGCTCCTACCTTTGTTAATTGGTTGTTTTCCTTGTTTAATTAGTTGTATTCATTATTCTTATCATGATTAGTAGCTAGTTTAAAGATTAGGGCCATATTTATACCACTAATGAGTATTGAGCTTTGAAATCTAGGTTTTGATTTGAAATGCGTTTAATTGAGACCTTGCACTACACCAAATCTGCCTAATTGTCACGGTTATTGACCTTGACAAGTTCAACTTGCCAAGGTCAATGGCCGTGACAATTCGGGGCGAGACAACATTTTTTGTCATGGACGACCGTGACAAGTTCGTTAAAATTGTCACGGTTGTGTCAAGGGACATGACCGTGACACGTTTAATCATGGTTAATAACTGTGACAAAGCGTTGACCCTTTTTAAAAAAATTGTCACGGTCAATGACCGTTACAATTCTGGGCAGAATTTAAAAAAAATATGCTGGGCAGTATGGCCACTGCCACTGCCCAGCAGTATATTTGTACCTGTTATAGCAACACCATATATCCAAATAAACTAAAGATAATGTAAATATATATTCAAAATAGAAACAATATACATGACGATATAATCCATAATATAATTCAAATGTACCAACTTAAAAATAATGGCACTACATGTCTGGGGTAAATGTGAGGAGGTGAGTAGGTCACATGATATACGAATTGACACATCCACTAATATACATCGTGCCGCATTGTTCGTGCAACCACAATAGGGAGTTCTCCTTCCCGGGTATCACATGCGTGACGAGCACTTTGGACTCGATCTCTTGAAGCTCACGTCCATGAACTATTCCACCCTGGACGATATTCGGGTCCTTCAACCCCCGCCCTATCCGCTGGCCATCAAACACGTCCAATATGAACATGTTCGGCCAACCAAGTGTCGACATCGGTTTGTTGAAGGGCGCCAAATAGGGAAGTGGATCATCGAAGTACGCACGTGTCGATGATGAAGCAACGAGGTCCACATCCTCGTCATCCTGCGCCTCGTCCTCCCGCACCTCCTCTTCTACCGCCTTCTCCTTCCCTTTCCCCTTACGGTCTCCGCCCAACGTACGCTTCATGAATGAGTACATATCTTGGACCGTCGCCTCCAAACGGGACAGCTTCGCGCCATGTGAATCCACTGTTCGAGCCAACCCGATGTCGCTCGTCTTCAATCCGATGATCCTAGATTTGGCCACCCGCGAGCTCACCCCCCTTGTCCTCCCCTTGCGATCAGAGCCAAGAACTTGGTTGATTGTGTCTTTGGACGAAGATTGCTTGTCAGCATCAGACTGCGACTCATTCACTTCCTTAAGCTTTGCCTGAAACGACAAAAAGCACATGATTAGTAAAATAAGTAAACTAAAAAATTATAACGTAATTAACAAAAAGTAAACTGTCGAATTACTTACAATCGTGACCACGATGCTCGGGGACACCTCCTTGTCCTTCCCCTTCTTCATCCGAAGAGCCACATAATTATCGAGCCTATGTCGCTTACCCCAGGGCCACTCCCTACCACCTGAAATAAAATAAAGTAAAATTAGTATCGGCCCCGCAAAGTAAAATAATGCAGAATAATATATTTCTGTAGTTACAGAAAAATTAAATCTTACCTTCATCCTATGCTCCACCTCGGCGTAAGACATCCGGCCGGAGTAGTGCACGCCTGTCTTTTTTCTCGATTTTCCCTCCCCTATTGGCGAGATGCCAATTGTCGCTCCCCGATCTCATTGTCAATGAACTTTTGACATTGTGCCAATGAGATCGGCTCCTTCGGCGGGACGGATTCACACCATTGGATAATGGACTCTCGTGTTTTCCCAAAGTACCGTGTCCGCATATTTTTCTTCCACGTCTTGTGTTGCTCCCTCAACTGCTCCAATACGGAATCGCGTAGCTTTGGATCCAAGTTGAATTATTCATGTCCAACAAATACAATGTTAGTTGGGAATAAATATAAATGTAAATGTAAAATGAAATTGAAATCGAAATATTCATACAAATATAAATATATTACCTGTAGTGCTGCCCAAATAGCTAACTTGAGCTCATATGGCACCTCCTTCCAACTCATAAACTCCGGGCCGATGACCGTCTTTAGCAGCTCGAGGGATCTCGCTAATAGCTCCGACTTGTTCTCGATGGTAATCCTAAATTTTCCATATTTGGGGAGCCTAGGGGCCGAGGAGCCCTCGTCGCCTCCGCTACCACCGAGTCTAAACGACATCATCATAACCAACATCATCATCCTCGTCTTAATACCTGAAGGAGACATTTTCTGTAAAAAAATGTTATTAGTACACATAAAAAAAATTAGAAGAAGACATGCAAATATGTACAATTACTACAAATAAAAATGAGCACTAATTATTAATTTACTTTCATACACCCCCTCCCCCACCACACACACGCACACCCCCACCACACTCCCATCACAATTAAAATTACAATTAAAGCTATACAATTTATTAATTAAAGCTATACAATTGTTAAGATTGCCCCCCCCCCCCCCCACACACACACCCGACCCCCCCCCCCCCCCACCACCCGACCCCCTGCCCCCTCCCCTCGCCACACACACATGCACATACTATATATATATTGCTCGATATACAAAGTAATTTTTTAAAAAAAGTTAAAAAATCCCACCCCCATATGGACAATAATCCAGTGGTCATGCCACTTTTAAAACTAACCAACCCAACATTTACTAAACAAAATAATCCAACAGCAATGTCAACAATAAATGTGTATCCCATACTCCTTCTAATTCATCTACTCAATTAATTCATTTCATCAATTAAACTAACAATTAAAGTATACAATTATTAAATTACTAATTTACAATGAGGGCAATCCTACTTTCATATGAAATGGGCACTAATTATTAATTTACTTTCATCTAAAACTATACCATTAAAATTATAATTAAAGCTATACAATTGTTAAGATTGCCCCACCACACACACACACACACCCACCACACCCCCACCCCCACCCCCACCCCCACCACCCCACTTCCTGCCCCCTCCCCCTCCCCCCGCCACACACACACACCCCACCTCACCACCACCCTGCCCCCTCCCCCCACCCCACTCCCTGCCCTCCCTCACCTCACCCCCACCATACCTACACACACACGTACACACACAACCCACCCCCTCCCACCACCCCCTGCCCCCTCCCCCTCCCCCACCACACACATATATACACACACATACACACACATATACACATATATATACACACATATATATACATACATACACACACATTTAGAAATGAAAGAGAAAGAGAGGAAAAAAACATACCTTAGAGAGAGAGAGAGAGAGAGAGAGAGCTGAAATCGCTTAGAGAGAGAGAGAGGGAAAACCAAAAATCGGTGGAAAAAAAAGCCTAGGGCTTATTTTACTGACGACATTGTCACGGTCGTGTTAAGGTACTTGACCGTGATAATTCTTTGTCACGGTTAATGATCATGACACAAAACGCGTGTTTGTTGTCACAGTCAATGACCGTGACTAGGGTGGTCGGCTGAAAGGTGACAATTTGGCCATTTTGGTGTAGTGTTGTGTAATAAAATTGGAATATTAGGCGTTTAACTTCCTTTGTCATGCAACGGTAGTGTTTATAGTGATATTCCGAAATTAATCCATTTGTGACCATATTCGAGCGAAAGTTTAATCTTTCATTTTTGAATTGAGTTTCTTCATATTTGATGTTTATAATCAATTGAGTATGATCGATTAAATATTTTCTAACCATAATCCCTTTTACGCATTTTAACCCATTGTAGGGATATGATCCTAATCTCGTCTTAGTTATTTAGTTTTATTTGTATTGTTAACTTCGTTTTCCTCTTTGTGCAATAACTATATCATCTTTTACACATTCCCCTTTCCTAAATGTTAAATCAATTTAATTTTAAAACCATTCCAAGTAGATTTGATCCATACTTAATGCTACACATTTATTTATAGTGTACCAAGTTATGGTATCTTTTTGTATAGGGTGTAAACACCCGCCAACATGTTTTAAATTCAAAGTTTACTCCTCATCAATACCTCAGATGATCATCACAGATAACGAAACTCAATTTGAGAGCATCATCTTCTAAAGCTTCTGAAACGAGCATGATATTAGGCACTACTACAATAATGGCCTACCCTCAAAATGATGGGCACGCACAGGCTTCTAACGAGACCGCCTTCGATGGAATAAAGAAGATATTGGAGAAAGTGAAGGATCATCCATCTCCCCGATGTTATCTGGGAATTTTGAACTATGTCTAGGTGATAAAGTAGGGAAACATCCTTTCCCCTGACTTATGGGATGAAGGCTATCATCACACTGAAAACATATCTTCCAACAATGAAGTCCACTTTAGTCAACTAAGACCTCAACAACGAAGCAATCGGAGCAGAACTAGACATATCAAATGATAAGAGGGAATTAGTTCTTGTGAAGTTTGCCTACTACAAGCAATAGTAGAATAAACTATACAATAGGGGGTCAAGGTGAGGAGCTTCAAGAATGGAGACCACGTCCTTAGATTTTGGGAAATGCCAAAAATTCCTCAGACGTTAAACAGGGGCCCAACCGAGAAGTTCCATTCAAAGTCATTCAGGCTGATTTGCTGGGAACTTACCACTTAGAAACAATGAATGGAAGAGAGGTTCCTCGAGCATGGAATGCGACCAATATTAAGAAGTTTTACTTCTAGAGTCTAAGTTTATTTGTTTTTAAATTATTTTCTCAATATTTCTTTTAGAATTTTCGTACATATTTACATTTGTTAGAATTTATCTCTATGCACTATTCAAAGTGGTAGGCAAATGCGTATTTAAAAAAAGATCAATTAGTCAAATGAGTTTTCTTTAGAATATTACTTAGCGTTGTGATGATTATATTCTTTCAAATGTCTTCTTTTAAAATTGATTAAGTGGTTGACCAAAGACCATTTTTAAATTGAAACACTTTCATATAGACTAACTGGTTGATCAATTAATGGCCAATTAAACTAAAAATATTTTGATATTAACAAAACATAGACAATGGCTCACAACCGATGAAAGACCAACTGACAAACCTTAGGCCCGTAAAACAAATTAGGTCACAAAAATCCTTGCTTAGGAATGACCCCACAAACTTGTGAATTCTTGATTTTCTGGCTCTAGGACTAAGTTCTGATGTGACGACATCACTAAAAAGGTAAAACTAGAGACCACATAACGAAAAGGGAATGCGAAATACAAAAAAATTATTAATACTTTCAACTATTAAAAGGAAATTGAAAAAAAAAATTATAACAAAATCGTAAATACATTTGTACCAATTGCACAAGTGGGTAGAACATCCAAAGCTTGGTCTCAAACATATTGCTAATTCTCAACTCCCCCCAGGAGTCACCTTGTAAACTAAGTGTTGACGTCGGTAAAGTCCATCACCTACATCTAGGTCGTAGTCGTCGAGATAATTCCTTATCTAGATGGAATCCGTTAGGATCCACGAAACGTCAAGCTTTTAAGTTTTTTTTTGGATAATCCAGACAACCATGGTCATGCTAGTAGCACCTTTGCCACTATCAGGGGATTGATCCAAACTTTTTTATAGCCAAGATTCTTAGCATTTTTCAAAGCAATATCCATACTTAGAAGCGCCTCATCATAGCCATCCATCCATTCCTTGTGAGTCTACTTG
This sequence comes from Sambucus nigra, assembly GCA_949130495.1. Taxonomy (NCBI): domain Eukaryota; kingdom Viridiplantae; phylum Streptophyta; class Magnoliopsida; order Dipsacales; family Adoxaceae; genus Sambucus; species Sambucus nigra. Next base: position 323,272,125 of record OX422213.1, read on the forward strand.
TGCAACTGGAATGTGAGGCGATCGAGCTTATAAAAAGTGTTGCACCGTGTGCGATATCGATTTTAAATAAATGCGCAAATTCCAATCACAAACTTATTTAATTAGAGTCAATTTTTGAATCAAATTAATTCATCCCTTAAACAAATATCTACGTGTGTGCGTGTATCAAACCAACATAAACATAAATATGCAAACTCACAGATTTAAAAACAAAAACCCCTTTAAGAAAAACCTTTTATTTCACTATAATTTGTAAATTGCAACTTACACGGATTACAATGAAATGCAGTTTGAGACACAAATACCCGCAGGCGTCGGTCAACGTCATCAACAATGAATTACACGTAGCAATCCACAAGACCCGCAGTTAGAGTCAGCCCAGGAACACCGCATCACTCCCTATGACACGCAGTTGTCTTCAGTAAAGATCCACACGCAGCGAATCTCAATGATTTCAATCTTCATCCAGTACCATAAAATGCACCTAAATAAGCATAAAATTTCGAGTACAATATGTCTTGGGTTCCACAAAATAATTCACATAAAAGTAATTGGGATTGTGAATTGAAAAACAAAACAAAACTTTGAACCCTTTAAAACGGAGAAGAAAACAATATGCCAATTGATTTTATCGAGTTATTCTTCAGGCAGTTAAACAAAACAAACTCAGATTTGTAAAACTCTTCTCTAAACTAAAATGTCTGATAGCATGTCCCTTTTATAAGAAACTTTAAGGCGGTTACATACAGGAGTGAAGCAACGTGTCATAGCAAAACAACGTTGCTCGAACGACTGCTGATCTCGCTTAAATGAAAACGATGTCGCTCGAACGAAAGTTGATCCAACTCGAACAGAACGATATGTCGTTTGAATGACATTGATCTCGTTTAAAAGATAGGAACGCCAAACCCAATTTTCTCCATGAGACATATAAAAAATTCTTCAAAACTATTACAAACCTTACTGTACAAAACAATGAACACTCTTTTTATAAAAAAAATATTTAGAAAAAATATTTTTATATTTAGAAAAACTTTATAATCTCTTATAAAAAATTTCCAACACTTTTAATATGAAATGTAAATGGAACTTAAACATATTTTTACCAAAATCATCTCGTCGGGGCTTGAATGTTGAAGACCACTTATAATTCGGATCCCTCTTTTGTCAATATAAACTTCCTCAATTCTTCGACAACTTGTACCGGTATACGACATAATTAATTGTGACGGACATTTATAAAATTACCTCCTGATAAATCTACCCCTATGTCTATTCCGGTACAAAATAAAGACATCGAAATCATAAAAAAATGATATATACAAATCTACCCTCCCATAAACTCAAAAGTGGAAAGATAAAACGTCAAATATTCAAACTTTGCTTCATTATAAAATCTTCAAGTTTTTCTCATGTAGAATATAATAATCTTCAATTAATGTACCTACACATATGAGACAAAGCAAATACCTCGTGACACATTGAGTTTGAAAATATTTAAAAAACATAAATTATCATAGTAAAATCTCCCCCACAATGAAAAAACTCCCATGATTTGTTCTCCCCCTTCTTATTTAACCAAAATAGACATGGAAACGAATAAAAAAATCAAACATGGAGTGTTCACGATCAAGTATGGAAACTATTTTTGATTTTTCAATTTTTTTATACCAAAAAACAAAAAACCACTCCATGAATTTACACTAAGACAACCAAATCATGGAAACGGAACGAATGGGTGTGAAAATATTCAATAAGCAAATCAGCGCAATCAAACATAGCATATGTGCATAATGTATACGTGTAAACCTATCGAATGAATCTCAAAATCGTTCGTAGGTGTTAAAAGTGTTGAATTTAAATGACATCGACTGAATCCATCAACACATCAAAGTAAAAAATAATTCCCACACCAATAACATCTAAAACTATGAATGAGTTTTCCAGGCGCTGTCAGGACGTGCAAACCCGTTTTTCATTTCTTTCCATACAGACTCCCTCATAAATAGTAATCATTAAAATTTTCTATTGAGGTAGCTCCTTTTTTGGCATATTTATCTTTTTATTGCCTTTAAATTTTTTCGGGCTCTTTTAAAATGGCGACATTCACGACGAGTTAATTTTGAACTCTCGTATCCCTTTCCCGTGATTCACTCATCATATTTTTTTCCAATTAAATCCTCATGGTAAACAGTTTTTATATGCACTACTTACATTGTCAAGTTTTATCGCATATGGTCCATTTTAAAGACAAAATTGAGATGACAACACTCCGATCAATATGTGATAAATATGTACAATAATCAAACTACTTCGCGCAAGTGTGAATTAAAGGAACTTATGAGTCAAACATGTAGGTAGTAACACTAAATTACATCTTAATGACTCCAAACATTGTAAAGCACAAAATAAAATGATGACGCATACCAAAAAATTATCAAATCGTCACGGGAATATGGAATGAAATTGTGACTCGATCATCTTAAATGTTCATTCATAAACGGTGCAAAACAAAATACAAAACTCTTTTTAACTTTTTCAAAAAAAAATTCAAAATAAAATCTTTTTGTGTTTTTCAAATATGATCCCCCAAAACATATATGAATGGACATACAAAAAGTATACATGTCATAACACTAGCAAACTTATATGATGAATCATAACTAGTGTATGACAAACAAGCAAACACAATCATCTATATGATATGGCATGAGAAGAATCATGTGTTAGCAACCGAGAATCAACTAGTCTAATATCTAGGTTCTCTAAAAGTGATTCCATAACCCAAATAGGTGTGCAACGATGCATGGGAGTTTTGGAAACCAAAGAAATACTAGACTTTAACTTGCTAGGAATTTTTTGAAGATCGAAACAAAAATGCCTAAGGTAACCTTTCCTATCACAATATAAACATGTGTAAACGGGTGGAACGAAACTTATGGGTTAACCTTTTCTAATGTCCTTGAAAATGGTTGACCCTCTCAAACAAACTATAGTTTTGGCTATAACACTTTATGCATGAGAACAAGACGAGCCATTACCATCATTACACAAATTACTTGAGTCTTTCAAATCATTTTACAACTTCAAAACTTTAGACTCAAGCAAAGAATTAGACTCTTCCAATTTGAGGGATTCCTTTTTTAAATCATTAATTAAACCTAAAATTTTATCTCGCTCACTTTTAATCAATTCAAATTTATCCCTAAGAGTCTTTTCACATGCCGTAAAATTATTAATTAAACTATTATACTCAATGGAACAAATATGAACCCTAGAATTTTCAAAGTCTTCCAACTCTTTTTCTAAAACTAAGAATCTATCATCACTCTCCTTTCTGGACAAGTTTAAAGCATTAAAGTTCTGGTCCAAAGGAACAAATTTTTCACGATAAAAATATCTTTGATTTTGAACCATTTGTAAAAGATCCATCCTGGACTTAAAACGAGAATTTTCTTTTTCCAAAACTTCAATTCTTTTCGCAGACGTCAAATTCAAACTATTTAAATCGTTAAAACTTTGACTTGTGTCAATAGGAGGGGACATCCAATTACATAAGTGTTCCATTGGAAAACTGCAATTTTTCACAAAAATAGATTTTTCTCAAAAAAACAATATCACACAATTTGCGAAAAATCGGAATACGCGATAAATTAGCTTAACTTGCTCTGATACCAATATGTAAAAAGTGTTGCACCATGTGCGATACCGATTTGAAATAAATGCACAAATTCCAACCACAAACTTATTTAATTAGAGTCAATTTTGAATCAAATTAATTCATCCCTTAAACAAATATCTACGTGTGTGCCTGTGTCAAACCAACATAAACATAAATATGCTAACTCACAGATTTCAGGAAAAATCCCCGCAGGGCAAAACTTTTTATTTCACTATAATTTGTAAATCTCAGCTTACATAGATTACAATGAAATACAGTTTGACACACGAATATTCACAGGCGTCGATCGACGTCGTCACTAATTAATTACATGCAACAATCCACAAGAACCGCAGTTCGAATTCGCCCAGGAACATCACAACACTCCCTATGACACACAGTTGTCTTCAGTAAAGATCCACACTCAACGAACCTCAATGACCTCAGACAGTACCATAAAAGGCACCTAAATCAGTAGCCTAAAATTTCTAGCAAAATATATCTTGGGTTCCCCAAAATAATTCATATAAAAGTAATTGGGATTGTTAATTGAAAAATAAAATAAAAATTTGAACCCTTTAAAATGGAGAAGAAAACAATATGCCATATTTTGATTTATCGAGTTATTCTTCTAGAAATTTGGCAAAACAAACTCTCTCAGATCTGTAAAACTCTTTTCTACACTAAAACGTCTAACAACATGCCCCTTTTATAAGAAACCTTAAGGTGGTTACGTACAAAAGTAAAGCAGCGGGCCAGAGCAAAACAGCGTCGCTCGAACGAAAATAATGTCACTTGAACGAAATTTGATCTTGCTCGAATGAAACAACTTGTCGTTTGAACGACATTGATCTCGTTTGAACGATCAGGACATCAAACCCAATTTTCTCCATTAGACTTAGAAAAAATTCTTCAAAAGTATGAAATAGTGTACACTCTTTTTATAAAAAAAACATTTATAAAAAATATTTTTATATTTAGGAAAACTTTTCTAATCTCTTAAAAAAATTCCCAACATTTTTAATATGAAATGTAAATGGAACTTAAACATATATTTACCAAAATCATCTTGTCGGGGCTTGAATGTTGAAGACCACTTGTAACTCGGATCCGTCTTTTGTAGATTTAAACTTCCTCAATTCTCCGACGACTTGTAGCGGTAAACGAAATACTTAATTGTGACGGGCACTTATAAAATTATGTCCTTATAGAGCTTCTCAAACAAATTGTTGTAGGCCCTCACTTTGTCATCCAAAGACAATTTGGTCTTCTTTAGCTCTTCTATGAAACGACCATAGTTTTTTTCCCTGGATGAATATAAACCCTTAATGGTTGTAACCTTATCATTCAAAGACTTTTGAGTCTTCCCCAGCTCCTCTCTTAGTCGAGCATTATGCTCTTTTAGAAAGCAGTCTCCTTATTCAACCTACTCTCTTGATGGAGACTTGTAAATTCTTTCAAGCTGAACCCACAAGTCATTATTCTCCTTATAAAGAAGAAAATTGACCTCCCTGGTGTGCATAAGCTCGAAAAATATAGAAAAATTCTTCCTCGCATGAGCAGACTCAATGTCGACCAATTTCTTATCAAATCCTCCTTCACCGCCCAACTTTGTAACCTTTTGATCAAAGTTTACCTTCAGATCGGATAATTACTCCTTATGAATACTTTGAGCGACAAATCATGTCATGAAGGGAGACGTTATCCGCCACAGCCATATGAAAGAGGCGACAAAGATCCAAGTAGCCCTCCTTTGATCGAGCGGAAACATCAAGACCCAAGAGTTAGTTGAGACCATCATCATCATCATCATCATCATCATCATCTTTATCATGAACAATAAAAAAGAGTCTTCCACATTTTCCTTAAAAGTCGTGTTGAATGGTGATGAGCGCTACACGTCTCGCATTGACCTGCATGAGCAAGTGGTCGAGTATATAAGCGTGGCAAACAGAAAAAAATATATGAAGTATAAAAGCATATAAAATGGCAATAAATGAATAAAATTTTGTATTTCATTAAAATACCACAAGAAATACAATGCTTCTTAATAATCTTAAGTAGTATTCTCTCCGAACTTATCCTTCTCAATAACTTAGAAAGTAGTTGTTGCCTCCAGCTGGTCGGCCTCGATCACAGCGACTTGTTCAACCTGCAGCTGAATAAGCAATGTAAAATTATCTTATCCTCCAACCACCAAATTTTCATCATTCTCGTCCTACTCCTCAATTTGAGGAGGGAACCTTCATTGTGCCGCTTAAAGAGGTCAGAATCCTCAGCAACACTAGCCTTCACAAAAGCCTCATCCCATCCATTCGTAAAAAACACATTTCTAAGGTATGCAATCTAGATCTAGGCATTGGAAAAAGGGTTTGTCCTAAGCATAATTAATGACCTCATCTTTGGCCTTTGATAGGCTAACTAAGGCTTTCTCAGCTTTGGCCTCAGTAGCCCGTGCCTTGGCAATCTTTGCCTCAGCCTTGGAATTTTCAGCATCTTTCTTGGCCTGATCTACAATGATGACCAGGGAAGCAGAGTCTTCAATCTTTTTTTTTAATATTGTTCTTTTTAATCTCAAAGATTTAAAATTTTTAGTCGAGCTTTACCTTCACGACCTCCTGGGCAGCACTGAGTGACTGAGCAACTGTTAGAGATTTATTCAACTCCTCAAAAGAAACCTCCACATCAAAGGAAGACTTCTCTAATGCATCATTCCTCTCTAACAAATGACCATTTTGATTAGGAACTACAGGACGTTGGGAGAACAAGGAATAAGCATATTACAAGTAAAAAATGCAAATAAAAGACATCAGAATGGGATATATTATGAGAAATAGATTCTGGTTGGCATATTCCAATTGTTGAGCATGAGGTAGGGACGAAGTAATTGCCTTATCAGCAGGATAGACCCCCGACTAAATCAAGTCTTGGGCCAGGTCGAGTCAAGCAACTATAGACTAGGCAACACTCTTGCCCTAGTCAGCATTGATCATCCCCACAATGGCCAGTGGGGGAGGAGGGATATGATCCTTCTTTTGCCTATTTAAGTGTTTCTTGGTGGGGGAATCCTCGATGTTTATGTACTTCACTCATCTTTCTCGCTAGCCGAGTAAGATCTTTCTCAATGCTCGAGAGGGGGAGGAGTTCTAGTAACATTTGCAAAGATAAAGTTCACAACTTTCTTCTTGGCCATAACATTGGGAAAGATCACAATAGATATGCAATACCTTATATTTTTAGGAATACTTAAATTACATGTGTCGCAGTAATTTAATAAAATAAAAAATAAAGTAAATTCAAATAAATATTAATCAACAAGAAATTGATTATTATTTTTATTATATTTACTTATGTGATAAGTAAATGAAATTGCATTATTTTATATTATGGCATAAGTGAGTAAAATTGATAGCTTGATAATATCTTATTTAGGACGTGCGTGTGGGGTCGTGTTGGGAACAAGATGGTAAATTGATGATAGATGACTCGAATGACGATTTTGAGTGCACGGTTGATTCGAAATAGCTCAAAATAATAAACAATAAGTACACGAGGGTAGTGCTGGGGATCTGAGAACTTTTTCGACTAGTTGAAGATCGTATATGAGCATTTTTGTCATTTTAAGAGTGTGAAAAGACAAATTCAAGATTAAACTTATATAATTAAGGGTCAGGGTAATATGGTTAGTCATTTTACAATACCATAGGTTTTATCAAAGGTTAGAGAGAAGGTGAAGAGAAAATAGGAAAAAGATAAAAAAAATTGCTAGAGGAGGTAAAAGAGGATTGAAGGGAAGCTATTTGGGAAAGCATTATCATCACTTTAGAGGATTATTTACAAGAAATCAGACCTATGAATTTTAGGGCAAGTAATTATATTGCTAAATAATTATGTGTTGTATTCAATTCATATCATGATTGGGAAAGGAATTTTGGGTGGAATTCATAGGCAATTGGGTTTTGGGAGAAACGATTTCGTAATAAAATTGTGTGATTTGTTTATATTGAAATTTAGAAATTTGAATCCCATGTAGATAGATTAATTATTTATTTAGTAGATTGAGAAAATTATGAATTGTTGTGATATTGACATAAATTCATATTATTTGAAAATTAATAGTAAATTTTATGTAGTGATCATGTGTAGATAAATTCTATGTTAAAATGGATGTGTTTTATATTTAAGATTCATAAGATTTGATAAATACTAAGAAAATATGTTTTGAGATTGATAAATTTGGATTAAATCAATTTCGGGAAGAACTGCTGTTGTCTGCATGGGTGAACCGGTTCGCCGGTCCTGCTACAGCTAGTGTATGTTATTTGCTGAAAATTATTCGAGAATTAGTTTCAAGTAAAATTTAATATTCGAGAATAACATAGGATATCTGGAAAAATGATTAATACGTGGAAAAATATTTTGAATTAATTTGGGGACATAGTAGAAATGAGAGATGGAGTGTTAGTGGGAAATAATACTTACAAATTTAATTATGGAATTGAGATGAAAAATTAAAAAATATGGGGATAGGACTGGTGGAGTAGAGTACATGTCCAGAAATAATATATTACCGATCAATTGATAAATTAAGTAAATAATTAAATAATTGAGAATCAAGGTTTTGACTCGAAAATATTAGGCTAGTGCTACGAGGGATTGACACGGTTAGCCATACTTATTGTAAATATATACGAGTATAGAGACAATATATAAGTTCTGTGTGTATGATATATACGAGTATAGAGACAATATATAAGTTGTGCGATGTGGGTGATCTTCCTTAGAGAATATCAACAAGCTTAGTATCAGCCCCAGGTCATAGCGTCGTGCATGTGCCCTTATGAGGTTCAAGTTCGAAGTGAAAGTATTTTTAGTATGATTATGACTCACCGTCAAAGGACTATGACCACCTCCAATACGTTTACGATTTGTCGAGTTCGGTGTAAGATTTTGGCTCGATAACCGAGGATGATATGTGTATGACAACATTTTAGAGACCCGCATTTAGTGAGCTATTACTATGAGGGATGGCGCCTATACGCAACATATGTGTGCTTGTTGTGTTATAGAAAATACCTATGTATATGGGCAGAAAAATATATACAAGTATATGACACTAATGTGTGAACATTGAATTAATAACTAGTCAAAGTTATTTGGGATGAATCGATAAATTATAATTGTTGAAAATTATCTTAAATGAATTGATAAATTATAATCGAGAATATAATTATTAATTGTATGTGAAAAATAATATGATAAAATACCCATTAATAGGGTATCATATGGGCTTAAGAGTATGTTGAGACTAGCTTGGCAGGATAATATAACATGGAATTAAAATGCATATGTTAGGTTCACACCGTAGTTGAGGGGTGAGGATTATCTTATATGAGTGAGACATCAATTCAAATATAGAAGAACAAATTCATAATTATTATGAATTTTAATTACTTGAAAAATATTTTTAAAAGGTTTTGGGCTCTGACCTGTGTCAAAATATTTTCAAAGACTTTTAGGTGCCTAACCATAGGGATGCTAAACATGATTATCACTTTCAGGTCATCAGAGCTACATCATTTGTGGAGTGTTGTAGGGGTTGTTTAGCCATTTTATATTTTTGATATTCTAGATAGGATTCAGTCAGTTATTATCCGTACATGTAGCCCAATGTCAGTTTTATTTTATTCTGTTGTATTGGATTATAGACCGATGGTTTATTTGGATAATGTATTTTATTATATTCCATTATTCAGATATGATTATGTGATTGTAAATTTAATTATTTATCTAGAATAATTGATGGTGAATGGTTTTATTTATGTTAATTTAATTAAAGTTTAAAATTGACACACGACTTGATTAAATAATAGGTGGCTAGTAATAAATTGGAGTTTCGATAATGTGTCTAAGAATGAGAAATTTGAGATTCCTATTGTATTTTAATAGAGGGTTGGCAACCCATTATTTTAATAAGCAGGGTGTCACAGATGGTATCAGAGCATTAGGTTCTAGTGTCCTTAGGATTTGTGCGGACTTACTACATTTTTAATGATGCTTTTCTTTGATGTAGAGGCCCATGCTTATGACCGTTAATTCTTGTTGCAATTTACGTTCTCCTTCTACTGCCTGCAATTGAAGGGAATCTTATACGATTTAGGTTGGGTTGCATATGCCGAACATTAGAGAAAAACCTGAAGGGTAGTTAGGAGGACTACAGGAGGTGAGTCTCGACCGGAGCTACAGACTACTTGGGGAATGGTGATAACAGCAAAGGACACCACTACTGTTGCTCAGGCAGTTGATATTGCGAAGACCGTTGTGGCACAATATTTCCCCAAGCACTCCCTCAAAGGATGATGGCGCTAATTTTGACTTACCCAGTTGAGTCAGTATGTGAGAGCATCAACGTGGCCATTAAGAAGGGCCATCCGTTGGAGTCTTCAATAAATGCAGACGTTGTATTAACTAGCCAATAGAAGGGGAACATAAAAAGGCATTTGAGTATGATGGAGTGCAGTGGCCCTCAGAACCAAATTTTAGCAATTTTTAGCTCGTAAAAACAACATTACAGTTGTAGGAGTCAGTCACCACATTTGATAAAAGATATACTACAAATATTGAGAACTTTGGGTACAGTTTGATCATAAGTCCTTTCATCTTCTGCTCAAACAGAGATGTGAAGAAAGTTCAGGACTTATCATAGGAGGACCGGATAGGGGCCGAGTATGAGGAAGAATTTTTGTTTAACGAAATTTATACCAGACGATATGGATATGAAGGTGAATAGGGTCCTTAAGTTTGATGATGGATTCACGAGTAGAATTTGCTAACACTTATGGGAAATTCTACTTTGATGACTTATGTTGATGTCATTAATTCCATATTGTTACTGTGTTAATATCAATAATTCCATGTGAAGGGAGCCAAGTAATTAGAGAGTCTAGCTAGTAGGGAAAGACTGGATCGGGGGGATAACTAAGAGAGTGACTCATTTAAAATATTTAAATAAAGGGAATTACGATTAAGTGAAGGTGGATTCAGACAGGTCCAACAACGTGTCCCACAGGGCCAACGGAGCTAAAGAAATAACTGGGTAGCCATCAAGACCGAAGCTACCAGAGCCAGAGAGTACGACAACCTCGATAGAGCCAATGGGGCCAGAAGAAAAAAGATTATACAGGAAGGTGTTTTATATGTGGAGAGAAGGACCACCTGCATCGATCTTATCCACAGAGAGATAGGGGACAGGAGCAGGGTGTCCAGGCAGGGAAATAGTTATAGCAATTTTTGGTTTAGATTAGACGTGACTATTACATCTAGTAATCATTTGAAGAGACAGTACCATTAGCAATGGAAGGTACGATTTTATCCTTGGGCATATAAGGTGCATTTTTTGTGACACGAGTGCATCACAGTATTTTGTAAGCACTAGATTCGCGCGTGATACAGGCTTAGTGGTTGTACCATTAGTATCACTACTGTATGTTTATATTTACCATTTATTAGTGCATATTTTTTGGTTTCCATTTGGAGGGGAGCGAGTGCGGACACTAAGAGAATATATTTTAGTGGATTGGCTCGTATACGTTTTAGTGGATTAGCTCGTATACGATACCGGTGCATAGGGACTTTACTGATGTGATTTAGGGATATCAGCTTTATTGTTGAGCAAAGAGATTTATCTCTTTATTGACTTAGCGCTAAAGACTTAGTGATAGTAATATTGTCATAGTGTAAGACTCCTTTAGAGATGTGGGAGTTAATGATTAGACCTATACGTTTGGGGAAAGGATTTTTAGTGTCCCAGTTATGTGCTCTGAGTCAAAGGACCTCGATAACCAATAATGCCAAGTGATAGGGCATAGAGAAAATTCCTAAGTTGGATTTCAATTTGCAAGACACTCCCTATATGAACCTTGATAAACGTAGAGAATTGGAAGATGTTATTGGATGCTAGAGTATCAGTTTTTGAGTGATGATCATTGTACATGTGGAGAAAACACTTTGATCTGAGAGATATTATATGATATAAGGCCAGTTGAGATGTGTACTGCCGTGTAGGAAGCACAGGGGAAATTTTTACACCAGTAGTGGATAGATGGGACAATCTTGAGGATAATTAAGTCAAGAATAATAGGGTAACTGAGTATAACCTTACGGTATAGCTACGCCGAGCAAGAGGGGTCGAGTTTAAGATAAAAATATTACATCTGTGATGTTTATGCAGATGTTCACATAAATATAGGGTGTATGGGTGTCCTAATTAGCTTGATTTTCGAAATTGTCCCAGATAAGAGGGACGTTGTAATAAATGTGTTGGACCGTGTGACTGTGGGGAAGTAGAAGCATTATTGGGAAAGCAAGATACACTGAACTTCGGTTGAGGAAGGAGATAGTTCGTATATATATATATATATATATATATCACAAGGAGAGTTATTACCCTTGAGATTGGTTGAAAGATTGTGGAGTCACAAGCGAGGGATTTCTATCCAAGGGAGGATCCCATAGCCTTGGAGAGTTGAGTGGACTCTTAGTTAGATGAATGTTGAGGGTGAATTGCATATAAATAGGTCGTGGATTCTTACAAGATGAAGAGGACCCAAAAAAGGGATGAGAAGTACCACGTGATGTGGGATATTGAGTGTGTGGATCGGGGTGGAGTGAGATATATTTAAGTTGTCTCTAGGTGCACCCCTCCTAGATGGAAAAAGTTTGATCAGAGGTGAACCACAAAATGTTTTAATGGGTGGTGATTCCAGTGATGGAATGGATAGGTAAACTGATTAAGTTCATTGCTGGGTCACCAATATCTTGGAACGATCAAGATTCCCTTTGGGTTAGTGAAATAGGTTATCTGAGATGGAGAAATTATTAATAATTTGGGGGAGTTATACTATCGAACAATGTGTTTATCATTTCATTAAAGAAAAGGTAATAATTCGGCACTAGGTGTCGCTTAAAATTGTTGTGAATCAGGATGAGATCCATGAATCCCACCTCTAATAGGGGTTATCAGGAGCCGATGGGGAAAAAGTTATGATTGGATCAAGACATATTACTGTAGACCGAGGGGTACATAAGAGAGGTGACTAAAATATTGAAGAATGCGAGAGATGCATATTCTAGATTCTAAGGTAATTGAGAGGAGTAATTACCATGACAAGGCACTTTTGGGGGTTTGGTGCAGAAAATTTTATCGTCCCCTATCTGGTTGAATAAAATTGGGGGAAATAATAAGTTTTGTGAACCGGACGTGATTTAGAGTCCGTCTTCATAGATCGAGTTAATCGAGGTTAATTTCGTATAGTTCATAAACATCGTGAAAGTTAGGTCGTCATGAATTGAAGAGTTAAAGACTGGCGTGAGTGGTTAGAATTATTGTGGGTATTCCCCATTAAAGGAATTATGTGATTGAACAAGAAGGGAATTTAGCGCCAAGGGGAATGGGGCCTTTCCCTAGCATTGTGATGATAAAGCTAGTGTTGTATAAACTCGTCTTATTAGAGCATTATTAGCGGGTCACGATTCTTTTGCATATCATCCTCAAAATGAGACCTTAAAAATGATGGAATATATCGGTATGAAATAATTTGAACCAACATGTCGCTAATCTTTGGGCCGTAATGAGTAGGTCTTTAGGTAGGATGGTCCCACTAGGGGGTATGTAGCTGAGGCACCATAATATTGGGTATGTTCGGATGCCATGTGAGTAAGGATCCGAAGTGTTGAGTACTAGACATATTCGAATTTTGGGGAACAAAATTCCTTTGCAAAGGGGAAGTGTGTAACACCCCATATTTTTAAAAATACTTAAATTACCTGTGTTGCAGTAATTTAATTAAATTAAATAATAAAATAAATTTAAATAAATATTAATTAGCGAGAAATGGATTAAAATTTACGTGTTATTATATTTACTTAAGTGATAAACAAATGAAATTGCATTATTTTATATTACATCATAAATGAGTAAAATCGACGAGATGATAGTATTTTATTGGGGAAGCTCGTTTGGGGTCGTGTTGGGAATAAGATGATAAATTAATGATGGGTGACTCGGATGATGATTTCAAGTGTTTAGTTGATCCGAAATAGGTCAAACTAGTAAAAATTAAGTACTTGGGGGTAGTGATTGGGTTTCTGGAACTTTTTAAACTAGTCGGGACTCGTATAGGAGCATTTTATCATTTTACAAGAATGTGAAAGGCAAATTCGGGATTAAATCTATATAATGAAGGATTATGGTAACATGGTTAGTCATTTTATAATACCAAAGGTTTTCATTGAGTTATATCAAATATTAGAAAGAAAGTGAAGAGAAAAGAGAATAAAGCTAAAAAGAATTGCTAGAAGAGGCAAAAGAGGATTGAGGGAAGCAATTGGGGGAAACATTATCATCACTTTAGAGGATTTTTTACAAGAAATTAAACCCTACGAATTTTAAGGCAAGCAATTATCTTGCTAAATAATTATGTGTAGTATTTAATTCATTCATGATTAGGAATGGATTTTTGGGTCGAATTCATAGACAATTGGGTTTTTGGAGAAATGATTTCATAATAAAATTGTGTGATTTGTTTATATTGAAATTTGGAAATTTGAATCCTATGTAGATAAATGAATTATTGATTTAATAGATTGAGAAAATTATGAATTTTTGTGATATTGGAGGAATTCCATATTATTTGAAAAATAAGAGTAAATAGAGATCGCGTGTAAATGAATTTTATGTTAAATTGGATTTGTTTCATGTTTAAGATTCATGAGATTTGATGAACACTGAGAAAATATGTTTTAGGATTGATGAATTTGGATAAAATCTTACTGATAATTGATTTGGGGATGAACTGTTGTTGTCTGTAGGGGTGAATCGATTTTCCCTCAAGTCGAACCGGTTTGGTAGCCCTACTACAGCTAATGTATGTTATTTTTATTGAAAATTATTCGAGAGTTGGTTTCGAGTAAAATCTTAATGTTCGAGAATAACATAGGATTTCAGGAAAAGAATTATTAATACGTGGAAAAATATTTTGAATTAAGTTGGGGACATAGTAGAAGTGAGAAATGGAGTTTTAGTGGGAAATAATACTAAAAAATTTAATTATGGAATTGTGATGAAAAATTCAAAAATATGGGGATATGACTGGTGGAGTAGAATACGAGTCCAGAAATAATATATTAGCATCATTTAGTTAATTAAGTGAATAATTAAATAATTCAGAATCAAGGTTTTGACTCGAAAATATTAGGTTAGTGCTACAAGGGATAGGCATGGTTAGTCAAAATTTTTAGAAATATATATGGGTATAAAGACAATATATATGTGTGTATGATATAATTATTGGAACATACCACTCTAGTGCTATTAGTGGAGATTGTGCGATGTGGGTGATCTTGCCAAGAGAAGATCAACAAGCTTAGTATCTGCCCTACGTCATAGCGTCATACATGTAACCTTATGAGGTTAAAGTTTGAAGTGAAAATAATTTTGGTATGGTTATGACTCACTACCAAAGGACTATGACCGCCTCTAATACGTTTATGATTTATCGAGTTCGATGTGAGATTCCGACTCGAGAGCTAAAGATGATATGTGTATGCCCTAGTGCATAATATCATTTTGGAGACCCACATCCAGTGAGCTATTACTCTGAGGGATGGCGCTTATACGTGACATATGTGTGCTTGTTGTGTCATAGAAAATATGTGTGTGTGTGTGTATATATATATATATATGTGTGTGTGTGTGTGTGTGTGTGTGTGTGTGTATGTGCAGAAAAATATATACGAGTATATACCACTAATATGTGAATGTTGAATTAATAACTATTGAAAGTGATTTGGAATGAATGCGATAAATTATAATTGTTGAAAGTCATCAGAAGTTAGTTGATAAATTATAATTATTAATTGTATGTGAAAAATAATGTGATAAAATACGCATGAACAAGGTATCGTATGGACTTAAGGATATATTGAGACTAGTTAGGCCGGGTAGTATAACGAGAGATTAAAATGCATATGTTAGGTGTGCACTTTAGTTGAGGGGGTGAGGATTATCTCATGTGAGTGCAACACCAATTGAAATATGAAAGAATGTATTCATAATTATTATGAATTTTGATTACTTGCAAAATATTTTCAAAAGTTTTTGGGTTCTGACCCGTGACAAAATATTTTCAAAAACTTTTAAATATCTAGCCACATGGACGCCAAACATGATTTTCACTTTCAGGTCATCAGAGACATAACAACCTTGGAGTGTTTTAGAGACTGTTTAGCTGTTTTATATCTTTGAAATTCTAGATAGGATTCAATAAGTTATTATCCGGGTATGTCGTCCAATGCCAGTTTTTATTTAAGTTAGTTGTATTGGATTATTGTATGAAATTATGAATCGATGGTTTATTCGGTTATAGTATTTTGTTATATTTCAGTATTCAGATATGATTATGTGAGTGTGTATTTAATTATTTATCTGACATAGTTGTTGGCGAATGGTTTTATTTATGTTAATTTAATTAAAATTTAAAATTGACACATGATTTAATTAAATAATAGGTGGTTAGTAAAAAAATTGATTTTTAACACTGATGCTTAGAATGATCCATTTGAGGTTCATGCTTTACTTTAGTTGAGGGTCAGACACCTATTATTTTAATAAGATGGGTGTCACAAGAGGGAACTTTGAAATGTTTAACGGTTCAAAGGAAGATGAAGTTTCTTCTTTATTTGATCCTTCCACTTCTGGGAGGTGGAACTTTTAGGTTATCGAAAGTAATAGGGATGATTGGTTTTCGTTATACAGGTCTTGCAACAAATGAGTTGGTATAGCTCCTATATCCGAGAAGAAGTATAGATGACGTGGGGTGATCACCAACATCACCTCTCTGTTGAATAGCCCAAACTGTTTGAAAATCAGTGGAATTAATGTCATGTATGCGAGGGGACATTTTCTTGCTTTTTATTGCAAAGAATAAAGACGAGATCAACCTAAATCAGGAAAAAGATTGAAAAGTCATATATGTAATTATTTTCTAACATACGTTTCTCTCTTCCCGAGGGAATCTTGGCCTTTCATATGCTACACCCTCAAGAATAGGGGGATATTAGAAGTTCTCCATGATTAATCCATGATCCCAATAATATTTATTAGCATCAGGAAGATTCATGACTAGGAACGGGTTGGACACCCTTATCTTCATGTAATATATACCCTGATAAGTCATTTCCCATTAGTAACAGTACATAATTTCGATAATGCCAAGATAGGTCCCATATAACTCGTTAATGCGGTGAACCCCATTACTAGTCCTTCAAGTATTTGGAGTGACATGGGTTGGAACCACATCGAAATATTGGAAGAAAAATAAACGATTTAGGGGGAAAGTAACCCCATATTCACCAATGAAAATATATGACAACCAATGTCCCTTAGAAAGGGAGTAAAGGTCACAGGACCCCCAACTAATTGTACCATTATCCACTGGGGGATTTAGTAGTCAAGTTTGAATTTTTTAACAGTGTTTTCATTAATAATGTACACCATTGTTAAAGATGACAAAGAAAAAATCAAAAAGAGAAAGTGAAGAAGTGCAGAAAAGCGATCGAAATGAAGTTGAAAGTTTTGAGAGTTTTTACAGGCGAAATAACAAGACTAAAAATCTCTCCTTTGAAGTTCACACTTTTTTTAAATGAACTGAAAAGTAAGAAAAGAGAGGGAATCATTGTTTTGTGGTAAGAAATGCCTTCAAGATTCCCTAAAAATGTAATGATCTGACAGCTATTAAAGTCACAGCTCACCGTTAAGGAAAAAGTCTTTATTTACAAGAATGCCCCTGGGGCATGTAACAAACATGAACTTTCTAGTTTCTGGAGCATTTACAGAATTTCCCTCTGACCAACTAGCGAATATTTCGGGAAACAATCAACTTTGGGGAAAGGAACACTATTATTCTTTTAGTGTGAAGACTTGTCAGACATCAACAACTGACTTAAACGCAACAAAGTCCAGCGACCTCAGTGTGATCTTGATATTTGGGAGAAAGTGTAGGGTTGATAATCGCCCAGGCACGTGCTCGGACTGAGCGCCCATGATATATACGTCCGAAGTTAATGAAGTGTCCGAGTCACAGAAGACTTCATCAAGTCCATCAATTGAAATAGTTGGATATGATGAAGGATAGGTCCGAACTCTTAGGGATACTTATTAACTGAGATTAAGAATCTCTGAAGCTTCTCTTTAAAAATAAACACACTCCCTATTGAGGGGGACATGTGATATTGTATCATCGATCAATACTACAACTCTACCGACCAATCCTCTAAAGTAATAAAGAGCAAACCCTAAATCCCGTAGACGTAAGAACGTTTATGAATCATGTACATCTTGTGTCATATGTATGATTTCATTACTTGTTGTTACATCCACTTTTATGTGGCTTGTGTGCATTGGATACTATCACATGTAAGAAATTACTACTTACACTTAATAAATAAGGAAACTTTATAATTGGGTCTGGGATGACGAAATTTGACTGAAATTCGTTCCGACAAAATTCACATACTAAATCGGGAAACTTCTAGATATGTGGTTAGAATGACAGATTTCGATCGAATTTTGCCCAAATAAAAAGTTACTAAATAAGGGAACATCTAAATGACAAAATTTGCCTAATCAAATTGTACGAAAAATTTATCCCAACGAAATGTCAATTATGGAAACTTGTGTAAACTGGGACTGAATAACAAAATTTAACCCAAATACTCCGAGACAAAAGTCACTTACAAAATAAAAAAATTCTGCAATTGAAGTAAAACTAAAAAATTCGATTGAAATCCACCTGAACAAAACTTTACTTACTAAAGAGATAAAACTTCTAAAATTGGGTAAGAATGACAAATTTGATAAAAATCCACATGAATAAAAAGTCGCTTATTAAATAAGAAAACGTTTGAAAACTGGATTAAAACGACAAAATCTGACATAAATTTGCAAGAAAAACTTGCATACTAAATAAGGATATCCTTCCAAACGAGGTCAAGATGAAAAAATTCAACCAAAACCCATTCAAACAAATAATCACTTACTGATTAAGAAACTTCTAAAAATGAGGTCAATAGTCGACCTAAACCGTCCATGCCAAAAAATTTCTTACTAAATATATATGTATATTTTAAAATGGACTCGGTCTAACGAAATTCGAGGGAAATTTTTTAAATAGAATAACCAGTTATTAAATATGAAAACGAGATAAAAATGACAAAATTCAACTTTCCATTCAATGAAATTGCATCCCCTAATGTAGTTTTTGCCGTATGTATAATTTTTTTATTGAAATCACACTTATCATATTCAAATGAATTATATTTACCATTTAAGTTGACTATAAGAGAGTAGTAGCATATGTTAAGTGTCCTTTCAAACTAAAAATCCACTTGCACGATTTTTCAAAATGCAAATTATGATAAATACATTTTTAAATTGCTATTTAAAAACAAGACAACTCTCCTCGATAGCTTCCCGTACTTGTAAAGGAGACAATTTCAAAATGACACAAAACGCGACATGAAATTTGAGTCTAAATTAACGCGACTTGTCGTGTTTGTGTCATGTTCATATCGGGTCAATAAGTCATGTCATGTTCGTATTTGTGTCAAAATTATGAATTTTGTTAATCGTGTTATTATATTTTGTTGTGTTATCGTGTCTTGTCTTGTCAATCGATTTTTTGTTCAAGTTATTGTGCCTTTTTTATTTAATAGAACATAAAATTTAATAAATAATCTTGATTGTATCGTATCGTGTTCTCTACCAATCGTATTCGTGTCTGATAAAAAAATATAACATCGTGTTTTATCGGTGTGAAACCCGATTCAAAAACTTGAATCGCAACTCGTACCGACTTGTCCCTGTCAATACTTGGAAGTTTCGATTCCAACAGTTTTCAAGTCCGACTCTTGTTCCTTTTTTCGCAACCTTTGTGAACATTAATATCTTCCGTCCAAAGGGGGGTCCACATGTAGGGGTGGTAAGCAGACGAATACGGATTGGATACATACCTGTATCTGCTATCTGGATGCACTATCAGTATTCGCTATCTGGATGCACTATCCGTATCTGCCTGAATAGTTAAAAAAATTGTCCATATCCATATTCGCTCGGATACCTCAGATTCGGATAATATTCGTATCCGTTTACATTGTTTAGCCAACGTAAAAAATAACTAATAAAATATCCAAACCACTGAAATCCAATCCAATCCAATCCAATCCAATAAATATATAACAAAATTACTACCTCCTAACATCAACAATTATGGCTTCTTTAATAATAATAGCATTCCATAATGATAATATAACTTAAAGTCATCCATACTTTACAACCATATAAGCTTAAAGCCATTTAAAAAATATAACAATAACATTCCATAACAGTAGATATAAATATGCACCTTTTAGATTAAATCAAATTTATTGAGAATGATAACCTCATGGACTTTTTAGTCTTCAAAATATACTCATATTTTTATTTTAAGAAGTTTACATATTTATTTTGTATATAATATAACTATTGTTAACTTCAATTCCCATCATAATCAAAACCACCTATTTACTTTTTTATTTCTCTCCTACATTTATTTATAATTAAGGAAACTAATGAACAACCACATGAATAATATATAAAGAGGTGAGGTTGATGAGCAGCGACGAGCTAATGCGGCAGAGGGGAGGTGGCATAATGAGTGAAATGAGGTTTCTTTTATTTTGTTTTGTACGAAAGATAAATAAAGTGAAATTAGGTTTTTTTTAGTGAAGTATATGTTCTTTAGTGGGTGCATATTGTGTGTGATAGAGTGTATTATAATTTTAATGTAACTCCATGATAATATACCCAATAAAATAATAATAAATGTGAGAAGAGAGTATGCGCTTGCGTTCAAATGAGGAAATTATATATTAAACACCTTTTAACCAAAACAAACCCTAAACATGCAATAATATGTGATTGAATAAGATAATGAACGAAGCAAGAACATTCAAACACATGCAATTGAGGAAAAATCCCCCAAAGGAGCAAAACCATTTATTTTCATTATAATATTGTAACTGTACAATTTCGAATTACAATGAAAATACAAGTGACTAATAATTACCCTTAGGTGTCGGATTATGTAGTTGGCAGCTGGAAATATCCCTTTCCAGGAGCGCTGAATGAAGAAGAAGAACGGTCTTCTCCACAAGGGTTGAACAGTAACAAAATTGTGTTCTAGGGTTCCAAAAGATTCACAAAAGTAATTGGGATTTTTGTGTGTGAATCAAAAAGATGTTTGGCACATCAAAAAACGAAGTCTTGTTGTGTTTTATCTCTTAGAAACGCTTTTTCAAAGACTTAAAAAATACACCACCGAAATAGGTATATATATAGGAAAAATAAGTTGGTGGATAAAAAACTTACGAAACTATTCGAACTTATCCCAGGCGGACCGGTCCGGCTTGGAGGCGGATCGGTCCGACCTCGGATCGGTTCTTTTAAAATTGGGCTTTATCGATTCGCTACCAGTCCGGGGTCTACTGGATCTTCAGCAAGGTGGATCGGTCCGGTAGATAGGCGGACCGGTCCGGAGGCGAATCGGTCCGGTATAGAGGCGGACCGGTCCGGCTCCCCATAAAAATAAAAAACTTTTAAAAGCCTCATTTTGCTTGAAAAAAACTTACTTCTTATTTTTATGAAAAACATTTTATGAAAATTTCCCAATACTAAGTATGAACTTTAAGGAACATAAAAACAAAACTTTACCAAGTTCATTCTCGCAGAGGCTATGATGTTGAAGATGCTTTGATATTCGGATCCGTTGATGTAGATGCGATCTTGAATTTCTTCAACGGTGTAACGGCGTACGACATACAAATTGATAATGGACAAAAATGTCCTTACAACATGACATTTTGTAATATACCTGTTGATGTAAAAAACTAGATCGCTCTAATTTTTCAATCACAGATAAATAAATAAGACAAAGATTTTTAAAGTGGTTCGGCTAGGAATAAAGCCTACGTCCACTGTTATGTTATTGCTGAATGTTTGTGGAATTCTTGATTACAAGTTCTCTCAAGAAATTCCGGTCCCCTTGAATTGAGGATGATACAAGGTATTTATAGCCTTTAGGCTGTACATGAAAGGTCCAATACATTAAATGATATACATATGAAAGGGTAATACATTTAATGCAGCGTGTGCGTCAAGAATACAATGGATATTTGAACAGTTGTCCGTCTGGTAATTAATGATACGGCCGAGATGCAGTTCGGACCGCCTTAGTTGCTTGTTGATCAAGAGTTCCTCGGAGTACTTAGAGTATCTCGGGATGATAGAGTTCCTCGGTGTGATAGAGTTTCTATAAAAGAAGCACGGTTGGTCGGGAAATGATCTTCCTCGCTGCTGTTGTGCCATGTAGATTGACACGTGTCTTCATCTTCTTCATCCACATTAGCACATTAATTTTGGTATCAACAGAAGCCCCCAATGTTTCATATTTTGAACTTTGAAGAGTATGGAACATTCTTTCTCGGTATATGGCAATATTAAATGTACTTCCCGGGTTTTAGGAACATTGTATTCAAATTTCCTTCTTATTTCGCAGTTTCCGCCTTTTTGATAAGCGCTTTGATATTCGTGCAAATTTTGTCCTTTTAGCCGCCGGAAGTTTAGTAGTTTCTTTTTGGTAATCATTTCTTTCGCCGCTTCCCAATGCAAAGTATTTAAACTTCTTTGGTAACCATACCGTCGTCTACGTTTTTCATTCTCTGCATTCAAGCTTTCTCTTCTCTTCTTCTCTTGTGCGTTCATCTTTGTTTCCGTTCGTTGTCAACACATCTCCTTTCTTTCTGTAAGATCTTCTTTCTTTCTTCTGTATCTCTTTTATTCAATATGGTTTATATTGTGGAATCTGTTGAGAAATTCCGTTCTGATTTTTCCATTCCTTCGTGGGTAACTCTAGAGGTTCTTTCTGAGCCTTTAGATTACTTTCGATTGGCTGAGGGACATTGGTTCCCCAGTCTTTTTGTTGCTGAATGCGGTTTTTCCTTTCCACCAAACCCATTATGTCTTGAGTTTTGTCAATATTTTGATCTTGTTCCTGCAAAAATAGCCCCCAATTCATGGATAATAATTAACGGGGTGCACAAATTAAATCTAACTCATGGGACTCGTATTAGGATCCCTGAAATTATGTTTTGTTATAAATGGGCCGTTCTAGATAATATTTATTATTTAAAAACTAGGTATTTGAATAGGGCTCTTGTAGTTAATCTCCCTGACTCAAATAGGGATTATTTTGAGCATGGGTTGGTCATAAAAAATTGGCAACATGCGCCTTTATCTGGGAATGAAGTATACAACGGTCCCAGATGCCCCCCATACGGCAATGGGATAGGTTTATTTTTCATTTTATTTTACTTATGAAATTATGCTTTCATCATGTTTGACAAAATGTATGACTGATATTCCATTATGTATTTATTTGCAATTGATAGTAAAAGAAAAACTCCAAAAGAGTCAGAAGTGAATATCAAGCATTTGAAACTTATCTGGAATTTGCATAAGACCATTGCTGACGAGCATATTAGATCTGCTTCATATTTACTACAGTATAAGAGTTACACAACCTCTTATACTGCTCGCCCTGTTGAACCAGCTTCAACACCAGAAAGTTCATCTTCAGATTCTCATATCCCCCTATCTCAGAGAATGGGCAAGAAAAGAGCTCCTCCTGCTCTATTTGGTGACACTTCTTCTGCTGTTGGAGCCCAGAAAGGCAAAATTGATGTCCCAGAGGGGACTAAAAAAGTAGATGCTGGTTCCTCCAAAGTTGTCGAGAAGCCCCCAGTGGCCCCGAGCAAGAAAGATGCTCCTGCTGATGTAATTGCCATCTCTCCGACCAAGACTTCTTCCTTGGTTGATGCTGCTGACCGTCCTTTGAAGAGATTGAGGAAATCATCCTCAGTTAATCTTGCTGGAACTGCATCTTCTCTACCCGCTGGTGGTAGTGGTGTCTCAAAAATTATTCTTCCGAGTTCTTCAACGAGCTCAGTTATACCCGAGGTTCTCGGGGTTGATGAAAAAATTCCTAGGGACACATTGACATCCCTAGCTGCTCGCCATCTTTCTTCAGTAAATTTCTCATACCTTTGGTCTTTCTTTCTTTTTCTTGAATTCTTGTATTTGTGTTGACTTTATTATTTTTCTTATTTTTCAGCTGGTGAACTGCTTCAATACCATCGCGAAGAAAGATCAAGTTATTAAAGCTTCCACTTCATCGTCCGATGTTGACGATGCTTTGTTGGGTTTAACCCAATCTGTGAAGGAATCTCGCCAACAGTACATCGAGGAGAAAACTGTTTGGGAGAAAAAGTTGGCTGTGGCTGAGGCTGATAAGATGAAGATGGCTGAAACCTCCAAGAATTTGGAGGAGAAAATTAAAGATTTGGAGGTTAAACATCAGGAATCTGATGATAAATTGAAGAAGGCAGAAGAAGAATTATCTACTCTGCGAGATATTAAGGTTAAGAAAGAGGAACTGGAGGTGAAGCTCTCCTCGGAGAAGTCGAGGAGAAAAGTTGCAATCAAGAAACATTTCAGCGTTGGTTGGGAGAAAGGATGGGAGAGAGGGATAGCTGCAATGACGTCCCAAGTCCAATTTGGGGAGTTGAAATACTTCTATGATGGTTGGGTAGCTGCTCTGCAAGAGCTAAAAGTCCAAGACGATTCTGAGCTATTCCAACGGCATCTCCCTGGTCCTCCTCCACCAATTGTGGAAGAAGAAGAAGATGAACCTGCTTCAGATGAGTCTTCCATGGCTATGGGCGATCAAGTTTCTGCCTCTCAACCCTCTGCCACCGAGGACGTTTCCTCCATGCCTCCTCCTCCCGAGAAGATTCCTACCGATCAAGCTGTAGTTACCACCGAGCAACCGAGCTCCTCGTCCCAGCCTCCCGAGAAAGTCTTGGGAGACAAGAAAAAGGTGTGAAGTTGTTCGGTAGCATTTCTGTATTTCCTTGTAATCGAACGATGTAACTTTTTGATGATCTAATAAAATATATCTTTGCTTATCTATGTTGTCTTTTTCTTGTCATTAGTTTGTTGCTAGAATGGAATTGATCTCTTCTCATGATACCGAGCTGATGCAGCAATGTCATCAATACTATAAGGCTGGTCATACAGATCTTAGTACATCGGAAATTGCTGATATCCTTGGTCACGGTGCTTCAGAGCAGGCTATTGAAGCTTATCAGTACTTGAAAGCTTTACTCGATCGAGCAGTGGCCAACAATGTCGCTTACTATGAGTTGATTGAAGAGCTTCATGGTTCCTTAGAGGATCTTCAAAATCAACACAACGAATCAATGGCTTTGTTACATAAAGACTATGAAAATAGATACCAGCAGCTCTCTTCAGAAACAGGCCACAAGAAGATCATTGTTGGGTATGACATCAGGGAGAGGACCCTAAAAGGTGAAATTGAAGCCTGTAGACAAATCGCCGAGATCCTGGAGCAAGAAAATAATAATTTGCAGAAGAAATTAGCTCAATATGAATCTGCTGCTTCATCTTCTACTGCATTAATACCAGTTACTGATGAAGGCTTCTCGTTCTTAGAGGTCGAAAATGCCAAACTAAGGCAAGAGCTGGAGGACTTAAGAAGATCTGCCATTTCTGGAACTGCTCGGGGACGAGGAAGAGGTTCTCGGGGGCGAGGAAGAGTCCACCAAAATGTTGAAGAGGCTCGCACTCAGTCTACTCTGGAAACTCAAGCATTCCAGTTGAAAGTAAAAGACCGTGCTCTGACTGAAATGTCCAATAAAAATCTGTCTCTGGAAGATCAGCTGGCATCAACGAAATCTGCCTTGCATAACAAAGATCTCTTTGCCAAAAGCCTTCATGAACAATTGGATAGATTAACCTTCCAATTCCATAAACAGCCAAGAGAATTCTGGATGGCAGGATACAATGAAGCTCTCGTTCATCTGGATGCTCGCATTGAACATGCTAATAATGAAGGTTAC
Source organism: Sambucus nigra (assembly GCA_949130495.1). Taxonomy (NCBI): domain Eukaryota; kingdom Viridiplantae; phylum Streptophyta; class Magnoliopsida; order Dipsacales; family Adoxaceae; genus Sambucus; species Sambucus nigra. The sequence continues at coordinate 323,297,857 of OX422213.1, forward strand.
AAGCAAGGATGGTTAAATGCATTGGGTGTATTAAAGTTGGAGCAAGGGCATTTTTTATGGGACTATCATGCTCCATCATTATTAGACCTACCTGTACCACCTTTCAAATTGGATATGGCATGGATTCCAGCTCGTTCCATTCCTCGCAGTCTAATTTCAAAATATCTTGGTGATTATAGCCTTCACTCCCAAGCTGAATTATCTCGTCCTGAGCATCTTTTGGATACACCTTCTATTATGAACGTCAGAATGCTCAGAGATGTTAATTTCATCAATTCTCCCCTTTGCCTAGAAGACCCTCCTGCCGGCGAGGAACCTGTTTCTAAAGCACAGGGCAAAAAACCAATAGCATAGTAATATCCATGTAACAATTTAGTATCTTCTTGTAATTTGTAATTTATTCTAGATTAATGAAAAGATTTTCATTTTCTGTTTGCCCACTTTGTTAGTCTTGTGTTTATCAAGCACATTTATATTTGTACATATGTATCTATGTATCTGTTAAAAAGATAACAATATTATTGTTCAATAAGCAACTTAATAAAAGTTACAAGTATTAGTAATGTTTCTCGATCACTTAATAATAAAGTAATGAGTAAAAATGTTCAAACTGTTTCCAATCAACCAAGGTGGGTGAATAATGTTTGTCGACCAATTACAGTTGATGGGTTTTTATTCCCGACCAGCTATACTTGGTTTATTTTTTAAACATTTTGTTTTTCAAAAAACTCATTGTAATAATATTACCTCCCGACCAACATAAGTTGTAATATGAGAGTATATTTTTATCTTACCAACCGTAGTTGATCATGCTGGTGTACACTTTCTGGCTCCTTAAAGCTTTTGGCTCCTTAGAGCATGTCCTCCTAACCAAAGGAGGTTGGCTACTTATAGCACTTTTTGCTCAATAGAGCTGTCCTCCTAACCAAAGGAGGTTGGCTCTGTCCTCCTAACCAAAGGAGGTTGGCTCCTTAGAGCACTTTTGCTCCGTAGAGCTGCATTTTTTGGCTCCTTAGAGCATGTCCTCCTAACCAAAGGAGGTTGTCTACTTATAGCACTTTTGCTCCGTAGAGCTGTCCTCCTAACCAAAGGAGGTTGGCTCCTTAGAGCACTTTTGTTGTGTAGTGTATTACACTAGTATTCCACGAAAAACTCTCATCCAGAAAGAAAAATGGTGAAACATCGTCGTTTTATTCATAATGAAAGAAATGCTTTACATTTGACATCATTGATAATACTTGCGCAGGTGTTCAGCATTCCATGCATTTTTAAATTCCTCTCCTTCTAGAGTTGCGATTCTGTAAGTTCCTGGTCGAACAACTTCTGTAACTCGGTAAGGTCCATGCCAGTTTGCTTCCAGTTTATTCTGCTTCTGAATGACCTTCTTTAGCATATAATCCCCTTCTTTTAAATCACATTTCTTTACCCTTTTGTTGTAAAACAGAGCTGTTCGTTGTTGATAAGCAGCATTCCTAATGGCTGCCTCTTCTCTGACTTCCTCGAGCATATCTAAATCCATCCTTCTCATCAGATCACTGATCGGAGAATTGAAATTTAACACCCTATGTGTTGGTAGGCCCAACTCGGCAGGTATCACAGCCTCACTTCCAAATGCTAGCATATATGGTGATTCTCCTGTTGCTGCTCGGGGAGTTGTTCGGTAAGCCCACAAAACTGACTGTAGCTCATTAATCCAATTTGCTTTAGCCTCACTTAACCTCTTCTTCAACCCATTTAGTAATGTTCTGTTCGTCACTTCAGTCTGCCCATTGCTTTGGGGATGGCCTGGTGCTGAATGAAACTTCAAGACGTTTGACTGATGACAATAGGTAGCAAATTCTTCATTATCAAATTGCGTTCCATGGTCTGTGATGAAAGCGTGGGGGAGACCATACCGACAAATGATATTCTTCCATATGAACTGATACGCCTTCTCGTACGTCATATCAATTAGTGGTTCAGCTTCCACCCACTTAGTAAAATAGTCTACTGCCACGACGAGATACTTGAACCTTCCTCGGGTCATCGGCAGTGGCCCAACCAGATCAATCCCCCACATGGCAAATGGCCAAGGTGATGTTATGGGTGTCAACAATGCCTGTGGAGTTCTTCGGATGGAATAAAAACGTTGGCACTTGTCACACTTCTTAGCATAGGCTATACAATCAGCTCTCATCGTCGGCCAGTAGTATCCTTGTGTCATCACCCTTTGCAGTAGAGTCCGACCTGCTACATGAGCTCCACAAGATCCTTCATGGATTTCTTCAATCAATTCTTTGACTTCTGATGGATGCACACATCTCTGCAAACCTGCCATAATTCCTCGTCTATACAAAACACCATTAGTTAATACATACCGAGCGACTTTATACTTCAATTTCTTGGCAGCTAGTTTGTCCTCCGGTAGTACTCCTTCTTCAATGTATGCTCTGATAGGATCCATCCAAGATGGTCCTAAATCAAGGGTAATAATCTTCACCGTCAGATCTTCTTCTATGCTCCGACTTTCTAGTACTTCAATTGGTATTGTTCTTCGTAGCTCGGTGCGCGTAGCTGACGCTAGTCGGGCCAATGCGTCTGCTCTAGCATTCTCCATTCTCGGTATCCTCACCAATTGAATAGCATCAAATTCTTTCAATAATTCCATCACTTTTGCATGGTACTTCACCATTAACTCTCCCTTCACTGCATATATTCCCATCATTTGATTCATAATTAACTGAGAATCACTGAAAACAATTACTTGACGTGCCTCCATAACTTTCGCCAAATGAAAACCTGCTATCATAGCCTCATATTCAGCCTCATTATTGGAAGCTTTGAATTGGAATCTCAAGGCGTACTCCATATCAATATCATCTGGAGAATTTAAAACAATCCCTGCTCCACAACCAGTCGTGCAAGATGATCCATCTACATATAATCTCCATGTATGTAACTCGTCTTCAAATTTCTTATCTGTTAGAGTTCCTCGGTGAAATATCATCTGCTTTCTTTCATCATCCCCGGGTATCCTTCGTTCCTCGTCGGTCATTTGTTCGCGCCCCTCTACCAACCGGAGTTGGTCGGGGTTTAAATATGATGATTTTTCTACATCCACAAGTCCTTTTACCAACCTTGGTTGGTTTGGATCTGTGTCTGTCGATCCTGTATCGTCCACAGGTAGGTCAGCAAGCATCTTTTGCTCCTCGGGGGTATCAGGGTATGTGAACTCTGCTATAAAATCTGCCACGGCTTGCCCTTTCAACGATGATCTGGGTTCATACACAATATCATATTCACCGAGCTCTATTGCCCAGTACATCAATCTTCTTGATTTTTCTGGCTTGTGAAGGGCTTGTCTTAACGGCATGTCGGTATACACAATGATGGTATGGGCCTGGAAGTATGGTCTCATTCTTCTACTTGCTTCAATTAATGCCAGTGCCAATTTTTCCAGCTTTGGGTATCTGATTTCCGCACCTCGGAAGGCCTTGCTTGTGTAATAAATTGGCTTCTGGACTCCATTCTCCAATCTGATCAACGCCGAGCTAACTGCATTTTCTGATACTGCCAAATACAAGTACATCTTCTCTCCAGTTATTGGCCTAGACAACAATGGTGGGGCTCCCAAATACTTCTTCGGATCTTGAAAGGCTTTCTCACATTCATCAGTCCACTCAAAACTTTTTCGTAGTGTTTTGAAGAATGGGAGGCATTTATCAGTTGCTCGGGATACAAATCTGTTGAGTGCTGCAACTCGTCCGGTAAGACTTTGCACCTCTTTCTTCGTCGTCGGGGATCGCAGCCCTAAAAGAGCTTTGATCTTTTCTGGATTTGCCTCAATACCTCGTTGGTTGACGATGTATCCGAGGAACATTCCTTCTCGTACTCCAAAGGTACATTTCGTCGGGTTAAGCTTCATCTGGTATTTATCCAGTTGATCAAAAGTTTGACTCAAGTCAACCAAATGATCTGCAGCTCTCTTGCTTTTGGTGAGCATGTCGTCGACATAGACCTCCATATTGCCGCTGATTTGTTCGGTGAATACCTTGTTCATCAACCGCTGATATGTTGCACCTGCATTTTTTAAACCAAAAGGCATAACATTATAACAATAAGTTCCCCTTGGGGTAATAAAAGAAGTACTTTCCCTGTCTTCAGGTTTCATTTTGATTTGGTTGTAGCCAGAATAAGCATCCATGAAGCTGAGTAGCTCGTGTCCCGAAGTAGCATCCACTAGTTGATCAATTCTGGGCAATGGAAAATGATCTTTTGGACATGCCTTGTTGAGATCAGTAAAATCAACACACATTCTCTATTTGTTGTTCTTCTTCTTTACCATCACCACATTCGCCAACCAATCTGGATATTTCACGTCTTCAATGAATTGGGCTTTCTGGAGTTTCTCGACCTCCTCTTGTATGGCCTGGTTCTTCTCGGGGACTAAACATTCTTCTTCTTTGCTTCACAGGCTTGATCTCCTTATTCACATTGAGTTCATGACATAAGAAGTTTGGATCTATTCCTGGCATGTCTTCATGACTCAAAGCAAAAGTATTCTTCTTGTTTCTCAAGAAAGTTATCAACTCCTGTTTTATTGAAAAATCCAACGACGACCCTATCTGAGTTATTCGTTCAGGATGCTCGTCGTCCAGGATAACAATTTCTGTAGATTCCACAACCTGTCCTTTTACGAGTTGAGATTCATCCCTAGGGTCAAGAGTTTCAATTTCTGTGCCTTCCTCCACTTGGTAAGTAGTAGTCTTTTTCTGTGATTCTTCAAGTTCCTCTTGCTCGGCAGACGAATAATAGCATTCCCGAGCTACTTTTTGATCACCTTTCATAATTCCTACTCCAAAATTCGTTGGGAATTTCAAACACTGATGAACTGTAGATGGAACTGCTTCGAACTTCTTCAATCCAACTCTTCCCATGATGATGTTGTAGGCGGACTGCACATTCTTATCCATTACAAAAAAGCGTATTCTTTCTGTTCGACAAGCAGGCCAAGTTCCAATGAGTATATCCAACTTGATCGTCCCAAGTGGAAAAACTTTCTCGCCAGCAAAACCCAGAAGGGGTCTGTGATAAGGTTCTAATTGAGATAATTTTAAATTCAAGCTATCAAAGCATGAATAATACATGATGTCTGCTGAACTACCATTGTCTACTAACACCCTTGAAATGACCACATCCTTCATCCTCATTTTGATCACCAGAGGATCATCATGAGGGTAGAGAACACCTGCCAGGTCGTTTTTTGAAAAACCAATCACTAGCTTCTCTTTGTTTACCTTCCTCGGACGATCATCTTCGGCCAGGTTTATTCGTTGGATGTATGAACAAGCTTGAGCCTCTCCGAGATAAGCTTTTCTTTCTGCAGTAAGGTCTCCTCCTCCTGCATCTCCTCCTGTAATAACATTACAATCAAATGACCCAAAACGTATGGAAAATACCTCTCGTTCAGGTTTCCTTGGCTTTTTGGGAAGATCGGGGTCATCATCTGGATCCTCTTCATGGTCCCTCCTCTTTTTCTCCTCTGCACGACGAGGAGATCTAGATCTCTCTCTAGTTCTATCATCATTCTTCCTCTCACTCCTGCGATCTACGTACTTTGATAATTTTCCTCTTCGGATGAGTGTTTCAATCTCGTTCTGAAGGGCTATACAATTTTTGGTCATATGGCCATGATCTTTGTGAAACTCGCAATATTTGGTCTTATTCCTCAGGTCGGGATCTGTCTTCAGTTTCTCTGGCCATTTGATTTCCTCGTTATTCCTGATTTCTTCCAAAACATGATTAATACCCACTTTCAATGGAGTATAATTATCATACTTCTTTAGGGCTTCCAACTTCATCCTGTTATTCTTGGAATATTTGTCACCACCATTACTTTTCTGATCTTTCTTCTTAGAATTGTCGACTTCCACTTTAACTTCTTTATCCATATTCTTCTTCGCAGCCATAGCCTCCTCGGCATTCATGATTTTGGCCGCCTTTGCCATCAACTCCGACATATTTTTAGGTGGATCTTTGGCCAAAGTGTAATACAGCTTGTTAGGCAGCAAACCACTCATCAGAGCAGTGATTGCTGTCTTTTCTTCATAATCTATGACTTCCAACTTTTCGTTATTGAAACGAGTTATGTAATCTCTGGTACTTTCACCTGATTTTTGTCTAACACTTAGCAAGTGTGCTACTCGCTTTATCGGCTTTGCTCCAAAACAAAAGTTGCCAATAAACAGCTCGGCTAACTGAACAAAAGTTGAAATCTTACCCCGAGGAAGATTATTGTACCATATCTGTGCGGATCCGGTAAGAGTTCCCGAGAATGCTCTACACCTCATCTCGTCGGGGACAGCGTAGATATCTGCAGCAGCTTGGTACTGTTCTATATGAAGTACGGGATCTGTCTTTCCATCGTACTTGGGAGTCACTACGGGTGCTTTGAATTTCGACGGTGTAGGGAAATCCACAATGGCTTGCACAAAAGGTGTTCCTTGAACAAAAGTTCTCTGTAAGGGGTTTCTCGCCTTAGCCATTTCTCCCAGTCTATCCTCCAACCGTTGAATGGAACCTTTCCATGCTTCATTACCTTCCTCGGGCCGCTTAGTCCGAGCAATTGATTGCTCTGACGTAGCTTCCTGAGATTTATCTCGACGAGTGGTTGGTCGCGATTGCGCAGATCCTTCTCTCAAACCTGGTGGTGGTCGAAAACTTCTTGATGGAGCCCTAGGTGGACTCATGTTCCTCCTTGGTCCTAACCGACTGAAAGGAGATACTCTACTTAACCTTTCCAAAGCGCTAGTTCTCTCCGGAGAGAGAGTGATACGTTGATCTGTATCCGAAGCCCTTATCGATGAAGTTCGCCCAGGTTGATAAGAAAAATCATTAGACTCCTCATTGCGATATGACCCAGTACGTCTAGATTGCGATTGCCTATGATCACTCCTTTGCCCTGAATAGGTAGGTGCACTGCCCTGAAGAGTTTGAATGAGTTGCCTCATAGATTCTTGCATGGAGGTTTGTCCTTGAGCCAGATTCGTCATAATTCCGGCCAGATCTGGGGATACAGATGGATTTGGATGATTTCCAGTATTTCCAACATTTCGATTACTAGATTCTGGATTATCTGCCATTGGTGACAAATGATTTTTATGAAAAACGATAATAACAGTCGTTTCCCACAGACGGCGCCAATCTGTTGATGTAAAAAACTAGATCGCTCTAATTTTTCAATCACAGATAAATAAATAAGACAAAGATTTTTAAAGTGGTTCGGCTAGGAATAAAGCCTACGTCCACTGTTATGTTATTGCTGAATGTTTGTGGAATTCTTGATTACAAGTTCTCTCAAGAAATTCCGGTCCCCTTGAATTGAGGATGATACAAGGTATTTATAGCCTTTAGGCTATACATGAAAGGTCCAATACATTAAATGATATACATATGAAAGGGTAATACATTTAATGCAGCGTGTGCGTCAAGAATACAATGGATATTTGAACAGTTGTCCGTCTGGTAATTAATGATACGGCCGAGATGCAGTTCGGACCGCCTTAGTTGCTTGTTGATCAAGAGTTCCTCGGAGTACTTAGAGTATCTCGGGATGATAGAGTTCCTCGGTGTGATAGAGTTTCTCGGAAAGAAGCACGGTTGGTCGGGAAATGATCTTCCTCGCTGCTGTTGTGCCATGTAGATTGACACGTGTCTTCATCTTCTTCATCCACATTAGCACATTAATTTTGGTATCAACAATACCCAATAAAATAATAACTTTAGGGTGTTTTTATTTTGAGTGGAGTATGTGTTTGTTTTGTTATAGAGAATAAACGATTAAGTTTTTTTTTTAATATTATTTTATTAATAATATTATTACTAATATTTTAAATATATGTTTGACGGATACAAGCATACGGTAAAACGGATATCCAGTAAAATTGATACTCCGCATTAGATACGGATTATCCGTATCGAATACTAATACTATCCGTATCCGTATTCGTTTTCTCGAATATATTTATAAAGTATCCATATTCGTATCCGTTTCTATTTTTCGGATAAATATCCGCAAGTTCAAATTCGATTATCGGGCGGATGCAGATTTTCGAATATCCGTTTACAAACCTATCCACATGGTATGAGATTAAAAGTACTTATGAGACCACTCATTGAGGAGATTTTTGTCACATATTCACATTCATGAATCGGATCAGTTAAATTTATTACAAGTTAGCATTTAAAAATTATTTTTTAACAAAATTACTATTTCTAATACAACTAATTGACAACATCAAATTGTAACTTTATTAATATCTGAATTGATTCCGAGAAGCCAAATATTAGATTAAGTGAGTTTTAAAAAGAAATCTCATGGCTGTTAATTTAAAAAGAAAAATAAATAGCAACATATATAACTATTAAAAAAAATACAATTGACCTCAACTCCATTGGAAATAACGTTAAGACTATTTTCAAAGTATTTTAAACTCTTCTTAATAGCACAATTTGACATGTCAAATAAATAATTTATTTTATTTTTGAGATTTTATACGTGTTTGATAACACTTGAATGTTTTGTAAAATTATTCCTCACACTAAAATAATAACATCTAAAATATGAGAAAATGATTTATTATGAAATTGAGTTATTTTGGAAGAGTAATAATTGAATTTCAAGAAATTAATTTGACGTTGTTATATCAAACATGGCCTTAATAAATAATTTAAGAGCAATTCTCAACTAAAACCCAAAAAAGTTATATAGAATATGTTGCTGGGTGAACCCAATTCCCAAAAGGGAGATTCCTTTTTGTTATTTTTAATTTTAAAGTATTATATCTTGTTTTATTTTTATTTGTATGATTTCATTAAGATATAAAACACAAAATAAATTACAACACTTTAGTCCTAAGAATATTAAAATGTAGTAACAAAAAGGATCTCCTCTTCCCAAAATATTGAGTATCATTGTCGTTTTATGGGTGTGTGTGCGTGTGTCTGTGGGTAAGAAATCATATTATAAACGTTGAACGGGTGAAACATGAGTGAGATCTCACCCATAAAACAAAATATATACCCAGGTATGATTGAGTGAATTTGTTAAAAAAAACAAAATATATACCCCGAAGAATTAAGTTTTTGATCTAATATTTGTTTATAATAATGGAATGAATGGATGCAATGCAATGCAATGCAAGCAAGCAAGCCTTTAATAATTTGTTCTTCTTTCCATCTGTCAAAGTGGAAGCAGATCAAACAAATCCATCCAGCCCTGTGTCAGGTTCAGGTTCAGGTTCAGATTGAGACAGGCACACAGTTTGGATTCTCTGACGCAACCTCGTTTTTCCAATCTCCTATGCAACGTCAACCTTCCCGACTCCACCTTGGCAAAAAAAGATGTTCCGATCTGGTTCCACCCGAAAGCCCGATAAGCAGGTGCCACCACCTCCCAACGCAACGGATCACGGCCCCCTCTCAGCTGACCCTCAGGTGCGGTTAGCTCTCTACATAGCCATGGCCCATGCTGGCCTAGCCTTGACAATTTTCGTTTTCTTCGGCATTTGTAAATTACTGGAAGAATATCTCAGACCCATCTTATGGGCCGTCCTTTGTTCCATCCCTCTCAGAGGCATTCAACAAACTCTTGTTTCCTTTTGGTCAGACCCTCTTAAATTAGGCCTCACCCAGACCATATTAGCTCTACCTCTATCCATATTCAGAGTTTTCGTTGGCACCCTCCTTGATTTTCGGGTTGTTTGCTTCCAATTTATTCTCCGACCAAATAAATCAAATGTTTTCAGACGGAAAAGAAGTGGCTTTTCCATTTTGCTTAGATGGCTTGTGTCTTTGGGGATTTTCGTGATTGCCTATGAGCAGTTTGGGGGCATTGGGTCTATAGCGCTCATTGCCTTGGGATTCATGTTCACCGCTAGCAGCGTCGAGTCCACCATGTCCGCGGTTTCCTCCTTTAGGAGCTATAGTTTTCGAACAAATCCTTTTACTTCATTTTTCACCAGAGGGATATTGAAAAGATTGGAAACCTTTGTGGCTGTTGGTTTGATTGTGGCAATGATTGTGGGCTCTTTAGCGGGAGTCATTTTTTTCTCTTACAAGATAGGAGTGGAGGGGAAAGATGCTGTATTTTCACTCAAATCCCACGTACAAGAGAGTAATTATGCTGAAAAAATTGGTGTCAAACAATGGATGGATGAAAATGATGTTTCTGGGATGGTGGACAGGTACACGACTCAGTTTTATGAAGCTGTTTCTGATCAGATTGATAGTTTGGCAATGCAGTATAATATGACTGAGTTTGTGAATGGGATCAAACAGTTTGTGATAACCCCTTCAGCCAATTCTTCTTCGCGATCTACGGCTTTGATGAAACCGTCCCCATATACCGAAAGAATCTTTAGTTTGAGGAGGAGGGTTGCCAATCGCGAATGGGGACGAATCTATACAGAAGTGGATGCCATTTTTAAAGAAGTTCTCATCACTAGGGAGGATTTAGTTGACAAGGCAAAAGGGTTTGCATTTCAAGGATTGGATGTAATGAAACGCATATTTGCAAGTAGTAAATCGCTTCTAGGTGGTAGTGTGAAAATAATGTTTGTGATTTGCAACTCCATTGTCTCTGGAGCTGCAGGTCTATTCAATTTTGTGTCTCAGTCCATGATTTTCTTTTGGGTTTTGTATTATCTCATCACGTCGGATTCCGGTGGGGTAACCGAGCAGGTTATGTGTATGCTCCCTATTTCGCAATCAGCTAGGTCTAGGTGTGTTGAGGTTCTTGATAAGGCTATTTCAGGAGTTTTGTTGGCCACAGCTGAGATTGCTTTCTTTCAGGGTTGTCTCACTTGGCTCCTTTTTAGACTGTGCTCCATACATTTTTTGTACATGTCAACTGTAATTGCTTTCATCAGCCCTTTGTTGCCAATTTTTCCTTCCTGGTTTGCTACAATCCCAGCAGCCTTGCAATTGGTACTTGAGGGCAGATACATATGGGCAATCAGCTTGTCGATAATTCATCTGGTGCTAATGGATTATGGTGCATCCGAAATTCAAGAGGATATTCCAGGTCAGAGTGCTTATCTTACTGGGCTTAGCATCATTGGTGGAATGACATTGTTCTCATCTGCAGTGGAGGTAAACAGAAAATAGTTGTTTGTTTACCTTTTTGTTATTCATCATGATTCTCCTCAATTTACTCTGGCATATCTTAATATCCTAGCCTTTTTCTGTTTCCTAAATAGTCTAGAAATCTCAATTATGCATTTGAAATACTCTAATTTATCAGGATTGGCTTCATGCGTGAACTCAACTGTGGTTAAATTGATGAGTTTAAACTTGGGGTGTGTTTTGTTGGAGAATCATAGGTTTTGATGGAGCATATTTTTTATACTCATTTTTTTTTGTTACTTTTGTGGTACTTGAATGAAAATATGCCTATGGAAACAATTGTCTTATATGTGACTCTTGCTCCATCTTTTCCTCATTTTTAATGGAAAACACATCTTACTCCCCCCTCCCATTGAGAGCAAAAGAATTGAATTCCAATAAAAAATAAAAGATCATGTCTCACGAAGACACTCATCTTTTTCCAACCACTCATAATTTTGAATTCTTTTTCAATATTTTTCCAACTTTGTTATCAAACGCACTCTTAGATTTTTATGTTTCATATAATTTAATGAGTATGCACCAAGATGATTTGCACTGTCAAATACTTTATACTTTATAATACTTGTCCTTTTGACAATAAAATGAGAGAAAACAGGGTTATCAAAAACTTAGCAGAATCTTAGATGTTAATCATATACGTGAGCGGATACGACTCCTCTTGAGTATATAATAAGTCTACACTGTTAAAATGATTATCTCAGCTGTTCATTTAGAAATAAAGGGCTGAGACTAAGTGATATTACAACAACATGGATTAATTAGAGCAATAACTTTCACTAGGCGACTAAGATTTGCTGGAACTCTATGAAATAGAGTTAGCATCAAGATCTAACTCCTTTTTAAGCATTTGACTTCTCTTAATAAGAAAATGCAGTGTAGACTTATCATATAACTACAGAAGAGTCGTATCTGCTCCTGTAGATGATTTCCATATACCATTTTGCTAATATTTGATAGCCTTGTTTACATTCCTCTTTTTTATTCAAGGGGCACGCATTATATTGTATCAGACAGTACAAACACACAAGGGCAAGGCATACCGTGGGAACAAGAATATAACACTAGACCTAATCAAACTCTAGCAACCCCCTAATCAACCCACAACTAGGCTCTTAACTCAGCACACCCAAAAAACTATGCATCTAAGATTCAATTAAACCAAACGAAAAGGATGGAAGAAAATTTTCACACAGTGAAGTTGGAAAAAGATTGCAAAACATTTTATTATTATTAAAATCTGGAAAAATAATGGAAAAAAAATATTATGTGGATACTCACTCTTGATGAGTGATTCATGCACGTCCAAGACCCAAGTCAAGACAACCCAAGTGGTGATCAAAGAGTAAAATACAATCTCAAGCAATGCAAGCACAAAACAAAGCGGGCTTTTGAAAAACATAGGGAGAAATTCCCCCAAAGAATATATGTATATAGTAGAAGAACAAGTGAAAGAAAACCCAAATTATCCTTCATTAAAGAGCTGTCCGCGCCTATGTATGGTGTGTAGGCGCATAGGCAAAAGCTAAAAAACTGTCAAACATATAGGTACCTACATGCTAACTCATGTATAGCACCGGCAAAATTATGGGTTGGACCTAATTTGGGCGGGTCAAATGTGGGTTGGGTCAAATGTGGGCTGGGCCAAATGTTGGCTGGGCCAAATATGGACGGACCAAATATGGGTTGGACCAACCCATTATTTTTGTACTAAATTAAGTATTACAATTCGAGGTATATATAAAAAAAACTCATATTTTACTCATAACTTTTTTAAATGAGTATTATATTTGATTTGTATCTTTTAAAATTGGGCTCCATATTTAATTTCTTGCTTTGAAATATGGACCCCATATTTAACTCATAGCTTTGAAATATGGGCCCCATATTTAACTCACAACTTATAAATATGGACCCCATATTTAGATGCTTGGGTTAATATGGACTGTTTTATTATTTGGGCCACATTTTGCCACTACTACTCATGTAGACCTATATTGAGACCCATATTTAGGTGACCACATTCAAACTTGTAGGCACCTACTTCCTTGTTTTTGGCTGCCAACTCTTTAAAACAAAAGAAAAGAAAAGAAAGGAAAAGTGCCTTGGTGAGGTGCTTTTACTTTTCTATTTTAAACGGATCCCAATTCTTTGACACGTGGTCGGGAGGAGGTAATAGATGTTTCCTCTCAAAAATGAGAAAAAGATGAAGCACATGTCACATTTAAGGCTGTTATTCTCATAGAATATATTTGCAATCAATCAACAAAAAAGTAAAATCGAGTAACAAGTAGTATTTTTTCTGAAAAGAAACATGTAAATGTCCATCAAAAGCAGCCTTATTGGTTTTGCTCTGTTTGCTGCTACTATATGTTTGCATTAATTGCATTATACGACTTCTTGAGGAGAAATTTAAATATTTTGTTTGTTTGACACTTGATTTAATTGTTGTAATTTATGTGCGCTGTTGGGACTAAGAATACAATGTCGTACAGGGAGCAATTATGGGGCCGCTGATAACTACTGTTGTGATTGGGCTTAAGGATTTGTATGCAGAGTTTGTTTTGGATGACCGTAAGGAAAGTGCCAAGAAAGTGTGAATTTTTGTCCCATTGCGAGGGTTGGAAGAATATACGTTAGCAGAGCTGGAAGGATGGAAAACCATTGCATGAGTTTGTGGCAATGTAGTCATGGGACCTCCTTTCCCTTCATCAACATGGCATATTCATTCTTATTTTTTAAAATCCTCTTCAGATTGGTCTAGAGGGTGTTTGTCTCATCATTTTCCACATATTTGTGTGTGAAAATTGATGGGTCATTACGTATAATCTTGATTGCTCATACCTTCTTCAAAGAAATATGTACATTATCTTGTTTTTATTTATTTAGAAATTTGTTAGGTCACTTGCCTTGAGCATGAAAAAGGAGGGTCATTTACTGTTTGAAGTTCACTATATATTAGAACTAGATTTTAACCCCACAAGATGCGCGGGCGTTAAACAAATCTCGTATACAAAGATGAAACAAAATATGTTATTCAAATATTATAGAAATACGTATCCAAATATTTTTGATCGACAAATATTTCTATTAGTTGACGATTACATAAAATTAGAATTAAATGCGCACAAAAAATTAATTGGCATGAAATCCACTCATATCAAGTAGATTATATCCAAAAAAAATTACCATTAACTAAAATCAAACATTTTCTCTATTTTGTTCATACCTGCGATGGAGAAATCTAAATCAAACATTTTATCTGTATTGTTCATAGATGCAATTAAGACGTCTCTGGGTAGATTTCAATTTTGCATCATTTTCTTGAGCCAAGAGGACATTGTGAATAATTCTTCAGCAGAGATGATTCGAGGGAGAATAGTACCCAACTTAGTAATAATCGTGTTAGAGAAGTTCAAGGGTTATTTGCGTTTAATTTGGAAAAGAAGTAGGCAATCAACTTTGAAAAGTTTTCCTATCGAAGTGCTTGAACTACCTAGGAAGAGATGATCCATTGAAGAAACTCTTTACAACATCAAAGACATATTTTCGCACAATATTCCGGCATTTGGTGAGAATGATGGAAGTCTCAACCTTATATTTGATAAAAGGTTCTTTAACTCGATCTTTATCTGACTTGAGAAATGAAAATATTGACTCGGTCCTTTCAACCGAATTATCTTTCTTTCAAAATTTCGGCGCAAATGAAAATTAAAGGCCTTCAATTAGACTCATGCACCAATTAGTAGCAAAACCAAGGCAATATCCCAAAGATGAGAGAAAAAATCCAAGTTCCATCCTTAATTTAAGATCGATCATCATAACTGGTGACCAGGTCATTACCATGGTCGCCGATAAGAACATCATGTGGGCTAGGAAACACAATATCAAAATAGTATGGTCGCTGATAAGAACTCCGACCATCTGATTCAACTCGTGAGAGGATTCTGACTTTTCTGGCAAGTTAGAGTTTGACAAAAATGAAATTTTATCCAGATGAGAAGATTTTATCTTCTCATCGAAAATAAGTCGGATCCACTAACTGAATATGTCTGCGGCCATTATTTGAACTCCGAGATTTGATGAAAGTGAGAAGGCAACAATATAAATGGGGGAAGTGAGGACTCGATTCTTAATGAGGAAGATGAAGTGGAAGGGACAATGACACGGAGAAAACAAAAGATATTAGATTGGAGCGACCGTAGATAAAGGCCAGGTGGGAGATTAAGGAAGAGTTGCTGAATAAATGTCCAACTTCAAGGGCAGTGCACGTAATATTAGATAAGTTAAGGTTTAGCCTTTAAAGGCAGTACACGTGTTATATTTATATTTAGATAACAAATTTATATTTAGATATTAGAATTGAGAGTTGGGGTATGCTAGTTTCTTTAAGGGTCCGTTTGATAGAAAACTGGAAAAATGCAAATGATTCCAGGACATTTGATTCCAGAGCAAACAATTCCAAGGCAAATGAATATTTTTCAACTTGTGTCTGTTTGATACAAGTTGGAAAATCATCAATTTTCCACATTTTCTATCAAACGCAAAAGCTGGAAAATAGATATAAAAGTGGGAAAATTTGTTTACGGAATATATATATATAATAAATATATATTATTAAATATACAAAATATATGAATATATATTATATTATTTGCGGAATATATATATTCCATATATACAAAATATATGAATATATATTATATTATTTGCGGAATATATATATTCCGAAAATTAATATAATTTGCGGAAGATATACATTCCGTAAATTATTATTAATTTTCGGAATATTCATATATTTTGTATATTTTTCCGGAAATTAATAATAATTTACGAAATATATATATTCCGCAAATAATATAATATATATTCATATATTAAATATAATAATATATTTAATATATGAATATATTTCGTAAATAAAATATTATATTTTCTTAGATTTTGTACATTTAATAATATAAAAATAAAAATTTATCATTGTGGGTACCCTGAATTTAGCACCATAAGGCCTGGACGAGTAGCCCCTCCTTAACGGGCCCAAAGCCCAGGCCCGTCACCTCTTGTACTCATCCGATTACCCCACGATCCCATGAAGAGAAGTTGGAAGGGAACACGATCCCATGTAGGGGAGATGGCTAATAAGAAGGAACCCATCACCCCCACTACTCCAACATACACATGTATAAATTAAACCCTAAGTCCGGGGCAAAGGACAAGTTGTATTCTCTGTACGTATTCCTCCGAATATAGAGAAATAACACTGACTGAACCACCGTGGACGTAGGCACTTCTTTGCTGAACCACGTACCCCCGTTGTTGTGTGATTGGCCTTTTATTTATCTTTTCTTGGTTGTTACCTCTTTCATATTTATTTGTGTTGCATAATAATTGTCACCACAATTGGCGCCGTCTGTGGGAAACATTTATCTTTCCTTGAGAAGAGCCCACGCCAAGAAAAAATCTAAGATGTCTGGTCACAGCAGCAACGCTCCTCAAGCAGGAGATATTCAGGAGCCACCCGCTCCTCGCAGGATTAGGTCTGAAGTCCGACGTTCAGATCAAGGGGCTCGCTTAGAAAGGCCAGCCTCAGAAGAAAGTCAAGGACCAGCAAGGTCCACTCAGATATCCAGATTGATCGATGCATACGAAGCAAGGCTCCACGAGCAGAGGGAGTCTTCTCGCAGGTATGAGGATGAGAATGCTCGCCTGAAAAGAAGACTGGAAAAACTGCAAAAAGAACTACGTCCTGATACCAGGAGACGCCCCTATCGCACTCCTAGCCCTCAGGCGAGCAAATCTCGCAGCCGAGGAAGGAGCCCTAGGCGGCAATATCAAGGGTTCGAAGGTGGCCACTCAGACGACGACCTCCGCGAGCAACTGATAAAAGCCCGCCGCTATCAGAGCCCTGCTCGCAGCGACGACAACATACGGAACCTAGTCCGCAGAGAAATGGACCAACATCCAGCTCACCGCGGCACCAGGTCAACCAGAGAACTCGCCAGGAGAGCCCTCAAGACCCAGATGAAATCGCCCGTCACGAGGGAAATTGAAGAAGAAGAAGCTCCCAAAAAGTTTGCTATTCCAAGGTTCAAGATTTACGACGGGAAGACTGATCCCATTGATCATGTCAGGTAGTACCGGCAGGCTATGACCCTCTGGAATCACCGAGATGCACTGATGTGCCGTATTTTTCCCTCGAGCCTTCATGACGTGGCCCAAAAATGGTTCGAGAAACTCCCTCACCGATCCATCAGAAATTTCAAATCCCTGGCCGAGCTCTTTACGGCCCGGTTCATCACCAGCAGCTCCCATCCCAAAAGGATGGATGCTCTATTGACGATGAAGAAAACTCCTCAGGAGACACTTCGAGACTACGCGAAGAGGTACTGGGAGTTATTCAACGAAGTCGAAGATTGCGCGGAAGAGGTGGCAGTGGCTTCATTCAAAATTGGGCTACCTAGCTCTTCCCTCCTTTACCAGTCCTTGACAAAGAAGGAAGCAACCACCATTGATGACCTGATGTCCCGGATTGAGAAATATGCAAAGGTGGAAGATGTCACCCGCCTTAACGTAGGTGAGAACGGTCGAGCCAAGCTTGCCAGGAAGGGAAGTGAGAAAGTTGATAACCAGAAAAAAGGAGGAAAGAATGGGAGCAAGAATGGCCCTAAGAACGGAGGAAGCCTTGACGTTGCAAAGTCGTTCCAGGCGGTCAACACCGTCTTCAAAGAACCAATTTACAAAATTCTCGCTAAGATCAAGGATGAGCCGTTCATCAAATGGCCCCGAAAAATGGGAGGAGACCCATCGAAAAGAAACAATGCACTGAGATGCACCTTCCACAAAGAGGGAGGACATAAGACCGAGCACTGCAAGGCTCTTAAGTCCCACCTCGAGGAGCTGGCCCAATCTGGACACTTGAATGACTTTGTGGAAAGGAAGGTAGAGAGAGTGACTGTCCACAAGGAGGCAAAACCCGACAACGTATTAGAAGACGACACCGGACACGAATTCGCAGTAATCCATGGAGTATCCGATGTTAAGCAAATCCAGGGCAACTCAGCTCGGATGGAGGTAAAGAAGCTGACAGCAGTAATGCAAGCTTTTCAAATAGATCCAGCGAAATCACAGGCAGGAAAACGCCGGCGAGCAGAGGACATCAACTACAACAAGCATATTGTTTTCACGGATGAAGATCTTGTGGGAGTGAGGACCCCACATCACGATGCCTTAGTCATTACACTCAGGATAGACAACTTTGATATCGACAGGCTGCTCGTCGATCAAGGAAGCTCATCCGAAGTAATGTACATCGACCTGTTCAGAAAATTGAAGTTGAACATCACCGACCTGAAGGGAACCACTATTCCTCTGGTTGGATTCGCTGGAAAAATGACCATGCCTCTGGGCAAGATAGTACTACCAGTGCTCGCTGGAAATGTTTCGAAAATGATCGAATTCTTGGTGGTCGACATCGATTCACCGTATCAAGCCATCCTCGGCAGGGGATGGCTTCATGCAATGAAGGCAGTCTCCTCGACCTACCACCAGAAACTCAAATATGTCACCGAGCGGGGAGTGATGGAGATACATGGCGACCAGGCGATAGCGAGAAAGTGCTTCATAGCGGCCATCCGACCAAAGCCAGAGAAAAAAAACGTTCAAACCAGCGAGAAAGTGGAGGAAGGTGCAATCCCTTCCAAATAGAAATTAAAATATGGAAGGCCCGGAGTGGAAGAGACTAGGCTCCTCCCCTCCGAGCGTGTTGTAGAGGACCTGGTAGAAGTAATTGCTAGAGAAGGCGACAACAACAGAGTCTTCCTGATCGGGACCTCACTCACTGACCAAGAGCAAAAGGATTTGTTAACCTTACTCAGAAGAAACATAGATGTTTTCGCTTGGGAACCCTATGAGCTGCCAGGAATCGATCCCAATATGGTCTGCCATCGGTTGCACGTCAATCCCACATTCAAGCCAATAGCACAGAAGGCACGACGAACTGCTCCCAAGAAAGACAAAGCAATAGAACAAGAACTCGAAAAACTACTGGATGCAGGATCCATACGGGAAGTGCAATTCCCCAAATGGTTATCCAACCCAGTGGTAGTTCCAAAAAGCAACGGGAAGTGGAGAGTTTGCATAGACTTCACTGACCTCAACAAAGCCTGCCCCAAGGATAGCTTCCCTCTTCCAAAAATACACCAACTAGTAGACGCCACTGCAGCTCACGAGCGAATGAGTTTCCTGGACGCATACTCAGGCTATCACCAGATTCCCCTGTATGCACCAGATCAGGATAAAACGGCGTTTATCACGACGGTTGGTTTATACTGTTACAAGGTCATGCCTTTTGGGCTAAAAAATGCAGGGGCAGCCTATCAGCGGCTGGTTACTAAAATGTTCAAGAATCAGATGGGAGACACGATGGAGGTCTACATCGACGACATGCTCGTCAAGAGCAAGGAGAAAGAAAACCACCTTTCGGACCTGGCAAGTACCTTCAAAATCCTCATGAAATACCGAATGAAACTCAACGCGAGCAAGTGTTCCTTCGGTGTCCAGTCAGGAAAGTTCCTTGGATATTTGGTCAGCAAGCGTGGCATAGAGGCAAATCCGGACCAGATTGATGCAATTAAACAGGTGCAACCTCCTCGCACAATCCGCGATGTACAGAAGCTCACTGGAATGCTCGCTGCTCTAAATCGTTTCATTTCTAAATCCTCCGAGAGATGCAAGCCCTTCTTCCAACTCTTGAAAGGCAGCAAAATGGTAGAATGGACCCCAGGTTGCTCGCAAGCATTAGGCTAGCTCAAGTCCTACCTAAGCTCCCCACCACTGCTTGTCATACCACAGCAAATGGACCCTTTGTACCTCTACCTCTCTGTATCCAGCCATACTATCAGCTCAGCGCTAATGTGTGAAGTCAGAGGGATCCAACATCCAGTCTATTACGCGAGCAAAACCTTACTAGACGCCGAGCAGCGCTACCTGCCATTGGAAAAGCTCGCATTCGCCCTAGTAATTTCCTCGAGGAAACTGAAGCATTACTTCGAAGCTCACACGATCATTGTCCTTACATCACACCCCCTCAAGGCTGTCCTAAGGAAGGCGGATTTGTCGGGCAGACTGTTTAAGTGGTCAGTCGAGCTCGGTCGGTTTGACATCCAATTTCAACCAAGGACAGCTATCAAGGGTCAAATCCTCGCTGACTTCATAGCTGAATTCACAGGCGAAGAACCCTTCGACCAGCCTAAGCCAACAGAACAAAACAGCCAGGCTACAGGGGGAAGCTGGAAGCTATTCGTTGATGGAGCCTCCAACTCAAAGGGGGCAGGAGTAGGAATTGTTCTCATCACTCCAGAAAATGCAGTCCTCGAGCAAGGAATCAGGCTGGGATTTGCAGCCTCCAACAACGAAGCAGAATACGAAGCCTTAATTGCAGGTCTCCAAAGGGCGCAAACTCTAGGAGCAAAGCATTTACAGGTATTCGGAGACTCGCAACTAGTTTCCAATCAGATAAGTGGAGACTACAACGCGAAGGATGAGAGGATGGCAGCCTACCTCTCCTTGGTAAGAAACTTGATGACGAACTTTGAAGAAATCAACATCCAACAGTTTCCCAGGGGGCAGAACAGCCACGCTGACGCCTTGGCAGCCCTAAGCTCGGCAGTTGATTCCATCCTTAAAAGGATAATCCCTATCGATTTCCTTAGCTGCCCGAGCATTCACCCCAACTGCGAGCTGACAAAAGCGAAACAAATACTCCAATTGGAACCAGCCCCTAGCTGGATGGACCCCTTAAGAGACTATTTGAAGAACGGAACGCTCCCAGAGGATAAGAGGACTGCCCACCAGATAAGAGTCAAAGCTGCTCGCTTTCACTTATCCACGGGAGGCGACTTGTATAAAAGATCTTTCTCTGGCCCCTACCTTAGATACGTCCACCCAGGCGATGTCAAAACAGTGCTTCACGAGCTTCACGAAGGAATCTGCGGGAGTCACGTCGGAGGAAGGTCTCTAGCCTTCCGAGCAATAAAGGAAGGTTACTGGTGTCCATATATGCAAAGGGACTCCGCAGTATATGTCCGCAGATGCCTAAAATGCCAGCTTCACGCCCCCATGGTCCACCAGCCTGCCAGCGAATTGAAATCCCTGACCAGCTCCTAGCCTTTCGCCTAGTGGGGAATGGACATCGTGGGACCACTGCCCACCGCTGTCGGAAATCGTAAGTACCTGCTGGCGCAACTGATTACTTTACCAAGTGGATCGAGGCAGAACCACTGGCGAACATCCGAGATGCTGACATGATGAAGTTCATATGGAGAAATATAATCACTTGATTCGGGATCCCCAGAACCATCATCACTGACAATGGAACACAGTTCGAGAGTGGCCCTCTTCAGAACTTCTGCGACCAGCACAGGATCAGGCACCACTTCAGCTCAGTAGCTTATCCTCAAAGCAACGGACAAGCTGAGGCTTCCAACAAAACAGTGATCGCTGGGTTGAAGAAGCGGTTAGAGCGAGCAAAAAGCGCGTGGGCAACCGAGCTACCACATGACCTATGGGCGTACAGAACGACTCCTAGGCGAGCCACAGGTCAAACGCCATTCTCACTAGCATATGGTATGGAAGCGGTCATCCCATTAGAAGCAGGATTGCCTACAATGAGATCCGACCTTTTCAAGCAGGGTCAGAACGATCAGGCTCTGCTCGCTGAACTCGACTTGGCCGACGAACGCAGGGAACTTGCCCTAGTAAAACTAGCGAGCTATCAGCAACAGCTCGTGAAGCAATACAGCAAAAAGGTCAATCCGAGGAAATTCGAAGTTGGGGACTATGTCCTAAGAAAGGTCCTGGGCAACACAGTGAAGCCATCAGACGGTAAACTGGGCCCAAACTGGGAAGGACCTTATGAGATAATTAGAGACGATCTGCAAGGTGCCTATCATTTGAAAACGATGAAGGGCAGAGAGATACCACGAGCATGGAACACAGCTAATCTCAAGAAATTCTACTTTTAGGAGTTCTATTGTTAGATCTTTTATTGTACTCATTATGGGAAAAAACAGTTTATTTCTCTATTCACCAATGAAAATCTCTCAGTTGATCACTCTCTAAAAAGTAACAATTATATCTTATTGCACATCCTTTTCAAATCACGGGTATAATGGTTGACATAGCAGGGGAACACCCCTCCTCAGGTCATCGTCATGAAGCACGACAGACCTCTTAGCATTGCCCATGGCAATATATGAATCCCTATAGAGTATTCTTAGGCATCAAACCTACTTTGGTTAAACAAAATCCTGACCGGATGAAGACATCCAATAACAGGTGTGTCCTCGCCAATTGCCCCACTTAGACCTAAGGGAGTGTGACGACACGACCTAAAAGGTAAAGAAAGGGCACAATGGTATTCTTAATACTGGACTGGGCGGACACTCACATGACAAGATAAAGATTGTGAAGCTGCAAAAATATAACAAAGATTGGATAAACACATTTAGTCGGCAAAATCGCCCAAAAATCAAACTTTCCATTAATCTTTTATATTTACAAACAATAATAGTACATGTTTAGTCGGCAAAGCTCGCCCAAAGCATTTACAATTATTAAAAAACAAAATATCAAGAAGGTGGAAGCCTCCGAGCAAGGTAGTCAGCAACCTTAGCTCTCCTCCCGTCATCAGGAGCAGGATCGAACTCCTCAACAACCTCATTTGCGTCCGACTCGAGTAGTCGCCGGGGAATAGCATCGATGGAAATCCATCGATCATCTCGCCTGAATGGATTGGGCATCAGAGTAGAGGGAGACATCTCGTGCCGATACCACAATATCGAGTTCCTCGGGACCTGCAGCTCTTTGAGAGCACTCAACCACCCCCTGATGAAGGAAAGCTCCTCGAACTCTGATAATCTTGTGGGAGCATCCAGCCAGCCCTGATCATAGCCATCAGTCCACACTTGGCGAGGACCCTTCTTGAATAAATGTCGCAGTCGGGTGACGTCCCTCTGGAGCCCAGCAGCAGTTACGTAAGCTCGCTGGACATCGCCGTGAAGCTCCTCCATTTCCCTCTCACGCTGCTCCTCAGCTTCCCTACTCCTACCCCGTGTACTCCTACTAGCACGCGGGAGGGGAGGCCGAGCAGCTCGCGACGAGGAAGAACCTTGTAGGACTGCCGAAGCGGTACTCGACGAATGCTCCTTAAGCTTCGAGACCTCCCGCCTCAGGTCGTCAGTCTCCCGCTGAAGAAACTCCATGACTTGATTGATCTCGGTGGCCTCCAGTAACTTTACTCTCAGCTCGCTAACTTCTTCTTGCACTGAAGCTCCTATCTCTCCCATTTCCTGGAGCCTGTCCTTCAATTTGGCCACCAGCTCGGACTGATCCTTATATTTCTGGTTCCTTGACTTAGCAAACCTACAGAGCCTAGCAAAAGGCTGGCGAACTGCAGGGCTTGAATTAGGACCCAGAGTCCTACCTAATTGGGAGGTAACAGGAATATAGTCATCCAAATCAACCAACTACAAGTAAAAGAAAGAGAAAAGAAAGAAATCAGCATAAGCAAAAATAAAGTCTTTTCATTGATAATGAGCGAGGTTACATCAGATCAAAAAAGGAAAAAGTTACAAAGAATCCCTATCACTTAGCAACCTCGGTGGATGGACCCTTGCCCTTATCAGCATCAGCAGGGGCATTACCCTCTGCAGGGATATCCATTGCCTCCTCGACCAAGGGAGCATCAGAAGGAGTCGCCCGAGAAACAGGATTGGTGCCTTCAGCAGTTAGGGCTGGGTCCTCATCCACGACTGGCTTTGGCCCTGGATCATGCTCGTCAAAGAGTGGGGATGCAACATCCACCCCAGCGGCCACGAGGGCCTTGTTACACCCTTTCTTGAAGTTCAGACGGCTAATATAGCCTATCTGAACCTCGGCGTCCTCATACGCAGCAGCCCAGCCAGAATTGTACGAATCTTCTTTAAGAGTGGCTGCCTGGGCTTTCTCCGCCTCCAGCTGCTCGGCAAGAACCCTGTTCTTCTCCACAAAGTCCAGCTTGCTCGAGCAGACCTGATCATACGACTTCCTTAGCTCGCCGAGCTCCCTGACAGCATTGTCTCTCTCGCGAGCAGAATTAGCAAGGGCCGAGGCAGATGAAGCTCGAGCCGCATCAGCAGCCTTCAGATCGTCCTCCAGCTGAGAACCCCTGGCCACCAGACTAGACTTCTGCAGCTCCAGCTCGCTGTTCCTTCTCAACAGCTCGTCGCGAGAGCGATAGAGCACAGCAAAGTCAGTCACAAACTGCAAAAAATAAGGGAAGGATCAAAAAGAAGAAACCATCAAAACGGATTAAAAGAAGTTGAGAATTAGAAAAGGAACCTTACCAAGGCAAGCCTCTGGCTAGCTTGCAAAGCTAGTTGATCGGACCCTGACGCCCTCTCACGATCTGCAGGGAGGACTGCCCTCTCAAGCAGCGCAGGGGCAAGCTGAGGAGAGGTGGCCACCGAAGCCCCCTCAGGTAAGGCGGATACTGAGACCAAGGCTTGACCAGTTTTGGTCCTCAGTTCCATCTTCCTACTCTCCTCCTCCTTTTCTTTCTCCCTCCTCTTTCTCTCTTCCACCCTCTTCCTCTCATCCTCCTTTTTCTTCTCTCTCTCTCTCGCCTGCTCCTCCTCTCTCTTCTTCTTCTCTTGCTCCTGAGAAGAAGGCCGAGAACCAGTAGCTATGGCCCTGGAGGCAGTCTTCGATTTCTTGGACTTCTGGGCAAGAAGCACATCATCATCATCATCATCATCATCTCTGATTAAATTCTTCCTAGGAGGCATCTCTTCACCAGAACTGCTGGAAGTGCTCGAAGAACTGCTACTGTCAACACTGCCTGCACCCAAATTACTAACACCTGCAGGCTCACTCTCCGAGCTGCTCTCCTCTTCGTCCAAATGGATGGGCTCAGCAGAAATATCTTCGGAAGAATCAAAGTCCGGAACACTATCCACAGGTCGGGCTATGAAGCTGGAGCCTGTGTTCTTGTATTCAAGCAGAAAAGCAGCAGACCTAGGATGCTCGCCGTCACCCAAAGGTTCCCTGATGTTCCAAGCTTTCACCTGTTCCGAGATACGAACCTCGCTGAGAGCAGGCTCCAAGTTCTTTGCCCTCGCTGAAAAAGAAAAAGCAAGGAGAGGTTAGAAAAATCACAAAGTCTGCAAAGGTTGAAACAATAATACAACATCTACCTATATATTCTTCCCCATAAAAGGGAACAGTGAACCTCTCAGACCTCGACCCTTCAAATTGGGGGGAGAATTGCCAATTCCTAACAAGAAAACCTTCTTGCCAGTAGTCCTTATGGGAATCAGGTAAATTTACTACCAATACCCTATCAGGGCTCCTAGCCTTAAGGTACAGGACACCTGAGCTCGTTCGAGAAAAAGAATAACAAAAGCAGACCTCGGCAAGACCTAACCTTGTGCCGTACAATTGATTTATCCTATGAACGCCGTTCACTATTTTCCATACGTTGGGCAAAAATTGTGCAGGCACAATACCAAAATAGCTAAAGAAGTGCAGAAACAGACCATTGGGGGGAAAGGTAAGACCCCCCTAAGACAGCAACAGGACGTGAATCCAATGTGCATCTTCTATATCCCTAACGTTCCTAGGCGGCGAGGCACAACACTCAATCTCTACCCACTCAGGAATACTGTAGAGTTTTCTAAACTTAGTTACTGACTTATTTCCAATCTTCGCCATTGGAGAAATACAAGAAAAACTATAAACTCGAGAAAAAAGGCACAAGAGACTTACAAGACAGAAGATCAGGTCAAATGGCGAAGAAGCGACGAGAGTGGAGACCGAAAACAGAAGGTACAAAGCTTAAGAGTTCTCAAAAGATAGAAGATTGCTAGAAAAGCTGAAGCGACGAAGAGAAAATGTGTCTTATTCCAACAAGCTTTCAAGACTAATCATAACGCACGGATAGCGAAGCGGGTGCCGCCAAAACAACTTCACAGTTTTCGAAGAAATCGACCATCATAGCTGATTATTTAAATTCATTGGACCTGTAAAAATGGCCCAACAAATTTAGGGGCAATTGTGGGTACCCTGAATTTAGCACCATAAGGCCTGGACGAGTAGCCCCTCCTTAACGGGCCCAAAGCCCAGGCCCGTCACCTCTTGTACTCATCCGATTACCCCACGATCCCATGAATAGAAGTTGGAAGGGAGCACGATCCCATGTAGGGGAGATGGCTAATAAGAAGGAACCCATCGCCCCCACTACTCCAACATACACATGTATAAATTAAACCCTAAGTTTGGGGCAAAGGACAAGTTGTATTCTCTGTACTTATTCCTCAGAATATAGAGAAATAACACTGACTGAACCACCGTGGATGTAGGCACTTCTTTGCTGAACCACGTACCCCCGTTGTTGTGTGATTGGCCTTTTATTTATCTTTTCTTGGTTGTTACCTCTTTCATATTTATTTGTGTTGCATAATAATTGTCACCACAATTATATTATTAAATATAATAGATTTTTATATTATTAAATGTACAAAATCTATTAAATATAAAAAATCTATGAAAATATAATATATTATTTACGGAATATATGAATATACATTATATTATATACTGAATATACTAAATATATATTATTTACAGAATATATACATAATATTATATATATATATATATATATATATATATATATATATATATATATATATATATATATATATATATACTAAATATATATTATTTACAGAATATATACATATATATTATGTATTTATGAATATATACATATATATAATATACGTATACAATATAAATATATATGCAGAATAATGTATATATACACATATATAATATACATTATTCTGTATATTATATATGTATATTATAATGTATAACATTATATAATATATATTATAATATACATTATGTATATTATATTATAATATACATAATGTATATTATAATATATACATTATAATATACAGAATAATGTATATTATATATGTGTATATATACATTATTCTGTATATATGTATATTATATATGTGTATATATACATTATTCTGTATATATATATATATATATATATATATATGTGTGTGTGTGTGTGTGTATATATACATTATTCTGTATATATATTCATATTGTATATGTATATTATATATGTGTATATTATTATGTATATGTATATTATATATATGTATATATACATAATATAATATACCTATATTATATTATGTATATACGTATATTATATATATGTATATATACATAATATAATATACATATACATAATATATATGTATATATTTTGTAAATAATATATATTAAATATAAGGAATATATGAAATATACAAAATTTACGAAATATAAATATATATTAAAATATATGAATTATATAAATTATATAAATGTACGAAATATATAAATATATGAAATATATATAAATATACGAAATATACGCAATATACATATATGTGCTAAAATATATAAAATATACGAATATATATTAAAATATACGAAATATATATATTTATATATTTATTAACAATATATATTTATATATTTATGAAATATATAGAGTTATAAAAAAAAATTGGTTTCAAGTGATTTGCCACCCAAAGGTGGCAAACAAAAACCTGACCCCCCCCAAAGAATTGAATTCCACCCTAGGGTGACAAATTATGCTTAAGGGGTGTTGTACATAGAAAACAAATTCCAGGACAAATTAAGGCTATCAAACAGCCTAAAAGCAGGAAAATACCAGAATTTTCCAACTTTTGGGAATTTGCCTTGGAATTTTTGTGCTATCAAACGGACCCTAAGAGTTGGCTGGGATCTAAATGGATGGAATTTGTTAACTATTCCTTTTGCTAGTTGTCACTGGGTGCAAATTGACCTCATTGCCCCTGAATTGGATGTTTTTTGCAGTTGCAATGTTTCAAATTGTTTTAAATTTTCTAAACTTTGTTTTTAAAACTGTTTATATAGTTTTTTCAATCTTTTTACTTCATAGTTTTTCAATTTAAAAGGAGAAATTGAAAATAAATAGAAAAACATTTTTTTTCTTTTCTATGCTTAAACATTTTTTTCTTTTCTTTTTTTATTTTTAATTTCAATAGTTTTTAATTTAGCGCATTAACTAAAAAAAGTGTTGATACCAAAATTAATCTGCTGACATGGCCCAATCATATGAAGACACGTGGCTATCTACATGGAAACAACAAACACTTCCGAGGAACCCACTCGCTCCAAGGAACAAGACTACAATGAGGAAGACTAGTTCCCCGAGGAACTCACAAGCTCCGAGGAACTCTTAAATACCGAGAACCTTAGGCGGTCCGAGCAACTCATGGCGGTCCGAGTTGCACCTCGAAGCAGGATACCAACAGTTTAAATGCTCATTAAATGCTTATCATTTGGACGCGCACGCAAAGAGGGCATTAAATGTATTACCCTTTCATATGTATATCATTTAATGTAGTACCCTTTCACATTACAGCCTCAGGGCTATAAATACATTGTACAATCCTCATTGTAGGGGGAACCCAGACCGAAATTTCTTGAGATAACTTGTAATCGAGAATTCCCATACAAACAGCAATATCAAAACAGTGGATGTAGGCCATTCTTATAAGGCTGAACCACTTTAAAATTCTTTGTCTCATTTATTTATCTGTGATTGAATAATTAGAGTGATCTAATTTTTTACATCAACAGATTGGCGCCGTTTGTGGGAAACGACTGATAATATCGTTTTTCATAAAAAATAATCCATTACCAATGGCGGATATTCCTGAATCCAGCAATCGAAACGCTGGAACCCCTCCAAATCCGTTTGCTCCACCAATTGTTCCAGATCTGACTGGAATAATGGCAAATCTGGCTCAAGGCCAGACCGTCATGCAAGAAACAATGCGACAACTCATCCAAACCCTCCATGGCGGTACATCAGCCCATTTCGGACCACGAAGCATTCAAAGAAATACCCATGTGCCTTCTTCGCGTACTAGGCGTACTAACTCACATCACAATGAGGAATCTGAAGATTTTTCTTATCAACCTGGACGAACTTCATCAGTGCGAGCCACAGATACTGAACAACGTGTCACTCTCTCCCCAGAAAGGACCAGCGCATTGAAAAGATTAAGCAGGGTTTCTCCTTTCGACCGATTAGACCCTAGGAGGAATAAAAGTCCTCTTAATGCAGCGTCGAGGAGATTTCGACGACCATCAGATTTAAGGGAAGGATCTACCCAGTCGCGACCAGCTGCTCGTCAAGATAAATCCTATGACCGACCAGCTGCTCATCAAGATAAATCCCAGGAAGCCACTTCGACACGATCAGTTGATCGAACCAATAGGCCCGAGAAAGGAAATGATGCATGGAAAGGATCTATTCATAGGCTGGAGGATAGATTAGGGGAAATGGATAGGGCCAAGAAACCTCTACAACGAACCTTTGTTCGAGGAACACCTTTTGTCCAGGACATTGTTGATTTTCCAACACCATCAAAGTTCAAAGCACCTGTTGTGATTCCCAAGTATGATGGGAAGACTGACCATGTCCTTCATATAGAACAATACCAAGCTGCAGCCGACATCTATGCTGTCCCAGACGAGATGAGATGCAGGGCATTCTCAGGAACTCTAACCGGGTCTGCTCAGATATGGTATAATAATCTTCCTCGGGGTAAGATTTCAACTTTTCTTCAACTGGCCGAGTTATTCATTGGGAATTTCTGCTTTGGCGCAAAGCCAGTTAAACGAGTAGCACATTTGTTAAGTGTTAGACAAAAAGCTGGTGAAAGTATTAGAGATTATATAACTCGTTTTAATAACGAGAAGCTCGAAGTCATTGATTATGAGGAGAAGACAGCGATTACCGCTTTGATGGGTGGACTGCTGCCAAACAAGTTGTACTACACTTTGGCCAAAGATCCACCTCGAACCATGTTGGACCTGATGGGAAAAGCGTCCAAGATTATGAATGCCGAGGAGTCTATGTCTGCGAAGAAGAATATGGACGCCAAAGAAACCAAGGTGGAAGGTGATAAAGCTAAGAAGAAAGAACATAAGAACAATGGTGGTGACAAACAATTCAAAAATAGGTCGTCATGGGAGGTCTTGAGGAAATTTGATAATTACACACCTTTGAAGGTAAATATCAACCACGCCCTGGAAGAAATTAAGAACAACGAGGAGTTAAACTGGCCAAAGAAAATGAAGGCAGACCCTGACACGAGAAATAGGGAAAAATATTGCGAGTTCCACAAGGATCATGGCCATATGACTAAAAATTGCATAGCTCTTCAGAATGAGATTGAAACACTCATCCGACGAGGAAAGCTAGCAAAGTATGTTGATCGGGGAGGCGAAAGAAGAAATAACGACCGAACTAGAGAGAGGTCTAGATCTCCTCGTCGAGCAGAGGAGAACAAGAAGAGAAACCATGAAGTTGATCCGGAGGATGACCCCGATCTTCCCAAGAAACCAAGGTAGCCAGAACGAGAGGTATTTTCAATACGTTTTGGGTCATTTGATTGTAATGTTATTACAGGAGGAGATGCAGGAGGAGGAGACCTTACTGCAGAAAGAAAAGCTTACCTCGGTGAGGCTCAAGCTTGCTCGTACATTCAGTGAATAAATCTAGCTGAGGAGGATCGCCCGAGAAAGGTGAACAAGGAGAAATTGGTCATCGGTTTTTCAAAAAATGACCTTGCAGGTGTTTTATATCCTTACGATGACCCACTGGTGATCAAGATGAGAATGAAGGAGATAATGATTTCAAGAGTGCTGGTCGACAATGGTAGCTCGGCAGATATTATGTTCTACTCGTGTTTCGATAGTTTAAATCTAAAGCTGTCTCAACTGGAGCCTTACCACATACCCCTCATCGGTTTTACTGGCGAGAAAGTATTTCCACTTGGGACGATCAAGTTGGATATATTCATTGGTACGCGGCCTGCTTGTCGGACAGAAAGAATACGTTTCTTCGTGATGGATAAGAATGTCCAATCATCATACAATATCATCATGGGAAGAGTAGGATTGAAGAAGTTCGAGGTTGTGACATCTACAGTGCATCAGTGCCTAAAATTTCCAACAAACTTTGGAGTAGGAGTTGTGAAAGGTGATTAGAGAGTAGCTCGGGAATGCTATTATTCATCCGCCGAGCAAGAAGAAATGGAAGAATCAATGAAAAAGACCACTACTTATCAAGTGGATGAAGGTGCAGAAATTGAAACATTGGATCCTCGAGATGAGTCGCAACTCGTGAAGGGTCAAGTGGTGGAAGCTACTGAAAACATCATTCTGGACGACGAGCACCCTGATCGAGCTACTCAAATAGGTTCATCTTTGGAAGCCTCATTAAAACAGGAATTGATAACTTTCCTTAGAAGCAGAAGGCAAACTTTTGCGTGGATTCATGAAGATATGCCTGGGATAGACCCAAACTTCTTATGTCACGAGCTCAATGTGAATAAGTAGATCAAGCCTGTGAAGCAGAGAAGAAGAGTATTCAGTCCCGAGAAGAATCAAGCTATACAGGAGGAAGTCGAGAAGCTCCAGAAAGCTTGTTTCATTGAAGATGTTAAATATCCAGATTGGTTAGCTAATGTGGTGATGGTAAAGAAGAAAAACAACAAGTGGAGGATGTACGTGGACTTCACCGACCTCAACAAAGCATGCCCAAAGGATCATTTTCCATTGCCCCGAATTGATCAACTGGTGGATGCTACCTCGAGACACGAGTTGCTGAGCTTCATGGATGCTTATTCTGGCTACAATCAAATTAAAATGAAACCTGAAGACAGGGAAAGTACTTCTTTTATTACCCCTAGGGGAACTTATTGTTATAATGTTATGCCTTTTGGTTTGAAAAATGCAGGTGCGACATATCAGAGGCTGATGAACAAGGTCTTTGCTGAACAAATCAGTGACAATATGGAAGTCTATGTTGACGATATGCTGACGAAAAGCAAGAAAGCTGCCGATCATCTAGTTGACTTAAGTCAGACTTTTGATCAACTAGATAAATATTAAATGACGCTGAACCCGACGAAGTGCATATTTGGAGTACGAGAAGGCATGTTCCTCGGGTACATTGTCAATCAATGAGGCATTGAAGCAAATCCTGAAAAGATCAAAGCTTTATTAGGGCTACGATCTCCAACGACGAAGAAGGAAGTACAGAGTCTCACAGGACGAGTAGCGACACTCAACAGATTTGTGTCACGAGCAACTAATAGATGTCTCCCATTCTTCAAGACCCTCAGAAAGACTTTTGAGTGGAATGATGAATGCGAGAAGGCTTTTCAAGACTTGAAGAGGTACTTGGGAGCACCTCCACTGTTGTCCAGGCCAGTGATGGGATAAAAATTGTACTTGTACCTTGCTGTGTCCGAGAATGCAGTTAGCTCGGCGTTGATCAGAGTGGAGAATGGAGTACAAAAGCCAATTTACTACACAAGTAAAGCCTTCCGAGGAGTATAAATCAGATATCTAAGGCTGGAGAAATTGGCACTGGCGCTGATTGAGGCGAGTAGGAGAATGAGGCCATATTTCCAGGCTCATACCATAGTAGTATATACTAATATGCCATTGAGGCAAGCCCGGCATAAGCCAGAAAAATCAGGAAGATTGATGTATTGGGCAATAGAGCTCGGTGAATATGATATAGTCTATGAACCCAGATCATCGCTTAAAGGGCAGGTTGTAGCAGATTTTATAGCAGAGTTAACCTATCCTGATATCTCCGAGGAACAAAAGTTGCTCGCTGATCAACCTGTGGATGTTACAGGATTAACAAACACAGGCTCAGACCAATTTCGATTGGTAAAAGGGTGTGTGGATGTTACAGGATGCGATGCAGAGATAGTTGTGAGGACTCCGGATGAGAAACAAGAGTGGCTCGCTGATCAACCTGTGGATGTTACAGGATCAACAGACACTGGCTCAGACCAACTCCGGTTGGTAAAAGGGCAAGTGGATGTTACAAGATCATTGACTTCGGGCTCAGACCAACTCCGGTTAGTAAAAGGGCAAGAAGAAATGATCGACGAAGAGCAAGAAAAATCCGAGGAGGAAAGGAAGGAACAAATATTTCACCGAGGAACTCTAACTGATCATAAATTTGAAGACGAGTTACCTATATGGAAACTATATATAGATGGCTCATCTTGCATTACAGGATGCGGCGTGGGGATAGTTTTGAGCACTCCGGATGAGGTCGATATGGAATACGCCTTGTGTTTCCAATTCAAAGCTTCCAACAATGAGGCTGAGTATGAGGCCATGATTGCAGGACTTGGTTAGCAAAAAGTATGGAGGCGCAACAGGTCATTGTTTTCAGTGATTCTCAATTGATCATAAATCAAATGATGGGAGTATATGCAGTTAGAGGAGAATTAATGATCAGATATCACGCAAAGGCAAAGGAGCTGGTATCAGAATTTGCCGCTATTCAGCTGATCAGAATACCAAGAATGGAGAATGTGAGAGCAGACGCCCTAGCTCGACTAGCATCAACTACTCGCACCGAGCTACGACGAACAATCCCAATTGAAGTGTTAGCTGGTCGGAGCATGGATGAAGATCTGACGATGAACTTTATCATCCTTGATTTAGGACCATCTTGGATGAATTCCATCAGGGCGTATATCGAGAAGGGAGAATTGCCAATTGACAAGCTCGCTGCCAAAAAATTGAAGTTTAAAGCTGCTCGGTATGTATTAACTAATGGTGTTTTATATAGACGAGGAATTATGGCAGGTTTGCAGAGATGTGTACACCCCTCCGAGGTGAAAGAATTAATTGAAGAGATCCACGAAGGGTCTTGTGGAGCACATGTAGCAGGTCAGACGCTTTTGCAAAGGGTGATAACGCAGGGATACTACTGGCCGATGATGAGGGATGATTGTATAGCTTATGCCAAGAAGTGTGACAAGTGCCAGCGTTTTCCCTCCATTCGAAGAACTCCACAAGCATTGTTGACACCCATAACTTCCCATTGGCCATTTGCCATGTGGGGAATTGATTTGGTTGGGCCACTGCCAACGACCCGAGGAAGGTTCAAGTATCTCGTCATCGCAGTGGATTATTTTACTAAATGGGTAGAAGCTGAGCCAATCATTAACATGACGTACGAGAAGGTGTACCAATTTATTTGGAAGAACATCATTTGTCGATATGGTCTACCTCATGCCTTCATCACAGACCATGGAACACAATTTGATAACGAGGAGTTTGCCGCCTATTGTCATCAATCAAATATTTTGAAGGTCCACTCAACACCAGGCCATCCTCAAAGCAATGGACAAAACGAAGTGACAAACAGGACGCTGCTAAATGGCTTGAAGAAAAGATTGGATGATGCAAAAGCGAACTGGATCAACGAGTTACAATCAGTACTTTGGGCTTACCGAACTACTCCTCGAGTAGCAACTGGAGAATCACCTTACATGCTGGCGTTTGGAAGTGAAGATGTCATACCTGCCGAGTTGGGCCTCCCAACGCACAGGGTACTGAATTTCAATTCCCCTGTCAGCGACTTAATGAGAAGACTGGATTTAGACATGCTCGAGGAAGTTAGAGAAGAAGCAGCCATTAGAAATGCTGCTTACCAGCAGCGAACAACTTTGTTCTACAACAAAAGGGTGATGAAGTGCGACTTGAAAGAAGGAGACTATGTGCCGAAGAAAGTAATTCAAAAACACAATAAGCTGGAAGCAAACTGACATGGACCATACCGAGTTACAAAAGTTGTTCGACCAGGAACTTATCGAATAGAAACTTTAGAAGGCGATGAGTTTAAGAATGCATGGAACACAGAGCACATGCGCAAGTATTATCAATGATGTATATGTAACACAGTTCCATCAGTATGAATAAAACGAAGATATTCTACCAAAGTCTCTCCTTTTTATTGAGAATTTTTCGGGGAATACTAGTGCTACACACTACTCGGCAAAACTCGGCA
The DNA here is from genome assembly GCA_949130495.1 of Sambucus nigra. Classification (NCBI taxonomy): domain Eukaryota; kingdom Viridiplantae; phylum Streptophyta; class Magnoliopsida; order Dipsacales; family Adoxaceae; genus Sambucus; species Sambucus nigra. The sequence continues at coordinate 323,333,024 of OX422213.1, forward strand.
AAACTCGGCAAAGCTCAGACTGCTCAGCAAAATATTCCTAAAAATGCCAACCTCGGTTGGTTAGGAAACAAAATATTCCTAAAAATGCCAACCTCGGTTGGTTAGGAAACAAGATATTCCTAAAAATGCCAACTTCGGTTGGTTAGGAAACAAGATATTCTTTAAAATGCCAACTTCGGTTGGTTAGGAAACAAAATATTCCTAAAAATGCCAACTTTGGTTGGTTAGGAAACGAAATATTCCTAAAAATTCCAACTTGTTTGGCTAGGAAACGAAATATTCCTAAAAATGCCAACCTGTTTGGCTAGGAAACGAAATATTCCTAAAAATGTCAACCTGTTTGGCTAGGAAACAAAATATTCTCGCAAATGCCAACTTGTGTTGGTCGGAAGGTACGTACACTCTCGAAAATGCCAACTTATGTTGGTCGGGAGGTAAGATTATTCCAGAAGATGCAAAAGTTGCTAACTATGACTGGTCGGGGATAAAAACCCACCAACCATAGTTAGTCGACAAAGAAAATTTACCGATCTTGGTTGGTCGGAAACATTTAAGAGAAAAATCTACCAAGTATGGTTGGTCGGGGATAAAAACCCACTAACTGTAGTTGGTCGACAAGCATAATTTAACGACCTTAGTTGGTTGGAAAATTTTTAAACATTTTTATACTCATTACTTTATTATTAAGTGATCGAGCAATAGTATTGGTACTTATAACTTTTTAATTGTTACTGAGATGGTTGACAAACAACACAATATTGTTATCTTTTTAACAGATACGCATAAATATAAAGTGTTTGATAAATACAAGACAATAACAATCAAGATTTGCAAACAAAAATGAAAGTCTTTCATTGAATCCAAAATAAATTACATTGATAATGAAATTACAGTTACATTGATATGTATACTAACTATTACATCAAAAATTCCTATTCTACTAGTCTCTTACCCTCTGCTTTTGACACAGGTTCCTCGCCAGCAGGCGGATCATTTAAAGACAGAGGAGAATTAATGAAGTTGAGGTCCTTCAACATCCTGACATTCATCACGGATGGTCGGTCTAAGAGATGCTCGGGACGAGATACCTCGATTTGAGAATGTAAATTGTAGTCACCGAGATACTTTGAAATTAAGTTCCGAGGAATGGCCCAAGCAGGGATCCACTCCATCTCCAAATTGTATGGTGGCACAGGCAAGTCGAGCAAGCCGGGATCATGGTAATCCCACAGATAATGACCTTGTTCGAGCTTCAACACACCTAAGGCATTCAGCCAGCCTTGCTTGTAGCCCTCATTGTTGGCATTCTGGATACGATCATCCAAGTGGAATAGTGCTTCGTTGTATCCAGCCATCCAGAACTCCCTGGGCTGTTTGTGGAATTGATATGTTAGCCTTTCTAGATGCTCGTGGAGATTCTTGATGAAAATCTCCTTATTCTCCAAGACGGACTTCTGCGCAGAGAGCTGTTTTTCTAAGTCCCTAATATTCTTTGACATGTCAGACAAAGCCTGGTTCTTCGCCATTAATTGGAAAGCTTGGTTCTCTAATGCAAACTGAGTTCTCTGTTCTTCGACAAGAACCCGAGCTGCTCTTCCTCGTCCCCGAGGAGCTCTTGCTCGACCACGAGAAGATGTAGAGGTGTCTGAACTCTTCAAAGTCTCCAACTCGTTCCTCAACTTGGCATTCTCAACCTCTAAGAATGAGAATCCCTCGTCAGTCACTGGGATCAAGGCACTGGAAGTGGATGCTGCAGACTTCAATTGTGATAGCTCTTTTTGCAAGTTGTTGTTCTCTTGCTCCAGTAACTTGGCAATATGTCTTCATTCCTCTACCTCACCCTTCAAAGTTCTCTCCCTCAGATCATACCCAGCAAAAAGCTTATCGTAGCCCTTGTCAGCCATGATCAGCCTGTACTTCTTTTCGTACCCCTCATGCAACAGGGCAGTTGATTCCTTGTATTGATTCTAAAGGTCTTCGAGGGTACACTGGAGATCCTCGATCATTTCATAGTAAGCCACATTATTGGCCACTGCTCGGTCAAGTAGACACTTCAGGTACTGATATGCTTCAACAGCCTGTTCTGAAGCATCATGACCAAGGATGTCGACAACTTGTGCAACACTCAAGTCTGTGTGACCAGCCTTAAAGTACTCATTGCACTGTTGTAGCAACTTTGTATCATGGGCAGATAGCAGATCCATCCTGCCCAGAAACTAGCAGAGAAAGAAAAGCAATCATCAATAAGAAGAATAAGCAGAGTATGAATGAAAGATAGACAACAGTATGCAAAAAGTTCAAATTTTATTAGATCATAATTCAGAGTTAAATCTTCTGAGTTACATTTAAAAAAGAGAAAACAAAATAAAAAGAAACCCGAACAACACTAAACCTTTTCCTTATCTCCCAAAACCTTCTCGGGAGGCTAGGATGAAGAGGTAGGTTGCTCGGAGGGAAGAGATAGTTGCTCGGGGAGAGTAGGTGGTTACTCGGAGGAAGAAACGGCCTGCTAATTTTCCTCAGCAGAAGGATGGATGGCTAGAGCATGATCTCCCATCACCATCGAAGACTCTTCAGAGGTAGCTTCGTCCTCTTCTAATTCTTCTGGAGTTGGAGGGGGACCAGGGATATGTTTCTGGAAGAGCTCGAAGGACTCGTCGACCTTCATTTCCTGAAGGGCAGCGACCCATCCATCCCTAAAGTACTTTAAACTGCCATAGTCCACTTGAGATACCATGGCAGCCAACCCCTTATTCCACCCCTTGTCCCAGCCAGAGCTGAAGGACTTCTTCACAGCAGTTTTCCTCTTGGCCTTTTCCAAGGCAAGCTTCTCGGACAACAAGTTCTCAACAGCCTTCAATTTATTTTCTGCCTCTTCCTTCTGCCGACCTACTTCTTGAAGCTGGCCCAACCTCTCCTCGGCAGCCTTGAGTTTATTTTCCAACTCTCCTGCAGCTTTGAGCTTCTTTTCGAGCTCTTTATTTGCCTTCTCTAAGGCATTATTTTTCTTCTCCAACTCTTTGGAGGATTCAACAGCTCGAGCTTTATCCTTCTCGGTGGAGGCAAGCTTCTTCTCCCAGACAGCCTTATCAGTGGCATATGTCTGGCGAGAATCAACCAGAGATTTTTTAGCTTCCTCCAAAGCTCCCTCCACGCTGGACGAGGAGCATGAAGCTTTAATTGCCTCATCCTTCTTTAGGATTATGTTAAAGCAGCTCGTCAACTGTGAACAGAAACAGAAAGCAAGTTAGAAACAGAAATGACAAAGGAAATATGAAAAATTGAAAGTAAGAAGACTTACAGAAGCAAGATGACGAGCAGCTAGTGAGGTGACCATGTCCCGAGTAAGGTTTTCTTCAGTACCTTGTACCTCGGGAATGGTCGAGGACTTTACCAAGCTCATGGCAGAGCTCGGGGGAACGAAAGATGGAACCCCAGTTCCAGCAACTGGGGGCTGAGAAATGGTATCAGCCAAATTGACCGAGGAGCTTTTCTTCTGCCTCCTCGGGGGAACATGTACAGATTAAACCAAGAATCCTTAGTCGGTGATATCACAATCACCTCTCCAGGAGCAGCAGACCTGCTCGGAGCCACTGCGGGCTTCTCGACAACCTTGACAGGAATAGCTGAAGGAGCTGCATCAGTCTTCTTCGTCCCTTCCCTTGGGACATCAATCCTACTCCTTTTTACCTCCCCAGAACCGGAGGAAATTGTCTCAAACAGAGCAGGAGTTCTTCTTTTCTTTATCCTTTCACTTAAAGGAATATGGGATTCAGGCGATGAGCTTGTGGAAGCTGGAACTGGCTCTGATTCACTTACCACTGGACGAGCAGTGAAGGAAGTGGTGTAGCTCTTGTACTGGAGCAGATACGAAGCTGATCTAATGTGCTCGTCGGCAACACTTTGATGCAGACTCCAGATAAGTTTCAAATGCCTTATATTGACATCTGCCTCTTTGGGGCACTTTCTCTTGCTATCAACTGCAAATAAATAAACATTGTTATCAGTGGCACATTTTATCAAACACAAAAGAAGCATAATTTCAAAATAAAATGAAATAAAAATAACCTATCCCATTGCCATAAGGAGGGCATCGGGGACCCTGGTAAACCTCATCTCCAGTCAATGGAGGGTGTTGCCAATTTTTTATGACAACCCCATGTTCAAAATAATCCCTATTGGCATCAGGGAGATTAACTACTAAGGCTCTATTTAAAAATCTAGTTTTTAAATAATAAATATTTTCATTGACTGCCCATCTATAGCAGTACATGATTTCTTGAATTCCTATACGAGTTCCATGCACTTGATTTAACCTATGCACCCCATTAACTATTCTCCATGTGTTGGGGGCTATTCGTGCAGGAACAACGTCAAAATACTGACAGAATTCCAGACACAAGGAATTTGGTGGAAAAGAAAATCCACACTCGGCAAAAAAGAGACTGGGGAACCAATGTCCCTCAGCCAAATGGAAGTAATTAGAAGGCTCAGAAAGCTCTTCCAAGACAACCCAAGAGGGAATGGAGAAATCAGAATGAAATTTCTCAAGAGACTCAACAGGGTAAACCATGGTGAATAAAGAAATAAAGATGAAGGAAGAAGATCTTACAGGAAAAGAATGGATCTGCTGACAACGAACGACGGAAAAGATGAACGCACAAGAGAGTTGGAAGAGACTACGTAAAACTCAAAAGACGAAAATTTGGAAAGGTAGAAGACGATGGGAGTGTCTGTGAAGTTTAAATACCTTGCCTTGGGAAATGATGAAGTAATGATTACAAAAAAGGATGATTACGTTACCGGCGGCTAAACAGATGAAAAGTAGCGCGGGAATCAAAGCGGACAACAGCGACTAAAAAAAAGGAAAAGTGGCACGGGAATCGAAGCGGACAACAGCGGCCAAGAAGACGAAAAGTAACGCGGGAATCGAAGCACGCAAAAAAGTCCAAAAAAGTATGATTCTACGAATTGGGAATGAGAAATAAATACAAGGGAAACGCTCCTAAAAATCAGGAAGACTATTTAAAGCTACCATAATCCGAGAAAGAATGTTCCATACTCCTCAAATTTTGAACTATGAAACATTGGGGGCTTCTGTTGATACCAAAATTAATCTGCTGATATGGACCAATCATATGAAGACACGTGGCTATCTACATGGAAACAACAAACACTTCCGAGGAACCCACTCGCTCCGAGGAACAAGACTACAACGAGGAAGACTAGTTCCCCGAGGAACTCACAAGCTCCGAGGAACAATGCCTCTCCGAGGAACTCTTAAATACCGAGAAGCTTAGGCGGTCCGAGCAACTCATGGCGGTCCGAGCTGCACCTCGAAGCAGGATACCAACAGTTTAAATGCTCATTAAATGCTTATCATTTGGACGCGCACGCAAAGAGGGCATTAAATGTATTACCCTTTCATATGTATATCATTTAATGTAGTACCCTTTCACATTACAGCCTCAGGGCTATAAATACATTGTACAATCCTCATTGTAGGGGGAACCCAGACCGGAATTTCTTGAGATAACTTGTAATCGAGAATTCCCATACAAACAGCAATATCAAAATAGTGGATGTAGGCCATTCTTGTAAGGCTGAACCACTTTAAAATTCTTTGTCTCATTTATTTATCTGTGATTGAATAATTAGAGTGATCTAATTTTTTACATCAACAAAATGTGTTAATGTTTCAAAATGTTTTTTTAATACAAAAATCATTTTTAAAATTTCAAAACTGTTTTTTTTATAGTTTTTTTTCTTTTTAATTTTAATAGTTTCTATTTAAAAAGGGAAATTAAATAAAATTAGAAAAAGTTTTTTCTTTTTACAATTAAACAGTTTTTTCCACTCAAATTTTAGTTTAGTGTTATTATATTTAAACAAGTTTTAGAGGAAAAACACGTATTTTCTTTTTATTTTTTTAATCAAAAAGAGTTTTAAAAATGTTTTTATAAAATATACATTATAAAAAAATTCATTTAAAAATTTTTGAAACTGTTTTTTATATAGTCTTTTCATTCTTTTTTATTTTATTTTTTTAATTTATATTTAAAAATGGAAATTAAAAAAAATAGAAAACAATTTTTCCCTTTTTACTTATAAACTATTTTTTTCAAACAGTTTTTAACTAAGCGCTTTTGTACTAAAATAATTTTAGAAAAAGACATCCTGTTAAGAAAATAGGTATAAAAATGTCTTTATTTTTTTTAATAAAAGACACTTAACAAAAAAATGCCTTTTATAAGAAAAAAAATATAAAAGAAAAATTATAATGTAGTCGTGTTTGTATTTGGTAAAAAAAAAGATTTGTGTTGTGTTCACTGTTTGACTTTCTGTGAGTCGCATCCTTTTTTTTATATATATATTTTCACAAAACATAAATACAACAATCGATCTGAGTATCCCAAAGGCGCGTTTGTTATTTATTTGGCAAAAAAGTGCAAAGAAATGACTATGCTTTGATTATGTTTTAAATTTTGTAAAAATTTGAAGGGCCCCGATAACATGTGTCCTAAAGGAACACATTAAGAACCCCCAAATAGTAAGGAGAGAGTTCCGACATATATGTAATAGGGTACAAATACATTTAGAGCTTTCATACTTAATATTTTAAAGCTCAAAACATGTGCCCTAAGGGCACGTATTATCATTTTTCAAAAAAAAAATAGAAAAACATAAAAACTCTCTCTGTAAACTTTCTTCTCCATCTAGCTTTTCTAAACCTTTGTAAAACCAATCCATGTCAAATCAAATCACCTTCGCTCATGAGAGCATCCACAATGGTGGATGCTCTGTAAGGTAAGTTTACAAATTCTAAAGCCCCAGTTTACCTTTCATGAGTCAATATGCTTAGAGTGGTGAACATTGAAAAATTTGCAACTCAATTTCCTACGAACTGCTTTTGTTTGTATGAATTAAAAAATCATTTCTCACGAACAACATTTGTTTGTAGGAAATGATACGGACAAATGTTGTTCGTAAGAACTCAAATATATAATAAAAATAATTATATATATTTTGTACGAACTTCATTTGTTCATAGGTACGAACAAATGAAGTTCGTATGAACCATTTGCAAATTCAGTAGCAATTCAGCAACTTTACCAAATGACTATTATTTCTCCTGCGAAATTTGCTGCTTACATTACACGACTCCAGATCATCCGATTTGCAAAGTTACTATTTCTTCCGTCTTCTAGCATCCCCATTGTGGATGCTCTGAAGAGATGTTATAGGGTTCGTTTTCCACCATGTGATAGTTTTGCTAAAGACTTCGTAGGGGGGAAATGGCAAATTATTAGAAGAACAAATTCCATGGGGAGGGGAGTTAATGATGAGAATCAGGCCAAATTTCAATTGTCAATAGCGGTGAATCATAATTTCGGGGAGAATAGTGGATGTACTATCATGAGTAAATAAGAGTGATGCTATAAAATTATCTTTTCGAGAATTACAGATCTTGGAAAATTCTAATGGTCATAGCACTGCTTAGAAGAGGACGTTTGAAGAAAATGCTATATATGTATGGGGATTTTGAAGTTGAATGGAGATAATATAGGTGTTGGATCTAATCTAAATGACTATAAGAGCCAATTTCCAGATATAAACATTAATATGGAGATACAAGACAATTTCGCTGGAATTTTGGAAAATGACAAAGGTATAGAGTATAGAAGACAAAAACTTGGGCTAATGTAACTGCTCCCAATAGAGACAAGTTAGCTAGTAATAAACTTTAATTCATTCCATCTAGAAATGATGAGGAAGGAAGAAATTATGTGAATATTGATTTTGATGAGGTGAAGAATGAAGTTGATAGATGGAGAAATGCAACTGCGCTCTATGTATTAGGAACTAAAGTGTCACTTGGTGCTATGAAGGGGTGTGTGATGAGGAGATGAAACAAATTTGGGAGATCTTATGTATTTTTATTAAAAATATGGGGTGTTTATCATTACTTTTGATGATAATGAAGCACATTAATAAGTTATGGGGATGAATCCATGGTCTTTTGACAATAGACCTTTGATTGTGAAAACTTGGAGTACAAAAGTTAGTTTGGAGAAGGAAGGCCTTGCTTTATTATCAATTTAGATTAGGTTCCTCGCCTAAAACTTCGTATGTGGTTAGATTCTGTTTAAGTAAGATAGAAAGTCTTGTTGGGAAACCTCTTTTCATTGATAGGATGATAACTTAAAGAGGAAGACTAACATATGCTAAAATTTATGTTGATGTTGGGCTAAATTGTGAGCTTCCTGATGCTATTCCTATATATTTCCCTAATGGTACTATGGTGAGGCAAGTAATTGAGTATGTATGGACCCCAACTAAATGTAATATTTGCTAAGTATTCAGTCATAGAGAGGAGAATTTTTCAATGGCTAAAAAACTTATCCAGGTGTGGAGGAAAGTTGAAGAACCTAATGGTAGTTAGAAAGTTGATATTGCTGTTCCTACCAACAATGGAGAGGTTAAACATGGTTTTTTAAATGAGATAAATGAGAATAATTTTGAAGAATATGTGATTCTTACTAATAACTTTGAGATGCTTAATGAAGAGGAAGAAGAAGAGGAAATGAAGGAGGAAGTATAATTGAGGGAATTAATTTGCAAAATATACAAATGTAAGCTAGAATTGACGTTGTAAATAAATTTAACATCTTGCGGATTGAAGAAGATACAAAGGTAATTGTAGGTGCTTCTATAGATGTCTTGGGGGATATCGAGAAAGGCAAAGGGAAAATGGAGGAAAAATTAAAGTCACCTAGGTGAAAGAAGTATTTCTATCCGAATAAAAAAGGATAAAGTTTAAGTGGAGCTTCCAGGTATCGCTGATCATACCCCTTTAACTATTTCTATTCGAATAAAAAAAGATACAGTTAATAAATATGTTAATTTCTTTGACTTTTCGATGAAACGTCACTGTTTTGAAGATAATTAAAACAAGGACTGAGATACTTAGTTAGAGGGCAACCCTACATTTACTGTTCCTAGAAGACTCAAGTTACTGAAGGACGAATTTTAAAATTTGAGTAAGAAATGGTATTCTAATATATCCTTTAGAATTAATGCTAAAAACTTGATCTTAATGAAATTTAATAAGATTAATTATAAAAAGTGGGGATGACGACCTTATTCAGGCTAAAAGGACTTGCCAATTGGAATATCTTGAGCTCAAAACTTTACACGAAGACTTTTATATGTAAAAAGATAGAATTCGATGGTTGGAGTTAGGAGATGAAAACACCTATTACTTCAACAAGAGGGTCAATAGTCATACAAGAAGCCATATGATTCTTTCATTCAAAGATGAGGAAGGTAACAACTACATTGGTCAACAAGTTATTCAATTTGAAGTTATGAGATTTTTGTCTAAGTTGCTTAGATCTAATAATAGTAATGTTTATGATAGAGGGATAAGACTTAGGAATATAAGACAAATATGGTTGGATGATAGCCAATAAAGAATTATTCAAAGTCCAATTACTATTAAGGAGGTTAAGGAGGCATAACTTCATATAAATCCCCAAAAAGCATAAGAGCTAGATGGTTATAATGATAGATTTTTTCAGAAAAATTGGGACATGTTGGGTAAAGATCTTACAAAATTTGTTTCGTCATTTTTTAAAAGTGGGAAAATCTTGAGAGAATGGAATAGTACTACTATATGTCTTGTGTCCAAAGTTCCTAATCCTTATACTAATAAAGAATTTAGTCATATCTCTTGCTGCAACTCTAATTATAAGATCATACCTAAGGTGATTGTTAGAAGACTCGGAGGGATTATTCCTAATCTTATTAATAATAGGCAATCTTGTCCTTATTAAAGGAAGGAATATAATATACTTTTAATGCAAGAAATTATAAATGGCCATCATAAAAATTCTGGTTCCCCCAAATGTGCTATGAAGATTGATCTTATGAAAGATTATAATTATATTAAGTGGAGTTTTATTAAGGTAGTTTTGGAGGTTATAGAATTCTATGGTATTGTGATTAAATGGATTTTGGAATGTGTGGAAACTACTAGCTATGTTGTCAAAATTAATGGTGGAGTTAATGACATTTTTAAAAGGACTAATGTTGTTAGACAAGGGGGTCCTTTGTTTCCTTAATTGTTCTTATTGGTTATGGAGGATTTTTCTTGACTTTTAGATGATGAGGATAGTACGGATGAATTTTCTTTTCATATCTTATGTTATGTTTGTTGATGATCTCCTTATAGTGGATAAAACTAATAAGAAATCCTTTAGAGTTATTGATGATATTTTAAAAAAATTCATAGTTTATCTGGGTTGGGTCCTAGAAAAGCTAAATGTGAGACATTTTTTTTACTAGCATTGACTATGATTATGAAATTAGATTAAGCAATTTGATAGGTATGAGGGTTAGCTGTCTGTCTATGAAATATTTGGTAATTTTTACTAAACTCAAGCCTTATGATTGTAAAATCTGAGCAGAAAAATTAATGTATAAAGTGAGGAACAAACGTACTATATGTTTATCTTATGCTGGAAGAGTTCAACTTGCTATTTTTAATTTAAAAAGCATTAATGTTTATTGGATTAATATTTTTATTATTCCTAAGAGAATTATAAAGGATATTGATTTAATTCTTAGAAGATTCGTTTGAGTATGTATGGACATGGGGAAGTCTGGTGTTAAAGCGTCATGAGAAGATGCGTATTAACCTTTAGAGGAAAGGGGTCTTGGTATTTAGAATTTGCTTATTTGGAACAGAGCAAGCATGCTTAGCCATATATGGGATTTGTTCAGTAAAAAAGGATTATATGTGGATTAAAAGGATTCAATCAGTCATGATAAAAAATGAAACACTTGGGACATTGAAGTTAAGTAGTAATTTTACTTAGATATGGAGTAGATTATGGACACTCGGATATGAAGAAAATAAATTTACAAAATATCATATTACGAAGGGGGACAAAATATTTTTTTAATGATAATTGGCATGATTAAGGTCCTCTTATTGATTACTATGGGAAGAATAATCTATGATGCTTTTAGTAGGGATATTTCTAGAGCCCCTGATTTGATTAGAGATGGATAGGTGTTCCCTCAACTTATTTCAAATGATCTAGTTGATTTAGCTATTACTCCTATTAAGCCTCAGGTTGATGTTGATGCTTGGGTTGCTTGGGAGATTTCTAGAAATGAAGTTGATAATTGCAATGATACCTACAATTCTACGAGGAGTAAGAAAAAAAATGGAATGGTGTGATTTGATTTGGTTTCATAAGAAAGACTTCCTAAATATGCTTTGTTACTCCGGGTATCTTGTCTTATTAATCTATGGAAAAAAGGAACGGGGCAATATTGATAGTGATATATGTGTGCTTTGTAATGATAAAGTTGAAGACATAAACCATTCATATATTGAATGTCTTTTATCTAGTCCAATTATGAGGAAAATTGTAGCTTATAATGGTAGTTGCAGAGATATTAGAAATTTTGAAGAGGAAATAAAATTGTTCTCTAACAAAAAGAAGTCCTTTGCAAGTAATATTAGCAAACTTTCTTTGTCTATTACTGTGTATTGTATTTAAAAGGAAGTAAATGAAAGGATTTTGAATGGGAAGTGTAAAGAAATAAATTGTGTGGTGTTAAAAATTAAATATATGACTAAAAAAATTATACGCAGATGGATGAAAATAAAAAAGAAAGAAAGAAAATTACGAATTAGTTCGAAGATGGGACATTACAGAATCTATATTAAAAATATAGCAAGTTATACTAAAGATTGGGATGATTTGATGAGTTTGGCCTCTGATCTTTTAGATCTGGGCTTGTTGTTGGTTGTCTCCTCTACATGGCTAAGCTTACTTGTGGCTTGCTTTGTTCGAAAATTGGACTTAAGTTGGAATTAAAAAGTTGTCCAGAGTTTTCTGGACAAAATTTTGAGCAACTTTGAGCTCAAATTTAAGTGGGACCCATACTACGATAATTGTGGGACCATATACGAACGCGTTCTCCTCCGCAAGGAGATAAAGGTAGTATATTCATATGTCCAATTTTAATAAGTTATGAATGATAAATATGTCTCCAAAGTGACTCACAAAGCAATGAAAGTTAATGAATTGGGTATGTTTTAACTCTTGTCCCACATTGAAAGAGTAGTGAAAAGTTGATGAGTTAATAACACCCCAAGTATGGACTAAGGCTTGGATGCCTTGGGGTATCCCAACTCTTTGAAGGGGAGATGGCCTACAGTATGCATGTGTTGGGCTTGTCCCAAAAGCCCACACGCGCGCGCCATCCATATTTTGGTCCGTTTTATTTTAACTTTCTGGGCTATAATTGTTAATTAATTAATAATTAATTACGAAATTAATTAATAATTAATTAACTATTTGTCATTTAATTTCCAAGGGGTCAACAGTTAACGAAATTAACTATTTTCACAGTTAAATTCTGTTTTAACTGTTCCCAACAGTCAAAACGTTTGATATAAATTAAACCTTCCCCCTACAGTTTTTTACTACTAAAAAATTGCCCTCCCATAATTCCGAAATTATGCAACATCTTTTTCGAGAAAATAATCCCTATATTACTACTACTGCATACATATCATACATATTATCTCTTTGGTCTAGTTGAGTATGAAACACAGAATTGTGTTCGAAGAAATTAATCATAGTTGTGCTACTTGATTAATTTGAAAATTCGTTCTATCTTGGGAGACAATTATTCGTTACCTTTAGCACGCTGTGGAGGGAATAAATTTGTCTTAAGGAGACTGTTCTAAATAGGGCTCGGATTATTTCTTCTCTATTCTAAAATTATTTCTGCAAATTCAAGTAAGTGTTAATTTTCTGTAATTTCGTTTTATTTCTGTAATTATATTAATTATTCATAATTCTGTACATTTGAAATTAATAAATAGTAGACATAACAATCTTAAGACAAATTTATTGTTCTACTGTTTTGTAGTTTACAAAAATTTATTTATTACAGAAATTTATTCATATAATTAAATTTGTTCTGATAAAAATATTGAATTAAAATATTATTTTATTACAGAAATTTAGTAAAACAGTTTTCGTACAGAAATTAATTTCTTCACTGTTTATATATTCTGTTTTAAAAAAAATTATTTGTAAATTTTATTGTTAAGTCTGTTTATATAAATTTTTTTGATCTTAAAATTATAATTCTGTTTTGTACGAAATTCTTTTTATTATTAAAAATAGTGTGACACAGATTTTATTTTGTATAAACTTCTGTTTATATTATAGTTCAATTCTGAATATTATTTAAAATTATTTTGGAATTCATTTATTGTGAATTATATTTGGAGGAAATTGGTGCACAGAATTTTGTATTATGTTTTGATTAATTCATTTATATATGAATTTTATCCTTGATAAAAATTCTATTTTTGTAACAGAAATGGAATAGCTAAGTACAAACACTATTCCTGCTAATGTGACTGTCACTAACACAAATGTGACTGCACCCGTATCTATGCCACACGGGGAGAAACCGAAAAAGTTCAATAGGGCTGACTTCAAATGTTGACAAGGAAAAATGTATTTTTATCTCACTACCTGCCAATTGGGTAGGTTTATCTATGAAAATTGTCCCTCTATTCAAGAGGGAGATGACTCTGAAAAGGTTGCTGCTGTTGATGCTTGAAAGCACTCGGACTACCTATGCCGGAATTATATTCTGGCCTACTTGGACAAGACATTGTATCATGTCAACAGCATGATCAAGACATCCATGGAATTGTGAAATTCTTTGGAAAAGAAGTATAAAACTGAAGATGCTGGGATGAAGAAATTTATCGTCTGGCATTTTCTGGACTTCAAAATGATTGACTCTAAACCAGTGATCTCGCAAGTGCAAGAACTCCAAGTGATCCTCCACGACATTCATGATGAAGGAATGTCACTTAGTGAAACTTTCCAAGTTGCTGCAATTGTTGAAAATTTTTCACCATCTTGGACTTTATTAAAAAATTATCTCAGGCACAAGCGAAAGGAGATGAATGTGGAGGAGTTGGTGGTCAGACTGAGAATAAAAAAAGATAACCGTGAGTCTCAAAAGAAAAGTGGGAAGAATTCAATGGAATCTAAAGTCCATGTTGTTGAAGGTCCTAAGAATAACAAGCGAAAGTATGATGGGGAAGGTACTTCTAAACAGAACAAGAAGAAGTTCAAAGGAAAATGCTACAACTGTGGTAAACCTGGACACCGCTCTAGCGAGTGTCGTAAGCCTAAGAAGCAAAATCAGAATAATCCTCAAGCAAATGTAACCGAGGGTGAAAATATCACCAATGACTTGGCGGATATGAATCTTTTTGTCATGGTCTCTGAATGTAACTTGGTTGGAAATACCAAGGAATGGTGGGTGGACACTGGGGCCACACGACACATTTGTGCAAACAAATGGATGTTTTCTACCTATAAGCCTTTGGAAAATGAGGAGACCCTCGTTATGGGGAATTCTTACACTTCTAAGGTGGTGGGACAAGGAAAGATTGCTCTAAAAATGACTTTTGGAAATGAACTTACTCTCAACAATGTTCTTCACGTGCCTGATATCTGAAAGAATCTTATTTTTGGATCTCTCCTGACTAAAAATGGTTTCAAGCTTGTGTTTGTGACTGATCGCTTCGTGTTGTCAAAGAATAACATGTATGTAGGAAAGGGCTACCTAAATGAGGGTCTCTTTAAAATAAATGTTCTTACTGTAACCCCAAAAATATCTGTTTCAATGAATGAAATTACAAGTTCTTCTTACTTGATTGAGTCATCTAATATTTGGCATGCTAGATTAGGACATGTTAATTTTGATACATTGTGTATATTAATTAACTTGGATTTTTTTGCCAAAATTTAATATCGATAAAAATCATAAATGTGAAATTTGTGTGGAATCTAAATTAGCTAGATTACCTTTCCATTCTGTTAAAAGGATAACTGAACCTTTAGATTTAATTCACACTGATATTTGTGATTTAAAATTTGTTCAAACTAGAGGTGGGAAAAAGTATTTTATTACTTTTATTGACGTTTGCACAAAATATTGCTATATATATTTATTACATAGTAAAGATGAGGCTATTAATGTATTTAAACAATATAAGAATGAAGTTGATAATCAATTAACCAAAACGATAAAGGCTATTAGGAGTGATAGAGGAGGTGAATATGAATATCCACTTGAGGAATTTTGTTCTGAAAATAGAATTATTCATCAAACTACCGCTCCTTAGTCTCCTCAATCGAATGGTGTTGTTGAACGCAAAAACCGTACTTTGAAAGAGATGAACTCAATGTTATGAAGTTCAGGAGCTCCACAAAACTTGTGGGTGGAAGCCTTACTTTCTGCTAATTACATTCTCAATAAAGTAATTCACAAGAAGACTCAAAAGACACCTTATGAATTATGGAAAGTGACGCGACTAAGAATTTGTCTCAAAAGTGTGTTTTCTCTAGGCTCAAGTGCAAGCCTGTCGCGTTAGTAATAATCCGATAAATCGGGATCATATCCACAGGGATCAATAATCGGTATTTGTAAAGGAGAAGTTATTAAATCTTGAAATGATTCCTCAAAAGAATAAGAAAAGATGATTAATGATTGGGAAATTTCTAGTGAAATAAAAAATGTTTCCAAGAAAAATAAACTAAAATTTGTGAAGAAATTAGATTGAAAAATGAGAGAAAATAGGGTAGGGTACAATCCCTCAAACCTTAACAAATTACCATGTAAAATACTAGAATTGAAAATTAAAATTCTTGACTAAATCCAGCCTTTATAAATCCTAAGTATTACATATATGAAGGATCTATCCCTGATCATATGAAATCAAAGGTAAATATAAAGCGGTGAATGGACAATTACACTCGCAAAGCGTGCTTAAACATCTCAAGTACCTATGGCAAGAGAGATTAAAAGATTGACTATGTGTGTGTAATTTTCATTCACCATTTAGTCGGAATTTAATTTACCCTATATTTTCTATTCATGTAATTTGCTTCGGAGTGAGTTCATGTACCCCAGCCCTTAAGAATTTAGCTATACATGATTTGATTAAAGAACAACTTCATACACAAAATTATAGGTCTAACAATTATTGAAAATAATTTGCAAAACAATTGAAATTTGACTAACATAAATACCAACTAAGAGAAAGAAATTGTTATACTTAATTTCAGCAACCGAAAAAGACTTGAATCCAGAAATTGTAATCACTCTTACAAATTAGGGTTTATGAAAACTCCTATGAAAATTTCCTACTTATGAATTTCTCTCTCTGAAATTGACCTAAAATCCTCTCTAGAAAAACCTTCTTTAGAATGAGGTAGGGCATCGTCTTTTATAGCTCCAAGTTCTACGAATTTGACAGCCAGGGATGCTTGTGGCACAAGATTTTACCAGCTACGCACATCAAAATCTTCACAATAAATGCCAGGATTTCGCATGACCGGACCGGTCCGGATATCCCTCGGATCGGTCCGTCTTTCAGCCACCGGATCGGTTCTTTTTTTATTCTACCGGATCGATCCGGTCCCCACCGGATCGGTTCTGTTGTCATCGGTTCGGTATCCATCCGGGGTCTACTGGACTTGGATCATTTCGGATCGGTTCGGTACCTACCGGATCGGTCCGATTTTCTTCCTTGTTGACTTTTCTCTATCCTCTTTGACTGGCCATAACTTTTGATCTCAAGCTTCGATTTGAGTGTCGTTTCTTCCGATGCTCTTGTGAAATCAAGCACTTCAACTTCCCTTTAGATGTCGAGTTCGAATTCTGGATAGAAATTTACTCTTTTGCCCTTTGACTTTTCTTCCTTTCATCATTTCCTTTCTTACGGTTTCTTTCTCTCTTTTCTTGCACTAAATTCCTGTAAAATCCATCAGAAATACACGAAACTCGGGGGAATTGTTAGAAACAATCAATGGCAATGATATGGAATAAAAATGATTCAATTACCTTGTTCGAGATATCAAAATCACTAACTTAAGGGGCTAAATTCCGAAGAATTTATGCTTGGTCAAATATAAGCGTTCTTAAACATCTCAAGTACCTAGGGCAAGAGAGATTAAAAGATTGACTATGCCAGTGTAATTGTCCATTCACCGCTTTATATTAACCTTTGATTTCATATGATGAGGGCTAGATCCTTCATATATGTAATACTTAGGATTTATAAAGGCTGGATTTAATCAAGAATTTTAATTTTCAATTCTAGTATTCTACACGGTAATTTGTTAAGGTTTGAGGGATTGTACCCTATCCTATTTTCTCTCATTTGTCAATCTAATTTCTTCACAAATTTTAGTTTATTTTTCTTGGAAACATTTTTTATTTCACTAGAAATTTCCCAATCATTAATCATCTTTTCTTATTCTTTTGAGGAATCATTTCAAGATTTAATAACTTCTCCTATACAAATACCGATCATTGATCCCTGTGGATACGATCCCGATTTATCGAATTATTACTAACGCGACAGGCTTGCACTTGAGCCTAGAGAAAACGCACTTTTAAGACAAATTCTTAGTCGCGTCAGAAAGGTCGAAGACCTTCCTATAAATATTTACGAGTGTGGGGGTGCTTAGCCAAAGTGATGGTTCCTAAACCTAAAAAGGTAAGAATAGGGCCAAAAATCGTGGATTGTGTATTCATCGGTTATGCTACTAATAGCAGTGCATATCGATTTCTAGTTTGTAAATCTGAGATTTCGTATATTCATGTAAATACGGTTATTGAATCAAGGGACGCTTCATTTTTTGAAAATGAATTCCCGTATAACATGACCCGAGAATCTGGTCCTTCTAAAAGGACAAATCAAGCTACTACAAGTGGTACTCATCAACCTATTGAACCAATAGAGGATGAACCAAGACGTAGTAAAAGAGCAAAAATCTCGACTACTTTCGATCTGAATTTTCTAACATATTTGTTAGAAAATGAACCTCAATCGTACAAAG
This sequence comes from Sambucus nigra, assembly GCA_949130495.1. Taxonomy (NCBI): domain Eukaryota; kingdom Viridiplantae; phylum Streptophyta; class Magnoliopsida; order Dipsacales; family Adoxaceae; genus Sambucus; species Sambucus nigra. The sequence goes on from OX422213.1 coordinate 323,350,993, forward strand.
ATGCCATATTCTTACCCGATACTTCAAATTGGAAAGAAGCAATTAATAGTGAAATGTAACACCCCGCCCGCCCGGGGAGAGCGAACGGAGCGCTAATGCGATAAAATAAATCCAAATCCACAAGTAAAAAGGTATAGAGCATCTAAATAAACCCACAATAATATAAATCCACTAATCTCAATCTCTTCAATTACAACAAGTCTCTCGAATTAAAATTACAACTATCTAACTCGAAAATAAAATACAAATCTCCAAAGCTCTATACATCGAAATAATACAAATCTTTCACAAATAATCCTCGCTAAAATCAATCTCCATAGCGCCCCAAAATCCGCGCTAACCTACCACTAAAAGAAAATGTGGGGAAGTATACAATACGACAAGAAAGATGCTCAACAAATATAGGTTAGCGATGAATAAAGCGTAACAACACGAGTACGAATATTCAAATCAAAATGCAAATCTCAAAGCATTTATCAATATAATTTCTCAACAACACTTTAACCGGGTCACTAGGCCTAACCACATCCGTATATGCTTTATCAAGCCATAGCCCGAGAAACAGGAATTTTGGCGGGTGCCCAACATCCATGCCATATTAAAATCTCATGACAACGTTCTCATCAACAATATAATGATACCACATGAATCAAAATAATTTCAACAATTATTTTCCATATTTCAATGAATTTATCAATTCAAATATGAGTTCAATTAACAAGAATTCAAGAGAATGACAGTCGCGAGATTTAAGGAGCGTATTGTGTAAAACCCCATACCTCAAACCATGATGAGAAACCAACGATCACATCCTCAAGATCAACACAAAAGATCTACAAAAGCCCCTCCAATAACCTCCAACAAAATATCCCCAAGAACACCTCTAATCTAAGGTTGGAACTCACAAATCTCAAGGGCCAATGTGTATATAAAAAGAAGAGGAATATAAAATATATTTGCTGCCAAAAATTGTGCCAAAAGTATGTTAAAAGAGTTGCCCACGACTTCCTTTTATAATGCAAAGAAATGAAGAGTTGGAATCCAAAAGACTCCTTTAAATAAGGCAAAGAAATGAAGAGTTAGAAGTCAAAACAACTCTTGAAAATTACTTAATGTTAGCCGACTTAGAATTCCAAGAGTTAAAAATATTTAAAAATCATTTTAAAATCCGTTTTAACCCCGTTTTCGAAACCGTTTGAAATTCTCGCCTTTAAAAATAATAACCCACATATTTGAGCAATAAAAATAATTTTACCAAAAACTTTATTTTCCTCCATTTTCCAGAAATTAATTAAAATAGCCCAAAATTACGCGAGTTATTAGATGAAATTGAATCCATATTACAAAATCATACATGGAAACTAGTGGATCTTCCACCAGGTTCAAAACCGTTAGGTTATAAATGGATCTTCAAAAAGAAGTTGAAGGCCGATGGATCAATTGATAAATATAAAGCTAGACTTGTAGCTAAAGGCTATAGGCAAAAGGAAGGGTTTGATTAGTTCGACATATATTCACCGGTAACAAGAATAACATCCATTCGGATGTTAATAGAAATAGCTGCTATTAATGGACTTAAAATACATCAAATGGATGTAAAAACCACATTCTTAAACGGTGAACTAGACGAGAAAATTTATATTGAGCATCCTGAAGGGTTCAAGGCTCCCAGATAAGAAGAAAAAGTATGTAAGCTTGTTAAATCAATTTACGAATTAAAACAAGCACCTAAACAATGGCATGAAAAATTTGATAATGCAATGTTACCAAATGGTTTTAAAATTAATGAATGCGATAAATGTGTTTACTTTAAATACATTCAAAATGGATATGTTATTGTATGCCTCTATGTTGATGATATTCTTATAATGGGTAGTAACCTAGAAATTGTCAAAACTACAAAAAAAAATGTTGAGTAGTCGATTTGACCTGAAAGATATGGGTATCACCGATGTTATATTAGGAATTAAAATTTCTAAAACATCGAATGGACTTATATTATCTCAATCTCATTACATAGAGAAAGTACTTGAAAAATTCAAGAAGTATGATATCAGTCCTACCAAGACACCTGTAGATGTAAATTTACATCTAGCAAGAAATAATGGTGAAAGCATATCTCAATTAGAGCACTCTTGCATTATCGACAGATTAATGTATATCAAGAACTGTACACGACCGAGCATAGCATACTCAATAAGTAAGCTAAGTCGATTTACGAGTAATCCAGGGAGAGATCACTGGAAGGCAATATTAAGAGTTTTGGGTTATTTGAAATATACTCAAAACTATGAACAACACTACTCAAAATATCCAGTTGTTCTTGAAGGACATTGTGATGCAAATTGGATATCTAATACAAAAGAGTCTAAGTCTACGAGTGGGTATGTGTTTACCCTTGGAGGTGCAGTCGTATCTTGGAAATCCTCAAAATAAACGTGCATTGCTAGATCGACAATGGAATCCGAATTCATTGCACTAGATAAAACTGGAGAAGAAGCTGAATGGATTCGAAATTTCTTAGAGGATGTTCCAAATTGGTCTAAACCTGTGACCGCAATATGTATACATTGCGATAGCCAATCAGCGATTGGAAGGGCACATAATCACATGTATAACGGAAAGTCACGACATATTCATCGTCGACACAATACCGTTAGATAACTTCTCTCAAATGGAATTATCTTAGTTGACTATGTAAAGTCAAAAGATAATATATCTGATCCACTAACGAAAGGTTTAAACCGAGAGCAAGTTGAAAGATCATCGAGAGGAATGAGTCTAAAGCCTATAAATAAATAAGAATCAACATAGTGGCAACCCAAGCTAGTTGACTAGAGATCCCAAGATCTAAGTTCGATAGGCAAAACGAACTACGTTGTATTCAGTAAGCACTGGAGGATATTTAATCCTATCCATTCCAAAGATGAGACAGTACACATCTGCCACGAAATTAGGATAAGTTATGCTTTTAATGACATATATATCTTAGTATGTCTAAGTGGGGTATTGCAGGATAGTCTTTATAGAAGTCACCTACGTGAGTAAGAAGGGGGCCACTTCTATGAGAATAATGAAAGGCATATTCTCTAAAATACTCATGGAATTAAGTGGTGTTCATGGCCAAAATGAACAAAAACGTGAAAATAATTGTTGTGTGAATACTGTTGTCTAGGTTTACATAAACGGTTGACGATTCAAGGACGTGAAGTCTACTGATTAACTAAGTAAATCCGATAGTATATCACTAAGGAAAGTCTAAGGCCACTAGGATACTTCTCCCGATGTAATAAGTCTTCAGTTTTACTCAACCTGTGTCTGCATCTGCATTAGCATCTGTTCTTTTTTATTTATAGAGATATATCATTCATGTGAGGGATTGTTGGAAAATTGGACTTAAGTTGGAATTAAAAAGTTGTCCAGAGTTTTTTGAACAGAATTTTGAGCAACTTTGAGCTCAAATTTAGGTGGGACCCACACTACGATAATTGTGGGACCATATACTAACGCGTTCTCCTCCGCAAGGAGATAAACGTAGTATATTCATATGTCCAATTTCAATAAGTTATGAATGATAAATATGTCTCTAAAGTGACTCACAAATCAATGAAAGTTAATGAATTGGGTATGTTTTAACTCTTGTCCCACATTGGAAGAGTAGTGAAAAGTTGATGAGTTAATAATACCCCAAGTCTGGAATAAGGCTTGGATGCCTTGGGGTATCCCAACTCTTTGAAGGGGAGATGACCTACACTATGCATGTGTTGGTCTTGGCCCAAAAGCCCACACGCGCATCGTCCATCCGACCGGCCGACTCGGTTCGAGCTTGGGCGGTCCGTTTTATTTTAACTTTCTGGGATTTAATTATTAATTAATTATGAAATTAATTAACTATTTTGACAGTTAAATTCGGTTTTGACTGTTCCCAACAGTTAAAACGTTTGCTATAAATTAAACCTCCCCCTATAGTCTTTGACTACTGAAAAATTTCCCTCCCATAATTCCAAAATTATGCAACATCTTTTCCCAGAAAATAATCCCTCTATTGCTGCTACTGCATACATCTCATACATATTATCTCTTTGGTATTGTTGAGTATAAAACACAGAATTGTGTTCGAAGAAATTAATCATAGTTGTGCTACTTGATTAATTCGGAAATCAGTTCTATCTTGGGAGACAATTATTCATTACCTTTATCACGCTGTGGAGAGAATAAATTTGTCTTAAGGAGACTGTTCTAAACAGGGCTCGAATTATTTCTTCTCTATTCTAAAATTATTTTTGCAAATTCAAGTAAGTGTTAATTTTCTGTAATTTCATTTTATTTCTGTAATTATATTAATTATTCATAATTCTGTACATTTGTAATTAATAAATAGTAGACATAACATGATTTTCCCTTTCGTGGAGTGATTGATGGTGGTCTTTACTCCTTATTCCTTTGATTGATCCAAATATGTTGATTGTTGATATTTTCTTCATTTGTAAGTGTGCATAAGGCTTAGTTTGTCCTTGGAGGGTGTTCTTAATGTTTGTCCATCTCCTTCTCAGGGTTGGATGTTTTGATTTGTGTTCGATTCTATGGTTAACTTATTCTACAAGTGATTTAATGGGCTTGGTGGTTATTTTTTTTTGTGGTTATTTGTGATTGTTAGGATTTCTATGTGGAGATGTTATTTTTTAGATGATTAAACAATAACTAACGACAATGAAAATTTAATGTTAAATTAGTACAAAAAATATTAGTTGATTTTACATTTGTTTAAATTAACATAAATAAGAACTAGTCATTTTAAAAAAATAACTCATTCATTTGGGAACTCGAAATCTCTTTCTTGGGACAACTTTGCCCCCTCGTTTTCCAGTTCAACCTCCCACTTGTCGAGGATAACCCTTTCCCATCCTCCCAGTACATGCGTGTATGGCGATCCATGTTGGAATAGTCGTTGTTCACTATATCTTCTGTAATACCCCATATTTTTTCATATTTGAGATTTAATTAATTCGATAATTAAATTATTTTACTTTAAATTACGTAAGAGAAGTAATTTAATTGAATATAGTAATAATGTGACTATTAAATATTAATCGAGAGTGAGATAATGATTAATATCGCGAATTATATTTACTAAGAGAATAGTAAATTGTTAATGATTAGAAATTACGTCATAGCGATTGATATGGGCATAATTGGAATTTATCTCAACCAGAATTCACGTGTAGACTGACTTAGTGTTAAGATGGGATATTTATTTAGTGTGACTCGTATGATGATTTCGAGGTCACAGTTGAGTCCGGAAGGGTCGAATTAGTCAAAACAGTATACACAGGGATGTCGATTGAGCCACGGGTCGATTTTAAGCGAAGCCGGGACAATACGAGGGTCTTTTGGTCAATTTACATTATGGGGTTTAAAGAACCACAAATTTTAGAACTCTTCATCAGCTTATAAGGATTGGGGCCATTAAAGACCAATCTTGGAGTTTATAGAAGGGTTCTTGAGAAATTCAAAGGAGTCTTGCACCACAAACACTTGGAATGAAGATTGAAGGAGAAAAACAATCAACTTAACTGTAAAACCTAGGGTTTTTGAGGATTAGATGATTAAATCCATTGTTGAATGTTATTTGTAATGTTTTGATGCATAAATTACGTTCGAAACTATCATAATACATGTGAGAAGGATTTGAGACAATTGGTTTGGAGTTAGGTGGAGAAACATGGAAGTTATAGGTGTATTAATGGTGAAAAACACATTTGCCAAATGAAGAAGATGAAGTTCAGAGGGACGAATCGATTCGGATTAGAGGTGAACCGGTTCGGTTCCCCGTAAAATGAAAATTCTCCCTTTTTACCTAGAATTCCCAAATTTTAATTGGAAAAACTTTTCGTAGATTGTTAGAATATAATGAGGGATCTATTATATTGTAGTAGGCCATGATAGGGTTATGGGATTTTAGTTATATCGAGAGAATTAAGACGATGATTAAACGAGATTAAACGACAAAGTAATTAATTCGAGAGAATAAGAATGTAATTACATGAAAGCGTGAGTGAGCTTATGGAATGAACCAGTAGGGTAAGGAAGACTTAGCTAATAAAATCATAAAGGGGTAACTAGGGCCCTTAGAGTAGAGATTAATACTCAATTAAATACGATACTGAGAAAAGTCTTAACTTGATAGTACGGTGAGTATTCGAGTGTTATATACTACATACGAATGATGATAATTAGGTTGTGTGAATACCTACTGAATATGTACATATATAGGTTGTTTGTGTACCTATATGATTGATGTTATGAGTTAGCATACCTACGTTGCTTACTATCACTGGAGGTTCTCGTGTAGAGGGCGATCCCACCTTGACGATTCCAATGAGGTCTGGATTGATTCCCCAGAACGTAGAATTTGCGGCGACTCGCTATGTGACATGTATTAATGAGACCAGCGTGTTATTTGGGTACATTAGGTATGTGCGTTGCCCAAAGACTTAGAACTATTTTCGCCTCCACCGTTTGGTATTTGATTTTGGGTTCGTGGAGACATGTCGAACCAATAGTCCCCATTTTGTATGAGAGGTACTTGGACTGATAGAAGAGTAAGCCTATTATTTCACGGTGGTCCTATTGAGAGACACCGTATTGATATATATATATATATATATATACACGATCGTGATTATTCTACTTATGTGTGACAGTAGACTGATAGATAGTGTATATCTAAAGAATGAATTAATTAGTGAAACTTAATTAATTGAATAAAAGAGAAGATTAATGAAATGATAATTTCAAGGCTTAACATACGAGAAATATTAATTCAATTAGCGTATTGTATGGGCAGTACAGGAACTTACAGGAGATTAGTCCATATCGATACTTATGTCTAGTTAGTTTGGGTAGTAACTAAGTGGGCTAAGTAGAGAATGTTAGTCGTGCACAATGGTTGAGTTGTGAGGAAACTCAAGAGAGCGTACGTGATCCTAACATGTGTAATTAATAACTAATTTTGAACTGTGATAAACTCTTGCTAAATATTTTCAAAACGTTTCGAGTACTAACTCTTGTTATAAAAATATTTTCAAAACCTTTTAGGTGTCCAGCCACAGGGACACCATACTTGATATTCTGCTTCAGGGATACGCAGCTGCTGTTGAGGTGGATGCTTGCAGAGTTTGGATTAGACGCATCTATTCTTCATTCCTAATGTAGGAATCTATTTCAGTTACAATTTCAGTTGGGCGTCTTACACCTTTCAAATTTATTATCTAAGTTCAGGCTTGTATTGGATTTGGTTATTATTATGGGATTTTATTTGGTTTGGTTGTAGCTGATGGTTTATTCGGCAAGATTTTTAATTAATTTATTGCATTGTGTGTTGGTTTATATATTACATGTGGTGAATGATTTATTTAGTTTTTCACTTGGTTATTTGTGTGTTGAATAAGAGATAAATTTGCCACCGACTTTTGAATACTAGGTTGTTAGTAAAGTTTTAAAAAGTTTTCGATAGTGGTGATAAGAATGAACCATATGTAAATTCTGTTTTAATTTAATAAAGGCCTGATCACCCGGTATTTAATTAGATGGGGTGTCATAGATGGTATCAGAGCATCAGTATCTAGAGTCCTTAGGATCTGTGCAACTTTTCACGTGTCATCTTAGTGTTCTTTGATGTAGAGCCTTATGATAGGATTATTGTATTCCACTATGTATGCGATTTATGTTCTCCTACTATTAAGTATAGATGATTTGATTCATATGCGAGTTCGATTGAGCTCTATACACTAAGTAATATGGGACGACCAACGAGGGCAATTAGAAGGACTGTAGGAGGAGTGGAGATGCAAAAGACATAGAGTATTCTGAGAATGGTGATTGCGATAGAAGTCAACACGATTATTATTCTGATAAGTGATGCTAAGATAATCATGCGGGGATTGTAATTCCCCAAACACCATCTTAGAAAATGGTGGCACAACTTCAGACTCACCCAACATTGTAGGCAAAGGGAGATTCAAGGGAACTCTTTCAAAGAGTCACTTATAAAATTACGGGAAAGAAAAGAAGTGTGATGAATCGATGGTTGGAAGTAATCCAAAGAGAAGAGTGCATGGTGGAGTGCAGTGACACCCAGGACTAAATTTAGGGCTAAATTCTTGCTCATGGGATCAACATGGTGGTGATATGAGTTAGTTGCCCATATAAGAAAACAAAATGAATTAAAGAAGTTAGGGGAAGTTGATCATAAGATCTTCCATATTCTCTTTTGACATAGATGCAATTTGGAGTTTTGGAAACTTCTTACAAGTGGGTCAGCTAGAGACCAATCGTGAGAGAGAAGTTGACTTATTTAGTGAACTTCGTACCCGACGAAGGGGGTATGAAGAATAATAAGGGGGTTCGTAAGTTGATAGTGGACTCTTAGGTAGATTACACAAGCATGAATGGGAAAAATCAGCTAGGATGACTAGTGTCGAGGTCGTTAAAAGTCATACGAGTTTACATCAATGCTTCCACGAGGAGGGAGTCAAGAAGGTTTGAGTATCTAACCGAAGAGTAAGACTGGAGTTAACGGTGCTAGTGAACTATCAAAAAAGGATATACCCAGTAGTGTACCCATTTAAATAATTCAGATTAATTGAATTCCTACCAAGTGACAATGGATTTAGTCAGGGTCATTAGGGCCTACAACGTGTTCCAGAGGTTTAGCGGATCCAAAGGGACAATGAGGGTAGTAATCGAAACTAAGACTACCCGATCCGAAAGAAAGAAATCGATATGGACAGTGGGGACATAGACAAGGGGATGATGAAAAAAGGTGTCCTATATGTGGAGAGTATGGCCACCTGTATTGAAATTATCCATAACGAGAAAGTGAGTCCAGTCAGACTAGGAAGTAGATGAAAACGGTGCCAGCGAGGCACGACAGCAACAGGAGCGAGAGTAGAGGAATCGGGATAAAATATTTAGGACCAAAAGTTAACAACCTGAGAGTGGTGGGTTCAGGTAGGACCAACAAAGTCCTCAATAACAATAGCAGCATATTAATCCCTCAGGGCCTATGGGACAAATGAAATGGCGAGAAAGGCCAGTAGGCCCAAAGCCAAAAGCAAAAGAGTTTATCTAGCATTCATTATACTTTTGGGGAGAGGGACAACAGGAAGAAGTATTGCCTAAAGAGCGATAGGGGGTATTACAAGATGAGATCCTGAATATATAGCAGATCATGGTCCAGCCTCGACACGAGATTTAGGCTCAGGGACTAGTTGACTAGGCAACCTAGATGGCAAATGGACATATAGTTTTTGCTTTATCCTTATGAGAATATGATACGTTTTGGGTGACATGGATGAGTCATAATATTTGATTTCTAACACTAAAATTCGAGTGTGAGTCGGGTTTAGTGGGTGTACTGGCGGTATCAGCCTTATATTGAATGCTTTACCATGGGTTAGCGGGACTCTTTGGTGGCGCCTATGAGAGAAAATGTGGGTGCACTAAGAGGATGTTTATATTACGAGATAGTTTACTACTTTCAAAAATTATGATAATGGAGTAGACTACTTCTCGAGTCTAGTTAATGATGAGTTGAGCAATCGTAGATCGTGATAGTGAGATCTTGTGTTCGCTGTTTCAGAGTATGATTTTTATGGGTATCACCTCAAAGAAGGTCGAACCTATATATATGTGTAGATATATTAAATTGTGTAGGATATATGAGAGTATGTGTTGGAATTATATGTTTGATACCGGTGAGTAAGGACATCTACTAATGTGATTTAGGGTATATTGAGTTTTTATCGAGTGGAGAGATAAAGCTCATTATTGATTTAGCGATGAGCACCTAGTGAAAGGCAGAGCGCCATGATGTAGGTTGTCTTTTTATAATATAGGAGTGGATGAGTATACTTTTATGTTAAAAGATAACAATTTGGGGGTGTATTGCAGCAAGAGGAGAGGGATATATCTTATGCATTTTGAAAACTTAAGCCCCATGAGAAGAATTACCCCACTCACGACCTTGAGTTGACAGCTGTCGTTTTGCTTTGAGTATATGGAGATACTATCTTCTGGGGGAGCAATTTACATTATTCATGGACCATAAGTCACTTCAGTATCTCTTCACACAAAATTATCTGAATATGAAGCAGAGGCGGTGACTAGAGTTAGTAAAGGATTATCGGCTTAATATACAATATCATTCTGGTAAGGATAACGTGGTGGCAGACGCGTTGAGCCGATGACCTATTGGAGAATTAGCAAAGGTCTGAAAAGAAAAGTGGATTGAGAATTAACATGATGATGAGGTTACCAGAGCATGCATGGCAGTGTTAGCTATCACTCCCGAGATTGTGATGCGGGTAGTGAAAACACAGCAGAGGATTCGTACTGTTAGGACATGATACAACAAGTTATAGTCGGGGGTTCAGAGTCTTACTCAATCAGCTCGAAGGGAGGCCTACGCTTTAATAAGAGCTTAATTGTGCCTAAGGATGAGGATTTGAGGCATGCGATGATGACTGAGTCCCTTGGTTTGAGGCTTACAGTGCATCCCGGTGGGGATACAATGTACCAGGGCATGAGGAGACAATATTGGTGGACTGGGATGAAGAGAGACATAACAGAGTTTGTTTCAAAGTGTGTTACCTTTCATCTTATGAAAGTTGACCATCAGCGACCTTTAGGTATGCTACAGCCACTCCAGATTCTCGTGTTGAGGTGGGAAAGCATTTCAATGGACTTTATTACTGGGTTACCGACATCGCAAAGGGGTCACAATTCTATTTGGTGATAGTGGATCAGTTGACCAAGGTGGCCCATTTCTTGCCAGTTCGCACTGATTAGGAGATGAGTCACTATGGCAGTTGTTCATCGCAAAGATAGTAAAGATGCATGGGGTGCCGATTTGTATTATATCTGAAAGAGACAATAGCTTCGTGTCTCAAATCTGCTAGAGTTTTCAGGAGGCCATGGGTACAGACTTGCAATTGAGTACCGCTTATCATCTACAGATGGACGGGAAGACTGAGAGAGTTAATTAGACATTGGAGGACATGTTGAGGATGTGCATTCTGGATTTTGGGGGAGGTTAAAAGTGATACCCTCCATTGGTAGAGTTTTTGTATAACAACTCTTACCAATTTACTATCGGCATGGCACCGTTTGGGGCATTGTATGGGAGACCTTGTCGTTCACCTTCTTGCTAGTTAGAGGTGGGGGATAATAAGTTATCGGGGCCAGAGATAATAGAGGAGAAAACTACCAAGATTGAGCTGATTCGAATTGCTTAGGATAAGAAAAAGAGTTATTCTGATGCCGATCGGAGACACGTGGCTTTAGAGGTTGGGGACAAAGTGTTGGTTCTTGTGTCTCCCATGCAGGGGGTCGTGAGGTTTGGCAACAAGGTAAAGTTAGCACCGAGGTATGTGGGGCCTTTCCCTATAATTGAGAGAGTAGGACCAGTATTATATATACTGGGTTTACCGGAGCATCTTCAGCGGATACAGGATATGTTCCATATAGCGTCACTGAAGAAATACAGGAGGAGCGAGAAAGATTTCTAGAACATTCCACTCGAGGAGATTTATTTAGATCCAGACATCTCGTACGAGGAGAGACCCATGTCTATTATAGATCACAGTGATTGAAAGGTACCGTTTAAGGAGGTGCCTCTAGTCAGAGTGTAGTGGGGACACCACAACATTATTGAGTCTACTTGGGAGTGGGATAATGACATGCGAGAGCAATATACATAGTTGTTTACCATAGGTATGACCTAATGTTGAGGGTGAAATTAATTTGTAAGGGGGGAAGTATGTAATACCTCCTATTTCTTCATATTTGAGATTTAATTAATTGGACAAATAAATTGTTTTATTTTAAATTACGCGAGAGAATTAAATTAATTTAATTAAATAATAATGTGACTATTAAATATTAATCGAGAGTGAGATAATGAGTAATATTGTGAATTATATTTACTAAGTGAATAGTAAATGGTTAATGATTAGAAATTACGTCATAGCGAGTGATATGGGCGTAATTGGAATTTATCTCAACCAGGATTCACGTGTAAACTAATTTGGGGGTTGAGATGGGATATTTATTTAGAGCGACCCAGATGATGATTACGAGGTCACGGTTGATTCCGAACGGGTCGAATTAGTAAAAATAGTATACCAGGGGATGTCGATTGAGTCACGGGTCGATTTTAAGCGAAACCAGGACAATACAAGGATTTTTTGATCAATTTACATTATGACCATGAATTTTAGAACTCTTAATTAGCTTATAAGGATTGGGGGCTAGGCTTTAGAGGTTAGAAAATTCAGAGAATCCATTAAAGGCCAATATTGGAGCTTATAGAAGGGTTCTTGAGAAATTCAAAGGAGTCTTGCACCACAAACACTTGGAAGGAAGATTGGAGGAGAAAAATAATCAACTTAACTTCTAATCCATGAAATCAGACTCACAGTACTAAGGCAAGTATTTATTGCAATTAATATGGAGTTATTTTACCCATGTGACTAGGGTTTCAATTATATCAATTATTTTGATGATTCTTGGAAGAAAAGATTGATTTAAATGCATACTTGGGTAGGAATTACATGTAAAAAGATTTGAGATATGTAGAGGATAATAAATTAGAGATTTTGTGTGACTATCCACAAATTAAATTTGTGTTTTTGATGTATTATGGTGAAAGAACATAAAACCTAGGGTTTTTGAGGATTAGATGATTAAATCCATTCTTGAATGTTATTTGTAATGTTTTGAGGAAAAAATTACGTTAGAAACTATCCTAATACATGTGAGAAGGATTTGGGACAATTATTTTGGAGTTTGGTTGAGAAACATGGAAATTATATGTGTATTAATGGTGAAAAATGCATCTGCAAAACGAAGAAGACGAAGTTCAGAGGGGCGAACCGGTTAGGATTAGAGGTGAATCTGTTCGATTCCTAGAAAAATGTAAAATCTCCCTTTTTTCCTTGAACTCCCAAATTGTTGTTGGAAATTTTTTCAAAGAGTTTTAGAATATAAGAGGGATCTATTATATTTTAGTAGGCCATGAGAGGGTTATGGGAATTTAGTCGTATCGAGAGAATTAAGACGATGATTAAACGTGATTACACAGCAAAGTAATTAATTTGTGAGAATAAGAATGTAATTACGTGAAAGTGTGAGTGAACTTATGGAATGAACCAGTAGGGTAAGGAAGACTTAGCTAATGAAATCATAAAGGGGTAACTAGGGCCCTTAGAGTAGAGATTAATACTCAATTAAATACGATAGTGAGAAAAGTCGTAACTTGATAGTACGATGAGTATTCGAGTGTTATATACTACCTACGAATGATGATAATTAGGTTGTGTGAATACCTACTGAATATGTACATATATAGGTTGTGTGTGTACCTATATGATTGATGTTATGAGTTAGCATACCTACGCTGCTTGCTATCACCGTAGGTTCTCGTATAGTGGGCGATCCCACCTTGACGATTCTAATGAGGTCTAGATTGGTTCCCTAGAATGTAGAACTTAGGGAAACTTGCTATGTGACGTGTATTAATGAGACCGGCATGTCATTTGGGTACGTTAGGTATGTGCGTTGTTCAAAAGCTTATAACTATGTTCGCCTCCACCATTTATTATTTTATTTTGGGTTCGAGGAGACATGCCGAACCAATAGTCCCCATTTTGTACGAGAGGTACTTGGACTGATTGCTGAGTATGCCTATTGTTTCACGGTGGTCCTATTGAGAGACACTGTATATATAATAATAATAATAATAATAATAATAATAATAATAATAATAATAATAATAATAATAATAATAATAATAATAATAATAATAATAATAGTAATAATGCTCTTGTGCGGACTAGTCCGCATTTTAGGAATGCGGACCGGAGATGTGTCACCTAACAGACACCTAGAAATTATTGCCTAAATTATAGGCACACTCTCTCTCTTTTCTGGGCTCACCGCCAGGTGACACATGTCTGGCCCGCATTCTCAAAATGCGGACTAGTCCGCACAAGAGCAGGAGTGTATATATATATATGTATATTAGATCGTGATTACTTTACTTATGTGTGACAGTAGACTGATAGATAGTGTACATCTAAAGAATGAATTAAGTAGTTAAACTTAATTAATTGAATAAAAGAGAAGATAAATGAAATGATAATTTCAATGCTTAACATACGAGAAATGTTAATTCGATTAGCGTACTATGGGCGGTACGGGGACTTAGATGAGATTAATCAAGATATATACTTATGTCTAGTTAGCTTGGGTAGTGTAACTAGGAGGGCTAAGTAGAGAATGTTAGGCGTGCACAATAGTTGAGGGGTGAGGAAACTCAAGAGACTGTACGTGAACCTAACATGTGTAATTAATAACAGATTTTGAACTGTAATTAATGCTTGCTAAATATTTTCAAAATGTTTTGAGTACTAACTCTTGCTATAAAAATATTTTCAAAACCTTTTAGGTGTCCATCCACAGGAACACAAGACTTGATATTCTACTTCAGGGATACGCAGCTGCGACACAGGTGGATGCTTGCAGAGTTTTAGATTAGACGCATCTATTCTTCATTCCTAGTGTATGAATCTATTTTAGTTATAGTTTCAGTTGGGCGCGTGTAACCCCTTTTAGATTTATTATCTCAGTTTAGCCTTGTATTGGATTTGGTTATTATGGGGGTTTATTTGGTTTGGTTGTAGTCGATGGTTTATTCGACAAGATTTTTAATTCATTCATTTGATCATGCGTTGGTTTAGATATTACATGTGGTGAATGATTTATTTTATTTCCCGCTTAGTTATTTATGTGTCTAATGAAAGATAAAATTTGGCATCGGCTTTTGAATACTAGGTGGTTAGTAAAGTATTAAAAAGTTTTCGACAGTGATGGTAAGAATGAAATATATGTAAATCCTATTTTAATTTAATAAAGGCCTGATAACCCGGTATTTAATTAGGCGGGGTGTCACATCTTCTTCTAATTTTCTGTAATACCCCGTAATTTTAATGACTTTTAATATGAGATAAATTAAAAGTTAATGGGCCGAATTAATGGGATTAATTGGAATTAATTCTGTAAAAAAATTAATTGGGATTAATCCGGATTGAATATTACTAGAGATTAAAGTAATATATGATTTTGAATATATGATTTTGAATATTACTTAGTGATATAAAAGTAATACGTGAATATAATAATTATTGTCGGGAGTTATAAATACGTCAATAATGGAAATTAAGTCGGAACGCGCTTATGAGTCGTGTCGGGACTAAAATTGGGAAATTAAATGAGGTTTATTTTTAAGTCAATGGAATGATCATTCCGAGTGCGCCGTTGAGTCCGAAAGGGTCGAAATAGGCAGAAAAGTCTATCTGGGGGTTTGATTTAGGTCTCGGATCAATTGGAAGATGAAAGGAAATCCCGAAGGGGCATTTTAGTTATTTTGCTTGATAGATGAATAGTACCTACGTTTTTTTTATATTTTAGCTAACCTTGGAGACTTATGATGTATGTGAGTTTAGATTGTACGTAAGGTTCATTCATCAAAACACTAAGTGAGGTCTTTTGAGAAAGAGTGAAAAGACTTAGAGAGAAAGTGAATGGTTATTTAGAGGAGAGGAAGAGTTGCTTGGAAAGGAAGAGACACCTAGGGAAAATTAAGGGGACAATCACCATCTCTACACCTTGTACCACCACCGGATAGTCTTCGAAAAAAGTAATAGGAGGTGCCAAACACTTGTCTTCTCCAAAGGTCCAGTCCTACACATAAGGCAAATTTAATTCTTGCTCTATTTTGGTGCTTATATAATCCATGTTAGAATAGGATTTCTTTTGGATTGATATACTTATGAATTTGGGATTAAAATGATTTATAAATCAAGTTTAATGGATAGGCAAATTCATGTAGTTGAAAATTTATACATGTAGAGGCTATGAACATGAAAATGGATAGGTTTTTACATGTAGAGGATTTCTATATGTTTATTGAAGATGTGAAAATGATGATATGTATTGCATGTAGATGAATCCTGCTCATGTTGAATATAGAAATTGATGATTTAGATATGAAATGATAGTTCTAAATTCTAGGTTTTTAAGAGGTATAAAAATGGAGAATTTAGATAAATTGAAATTTTAAGGATGAAATGGGTTTGATGATGATACCCTTATAAACATATGGATTTGATGTTGCTCTTATAGGAAAATTACCCTTGAACATGTTAGAATAATGTTAGAATATCTGGGTTTTGGGTAGAATAAAATTCATGAGACTTTGGGTGTGAGAAACCGAGAAAAAAATGCAGAAATCTGGGGGTTATTTTCGAGTCACTGCTAAGTCGTTCGAACTACCTGAGGAACTTGCTCGAACGACATCGTTCAAACGAGATTAAGAATGAGATTAATAACGAGAATTCAGAAGAAATGTCATTTAAACGACATCGTTCAAACTAGAATTCTGGGCTTCTAACGAGATTTCAGAAAGTCCTATTTTTAGCCTAGAAAAGTTTGGAAATTGGTAATTTAACCCACGGTAAAATTTGATTAATTATTGCACATTAACAAGGAGTAAGCGACTTGGGTTAATGTTGAAAAATTATATGGAATTGAGGAATAAAATTATGTGAGAGGTATCTATATATTAACAATACGATTAAGAGATGAATAATTATCATGATCATGTACATGTTATTATTGGTGATATATATATATATATATATATACATATATGGGTACTTGGTATTATTTGAGTGATAACTGCATAATAAATATAATATGGTAATCGTGATTAACAAGTACGGGTGGTATTCGATAAATACAACGGGTACTTAGGGTAGGATGAAGTCCTAATATGATATTGATCGAGTGAGTACCAAATTTTATATAGGTTGATGTGTATACCTATTGATTGTTGATTTATGTGTATGACATACCTAGCCTACTTGCTATCGATGGGAGGTTTGCGCATAGAGGGCGGTCATATCCTGATGAGCCTTATGGGGGATTTTTGACTTGTTATCTCGAGACATAGAAGTTAGGGATTGACACAACTTTTGTTAATAAGGGTGTGACCGGTCATTTGGGTGTGTAGGTATGTGCGTAGCTCAAATTCTTAGGACTATGTTCAACTCCAATATGTGTATTTTGATATTTATGCTTCGAGGGATACACCGAACCAACAGTCCTTTTTACAGTGACGAGATATACCCGGACATGATAGTAGAGTATGTGTGCACCGCAGTTGAGACTCGGGGTGCATTATTGTATATATATAATAGGGTGAATGTGCATATATACTTGTGATAGTGTTTACTGTGTGAATTAAGTAGACATGAAAGATAATGAAATATGAAATGAATTAAGTTAGTGAATACTTAAATATATTGAATTGAAAAAGGGCATGTCCGATGTTAAAAAGAAATTGGATATAAATGTATTACCTGTATTACGAGAGAAATACGTGGGAAAGATATGGTCTATGGTTAGTGGCACTGATATGAACTAGTTAACATGGGATTAGTAACTAGTATAATTTAGAGGTATGTTAGGTCTGCACTCTAGATGAGAGGTGAGGATCTCAAGGGAGAGTACAATAATCTAACATGTATACACACTACACCAAAATGGCCAAATTTTCACCTTTCAGCCGGCCACCCTTGTCATGGTCATTGACCGTAACAACAAACACGCGTTTTGTGTCACGGTCATTGACCGTGACACGTCCGTGACAAAGTATTGTCACGGTCATGGACCGTGACACGACCGTGACAAATGTTCTTGTCATGGACTTGTCACGGTCCATGACCGTGACTATACTTAAAATAATTATCACGGTCAAGGACCTTGACACGACCATGACAATTTCTTCAACAAAAAAAGCCCTAGGCTTTCTTTTTTTTTCCACCGTTTTTGGTTTTTCCCTCTCTCTCTCTCTCTCTAAGCAATTTCGAGGTCTCTCTTGTGTCACGGTCATTGACCGTGACACGTCCGTGACAAAGTATTGTCACGGTCATGGACCGTGACACGACCGTGACAAATGTTCTTGTCATGGACTTGTCACGGTCCATGACCGTGACTTTACTTAAAATAATTATCACGGTCAAGGACCTTGACACGACCATGACAATGTCTTCAACAAAAAAATCCCTAGGCTTTCTTTTTTTTCCACCGTTTTTGGTTTTTCCCTCTCTCTCTCTCTCTAAGCAATTTCGAGGTCTCTCTCTCTCTAAGGTATGTTTTTTCCTCTCTTTCTCTTTCATTTCTATATGTGTGTGTATATATGTGTGTATATATATGTGTATATGTATGTGTATGTGTGTGTATATATGTGTGTGGTGGGGTAGGGGTAGGGGGTGGTGGGGGTGGGCTGTGTGTGTACGTGTGTGTGTGTGTGCAGGTGTGGTGGGGGTGGGGTGAGGGGGGACAGGGGGGAGGGGGTGTGGTGTGTGTGTGTGTGTGTGCAGATGTGGTGGGGGTGGGGTGAGGGGGGCAGGGGGTGTGGTGGTGGGTGGGTGTGTGTGTGTGTGCAGGTGTGTGTAGGGGTGACAATTTTTGACACGACACGATAACCCGACACGAAGTTAGCGGGTTAGGGTTGGCGATTTCTTGACACGAACTCGAATATGACACGACCCGCCAACATGAATAATAAATGGGTTGGGTTAGTGTCAAACGTGTATAACTCAAAAATGACACAAATAGACCCGTTTATCTCGTATTTTATGGAGAATATATTAGATAATTTATATATCTTGATAGACATTCTATAAAACTCATGGAGAATTGAATGATAAATTATTTATGTGTTGCAAGAAGTTGAAATTAATTAAATTTAAGTTATTGTAGGCCTATAAGTGGTATGATTGGTTAAGAGAGAAGAAAAAAATTATTTTATATTTTACTTAATGTATAGCTTTAATTATAATTTTAATTGTATAGTTTTAGATGAAAGTAAATTAATAATTAATGCCCATTTCATATGAAAGTAGGATTTACCCTCATTGTAAATTAGTAAATTAATAATTGTATACTTTAATTATTAGTTTAATTGATGAAATGGATTAATTGAGTAGATGAATTAGAAGGAGTACGGGATACACATTTATTTTTAGTATTGCTGTTGGAATATAGTGGATCGATGTTGGGTTGGTTAACAGTAGAAGTGGCATTACCACTGGATTATTGTCCATATGGGGGTGAGATTTTTTAACTTTTCTTGAAAATTACTTTGTATATCGAACAATATATAATTATTAATAATTATTGGATTATTGTCCATATGGGGGTTGGCCAATGTGGGCTTTTAGGTGTATCTGGTGGGTATTCTTTAGTGGTTAATTCTAGATATTATTAATAAAGATAAGTAGGGATCTTTTGGTATGGCTGAAAATGGCTATATTATTAATAATTATTGTGTTGTGGTGGGGGGAAGGGGGTGGTGTGTGTGCGTGTACGTGTGCGTGTGTGTGGTGGGGGAGGGGGTGGGGGTGGGGGTAGGGTGGAGGAAGGGGGTGGGGCAAGGTGTGGGGGGGGGGAGGGGGCATGGATGGGTGGGGGAGGTGGGGTAGGGGGGGCTGCGTGTGTGTCTATGTGTGTGTATGTGGGTAGTGTCCCTTGTAAAAGAATTGATTGATTATTAATTTTTTTAGTAAATTAATATATGATTGCCCCTTATTATAAATTAGTAAATTAATATATGATTAATTATGAAAGTAGGATTGCCCCTTATTGTAAATTAATAAATTAATAATTGTATACTTTAATAGTTCGATTAATTTATGAAAATAATTATTGTGTGTGTGGTGGGGGGCAGGGGGTGGTGTGTGTGCATGTGTGTGGTGGGGGAGGGAGTGGGGGTGAGGCTGGGGGAAGGGGTGGGTCAAGGATGGGTGGTGGGTGGTGGGGTAGGAGTGGGGGGCTGCGTGTGTGTCTATGTATGTGTATGTGCGTAGTGTCCCTTGTAAAATAATTGATTGATTATTAATTTTTTTAGTAAATTAATATATGATTGCCCCTTATTGTAAATTAGTAAATTAATATATGATTAAATTATGAAAGTATGATTACCCCTCATTGTAAATTAGTAAATTAATAATTGTATACCTTAATTATTAGTTTAATTGATGAAAATAATTATTGTGTGTGTGGTGGGGGGGGGGGGGTAGGGGTTGTGTGTCTGCGTGTACATGTGCGTGTGTGTGGTGGGGGAGGGGGTGTATGAAACTAAATTAATAATTAGTGCTCATTTTTATTTGTAGTAATTGTACATATTTGCATGTCTTCTTCTAATTTTTTTTCATCTGTACTAATAATATTTTTTTACAGCAAATATCTCCTTCAGGTATTAAGGCGAGGATGATGATGCTGGTTATGATGATGTCGTCTGGGCTCGGTGGTAGCGGAGGCGACGAGGGCTCCTAGGCCCCTAGGCTCCCCAAATATGGCAAATTTGGGATTACCGTCGAGAACAAGTCGGAGCTATCAGCGAGACCCCTCGAGCTGGTGAAGATGGTCATCGTCCCGGGGTTTATGAGTTGGAAGGAGGTTCCATATGAGGTCAAGTTAGATGTTTAGGCGGCACTACAGGTAATATATTTATATTTATATGAATATTTCAATTTCGATTTCAATTTCAATTTCAATTTCATTTTATATTTATATTTATATTTATATTTATTCGGAACTAACATTGTATTTGTTGGACAGGAACAATTCAACTTGGATCCAAAGCTACGCGATTCCGTCTTGGAGCAGTTGAGGGAGCAACACAAGACGTGAAAGAAAAATATGTAGACACGGTACTTTGGAAAAACACGAGAGTCCATTATCCAAAGGCGTGAATCCGTCCCGTCGAAGGAGCCGATCTCATTGGCACAATGACAAAAGTTCATTGACAATGAGATCGGGGAGCGACAATTGGCATCTCGCCAATCGGGGAGGGAAAATTGGGAAAAAAAGACGGACGTGCACTACTCTGTCCGGACGTCTTACGCCAAGGTGGAGCATAGGATGATGGTAATATTTAATTTTTCTATAACTACAGAAATATATTATTCTGCATTATTTTACTTTGCGGGGCCGATACTAATTTTACTTTATTTTATTTCAGGGGATAGGGAGTGGCCCTGGGGGTAAGCCACATAGGCTCGATACTTATGTGGCTCTTCGGACGAAGAAGGGGAAGGACAAGGAGGTGTCCCCGAGCATCGCGTCCACGATTGTAAGTAATCCGATAGTTTACTTTTTGTTAATGACGTTATAATTTTTTAGTTTACTTATTTTACTAATCATGTGTTTTTTGTCATTTCAAGCAAAGCTTAAGGAAGTGCATGAGTCGCAGTCTGATGCCGACAAGGCATCTTTGTCCACAGACGCACTCACCCAAGTGCTTGGCTCTGATCATAAGGGGAGGATAAGAGGGTGATCTCGCGGGTCTCCAAATCTAGGATCATCGGATTGGAGACGAGCGACACCGGGTTGGCTCGAACGGTGGATTCACATGATGCGAAGCTGTCCCGTTTGGAGGCCACGGTTCAAGATATGTACTCATTCATGAAGTGTACGTTGTGCGGGGACCGTAAGGGTAAAGGGAAGGAGAAGACGGTGGAGGAGGAGGTGCAGTAGGACGAGGCACAGGATGACGAGGATGTGGACCTCGCTGCTTCATCACCGACATGTGCGTACTTCGATGATCCACTTCCCTATTTGTCTCCCTTCAACAGACCGATGTCGACACTTGGTTGGCCGAGCATGTTCATATTGTACGTATTTGAGGGCCAGCGGATAGGGCGGGGGTTGAGGGACCCGAATATCGTCCAGGGTGGAATAGTTTATGGACGTGAGCTTCAAGAGATCGAGTCCAAATTGATCATCACGCATGTGATACCCGGGAAGGAGAACTCTCTATTGTGGTTGCGCGAACAATGCGGCACGATGTATGTTAGTGGGTGTGTCAATTCGTATATCGTGTGGCCTACTCACCTCCTCACATTTACCCTAGACATGTAGTGACATTATTTTTAAGTTGGTATATTTGAATTATATCGTCATGTATATTGTTTCTATTTTTAATATATATTTGCATTATCTTTAGTTTATTTGGATATATGATGTTTGAACATTTACAACGTTGCTATAAAAGGTACAAATATACTGCTGGGCAGTGGCAGTGGCCATACTGCCCAGTAGATTTTTTTTCAATTCTGCCCAGAATTGTCGCGGTCATTGACCGTGATAAGTCCTTGACAAATAAAGTTGTCATGGACAATGACCGTGATAATTTTTTAAAAAAGGATCAATGCTTTGTCACAGTTATTAACCGTGACTAAACTTGTCACGATCAGGGACCGTGACAATTCTAACAAACTTGTCACGATCAATGACCGTGACAAAAAAAGTTGTCTCGCCTCGAATTGTCACGATCATTGACCTTGACAAGTTGAACTTGACAAGGTCAATGATCGTGACAATTAAGTAGATTTGGTGTAGTGACAATAATTGCTGAATATAGAATTTATTCACTTGTTATTTTTTAAATTATTTTTACATCGGGCTCTGACCCGTTTTCTTACATATTATCTTCTCTCTTGTATCTCCTATATTAGGTGTCCAGCCGCAGGGACACCAACCATAGAGTATTAAGATTTTTGATGAGCTTTGGATGCTATGGAGTTTTGGACTTTGTTTAGACGCTTGCATATTCATTGATTCATACTCTGTAGTTGATATTTCATTTAGGGCATGTCTCCCAAGAGGATTTAAGTATTTCCATTATATCCCAGTCAGTTAATGTATTATGTGATTTTTTGATACATTTGGTCTTATTAGAGTTTATTGTATTGAGATATTTAACTGGAGAGTTTTTTTCCAGTTGCATTTAATTCATTTTTGATATTGCTCAGTTGTTATTCATTGTGTGAATGGATTGTGTTAATTGTTTATGTTTTGAAAGTGGAATTTTTAATTATATTAAAAATTAGAAAAGTCTTTTTAACACCTGCTTAGTTGGTTATTAGGTGATTAATAAAAAAAGAAAATGTTTTTCGACAGTGATGCTAAGAATGAACCAACTGTAAATTCTGTTTTAATAGGATATATGACTAATCACCCGGTATTTAATTGAGCGAGGTGTTACAGGTGGTATCAGAGCATCAGGTTCTAGAGTCTTTTAGGATCTTAACGATTTGTTATGCTTTCAGCTTAGCGTTCTTTGATATAGAGCCCTATTATTAGGACTATTACATTCTTATTTATGCATATACATTCTTCAGCTAGTCTGTGATATTGAATATTGATAGGAATGTTCTCTCTCGTTTAGATGCCTCCTCGACGTGCACCTCAACCCGCCCCAGCTCAGGGTACAATGAATGCTGCAGAGATTGCTGCCATTGTTGCTCAGGCAGTCAATGTGGCTTTGGCAGTTATACAGCAGGCACCAGTTGTTCCACTGGCCCCAGGACAGGTGTTTCCTACTGCTTGGGAACGTGTTAGGGATGCCTTTCAGAAGGCGCATCCACCAGAGTTTCAGGGGGGTTCTGATGTTGTTATTTCTAGCCAACGGAAGAATGACATCTAGAGGCACTTGAGAATGTTTAAATGCACGGAGGTTCAGCGTCAGATACTAGCTACATTTAAGCTAGTTTGGGCAGCTCTACAATGGTGGGAAGCTATTACCACTGTCGAGGAGTGAGACATGATGACTATCCAGAACTTTTGGGCGCAGTTTTACCTTAAGTACTTTACTTCCACCGTACAGACTAAGATGAGGCACAAACTACTCGACCTAACCCACGAGGGAAGGATAGTGGAAGAATATGAGGAGGAATTCACTCGACTAATAAATTTGGTGCCAGGAGAGGTACCTACTGAAGAAAAGAGAATTCAGATGTTCACAGATGGCCCGACCTATAAGATTTCCCAGCACTTATTGGGCAATTTTTCATTACATACTTACGCAGATGTTCTTAATGCCGTGATGCTTCACTGCCAGGATAACCGTTTACATGATAAATGTGGCAAGACGGGGATTGAGTCGAGCCAGCAGGGTAAGACTAGTGGAGGCAATTTTAGCGGGACACAGCCAGGGTAGAGTCAGCAGTGCCAGGGTGAGCAGGAATCCCAACCGTAGGATTATGCTAAACATTTACGATTTGGAGGTCTTCGATTTGGACAGGGAGGTAATGGATAGGGGGAGCAGGGCCATCAGGGCTAGCAGTAGGGGCAAGGGAGAGGCGGTAACGACTAGCAAGGCCGGGGTCAATAGGGACATAATAGTGGAAAGTTTACCGACACATGTTTCGTGTGTGGCAAAAATGGCCACAAACGATAGGATTATCCTGATCAGGGAAAATTTCCTTAAAAACATGGTACTTGTCGGGAGACCCAGAGACAAGTGTTTCCACCAATCGCTCTGCCAGCACGAGGTCAGGTGCCATCATTACCTGCCATTTTAGCAGCTCCAACACAGCAGGGATAATATGGACGTGTGTATAACATCCATCAAGCAGCGGTTCAGAAGCCATCGCCCACGATTGAGGGTATGTTTTCTATATATGGGGCTATGAGGTGCATTCTATTTGATACGGGCCCCCCACATTCCTTTATATCCACTAGATTTACACGGTCCAGAGGGTTACTAGACACTACTGACAACACTGTTACTTATGTAGACTTACCTTTGGGTAGTGGTACACCCATTTTCTTTGTATGTCGTAGAGTGAGTATAGAGATTGGGAGTCTAATTTTATCGATGGACATGTCCGAGTATGATGTGATTATCGACGTGGATTGGTTTGTTGCATATAAGGCCATGATTGACTGTTATAGTCGGTGTATTATTTTTTCTATTCCGGGACAGGAGATGTTCCTAGTGGCGATGCCTCTATCTAAGGGAGGGTCGTCTACACATTTATATTATATGGAGGAGGAGACCTCTATGGGAGTAGTGATATCCCTTAATTCGTTACCGGTAGTTTATGAGTTTGCGGATGTATTTTAGGAGATACTGGGGTTACCTCCTAGTAGGGAGATAGAGTTTGTGATTGATTTAACACCAAGCACTCGGCCTATTGCCCATGCGCCTTACCATATGGGTCCAGTAGAGATGAGGGAGCTAAGATATTAGATAGAGAAGTTATTGGGCCAGGGGTTTATCCACAGGAGTACGCCGCCTTGGGGTGCCCCTGTGTTATTTGTAAATAAATGAGATGGTTCCTTACGATTGTGCGTGGATTATCGAGAACTTAACAAAGTCACGATACGAAATCAGTATCCATTGCCTAGGGTAGATAACTTGTTTGATCAGCTAAGAGGAGCAACCTACTTCTCAAAGATAGATTTAAGGTCTGGTTATCATCAGCTGCGTATCAGGGAGCAGGACATTTTAAAGACTGCCTTCTTGACCAGATATGGATCGTATGAGTTTCGAGTTATGTCATTTGGGCTGACTAATGTGTCGAAGGTATTTATGGACTTAATGAACAATGTGTTTAAAGAATTCCTAGATCAGTTTGTCATTGTCTTTATAGATGATATATTGATTTATTCTCAAACTGAGGAGGAGCATGCTGAGCATTTGCGACGGGTCCTACAAACACTAAATGAGTATCAACTGTATGGGAAATATGATAAGTCTGGATTTTGGCTTCGGGAAGTTCAATTTTTGGGGCATATTATGTCTAAAATGGGGTTATCGGTCGATCCAAGCAAGGTATCAGCGGTGAGAGAGTGGGGACATCCCATGACACTGACAGAGGTGCACAGTTTCTTGGTATTGGCCGGTAATTACAGACATTTTATCCGGGGTTTTTCAAAGATAACGGGGCCGTTGATTAACTTAACTCGTAAGGGTGTACCATTTACATGGGATGATGCGTGTCAGTTGGCATTCGATGAGCTGAAATATAAGTTGACTTCAGCATCGGTACTAGCATTGCCCAAGACAGGAGTAGAGTACTTAGTTTATACCGACACATCGTTACAGGGTCTTGGTGGAGTATTACAACAGGAAGAGAATGATATATCTTACGCCTCTAGAAAGCTTAAGCCTCATGAGAATAATTATCCCACCCATGACTTGGATCGTACAGCAGTCGTGTTTGCTCTTCGATTATGGAGACATTATTTATTGAGGGAGAAGTTTCGCCTATTCACGTATCATAAGTCACTTCAGTATTTGTTCACTCAGCGGGAGTTGAACATGCGTCAATGCATGTGGCTTGAGTTCATGAAGGATTATCAATTTGAGATACATTACCACCCGGGAAAGGCTAACGTAGTAGCAGACGCGTTAAGCCGAAGGACGATAGGAGAGTCGTCCGTAGTGTGGAAGGCAAAATGGAAGAAATTGGGACATCAGGATGCAGTTGCTCGATCATTTATATCAGTCATGACTATTATACCTCAAATTATGATGAGGGTAGTTCAGGCTCAAGCAACAGATCTGTTTTTTCAGGAGAAAATTTGACAACTTTTAGCCAGGGGAGCAGAGTCTTACTCAGTGAGTCCAGATGGGGGCTTACGCTTTAACGGTAGATTGATTGTTCCATAGGGTGTGTATTTGTGATATAAAGGGATGACAGAGTTGCATAGATCCAGATTTACGGTACATCCCGGTGGGGATAAGATGTACCAAGATATGCGACGATAGTATTGGTGGAGCAGGATGAAAAGGGACATTGCTGAGGTTGTCTCTAAGTGTGGTACTTGTCAGTTAGTGAAAGTGGATCATCAGAAGCCTGTTGGGTTTCTTCAGCCATTAGAGATCCCGATGTGGAAATGGGAGAGCATTTCCATGGAATTCATCACGGGGGTTACCTACTTCTCAAAGGGGTGACGATTCCATATGGGTGATTGTGGATTGGCTGACTAAGGTAGCTCACTTTTTTCCATTTCATACTGATTACTCTACGAGATAGTACGCCCATATTTTTATAGCCGAGATAGTAAGGTTACACGGGGTGCTTCTTAATATT
The DNA here is from genome assembly GCA_949130495.1 of Sambucus nigra. NCBI lineage: Eukaryota > Viridiplantae > Streptophyta > Magnoliopsida > Dipsacales > Adoxaceae > Sambucus > Sambucus nigra. The sequence goes on from OX422213.1 coordinate 323,378,007, forward strand.
GTGTCCTATCGGGACAATATTTTTGTAATCCAATTTTGGGAGAGTTTTCAAGAGGTCATGGGTACTGAGGTGCGATTGAGTAAGGCCTATCACCCGCAGACTGATGGACATGCGGAGTGTACTAACCAGATGTTGGAGGATATGTTACCCATGTTTATCCTGGATTTCAGGGGAGAGTGGGAGCAATACCTCCCGCCAGTGGAGTTCGCATATAATAACTCCTACCATTTCACCATCGGTATGGATGCATTTGAGGCATTATTGGGTAGACCTTGTCGTTCTCCTGCATGTTGGTTAGAGGTAGGGGATAATAAGCTACTTGGGCTAGAGGTGATATAGAACACATCTGCCAGGATTGAGATGATTCGTAGTCGTATTCGGGTAGTCCAGGACAAACAGAAAAGATACGTTGATGCGAAGTGGTTCTTCCGGGAGTTAAGTGTGGGGGACCAGGTATTGTTTTGGGTATCTCTAATGAAAGGGATAATTAGATTTAGAAAGAAATGGAAATTGGTACCACGATACGTAGGACCATTTTCTATAATTGAGAGGGTTAAACTGGTTGCTTATAAACAGGGGTTGACGGAGCACTTGCATAGAATTCATGATGTGTTCCATATTTCTTCGCTGAGGCGATATCTCCGAGATGAGTTGGATCACACTCATGTAGCATTGTACGAGATTGATTTTCAGTGAGATTGTTTTTGTAAGGAGAGACCGGTAACGATCTTGGACCATAGGGAGAGACATTTAAGATCGAAAGTAGTTCCGTTGGCTCGTGTCCAGTGGGAGCACCATAATCTCGAGGAGTTTTACTTGGGAGCACGAGGATGAGATGCACGATAGATACCCGAAATTGTTATTACCAAGTATTCCTATTTTTTTTAATATTGGGACGAAATTTTGTTATAAGGGGAAAGTATGTAATACCTCGTAATTTTAATATGATATAAATTAAAAGTTAATGGGCCAAATTAATGGGATTAATTGGAATTAATTATGTAAAAAAATTAATTCGGATTAATTCGGATTGAATATTACTAGAGATTAAAGTAATATATGATTTTAAATATATGATTTTGAATATTACTTAGTGATATAAAAGTAATATGTGAATATAATACTTATTGCCGGGAGCTACAAAAATGATAATAATGGAAATTAAGTCGGGACGCGCTTAGAAGTCGTGTTGGGAATAAAGTTGGGAAATAAAATGAGATTTGTTTTGAAATCATTTGGATGATCATTTCGAGTGCTCCGTTGAGTTCGTAAGGGTCGAAATAGGCAGAAAAGTCTACCCGGGGGTTAGATTTGGGTCTCAGGTCAATCGGAAGATGAAAGGATACCCGAAGGGGAATTTTAGTATTTTTGCTTGGGAGATGAATAGTACCTAAGTTTTTTGTCTTTTAGCTAAACTTAGAGACTTGTTATATATGTGAGTTTATATTATACGTAAGCTTCATTTCATCAAAACACGAAGTGAGGTCTTTTGAGAGAGAGTGAAAAGACTTAGATAGAAAGTGAAAGGTTATTTAGAGGAGATGAAGAGTTGCTTGGAAAGGAAGAGACACCTAGGGAAAATTAAGGGGACAACCACCATTTCTACACCTTGTACCACCACCGGATAGTCTTCGAAAAAAGTAATAGGAGGTGCCAAACACTTGTATTGTCCAAAGGTTCAGACTTACACATAAGGCAAGTGTAATTCTTGTTCTATTTTGGTGCTTATATTATCCAAGTTAGAATATGATTTCTTTCTGATTGATGAACTTATGAATTTGGGATTAAAATGATTGATTAATCAAGTTTAATGGAAAGGAAAATTCATGTAGTTGGAAATTTATACATGTAGAGGCTATGAACATGAAAATGGATAGGTTTTACGTATAGAGGATTTATATATGTTTATTAAAGATGTGAAAATGATGATAGGTATTGTATGTAGATGAATCCTACTCATGTTGAATATGAAAATTTGATGATTTAGATATGAAATGATAGTTCTAAATTCTGGGTTTTTAAGAGGTGTAAAAATGGAGAATTTAGATAAATTGAAATTTTAAGGATGAAATGGGTTTGATGATGATACCCTTATGAACATATGGATTTGAAGTTGCTCTTATGTGAAAATACCCTTGAACATGTTAGAATAATGTTAGAATATCTGGGTTTTGGGTAGAATAAAATCCATGAGACTTTGTGTGTGAGAAACCATGAAAAAAATGCAAAAATTTGGGGGTTATTTTCATGCCACTGCTAAGTCGTTTGAATGACCTGGGGAACTCGTTCGAACGACATCATTCGAACGAGATTAAGAACAAGAATTCATAACAAATGTCATTTAAACGACATCGTTCGAAAGAACTCGTTCGAACGAGAATTATGGACTTCTAACAAGATTTCAGAAAGACCTATTTTTAGCCCAAAAAAGTTTGGAAATTGGTAATTTTACCCACGAAAAGATTTGATTAATTTTGGTATATTAACAAGGAGTGAGGGACTGGGGTTAATGTTGGAAAATTATCTGGAATTGAGGAATAAAATTATGTGAGAGATATCTACATATTAATAATACGATTAGGAGATGAATAATCGTCATAGTCAAGTATGGGTTAATATTGGTGATATATATATATGGTACTTGGGATTATGTGAGTGATAACTACATAATAAATGTACGATGATAATCGTGATTAACAAGTACAGGTGGTATTCGAGAAATACAACGGGTACTTGGGGTAGGATGAAATACTAAAATGATATTGGTCGAGTGCGTACCGAATTTTATATAGGTTGATGTGTATACCTATTGATTGTTGATTTATGTGTATGACATACCTAGCCTACTTGCTATCGACGAGAGGTTTGTGCATAGAGGGGAGTCATATCCTGATGAGCCTTATGGGGGATTTTTGACTTGTTACCTCTGTACATAGAACTTAGGGATTGACACCACTTTTGTGAATAAGGGTGTGACCGGTCATTTGGGTGCGTAGGTATGTGCGTAGCCCGAAGGCTTAGGATAATTTTCTACTCCAATATGTGTATTTTGATATTTATGCTTCGAGGGATACACCGAACCAACAATCCTTTATACAGTGGCGAGATGTACCCAAACATGATAGCAGAGTATGTGCGCACAGCAGCTGAGCCTCAGGGTGCAATATTGTATATATATAAAATAGAGTGAATGTGCATATATACTTATGATAGTGTTTACTGTGTGAATTAAGTAGACATGAAAGATAATGAAATCTGAAAAGAATTAAGTTAGTGAATACTAAATTATATTGAATTGAAAAAGTGCTTATCCATCTTAAAGAGAAATTGGATATAAATGTATTACGCGTATTACGCGAGAAATACGTGGAAAAGATATGGGCTATGGTTAGTGGCACTGATATGAACTAGTTAACATGGGACTATTAGCTAGTGTAATTTAGAGGTATGTTAGGTGTGCACTCTAGATGAGAGGTGAGGATATCAAGAAAGAGTTCGATAATCTAACATATATACAATAATTGCTCCCTATAACATTTATTCACTTGTTTTCTAAACTATTTTTACATCGGGTTCTGACCCATTTTCTTGCATTTTCTTGCACAACTTACGACATGCGCCAGAAGGTCTGGCCTGTTGAATGCTTGGGAGCAGTCAGGGAATTTTAGGGTAGAAAAATGGCATTGCAACATTTTAGTGGATCTTGATTATCCAATCTCTTGAGTGGTCTAAATTTGACCTATTAATATATATTTCAAATATTTTTTTTGCCACTTAATTTTTTCTTTCAGTGGGAAAATAATGTGTAGGATATTATCCTATCATTATTATGGTGATACTATTTTTATCACACCTTTGGAAAACTTGTTCAAGATAACCCCCTTTGAAATACTTTGGTAGTGTTCCTGGATCTGAATCCAAATAATGACTCAGAGCACATGTAGCCACCTCTTTATTTTTATGTAAAAATAATATGGCGGACAAACTAAATTCATTACGAGGAAGAATTTGCAGAAATAAAAATTTGAATATTTGATATAATATTTATTCTGAGTTATCTTAAAGGCACACTTACTTTTGTCTTAAAAAAAGTAAATGGATAATGCAAAAATGATATTATTATTGCATTTTCTAAACGGGTGCTTTAAATGCTTGTACGTTTGACTTTAAAATTCAATGTACAAGCATGTTAAAATCAAACCACTAAGAAAAAGGTGATAAGAAATTTTGGCAAGTGTAACATTACTCTGGATAATGGCACTCACATAAGTTTTAAATTAAAAAATATGAAGCAAAAAGTACAAAAAACAACAAAAAATGAACTTTTCCAAAATATAATCACACTGAAACAACACGAGGACCCTCGACCCTTCAAATTCTTCGGTAACCATTTGTCATCTTCGATCATTGTCAAGATATTTCTTAAGCATTGTTTTCACACTTGGTCATACTGAGCTCGAAGAGGTGATTTTGGTTAATTTTAACTATTCATGAGAGAAATATAACATACAAAATCCTATTTAAACAGAAATAAAGAAGTGGGTCCTTCAAACTCAAAGAAAAATATCAAAAATGAACTTTTATAGGTATACAAACACTTACATTGCTTACTTAAAATATTTTAAAAATTAAATAAACCCGTGTTCAATGTTAAAAAATGAAGGGTTATTCAGGGTTTAACCCTCATTAATTAATCGTTGTTGAGTTAAACCTCCAAAATTTTTATTTTTTGGGGTTTGACCCTAATTTTTAAACTTTTTCATGAGTTGACTGCTGAGTCTCATTTTTACGACTCAAATGACCAATATATCCCTTATTTATTGTCCAACAATCACAATTGCGCATTACTATTGTCTTCTTTTCAAAATTATATATATATATATATATATATATATATATATATATATATATATATATATACCTGGTGGAAATGTTGGCGATCATCTCACCTGCTTTTTGATTGAATTTTTTTTTATGAAACTTCATGGATATGATCTCGACAGTGGGAAGATCATATCCATGAAGTTACATAAAAAAATTCAATCAATAAAGTCGTTGGCGCCGACCCAACATTTCAACGGTTGAAAATGAATATTTATATCATTTTTTTTACATATCACCTCATTTAAATGGGTTTTTATTGAATTTTTTGATTAAAAAAATTAGAGATAATTATCTAACCGTGGACATCATATCCATTAAGTTTCATAAAAAAATCATTTTTTTACTATTTAAAAAAAAATGGTATGTACCGGGATCTGCATCATAGGGAGTCATTACATGAGACTTTCTGTATGTGTGTGTGTATATGTGTGTGTGTGTGTGTGTTTATATATATATATTATATTCAGTATATTTATATATTTTATGCATATAAACATAAGAGCAAAAATTATGAGGGACTCAATAACGAATCATAAATGGGAGGCCCAAAGAATAACCCAAAAATGAAAAACCTTGTCCCAATATGTTCGATGACACAATATAAAAAATGATGGTTAAACTTGACATTCTGTCACCAAGCGGAGTGGGAATGTGTAGAATATGGGACTTGACATATTCATAAATTAATCATTGATTGTGTCCATAACATTCGGTTATAGACATATTCATTGATACATGACCGAGTGATACGATTATAAGTTATATTTTGTACATGATTCCCAAGATCTTTGAACAATATGATAATCACGTCTATCGACATGTGAAAATAGTAATTTTATTTACCTCCTTTCGACGCCATGGATTCAGTCCTGCTGTTGAATGTCATCGTCGAGTGTCACCGGTGTGATCGCTTTAGCAATCCTTTAAGGGAGAGTTTGGCTTCTCTCTCCTCGCCTATAAATATGTGTTTTGATTGGGATAATTTCTAATGGACGAAATGCATCTATTTATAGGTGGAGAGAGGACCTAAATTCCAAATGTCAATCAATCTCAACCGTCCATCAAGGTTGAGATTAAGTGAAATTTTAACTCCTTTTTATTCTTTATTTCGTGTAGAATACGAACCATTTATACATGATATAACATGTATTCTTTATTAAAAACGGATTAATAAAGACCACATTTCGGGGAAGGAAATAAACCAAATGTTTATTTAATAATTTCCTTACCGTCTCCCACTAGGTCATTAGGTTAATCCATAAATGTTTTAAACTGTGAATCATAAATTGCGCATGATATGCTAAATCCTTCAATCATTCGTTTTCATAAGTGCCTCGCTAGTCCAATAGTCAATGAGAGTCATGACGGTTACATATCATTATGTAACATGATTCCTTCCAAGAACTACATTATTGACAACATTCTTAAGTAGGCCACAATTAGGAGTTTACTTAATGGTCATATAATATTTTGTAAAAAATGATTTTCTGTTATAATTTATGTGTACACAAAGGAAAACAGAATATAACAGATGTATAAGTCTTATTAAGAGCTCAATAAAATGTCAAATATAGGCATCCACCCTGATGTTGAATCTACTGTTTCTCCCGTTTAGATAAATATGCCTTTTCTCCCTATTCATCTGCATAACAAAGAAAGCATTTTCTCCACTGTTAATGTAGTGGGAAATCCTCTAAAGCTTGATATTTTGACTGCCTCTCTTTCTAGACCTAGCCTTGCTAGAATTTGCGTGGAAATAGATTTAATAAAAGACTATCCCCATAGGGCATTGGGAATAGTGACAAGGGAATAGGCTATTGGCAATATATAGTTTATGAAAACATTCCTGATTACTATCAATTTTGTGCAAAGAAAGGGCATAAGTCCGAGGACTGGATTTTCAAGAAGAGTGAAGAAAACAAAAATCTAGAAGGTGCTACTAAGAAAAAATAGCCTTTGATGGAGGAAGTCCCTAAAAAGAAAAAAACTACAATGGATTGAAGTTTCAAGGAGAGAGTCAAACAAGAAGAAAACATGAAGCAAAGTGAAATTATACATGTATAAAGAAAGGAAACAAGTGTGATTGAAAAAACACATGATACGCAAGAAGAGAAAGGTGATGACATAGAGGGGGATGCAAATCAACAAGGAAATCAGATTGCAAATAAAAATCTTACTGTAGTGTCTCAAGACAACGAAGGAGTTATGCCTGTACAAAGTGTTCATACTGTAGTGGATCAAGAAGAAGGTGAAATTTATATAGAGGAAATATCAAGGAAACAAGTTAATCCAGATCAAGAAGAAGAATCTTTTGAAGAAGTGAGAAGCAGATCAAGAAGAAATAAACAGAGGAGAACAACTGATAGAGCCATATCAGATGCTGAAGATTTTTAAAGGTCAATGTCTGTGTCTCCTACAAGAGGAAGTACTGTTCAAAAGAGGTTTATAAGATCAAACACAAAAGTTTCTATTGATTCCCTATCCCAATGATTGAAGTATTAATTTGGAATATAATGGGAATCTCCAAAAAGGTGGCTATAAGGAGGTTTGTCAGAATTCATAAAATTAGCATTCTTTTAGTGTTAGAGCCAAAAAAGTAAATGGACCAGATTGATAATTATAAAATCAAGTTGGGTTTCAGCAGTTCCTTCACAAATACCAATGGAAAAAATTTGTTATTTACAAAGGAGAATGTAGTGGTTCAACAAATTTCTAATATGGAGTACTGCTTGTCTGTTTCAATCACTCACAATCAGTTCAGTAAGATTATTACCTGTAGTTTCATATATGCTAAATGTACTAAGGTAGAGAGGAGGGACCTTTGGCAACATATGTCAGATTTGGAGAATCAAGGTCCGTGGTTGGTTTGTGGAGACTTCAATACAGTTGTTAATTCTTGGGAGAAAGCAGGTGGTAACCCAATAGATATGGGATCCACTCTGGAGTTCTTGGAATTCCTTGAATGTAATGGTTTAGAACATTTTGGATACTATGGATCCTCTTATACAAGGGGGGGAGGGGGGGGGGGGGGGGGGGGGGGAATGCATGGATTTGGTGTAGATTGGATAGATGCTTGGCTAACCAAGAGTTAACCCATCTTTGCTCAGCTATGAAAGTTAGCCATTTAAACAAAGCAAAATCAGACCACTCTCCTATGGTTCTTGAATTAAAGAATCATGTTGATTTAATTAAAAGGCCATTTAAATTTCTTAATTTCTGGACAAAGAAGGATATCATCAAAGAAGTTATAAGACAGAATTGGGACTCTACTGTTTTGGCAAATCCTATATATACTATTGCTCTAAACCTTAAGAATTTAAAGCAAAAGCCGAGTGCTTGGAGTAGAGCAACTTTTGGTGATATTTTCCAAACAGCTAGAGATGCTGAGGATAAGCTATTAGCCACTGAGATGGCTTATGAGGGGGATCCTACTGAAAAAAATAGGGAGAACTTAGCTAGAGAGACTGGTTTATATTCTCAAAAAATTGCAATAGAAGAACAATACCAGAGACAAAAGGCTCAAGATAAATGGGTGAATGATGGAGATAAAAACACTCAATTTTTTCATAACACTGTGAAGGCCAAAAGGAAAAAATGATATATCAATAAAATCAAGAATGAAAGGGGGTTTGGATGGATAATGAGGAGGAAATAGCTAGAGAGGCTACCAAGTATTTTGAAAATGTCTTTGTAGCAGGTAATTAATATATTGAAGATGATGAGTTTATTCAGAGTATACCATCCTTAATTTCAGTGGAGCAAAATAGGAGTCTTGAAGAGTTTCTAGATGAAAATGAAGTTTTTAAAGCTGTGAAATAATTAAATGGAGATAATTCCCCTGGTATGGATGGATATACACGAGAATTCTTAGTCTATTATTGGGATATTATAGGAGAAGATATTATCAAGGCTGTTGATGGATTCTTTGCAGGTATGGACCTCCCTAAAATTGTCACCTCTACATTAATTACTCTTGTGCCCAAAAAAGATAATCCCCATACTTTTAATGATATGAGGCCTATTAGCCTATGTAATTTCCTCAATAAAATCTTTACAAAAATTATGGCCTCTAGGTTGAGTAAAATCCTCCCTTCTATAATCTCTCAAAACCAAAGTGGCTTTATCAAAGGTGGAGATATTACTGAAAACATCCTTCTTGCCTAAGAAATGTTTCACATGCTTAATCAAAAAAATTATGGTGGGAATGTGGTTTTGAAGCTGGATATGGCCAAGGCCTATGATAGAGTCTCATGGGCTTTTCTTATACAAGTATTGAGGAAGTTTAGCTTTTGTGAGAGATGGATTGACATGGTTTGGAGAGTTTTGTCCAATAATTGGTTCTCAATTCTTATTAATGGATCTCCTAAAGGATTTTTCAAGTCTAATAGGGGTTTAAAGCAAGGGGATCCATTATCTCCTGGTCTTTTTGTTATCATGGCAGAGGTTCTCTCAATTCACCTAAATAGGTTGCATTCTGTAAGCTCTTTCAAAACATTTAAAACTCCAATTGGTTGTCCCCCTATTAACCACTTATCGTTTGCTGATGATATCATCCTTTTTTCCTCTGGAGATAAAATATCTATGAGACATATGATGAATGTTCTTAATAGATATAAGGAAGTTTCTGGCCAATTAATCAATAAACAAAAGAGCTCCTTGATTTTATCCAAGCAGATAAAACCTCCTGCAGTTAAAAATATTTCAAACTTGGTTGGGATCCTTAAGAAAAATGGCCCTATTAATTATCTTGGCTGCCTTATTTACACTGGAAGAAAGAAGACAGTGATGTTTGAGCAGATGTTGGGTAAATTTAGAGGTAGAATTGCTAGTTGGAAATCTAAATATTTGTCTATAGGTGGTAAAGTTACTCTAATTAAATATGTTTTATGCTCTCTGCCTACTTATTTAATGGCTGCTGTTATGCCTACAAAAAGAGTTATGCAAATAATGGAGAATATGATGGCTAATTTATTTTGGAGCTCCAATATGGGAGAAATCAAGGTATCATTGGTGCAATTGGGACAAGATATGTAGGCCTAAAAATGAAGGCAGTATTGGTATCAGAGGTATGAGGGATATTTGTAAGGCTTTTGCAATGAAGCTTTGGTGAAAGTTAATGAGGCGAGGATCTTTATGAGCTACTTTTATGCATGCTAAGTACTATAGGAATTATCATTCTTGCAAGGTGTCTATTAGAGGGGGTTCTCACACGTGGAAAAGAATGATGGCCATTAGAAATGAAGCTGGGAAAATTATAAAATCGAGAATAACAGATGGAAGTTCTATTGCTTTGTGGGACAACTAGTCAAGCTTAGGTCCTTTACACCTGTACACTGATAAACAAGATTTAATCCAGGTCAATAATCTATGGAATGAGAATAAACAGTGGGATAGAGGGAAACTCATGAACTTGTTCGCTCCAAAAATATGCATTATTTTGATGAAAGAAAGAATTAGACATGACAGTTGTATGGATGAGATAGTATGGAAAGGGACATCTAGAGGTAATTTTTCTGTTTCTTCAGGATGGGAGGCAATTATGAAGCATAACTGCTCTTCTTGGTCAACTTCTTTTGTGTGGCATAAGGCCTTAGATTCTAAAATTTTAGTCTTTTTATGGAAGCTTTTAGGAAATTACTTACCTCTTGATCAGAATCTATATACAATTGGTTGGAAAGGGCCCTCATAATGTGTTTGGTCCATCAATAATCAAGTAGAATCCTATGATCATTTGTTTATAGAAGGAGATGTGGCAAAATTTATCTGGGGTCACTAAAGTGGTGTCTTGGGCATGACCTTGAATAGATCTACACTTAGAGGGAAAATTCTTCAGTGGTGGATAAATGCTCCAAAGTCTGTAGTAGGTATATTCCAAATTATTATTCCTACTATGATATGTTGGGTTTATTTGGGTGCAAAGAAATGATAGTAGATTTAATGGCTCTCCTCCAAATGTTTATATACTGATAGATAAAATTAATTCCCTCTACAACTCCTTAATCAAGCTTCTTATCAATGTTCCTAGAGTTTGTACCATCCAAACTTACCATTCTATACCCCAGCCTTCATTTAAATGCAGTCTGGTGTACTAAACTCGTCTCCCATCAGAGGCTCTAAAGCTAAAAGTGGTGGAGGTGGCATATTGAGGAATTCTAAGGGTGATCTTATATGGGCTTATAGCTATAGTTTTGGGGAAAAAACTAATGTTGAGGCAGAGGCTCTTGCGATATTGAAAGGTATATGTCATTATGCTGATCTAAAAGACTCTCCTTTAATTGTTGAAACTGACTCTAAAGTCCTTGTAGATTTTCTCATTAAGAATTCTCAATGTCCCTGTAATATTAGAGATGTGGCAGAGGATATTTTTAAGATTAGTGAAAACTATTATGTATCCTTCATTCATGTTTATAGAGAAGGAAATTGGCCTGCGGATCTTCTTACTAAATATGGTACTGATAGTGATTCTTCAATTTTTTCCCATGACATTGATGTCTTCCCCAAGAGATTAAAAGGCTTGATTAAGACAGACAAATGGAGTTTGACTTCAGTTCGAGTTTTCTAGAGCTATTGAGGATCCTTTATATCTGATTTTATTTATTCTTTTTGTTTTGTCTTAAGAAATTATAAGGTCTTTCTTATAAAAAGCCTCTTTTAATTTTTAAAGTTTTCTTTCATTATTGTAAGCCACTTTGATGGGGCTATTCCATATCTGAATATCAATAATATGTGTGGGGGTTCCATCCCTCTTTGGTAAAACTAAATAAATAAATAAATTATAGAAAAGAAATAACTAGGAACTCTCTTCAAGACCCATGCTTTCAGTTTGTTTGTGTACTGTCTTTGGCGGTAGTCCTTTTGTAAAAATCTCTGCCACCATGAGATCTATGCCTAAGTGTTCAATGATAACTTTTCCTCTTTTAACATCTTGCTTCAGTGAGAGATTTTTAAGATCATGTGTTTGGATCCCTTAGATATCCTGTCATGCTTGGAAAAAAAGATTGCGGCTTCATTGTCACAGTAAATAGTCAAGGGCATTGAGACGAAAGTCAAAGCTTCGAACTCAGAGACAAAATTCTGCAACCTTGCTCCTAGATTCGCAGCCTCATAACATGCCACAAATTCAGTCTCCATAATGTTAGAATATCTGGGTTTTGGGAAGAATAAATCCATGAGACTTTGTGTGTGAGAAACCATGAAAAAAATGCAAAACTTTGGGGTTTTTTTTCGAGCCACTGCTAAGTTGTTTGAACAACCTGGGGAACTGGTTCGAACGACATCTTTCGAACGAGATTAAGAACGAGAATTCATAAGAAATGTCGTTCAAACGACATCGTTCGAAAGAACTTGTTCGAACGAGAATTCTGGACTTCTAATGAGATTTCAGAAAGTCCTATTTTTAACCCAAAAAAGTTAGGAAATTGGTAATTTGACCCACGTAAAGATTTGATTAATTTTGGCACATTAACAAGGAGTGAGGGACTTGGGTTAATCTTGGTAAATTATATGAAATTGAGGAATAAAATTATGTGAGAGATGTCTACATATTAATAATACGATTAGGAGATGAATAATCGTCATGGTCAAGTACGGGTTAATATTGGAAATATATATATATATATATATATATATATATATATATATATATATATATATAGGGAGAGGTTCACAAGTGGACCAAAAGAATGGACTTTTTAATGGACTTAACAAAAAAGACTAATAAGTCTCGGTTATTGGGATTATGTGAGTGATAACTACATAATAAATATACGATGATAATCGTGATTAACAAGTACAGGTGGTATTCGAGAAATACAACGGGTACTTGGGGTAGGATGAAATACTAATATGATATTAGTCGAGTGCGTACCGAATTTTATATAGGTTGATGTGTATACCTATTGATTGTTGATTTATGTGTATGTCATACCTAGCCTATTTGCTATCGACGGGAGGTTTACGCATAGAGGGGAGTCATATTATGATGAGCTTTATGGGGGATTTTTGACTTGTTACCTTTGTACATAGAACTTAGGGATTGGCATCATTTTTGTGAATAAGGGTCTGACCGGTCATTTGGACGTGTAGGTATGTGCGTATCCCAAAGGCTTAAGACTATTTTCTACTCCAATATGTGTATTTTGATATTTATGCTTGGAGGGATACACCGAACTAGCAATCCTTTGTACAGTGACGAGATGTACCCAAACATGATAGCAGAGTATGTTCGCACAGCAGCTGAGCCTCAGGGTGCAGTATTGTATATATATAATAGAGTGAATGTGTATATATACTTGTGAAAGTGTTTACTGTGTGAATTAAGTAGATATGAAAGATAATGAAATCTGAAAAGAATTAAGTTAGTGAATACTAAATTATATTGAATTGAAAAATGGCTTATCCATCTTAAACAGAAATTGGATATAAATTTATTACCTGTATTACGCGAGAAATACGTGGAAAAGATATGGGATATGGTTAGTGGCACTGATATGAACTAGTTAACATGGGACTAGTAACTTGTATAATTTATAGGAACGTTAGGTGCGCTCTAGATGAGAGGTGAGGATCTTAAGAAAGAGTATAATAATCTAACATAAATACAATAATTGTTGAATATAGCATTTATTCACTTGCTGTTTTCTAAAATATTTTTACATTGGGCTCTGACCCGTTTTCTTGCATATTCTCTTCTCTCTTGTATCTCCTATATCAGGTGTCATGCCGCAGGGACGCCAACCATAGAGGATTAAAAGTTTTGTCGAGCTCTGGATGCTATGTAGTTTTGGACTTTGTTTAGACGCTTTCATATTCATTGATTCCTACTCTGTAGTTGATCTTTCATTTAGGGCTTGTCGCCCAAGAGGATTTATGTATTTTCATTCTATCCTAGCCCGTTAATGTATTATGTGAGTTTTTGATACATTTGGTTTTATTGGAGTTTATTATATTGAGATATTTAATTGCAGAGTTTCATTCATGTTGCATTTAATTCAGTTTTGATATTACTCTGTTGTTATTCCTTGTGTGAATGGATTGTGTTAAATGGTTTATGTTTTAAAAGTAGAATATTTAATTATTTTTAAAATTGGAAAAGTCTTTTTAACACTTGCTTAGTTGGATATTAGGCGATTATTAAAAGAAGAAAATATTTTTCGACAGCGATGTTAAGAATGAACCAACTATAAATTCTGTTTTAATTGAATATAGGACTGATCACCGATATTTAATTGAGCGAGGCATTACATTTTCTTCCCATCGCCTTTTCCTTTTATAAGGAAATTCTTAGATTTTTTTCTAACATGACCCATTTGGTGTTAGCTTCCACTGTTGTTTTTCTAGATTAATTGAGTTCAACGAATTTGAGTCCTCTATAATCTTAAGAATAATAATGGTGGTGGAGTAGCTATGTCAGCTTTCCTCTTCTCTTTTGTGTCTTATCTGCTAATAGGTCACTGAACTCTCGGCTGAGTGAACATCGGGAGGTAGTCATCCTCTAATTATATACCATTCATCAAAGACACATAAGGTTCATCCTTAGATGCAAATGATAGTTTGTGCCAGATCTGGGATAACCCATAGTTTACTCGCGGACCGACTAATGGTCCCAACCCATGTGCTAAGCGAGCTCGAGGTAGGATACATTAACAAACTTGTTCTCTTTGTTAAAAATTAACCAAAATCTCCCACAACCCCATTTTTTATTCCATCAATTAATGGAGTTCTCATATTTATTTTCCAACTTGTACGAACAAGGGTGTCTTGAACCTCTGAATAAAATTCCTTTTAGTGGATCTCCTTATATGTTTAGCTATTAGTGATTTATTTCGTTCTTTGAATTTTCTATCTTTGAAGTTCCTTTGTTGGTAAGTGGGGAGGTTCTCCATCGAGATTTGAGAATAGGTTAAAAGGGTTTGCAAAGTCGAGACCAAGATTGAGGATGAAGTTGACGTTGAAAATGTAAAATTTATGGGGTATTTATACAATTTCTCAAAAGTAACCATTAATTAGTCGTATGAATATAGTTGCTTCTCCCACGATGATCGAATTGATGTGGGGATCTAGGGTGCACAACTTACGACATGAGCCAGAAGGTCTGACCTGTTGAATGCCTTGGAGCAGTCAGGGAATTTTAGGGTAGAAAAATGGCATTGAAACATTTTAGTGGATCATGATTATCCAATCTCTTGAGTTGTCTAAATTTGACCTATTAATATATATTTCACTGTTGTAAATATCGTATTTATCCTATTTAAGTGGATGTCCGCTCCTATTAGGACTCTACTAACTTGTACTATAAATAAGGGGTGACCCCCCCCATTTGTTAGACACCAATTAATGAGAACTCTATCTCTCTCTAAAATTCTCTCTGTGCCCTATTTTTCTTAACACGTTATCAGCACGCTCGAACCCAAGAAACAAATACCGTCGTTTTTCCAGCGGCAGTAGACCAATAGCACTCCGCCTCCCTCACCCTCTCTTTTCTTTTACGGCTGAAATCCATCTCTCTCTCGGTTTTGTATTCAGATCGGAGGTGGTGTGCTGGTCCGGTGGGGTTTTTCCGGTGTGGCAAATTTTTGCTCTGGAGTTGGTCTGTTCCGATTGGTCGCGGTCCGGCGTGAATTTTTCCGGTGGGATCTGTTTTTTTTTTCTGGTGTAGAGCTTTTCCCTGCTCCCGTTTTCCGGTTTGCCCTTCTTCCGATCTGAGACTTTTTGAGGTAACAATATATATATATATATATTTGTTGGACTGTTGAATTCTTTAAGATCCATGTAACATAAATTTGTTTTAAAAAAATCAAATCTGCTACTGCATTTTAAAAAAAAAAAAAAAAAATTTTGCCTCTTAACTGTGTGCGTGCACGAGTTTTCATCTTGCTACAGTATTGCTACAGTATTTGTACAGTGTTGCTACAGTCTGCTACAGTCTTAGTACAGTGTGCTACAGTCTGCTACAATATTAGTATAGTCTGCTACAGTATTGGTACAGTGTTGCTATAGTATTGCTACAGTATTGGATTTAACCTTTAGACAATTTTTTTTTTTTTTTGGACATGATAATCAAACCTGAAGTTTTGATTTTTGGGACTTGAAGTTTCCAGTAATTGGACCCGAAGTTCTCAATTACCTTTAAATTTAAGAGTTGAATCGTTATTTATAATTTGGCCCTGAAGTTCCAAAATAATATATACCCTCGATCAAAACCCGAAGTTTTGATCATTTCTATTATAGAGTTAGGGACATTAAATGTCCCCAAATAATTTATAATTTGGACCTGAAGTTCCAAATATATATATATATATATATATATTTTTTTTTTTAAATCTGATCAAACCTGAAGTTTTGACACAATAGGGTAAATAAAGTCCTTATACTCAATAAAATTGACCCGAAGTTCAATTATTTTATGTATTAATCTGAAGTTCCAACAAATAAATAGCACGGACCTGAAGTTCCAATCAATATTGAATTATTAATTTTTCTTTATTATGCATTACATATTTCTGATTATAATTTATTTATTGTACAGTTTAAAAATGTCAAATATTTCTAAACTTGAATTTGAAGCACTTGAAATTTCTGGGGTGAATTATCTGAATTGGTCTCAAGACGCTGAACTCCACCTTCAAGCTCGAAATCTTGGTGATGCAATAACACTTGAAAATACTATGTCCCGGCAGGACAAAGCTAAGGCCCTAATATTCCTTAGGCATCACATACACAAGGATTTGAAAAGTGAGTACCTTACAGTGAAAGATCCTCTTGATTTATGGAACTCCCTGAAGGAGCGTTATGACCACCAGAAATCGGTCATACTTCCAGGTGCACGCCATGAATGGCTCAACTTGAGATTTCAAGATTTCAAGACTGTGTTTGAATATAATTCTGCTATGTTCAAGATTACCTCCAAACTAAAGCTATGTGGAGAAAAGGTAGAGGATGCAGATATGTTAGAGAAAACATTCTCAACTTTTCACGCCTCGAATATGCTCCTGCAGCAGCAATATCGAGAGCGAGGGTTTAAAAGGTACTCAGAACTAATCTCATGTCTCCTAGTTGCTGAACAGAACAATAACTTACTGATGAAGAATCATACATCTAGACCCACTGGATCTGTAGCACTCCCTGAAGTGAATGCTAACTCTGTTCAGAATAATGAAAGAGGCCAAGGAAATATGCGGCGGGCCGTGGCAACTCCAGAAGAGGTGGATACAATAATCATGGCCCTAGACAAAATATGAAATTTAAGAACCACCAGAAGTGGAATAATCACGGCAATAAAGGGAATCAGAAGTCAAATCCACAAAATCCAAATGATATTTGCCATAGATGCGGCCGCAGTGGGCATTGGACACGTACCTGTCGTTCGTCCAAGAAAGTGGTTGAAAAATATCAGGCCTCGAAAAGGAAAGTGGAGACAAACATTGTGGAAGGTCCTGAAGACCGTTGGAA
Source organism: Sambucus nigra (assembly GCA_949130495.1). Lineage (NCBI taxonomy): Eukaryota > Viridiplantae > Streptophyta > Magnoliopsida > Dipsacales > Adoxaceae > Sambucus > Sambucus nigra. Next base: position 323,395,341 of record OX422213.1, read on the forward strand.
ACTTGACGATTCTGATCTCAATTTCAATGATTTTTTCGAAGATGAGGATGGAAATACTATTGATGATGAGATATTTGATAACATGCTTGGAGACCCACCTCAGACGGTCCTGAAGACCTAAATGATTATGATTTTTTTTTTATTTATCTGCTTCATCTTTCCTATTAAAACATTAGTAGTTTATCCTTAGAGCTTAGACAATCTTATATCTTTATTTCGAGATTTTAGTAGTTAATGGAATGGTTTTTGATCATTTTTTTATGCTTATATGATTGGTGGATTGAATTTCAATTTATGTTTAATTATGTTAAAGGTATGGATCCGAAAGTAAGCACAAGCGATGATACTTGTCTGGTAGACAGTGGGACAACCCACACCATTTTGAAAAACCAGAAGTTTTTCTCAAACTTGGTATACAATACAGCGAATGTTTCCACTATAGCTGGTCCTGCTAAGATCATTGAAGGCTCCGGAAGAGCCCACGTGGTGTTACCTAATGATACCCACTTATTCATAAATAATGCTATATACTCAAGAAATTCCAGAAGAAATTTATTGAGCTTTAAGGACATAAGAGTGAACGGGTATCATATTGAAACATGTAATGAAGATAATAAAGAGTTTCTTTGCATTACATCTAGTGTTGGAAGCCAGAAGCTCACACTAGAGAAATTGCCTGCATTATCCATGGGGTTATACCATACAACAATTAATGTTGTAGAATCACATACTGTCATGAGCCGGAAGCTCAATGATCCTTATAATTTAATATTATGGCATGATCGATTGGGTAACCCTGGATCAAACATGTTGCGTCGAATCATAAACAACTCATACGGGCACTCGTTAATAAACAAACAACTTACCTTACCCGATGATCATTTTTGCACCCCTTGTTCTCAAGGTAAACTAATTACTAAACCATCTTTTCTCAAAATTTCCTCTGAGTCACCATCCTTTTTACAACGAATTCAAGGGGATATTTGTGGACCCATCCACCCTTTTAGTGGACCTTTTAAATATTTTATGGTTTTTATTGATGCGTCCACTCGTTGGTCACATGTTTGATTGTTATCTACTCGTAATTTGGCCTTTGCAAAATTTCTTGCTCAAATCATAAAACTTAGAACACATTTTCCTGATCAACACATTAAATCCATCCGTTTAGATAATGCGGGAGAATTTACTTCTCAAGTTTTTGATGACTATTGTTTATCACAAGGTATTGATGTTGAGCACCCAGTCCCGCATGTCCACACTCAAAATGGTTTAGCTGAGTCTTTGATTAAACGTTTGCAACTTATTGCGCGACCTTTGCTTATGCAGTTTAAACTCCCAGTCTCTGCCTGGGGACATGCCATTTTACACGCTGCTAAGTTAATTAAGCTTAGACCCACGGCTTATCACCCTTTTTCACCTTTTCAACTTGTGTCTGGATGTCAACCAAATATATCCCACTTGCGTAAATTTGGTTGTGCAGTGCATGTACCCATCCCCCCACCCCAGCGTACCAAAATGGGTCCCCAACGTCGTTTGGGAATATATGTTGGTTATGATTCACCATCAATTATTCGTTATATTGAGCCACTGACAGGTGATACATTTACCGCTAGATTTGCGGATTGTCATTTTGATGAGACACTCTTCCCGCCGTTAGGGGGAGGAAAGAACGTACCAGAAGTACGGTCCGTTCCTGAAGAACGGCGAGAATTAACATGGAACACTTTCAGTTTGTCTCATCTAGACCCTCGTACTACTCAATGTGAGCATGAAGTGAAAAGGATATTGAATCTTCAGGAAATTGCAAATAAATTACCCAATGCATTCAATGATGCTGCAAAAGTAACCAAGTCTCATGTACCCGCTGCAAATGTGCCTGCAAGAATTGATGTACCAGTGGGACAAACATTGACATCAGCAACAAATGAATCTGTTGCACGCCAGAAGCGTGGAAGACCTGTAGGTTCCAAAGACTCTGCTCCCCGGAAGCGGAGATCAAATGAAAAATCATGCCCTAATCACCCTCCCGAAGAGGTTATGAATAAAAGATCCACTTTCTCTGAAACCCCTGAAGAGGTTATTGTTTCTGAAAACACACAAGTCACTGAAGTGACTATACAAGCCCCTGAAGAGGCAAAGGTACCTTATAATAATAACGAGATCTCTATGTTTTATACATATTCGGGAGAAATGTGGGATCGAAAAGAAACTGTCATTGATGATGTTTTTTCATATGCAGTAGCTACACAAATTTCAAAGGGCAGTGATAATGATACTGAACCACGTACTCTAAATGAATGTCGACAAAGAGTAGATTGGCCAAAATGGGAAATTGCCATCAAGGCAGAACTCGAGTCTCTAAATAAACGTGGTGTATTTGGACCTATAGTACAAACCCCAAAAGGTTTTAACCCGGTAGGTTATCGATGGATTTTTATAAGAAAAAGAAACGAGAAGAATGAAATCACTCGATATAAGGCACGACTTGTGGCACAAGGTTTCTCACAGAAACCTGGGATTGATTTTGAGGAAACATACTCCCCTGTTATGGATAGTATAACTTTCAGATATCTGATTAGCTTAGCGGTCTCTGAAAATCTTGATTTGAGACTCATGGATGTTGTGACCGCTTATTTATATGGGGACTTAGACACAAAAATATACATGACAATCCCTGAAGGATTTCCTTTTCCTGAAGCAAAGCCGAGGAGTACGTACTCGATACGACTGAGACGTTCATTGTACGGTTTAAAGTAATCCGGAAGAATGTGGTACAATCGTCTTAGTGAATACTTGTCTAAGGAAGGATATGAAAATAATCAAATTTGCCTTTGTGTATTTATAAAGAAATCCTCAAAAGGATATGCAATAGTAGCAGTCTATGTGGATGACATAAATTTAATCGGAACTCTAGAAGAGCTCGAAACAACTGCTAACTATTTGAAAAAAGAATTTGAGATGAAAGACCTTGGGAAAACTAAATTTTGTCTCGGCCTGCAGATCGAGAAAAATTCTAGTGGGATTTTAGTCCATTTATACTGAAAATGTATTAAAACGTTTTAATATGGATAAGGCGCATCCCCTAAGTACCCCCATGGTTGTTCGGTCTTTGGACATAAAGAAAGATCCATACCGTCCTAAAGAAAAAGATGAGGAAATATTGGGTCCAGAAGTACCCTATTTAAGTGTAATCGGCGCATTATTGTACTTGGCGCAATGCACTAGGCCGTATATTTCATTCTCTATGAATCTGCTTGCTAGATGTAGTTCTAAACCAACCAAAAGGCATTGGGCTGGTATCAAACATATCCTAAGATATCTACGTGGAACAACTGACATGGGTTTATTTTATTCATATAACTCTAATAGTTCCAAATTAGTTGGTTATGCAGATTCTGGATATCTCTCTGATCCTCATAAGGGTCGATCTCAGACAGGTTATGTATTTCTTTGTGGTAATGCTGCTATTTCCTGGCGTTCTACTAAACAAACTTTAGTAGCTACTTCTTCTAATCACTCTGAAATTTTGGCTCTTCATGAAGCTAGCCGTGAATGTGTATGGATGAGATCTTTAATTCAGCATATCCGTAGTTCTTGTCAATTGTCTTCTATTACAGATATTCCAAGTACTATCTATGAAGATAATGCAGCATGTATATCACAAATTAAAGAAGGATTCATCAAAGGAGACAGAACCAAGCACATTTCACCAAATTTTTTCTTCACTTATGAGCTTCAGAAGAAAAATGAGATTGAAAGAAAAATGATATTGAAGTCATGCAAGTTCGTTCAAGTGATAACCTCGCTGATCTCTTCACAAAGTCACTGCCAAAGGCAACATTTCAGAAGTTTGTGTACGAGATTGGAATGCGTCGGCTCCACCAACGGTGAAATTGGACATATCAATCAGGGGGAGCATCTTATCAGGGGGAGGATACAAGAACATGTAATTTGGGACATTTGTGCGCTGTACTCTTTTTCCTTTAACTAGGTTTTATCCCACTGGGTTTTCCTAGTAAAGGTTTTAACGAGGCAGCATTAAGCACGTCCAACACCGACTCAATGGTCACAATAAATTGTACTCTTTTTCCTTCACTACGATTTTTTCCCAATGGGTTTTTCCTTAGTAAGGTTTTAATGAGGCAATAATCATTGAATGGTGGATATGGTGTACATCCAAGGGGGAGTGTTGTAAATATTGTATTTATCCTATTTAAGTGGATGTCCACTCCTATTAGGACTCTACTAACTTGTACTATAAATAAGGGGTGACCCCCCCCATTTGTTAGACACCAATTAATGAGAACTCTATCTCTCTCTAAAATTCTCTCTGTGCCCTATTTTTCTTAACATTCACATATTTTTTTTGCCACTTAATTTTTTCTTTCAGTGGAAAAATAATGTGTAGGATATTATCTTATCATTATTATGGTGATACTATTTTTGTCACAATTTTGTAAAAACTTGTTCAAGATAACCCCCTCTGAAACACTTTGGTAGTGTTCCCGAATCTGTATCCAAATAATGACTCAGAGCACATGGAGCCACCTCTTTATTTTTATGTAAAAATAATATGGCGGACAAACTAAATCCATTACGAGGAAGAATTTGCACAAATAAAAATTTGAATATTTGATATAATATTTATTCTGAGTTAACTTAAAACACTTACTTTTGTCTTAAAAAAGTCAATGGATAATGCAAAAATGATATTATTATTGCATTTTCTAAACGGGTGCTTTAAATGCTTGTACGTTTGACTTTAAAATTCAATGTACAAGCATGTTAAAATCAAACCACTAAGAAAAAGGTGATAAGAAATATTGGCAAGTGTAGCATTACTCTGGATAATGGCACTCACATAAGTTTTAAATAAAAAAATATGAAGCAAAAAGTACAAAAACAACAAAAAATGAACTTTCCCAAAACATAATCACACTGAAACAACACGAGGACCCTCGACCCTTCAAATTCTTCGGTAACTATCTGTCGTCTTCGATCACTGTCAAGATATTTCTTAAGCATTGTTTTCACACTTGGTCATACTGAGCTCGAAGAGGTGATTTTGGTTAATTTTAACTATTCATGAGAGAAATATAGCATACAAAATCCTATTTAAACAGAAATAAGGAAGTGGGTCCTTCAAACTCAAAGAAAAATATCAAAAATGAACTTTAGAGGTATACAAACACTAACTTTGCTTATTTAAAATATTTTAAAAATAAAATAAACTCATGTTCAATGTTAAAAAATGAAGGGTTATTCAGGGTTTAACCCTCATTAATTAATCGTTATTGAGTTAAACCTCCACAATTTTTATTTTTTGGGGGTTGACCCTAATTTTTAACCTTTTTCATGAGTTGACTGTTGAGTCTCATTTTTACACCTCAAATGACCAATATATCCCTTATTTATTGTCCAACAATCACAATTGCGCATTACTATTGTCTTCTTTTCAAAATTATATATATATATATATATATATATATATATATATATATATATATATATATATATATATATATATATATATATTTCAAGAATACCTGGGGGAAATGACATCTATAGTGGATAAATTATCTAAAAAAAATATCATAAAAAATTCAAGTAACGAGTGAGTGAAAGGTTAATTTAGAAAATAGGGGTTTTTCATCCAATTTTTTATAATCATCTCACCCACTTCCCGAATGAAATCTCCTCACTCTAGAGATAATATCCACCAAGTTTTGTGGAAAAATAAATTTTTAACTATTTTAAAAAGTTGGTATGTTAATTGAGATCTGCCTTAGAGACATTCTCGATATTTATTATGTATAGTTAAATAAATAAATATATATATATATATATATTTATATATATATATATATATATATATATATATATATATATATATATAGAGAGAGAGAGAGAGAGAGAGAGAGAGAGAGAGAGAGAAATACAACTTTAATATATTTAAGTAAATATAAATACACACTCATAAATATTTATTTATTATACTAACAATAACAAACATCATTTAGTGCTCAATTGTGTTTAGTGTCAATATAATTAAATACTTGTTTGAGTCTTAATATATTTATTGATTTTTCTTAGTTTAAAACTTTTAACATTATTCTAGTTATCTATACTTACGCACTTTACATATTATTATTTGTAATGCCATCACAACTTTATATAATAAAAAATTTGATCAAATTACGGAGGGATATTATTGTTTATAATAATATAATTATCCATAAGCACATAATTTATTATCCATGTTAATTATGTTTCGATACATTCCAATAAAGTAACTCATTTTATTACTTATTTTTTCATTAGTTAAATAAACATATGGCAATTTATGGTTTTCCTTAAAGAAATACTCATTATATACAATGGAATAGAGTCTTTGGTTTTGAATTAGAAAATATATATATATAGAGGCCTCCTCCCGTGAGGACTTCTTATGGTGCAGACACCGGGACATACCATTTTTTTAAAATAGTAAAAAAATAATTTTTTTATGAAACGTCATGGATATGACATCCACGGTGAGAATATCATCTCCAATTATTTTTATCAAAAAATTTAATAAAAAAACCCGTTGAGATGAGGTGAATTGTAAAAACAATGGTATTAATATGCATTTTCGACCATTGAAATGTTGGCGATCATCTCACCTAGTTTTTGATTGAATTTTTTTGATGAAACTTCATTGATATGATCTCGACAATGAAAAGATCATATCCATGAAGTGTCATAAAAAAATTCAATCAACGCCGACCCAACATTTCAACGGTTGAAAATGAATATTTCTATCATTTTTTTACATATCACCTCATTTTAATGGTTTTTTTATTGAATTTTTTGATGAAATTTTTTTGAGATAATCTTCTAACCGTGGACATCATATCCATTAAGTTTCATAATTTTTTTTTTTCTATTTTAAAAAAATGGTATGTACCGGGATCTGCATCATAGGGAGTCATTACATGAGACTTTCTCTCCCTGTGTGTGTGTTATATTCAGTATATTTATATATTTTATGCATATAAACATAAGAGCAAAAATTATGGGGGACTCAATAACGAATCATAAATGGGAGCCCAAAGAATAACCCAAAAATGAAAAACCTTGTCCCAATATGTTTGATGACACAATATAAAAAATGATGGTTAAACTTGACATTCTGTCACCAAGCGGAGTGGGAATGTGTAGAATATGGGACTTGACATATTCATAAATTAATCATTGATTGTGTCCATAACATTCGGTTATAGACATATTCATTGATAGATGACCGAGTGATATGATTATAAGTTATATTTTGTACATGATTCCCAAGATCTTTGAACAATATGATAATCACGTCTATCGACATGTGAAAATAGTAATTTTATTTACCTCCTTTCGACGCCATGGATTCAGTCCTGCTGTTGAATGTCATCGTCGAGTGTCACCGGTGTGATCGCTTTAGCAATCCTTTAAGGGAGAGTTTGGCTTCTCTCTCCTCGCCTATAAATATGTGTTTTGATTGGGATAATTTCTAATGGACGAAATGCATCTATTTATAGGTGGAGAGAGGACCTAAATTCCAAATGTCAATCAATCTCAACCGTCCATCAAGGTTGAGATTAAGTGAAATTTTAACTCCTTTTTATTCTTTATTTCGTGTAGAATACGAACCATTTATACATGATATAACATGTATTCTTTATTAAAAACGGATTAATAAAGACCACATTTCGGGGAAGGAAATAAACCAAATGTTTATTTAATAATTTCCTTACCGTCTCCCACTAGGTCATTAGGTTAATCCATAAATGTTTTAAACTGTGAATCATAAATTGCGCATGATATGCTAAATCCTTCAATCATTCGTTTTCATAAGTGCCTCGCTAGTCCAATAGTCAATGAGAGTCATGACGGTTACATATCATTATGTAACATGATTCCTTCCAAGAACTACATTATTGACAACATTCTTAAGTAGGCCACAATTAGGAGTTTACTTAATGGTCATATAATATTTTGTAAAAAATGATTTTCTGTTATAATTTATGTGTACACAAAGGAAAACAGAATATAACAGATGTATAAGTCTTATTAAGAGCTCAATAAAATGTCAAATATAGGCATCCACCCTGATGTTGAATCTACTGTTTCTCCCGTTTAGATAAATATGCCTTTTCTCCCTATTCATCTGCATAACAAAGAAAGCATTTTCTCCACTGTTAATGTAGTGGGAAATCCTCTAAAGCTTGATATTTTGACTGCCTCTCTTTCTAGACCTAGCCTTGCTAGAATTTGCGTGGAAATAGATTTAATAAAAGACTATCCCCATAGGGCATTGGGAATAGTGACAAGGGAATAGGCTATTGGCAATATATAGTTTATGAAAACATTCCTGATTACTATCAATTTTGTGCAAAGAAAGGGCATAAGTCCGAGGACTGGATTTTCAAGAAGAGTGAAGAAAACAAAAATCTAGAAGGTGCTACTAAGAAAAAATAGCCTTTGATGGAGGAAGTCCCTAAAAAGAAAAAAACTACAATGGATTGAAGTTTCAAGGAGAGAGTCAAACAAGAAGAAAACATGAAGCAAAGTGAAATTATACATGTATAAAGAAAGGAAACAAGTGTGATTGAAAAAACACATGATACGCAAGAAGAGAAAGGTGATGACATAGAGGGGGATGCAAATCAACAAGGAAATCAGATTGCAAATAAAAATCTTACTGTAGTGTCTCAAGACAACGAAGGAGTTATGCCTGTACAAAGTGTTCATACTGTAGTGGATCAAGAAGAAGGTGAAATTTATATAGAGGAAATATCAAGGAAACAAGTTAATCCAGATCAAGAAGAAGAATCTTTTGAAGAAGTGAGAAGCAGATCAAGAAGAAATAAACAGAGGAGAACAACTGATAGAGCCATATCAGATGCTGAAGATTTTTAAAGGTCAATGTCTGTGTCTCCTACAAGAGGAAGTACTGTTCAAAAGAGGTTTATAAGATCAAACACAAAAGTTTCTATTGATTCCCTATCCCAATGATTGAAGTATTAATTTGGAATATAATGGGAATCTCCAAAAAGGTGGCTATAAGGAGGTTTGTCAGAATTCATAAAATTAGCATTCTTTTAGTGTTAGAGCCAAAAAAGTAAATGGACCAGATTGATAATTATAAAATCAAGTTGGGTTTCAGCAGTTCCTTCACAAATACCAATGGAAAAAATTTGTTATTTACAAAGGAGAATGTAGTGGTTCAACAAATTTCTAATATGGAGTACTGCTTGTCTGTTTCAATCACTCACAATCAGTTCAGTAAGATTATTACCTGTAGTTTCATATATGCTAAATGTACTAAGGTAGAGAGGAGGGACCTTTGGCAACATATGTCAGATTTGGAGAATCAAGGTCCGTGGTTGGTTTGTGGAGACTTCAATACAGTTGTTAATTCTTGGGAGAAAGCAGGTGGTAACCCAATAGATATGGGATCCACTCTGGAGTTCTTGGAATTCCTTGAATGTAATGGTTTAGAACATTTTGGATACTATGGATCCTCTTATACAAGGGGGGGAGGGGGGGGGGGGGGGGGGGGGGAATGCATGGATTTGGTGTAGATTGGATAGATGCTTGGCTAACCAAGAGTTAACCCATCTTTGCTCAGCTATGAAAGTTAGCCATTTAAACAAAGCAAAATCAGACCACTCTCCTATGGTTCTTGAATTAAAGAATCATGTTGATTTAATTAAAAGGCCATTTAAATTTCTTAATTTCTGGACAAAGAAGGATATCATCAAAGAAGTTATAAGACAGAATTGGGACTCTACTGTTTTGGCAAATCCTATATATACTATTGCTCTAAACCTTAAGAATTTAAAGCAAAAGCCGAGTGCTTGGAGTAGAGCAACTTTTGGTGATATTTTCCAAACAGCTAGAGATGCTGAGGATAAGCTATTAGCCACTGAGATGGCTTATGAGGGGGATCCTACTGAAAAAAATAGGGAGAACTTAGCTAGAGAGACTGGTTTATATTCTCAAAAAATTGCAATAGAAGAACAATACCAGAGACAAAAGGCTCAAGATAAATGGGTGAATGATGGAGATAAAAACACTCAATTTTTTCATAACACTGTGAAGGCCAAAAGGAAAAAATGATATATCAATAAAATCAAGAATGAAAGGGGGTTTGGATGGATAATGAGGAGGAAATAGCTAGAGAGGCTACCAAGTATTTTGAAAATGTCTTTGTAGCAGGTAATTAATATATTGAAGATGATGAGTTTATTCAGAGTATACCATCCTTAATTTCAGTGGAGCAAAATAGGAGTCTTGAAGAGTTTCTAGATGAAAATGAAGTTTTTAAAGCTGTGAAATATTTAAATGGAGATAATTCCCCTGGTATGGATGGATATACACGAGAATTCTTAGTCTATTATTGGGATATTATAGGAGAAGATATTATCAAGGCTGTTGATGGATTCTTTGCAGGTATGGACCTCCCTAAAATTGTCACCTCTACATTAATTACTCTTGTGCCCAAAAAAGATAATCCCCATACTTTTAATGATATGAGGCCTATTAGCCTATGTAATTTCCTCAATAAAATCTTTACAAAAATTATGGCCTCTAGGTTGAGTAAAATCCTACCTTCTATAATCTCTCAAAACCAAAGTGGCTTTATCAAAGGTGGAGATATTACTGAAAACATCCTTCTTGCCTAAGAAATGTTTCACATGCTTAATCAAAAAAATTATGGTGGGAATGTGGTTTTGAAGCTGGATATGGCCAAGGCCTATGATAGAGTCTCATGGGCTTTTCTTATACAAGTATTGAGGAAGTTTAGCTTTTGTGAGAGATGGATTGACATGGTTTGGAGAGTTTTGTCCAATAATTGGTTCTCAATTCTTATTAATGGATCTCCTAAAGGATTTTTCAAGTCTAATAGGGGTTTAAAGCAAGGGGATCCATTATCTCCTGGTCTTTTTGTTATCATGGCAGAGGTTCTCTCAATTCACCTAAATAGGTTGCATTCTGTAAGCTCTTTCAAAACATTTAAAACTCCAATTGGTTGTCCCCCTATTAACCACTTATCGTTTGCTGATGATATCATCCTTTTTTCCTCTGGAGATAAAATATCTATGAGACATATGATGAATGTTCTTAATAGATATAAGGAAGTTTCTGGCCAATTAATCAATAAACAAAAGAGCTCCTTGATTTTATCCAAGCAGATAAAACCTCCTGCAGTTAAAAATATTTCAAACTTGGTTGGGATCCTTAAGAAAAATGGCCCTATTAATTATCTTGGCTGCCTTATTTACACTGGAAGAAAGAAGACAGTGATGTTTGAGCAGATGTTGGGTAAATTTAGAGGTAGAATTGCTAGTTGGAAATCTAAATATTTGTCTATAGGTGGTAAAGTTACTCTAATTAAATATGTTTTATGCTCTCTGCCTACTTATTTAATGGCTGTTGTTATGCCTACAAAAAGAGTTGTGCAAATAATGGAGAATATGATGGCTAATTTATTTTGGAGCTCCAATATGGGAGAAATCAAGGTATCATTGGTGCAATTGGGACAAGATATGTAGGCCTAAAAATGAAGGCGGTATTGGTATCAGAGGTATGAGGGATATTTGTAAGGCTTTTGCAATGAAGCTTTGGTGAAAGTTAATGAGGCGAGGATCTTTATGAGCTACTTTTATGCATGCTAAGTACTATAGGAATTATCATTCTTGCAAGGTGTCTATTAGAGGGGGTTCTCACACGTGGAAAAGAATGATGGCCATTAGAAATGAAGCTGGGAAAATTATAAAATCGAGAATAACAGATGGAAGTTCTATTGCTTTGTGGGACAACTAGTCAAGCTTAGGTCCTTTACACCTGTACACTGATAAACAAGATTTAATCCAGGTCAATAATCTATGGAATGAGAATAAACAGTGGGATAGAGGGAAACTCATGAACTTGTTCGCTCCAAAAATATGCATTATTTTGATGAAAGAAAGAATTAGACATGACAGTTGTATGGATGAGATAGTATGGAAAGGGACATCTAGAGGTAATTTTTCTGTTTCTTCAGGATGGGAGGCAATTATGAAGCATAACTGCTCTTCTTGGTCAACTTCTTTTGTGTGGCATAAGGCCTTAGCTTCTTAAATTTTAGTCTTTTTATGGAAGCTTTTAGGAAATTACTTACCTCTTGATGAGAATCTATATACAATTGGTTGGAAAGGGCCCTCAAAATGTGTTTGGTCCATCAATCATCAAGTAGAATCCTTTGATCATTTTTTTATAGAAGGGGATGTGGCAAAATTTATCTGGGGTCACTAAAGTGGTGTCTTGGGCATGACCTTCAATAGATCTACAATTAGAGGGAAAATTCTTCAGTGGTGGATAAATGCTCCAAAGTCTGTAGTAGGTATATTCTAAATTATTTTTCCTACTCTGATATGTTGGGTTTATTTGGGTGCAAAGAAATGATAGTAGATTTAATGGCTCTCCTCCAAATGTTTATATACTGATAGACAAAATTAATTCCCTCTGCAACTCCTTAATCAAGCTTCTTCCAATTGTTCCTAGAGTTTGTACCATCCAAACTTACCATTCGATACCCCAACCTTCATTTAAATGCAGTCTGGTGTATTGGACTCGTCTCCCATCAGAGGCTCTAAAGTTAAATACAAATGGCTGCTCTAGAGTTAATCCATGCCAAAATGGTGGAGGTGGCATATTGAATAATTCTAAGGGTGATCTTATATAGGCTTGTAGTTATAGTTTTGGAGAAAAAACTAACGTTGAGGCAGAGGCTCTTACGGTATTGAAAGGTATATGTCATTATGCTGATCTAAAAGACTATCCTATAATTGTTGAAACTGACTCTAAAGTCCTTGTAGATATTCTCAATAAGAATTCTCAATGTTCCTAGAATATTAGAGATGTGGTAGAGGATACTTTTAAGATTAGTGAAAACTATTTTATATCCTTCATTCATGTTTATAAAGAAGGAAATTGGCCTGCTGATCTTCTTACTAGTTATGGTACTGATAGTGATTCTTCAATTTTTTCCCATGACATTGATGTCTTCCCGAAGAGGTTAAAAGGCTTGATTAAGACAGACAAATGGAGTTTGCCTTCAATTCTAGTTTTCAAGAGCTATTGAGGATCCTTTGTATCTGATTTTATTTATTCTTTTTGTTTTGTCTTAAGAAATTATAAGGTCTTTGTTATAAAGAACCTCTTTTAATTTTTAAAGTTTTCTTTCATTCTTATAAGACACTTTGATGGGGCTATTCCATATCTGAATATCAATAATATGTGTGGGGGTTCCGTCCTTCTTCGATAAAAATAAATAAATAAATTACAGAAAAGAAATAACTAGGAAATGTCTTCAAGACCCATGCTTTCAGTATGTCTCTGGACTGTCTTTGGCGGTAGTCCTTTTGTAAAAATATCTGCAACCATGAGATCTGTGCCTAAGTGTTCAATGATAACTTTTCCTCTTTTAACATCTTGCTTCAGTGAGAGATTTTTAATATCATGTGTTTGGATCCCTTAGATATCCTATCATTCTTGGAGAAAAATATTGCGATTTCATTGTCACAGTAAATAGTCAAGGGCATTGAAATGAAAGTCAAAGCTCCGAACTCAGAGACAAAATTCCACAGCCTTGCTCCTAAATTTGCAGCCTCATAACATGCCACAAATTTAGTCTCCATAGTAGATGTGTAGATCAATTAAGACTTCTGGATTTTTCATGATATTGCACCTCTAGCTAAGAGATACATGTGGGTACCCAAAATAAAGAACAATGGGCCGGACGAGTAGCCCAGTCCTGGCGGCCCAAAGTCCAGGCCCCTCATCTTTTATAATTGATCCAGTCTCCCCCCACGATCCCATGAAGGGAAGTTATGGGGGAAATGGAAAACGTGGAGGAACCCATCACCCCCACTCATCTACATGCACATGTATATATTAAACCCAAGGTCCGGGGCAAAAGGACAAGTTGTATTCTCTGTAATCACTCTCCGAAGTATATAGAAATAATATCGACTGCACCACCGTGGACGTAGGCACATCTTGGCTGAACCACGTACATCCTTTGTTATGTGATTGGCATCTTGTATTCCTTGTTCTCTTCTTGATAATCTTTCTATCATATTTATTTATGTTGCATAATAATTGCTTCTACAATTGGCGCCGTCTGTGGGAAGCGTTCATCTTTCCCTGAGAAGAGCCCACATCAAGAAAGGAGTTTAAGATGTCTGGTCAGAGCAGCAATGCCCCTCAAGCAGGAGATATTTAAGAGCCACCTGCTCCTCGCAGGATTAGGTCTGAAGTTCGACGTTCAGATCAGAGAGCTCGCCTGGAAAGACCAGCCTCAGAAGAAAATCAGGGACTAGCGAGGTCCACGCAGATATCCAGGTTGATTGATGCGTACGAGGCAAGGCTCCACGAGCAGAGGGAGTCTTCTCGCAGGTATGAGGCTGAGAATGCTCGCTTGAAAAGAAGACTGGAAAGACTAGAAAGGGAGTTTCGTCCTGATAACTGGAGACGCCCATATCGCACTCCTAGCCCTCCGGTGAGCAAGTCTCGCAGCCGAGGAAGGAGCCCTATGCGAGAATCTCAAAGGGACGAAGGAGGCGAGTCAGACGACGACCTCCACGAACAGCTGCGAAAAGATCGCCGCCACAAGAGCCCTGCTCGCAGCGACGAGCTCATACGAAACATGGTCCTAAGGGAGATGGACCAGCATCCCGCTCACCACGGGACAAGATCAACTAGAGAACTCGCGAGGCGAGCTCTCAAAACCCAGATGAAATCACCATTCACGAAAGAAATCGAAGAGGAGGAAGCTCCCAAGAAATTTTCCATTCCAAGGTTCAAGGTTTACGACGGAAAGACTGATCCCATCGATCACGTCAGGCAATACCGACAGGCAATGCCCCTATGGAGTCACCGGGATGCCCTGATGTGCCGTATTTTACCCTCGAGCCTTCATGATGTAGCACAGAAGTGGTTCGAAAGGCTCCCCCACCGGTCGATCAAGAATTTCAAATCCCTAGCCGAACTCTTTACGGCCCGATTCATTAGCAGTAGCTCCCATCCCAAAAGGATGGATGCTCTACTGACAATGAAGAAAACGCCTCAAGAAACCCTCTGAGAATACGCAAAGAGGTACTGGGAGTTATTCAATGAGATCGAGGACTGCGCGGAGGAGGTGGCAGTGGCCTCCTTCAAAATCGGGCTCCCTAATTCTTCCCTCCTCTACCAATCCCTGGCGAAGAAGGAATCTATGACCATTGATGACCTTATGGACCGAATCGAGAAATACGCAAAGGTGGAAGATGTCACCCGCTCTAATACAGGAGAAAACGGTCGAGCTAAGCTCACTACCAAGGTAGGTGAGAAAACTGAAAACCAGAGGAAGGGAGGAAAGAACGGGGGCAAAAATGGCTCCAAAAATGGAGGGAACCAGAACGCATCGAAAGCATTCCAGGCGGTCAACACCGTCTTCAAAGAACCAATGTACAAGGTTCTCGCGAAGATCAATGATGAGCCATTCATCAAGTGGCCCAGGAAGATGGGGAGAGATCCCTCGAAGAGGAACAATGCGTTGAGATGCGCTTTTCACAAAGAGGGAGGGCACAAGACCGAGCACTGCAAGGATCTTAAGTGTCACCTCGAAGAATTAGCCCAGTCCGGGCATTTGAACGACTTTGTGGAGAAAAGGGCAGAGAAAGTGACTGCCAACAGAGAGATGAGACCCGACAATGTGCTGGAGGATGATGCTGGACACGAGTTCGCCGTAATTCACGGAGTATCTAACGTCAAGCAGATACAAGGGAACTCAGCTCGAATGGAGCTGAAAAAACTTACAGTGGTAATGTAGGCCTTTCAAATCGATCCAGCAAAATCACAGTCAGGAAAGCGTCGACGAGCAGAGGACGTCAACTATAACAAGCATATTGTTTTTACGGATAAAGATTTGATGGGAGTAAGGACCCCACATCATGATGCCCTGGTCATTACACTCAGGATAGCCAACTTTGACATCGACAAGATGCTCGTCGATCAAGGAAGCTCATCTGAAGTAATGTACCTCGACCTGTTCAGGAAATTAAAGTTGAGCGTCGCCGACCTAAAGGAAGCTACTGTACCTTTGGTCGGCTTCGCTGGGAAAATGACCATGCCCCTAGGCAAAATAGTGCTGCCAGTTCGTGCTGGGAATGTCTCCAAGATGATTGAGTTTTTGGTAGTTGACATCGAATCACCGTACCAGGCCATCCTCGGCAGAGGATGGCTTCATGCAATGAAGGCGGTCTCCTCGACCTACCATCAGAAGCTCAAGTATGTAACCGAGCGAGGAGTAATGGAGATCCACGGCGACCAGGCGATGGCGAGGAAGTGCTTCATAGCAGCCATCCGACCAAAGCCAGAGAAGAATATGCTTAAATTACTGAAGCCTACCAGTCTCTACCAGGCTTATAACATGGCTAAGAGCATGAATATAACCTTAAGCCTGAGAAATCTAAGCCATATACTAAGCCAACCACGCATCAGTACCCTAACCATTCTGGACTTCTACTCCTAACAAAAAGTCTTTTCCCATCTCACACAAGATTGAACCTACCAAACTACCTAACACCCAAGCCCTACTAGTGAAGCAGATAACTAAGAAGGAAATGCAAACAAGGAGGAGTAAGGGCCTATGATGTTACTGTGATGATATACACAAACCAGGACACAAATTCAAAGACAAGAAACTATATATGATATATTTAGAAGGGGAAGAGAGACTTGAGGACAACTCTGAACCAGAAAAGGTTGGGGAGGAGGATATATCAAACGCAAACATTGTAATCTCACTACATGGCCTCTCTGGATTTGTGGCCTCTATAACACCATTAGAATCATGGGCAAGGTGAAGAAACAGAAGCTCTCAATCTTAGCTAATAGTGGCAGCACTCAAAAGATTTCTTAATAAGGCAACCGCTCAATAGTGTGGGCTCACACTTGGGCCCACTCCCCATCTATTAGTCTCGGTGGCAAATGGTGAAAAGTTAACATGTCACTCCATGTTCCCCCACTTTACCTGGACAATGGATGGCATTGAATTCACTACTGATAAATGGATCCTTCCACTCAAGGTTTGTGGCATGGTCTTGGGAGCAGACTGGTTGAGGCAGCACAACGATGTATTATTTTATTTTGATAGCTCACCTTAGCAATCAAGCAAAAAGTAGGAATCTTAAATGAGCTGATATGGGTAATTTGTATTGTGGCTGGTGTTGGGGGAAATTTTATTTATATCTGGGTGATACGGCAGTGGTGGTTACAAGCAGGTACTTCAAAGGTATCTCAATGAATGTTTAAAGTTATTCCAATTAGTATTATTTAGGAAATCTAGCTTGCAAGAAATAAAGCTTTGTTTGAATCTAAACCTATGAGATCTAATTTGATTATTGCTAAGGTGATGTCTATAGTTTTAGAGTTGAAACGAAATCTATATTTCAAAGATAGTATTTCTGACTTAAGTATGGCAGCAAATAATACTTTCTCGATATTTTTCAAGAAACCCCTGACCTCTATCAATTCTTTGGTGCCTTGGGAATGCCCTCCTAGAGGAAGACTTAAATTTAATTGCTCAGATATATCATATATCAATTCATCTATGGGAACAGGAGTTCTCTTAAGGAATTATTCAAGGCATTTTATTTGGACTTCTTCAAAGATCTTTGATATGGGTTCTTTTATCGAAGCTGAAGCACAAGTAATTATGGTTGGCATTGATTACTGCAGGGAGAAGAATTTTTCTAATATAGAGATAGAAACTAAATCGAAAATCATATTTGATCTTATCTCATCTTCTTCATTTTCTCCTCCATGGAAAATTAAATCATTTTCGACTCCTAATAATTGTTATTCATGTAGAGAACCGGGGAATTTAGCCAATAATTTCCTAAAGAAAGGAACATTGATGGTGTAGAGAGAAATCTGTGGAAAAATGTCTCGAAGATAACCTTACATATGTTCTACTTGTTTATTCAAAGCATCCTTCAAAAAAGCTAAAAGCGACCTCGAGGCATTTCTCTCAGCTGAGGAGAGATTATAGCCTTGAGGAGGAGTGAGGTGTAAGCCTCAATTTGGGGGAAATCCAAATAAACAAACTAAAGCACTACTAAATAATAGAAATAATATATAAACAATGTCATCACAAAAAGATCTATAATATTATCAAAGTCAACAGTTTATTATCTCCAAATATCCCATCATAAGAAAAGTAAAATAATATCTCTATAACAAAAGAGATTGTATCATCAACTATCATCATAATATCGGTTTATATAAGTATATAACATGTGTGTTTGAAAGCTAAAGATGACATTGCCTTACATGATAGGACCAAACTTAAAGCTGAATTAGCTCAAGAAGCAATAGAGCAAATCACTAAGGGCTATGACAACCTCTTCACGCTGGGCTCTCTTATGACTCAAGTCATAGTGTTCCAAATGTATTATCACAACGTTGCACATCATTACTTCTAATTCATCCCATGATTCAAGTCATAATGTTCCAAATCTCTAATGATTCAAGTCATAGTCTTCACGTTGGGCTCTCTTATGATTCAAGTCATAATGTTCCAAATGAATCTCATATGATTCAAGTCATAGTCTTCATGTTGGGCTATCTTATGATTCAAGTCATAGTCTTCATGTTGGGATATCTTATGATTCAAGTCATAGTGTTCCAAATCAGTACTATTTTCTTTTTCTCAAATTTTCAACACAAAATATCATTTATCATACATTGATAAAAATAGAAATGCAAACACCGCCTTGTAAGAAAAACTGACGCGAGCGTAGAGTGCCAGTTCAAATAATTTGAAAATTCTCAAGAATAAAGGATATAGATAGCACTAGTGCCTCAAGTCATTCCCATGTCACGTACACGAATTGGCAAGTATAAATCTAAACATCCAATATCATGCAATGACAATGATAGGGGTGTTAAAAAAACCGACTGGACCGACGGACCGAACCGAACCGAGCCGAACCAACCCTTTTTTTTCGGTCTTTTTTCTTAATCGGTCCGGTCTCGGTTTATTTTTTTAGTGGACCGACCTAGTCGGTCCGGTCCACGATTTACAGTTTCAAAAACCCTGTTAGGACCGACCCGGACCGACTGTATATAAAATAATATATTTTTACATATATATGTATATATATAAGATAAATAAATAGTAAAAGTATATATTTCAATATTTTATTAGTTTAAATTATAGTTTAATTCAATAGTAGGTTTGTTTTAATCGCAAATTTTGATATTTTTTAGTTTTTAATGTTTGAAAAAAATAGACTCGGGTATATTTGTACTATTATAAATGATGTAATTCATTAATGTGAGGGCCAACGGGTTAGACCGGACCGACCCTATAAAAAACCGAACCGACTAGGGTCCGTTAACCTACATTATCGGTACGGTCTCGGTCCATTTTTTTAGAGGACCGACCAAGTCGGTCCGGTCAAAAAAAAACCTTAAAACCGGACCGGACCGCGAACACCCCTAGACAATGATAAAGATAAACAATAAATTAGAAAAACCAAGCATTCAGTCAATGTTTCGTTAATCAGTAATTGATCATATTCATTAATCATTAATACACAAAGGGAGCTAAAATTATATGTATAGCTAAGGGTAAACCTTGGGCACCAATCATGTTCTAATAACCCCCACCCCACCCCCCACTCCCACGCACACCCATTTATTACCAAGCCCATACAATCCCACCATAGAGTTTAACTAGTTTCTGTAAGTAATCACAAATCATAAATATAGGTATGTATGTATATATTTACCCTAAATCACAGCGAAAATAAATCACAACCAAACGGTTGTGATTTATCATAGCTTGAAATGAATAACAACAACGAACACGTTTAGTTGACTCAATTACATTAATCTAGTATGCACCCAAAGAACATAAAGAGATACCACCGAATTATTCAAAATAGGACATGCATAAACATTGTGTACAATACAAACTTTTGCATTTCCAAACTGTCAAAAAATGGGACAGTTCAAGAGTTCTCACCGCAGTCGTAGTGAGACCTCTTGAATGGGTCTATTTTTTTTTACATGTGTAACATTATTATTGAATGTTTAGCATTAATGTCTACTTACTATTTAAATAGTTTTTTTTCTTTTTATTAAATTTTCAACAAAAAATCTCATTTATCTAGAGTTTAATTGGTGGGGTGTCCACTTACTATTTAAATAGGATTTTTTTACATTATTATTGAATTTTTTTCTCTTAATTTTTCTTAAAACTCCATAATCTAAACGAATCAGAACAAATATGCCTTTTACATAAAAGGGTGAGAACACAAAAACACATATTACCACTAAAAGATCTAAAGATTCGTCCAGAAATCAATGTCTTTTTCATTGTCAACATTGAATTTGTACAAAACAAATCATACAACACAATAAATGTTTAAAAATGTATACATAAAACTCAAAAATTGCAAAAATGAGGAATCTTTTAAGTAAAAATTTGAAGAATACCTAGTTGCATACTTTTTAGTAGTGATAGGCCCTCAACAGAAGCTACACCACTAGAGAGTGAGAGGGAGATATCCGAGCGGGAATGAGAGACCACCAGCTACACCACCAAAACATGACCAAAACGTGGGGGAGAGAGACGATAGACAACCGACATGTGACTACAATGTGTGTGTGTGTGTGTGTGTGTGAGAGAGAGAGAGAGAGAGAGAGAGAGAGAGAGAGAGAGAGACGAGCGGGAGACTCCAAAGCTCCAAAGTGGGAGTGAGCGGGAGACTCCAAATAACTGAGTCTAATTTTTTTTAGGGTTTTTATATTTTAGTAAGTGTACTCAATTTTGGCACACTTAAAAACAGTGCCAAAATTTGGCACTGTTTTAAAGTGTGTCAGATTTTCATTAAACCGTGCCAGAATTTGGCACAGTTTAAAACAGTGCCAGATTTTTAATATCAGGGTGTGCCAAATTGCTGTTTTGGATGTAGTGAAGACCCACTTACACCCGACTGGCTTATGTCCCGTTGGCAATTGAATAATGTCCCAAACTTGATTTCCAGCCAAATATTTTAGTTCATCCTTCATGGCATCAATCCATTTGCTAAAATTAACATCTTTAATGGCTTGTGAATATGAAATTGGATCTTGAGTTATCCCAATATGAGATTCTACATGATAAATCACGTAGTCATCGAAAATAGCAGATCACCTCTGACGATGAGACCTTCTTAATGTTGGTTCCTCAGTTTCTTCATTAATAGGTTCATTGAAGATAATCACATCATGGAGTTTTTGATCATTTATTAGGTGTTCCTCATTGACTAAAGGTTCTATAATGGGGGGATTCCCAACAACTTGCGAAATTAAGGGTAAAGGCATATTTACCCTAATTTCCTGAATGATCACATCATTAATGTGACAACCCATATTTAATTAGGGACATGGATAATGTGTATTAATATATAATACTAGGTTATTATGTTTACATTACACCAAAATGGCCAAATTGTCACCTTTCAGCCGGCCACCCTTGTAACGGTCATTGATCGTGACAACAAAAACGCGTTTTGTGTCACGGCCATTGACCGTGACACGACCATGACAAATAATTGTCACGGTCAATGACCGTGACAAGTCCCTGACAAATGTTGTTGTCGCGGACTTGTCACGATCATTAACCATGACAATTATTTAAATAATTATCACGATCAAGGACCTTGACACGATCGTGACAATTTCTGTAGCAAAAACACTTTGCCCTTCTTCCCCCCCCCCCCCCCCCCCCCCCCCCCCCCCCGCTGTGTCCCTCCTTTTTCCAACACTCTCTCTCTCTACGCTGCTCTCTCTCTCTCTCTCTCTCTCTCTCTCTCTTTCTTCCATTTATATATATGTTTGTGTGTGTATATATGTGTGTGTGTGTGTATATATGTGCATGTGTGTGTGTGCGTGTGTGGGGAGTGGGGGTAGGGGGTGGGGCAGTGGAGCTGTTGTGTGTGTGTGTGTGTGTATATGTGTGGTGGGTGGGGGTGGGGAGGGGGTGGGGCAGGGTGAGGGGATATTGTGTGTGTGTGTGTATGTGGTGGGTGGGGGTGGGTAGGGGGTGGGGCTGTTGTGAGTGTGTGTATATGTGTGGTGGGTTGGGGGTGGGGCAGGGTGGGAGCTGTTGTGTGTGTGTGTGGTGTGTGGGGGTGGGGGGGGGGGGGGGGGAGAGGCAAGGTCCCATTGTAATTCCCTTAATATCGTGTTTTGATGATTTGCATAAATGAAATTAATTCTTTTAATTGATTTGCACTTTATCATTTTCACTATAATTTTAATTGTATAGTTTTAGATGAAAGTAAATTAATAATTAGTGCCCATTTCATATGAAAGTAGGATTGCCCCTCATTGTAAATTAGTAAATTAATAATTGTATACGTTAATTGCTAATTTAATTGATGAAATGAATTAATTGAGTAAATGAATTAGAAGGAGTATGGGATACACATTTGTTGTTGACATTGCTGTTGGATTATTTTGTTTAGTAAATGTTTGGTTGGTTAGTTTTAAAAGTGGCATGAACATTGGATTATTGTCCATATGGGGATGGTATTTTTCAACTTTTTTTTGAAAATTACTTTGTATATCAAACAATTTATATATAGTATGATAACTAAATGAACATACTTGAAATTAAATATAGTGCGCATTGATACTAGCCTTCTAGTTCTTATGCGTACGCATTCAATAGCCCTTAGACCCGTTCGAGAGTCATTACCCCTGTAATGAGATCTCTCGAATTGTCCCATTTGGACAGTTTGAAACTGTATAATTTCTGTATAATATTCTTAGTGGCTTAAAGTTGTTACTTTTGGAGGAAGTTCTGCAATCGTATCTTAATATTCTCTGGGTACATACTAGATTGACAAGTGTGACTGTTATTTCCATTGATCAATTGAAATAACACTCACACCTGCCAATCTACGTCGTGTACTTGGAGAACTACGGGGATATGCTGTCGAATTTTTTTCAAATCGTAAAAATGTGCATGAGCTGTTAAGTATATTACAGAAAAATGCGGTCTTGAATGGGATTGGACCACTCACCCTTTAGAGGAGATGGAGGACATAGAAATTAAATGATGGGATAATTAAATGAAACATACTATAAATCTAAGTTTTGTTTACCTTTAATAGGTGTTTAATTGTGGTAGTTATGATGGGATATCCGAAATACAAAGAGTGGATGGGTGAGACTAATAGAATGGGGGATGTGTTTCGAAGAGGTGCTAACGAATTTGTGAAATATGCAAAGAGATGTCATAATGATGAAGAGTTTCCATGTTTGTGTGCTAGGTGTAAGAATGGTAAGGTGTTTGAGTGGAAAACAGTTGAACTACATTTGTTAAGACTAGGTATGCAAGATAATTATCGACTTTGGAGTTTTCACGGTGAATTGAAAGTTCCTTTTGTCCCCGACCAACCTTCACAACAACCTTCAACAAGTAGAATAGATGTAGAAGGGGATGACGTAGATAATAATATGTTAGAGGATTTAGTTGATGATGCGTATGGAGTTTATGAAGCAGAGGAGAATGAGGTTACTGATGATGTAGAAGATTGAAGTGCTCGTGAAGATAACACGATAAAACTTGACGATGACTACCAAAGTTTAAAATTTAAGGCGACCCAACCGTTATACTCTGTCTGTGAGAAAGATCAAACAACTTTACATGCCATGGTTGGTTTGCACAGTTTGAAGATGCAGTACGGTTTGTTTGGAAATAGCGTAACGGGAATTCTGAAATGGGTGAAGGGCTTATTACCCAAGGTGAATACACTTCCAAATAGCTAT
Organism: Sambucus nigra; assembly: GCA_949130495.1. NCBI lineage: Eukaryota > Viridiplantae > Streptophyta > Magnoliopsida > Dipsacales > Adoxaceae > Sambucus > Sambucus nigra. The sequence goes on from OX422213.1 coordinate 323,419,218, forward strand.
CATGTTATGAAGAACAGTTTGAAAGGTTTGGGAATGAAGTATAATTCGATTCATGCTTGTGTGTATGACTGCATACTATACTGAAATGAGTATGAAAATCTTGATCGTTGTCCGGTATGCGATGAACCTAGATATGTCCAATCTACCAGTGAGGAAGGCACAAGCTCAAAAGTGCCTCAAAAAGTATTGAAATATTTTTCCGTTGGGCCTAGATTAAAGCGATTTTTCACAGTACCATGGATTGCAGAGGCAATGACTTGGCATGCTAGGGTAGAAGTAGGGGGTAATATCATGCCTCATCCTATTGATTCTAGTGCCTGGAGGAGGATGAATTTTGAGTATCCCGATTTTGCTCGAGAACAACACAACATTTGTTTGGCAATATCAATAGATGGTTTCAATCCATTTGGAAATCTAAGCACCAATCAGAATGTATGTCCAGTGATCCTAGCCCCACTCAACCTCCCTCCTTCACAGTGTATAAGACCTGAATTTTCGATGATGGCTTTATTGATACCTGGGCCAAAGGCACCAAGTGATGACATTGACGTCTACCTGGCTCCTTTGGTAGAAGAATTAAATGAGTTATGGGAAGAGGGTGTGCAATCATTTGACTCTTTTAGAAAAGAAGAGTTTATGTTGAAAGCTATGTTGATGTGGGCAATTCATGATTTTCCAGCTTATGGGACATTATCCGGTTGTGTAGTACATGGTTATTTAGGGTGTCCTATTTGTGGAGAGGAGACTGAATCTCTTCGTCTATCCTCTAGCTTGAAAAATGTATACCATCGCCACATGAGGTTTTTACCCCCAGCTCATAGTTTCAGATTTGAGAAAAGTTCCAATTTTTTATTGGGCGGGGTTGAACATAGGCTACCGCCGAATCAACTTTTGGGTTCAGAAATTGAAAGTAAATCTTCTAAATGTGGCCCTAATATGCGAGGTAAGAATCCAAAATTTAAGAACGTCAAGCATAAAAAGACCCCAACTGGGAATGAAACTGAGACAAGAAAGGCATGGTCTCGAAGGTCAATTTTATTTGATTTGCCTTATTGGAAGAATAACCCGGTGCGCCATGTATTGGATGTGATGCATTCAGAGAAGAACTTCGATGAACATATTGTGGGTACTTACCTTGGGGGGAGTCATTCGAAGGATGGAGAAAATGCACGAAAAGATCTTAAATCGTTAAAACTTAAGCCACAACTATGGTTGAAAGAAGATAGTAGGGGAAGGACAATAATTCCCCCTGGTGCGTTTATTTTGACAAGTGGGGGAAAGAAAGGTGCTTCTAGACAAGATATATAATTTGAAGGGCCCATCTACTTTTTCGTCTAACTTTCAAAGGATTGTGAATTATGCTACTCATGATTTAGATAAGTGTAAGTCCCACGATTGGCATGTGATTATGCAATTGGTTCCTCTATTGTTTAAGCACTGTTTCTCCAAGCACAAGGATTTGCGTAGGGCTATTACACAAATTAGTATTACTTTCTCCCTCTTGTGTGAGAAGGTAGTCAATCAAGAACACATAGTGGCCGCAAAATTGGCTGTGATCGAAGCGATTTGTGTATTGGAGAAGTACTTTTCCCCAGCATTCTTTGACGTAAGTGTTCACTTATTGGTACACCTATGTGACGAGGCACTTCTTTGTGGTCCAGCTAGATATCGGTGGATGTATTCGTTTGAAAGATTGATGAAAGTTTTTAAAGATTACATCAAGAATACGCGATATATTGCTGGATCAATTGTAGAGGAATACATCACTGTGGAGTCATCAATATATACTCGGGAATATATGCCTGACTCGACCAGCGTTGATGACACTGATGAGTTCGTCGATGATGGTGGTCATGTGATGGGAAAACGAGTGAAATTAACGAGTTTGCAATATGAACAAGTAGCTCGTTATCTATTTGACACACATGAAGATGTCAAAGAATGGAAAAAGTAAGTTTCGATTATTATAATGTTTAACATTATTTTATATTATTTTATACATGATTAATTTTGTAATATGCAGAAAATATGAAGCCTGTGAGAACAATAAAAGACGAAAAATAATGGTACAATCACACAGCAAATTTTGGCTGTGGTTGACACAAGAGGTAATTATAATGAAAATAGTCGTTATATAACGTTACATTACACTCAAATTTTACCACTAATATAATTAATTTATCTATATTCTCATCTCCTAAAGACGGGTGATGCGACATTAAGGTTTGCTCGTCTAGCCACTGGACCCTTATTCGTGGCACAAGAGTACAAAAAGTATCGATTGAACGGTTACATTTTCGGCGCTAAAGTGTACGAGGAAAGTACATATGTACAGAACTCGAGAATTTCATACAAGGCTCTTACTTTCTTTCGAGTGAGCGCAAAAGATAAAAACCTTGTTGAAGCTGAAATGACTTACTATGGTGTAATCCAAAATATATTTGAATTGGATTATATAAGCTTCAAAGAGGTTGTATTTTACTGTGACTGGTAAGAGTTGAGGATAAAAATGCTTGTAAAGTTTATCCTGTCACCAATTTGATCATGGTTGACTTATCCAAGTTGAAGAGCAACGACCACGTGAGCGATGAGCCATTTGTTTGTGCATTTCAAAAGGTTAAGCAAGTGTTTTATTCGGAGTATATCAACAACGAGCCGTGGTCAATTGTCCAACACGTGCCAAGGCATCTAAATAGTAGTGTGGATGACTTGGCTGCTCCTACCGAATATCAATCCATTTTTTATGATAACCCGAATTTGAAATAATTTTTCAATTTGTAATAAATATTTCAATTTGTACCCAAACATCTATTTTTAACGCTTTTAATTGATTTGCACTTTATCATTTTCACTCTTGTGTAGTGTGCGTGTGTGGAGAGGAGATTGATACATAAATATGTCAACTACATCTAAGTTTTGTTTATACTAATCCATGAATATACGCTTCTTACCTTTAATAGGTGATTAGTACATAGTTATTTGGGGTGTCCTATTTGTGGAGAGGAGACCGAATCTCTTCGTCTATCCGAACACTAAGAAATGCCATAATCCTAGGGAGTGATGTTCTGCAAATTCCTTCCAACCGTTATGTAGCCAAACATCACCAGTTGAAGTTGTCAAATCCACTTTCACTACCCCACCACTTGGAACCTCTAGAAAAACATGGGAGACCATTGGAAGGCGGAATTGACAACTTCGACTGATGATTTTTGACTACACAATGGTTGGAAGGAATTTGCAGAGCATAACTCCATATGATTATGGCATCTCTTAGTGTTCAGATATGAAGGGAATTATATTTGACACAATTATCAGGGGTACATTAGTTGGAAGGAGGTGCCATATGAGCTCAAGTTAGTTGTTTGGGTGACACTACAGGTAATGTATTTATATTTATATGTCAATTTCGATTTCGATTTATATTTATATTTATCTATATTTGCGGGGCAGATACTAATTTTACTTTATTTTATTTTAGGGGACTGGGAGTGGCCCTGGGGGTAGGCCACATAGGCTCGATACTTATGTGGCTGTTCGAACGAGAAGGGAAGGATAAGGAGGTGTCCCCGAGCATCGCGGTACAAAATCTCTTTTTCAGCTAAATAGTTTGTAGATTTGAGATAATTGATGGTGATGTTGTTTCTTCTTAAATAGTTTCTATTTTGAATGTATATTTGCATTATCTCTAGTTTATTTGGATATATGATGTTTGAACATGTACAACGTTGCTATAACAGGTACAAATATACTGCTGGGCAGTGGCCATACTGCCCAACATACTTTTTTTAAATTCTGCCCAGAATTGTCACGGTCATTGACCGTGACAAGCCCGTGATAAAAGTTATCACGGACATGTCACGGTAAATGATCGTGACAATTTTTTTAAAAAGGGTTAAGGCTTTGGCACTGTTATTAATCATGACTAAACATGTCACGGCCAATGACCGTGACACGTCCGTGACAAAAAAAGTTGTCTCGCCCCGAATTGTCACGGTCATTAACCTTGACAAGTCCAACTTGTCAAGGTCAATGACCGTGACAATTCGGCAGATTTGGTGTAGTGTTAGTCTAATCCTACCCTCACAAATCATGAAATATCAAATTAGTTACAAACACAAAATTTTGAAGTTTTCGGTAGGAATGCTCGTGTTGGAGACTAGTTTTGACCCTTATAATATAATAATTGACTTGAGGTGAAAACTACATAGTTGTAGATATATGAGTTAAATTTGTAACAAAACAAACGGTGTGTAAAACAGAGGTATGAGTAAAGAATTATATTGAAATTACAAAATAGGGGCAAATCTGTCCATCCGTTTAAATGATATTTTGTCTTATATGGCGCCACTTGTTATATTTTGATTGGACCAAGAGGAGGTGCCCTTATGCGGACTTAAACCTCTCCATATCACCTATTCCTTCAGCCAAATGAAACCATTAGAGAGTTTGGACTAAAGAGAGAGAACCGTAAGGCTTAGGATGAGAAGGACGAGGAGAAGTTGGAGAAAAAATCATAAGAAATTACGTGAACGTCCCTCAGGTAATTCTATCCATCAATCTTGTTTATTTTTTATATTAATGATTTAAATGAGAGAAATTTTCAATTATTTATTAAACTTTCATTCCTTGATGTATATGTATTAATATATACAAGTTCGAAGAAAGATGAAGGTGCAAATCCTTTATATTACCTTGGTTAGAACCCTTTTGTGTTCAAACCTTCATAAGTGTTTATGTACTTATTAGAATTTAGAAATTCCAGTTGGAGATGAAAAAAAAGACTTATATAAGTATATTATATTCGAGAATTAAGTAAAAATACCAAGAAATAAATCTTGGGTGATAGTTGGAAATTTGGGTATAAAATCTGCCCCAAAAGTGTTAGTACGCATACCATGTGTTCGATGTTTGGTCTGACATAGTAAATGAACTTTAAAAATTATGAAACTTTAATTTCGTATTATTCAATATTTGTATTGAGATTAGGAGGAATATCATAGAAAGTTATATGTAGAGAAATTATAAAAATTCCTGGAAGTTGACTGAATGATGGATGAGCCTATGGGGCAGATTTGCTATGTATTGAAGAAATGGGCATAACCTGCTCTAGGAACCTGAAATGATATTTTGTCTGTTGTATTGGAAACCTAATATGATAAGAATTGGATTATCAAGAAGAAATTAAAGTATTTTTGGACTATGAATTGGATATGTTAAATATATTAACATAAATTTGGATGGAACTTCATTTATGATAAATGATTTGAATAGAACCATATGATGCTTATGAATTGAGTTACGTTTGAGATATTCTTTGGATTGTTGGTATTATTATGATGATACTAATATTATAAGAATGATAGGAAGGGAGGAAGAACTGGTTGAAAAAGTGCTAGACAAAGGCAAAGGAAAAAAAGCCCATTAAGTTGTCAAGGTGGGTGTACTCATTGGTAAGATGTATTTATACATGATTATAGATATGATATGTGGTACTTACTGAGTTGAATATGGATATAGTTACTGAGTTGATTATAGATATGATATGTGGTACTTGAGTTGGATATGGATATGATATGTGTAGTTACTGAGCTGAATATGGATATGGTTACTAAGATAATTATAGATATGATATGTGGTACTTTTTGAGTTGAGTATGGATAGGATATATATATGATATGTGTGGTTACTGAGGTGCAAATGAATATCATATGTGTGGTTACTGAGTTGGATATGGATATGGTTACTGAGTTGATTATAGATATGATATGTGGTACTTACTGAGTTGAATATGGATATCATATGTGTAGTTATTGAGCTAAATATGGATATGGTTACTGAGATAATTATAAATATGATATGTGGTACTTACTGAGTTGAATATGGATAGGGTATATATATATCATATACTTATTGAGTTGAATATGTATATAATATGAGTGGTTACTGAGTTGAATATATATATGATATGTGTGGTTACTGAGTTGAATATGAATATGATATGTGTAGTTACTGAGTTGGATATGGATATGGTTACTGAGTTGATTATAGATATGGTAGGTTGTACTTACTGAGTTGAATATGGATATGATATGTGTAGTTACTGAGCTGATTATAGATATGATATTTGGTACTTACTAAGATGAATATGGATAGGGTATAGATATGATATACTTACTGGGTTTAATATGGAGAGGATATGGGTGGTTATTGAGTTGAATATGAATATGATATGTGTGGTTACTGAGTTGGATATGGATATGATATGTGGTACTTACTAAGTTGAATATGGATAGGGTATAGATATGATATACTTACTGAGTTGAATAAGGATATGATATGAGTGACTACTGAGTTGAATATAGATATAATATGTGTGGTTACTGAGTTGAATATGAATATGATATGTGTGGTTATTGAATTGGATATGGATATGGATATGGATATAGTTACTGAGTTGATCATAGATAGGATGTGTTGTACCTACTGAGTTTTATATGGCTATGATATGGGTGGTTATTGAGTTGAATATATATATATATAATATGTGTGGTTACCGAGTTGAATATGGATATGATATGAGTGGTTACTGAGTTGAATATAGATATGATATGTGTGGTTACTGAGTTGAATATGAATATGATGTGTGGTTACTGAGTTGGATATGGATATGGTTACTGAGGTGATTATAGATATGATATGTTGTACCTACTGAGTTGAATATGGATTGATATGGGTGGTTATTGAGTTGAATATAGATATAATATATGTTGTTATCGAGTTGAATATGGACATGATATGTGTTGTTACTGAGTTGGATATGTATATAGTTACTGAGTTGAATATGGATATGATGTGGGTGGTTATTGAGTTGAATATAGATATAATATGTGTGGTTAACAAGTTGAATATGGACATGATATGTGTGGTTACTGAGCTGGATATGGATATAGTTACTGAGTTGATTATAGATATGATATGTATGTATTCTATAGTGATGTTATGGATTATTCATAGCCAAGAGAGGTTATGGCTTATCAACATCCAAGAGATGTTATGGCTTATTTATAGCCAAGAGATGTTATGGATTATCAATAGCCAAGAGATGCTATGGCTTATTTATAGCCAAGAAATGTTTTGACTTTTTTATAGCCAAGAGATGTTATGGTTTTTTTTATAGCCAAGAGATGTTATAGCTTATCAACAACCAAGAGATGTTATGGCTTATTTATAGCTAAGAGATGGCTTGGCTTATTTATATCCAAGAGATGTTATGGCTTATCAACAACCAAGAGATGTTATGGATTATTAACAGCCGGGAGATGTTAATATAATTAAGATGTTAATATAGTACTTTTACTATATAGATATGTAGTACATTCACTGAGTTTTTTTAACTCATGGTTTGATATGTTTACATTTTTAGGTTTGTATACTGACAGCTAGGACCCCCTATGATCGGTAATTTGGAAAGCTTCACCGTTAGAGAGGGGTGGGGTTTAAATATGGGAATTTTGTTATTATCACACTAATGATTTTACTCACTTACACATTGGATATACTGAGATATAGTGGTTTAATTTGGTAACGATACTAGTTAATCGTAGTAGGGTAGGTTTGCTTAATTATGAATTTGAGATTAATTATGTTATGATACAGAATTTTTTTTTACGTTCATTGTATAAATCATACAAGAAAATCTCGAAATGAATTATATTTTGATTTGTTCAAGATTACGATTTAATTATCATGAAATAAATTATTAGTACGGATACAGGTTTGGGGTGTGACAATTAATTTCAGTACTCCCATTGATTTCGGCATTCTCATAGAATCTGACATTATCCATTTCAACAATTCTAATACTATGGTTAGGACAGTAAAACCTATATCCTTTGGAATTCTTAGGACAACCAATAAAGTAACCACTGACCGTTTTGAAGTCTAATTTCTTTTCATGTGGGTTGTAAATTCTAGCCTCAGTTGGGCATCTCCAAATTTGGAGATATTTTAAACTAGGTTTCCAATCTTTCCATAGTTCAAAGGGTGTCTTTGAAACTACTTTGCTAGGAACCCGATTTAATATATAAACAGTTGTGCGTAGAGCATCCATCCACAAGTATGTAGGTAAATTAGCATGACTCATCATAGACCTAACCATTTCCATATATGTACGATTTTGCCTTTCAATGACACCATTCGGCTATGGAGAACCAGGCGTTGTGTATTGAGTGACAATTCCAAGCTTTTGGAGAAGTTTTGCAAAAGGTCCATAATGTTTTCCTGTTTCGTCATACCTTCCATAAAACTCACCACCTATATCTAACCTTATGATCTTCATTTTTATATCTTATTGCCTTTCGACTTCAGTGATGAACACTTGTACAGCGTCCAAAGACTGAAATTTTTCATGCAACAAGTATAGATAACAATAATGTGAATAATCGTAGATAAAAGTAATGAAATACTTCTCCCATGCAAAGGTTGGAACGCCGAATATCTGTGTTGATACCAAAATTAATATGCTGATATGGACAAATAATACGAAGACACGTGTCAATCTACGTGGCACGATAGCAACGAGAAAGTTCATTTCCCCGACCAACTCATGTTCTCTCCGATCAACGAGGATACACCGAGGAACTTTAGCACTCCGACACTCCGAGGAACTTCTGAGCAACGAGAAACTAAGGCGGTCCGAGCTGCATCTCGGTCGTAGCATTAATTGCCAGATAATCAACAGTTCAACTATTCATTGAATGTTTATCATCTTGACGCACACGCTGCATTAAATGTATTACCTTTCATATGTATATCATTTAATGTATCAACCCTTTCATGTACAACCTAAGGGCTATAAATACCTTGTATCACCCTCATTCAAAGGGACCGGAATTTCTTGGTTGAACTTAACATCGAGAATTCCCAAATACTCAGCAATAACATAACAGTGGACGTAGGCCATTCTTATAAGGCTGAACCACTTTAAAATCTTTGTCTCATTTTATTTATCTGTGATTGAATAATTAGAGCAATCTAGTTTTTTACATCAATAGATTGGCGCCGTCTGTGGGAACGATTGTTATTATCGTTTTTCACAAAAAATCATTCATTATCAATGGCGGATAATCCAGAATCTAGCAATCGAAATGCTGGAAATGCTGGAAATCCTCCAAATCCCTCTGCACCTCCAGATCTGGCCAGAATTATGACGAATCTGGCTCAAGGACAAACCGCCATGCAAGACACGATGAGGCAACTCATACAAACCCTTCATGGCAATGCCCCTGTACGTTCAGGACAGCAAAGCGGTCAGAGGCAAACTTATTTACTTTCTTCACGATCCAGGCGTACTGAGTCATATCGTAATGATGAGTCTGATGATTTCTCTTATCAACCTGGGCGAACTTCGTCAATAAGGGCTACAGATACTGATCAACGTATCACCCTCTCTCCAGAAAGACCCAGCGCCTTAGAAATATTGAGTAGGGTGTCTCCTTTCAGTCGATTAGGCCCTAGGAGGAATAGGAGTCCACCTAAGACCATGTCGAGGAGTTTTCGACAACCATCAGATCTAAGAGAAGGATCAGCACAATCACGACCAGTTGCTCGACAAGATAAATCTCAGGAGGCTACTTCAGAATGATCTATTGCTCGAACTAACAAGCCTGATGAAGGAAATGATGCGTGGAAAGATTCTATTCAGCGGTTGGAGGATAGATTGGGAGAAATGGCTAAGGCAAAGAACCCCCTACAACGAACTTTTGTTCAAGGCACACCTTTTGTACATGCCATTGTGAATTTTCCTACCCCATCAAAGTTTAAAGCACCAGTGGTGACCCCCAAATATGATGGAAAGACAGATCCTGTTCTTCATATAGAGCAATATCAAGCTGCCGCCGATATCTATGTTGTCCCCGACGAGATGAGATGCAGAGCATTCTCAGGAACTCTTACTAGAGCTGCCTAGATATGGTACAATAATCTTCCTCGGGGTAAGATTTCAACTTTCTTTCAGTTGGCCGAGTTGTTCATCGATAATTTCTGTTTTGGAGCAAAACCAGTAAAACGAGTAACACACTTGTTAAGTGTTAGACAAAAATCTGGTGAGAGTACTAGAGATTACATAACTCGTTTCAATAACGAGAAGATGGAAGTCATAGATTATGAGGAGAAGACAACAATCACCGCCTTGATGAGTGGGTTGTTGCCTAATAAGTTGTATTACACTTTGGCGAAAGATCCACCTAAAACTATGTCAGAGTTAATGGCAAAAGCGGCCAAAATCATGAATGCCGAGGAGGCTATGGCTGCGAAGAAGAATATGGATAAAGAAACCAAGGTGGAAGACGACAAATCCAAGAAGAAAGAACATAAGGGCAATGGCGGTGACAAGCATTCCAAGAATAATAGGTTGTCATGGGAAGTCCTGAAGAAATACGACAATTATACTCCCTTGAAAATGGGTATTAATCATGTCTTGGAAGAAATTAAGAATAGCGAGGAGGTAAAGTGGCCGAAGAAATTGAGAACAGATCCTGATGCGAGGAATAGGGATAAATATTGTGAATTCCACAAAGATCATGGCCATATGACTAAAAATTGCATAGCTCTTCAGAACGAGATTGAAACACTCATCCGAAGAGGAAAACTAGCAAAGTATGTTGATCGGGGAGGCAAAAAAAGAAATAATGACCGAACTAGAGAGAGGTCTAGATCTCCTCTCCGAACAGAGGAGAAAAAGAAAAGGGACTATGAAGATGATCCAGATGAAGACCTCGATCTTCCCAAAAAGCCAAGGCAGCCAGAACGAGAGGTATTTTCCATACGTTTTGGATTATTTGATTGTAATGTTATTACAGGAGGAGATGCAGGAGGAGGAGACCTTACTGCAGAAAGAAAAGCTTACCTCGGAGAGGCTCAAGCTTGTTCATATATTCAGCGAATAAATCTGGCCGAGGACGATCGTCCGAGGAAGGTAAACAAAGAGAAGCTAGTCATTGGCTTTTCAAAAAATGACTTGGCAGGTGTTCTTTATCCTCACGACGATCCTCTGGTGATCAAAATGAGGATGAAGGAAGTAGTGATTTCAAGGGTGTTGGTAGATAATGGAAGCTCGGCAGCCATCATGTACTATTCATGCTTTGATAGCTTGAATCTGAAATTATCTCAATTGGAACCTTATCATAGACCCCTCCTGGGTTTCGCTGGCGAGAAAGTTTTTCCACTTGGGACGATCAAGTTAGATATATTCATTGGAACTTGGCCTGCTTGTCGAACAGAAAGAATACGCTTCTTTGTGATGGATAAAAATGTGCAGTCAGCTTACAACATCATCATGGGAAGAGTTGGTTTGAAGAAGTTCGAAGCAGTCCCATCTACAGTACATCAATGCTTAAAATTCCCAACAAATTTCGGAGTGGGAGTTGTGAAAGGTGATCAGAAAGTAGCTCGGGAATGCTATTATTCGTCTGCCGAACAAGAGGAGCTTGAAGAATCAAGGAAAAAGACTACTACCTACCATGTGGATGAAAGTACAGAAATTGAAACATTGGATCCCAGAGATGAATCCCAATTGGTAAAAGGACAGGCGGTGGAGTCTACAAAAAATGTTATTCTGGACGACGAGCACCCTGAACGAGTAACCCAGATAGGTTCATCGTTGTATGTGTCAATAAAACAGGAGTTGGTAGCTTTCTTGAGAGACAGAAAGAAAACTTTTGCATGGAGTCATGAAGACATGCCAGGAATAGATCCAAATTTCTTATGCCATGAACTCAATGCGAATAAGGAGATAAAGCCTGTAAAGCAGAGAAGAGGGGTATTTAGCCCCGAGAAAAACAATAAATGGAGAATGTGTGTTGATTTCACTGATATCAACAAGGCCTGCCCAAAAGATCATTTCCCATTGCCCAGAATTGACCAACTAGTTGATGCTACATCGGGGCATGAGCTGCTCAGCTTCATGGACGCTTACTCTGGCTACAACCAGATCAAGATGAAACCCGAAGACAGGGAAAGTACTTCTTTTATTACCCCTAGGGGTACTTATTGTTATAATGTTATGCCTTTTGGTTTGAAAAATGCAGGAGCGACATACCAACGACTGATTAACAAGGTTTTTTCCGAACAAATCAGTTGCAATATGGAAGTCTATGTCGATGATATCCTGACAAAAAGCAAGAAAGCTGCTGATCATCTAGTTGATTTAAGTCAGACCTTTGATCAACTGGATAAATACCAGATGAAACTCAACCCGACGAAGTGCACCTTTGGAGTACGAGAAGGAATGTTCCTCGGGTACATCGTCAACCAGCGAGGCATTGAGGCAAATCCAGCAAAGATCAAAGCTCTTTTAGGGTTGCGATCTCCAACGATGAAGAAAGAAGTGCAGAGTCTTACAGGACGAGTTGCAGCGCTCAATAGATTTGTATCTCGAGCAACTGATAGGTGTCTTCCATTCTTCAAAACACTCCGAAAAACTTTCGAGTGAAATGATGAATGTGAAAAATCCTTTCAAGACTTGAAGAAATATCTGGGAACACCTCCACTGTTGTCTAGGCCAATAACAGGAGAAAAGTTGTACTTATACCTGGCAGTATCAGAGCATGCAGTCAGCTCGGCATTGATCAGATTGGAGAATGGAGTCCAGAAGCCAATTTATTACACAAGTAAGGCTTTCCGAGGTGCAGAGATCAGGTACCCAAAGCTGGAAAAATTGGCGTTGGCATTAATTGAAGCAAGTAGAAGAATGAGGCCATATTTCCAGGCCCATACCATCGTCGTTTATACCGACATGCCATTGAGGCAAGCCCTTCATAAGCCAGAGAAGTCAGGGAGACTGATGTACTGGGCAATAGAGCTCGGTGAATATGATATTGTGTATGAGCCCAGATCATCATTGAAAGGGCAAGCTGTAGCAGACTTTATAGCGGAGTTTACATATCCTGATACCCCCGAGGAACAAAAATTTCTCGCTGACCAACCTGTGGATGTTACAGGATCAACAAGTCCAGACCAACTCCGGTTGGTAAAAGGGAGAGAAGAAATGGTCGACGGGGAGCAAAAATTACCAGGGGAGGATGAAAGAAAACAACAGATATTTCACCGAGGAACTCTGTCAGATAAGAAATTTGAAGACGAGTTACCTACATGGAGATTGTATATGGATGGATCATCTTGCACAGCAGGTTGTAGAGCAGGGATTGTTTTGAAAACCCCAGACGAGATTGACATAGAATATGCCTTGCGATTTCAATTCAAAACATCCAATAATGAGGCTGAGTATGAGGCCATGATAGCAGGTCTTAATTTAGCAAAGATTATGGAAGCACAACAAGTGATAGTATTCAGTGATTCTCAATTAATTGTGAATCAGATGATGGGAACATATGCGGTTAAAGGAGAATTAATGATCAAGTATCATGCGAAGGTGATGGAATTGTTGGCAGAATTTGAGGCCATTCAGTTAATCAGAATACCCAGAATAGAAAATGCACAAGCAGATGCACTGGCCCGATTAGCATCAGCTACTCGTACCGAGCTGCAAAGAACAATACCAATTGAAGTACTAGAAAGTCGGAGCATAGATGAAGACCTGATGATGAATGTTATTACTCTTGATTTAGGACCATCTTGGATGGATCCCATCAGGGTATACATTGAAGAGGGAGAATTGTCGGAGGATAAACTCGCTGCAAAGAAATTGAAGTTTAAAGCTGCTCGGTATGTACTAACTAATGGCATTTTGTATAGACGAGGAATTATGGTAGGTTTGCAGAGATGTGTACATCCTTCCGAGGTAAAAGAATTGATTGAAGAGATCTATGAAGGATCCTGTGGAGCCCATGTAGCCGGTCGAACACTTTTGCAGAGGGTGATGACTCAAGGATACTACTGGCCGACGATGATGGCTGATTGTATAGCCTATGCTAAGAAATGTGACAAGTGCCAACGTTTTTCCTCCATCCGACGAACTCCACAAGCATTGTTGACACCCATAACTTCCCATTGGCCATTTGCCATGTGGGGAAGTGATTTGGTTGGACCATTGCCGACCACCCGAGGAAGATTCAAGTACCTCGTCGTTGTAGTAGATTATTTTACTAAGTGGGTAGAAACTGAACCCCTCATCGATATGACGTACGAGAAGGTATACCAGTTTGTTTGGAAGAATATCATCTGTCGATATGGTCTCCCTCATGCTTTCATCACAGACCATGGAACACAATTCGACAACGAGGAGTTTACTGCCTATTGTCAACAATCAAACATCCTGAAGACCCATTCAGCACCAGGTCATCCTCAAAGCAATGGGCAGACAGAGGTAACGAACATAACACTGCTAAATGGTTTGAAGAAGAGGCTAAGTGAAGCTAAAGCTAATTGGATTAATGAGCTATAATCAGTATTGTGGGCTTACCGAACAACTCCCCGAGCAGTGACTGGAGAATCACCATATATGCTGGCCTTTGGAAGTGAGGCTGTAATACCTGCCGAGTTGGGTCTACCCACACACAGAGTGCTGAATTTCAATTCACCGGTCAGTGACTTGATGAGAAGACTGGATTTGGATATGCTCGAGGAGGTTAGAGAAGAGGCATCCATTAGGCATGCTGCTTATCAACAACGAACAGCTCTGTTCTACAACAAGAGGGTGAAGAAATGCGATTTAAAAGAAGGAGATTATATGCTAAAGAAGGTCATTCAGAAGCACAATAAGCTGGAAGCAAACTGGCATGGACCTTACCGAGTTACATAAGTTGTTCGACCAGGGACTTACAGAATAGCAACTCTAGAAGGAGAAGAATTTAAGAATGCATGGAATGCTGAACACCTTCGCAAGTATTATCAGTGATGTAAAATGTACAGCAGGTTCATTAATATGAATAAAACGATGATGTTTCACCATTTTTCTCTCCTTTGTTTGAAAGTTTTTCGGGGAATACTAGTGTTGTACACTACGCTGTTCAACAGCAAAAAGAAGACGATAGTTCAGACCCATGACCAACTCCGGTTGGTAAAAGGGCGAGAACAAATTATACTCCTTTGGTTAGGAGGCGTACACTTGCGTGATCAACTTCGGTTGGTAAAAGAGCTTGTGGACAAGATAGTTCGAAAGAACCTGATAGTTCGAGCGTGATCAACTTCGGTTGGTAAAATAGCGAGAAAAAATTATACTCCTTTGGTTAGGAGGCGTACACTTGCGTGATCAACTTCGGTTGGTAAAAGAGCTTGTGGACAAGATAGTTCGAAAGAACCTGATAGTTCGAGCGTGATCAACTTCGGTTGGTAAAATAGCGAGAAAAAATTATACTCCTTTGGTTAGGAGGCGTACACTTGCATGATTAACTTCGGTTGGTAAAAGAGCTTGTGGACAAGATAGTTCGAAAGAACCTGATAGTTCGAGCGTGATCAACTTCGGTTGGTAAAATAGCGAGAACAAATTATACTCCTTTGGTTAGGAGGCGTACACTTGCGTGATCAACTTCGGTTGGTAAAAGAGCTTGTGGACAAGATAGTTCGAAAGAACCTGATAGTTCGAGCGTGATCAACTTCGGTTGGTAAAATAGCGAGAACAAATTATACTCCTTTGGTTAGGAGGTGTACACTTGCGTGATCAACTTCGGTTGGTAAAAGAGCTTGTGGACAAGATAGTTCGAAAGAACCTGATAGTTCGAGCGTGATCAACTTCGGTTGGTAAAATAACGAGAACAAATTATACTCCTTTGGTTAGGAGGCAATAGTTCAAACCCACGACCAACTTTGATTGGTAAAAGGGCAAGAACAACATTCTTAAAATGCCAATTTTGGTTGATTAAGAAACAAAAAATGCCAACTTATGTTGGTCGGAAGGAAAAACCATTCCAGAAAATACAAAAATTCCAAACTGAACCAAGTATAGTTGGCCGGTGATCAAATCCCACGAACTGTAGTTGGTCAACGAGGATAAATTATCGACCTTGGTTGGTCGGACACATTTTGAACATTTTGACAACCTTGGTTGGTCGGGGATAAAAGTCCATCAATTATAGTTGGTCGACAAACATAATTTAACAACCTTGGTTGGTTGGAAACATTTTAAACATTTTATACTCATTACTTTATTACTAAGTGATTGAGCAACATTGATACTTGCAACTTTTATTAATAGGTTGGTTGATGAACAACAATATTGTTATCTTTTTAACAGATAAATATGCACAAATATAAAGTGTTTAACAGGTACAAGAGAATATCAATACAGATTTGCAAACAGAAAATGAAAGTCTTTCATTAAAATTCAAAATAAATTACAAGTTACATATGTGTGCTAACTATTACATTGAAAATCCTATTCTATTGGTTTTTTCCCTTCAGCCTTTGATACAGGTTCCTCGCCAGCAGGAGGATCATTTAATGTCTGAGGAGAATTGATAAAATTCAAGTCCTTCAACATTCTGACATTCATTACTGAAGGATTATCCAAGAGATGCTCAGGACGAGATACGTCAATTCGAGAATGAAGGTTATAGTCACCTAGATAATTCGCAATCAAGCTCCGAGGAATGGCGCGAGCAGGTATCCATTCCATGTCCAACTTGAAAGGTGGCACAGGCAAGTCAAGCACTCCAGGTTCATAGTAGTACCACAAAAAATGTCCTTGCTCGATCTTTAATACACATAAGGCATTCGGCCAGCCTTGTTTATAACCTTCATTATTGGCATTTTCAATACGAGCATCCAAGTGACAAAGAGCCTCATTATAGCCTGCGTTCCAAAATTCCCTGGGCTGTTTATGAAATTGGAAGGTTAATCTATCCAATTGTTCATGAAGGTTTTTGGCGAAAAGGTCCTTGGTATGTAAAGCAGACTTCGTCGCAGTAAGTTGATCTTCCAAAGTCAAGATTTTCTTGGACATCTCAGATAGAGCACGATCTTTTGCATTCAATTGGAACGCTTGAGTTTCTAAAGTTGACTGAGTACGAGCTTCTTCAATATTACGGCTAATAATTCTTGATCGACTCCGAGCAGGTGGAGAACTTTGCTCCTCGTTAACATCCTGGGCAGCTCTTCCTCGCCCACGAGAACCTCTTCCTCGTCCCCGAGCAGTAGCAAAAACACCAGACTTTCTTAAAGTATCCAATTCTTGCCTTAATTTGGCGTTTTCAACCTCTAAGAATGAGAATCCTTCATCGGTGACCGGTACCAAGGCAGTAGAGGATGAAGCTGCAGATTTATACTATGCTAGCTCCTTCTGCAAATTGTTGTTTTCTTGTTCCAGTAGTTCAGCAATCTGTCTACACGCTTCAAGTTCACCCTTTAAGGTTCTCTCCCTGACATCGTATCCATCAATGATCTTTTTGTGGCCTATCTCAGAAGAAAGCTGTTGAAATCTATTATCATACTCCTCGTGCAACAGGGCAGTTGATTCAATGTGTTGATTTTGAAGATCTTCTATGGAATAATGAAGCTCCTCGATCAATTCGTAGTACGCCACATTATTGGCCACAGCTCGATCAAGTAAATCCTTCAGGTACCGATAAGCTTCAATTGCTTGCTCTGAAGCATCATAGCCAAGGATGTCAGCAACTTCTGAAGTACTAACGTCTGTATGACCAGCTTTATAGTACTCATGGCATTGCTGCATCAACTTTGTGTCATTAGCAGACAAAAGATCCATCCTGGCCATAAACTAACAGAGAAAGAAAAAGAAGATCAAGACAGAATGCAGATAAAGAAAAGACAATCATATGGAAAGAAAGAACTAAAATTTTATTAGATCATAAGGCAAAAGTTACAAAGAGCTGAGATACAAAGTACAAGTAAAGAGAAAAACAGAAAGATAGTACCGAACAACTTCACACCTTTTCCTTGTCTCCCAAGAATTTCTCGGGAGGCTAGGACGAGGAGCTTGGTTGCTCGGTGGGAACATTGATCTGATTGGTAGAAGCTGGGACTTGTTCTGGAGGAATAGGTAATGAAGAAATCTCCTCGGTGGCTGTCTGGTTGGGTGGTGGAACAAGGACTTGATCACCTCCTGTCATTGAAGATTCTTCAGATGCAGCCTCGTCTTCATTTTCGTCTTCAATAACTGGAGGAGGACCAGGGAGATGTTGTTGAAATAGCTCAGAGTCCTCGGTCACTTTCAATTCTTGCAAAGAAGCAACCCAACCATCATGGAAGAATTTCAAACTTCCATAATTTACCTGGGTCATCATTGCAGCTACCCCCCTGTCCCATCCTTTATCCCAACCAGCCCGAAAGGATTTCTTCACAGCCGTTTTTCTCTTCATCTTCTCCGAGGAGAGCTTCTCGGATATAAGGTCCTCGGAGGCTTTCAGCTTGGCCTCCAACTCCTCTTTCTGACGATTTGTTTCACGCAGAAGTGTCAACTCTTCCTCGGCTGACTTCAGTTTATTCTCCAGCTCCCCAAAGCCTGAAAGTTTCTCGGCATAGTCTTTATTCTCTCTCTCCAAGTCCTTCACCTTGTTACCCAGTTGTAATTTATCTGCATCAGACGCAGCCAACTTCTTCTCCCATTCAATTTTATCCTCGTCATACTTCTGACGAGATTCACTCACAAATTTAATAGCTTTCTCCAGTGCTCCTTCCACAGTGGACGAGGAGCAAGAAGCTTTGATCGCTTCATCCTTTTTAAGGATTATATTGAAACAGCTCGTCAACTGCAATCAGAAAAGGGAAATGATATCAGAAATAAATATGGGAAATAATAAAGGAAAATATGAAAAACTCAGAATAAAGATACTTACTGAAGCAAGATGACGAGCAGCCAGAGAAGTAACCATATCCCGAGTAAGGTCTTCTTCAGTACCTTGCACATCGGGAATGGGTGAAAATTTTGCCAAGCTCATCGTAGAGCTCGAAGGAACACTGATTGGAACACCATCTCCACCAGCTGGGAGCTGGGGAATGGCTCCAGAAATACTGACCGAGGAAGATTTTCTCAGTCTCCTCGGTGCCTTTTCAACAACTTCAACCAAAGAAGAATTTTTTGTTGGTGAGATAGTGGTTACTTCAACAGGTGCATCCTTCTGCACAGGAGCCAATGGGGGCTTCTCGACAGCCCTCATTAACCTTGGTTTTCTTCCCATCACCAGCAGAGGAACTCTCCTCGAAGAGCGTAGGAACTCTTCTCTTGCCCATTTTCTGGCTCAAAGGAATATGAGATTCCGGATCAGAGTCTTCAGGAATTTGCACTGGATCACTGGAGCTAACTACAGGGCGAGCAGTAAAAGACGACGTATAGCTCCTGTACTGCAACAAGTATGAGGCAGACCTGATGTGCTCGTCTGCAATCTTCTGATGCAAGCTCCAGATATGTTTTAATTGCCTTATATTAACTTCTGATTCTTTAGGAGTTTTTCTTTTGCTGTTAACTGCAAACAAAAACCAATTGAAATATCAATCATGCATTTATTCAAACATGATGAAGTCACAATTTCGAGAATAAAATAAAACGAAAATAATCAAAGGGCTCAGGAAGATTCTCCAGAGTAACCCAAGACGGAATGGAATAATCAGAACGGAATTTTTCAATAGATTCAATAATATAAACCATGGTGAATAAAAGAAGAAGGAAGAAGATCTTACAGGAAGAAAGGAGATCTGTTGACAACGGACGAAAATAAGGATGAACGAACAAAAGAAAGAAAAACTATGGAGAATTCGAAAGCAAGAAAATTGGAAAAGGTAGAGGACGGTATGATTGCTTGGGAAGTTTAAATACTGTGCCTTGGGAAATGGCGAAAGAAATGATTACAAAAAGAAACTATCAAACTTCCGGCGGCTAAAAGGACAAAAAGGGCACAAAAACCGAAGCAAAATGGCGGATTCTGTGAATTTGGAAATTCAAATATGAAGAAAGGTCTCCTAAAACCCAGGAAAGTCAGTTAATATCGCCATATACCGAGAAAGAATGTTCCATACTCCTCAAAATTCGAAATATGAAACATTGGGGGCTTCTGTTGATACCAAAATTAATATGCTGGTATGGACAAATAATATGAAGACATGTGTCAATCTACGTGGCACGATAGCAACGAGGAAGTTCATTTCCCCGACCAACTCATGTTCTCTCCGATCAACGAGGATACACCGAGGAACTTTAGCACTCCGAGGTACTCCGACACTCCGAGGAACTTCTGAGCAACGAGCAACTAAGGCGGTCCGAGCTGCATCTCAGTCGTAGCATTAATTGCCAGATAATCAACAGTTCAACTATTCATTGAATGTTTATCATCTTGACGCACACGCTGCATTAAATGTATTACCTTTCATATTTATATCATTTAATGTATCAACCCTTTCATGTACAGCCTAAGGGCTATAAATACCTTGTATCACCCTCATTCAAAGGGACCGGAATTTCTTGGTTGAACTTAACATCGAGAATTCCCAAATACTCAGCAATAACATAACAGTGGACGTAGGCCATTCTTATAAGGCTGAACCACTTTAAAATCTTTGTCTCATACTATTTATCTGTGATTGAATAATTAGAGCAATCTAGTTTTTTACATCAACAATCTGTATGTATGATTTCAAGAAGCTGAGTACTTCTTGTGGCTCCTTTCTTTGTGTGTTTTATTATTTTTCCCTTAATACAATCCACACATGCTTTATGATTGGTAAAATCTAGATTTGTAAGAATTACATCTTTTACTAATCGTTTCATTCTTTCACTGGATATATGTCCCAGCCTTTTATGCCACAAGAAATAAGAGTCGTTTGTAGATGACTTACATTTTGTTTCAACATTAGAATGCAGTGTGAGATTAGTTTCAGCAAATTGACTATCAAGATGAAATTTATAAAGACCATCAATTTAAAATTCCAGAACCAATATGATTTGAGTTAAAAAATAAATTAAAATAACCATCTCTGTGATGAACAGAATAACCAGCTTAATCAAGTTTACTAACTGAAACTAAATTACAATAAATAGAAGGAACATAAAGAGTTTGAAACAAATCTAAATGATATCCATTCTTCAAAATGAGACGATAAGTGCTAATGGCTTCAACTTGGACTTTGTTTGGGTTTAATATGAACATAAAGTTTTCACTTGGGCTTATGGTTTGGGTTGTAAAGAAGTACTACTTTGATTTAGAAACGTGAACGTTAGCACCAGAATCAAGACACCAAGTGTTGGAAGAAACATAAGTAAAATTTTATTCAAAAAAGCTTATGGAACCCATAGCGTTACCTTTATTTTTGAACCATTCTTTACGTTTAGTGTAGTCTTTATGAAGGTGTCCAGGTTTCTTGCAAAATTTGCACCTGTTGCCATCCTTCTTTGCCTGCTTAACATTGGATTGATTAACATCATTATTTCTGGGTGGTGCTCTTTTATAGCTTGCATTCTTCCTTTTTCCCAGCTTTAGATGTTCCAGCTCCTTGGACAATACGTGTAACCTTAATACCTTGTTGGTTCAGCCTAGTCTCCTTTTGAACCAGTTTGTTAGTCAACTCATTCACCACCCACTTATCCTTAATGGCGTTGTAGTTGAGATGGAAAGGTCCATATTGAGTGGGTAAAGAATTCAGGATAAATTGTACAAGAAATGAATCATCCACTTTCATTCCCAAATTCTTTAGCTTGGCAGTAGGATTCATTATCTCAATGACATTATCACGCATTGAGCGTGTGTCGTCAAACTTCATGGTTGTAAGATCTGCCATTAGTTTCCCGGCAAGGGATTTATCTGCATTCTTAAACCTTTCTTTTATTTCTTTTATGTAATCCTTAGCATTCTCAGGTGTAGGAAGTGATGTTTTGATATTCATTGCAATTGTCATTCACATAAATTTAATGCTCAATCTGTCAAACTTCTCCCAAATTTATGGAGAGTCTTTTCCTCATCAGTACTTTTTTCTGTAAGTGCAACTGGTTTTTCAATGTGAAAAGCCAGATCCAAGTCAAGTACCCCTAAAGTGAACTCAACTTGCTCTTTCCATTATGAGAAGTTGGTTCCCGCGAGAATAGGGACAAATGATGCATACGAAGTCAATTGAGTAGAAAGGGGGCTGCAATTTTAGAGATACAATAAATTTAATAAGGCTTTAAACGTAATTAACACATGTAGAAAATATTACGACATGAAAAAATAAGATGATCCCGTGGGTAGTCACCGTAAATTAACTTAATACCATTAATGTTCGTAATATTTAACATGCATAATCGAGTGATGTTACTAATTGATTGTAGTATGTATATGTGGATATCCTTGATTCAAACATGTACAAACACTCCTTAATTGTGTATTCAACATATGATTATAATATACTTGTGGGAAACTAAATGCTAAATGTTAAATAAACAGATTTAAACATTATAATGGTAATAAAAGGGCTAATGTGGAATGAGTAATAATAAGTATCACTATGGTGATACCTAAATTTAATAATGCAGTTGCATTCATTTAATAAATTAATATGAATACTTATGCATATTTTATCATAAAATTTCAAAAGCCATAGAATTACATGTTATAAATTTCTTGAAAAGCAAAATTGTATAATCTAGGATATGATAAGTCTATAATTACAAAAGCTTAGAGTCATAATTTTCAAGAATTTGAAAAATCATAATTTCTAAAAGGCATATAATTTTTGAGAATTTCAAAAGGCATAACGATAAGAATTCTAAAAGACATGGTAGCATTAATGAATGAATTCTAAGGAGTCATATGAATTCTAGGAGACATGAATAAGAATACTAATAGTCATAAGAATTCTAATAGACATAATATCCAGCAAGTGGCCAAGCTAATACGAAAATTAACTGTTACAATGCAGGATTTATTTTATTATAATATATGAACTGTCTTACATGTCCAGGAAAATAACTGTTATAGTTTCAAAGAATTAGGAAGAAACTTAATACATAACTGTTATAGTTTAAGAAGAAGATGTTATTATACAACAATAAGCAATAATATCATTATCTATTTTAATGAAAAATCATATGTTCTTAACGTCAACTCTGATACTACATGTGAGTTATATTTTATACATGATTCCTATGATCTTTGAACAATATGATAATCACGTCAATAGACATGTGAAAAGAGTAATTTTATTTACCTCCTTTCGACGCCATGAATTCTGTCCCGCGGTTGAACGTCGTCGTCAAGTGTCGCCGCTGTGATCGCGTTAGCAGTCCTTTAAGGGAGAATTTGGCTTCTCTATCATTGCCTATAAACCTTTAGGTATGTGGTTTACTTGGGTTAATTTCTAATGGACGAAATACATCTATTTATAGGTGGAGAGAAGGCCTGAATTCCAAATGTCAGTTAATCTCAACCGTCTATCAAGGTTGAGATTAAGTGAAATTTTAACTCTTTTTTATTCTTTATTTCATGTGGAATACGAATCATTTATATAGGATATAACGTGTATTCTTTATTAAAAATGGATTAATAAAGACCACATTTTGGAGAAGAAAATAAACCAAATGTTTATTTAATAATTTCCTTACAATGATATAAGCTCAGTTTCATGTCATCGTGTTTTATGTTACATATCTAGTTATCTATCACTAAATACTTGCTAACCTATGTTACATGCAAGAATATGAACTTTTGGAGTATAATTATACTAACACAGTTTGGTACCCGTTTTCCATACTCGTAAATAAGACAAGGCAACAAGAGGTTATACTTTATGTCCTAGCGGGACCCACAATAATAAAGTTTAAGATTTTAATGCCGTGAATATGAAAAATGGGTAGAAAAATGTGTATGTGTAGCTTTATTCAAACTTTTGTTAATCTATGTTGTTTTTTAAGAAAACCCTTTATTTATACGATGAAAAATTATAGGAGGATATTGATGCATTATGTTCCAAGGACCGCATGAATCAAACTCAGTCCTTTAAAATTACGTTAAGTCAGGAGGACTTAGAAATCACTGAAAATGATCTAGATGAAGGGGAAATTGACATAAATCAATATATAGTCGTAAGCAACACGGGGTTAAAGTTGTGTTGTTTAATTTTATGAAAGGGGTTATTAAACAACATTAATGTGTAGGCGGTTGAGGATCCCATACCGATTATATTAGATCATACTATCGAGTTTACAACTAAGAACTAGAACTTAATTTCTTCCAATGGAATCTATTAATTCAATGCTAATATTCGGGTGTTTTGACCTAGGTATTTTCCATACAGGTAGAAATAATGGATTAGTCTGAGTTGTTGGAAATTAATGTCAAGTAACAAAATTAATTATTTAATTTCAATTTTAATAAATTCCTAATTTCCCATAATTGTGGTCTTGATAAATATCAGATAATTAATTAGGAATGTGATAAATAAAGATATTAAAAGATTTGAGTAAACCTTATCCATTAGTCACATGATGGTTAGTGGCATTAGTGGGAGACTTGAAAGAGTCCCACCTCCACTAGGATTCCGGCCCTCTTCTATTATAAATAGAAACCTCTACACCATCTAGAGTCATCTCATAACACACTATTTTTGAGGTGGGAGAGAAATTCTGAGATTCTATTTTGAGTGTAATTTTTCCAAGAAGGGAGATTGATGGACCAATTAATCAAGATTGATCAATGCATTGGACCAAGGTAAGTCTTATTTTTTTATCTTTTAGACGTATTTTGTGAAAACATGAAGATCTAAGATCCTTTTATTAAGAACAATTGTATGTTAAACTTTAATCATATTAATGTGTTCATGATTAATATTAGGGTGTTCTTAAGAATGATTTTACATGTGGTATCAGAGCTAAAGTTTAAGATCTCATGATTTTCCTTATTGATGTTCGTCTATAATGATATATGTGGCTGAGACTTTCTACGACATTTTTATTTATGTCATTAAATTGCTTTTGTGCTTGAGACCTTCTGCGACGTCTTATTTCTGTCATTAAATCTGCTCTTAAAGTGTGTCTCAGATTTTCTGTGACGTTTTTTTTTTCTGTCGCCAATACTCGCTGGTTAGAATAAAAGGTCAAAACTTACTCGAAATTTTACAAAACTCACATGATCAATTGGAAGTGTCGAAATAAACAAAACCCATTGTATAATGAGCACCACCTTACTTTTGCGTTTTGACGTCGTTAAGACCCTTAAAATTGCTTTTTTTTGCCATTTTTGGTAATAATATTGACGCCAATATCTCACTCCAGAAAATTAATTTTTGAATTCCGCAAATTGTTTTGAGATCCTAGAGTAATTATCTACATCTCTGTGGTGCTAACTAAAATTTTCTATTTTTGGCAAAAATTACGATTTTCCCAAATATTATGTATTTTTCCACCACAGGGGTTGTTTTTAATGTTCATGGTTGTTCTAATATTCATCTTATGTATTATTTGGTATTGATTAAGGGGTTCAATATAAAATTTTGAATATTAGATGTATGATTATGTGTTTGACAATAACATTTCGATATATTAGGTTGTTGTGCATAATCTATAATTGGTAGCCCAAAGGTCCTAATGTAATTATGAATTGATGTTTCGACAATAATATTTATATGATATTGGATGGGGAAGACATGAAAGTGTCTTAATCTACAATTGTAAATATTATATTATTGTGTATGAATTTATACTTGGACCATTAATTATACATTAAGTTTTGAGTATAATATTTTTGGGGCATTGATTTTACATAAATAATGTTTATGACTTCCAGAAAAATTATTTTTGAATTCCGTCGAATATTTGAGTTCCTGGAGTAATTTTCTACAGTTCCATGATGCTAACTCATTTTTTGAGGGAAAAGTTTATGTTTTCCCATATTTCATGTATATTTTATCTAGAACTCTGATAAAACATTGCTTTAATGATCCTATTTTAGTTGAATATTCGTGCCAAACACAGGCCAACATATCTCATATGGTAGGATATTAGACTTACGTTATTGTTAATATTCATATTTTGATGAGTCTCGTGCCAAACACAGGCCAATGATTCATATTGTTGAATATTATGATATTCGTGTTTTAATGAGTCCGTGTCAAACACAGGCCAACGATTCATGTGGTTGAAAATCAGAATTATTGTTTACTCTAATGCTAGTACTCCCATTAAGTTAAATTAAATGCCAAACACAGGCTACAATTCATATGCGCGGATACTAGATTTATGATTTCGTTGCATGCATCATATTTAAATGCATGACTTGCAAATTTTGAGACTCATAAGTAAGTATTCATTGAGTTTAATCAAATGCCAAATACAGGCTAAGATTACATGTGAAGATATTATACTTGTAGTCATTTCAGATTATCCTAATGTTTGTATAAGGTTAAATTGAAGCGCAACACATGCTGATATTTGAATCAAATACATTAGAATTTTTGCAAATGTTAAATAATTGACATCAATGTTAAAAAGTCATATTTACATATGCCACTAGTATGATAATTGTGATTATAACCGTATTGTGCATTAGTATGACCATGAATGATTTGGGTCAATATTTCTGATTTGTTACTCATACATAAGTGATGAAGCGAAAGTAAATGATTTATGTCTTCCATTTACTATTATTGTGTAATATCTCATGTAAACTCTTTGTCTATTTGATTTTCACATTATGTCTAATTTTTCGTGAATTTCAAGTTAGGGAATAGACAATAATATAATTATTCATGTATTACGGGGATTTTGAACATGTATGCGTATCTCTAATATTTATATAATATAAGGTTTGGTGTTCATTAAAGTGCTCCATACCAAAAGATATAAATATTGTACTAATGCATTAATATCATGCATATTTTGGTTGCCTACGGGTCCATGTATGATATTGAATGCTAGGATGATGATGCTTTATGATGTTGCATACATATTATTGTTTATTCATTTATTGTGATTACAATAATTGAACAAAATGTTAGTGGTGATATATATTTTGGGAAGGTAATAATGGTCGTCAAACACAGATGCCATAGTTTCTTTCACTATCATATCACCAATTAAGTTTATGAAAACCATAAACATGAATAATTTAGCTTATTGATCATGCGATATTTAATGAAAATAAGTGAAAACTTATTGACTTGTGTATGTAAGTCTTTACGTAATGTAATATTCATATTATGAAATGTTTGGTAGTCACTACAGTGACCCAACTAGAATGGAAATGAATATTAAATGTAAAGATGATGGTAGTAGTAACTCATGATGCTTGTAATTGTAAAGATATTAATGGGGTATATTGAGTTTATTTCTTCAAGCAAGGTTATTCCTTACAGGGAATCAATTTTGAGTGATTGAATGAACATCATAGATCACATACGTTATTATAGTATGTGAAAATAATTTGTGCACAAATGTCGTGTACAATATAATGAAATAACATTATACCCAATAAAGTAATCTACAAGCATCATATAATCGATATTTCACGGTTACTATTGACAAAAACTCACGGTTATGCACTCAATTTATTATCATGTAATCAATGTGTGTGTTGTTAAATCAAAGCATTAATGAAGTGAGCAATTTATCTCATTATCTTATCACATATTATTGTATCCCATTTTGTTTCTCTAAAAATTTCATATTCAATTTGGTTAAACAAATTAAGTTTGTTTACATGTTGCACACTCGGACTAATAATGATAAAGATAATATGTATCTTTTATGATTTGAAATGAGTTTTTCATCTCAGTAGAGTTTTCAAGTTATACTTACTGTGTTATATAAAGTATTTACTTTTGATGCAAGGATTTCTTACAAAACAAACTAGAAATGCTAATAAGATTCTTTTCTTTTGTTCTTGGGGAATCAAATCGCCATTTGTTTTCATAAACCCTCAATTTCTTTTGGAAAATGTTTGTCTAGACTTGATCGTGAGGGATATGTTCTAAAGAATCTTTTGATGTATATTTTTTCAAGGGTTATGATTTTAGTTTTGATGTTTTGTACAAAATAAAGTTTGGACATAGTTCTTTAAAGATTTGTTTGATCCTACATCATAATCGTAGCGTTTTTTTTATGAAACTCTTTTAATCTTGTTCCAAATTAAATCTATACTCCTTTTCATAATTTTCGTGGACAAGATTTTGTAATGTCTCTTACAAATTTTGATAGTCGAGTTGTGCTCTTAAGGTATTACGATGTCTAATATAAGGATGACCTATGTGGCCCAAGTGGGAGATTATAAGAAACTTCCCTTACAGTAGACCTACATAGATCATATAATTGTCATTGACACGTATTTATTGCATTAAAGTCAAATTCATTATGAAAGGTGAAATTAGTGGTAGTAGAAAATCATGAAATATGGTTATAAAGGAAGGTAGGGTACTTATCCCATTACCGATAACCTTCTTGAATACTTGTTCTTTTAGTTGTTAGATTATCTAAACAACAAAGAACAAATAAATGATCAGCCACTAAATGATAGTATTGTCACCGTGAGAGAAATGTAGATAAAATCATAAGGAATAGTATTAAGAAGATCCTGAAAGGTCTACCATCCTAAATGATTATGTAGTGTATCTGCATGAACATGAATTTGGCGTATGGATAAATAATGACATGATTTTATTTTCAAAAGTCATAAGAAGTGAAACTAATTGACTACAACTAAGTTTAAAATCTCGTTCAATTACATAATTGATGCACTAAAGTCAGGTATGAAGGGGTCATCAAGACCAAACGCGACACTAACGGTAGTTAAACGAGATAAAGCTAAATTGTAGTAAAATATTTCACCATTAATGAAGAAAAGGTTATAAATGAACCTTCTCAATTAGATGTAAGGACGTAGAATTCTTATGACATTAGTAGCTCATAATGATTGAGAGTTACATAATGTGGATGTGAAAATTACTTTTTTATTCTTATGAACCATTTGTATATGTTTAGGAGATCATTTTATAAACATAAGTTTCCCACATGACGTATTTTAAGAAACAATATCATTATTTTTTTTATTAATCGTTGTATATTTGTATACACCTTAAGATCAGTGGGAGTAAGTTTATATATTTTCTCTATATACAAGCACGGATTTAGAAAGTAGAGAATCAAAATAATTTTATGGGTTTAAAAGTTGTGTATGAAGTAATGAGATACTTAAAGGACTATATGCTCACACTTATGATGTATGTGTTCATTTAAATATGAACAATTATTGTGACTCAGATTTACTAGTTGTGCGGATGGTACGAAGTTCACTTTTGCTTAAGTATGTTTGTTTTGGTTTATCAACCAATATAATGAAGGAGTGCAACACAAACCATCCATTAACTATTGTGAAAGTTGAGTTTATAGCATGCTTGATGCTACAATTTATGTATTTTGGCAGCGTGACTTCATTTCGGGACTTGGAGTTGTCGACACTATTATCAAGTCGCTGAAATATTATGATAATGTCACTGCAATCTTCTTTATGAAGAAATGTTAGGTATTCCTAAAGTAACTAAGCACGTTGAATGAAATACCTATCAGTTAAAGAAGAAATTCAGAAACAAAAAGTGTCAATTGATCACATTAGTACGAGTGATAACATAGCAGATCCTATTACGAAAGGACTATCTCCAAAAGACCTTATGGAACGTGTCAAAGAGATGGATCTCGATTAGTAAAATTATGATTGCTATTTGGCGTAGTTGTTTGACACTATTACTTGAATTCAATATTAGTGTTTCTGATTTCAATTATTTCTGTCCTTTGTGAATGCATGCATATAATTATGAATTGTTGTTGACTGAAATAGTCCTTATTCAAAAGGACATTATGAGGCCATTATGATACCTAATATTAAAGGCTCAGTTGAATGAAACATTGGTGTTGTGGTACATGAAAGGAACCATGCTCTTGAATAGCATGGAACCGCCATGACTCGCATTCGAGAATCATTTGATTTAGCAAACTGAATTTATCAATAATTGTGCACCTTATGATACCTAATTTAATTATACGAATTATTAAGACCAAGTGGGAGACTGTTGGAAATTAATGTCAAGTAACGAAATTAATTATTTAATTTTAATTTTATTAAATTCTGAATTTCCCATAATTGTGGTCTTGATAAATATCAGATAATTAATTAGGAATGTGATAAATAAAGATATTAAAAGATTTGGGTAAACCTTATCCGTTAGTCACATGATGGTTAGTGGCATTAGTGGGAGACTTGAAAGAGTCCCACCTCCACTAGGATTCCGACCCTCTTCCCCTTATAAATAGAGACCTCTACACCATCTAGAGTCATCTCATAACACACTATTTTTGAGGTGGAAGAGAAATTCCGAGATTCTATTTTGAGTGTAATTTTTCCAAGAAAGGAGATTGATGGACCAATTAATCAAGATTGATCAATGCATTGGACCAAGGTAAGTCTTATTTTTTATCTTTTAGACGTATTTTGTGAAAACATGAAGATCTAAGATCCTTTTATTAAGAACAATTGTATGTTAAACTTTAATCATATTAATGTGCTCATGATTAATATTAGGGTGTTCTTAAGAATGATTTTACATGAGTCTCGTGAAAAAAGACGAGAGTAATCATTGTTACTTGAAAGTTCGAAAACCCAACTCTGGGAAGGAGGGGCAGGTTAATCATAGGTCGTGAGTGGGGTGGAGAATACCAAAATCACAACAAAAAGAAAATCTTAAAACTAGGGTCGTAAGGGTCATAAAAAATAAAGACAACAGGGATACCATGATGTGGAATATTGTGCGAACAACCATGATATTTACAAGTTACTAGTCAGTCAGCCATATGTTGATCAGTTGAGCGAGGAGGAGCCTTCCATTTTTAGAACTTTATTAGTAGTGGGGTGAGAGCTAAACAAGTCCTACATACATTCGTGAAATAATTATGTTGGCCATGCGGATGATTTATAATGGGAAAAGTAAAGTAAATTATAAAGGCATGCAAGGAGGGACCATAATATAACAACTCCTGAAACCCATTACCAATCAGCATTATATTTATTTCACTCGTGATGATTCATGGCAGTATGAGCTCGAGGTATATTTTTTTTCCCATCCCTAATTGAATTACTATCAAAGTTTTTCCAAGTGTTGTGGTGATGGATTGCACATATAAAATAAAATGGTTCGATATGTCGCCTTTTGAGATGGTCCAAGACTTTTTGTTACTTTTTCCCTTCTTATCATCATAGAAGGATGATCGTTTTACGTGGGTATTGACTTGTTTGAAGAAACTAGATGACCCATCAATTTTCCCCAAATGATGATTACTAATCCGCAACAATCTTCCATCAACGCCATTAAATGTGTGTTTCCACGATTACACACACTTCTTTGCTTATTTCACATCCAAAATAATGTTCAAATGGATGGAAAGAAGCATGGAATGTTGAAAGATGACTAGAAAACTTCATGTACTAATGGTTCAAAGTGACGAAGCAAGAGACTCGGCTTAGTTTCCATGATGTATGGGGCAGGTACAAATTTAATCATACCATATTCAACGAGGATGTGGACTACATTGATAAGACGGGGTATCTCGTTCCAGGGGCGAAGCCAGGATTATATGTTGGGAGGGACCGCAATTTACCGGAGGTTCGCGGGTGGGAGCTCTCGAGGCGATTTTTTTTTAGAGTTATTTATACTTTTATACAATATTTTAGCACTAAAAATATATTAGCCATAAGCATTTTTTCTAGCAATATCTTATTTATACACTATCAAAATATAAAAGTTGCACCACATACAAAACACATATTTTCTCCATAACTAAAATCCAACATTATAAAGTTGTCATTTTCTAGAACACAAAAATAAAACAATTAAAAATTGTCATTTTTCCTAGACAAGTTAATTACCATATATTAATTAATAACAGTTCATAGCAATTAATAATTAACTACTTTAACAATTAATAAAAATCAACTACTAACCTAATCTACTAGAACAATTAAATCATGTAGGCAAATTAATTACTAAACTAATCTACTAGAACAGTTAAAATTAACTATTAAATTAACCAAAAATTAACTATTAAACTGATCTATATTTATTAATTACATCTATTATTAATAATTATTATTAAACTAATTAATACTACTTTGAGTAATAATATGGATAAAGAAGAGTACCTTTGAAAATAAAGAAGTTTTGGTTGGCTTTGATTTGCCTTTGATTTGGTTTGGCTTTGAAAATGAAGAGAGATACCTTTGTTAGGAACTTGGTGCTGGCTGCCGAGAGTCACTTCCCAAAGTGAAAGAGTTAGGTTAAGTTCAAGTAGATATAAATGAATAAAATGGGTTGGGCTTAGGCTTTTGGGGTATTAAATTGAGATATAACATATATAGGGTATTTTTTTTCAAAACTTTGGACTGGGTCATGGCCCACCCCTGCCATGGGGTGCATTCGCCCCTGTCTGGTTCGTTATCAACTTGACCTTACTAGATGAATCTGGTTAAGCACAAGGGTAATCGAGCGACTAACCGGTATAAGAGTGCATACCAATTAAAAAGGAAACTTAGCTCGTCTAACCTTACTTTAAATTGTGGAATGAAGTTAAAGGGATTTTGATCCAGGCTGCACACATAAAGTGCAATGTGTTAGAAACCTTAACGGAATGAAGTTACCCAATTGAAATTATTGTCATAATAAAAGCGATGGTTACGGACTCTTCCAATGTCTTTCAATCCTACGTCACGAAATCAAAAATCCTCGAACTTGTTGATAATCCACCAAA
The DNA here is from genome assembly GCA_949130495.1 of Sambucus nigra. Taxonomy (NCBI): domain Eukaryota; kingdom Viridiplantae; phylum Streptophyta; class Magnoliopsida; order Dipsacales; family Adoxaceae; genus Sambucus; species Sambucus nigra. Next base: position 323,451,877 of record OX422213.1, read on the forward strand.
GCTTGGAGACCACTTTCTAGGATGTGAGTTTGCTTAAAGGTTTTGAAAGTGTTTATAATACTTAAGTAACTCAAAACTCACTATAATAACCCAAAATTTCTATAATTGCCAAATAGTATTTTATAATAAGGTCCAGTTATTATTGCGCATTTGTGGCAATTGATTTGGTATTAAAATACATATTTGTATATCAGGGTTAATTGGTAGAATTGAATAGAAATTAAAACATATAATTAATTATTATGCGGTAATTTAGTAAGAGTAAGTTTATATTGTGATGACTATAGGTTTAATATTAATTTATTGTGAAATAAGATGAGGAATTTAATAATGCGAGGTAGTTATTTTGAGATACATTATGTAAGGGATTTAATTTATGCAAGGTATATAAATGGGTGGAATATAAAGTGATTGTTTAATGAGAAGAAAAGGATTAAGTGGAATTAGAGGAATTAAACAACACTGAAGCTAGTATAAATGGAAGGAGGGCCACAGACTATAGCTGTGAGGGAGGCAACTATAGCCGCTATAATGACTTTGAGTCCATGACCGCAGGGATATATTACTACGACTGGAGCTTGAGATGGGAGATCAAACTGAATCATTAAGATTTCGAAACTTGGCAGATCCGACCACTATTACGCCGAAAGATGTCCGTACGAGGACAATGTGATACTTCTTCTGTTTGTTTTTAAAGGAGATTATGGAGGAAGATATCACAACCTTGATAAAAGGGAAATATGTTTTTGTTTATCTCCAAAAATTACCTTCTACTAACATTATTGTAGGAGAAAAAATACACATAAATGAGTGATTTTAGGGTGCATAAAGGGGGTATATTTAGAGGTATTTTTAGTGTAGATAAGCAAAAGAAAATTATTTAGAGGCTCATTTTCAAACAAATAATGTTTGGCAGTCCCTTGATGCCACCTTTGGAGGTGAGGGCCATCTACATTTTTTTCTAGTTTTAGTCTCCAAATAGGTAGGGCTGTTGTTTCATTTTAGTTTTAAATGTTTAAGAATGCATTTATGTAGTTTCATATGTGTATGAATATGTTTATGAATGTTGGTAGTTTTCGGCAAGCATTACATATGTAAAATGATTTATGTATAGGTTATATACATATATTTGGGGGTGTTAACTATTTTATGCTTTTGGCTAAAATGCGTATTATTTCTATAAAAATGGAAATATGAAATTAAGGGTTGTTCTTAGTAATATTCTAAAAAATATTATCTAAACCCTAGACTTTGAGTGCTTAATAATTGGGCCAAAGAAGTATATAAATTATGTTTTTACCCCATATACTTTATATTAAATATTTTTGACTCTAAACTTTTATGAAATTATAATTTGGACCCTAGAAATTAAAATGTGCTATTTTGGTACTAAAATTGTATTTTTAAAAATATTTAAATTACAAAATAACCCCAAATATTTTGTAAAATTATAAAACTTCCCTTAAACTTGTGATTTTGCAAATTAGTCCATAGTAATGAAATGTTATTAGGCTTTAACTTTGTAAAGTACTCAAAAAGTAACCTCGACGTTATAGAAAGTATGAAATGAACCTCACATGTTGTGTTATATGAATTTAACTCTAAAAGGGTTCAAAAAGGCAATGATGTATGTTAAATATTTAACATGTTAAAGTGTAAATTACGCATAAACTATTTTGAGTGGATTGGCCGGTAGGTCGAGTATAAAATATTAAAGTGTAAAAAGGAACTTAAAAAGGGTATTTATACAAGTAATAAATACGAAGAAAATTCGAGCATTTTGTTAAATATGACGTAAGTCGGGTATTTTGTTAAATACGGTGTAAGTCGGGTATTTAGTTAAAAATGATTGTTGGACCGCAAGGAAATGACATAATGAAAAGGGAAAGAGTTTTCACAAAAGTGTTACCAGGGAAAAATTTAAGAAGGGCTCGGAGCCCTAGGGTGCGACTTCGGCTTAAACCCAAAATAATTGGCCAGTAAAGTAATATGACATGGCATTTATGGAAAACGATGCAAGCCATTGAACGTAAATGGGATTCGATGAACTCTAGGTTATATGGTAATTATAAAGAAGGAATGAATTTGGTAAATTCTAGGAAAAATGATAAATGATTACGGAGTTAATATTACAATTTTAAACAACTCAGTCCTAAGTAATGAATTATAATGAAAATAAATAGAATAGATAAACTCCAAAATTTGAGATAAAAATAATAAAATTAGCATTTGCAAATTAAAGGAATAAAAAGGTTATGACTAGATGTGGCACAACCGCCAGGTTTGACATGTGTGTGTGTGTGTGAATAATTTAATATGGTTTTGAAGGAATAAAATGATGATAAGTGGGTGTTTTGAATGATCCCATGAAAGGAGATGGTTCCATATTTGAAACTGTTGTGTATGTGTAGACATTTTGATATAAAAAGATAATAATTGAATATCTGAGTAAACCCATGGTGAGACACAACCCCAGACTCGATACTCTTTTGTATAAAATATCATTTTCAAACACCGAGCATGTGTGTTGAATGTTGTATTAAGAAAACACGAGACGTGTGTTGATTTGAAGTTTAACTTGGTGTTTTTGAAAGAAAATCAGATGATTTAAAGTTAGTCCATAAGTATTATTTTCCTAAATTAACCGCGTGAGTTAATGTGCTAAATGACTATTTCAGGAAATAAAATGACAACTTGTGAAGATAAGGGTTAACAGTTTTTCTCCTAAATAATGATAATGTTTGAAGTAAAGCATGACTAATATATATATACTGTACAGTAGTTGAAAGTAGGGTTGGTTTAGAGCAATACAAGTTATAGTATTACATTCATTCTTTCTGACATTGTTTTCTATATTGCATTCAGGTGCTGGAGGACAGGGAGATACCAAGAACGTGGAACGCAACCAATCTCAAGAAGTTTTGATTTTAAATATTCTTAATTTCTATTAGCACATTTAGTTTATGGAGGGTTTTTTCTTTTTTTCAAATATTATGTTGCTTAGACAGTATCACTGAATAAAGGCCGGATTGGCAATTTCACTTTCATATCTTTACATTAGTTGCTTAACTCTTATCGATAACATCTCATTAATGTGCACCCTTTCCAAATGATATCTCCTTCTGAGATTACGACAAGTTGTTCAACCTGTTTTCTGATAAGAGAACTTAACATGTCAAGCAGAGTTTGTATCAATTACAGTAAGTCAGTGAGCTCGTTTCAATTATTACGTTCCTCATGTTCTTGTTGGAAATACAAGAAACCTCATGGGTTGTCCCGGTAACCACAAAATCCCTATAGGGGATCCTAGGCAACAAAGACACCTTATGTTGGTCACCAAATTTGTTGGTCGTAAAAAACCTACTTGGGTGGATGGCCCAACTGCCAAGTGCATTCTCTCCATCATCCTACTTAGACCTAAGGAAGTTTGAAGACACAACCTAAAAGGTAAAGTAGATGGAGCGACATAGCTAAGGTATATTGGATTGGGAGAATATCCAAACACAAAATAATATATAACCAACATTATTTCTCAATACCATTTAGTCAGCTGAGGTGCTCAAAATGATAAAATTAGAAGCGAAGAGATGTTCGATTGAGTGTTACAGAGTAGACCAATATGAATGTCTAGCACAGGCTCAAAACATCGAAATATAATAAATAAAAAAATTTCATTAGCTTAAATAGAGAGTTGCATTTACATCAAAACCAAAATGTACGAAGGATCTACAATGGCCTAGGATGGTGAGCAAGGTAGTCTGCAACGCGATCTCTTCGATCATCATCTAGGTGAGGCACAATCTTTTCTCCTACATCTTCTAAATAATGTTCCAGAAGTTGAGTGGGAATACCATCTATTGAGATGCCCCGTTCATCCCTCGAAAAGGGATTATGGAGATAGTTCAGGTAATCGATATGATACTTATACCATAAGGGAGACTCCTTAGGCATTTTTAGTTCCCTAAGGGCACTAAGCCACCCCCCGACAAAGGTAAGGTCTTCTACCTCGTTCAGTCTCGCTAGGGAATCAATCCAACCCTAGTCATAACCATCTGCCTAGACCTTTTGAGGACCCCTTTGGAAAAAATGTCTCAACCTCGTCACATCCCTCTCAAGTCTGGCAGCAATTACATACGCCCATCGAACATCCCCTTTGATCTCAACGACCTCCCTTTGCAAAGCTTGGGTCTCAGCTCGAGCAACTCCCTCCCCGCAGCACTAAGAAGGACTATGATGAGGCATTTTCCTTAAGTAAAGCAGTTTATTTTTTCAAATCATCTTTCTCCTTCTGGATCATCTCGCTCACCTGATTTACCTCACTGACATCCAAAAGTTTGGCCTTCAACTCATTTACTTCCTCTTGAACCGAGGCCCCAACCTCTTCCATATCTTGGAGATTATCTTTCAGCTTAGAGAACAATTTGGATTGGTCCTTGTACTACTAGTTTCTTACCCTCAAGGATTTGCAAAGGCTCGGCGAACCTTCGAGTCGACATTTGGCCCAAGAATTTATCCCAATGTAGAATTTACAGTTATATACTCATCTATATCAATGTACTACAATTAATAAAATAAATAATAGGTTTAACAAACATCAATATTAAGACAAGACCAGTAAGAAAAAAATTTCTTTTCATTTAAACATGAATGTTAGCATACGCCAGTACAACTCTGAAAATTATAAAACATAATAAGAGAACAAAAAATAAGAAACCCTAGACCAGTGGCAAAGGTGTACACCTTCTCAGAAGATGTTGGTTGTTTCCCTTTGTCAGGAACTAGGGTAGCTTGATCACCAGCAACTACGATCACACCAAGATCGCATGCAACTTGGCTAGTAGAAAGGTCTCCAATAGTAGGATCAACAAGTTGTATCCTAGCTTGAACATAATGCTGATTGGTCAAAGGCTCATTAGTATCCATCGGGTTCGGGCCTGACTTGTACTGGGAAAACAGGGGGAGTCAGCAAAAAGCTTAGCTAAAACCAAAGCTCGGTCCCAACCCTTCTTAAAGCCCAACTGCCGAACATAGACAATCTGGCGCTCAGTATCATGATACGCCGCCTCCTAGCCCTCATTTCACTCGCTATCCCAGACAGATGCATCCTCTCCCTCCAATTTTTAACTTTGGTAGTTAGCTCTTTATTAGCCTCTGCCACCTTAAACTTATCAGTAATTATTTTGCTATAGGTTTCCTAGAGGTCGGCCAACTCTTTCCTCAACTTCTCCTTAAGGGCGTCCAATGCCCTCTGCTTCTCTTGATCAATGGTGGCCTTAGCATTGGCCAAATCCTCTTCAGAAATCCACGGGGACTCTTCCATCTCGGCATTCTTCTTTGATTGGTCAGCCCGACCACGGAGCAACTTGGTAAAATTAAAAGTAAACTACATAAAGAAGAGAAACACAAATTAATTTATCGAAGAAAAATAATTAAAGAATTATAGATAAAAGGCGGCATACCAATGCAAGCCCTTGAGATGGTTTTAGGGCTAACTGGAAGGCACCCATCTTCAGCCGTTCAAGATCGGTAGCGAGCACAGCCCCCTCTAGCAGTGCAAGGGCAAGATGGGGGGTGTCAACCACGCTTTTCCCCTTGACAACAATAATAGAAGAAGGCACAACATGGGTCTTTAAGGTTTTTATCCTCTTCTCTTCTTCTTTCCTCCTCTCTTTTTTTCTCTCTCTCTTTTCTATTTTCTTTTTCTTCCCTTTTTTTCTTCACTACTGTAATACCCCGTATTTTTATGGCTATTAAAATTGGGGGATTTATTAAATTTAAATTGAGATATTAATTTAATATTAATCCAAAAATTTATTTTTATATTTACTAACGTGATGTGAGTTAGAAATTATTGGAAAATTGTTGAATATTACTAGACGAGTAAAGTAATATATGAGATTTATTTTATTAAAATTGTCACGAGTGAATAAAATGACAATTATGGAAATTAAGTCGGGACGCGCCTGTGTCGTGTCAGGACTAAATTATTATTATTATATAAAATGAATAAATTATAAGTTGCTCGTATGGTCATTTTGAGTGCGCCAAAGTGTCCGGAAGGGTCGAGATAGTCAGAAAAGTGTACCCGAGGGTTTAGTTTGGGTCCCAAGGCATTTTTAGGCCTAATTGACATCCCGGGAGGATATTTTAGGCATTTTGTATTTTTGGGGAATTAAACCCACTAATTTCCTAAGGATATATCAGCCTTTAGGAGTTGTCTTCCAGGGTTAACAAACATAAAATCAAAGGACGGCCATTAGAGAAGAAGTTGACAAGTTTTTCAAGAAATTCAAGGCCAAAGACTCAACCGTTTTCACCGCCACCACCACCAAAACGTAGATCGCGAAATGAGGAGCACAACCATACCCTTTTCCTTCACAAATCAGAAACTAAATTCCCAGGCAAGTATCTATCTTGCTTTATTTTTAGTTAATGTCTCAATCATGTTAGTCTAGGGTTGTTTAGGACTTGTCCCATGAAAGAAATTATTAATTTGGAGACTTTAAATCGCATGTTTAGAGAGATTCCATATATTCTAGATATACCCATCATATGTAGAGGATTACCATCGAATTATTATGCGTTTAGAAACAAGAAATCTGGGAAATAATTAGAGGAATGTATATTTCTTTCAAAATTAGGGTTCTTGATGATTATGTAAATTTTACCCCATAAATCCGCTATCGTGGATGAATTTATACATGTTTAGCATAGGAAATCTTGTATATATGTATATAGAACTTGTAGTACCGTTATTTGAGGATTCTAAAGTTGTTAATGGCATTTTTGGAGAAATTGGAAGATCAAACCCATAGGTTTAATTTGCAGTTTCTGGGCAAGAACTGCTTGATCGATCGATCGAGTCTAGAGCATCGATCGATCGACCCATTTTCTTCGATCGATCGACCCCACCTGGAAAACTGCTTATTTCTCATTCGTTAGTTTAATCCGATTAAGATGTGTGGGAACCCTTGAATGTTGTTGTTGGAGTATAATGGGATATAGAGATGACCAGTAGGGCCTAGGTAGACCCCGTTGAGTAACATTTTTGTGTAGGATAATACATTTTGGGTTAACGAGGAATGATTCACGTGTATAAGAAATCATGCGTATATTTAATAAAAAGATTGGGACTCGTAAGGGAGTTAGACCGGAACGTAAAGGAGTGATTACCTACTGAAATTATACTTAGAATACTTCGAGAGAGAAGAAGTGAGTATGAAGTGAATAATAAATAAGAATACAAATAACGAGTTCGTGATACGAAATAATTGAGTAAAATGTGTAATTACGGATAATTATAATTATGGGTCGTGAGCGCACCCAATTTAGCAATGGGGATGTGTGTGTGTGTGTGTGTGTGTGTATATATATATATATATATATATGACTATGTGATTGTGCATATATTATATATCTGTGTAAAAATCATACTCGGGCTACTTGCTATCACGGGGGGTTTCCACGCCGGGACGATCTTATCTCGATGGGACCTTTATGGGGGATATTGACTCGTACCCTAGAACATAGGATTCCTTGGTATAGGGTATCTGATTGATAGTCAGACGGTCCTAAGAGACGTGAGGGTATGTGCTGATCTCTTAGTGACTTGGAACTATGCTTCGCCTCCATTTGTATGTATTTTATGTTAATGCAGTTCGAGAGTGATTCCGAACTAGCATTTCCCTAAATATGTGTGATACAGGGACTTGATAGCAGAGTATGCCAGCACCATAGATTATATGTGGGGTGCACATAGTATATATATATACTTATATATGGAAACTTTGCACCATAGATTTTATGTGGGGTGCCGTTAGTATATATATTATATGTGTAACTAATATATATATACGTATATCTATATGGGAATTTTCTACTGTGCGTATAAGTAGTTAAGTAATGAATAAATGTTGAAACTTTCTTAATGGGTTCGGGAACTTCATAACGGTACCGATTTGTTCTAAATAGTGTAAGAAATCTTGAAGAGATTAATTTTCTAAACTAAATATTATCACCCTGTTAATTATTGAGATAAAACTTTATGGAGAATAAGTGAAATAGACTTTTGAGGTTTAGTAGTACGGTAGACGTGCACACTAGATGAGAGGTGAGAATTCTCAAGAGAGTGTCGCATACTAGCATGTTGTTGCATTAGGAGGTAAGCATTTTAAATACATGCTAAACTAATCTTTTAAAATTATTTTACAATCGGGCTCTGACCCGTTTTTTGTTATCTCTTCTCTTTTGTATATATATGTATATATTACAGGTGCCCATCCACAGGGGTGTCATGCATAGGTTCTTTGGATTGGACGCGCTGTAGCTTATGTGGGAGTTGCAGGTCCTTGTTGTAGACGACCTCTTCATTGATTTGGTTCTTATTATAGTTCTTCATAGTTAGGGCATATGTCGCCCATTTCCCCATTCAGTATAGATTTGTCAAAGATGTATGTTCATTTATTTTCAGTATTCAGTACTCTTTGAGTATTAACTTTTGACAGGATGATTTCATTTGTAGTTTAAATTTGGTTTGGTTAATCTAGATGGATTAATTCTTTTGTGTTCATTGCTATCCGTAGCACTTATGTGATTCTTAAACTGTTGGTTATTTAAAAGGTTTTCAAATTGGAAATTAATAAAAATGGAAATAAAGTTTTAAATTGTTTTGACACTTAGCTTAATTATTTAGGGTGTTTAAATTGGGAAAGTTTTTATTTTGCGACAGTGATGCTAAGAATGAACCAAATGTTCACCTTGATTTTAATTTAATAAAGGATAGATTGCCCGGTATTTAATTAGGCGGGGTGTCACAACTGCTCTGCTCTCCTCGGTTCCTAATGAGGAACCACCTGCATTGGGGGAGTCTCCTTCCTTCCTCTTCAAAGACTTCATACGGTCAGATAACAAATCATCATCATCGTCATAGTTGATCAAACACCTTATTCTCGATGGTGCCATTTCTTCTTCTTCTTCTTCTTCTTCTTCTTCTTCTTCTTCTTCTTCTTCTTCTTCTTCTTCTTCTTCTTCTTCTTCTTCTTCTTCTTCTTCTTCTTCTTCTTCTTCTTCTTCTTCTTCTTCTTCTTCCTCTTCTTCCTCTTCTTCCTCTTCTTCTTCTTCTTCTTCTTCTTCTTCTTCTTCTTCTTCTTCTTCTTCTTCTTCTTCCTCTCCATCTTCACTAGTTTCCTCTTTGGTGTCTTCCTCTTAACTTCCTTCCTCTTCCTCCTCTTCGCTCACTTCTACCTATTCTTCTTCTATCAAAATGGGTTCAGAAGTTCCACCAACCTCTTCCTCTGAAACTTTCAAATTAGCGATGGAATATACTGTCCTGGAGATAAAACTGGAAGTGGTTTTTATATACTCAAGCAAATAGGCAGCAGACCAAGGATGTTCGCCGTTAGATAGAGTGGACCTAATCCTCCAAGATTTCAGGAGATCCACAGATTTAAGTTCATGGCGATCAGGTTCTTGGTTCTTGGCCTTAGCTGTAGTACAACAAAAAAAAGTGTCAGAGAAAGCATGAAGAGGAATAAGCAAGCAAAGATCAGGGAAAAAGAAAGTGTTAGCGACTTATGTACTTCTCCCCAAAGGTAAGAATCCGAGCCCCCCGTACCATACGACCCCTGATTGGGGAGGATATTACCAATTCCTAGCAATAAAGCCCTCACTTTAGTAATCCTTATGAGAGTCAGGAAAATTTACAACTAGAACTGTGTCTGCACTCCTAGCCTTCAGATACAAAGTCTAACTTTTGTGCACGAGAAAACATAGCGGTAACAAGTTTCCGTGAGCCCCAAGTTAATATCGTACAGTTCTTTACCCTATTTACTCCATTCATATTTTTCCAAATGTTTGGATTACATTGAGGAGGAACAATATCAAAGTATTAGAAGAAGTGCAAAAATAGATGATTGTGGGGTGGGGGTGGGGGGGAGGGGATTTCAACCCCCCCCCCCCCCCCCCCCCCCGGAGAAACCAACAAGGTATGAATCCAGTGACCATCGTCTATGGTACGAACATTTAGAGGGATTGGAACACATTCAATATCTACCCAGTCAAGAATATTATAACATGTTGTAAACTCAAAAATGGAATTGCTATTAAGACTCGCCATTAATATGACAGAGGAAGAGAACCCTAGCTACAGTAATAAGATAATTCGAAGAAGAATACTAAGAAGATGAAGACTAGAACTTACAAGTAGTGGAGAAGCGTTGAAAAAGCACAGAAAATGAAGAACTCTGATTTTTTGAAGAAGAGAATGAGAGAGGAAGCTTAGAGACAAAGGATGAGCAAAGAATGCCTGAATTCATTGAACTGACGATTAAGTTACACACAGACAATTTTCAAACATCTCAAATTATGACTCGCACTTCCCTAAAACGATCTCAACGCTTCAAATTTCTTTTAAAGAAAAGCGTATCCCTATCTCCTGTCACAAATAACAAATATGCCATAACGATTTTTTTGGATGTTGTTTCAAGCCTTGGGCCTTTAACTCAAGTAAAATATATTGGCCCAAAATTGTTAGCCCAAAGATTTTAGGGGCAATTATGGGACCCCATTTTATACAGTCGATGAGAATAGTCAACCTATCATAATGGATCAACACGCCTCCCGATCGAAATCAAGACTTAACTTCCATACGAATGTTTCAGTAGTATAATAACACTTACGGATATGGTCAAATTAGGTGCCAAATATCTCAGATGAGATATTCAAGCACCTAATGGCAAATATGCACGTTATTTGGAGTTTCTTGAACATCTCAAACTCTGTAACAACATATCTATAAATTGTATACCCTAACCCGGGGCAAAGGGAATGAAAAACTTGAGATTTTGAGAGACACTTAATAAGAAGAAGTAATCTCTCCATGGATGTAGGCAAGTTTCTGAAACACGTAAATCATTGTTCTGTGTGTGATTTTTTTTACTTTTTTCTCTTTGTGATTATTTTCGTAGATTCCTTTGTTGTGATATTTTCTTCACTCACATCCACGTATGTTACTTAAAATCTCCTATTAGAATCAATCGATTTCATTAAAATATTGAAAAGTTATTATAATTTGAGCACAACAAGGTATAAAGAAGATAACATAAATAACACAACATATTTAACCACATTTCTTCTATATTTCTCAATTTTTAATAAGTGGAAACTGGAAAAACACTAAACACATATAATCATAAATATATATCATATAAATAAATTTCATGTCCTTAAAATCGGCTAAAATGAAGATTTAAACTCTAGATTTTAAACTCCTATTTTCCCCCTCTAGCATAATCTCCTCAATAAAGTGTAAGAAATTATTTTTGTTAAGCATGGAACAACTTATGCATAGACAAGATTATGAAACCTCGTGAAATCCATAAATAGATTAATTAGGTCCAAATATAAATAATACATGAGTTTAAACAATTTGTATCATTCTAAGTATGACTGAAAATAAACTATAATAATAAAGAGTTAAGCACAATATATGAATATGCCAAAAGAACTTCTTATACCAATATCATAACAAAATATAACTTTATCGGTGGAATACCATAGTTATGTCAAACATAATACTCAACTCTGAATATAAATGACATGCCTCAAAGAAAAGAAATCCCAATACAACTATCTGACTCGATAAGTACTAAAACGAAAAGTAATAAATGAAAATAAGCACATGGTATCGACATACACATCCTATAGATGAGATGGAATTGATATGAGTGAAAGAGACCAGCGATGTGGTGGCAAGGGTTGCCTAGGACCTGAAAACAGATTCCACAAATAAGATTAAACCAATAAAGTCTACAAATATAAAGAATTTAACTAAATTTGTTTTGCAATAATAAAAGTGTACCTTCCGCTCATATTTTAGTTATTTTTAAGTTATCCCAACCTAAACAACCTAAAAACAGTATGCAGGTCTAATCCCAAATTCCAAGTGAACATAACAATGTATAATTATAAATATTTCTCATTAATTTATAATTCAAAGATTCCATAGCCAATGGTATCGTATGTACATCTCTAGTATAATGTCACTAAAGAAAAGACAACCACATAAGTCCAATATCCAAGTGAGCATGTACCTATTCACATCCAAATAAATGGGTTATTATAATACCCTGCATTTTTTATAAGTAATTTAAATAATTAAATAGGGTATTTAATTAAAAAGATTTCGCTTGTTGAAATTTAATAAAATTAAAACGATTTCATTTAATTTCATTAAGGGGAATTTATGGTTAATTAAATAATTTTCTGTACATTTAATTATCAATTTTATCAATTTGGTAAAAAATTTAAACCTAAGGGTTAATTGCACTGTTCTAAAAAACCCGCCTAGGTTTAAGGCTTGGGAGAAATGCCTCGCCTTACGTTTTTCACGCCTTATTCTTGGTAAAACCCTTAAGGCGACTTTTTTTTTTAAAAACAACAATGCCTTAGTGAAACGATGTCACCTTTTAAAGAATTTGTTTACAAACCGGACCATTATCTTATCCAAAATAATCAAATAGTATTTTAATTCGCATATATTCAGACATATTTTTATGATATGTGCAATTTTTGTATTTTAATAGCCTTGTTATGGTTAAAAAATGTTAAAATATATTAAGAATGCCTAAACGCCTTTTTACGCCTAGGCCCACCTAGGCTTCTAAGGCTTAAGGCTTGGCCTCCACGCCTCAATCACGCCCCACGTTTTTTAGAACCTTGGTTAATTGGATAATTTCATAATATTTTTCCTAGACTCAAAGTCTATTTAAAAAATGGAATCACGAATTTGTTAATAATTTTTAAAGTTTATCTTTAGTGAGATTGTTTTTTTATAATGGTTTCCTAATTAAAAAGGGATAAATGAATGAATTAAGGCAGCTTTGAAAATATATATTTTAAGAAAGTAGATGAGAGGGATGGACGCTGGCCCATTTAGTTTTCCCCACCTGAAATTAAGGTCAAAAGGGGTGGAGTTTGTTAGGACTAATGGTATCTAGTTCTTATTCCCTATTTATTTATTTATTTATTTATTTATTTATTTATTTATTTATTTATTTATTTATTTATCTTTTCCTTCTCTTCCTTCTCTTTTATTTGATCCTAGCGCATGGGAGTTATTAGAAAATGGTTATTGGGGTTCCTTTTGGTTTGGAACGTATGGGTCATCATTCTTTTTATTTTTATTTTTTGTAGTTTACTATTATGTTCTTATTTTGTGTTGTTGGGACTATTCATGATTACCCCACTTTTTAAAAAATACACGCATATTTTATTCTTTAAACTCATTTCTCAAATTCAAGGTCAAAGTAGGCTCGACAATATGGGCTCTTGGGGATGAAATTGTCCATAACCAATCCAAAAGAATGTGTTTGGGGCTTATTAATTTAATTTTTTTTGTCAAAATAGTTTGAGCAACCCAATAAGTGGATTTGATGGCAGGTATTCTTATAACGGAACCTCTTAAAAACAAAACCCAAATTTCTTTTGCTGAAAGCTTTAAAAATCATCAAACCCATATTTTGCCTTTTGTGATACAAGTAGTAAAACATCTGAGTAAATATTTCCAAATCATCAAACTTAAAATCGATCACGTAATCATCAAATCGATCAGAAGTATCAAACAAAATCGATCGAAAGTATCAAACAATCAAATATATAAACAGATCGAAAGTACCTAAATTCATTTTTCTCTATAACATCAAACATATCTAAAAACATCAAACTTTGCAAAACCATCAAACCATCAAATATTTGGAAGCTTTCAGCCAACCATTAAACCGTGCAAAACTGCTTTCTGATGTATTCGATTATTGGATTAAAACCGTGCAAAATTGACTTTTCTTATGTGGGTTGTTCTAAAATAGACTTTTTGCTATGTGGGTTATTTCAAAATCGGAGGAAGGAGGTTTATTTCACTGTCTATATTTTGGAGTCCTGTGGGTTATTTATCTTGTTGTGTGGGTTGTGCGAGTTCATACATTGATTTTTTTAATATACGAGTCTTTGCTATTATTTCATGATTTGTGTATTATGAAAATTAAATGGCTACTTGCTATTTGTACATTTTTTCAAAATTTTAGGTAATAAAGTATGATTGTTAAATGAATTCTTGATATTTGTTATTTTTTTTAAATTAACAAATATGTAGATTTTTCATTAATATTCCTAGATTGGTAATATTCAAATTAACTTCAAATAATTATGTTAATGGGCCATCATTCAAACGTAATAGATGACAAAAAATAGTGCGCACAACTCAACTGCTACTTATAGAGGTAAACGATCCATTTATGCGGCGTGGGACTCTTTGAAAAATTGCCACTTAGTGAAGATAGTAAACAAAGGGAAAAATGTAGGAAGTGTGATGTAGTTTATCTCTCTGAAAAAAATCTAGTACAAGCAATATATTACATCACGTTTCTTTTCATCAAAATGAGGAGCCCAAAACTTTACAACGCCGTGTCTTAGATCAAGTTGAGTATCATGAAAATCTTGCAATGACAATGATTAAACATAACTTGACATTCTCTTTTGTGGTGTATGAAGGAATTCGAAACATCCTTATCTTCTTGCACCTGGACGCAGAACCCATTGAAAGGAACACAATGAAATCTGATGTGTTGAAGATCCATGACAAAGTGAAAGGGAGGCTTAAACATTCACTATAATTTGTTTCCAGTAAAATATGTTTGACCTTGGACTTATGGTCCTCTATCACCACTTATGGATATTTGGCTCTCACAACACATTATGTAAATGAGAATTGGGTTTTGCAAAGGAAGATACTTAATTTTAGACATATACCCCTCCACATAATGACCTTCTCTTAGCATAGATAGTTATTCAACTTTTCTCAGAGTGGGTATTAAGAAGAAAATATGTTCTCTTACTTTAAACAACGCTTCTTATAATGATGGGTTGGTAGATGTATTAAAGAAGCATATGCGTTGGACTGATTCATTAGGGTGTGAAGGAGTTTTTTCACGTTCGTTGTGGTGCTCATATACTGAATCTCATAATACAAAATGACTCGAAAGCTATTGACTCGTCTATTCATAAGGTTCGTGAGTTGGTGAAGTATGTGAGGGGTATGGAGAGAAGAAAGATTAGGTTTGCGAGTTGTATATAAAATCTTTCTATGAGTTGTAATAAAAAAGTCCGACAAGACGTGCAGACAATATGGAATTTGACATATCTTATGCTTGAGAGTGCATTATCATATCGTCATGGATTCAACCAACTTTAACTCATTGATCCACATTTTACAACTTGCCCAACATACGAGAAATGAATTGTAAGGACATTTTTGTCCATTAACAATTTATTATGTCGCACGCCGTTACACCGTTGAAGAAATTCAAGATTCATACATTCATCAACGGATCCGAATATCAAAAGAAGAAGAGGAATCAAAGTCTGACAGCCGGACCGGTCCGCCTCCCTACCGGACCGATCCGCCCGCAGACCGGTCCACCCTCAACCGGACCGATCCGCTAGCTGCAGATCCAGTATACCCTGGACCGCAAGCGAACCGATGAAGCCTGCAATAAAATAACCGATTCGGTCAACCGGACCGATCCGCCCCCAAGCCGGACCGGTCCGCCTGGGATAAACTTCGCCAGATCTGCTCGAGATTTTTTAGGCTCAAAGTTTTCTTATTTAAAGCCAACTTCGGGGAGTTGTTTTTTAAGACTTTTCAAGACGAATTTCAGAGTCCTAAATACTCTAAGTCTTCACCTATTGAGCCCAAGACTCTAGGTTTTTGATTCACACAATTTACAAATCCTTTGTGAATCTTTTTGTGTAACCCAAGAACACAACTTTGGTTTGTTCAACTCTTGTGGAGAAGCCGTCTTTCTTCTTCATTGCAGCCCTCCTGGAAAGGGAAAATTCCAGCCGACAAATTTGTGGAGAAGCCGTTTCTCTTCTTCATTGCAGCCCTCCTGGAAAGGGATATTTCCAGCCGCCGACTACAGAATCCGATACCTGAGGGTAATTCTTAGTCACTGTATTTTCATTGTAATTCGAAATTGTATGTTACAATATTATAATGAAAATAAAAGGTTTTGCCCCTTTAGGGGATTTTTCCTGAAATTATTTGTTTGTATCCTGCATGCTATATTTTATTTGATAAATCATCTAGATGCATGTCTTAGGGTTTAACTAAAATTTGGGATTAATTAAAATTGGTTTTTATTTGAGAAGTCGCAATATTTCCGCTGTAGCTACTCTCTCAAATTGGTATCAGAGCGGGTTACGCTAATTTATCGCGTGATCCTGTTTTTTAAAGGATTTATTTTTTGATACAATTTGACCTCTCACGTCGTCAAATTCGTATCAGAGCGGGTTACGCTAATTTATCGCGTGATCCTGATTTTTCGAGGATTTACTTTCTGATACAATTTGTCTACTCACGTTTTCAAATTGGTATCAGAGCCTGTTGCACTAAGTTATTGTGTTTTGATCCTGATTTTGCACAAAAATGGCTTTTGATGGTTTTGATGATCTTCGATGTCAAATTTTTTAAAAAATTAATTGGAAAATTCACACGAACTCTTGTTTTAAATCTTCTGTTGAAAACGAATCTGAGAGGTGTCCTTGTTGTGAGGGTGTTGGCCACACGTTACATGAGTGTACCACAAATTTAAAGAAGAAATTGAATAAACCGATTTCTCATGTTTCTACCCTTAGTGATTGTGATTCGGAAGAAGAAGTTTTTTATGCTTCTAGGCGAGAGTTTCCCATCCATGTGATTAGTGATGATAGTGAAGGTGATGGGAGTGTGGATGAAAGTGAGGAGGAAAGTGTAGATGAGCATGACTTGCAAACTGCTTTCAATGAACTTTATGCTGAAACTTTGAAAACAAAGAAAGAAAATTTGAAATTGAAAGCTTAGTTGAAAGAGTGTGCCATAAAAAATAATGATTTTTTAGTTGAAGAACTTAGGGCTCATGTGAAAATTTTGAAAGAGAAGCTTGAGTACGTCGAGGGTGAGAGAGATAGTCTTAGAGGGTTGATGGAGACTATGAAAAAGGAGGTTTTAGAGTTTGAGGATTCTAAACGAGTACTTGAATCTAGGATAGGTGAACTTGAAGTGAAATTGAAAGATTCAAGTAAAGTGAAATTTGATTTGGAGTCTAGGTCTAAAAAACTTGATAAGATTTTAGGCACAGTCGAGATCAAAACTGATAGGGGTGGGATTGGTCTTGAAAAATATGTTGCACCCATTCCCATACGTGTGAGAGAGCCTCCTAAGATTGTTAAGAACGAGGCACCTAAGTTTGTTAAAAAGGCGCCCAATAGGAACATCATGAGATAACCTCCTAGGATCATTAGGAGAGACCCACCTAGGCAAATTCAGAGAGGGCAACCGATAAATTTGAGGAGAGGGCCACCTTTAGGGAACACAAACCGCCCGATTTACTCTTGCACACATTGCGGTAGGCAAGGTCATCTTAGGCACTTTTGTTATAAGCTTTTAAATGGACCTAGGAAGGTTAATGAAAGAATAAATTCGATTCCCAAAATCCCCGCACTCCGTTACACATCAATTTGGGTTAGAAAATCGGATTTAGAGGCTTATGGTTTATTTGTCCACGATTCCCGTTTGCTTGCACGTAATTCACCCCATGTGAAATCTTTTGGTTGATTGTGATTGCATGTTTGTCATACACTAGTTGTGGTTTCATGATATATTTTTTCTAGTGTGATGACTTGTACTTTTTGTATAAATTTTTGTTTTTGAAATTTTTTGAAAAATACAAAAAGATTTTATTTTGTCAAATTTAAAAAAAAAAAATCCAAAAACATTTTTGTTTTTTTTGCACCGTTTATGGATGAACACTTAGGATGACCAAGTCACAACATCATTCCATTTTCATGTGACTATTTGATAGTGTTTTGAGACAATAGGTCAATTCATCCATGTGCTTTATAATGTTTGGAGTCATTAAGATGTAATTAAGTGTTCTTCCTACATGTTTGACTCATGTTTCCTTTATTGCACACATGCACGGATTTGTCTGATTATTGTGCTTGTCTTATCACATGTTGGTTGGGTGTTTTCACTTCAATCCTGTCCTTAAAATGAACCAAGAGCGATAAATTTTGATAAGGAAATTGTGCATATAAAAACCGTTTTGTGAGTTTGTGTGCTTTATTTTATAACGGGGAGGGGCTGCGAAAGGTAATTATCTATTTTTTGCGCAAAAGCCACCGTTAAAAAGGACCTAAAAAATTGAGAAATTTTATTATCCGAGGTCCAAAGAGGTTAAAAGAGCCCGAAAAAATTGAAAGGCAATAAAAAGATATTCATGCCAAAAAGGGGCCATTTAGGTTTTTGCACCAATTCTCCAAAGTTTAAGAATTTAGATTACCTCTAAAAGAATATATATATGAGGGAGTTTGGTTGGAGAATTAAAACGGGTTTGCACGTCCTTGAAATTCTTGAAAATGCGCTATATAGTTTTGGACGTTATTGGTGTGGAAATCATTTGACTTTGATTTGTTGATTTGCATAAGACGAAGTCATCTAAATTCAACAAACTTTTACACCTAAGGATACCTTTGATGTTCATTCGTTAGGAGTACACGTATGCATCGTGCACATATGATTGATTGAGTTGATTTACCTATCGAATGTGTTCACACCCATTCATTCCATTTCCATGACTTGGTTGTTTGAGTCTAAATCCATGGTGTGATTTTTGTATCATATTTGTTCAAATTGGTATCCTATCTTTGTATGAAAAATTTGAAAAATAAAAAAATAGTTTGTGTTTGTTTTGTATACCGTGACACCCCGATTTTGCCTGATTGATTCATTCTTTTTATTCGTCTATTTGGGGACATCATAAAAAGGGGGAGAAAGAATTATCTTATTATGGGGGAGATTTGAAAGTTTGAGTTTGCTCATAAATTGGTATATATGTTTATCTCATTTCAAACTCGATATGTCACTTGGTATTTTGCTTTTTCTCATGTGTGTAGGTACTACATGGATTATCATTGGATTGCACACCCTGATGAGAAAAGTGTTAAGATTCCTGAAGAATTGAAGACCAAACATTGTAGTCTTATTCAATTGTATCTTTCCAGTTTTGGGTTCATGGAAGGGTAGATTTGTATAGGCATTTTTAGTTGTTTGATAATTCGGATGTTTATTTTTATGTATGTACCGGCATAGACATAGGGGGGGATTTGTAAGGACATTTTTGTCCATTAACAATTTATTATGTCGCACGCCGTTACAATGTTGAAGAAATTCAAGATTCATACATTCATCAACGGATCCGAATATCAAAAGAAGAAGAGGAATCAAAGTCTGACAGCCGGATCGGTCCGCCTCCCTACCGGACCGATCCTCCAACGGACCGGTCCACCTTCAACCGGACCGATCCTCTAGCTGCAGATCCAGTATACCCCGGACCGCAAGCGAACCGATGAAGCCTGCAATAAAAGAACCGATTCGGTCAATCGGACCGATCCTCCCCCAAGCCGGACCGGTCCGCCTGGGATAAACTTCGCCAGATCTGCTCGAGATTTTTTAGGCTCAAAGTTTTCTTATTTAAATCCAACTTCGGGGAGTTATTTTTTATGACTTTTCAAGACGAATTTCAGAGTCCTAAATACTCTAAGTCTTCACCTATTGAGCCCAAGACTCTAGGTTTTTGATTCACACAATTTACAAATCCTTTGTGAATCTTTTTGTGTAACCCAAGAACATAACTTTGGTTTGTTCAACCCTTGTGGAGAAGCCGTCTTTCTTCTCTATTGTAGCCCTCCAGAAAAGGGAAAATTCCAGCCGACAAACTTGTGGAGAAGCCGTTTCTCTTCTTCATTGCAGCCCTCCTGGAAAGGGATATTTCCAGCCGCCGACTACCGACTCCAATACCTGAGGGTAATTCTTAGTCACTGTATTTTCATTGTAATCCGAAATTATATGTTACAATATTATAATGAAAATAAAAGGTTTTGCCCCTTTGGGGGATTTTTCCTGAAATTGTTTGTTTTTATCCTGCATGCTATATTTTATTTGATAAATCATCTAGATGCATGTCTTAGGGTTTAACTAAAATTTGGGATTAATTAAAATTGGTTTTTATTTGAGAAGTCGCAATATTTCCGCTGTAGCTACTCTCTCAAATTGGTATCAGAGCGGGTTACGCTAATTTATCGTGTGATCCTGTTTTTTAAAGGATTTATTTTTTGATACAATTTGACCTCTCACGTCGTCAAATTGGTATCAGAGCGGGTTACGCTAATTTATCGCGTGATCCTGATTTTTTGAGGATTTACTTTCTGATACAATTTGTCTACTCACGTTTTCAAATTGGTATCAGAGCCTGTTGCACTAAGTTATTGTGTTTTGATCCTGATTTTGCACAAAAATGGCTTTTGATGGTTTTGATGATCTTCGATGTCAAATTTTTTAAAAAATTAATTGGAAAATTCACACGAACTCTTGTTTTAAATCTTCTGTTGAAAACGAATTTGAGAGGTGTCCTTGTTGTGAGGGTGTTGGTCACACGTTACATGAGTGTACCACAAATTTAAAGAAGAAATTGAATAAACCGATTTCTCATGTTTCTACCCTTAGTGATTGTGATTCGGAAGAAGAAGTTTTTTATGCTTCTAGGCGAGAGTTTCCCATCCATGTGATTAGTGATGATAGTGAAGGTGATGGGAGTGTGGATGAAAGTGAGGAGGAAAGTGTAGATGAGCATGACTTGCAAACTGCTTTCAATGAACTTTATGCTGAAACTTTGAAAACAAAGAAAGAAAATTTGAAATTGAAAGCTTAGTTGAAAGAGTGTGCCATAAAAAATAATGATTTTTTAGTTGAAGAACTTAGGGCTCATGTGAAAATTTTGAAAGAGAAGCTTGAGTACGTCGAGGGTGAGAGAGATAGTCTTAGAGGGTTGATGGAGACTATGAAAAAGGAGGTTTTAGAGTTTGAGGATTCTAAACGAGTACTTGAATCTAGGATAGGTGAACTTGAAGTGAAATTGAAAGATTCAAGTAAAGTGAAATTTGATTTGGAGTCTAGGTCTAAAAAACTTGATAAGATTTTAGGCACAGTCGAGATCAAAACTGATAGGGGTGGGATTGGTCTTGAAAAATATGTTGCACCCATTCCCATACGTGTGAGAGAGCCTCCTAAGATTGTTAAGAACGAGGCACCTAAGTTTGTTAAAAAGGCGCCCAATAGGAACATCATGAGATAACCTCCTAGGATCATTAGGAGAGACCCACCTAGGCAAATTCAGAGAGGGCAACCGATAAATTTGAGGAGAGGGCCACCTTTAGGGAACACAAACCGCCCGATTTACTCTTGCACACATTGCGGTAGGCAAGGTCATCTTAGGCACTTTTGTTATAAGCTTTTAAATGGACCTAGGAAGGTTAATGAAAGAATAAATTCGATTCCCAAAATCCCCGCACTCCGTTACACATCAATTTGGGTTAGAAAATCGGATTTAGAGGCTTATGGTTTATTTGTCCACGATTCCCGTTTGCTTGCACGTAATTCACCCCATGTGAAATCTTTTGGTTGATTGTGATTGCATGTTTGTCATACACTAGTTGTGGTTTCATGATATATTTTTTCTAGTGTGATGACTTGTACTTTTTGTATAAATTTTTGTTTTTGAAATTTTTTGAAAAATACAAAAAGATTTTATTTTGTCAAATTTAAAAAAAAAAAATCCAAAAACATTTTTGTTTTTTTTGCACCGTTTATGGATGAACACTTAGGATGACCAAGTCACAACATCATTTCATTTTCATGTGACTATTTGATAGTGTTTTGAGACAATAGGTCAATTCATCCATGTGCTTTATAATGTTTGGAGTCATTAAGATGTAATTAAGTGTTCTTCCTACATGTTTGACTCATGTTTCCTTTATTGCACACATGCACGGATTTGTCTGATTATTGTGCTTGTCTTATCACATGTTGGTTGGGTGTTTTCACTTCAATCCTGTCCTTAAAATGAACCAAGAGCGATAAATTTTGATAAGGAAATTGTGCATATAAAAACCGTTTTGTGAGTTTGTGTGCTTTATTTTATAACGGGGAGGGGCTGCGAAAGGTAATTATCTATTTTTTGCGCAAAAGCCACCGTTAAAAAGGACCTAAAAAATTGAGAAATTTTATTATCCGAGGTCCAAAGAGGTTAAAAGAGCCCGAAAAAATTGAAAGGCAATAAAAAGATATTCATGCCAAAAAGGGGCCATTTAGGTTTTTGCACCAATTCTCCAAAGTTTAAGAATTTAGATTACCTCTAAAAGAATATATATATGAGGGAGTTTGGTTGGAGAATTAAAACGGGTTTGCACATCCTTGAAATTCTTGAAAATGCGCTATATAGTTTTGGACGTTATTGGTGTGGAAATCATTTGACTTTGATTTGTTGATTTGCATAAGACGAAGTCATCTAAATTCAACAAACTTTTACACCTAAGGATACCTTTGATGTTCATTCGTTAGGAGTACACGTATGCATCGTGCACATATGATTGATTGAGTTGATTTACCTATCGAATGTGTTCACACCCATTCATTCCATTTCCATGACTTGGTTGTTTGAGTCTAAATCCATGGTGTGATTTTTGTATCATATTTGTTCAAATTGGTATCCTATCTTTGTATGAAAAATTTGAAAAATAAAAAAATAGTTTGTGTTTGTTTTGTATACCGTGACACCCCGATTTTGCTTGATTGATTCATTCTTTTTATTCGTCTATTTGGGGACATCATAAAAAGGGGGAGAAAGAATTATCTTATTATGGGGGAGATTTGAAAGTTTGAGTTTGCTCATAAATTGGTATATATGTTTATCTCATTTCAAACTCGATATGTCACTTGGTATTTTGCTTTTTCTCATGTGTGTAGGTACTACATGGATTATCATTGGATTGCACACCCTGATGAGAAAAGTGTTAAGATTCCTGAAGAATTGAAGACCAAACATTGTAGTCTTATTCAATTGTATCTTTCCAGTTTTGGGTTCATGGAAGGGTAGATTTGTATAGGCATTTTTAGTTGTTTGATAATTCGGATGTTTATTTTTATGTATGTACCGGCATAGACATAGGGGGGGATTTGTAAGGACATTTTTGTCCATTAACAATTTATTATGTCGCACGCCGTTACAATGTTGAAGAAATTCAAGATTCATACATTCATCAACGGATCCGAATATCAAAAGAAGAAGAGGAATCAAAGTCTGACAGCCGGATCGGTCCGCCTCCCTACCGGACCGATCCTCCAACGGACCGGTCCACCTTCAACCGGACCGATCCTCTAGCTGCAGATCCAGTATACCCCGGACCGCAAGCGAACCGATGAAGCCTGCAATAAAAGAACCGATTTGGTCAATCGGACCGATCCTCCCCCAAGCCGGACCGGTCCGCCTGGGATAAACTTCGCCAGATCTGCTCGAGATTTTTTAGGCTCAAAGTTTTCTTATTTAAATCCAACTTCGGGGAGTTATTTTTTATGACTTTTCAAGACGAATTTCAGAGTCCTAAATACTCTAAGTCTTCACCTATTGAGCCCAAGACTCTAGGTTTTTGATTCACACAATTTACAAATCCTTTGTGAATCTTTTTGTGTAACCCAAGAACACAACTTTGGTTTGTTCAACCCTTGTGGAGAAGCCGTCTTTCTTCTTCATTGCAGCCCTCCTGAAAAGGGAAAATTCCAGCCGACAAACTTGTGGAGAAGCCGTTTCTCTTCTTCATTGCAGCCCTCCTGGAAAGGGATATTTCCAGCCGCCGACTACAGAATCCGATACCTGAGGGTAATTCTTAGTCACTGTATTTTCATTGTAATCCGAAATTGTATGTTACAATATTATAATGAAAATAAAAGGTTTTGCCCCTTTGGGGGATTTTTCCTGAAATTGTTTGTTTTTATTCTGCATGCTATATTTTATTTGATAAATCATCTAGATGCATGTCTTAGGGTTTAACTAAAATTTGAGATTAATTAAAATTGGTTTTTATTTGAGAAGTCGCAATATTTCCGCTGTAGCTACTCTCTCATGAATTGCTAGGGATTTGAAGCCTTTTTATGACATCACGACCCTTTTATCCTAAAGTCAGTACCCAACGACAAATTTATATTTTTTAGGGGTTTGAAAGATTTAGTTGCTTATAAATAAGGAGATGGGTGATTCAGATTTTGTTTTAAGTTCTATGGCTCGGGATATTGAAGTGAAATTCGATAAATATTTGGAGTGTTACGGAATGGTTTTATCATTTGCAATAATCTTAGATCCACGATATAAAATTCAATACGTGGAGTTTTGTTTCAACAAGATATGTCCTGAGATAAGGGAATAAAAGGTAAAAGAAGTTTGTGACAAGTTGAACATACTCTTTGAATATTATATGATCCTCTCTCCTCCGACTTCCTTGTACAACCCGTCATTAGGTTCACATGCGACTAGTGGAGGCATAAGTGAAGAGATGGATGTAAGATCCTCAAATGTAAGTTTTGCTAAATTCATGTAAGAGTTCGATGTTTTTGAGAGCCAACATTATAGCACCATAAACAAATCCCAACTAGATACGCATTTGGAGGAAACCAGAGTTGATCCAAGGCAAAATCCTCATTTAGATGTTCTTAAGTACTGGAAAAATAACAAGTTCGTTATCCAGAACATTCTATAATGGCCCATGATATTCATAGTATTCCTATAACGACAATAGCTTCTAAGTATGCATTTAGTGTTAGAGGACGTAAAATTATTAAATGTTAGAGCTCCATCTTGCTGGACAATGTTGAAGCACTATTATGCACTAGGGATTGGGTATTTGGTGTAACAGGTAAATTATATATAAAATATATAATAGGACTAAGGATTCTGCAAGTATAATTACTAGTTAATGTGTAACTATATAATATTATATCTTTTGCTTTATTAATATTCTACATTGAATGTCACGCCGGAAGACACTGACGACGCGGAAGGACTAGTTGAGGATTTTTCTCTAATGGTTGCTAATTTACTTGTTAATCGCAATTAGGTAAGTGAATGTCAATGTCTTTTAAAAAATATAAATATATTGTTATCTGTTTATGTATACTTACAATACAATTTTATTGCAGGTTGATCACTCGTATTCACACGCGTTTGAAGACCATTAATTTATATCTTTGGAGTTTTTTTATGCTAGACTTTATTATTTTGTTGGTAAAATATAGTGATATGAGGAGTAAGTTTCATAAAATATGAGTGAATTGAAAGATTTTTGGGTATTTTTATAATTTTATAATTTTCATGATTCTTTTATTTGGTATTGAAATGTCTAAAAGGTGGAAAACAAAAATTGGAGAGAGATTTTAATTACCGTTACATCCTCATGTTAACACATGAAATGATTATTAGCTTTTTGAATTAAAGATAGACCTAAAACTTGGTAATATAGTTTGTGAAGCAAATATAAATAATTTATTGACCATCTGCCATAAACACATGAATCAAAATAGGCGAGTCTTAATTATTTAATAGTGGAGCGGTTGGCCTTTGTTTGATCTAGGAAAAAATGGGGTCAACCCGATCCGACATGGGTTTGACAACGCGCCTGCATTATTCTACTTGACCCGCCCTTAACCCGCCTAGATTTATTCGTATCCATTTTTTTACCCGTCGATAACCGACCATTTTCCACCATTAGGCCAAACCTATAGCACCTCATTTTAACCTTAAAATCCCATTAAACAAAACTTAAACCTTAATTTAAAAGGCCTAAATCATTTTTTTTTCAAGAAGGCCCAAGAATGGAAGTTGTTTATTTTTATGAGACGAACGGAACTGAATGCTCAGAATTTCAGAATATTTATTTCTCAAGTAAAAAATTCACCATTGTTATCCTTAAGTATTATTTGGATTAAATGTTGCATCAATGATAAATGAGCATGTTTATCTTAATACGAGTAGCAATTTAATTAGGGAACATGATAACCTAATTATAAATCTTATTTTATTAACTTCAAAAATTAAATTTAATACTCGAAATATCGCATGCTTCGATAGTTGTATGTTGTTATTTTGGATTGTTGGGAGGAATCGCATCTTAATTATATTATGTAATTCGATTGTATGTTTTGATTTATAAAATCACATAGAAATTTATTATGATGTAGAATGTGATAAATATTGCTGAAAATTATTATTACGCATGTGTTGAACCAGTTTATATTATAATTTGATATATTATCACTCGTACTGAAATAATGAATTTGGACAACATGTTGGGATATTTGGTGGAACTTTACTATCACATGATATAACTGATTTAATGTTTATAGAAACACATTTGTATAATTGCAAAATAAGATTCCAGGAAATTAGAATTATTGGAATCAAGAATTCTCATTCCCTTTTCACACCTTGAACCAAACGAGTCCTAAATAAACATTTCTAATAATTATTTTTGGATTAAGAGTATAAGAACTTATAATAACCATGTGGTATTAATTGTCTTATAAAGATTGTAGAAAGACATTACCCTAAAGTAACATGATTCAATACACATGAAATGCACCAGCACAAAGAGTTGAAAGTTGAAACTATACTATCAAGCAGTCAAAACATACTTACTAAAATATTATGATAAGTTCTAGCCGTATCATGTCTAATTCCAGTAAAGCAATGAACAAAAAGTTCATATTCTATAAGAACGAATAGTTTAATCTTTCACTTATAATTTGAACTCTACTATGTAAGACATGATACACATGCACAATATCCAATAAAATTAATATAATAAATAAATTACCCATACAAATTCTGATCAAAAGAAAAATAATTAATTTTATTAAATAAACAATAAATTATTACAATAACCATAACTTTTAGTATACACCCATATGATGTAATTCTATACTTTTTGTAACACAAATGAATTAATATATAGACTTAATTACCGAACCTAACAAAAACACTACCATTGCCTATTGCCACGAATGTTAGTGAGAAACCATTTTGCCATTATCCAAAGTAACAAGAGGGCCATTCCTACGACGTAATACAAACTTGCTGGTTGAATTAGGTGGCCAACCGCTTACAACTATCGCACAATGACCCGCCAAAATTCAAAATATTTTTTTTATATATGTTATGAATAAACGTAAATATCAAATAATGAGCTAACAACTTCCCAATTCTAATCAATTTGAGGTGAGCCCAACATTAACATCACCAAAAATAAAATAACTTTGCTTTTAACCCAATTCTATTCCATTCCATTACCATCTACATCACCAAAAATGCATTTGAAGAACCAATCGCTCCCTTCCAACCTTTGCTTACTAAATAAACAAATCCCAGAGGTACATTAGGCCAACGGTTATAATTATCCTCTTTTTCCCTTGGGATGGAAGCAATGCAGTTTGATTATTGGTCACCATCTGAAATCAAACTGAACTTTCCCCTGTTTGTTGGTGTATACCCATCACCTTCTTCTTCAGTTGTTCAATCTTTTTATTTGCTCATCCATTTTCAGCTCCATGTACTGTTTTCATTTCATACCAACCATCTTTCCTTTCATGGAAGTACACCGCAATTACCATATGGTAACACTCTTCCTTATATTTGAAAATGGAGAAGTTTAAGTTGTAACTGTATTCTGTGAGGGATACATATCTATTTATTTTCCAATGAATACTCGTCACTGTTTTACACAGGACTCGTTGTGTAATTCTGGCTCCGTAGTTTCATTTTCATCAATCTCTGCTGTTGGAGATAATCGAATGGCTGTGGGTGTACGAAACAGGCCTTCTCGTGTCCCTCCTTCGTCCTTCTTGATAAGAATGGCGATGAGGATATCAAGATCAAGGTGCTTTATTTTCCTAAGGAGGGTGTTTCATTACCAGAATGGGTCGAGGTCAGAACTTGGGTCCAATCCATTTAATTCCGGAAGTTGGATGGCGATGGAGTTTACAGCTTTGGTTGTTCAAATGATCATCACAACGTATATACTATCTGTTACCAAGGAGGAGAGACCGATTTGGCCTATGAGAATATGGA
Source organism: Sambucus nigra (assembly GCA_949130495.1). Lineage (NCBI taxonomy): Eukaryota > Viridiplantae > Streptophyta > Magnoliopsida > Dipsacales > Adoxaceae > Sambucus > Sambucus nigra. Next base: position 323,479,917 of record OX422213.1, read on the forward strand.
TTTCTGGGTATGATTTTGGGTGTCTCCTCAATTTGGTGCTACTCTACTGGCGATATCGGATATTCCATTCAAACCAAGTAGATGGTTTTAGTCTATCTGATATTGAACAGCAAAGGACCCATGAAGAGTCCAGGTAATCGACAGAGTTACAAATTCCTATTTGTTAAGTTTGTTTTATGATGTTTAGTGAGTGCTTTAAATTGAACACGTGGCTCAACCCTCCCCTACGCTATGATTGTAAATTTGGGAGTTAGAACAAGTGTGAAGTGTGTGTGTGTGTGTGTGTGTCAGAGAGAGAGAGAGAGAGAGAGAGAGAGAGAGAGTTTAAATGAGGAGAAGAGCAAATTGATTTGTTTGGTTATTCAGGGAGAGGAGGAAGTTTATTTTCTTTTCTTTTGCTTGGGAATTGGGAAGAAGAGAAGAAACAAAAAAAAAAAAGGAAAAAACTTTTATCATAATACCATTTTACCAAAAATGACAATTCTTAGTGGCAACAATACTTGGTGCTAGTGGGGTTTTGGAATGACTATGGCCGGTTTTGATGGAAGGCTAGGGAGGCAGCCGCCTTGAGCCCCGGATTTTCAACTTATTGTAGGGGCTCCAAAATTTTATATGTGCATACATATTTGTAGCATCATTTTCCAATTGTCGCAAAAACAATTTGTTGAAAACGTAACGGACAAATATTTAAACTTGTCGCAACTCCAAAAAAATAATTCGGACGCTTTTCGGTTAAAAAAACATTACAATTTATAAATTAACAAAAAAATTTCTTGTTAAATATGGGGCCCCCAATTCAAAAGTTCGCCTCGGGCCTCTAAAATCTTGGGACTGGCCCTGAATGACAGTCAATGGAGGTGTGTGGTTGTAGTTGGCAGAGCAACATGCTAATCCTTAATGCTTAATGCAAATTAGCTAAAATGTAATATTATTTTTTTTAATTTGAAGCTAATATTGATATCTAATCGTTTTATGAAATCAAATTTCTCTCATCCCTTCTTTTAGGTTTGGAGAGAAAGATCTAACGAAAGTTTCTCCCGACTCTGCTTACATCGTAATCAAAAGAAAAACATTGTCTTTTCATTCCTTTCTGTTTTCTCTCAGTTTCAAAACCCACAAGCAGACCATAATATTCACAACTTTACTCTACTTTGGCGCTAAAACGAGTTTCTATCTAATAGAAACAATGAAAATTTTCTTTTTAGGAGTCCCTTTCAAATTTCTTAACAATGTATATAATGCAAACAGAAGCTGGCAGTTTATGAATAAGTTCAAGACTTCTCTGGAGCTGTTCTTTGCAATATGGTTTGTAATTGGTAATGTTTGGGCCTTTAGTTCTCGATTTGGATCTTTTCGCCAAGCTCCAAAACTTCACCTGCTGTCCATCTCACTGCTTGCTTGGAATGCTATCAGCTACTCATTTCCATTCATACTATTTGTCCTGCTATGCTGCTGTGTGCCAATTATTAGCACCATCCTTGGGTACAATATGAATGTGGGATCAATTGATCGAGGGGCGTCTGATGAACAGCTTTCTAATCTACCCAGCTGGAGATACAAAGACTTTGGAGCCAATTTCGATCATGGAGATTCTGTCCTTGATAAAGAGAATCAAGTGAGTTACACTATAAAACCCACTAATTTTAGCTGTCAAGTCAGCACTTTTTATCACTGTGTTATTATAGCTTTTGAATGGAGAAGAATCAAAGAAGAGAGGAGGAAGTAAACACAATAAAGATCACAAGCTTTTAATTTAAGTCATAATCCAACTATGAAAATAAATAGAGGTTTCACCATCATTTGTAAGTTTTAACAAATCCTAATCTAAGACAAAAGACTAATTCTAATTGATAATTACTAACAATACCTACCGACTGAACTAATAAACAGCGTTTTTATGACTTGGGTGTCTTCTTAATGGTTGCTTTTAGACTTGGGTACCTCATTATATTTCTATACTTTGGTGGATACTCTTGTAACTTGATTTAATAAATGTTTGAAAAGGCTAATCTCTCTCAAAACAGGAATGTTGTATTTGTCTAGCCAAATATAAAGACAAGGAGGAGATCAGGCAGTTACCATGTTCACATATATTCCATCTGAAGTGTGTGGATCATTGGCTCAGGATTATATCTTGTTGTCCTCTATGTAAGCAACTACTGGAGAGGTAAAAGAAAAAAAATGCAAGATGCCAGTTAAGGAGTTGTACCTTCCTTATTTTTGTTTCTTTGTTTTCCTCCCCACTTTAATATTTTTTGTGAATTCATTATTGGTTGTAAATTTGCGGGCATTTATATGATTACTCGAGTGGGTTGAGTCCCTGTGCATTAATTAGAGTTCACCAATAACATAACTATGTTGAAATCCTCTTAGTCTTAGAATGGGTTGTGATAAGGGAGTCGACGTGACGATGGAACTTGGAATCCTAGTACCATTCAGGCAAGAGAGTCGCAAGCTTTTCCTGTCAACTACGTGTACATATTTCTTCGAATAAAACATTAATAGGGACTTGGCTTGTACCCATCAAAGTTTTTGCTTCCATGGTAGAAGATTCTTGTGTAAAGTTTTTAATACAAGTTTAGACAAATAATGTAACATGTGTAATTATGCTTAATAAAAAATAATAAGGTGAATGTGCATATTGAATGTTCAAAGTACACATTTTTTTACACATTGATGTTGCGTCCATATTCTTTAATATACTAGTTAATGCACATGTGCGTTGCACACACGTATGGCTTTAGATGTAGAATAAAATTGGGGTTTGAGATTGTAACGACATGTTAAGAGTTTTTAATATGAAATAATGTAGGACTTTGTGTAAATAAAAAAAGGTTAATACACTTTTGTCAAGAATTTTAAGGGAAAAATAAAATTTTGAGGATTTTTCCATTACTATGGTGTAAAAGTTACAAGTGAAAGTATTTGGCTTAAGAAAAATATGTAGGTAGTACACATATATATAAAGGTTTAATAATTGTCGTTCTGGCCATTTTCAGGAAAGTAATAATGAAAGTATAATTATTTTAATTAATTAAATCATTAATGGTAAATTGATGATTAGAGATCATTGAAGGGGATTATTTTATATGAATCTAAACATTTTGGTATATATAAACTAAAGGTAGTATGAATGTGATGGTAGGATTTTTTTTTCTTCTGAAACGACTCTAACAACCTTGAAAATTCATAGAATAATTCTACACAGCCCACTAATTTGAACAAAATTGAAATCAAATATATACACGAAAATCTTAGTTTCTTCTTCACTCCCCAAAAAGTGGACAAATAGTGGGATCATATACATTCTGTGATTGCCGCATAAACATTTGGTTCAAAATGATGGGATGAAAAAGTTTCCAAATTCATATCCATCCTTTCAACAACATACTAAAGTTTGGAGTTAACAACTATTCAGGTAATGTAAATAACATTACACATTCCACTGAACAAAGGAATTATCACCATGTATTTTCTCCAATAGAAAACAATGGAGGGGAACTAATAAATGTCTAAGAGGGGATATAATGAATGTTATTTAAATGTTGGATCCATCTGATTTATACTAAGTTTAACCCCAATGACTTTCATTTTTTGAACTTGCCTAAAAGTATAAAGTTACTTGTAGTGTCACAAAAGATTCTCCTAAAGTCTCACAACGAGTTTATTAATAACGTTTTGAAGTGTCATGTCACAATAAGAAAAAAAAGTAGGAACAAAACTTAATATAGTGATTCCCTTATTATATGTCTGCATTGGTAGCCATTTTAGAAGTACTCGAATGTTATTGGCAAAAAAGTCATTAATAAATCCTCAAATATAATGTAAAAGTTAAAACTGATGTGCACCATTGGCACCATACCCAGCCAAAAGAAGGTTACACACACACACACACACAGATATATGTGTGTGTATATATAGACACGCATATATATGTGTGTGTGTGTGTGTGTGTGTGTGTGTGTGTGTGTGTGGAGTAAATCGACCTTCCAAAAAATATTTCAAACCGTGATAGATAAGGAGGATGAGGCAAAATAGAAAGAAATAGAATACGAAAGAGCCCTTAATCAGGATAACAGAGAACGCTTGAGGAGAGCTCAAAAAGAGCTTATCCTAGCTTTGAGAAACGAAGAAATATATTGGAAACAAAAATCATCCATTAAATGACTCAAACTTGGAGATAACAATAATAAATTCTTTTATAATTCGGTAAAAATCAAACATAGAAATCTGCACATTAGTAGATTGAGGAAGGAAAACAATAGTTGGGTAGAAAAAGAAGAGGAAGTCCAAAACCATATAGTCAACCATTTCAAAAACCTTTTTTCTTCTAAAGAATATGCGCACAACGAACACATGTTACAACTTATCCCCTCTCTAATTTCTGAAGAACAAAATAACATCCTCCAGTCCACCTCGAAAAATGAGGAAATAAAAGAGGCAATTACATCCTTAAGTCATCGATCTGCCCTTGGCCCAGATGGTTTTGGGGGATTTTTCTATAAGAAATGCTGGCACATAATTAAAAGCGATCTCTGTAATGCCATAAGAAGTTTTTTTCCTGGGAGAAGAAATCCCCAGAGGGTGGTCAAGTACCACCAGAGTCCTTATTCCTAAGAGAAAAAGGCCTTTAAAATGTGAGGATTTTAGACCAATTAGCCTTTGCAATTTCTCTAACAAAATATTGTCTAAAATCCTTTCATCAAGGCTAGCCAATTATCTTCCTTCCCTCATTTTGGAGAATCAGAGTGGCTCTGGATCTAGGAGTATCTACGATAACATCCTAATAGCCCAAGAAATGGTACACAACCTCCCCAGAGGGGGTAATGTTATCATAAAACTTAACATGTCAAAAGTATATGATTGAGTTAACTGGATGTTTTTGATAAGCATACTGAGAAAATTTGGTTTTGGAAAAGTGTGGATAGACCTAGTATGGAGAACAATTTCAAATGTTTGGTTTTCCATTATAGTCAATGGAAAACTTAATGGCTTCTTCAAATCCAGTAGGGGACTTAGACAAGGGGACCTCGTGTCCCCCAGTCTATTCATTTTGACCTCAAAAATACTAAGCAGAGGATTAAACAACCTTTTAGAGAAAGTCTTAACTCTTCCTTCCTATCACCCCCCACGATGCAAGCTAATCTCCCACCTAGCCTGCAGATGACACGATTATCTTTTCTAGAGCTGACAAGAAAATCCTTAGAAACTAAAAGAAATTCCTACAGAATTACGAAACCACCTCAAGGGAGGTTATAAGTCTAAAAAAAAGTAACTTCACAATGGATCCTCACCTGTCTCCAACGAAAACCTCTGTTATTTCCTAAATAACAGGATTGAACCAAAAGCCCCTCCCCATCACCTACATAGGTTGCCCACTATTTAGAGGTAGACAAAAGTTAAGTTACTTTGCCTCCTTGGTCAATAAAATTAGGCAAAAGGTTCAAGGTTGGCCAGCGAAATACCTATCAATTGGAGATTGAGAGGTACTAATCAAACACGTCTTAAGCTCAATCCCGTTCTATCTGATCTCGGCCCTACAGCCACTAAAAGGTATCATAAGGAGAATCCACTCCATCCTCAATAAATTTTTCTAGGGCGGCAATGAGCAGACCAGATGGAAGAGGCAATGGCACATCTCGAACACATTATGCTCCTCTAGAGAAAGTTGAGGATTAAGCTTCTCTAGAATGGAGATTCTAGCAAAATCACTTAGTTTGAAGTCTCTTTGGAGACTAAGAACATCAAACTTTCTTTAGAGCAGTTTCATGAACTCTAGATATCGACCCCAAAATCAATACAATGAAACGGGCTCAATCTCGTGGAAAAGAATGAAAGCAATTTTGCCTCTCTTCAATGAGGCAACAACCCAAGATGGTAACTCATGGAATTGGGCAATCTCAAAATTAGGAGTTTTCTCCCTAGCCTCTCCAAAAGAACTATTGCAGGATAACTATTAATCAAGCACCCTATACCCCTTTATATAGGATAAATACATCCCCTACAAAATTGGTCCATTCTCTGTTGGAGAATATTGAAGAAGAACATTTCAATATATAAAAAGATCCAAAACTGTGGTATTCATTGGTTTCCAGATGTGCTCTATGCAAAAATGAAATATAAACAACCGATTCGTACGATGACCCCTAACACAAAGCTTATGAAACTTTCTATTCTCATTAATGGGTTTATCGTTCAAATATCACTTGTGTGTTTCTATGCTTATGGGTTAGTGGCAACAAGGAAAAGGGAAAGATTACAGGGTCCGCAGCTACAAAATCATTCCCATTGCAGCAATATGGAGCATTTGGTCTATGCGGAATAAGGTGGTATTTTATGGTTACAAGGCCTCGGTTACGTCACTCATTGAAAACTGTTGTCACCATATTAGGCTCATTGCCTCTTCTATGCCCTTCTATTCTAAGATCGACTCATTTGATGCCTACTGGTGTAATTTTTGTGATATCAGAAATTCCCCCACAAAAAATTATATTCCCTCATGGCTCTTGCCTACCTAACATAGTTATTTGTTTAGGTAAAAGATATAGGGTTTAAATTATGTTTTAGTCTTTCATATGTCTGTGAAAAGGTTTTTTTTCGTGGCATTGGGTAATTGGATCCCCCTCTGCCCTTTTTCTCGAGCTTTATACAGGCCATCGTGAAGAGGCTATTTCTTCACTTTGATAAATATACCAATCGGGAGTTCCACCTCCCTTATATATATATATATATATATATATATATATATATATATATATATATATATATATATAGAGAGAGAGAGAGAGAGAGGGAGAGAAACATAATAATTTCATTGTTGATAAAAAATGGGTTATAATGGGGGGATCTTACAAAACCTATGCACACTTTCAACCCAAACCCAAAATACATCCCAATATCACAGTGGAATAAAATTTAGAATAGTAAACCTCTTTCACTTTCTTTTCCCCTCTTTGATGAATATCTCTCTTAATGTCAAATAAACACTTATGAAAACCCCCCATATGATTTTATTTATACCCCAAAGGTTATATGTAAAAAACTTGCAAAATACCTCACGTAAGAAACTCATTTTCGCACAAATATGGACCCCTTCACTACAATGAAAATGGGCTTTCATTGGTTGCCAGTTTCCCCTTAAAAATACTTGGAATTTTGGTCCTATCCGGGACCTGCGAGATCTCCCTTCACTGAAGTTAAGCCCTGCCTTTGTTGGTCACGCCAAATGGCATAATATGGGTTGGGTTTCTTTTATCCAAATTTCACAATTCTCCACATTGGAACGAAAATACCGCTACTCCACCAAATTATACTCCCTATTTGCGAAATAACAAATGATCACTCATCGTCCTTCATTATACTAGTTACACACACCTTGAATTAAACACAGTACTAATTCTCTTTGATTCATCAAAGACCAATACATGTGTACAACTACTCTGAGTTAAAATTATTCGTTGACCCTAGAGGGAGACTCATATCCATCCCCTCATATAGTAGGATATTTCTTCTCACCACCGCTTATCGTCGAAAAACTTGTAACTAATGATTTCGTTCTATCCACAAATGAAACATTCCTTGAGCGCTCTATAACTTTTGTACTCCGTTTCCCCATTACCCTCGAATTCAATTTTAAGACAATACAAACCTGCTATCTTTTCTCCCCTACCCCTAAAGTTCGCACCACCCCATCGAATATTTTAATTTTCATCGGTCCCACCCCCTCAACCGCACAATTTTTTTCCACTAGGCAAAGATAAAAACCTTTATTCGTCTTTTGGAATGTCTCAAAATACTTTCTATTGGAACACACATGATTCGAAGATCCTGAATCTAATATCCATTCACTTTGAGAAAGATAGTTATATTTGTAAATGTGAATTGGGGACATCTCCATACTTCTTAAAAGGATAATATCACTTTATGTGACCCCACTTATTGCAATTGTAATATTTTTGGCCTTTCCAACACCCCTTGATCTAAACCTGCTAATACATTTACTAGAACCCCAATTGGTATTCCTTTCTCGATTCCTACCATGAGCATACATATTTGAGCCCAAATTCTTCTCCCCCAAAGACTTCCTCTTCTCATGACAATAGAGTTTACTCCCCATCATCCATTTTAACTGTATCTTACCATATAAAATAGTGGTGATAATGTTCACATGCAAACTCAAAAGAGAGGTAAGAAGTAATAAGGCCCGATCTTCTTCCTCTATTTTCACATAAACCTTTCCACAATTCTATAAAATACATTCATGTGATCCATGAGGTTCCCTACCTCCTCCATCTTCAAAGATCTCATTTGAGATTGATATTTGTTGTGAGAATCTTTTCTAAATAGAGCTTCTCTAGCTTCTCTTACAACTTTGGTCCCATGTCCTCATCATTGACATTGTTGATAATATACGACTTCCCACATTGACTCTATATTTTTTCAATAATCATCTGTTATCTTCTTTGACTTCCCACTCCTACATTTCGACACTTTCTTTAACCCTTGTTGAACTAGTAGATCCTTCACTCTACCTTCCCATAAAGTGAAGCTACCACTTCTATCAAAACAGTCTACCTTTTAATGTGAAACTACATTTTCGGGCATGGTTAAATGAAAAAACAAACCTAAAACTTTCAAATACGATTAGTTTAACATTAAAACCTCACTTAGGACTTTTGTCAAACACCTTGTGTGCACTAAACCTCTGGTACCGATTGTTGTGCATTAAAGGCACCACACCCAACCAAAATAAGGATGTGTGTGTGTGTGTGTGCATGTGTGTGTGTGTATTATTGATGAAAATATTAACAAGCATAAAATTAATAAGATGAATATAAGAGATTTTAATGTGGTTCGACAATATTACCTTACCTACATTCACAAAAAAAAGATGAAGGACAATTGCACTATTTGAGAAAAATGGTTTAAAATGGGATGATCTTACAAGAGCTATGCACACTCTCAACCAAAACCCCAAATACATCCCAATCTCACCTTAGAATCTAGTTTAGAACACTAAACCTCTCTCACTTACTTTGCCTCTCTTTTATGAATATCTCTATTAATGTTAATTAAATCCTAATGAGAAACCCCCTATGTATTTATATTTACATTCCAAAGGTTATATTGAAAACTCCCAAAATACCCCACTTGAGAAACCCACTTTCACACAAATCTGGGCCCATTTGCTACAGCGAACACGAGCCATCACTGGTCACGAGTTTCCCCTTGAAAACCCATGGAACTCTAGTGCCATCTGTGACCTGCAAGATCTCCCTTCGCTGCAAGGAAGCCAGAGATTCGCTTGTCATGTAAAATGGCAAAATCTGGGTTGGGTGCTTTTCGAGCTAAATTTCACAATAACATCAATTGTAATACACATATATATAATGTACTCATTTTATGTCATTCCTTCCCTAAGACTCTTACATTGCACTATGTGTAATTACACTTTTTTATATAGGTTAAGGACCATAATCTAACTTTCAAACATATTTTTATAATTCTAACTCAGAAAAATTTCATCACGAGGAAAAGAAAATTTTCAGAATCACACGTATGGGCATCACTAATTCAAGATCATAAATTCATCAAGACCTTGTTTGATACGCGAGATAAGGAGGTGGGACAGGATAATATTATCTCATCTCATGATTGGTGTGGAATGGAATTGGATTTCATGTAAGATAAGTTATCCCATCCCATATTTGGTGTTGGATAGGATAGGATTTGAAATGAGATGAGTTATCCCAAGTAACCCTTTTATCCCACCAAGTGTGGAATAAAACCATCTCACCTAGGAGGTGGGGTTATCTTTCCCCGTTAGGATTGGATAACTCTTATCATATCCCACCTCTTTATCCCATGCATCAAACGAGGCCTAAAGGAAAAAAAAATAACTTAAAAAAAGTCGTATGTGCATCTTCGATGGAACTACTCAAATTTTCTAAGACTAATAAAAAATAAAACTGTTGTTTGAAAAATATCCCCCAATGAACTAATCAAATTTGAATAATAAGTTTTCAAAAATACATCGGTGGACCCACATCTATAGTCATTACTCAAAATCGAACATGTAAGAGTATAGTATACTCAATGCGTTCCATAAAATAAATTGTCTGAATTCTTTGACCAAAACATGTTTGAGTCTCGGTCCAAGAGGTCACTGGAAATATTCATTAATGAACCAGATTTGGTCAATTCGAAACCTTAATCATACATCTGAGGAAAAGTTATGAAACTCAGCGGACTTAAATTCACCTTAGTTAATCTATTTTATATAAAAAAAAATCTGTTTTTATTAACCTTGGTTTTATAATTTTGTCAAATACACATGTAAATACACTTTTCATAAAGAAAAACCTATTTTATGAAGAATTTCATTTTTTATGTATTTCAGGTAAGTAAGTTCATGCGAGAAACAAACATACTTAGAGTTTGCCTCAAAACGTATTTTTAAAAAATCTTATAAAGGCAAACTAAACAAAATCCGGACACATGCACGACTTACTTCGCCTCAGCTTCCACATAGCATCGGCTTGCCTCGCTTAAAAAAACTTATCGCGGACATTTTTTGTTCCCATGTCAGAATATCTGAACAAAGACATGACTTACTCCACTGTAGTTCTGCCACAATGATAGTCTCCTAGCTGCAGTGACAATATCTCGTTGGCCGATTGTGTCTCTGTGCAAAATGTATGATTAAGTAAGCGACCTGAATCACCTCAAGTTTGCCACATTAATTCATTTGTCAGATGCAGCGACCTTGTGGTAAAGCGAGTCTAACTAGCATCGAAAGCCATTTTTACACAAGATCTTTCTTTAAGATCTTCTTGGCTACTGTGTCAAGAATATCTTTTTGGGTAACTTAGACCCTAATGTGACTACTTAACACCTTGGGATCATGACATCTTGCATTTGGACCTAACCATATTCAAAATTAAAATGTTATAAGTTATGGTGTTGTATTCCCTTTCAAACCAAGAGTGAGAGCTTTGAAAAAATATGTTTGCTGATAAAAACATTTGATATATTTGAGAGCACATTTTTTCACTCCTCTTCTTTGAGTTATTACAAGTTGTTGTTTCTGATAGAGGTGTATTTACTCATCTTTCATTCAAATCCAATCTTCACTCGTGAGTAAATATTTTCTCTTCCCTGTCTTGGAAAAACTCATTTTTGAGATTTAAAGCACCATACCCTTTGCAACCACCCCAACACACATATCTATAGGATTCCCTAAAAAATCTTAGGGTGTAGCATTTTTGGTTCCTTAAAGGTTCCATCCCAGAACAAAGTTGTTCTTCAAACTTTAAACAAAGAAAGTTGCTACTACTTTGAAGAAGATTGATATGGCCAGAGGGTTCGAAGACATTTGTTGCAGACGAAAGTTGGTCACGGTTATGTAGCGTACTTTAGCTGTTGGTGTTCTCTACAGAGAATATGGTGGGAAAGAGTTTCTAATCGGTTGTAAAGTCATGAGGCTGTAAGCGTATTTCTTCTAGTTGTAAAACTATACCATAGTGCATTTTTTATTCTTATCAACCCGGGTCTTTTGCTTATTTGACTTTTTTCACATCTTTTAGAATCATTCCTTAATTAAGAAGATAAATTTGAGAGATTCTAAAATTTGGTAAAATACTTTTTCACATAGACTTTTGGATTGTTAAATCCTTATGTAAAATAAATTTGGTAAATCGCAAACTTAACCCTTAAGTTTGGGATCATTTTCATGTTTCAAATGTTACAATGTTAGCCCTGATGTTTCAAAATTAGTTCAATTTTATTCCTTAATCACCCGTCTTTAGAAGACTCAACAGGCTCAATGATTGGCAATCATATTCCCTTATTCCATTTATTCTATTAAGTTACCTAACAAAGATGTAATGGAGGGATAAAATAGCACGATTTTTAAATCATATGGGATAACATTGTAGCTTTTGAAAAATTGGGTTCAAAATTAAAAATGACCCCAAACTTTAGAGTGAATTTTTCATTTTACCCTAATAAATTGACAAACGTTTTTCTTAAATTAGGTGAATTAATTTTTATTTATATAGCCGCCGTCGAGAGTCACAAAACTGGGATCAGAGTGGGTTTCCAACTTTTAGGTGTAAAAATCTAGGTATAAATCCTTTTTGTCTTCAATTTATGGAAGTTCAACCCTCTGACCTCCTCCATTTGATGGTAGCAATTATTCCTATTGGAAATCCCATATGATAGCATATTTATTGTCTATGGATGATCGCATTTAGAATAGTGTGCTTGTAGGTTAGACTTGTCCTAAAACTATTGTTGATAACTTCCAAGTTGATAAGATTAGATCTAGTTGGGATGACAACGATTTAAATGAGAGTGGGTGGAACATGAAGGGACTCAACCCTATTTTTGGTTGCGTATCCTCAAGTGAGTTTAGACATATTTCCACATGTACAACATCTAACGAGGGGTGGGATATTTTACAAATGACCTACAAAGGCACCTCCATCATGAATCATTCCAAGCTTCAATGACTTACCACCCGTTTATAACTTCTTATCATGAAGGAGAACGAAACTTTTGATGAGTTCTATGCTGAGCTGAGTGACATATTTTCCTTTGTCTTTTCTTTGTAGAAGAATGTAAAAGGGAGTAAAATTATTGATAAAATCGTATTGTCTCTTCCCCTAAGTTCCGTAGCAAAATGGATGCCATTGAAGAGGTTAGGTCCTTCCTTTCGAAATCAATGCTTGTAGGCGAATTGGTTGGCTCTCTTCAAACCTATAAGGCAAATTTATTTTAATGACAAGGAGTGCCTCCTAAAGAAAAGAAGAAAAAATTATCTTTTAAGGCTAAGTAGGCATCTCCCAATTATAGTTCCCATGATATTAGGGAGGATAGTATAAAATTTATCACTAAGTTTATCAAGAAATGGTAAAAATGATTATAGTCTAGAGTCGCACCCAAAAACTACTTGATATTGGTTATGAAAGTGTAAAAAATCAAGACGAACCTCCAAGCACCCTCGTGTACTTTAGATGTAGTGGTCAAGGGTACATGTCTCAAATATGATTCACGATGGTGGAAAAAATGCTTATTAAGCCACTTTTAATGATGATGACTCGAACTTCAAAGATGACTCTGAAGAATGAAAATATGCAACATTTATGGAGAGAGAAATTTGACGAGTTAGATGGTTTAGAGGATTTTAAGGTACCTCTTTTGCCTAGTAAAGAAATGACTATTCTTATATCCTCCTTAAGCACTATTTATGAAGTAGAGGAAAATGATCTTCAAGGGGACTATGTTAGGCTTTACGAGGAATCCATAGACCTCGAAAGGAATAATATTGAACTCTCCACCAAGTTAAACAATTATGAGAACCAAATAGCTAAGGTATGTGAGAGTTGTATGAGTGATTTTGTTGCTCCACACTTGGTGCGTAGTGCACCACATTTTTAGGGAAGTTCCATTGACTTTCTTTGCATGGATATTGAGTTCCTTAGGATGTCCCTACACGAGAGTGAAAAACTTAAGAATACTCGTAGAGAACCAAATCTCTGTTTTTAGACCAAACAACTATCCACGACCATTTTTAAGATGAATATGGTGGGTAGGTCTCAAAAGTTGGATAAGATGCTTTCGATTCCAAGATCTTCACTACGGATAGATGACGACTCATTTTTGGAAGTGATGGTTATACTTTTAACCTGGATTTAATATCATCCTAATTAATTTTTCCATCTCCCATTGATGAATTTTCAACTCATTCTATACTCGAAGAAAGGCAAAGGAAGGTGACTTTCATGTGTTCCTATTATAGTAAGTAAGGACACTTGAAGGAGTTTTGCTTTATACTTAGGAAGAAACAACTCAAGAACCTCGTTGGCCCACAACCTTTTAGGTACATTCATTATCATAAATTAGGATACCTTTAGGAGTTTTGTGTTTTACTTCAACCCGCTTCACATTTAGGTGAGTTTGATATGGGTAGAAAAGTCGATAGGAAAGGGAAGAAGAAGGTGGAATCCCCTAAAAAGGTTTTTTCCAAAGGAAATGGGAAAGCAAAGATGTATGATCTCCCACACTTCTCATTTTGGTTCCGAAATCCAACTCTTTGAGAATTTATCTGGATAGGGTTACAAAATAAGATATTAATAGAGAAGAACTAGAATCCTTTGAGAAATCTGCCAAGTCTTGGTTCTTGTTAAAAAAGAAATAGGAATTTTTAGGTTTAAGAGTTTTAGAGTGTTTGATTTACTCTTTTCGGATTGTCGTCTTGATTATTTATCACTACTTTAATTTTTTTAGTTATGATCTTTGGTTTGTTCATATCTTAAGATTTTTGGCCTTGTACAATATTTGTCTTATATGCTTGTTAGGTATTATTTTATTCAATGAACTTAAATCCAACCTTACATGCTTAGTTATTGTAGTAATGGTTCTATTTATGGCTTTTAATAGTCCATGATTAAACTTTATAGCTCGAATTGCCTTTCTAAATTGAGCTTGCTATTTAGAGTATTCGTCATATAACTCATGCACTTTTACACCGCATAGTAAACTTGAGCATTTCTAAAAAGAATCATAGTGAAGGTATTTACTTCCTACTTCTACCGAATATTAAAAGTTTTATGTGATGTTTTGATGAAAGGGTGTCACTTTTAATCCTTTCGTGTACGAGATTTTTTATCATTATGATTGGAGTTAAAAATATATATGTTCAAAATCATGAGTGATGATGTGGTAAGGGATGCAACTTTGGGTTGAGAGAACTACTTTTGAAAAATAGAAAATAGTTCCCAGCCCATTTTAATGAATGAGCAAAAGCTGTCAAATGATTTTTTTAAATAAAAAATGATGTCTCAAAGATTTTTATCAATCCAAAAATTGAGTAACATCAAAGATATGAAACTTGAAATTTTATAATCATAAATCGTTATTTGAGGGAGAAAAATGATAAATGAAAATTTTATTTATTTTTAAGGAGAAAAAGGCTTTCTCTTCATTTCATAAAGTCAAAATATTTGAGAAGTGAGTTTAAACATTGATCTTAAATATTCAATTTTGCGAGTTAATGATGCATTTTATTCACGTTCTATTATGAGCTATGTCTTTGGAATTACTCTATCTTTTTATGGCTTTAATTTGACCTTAGGCTATTGAATGCTAAAACCATTCTTGTTATAGAGTATTTGGCATAACCAAGAACCATTGTATGATCGTCTTAAGTTTGTTTGATTATTCAAAATGGTGCTTTAGAAATTAAGAAGTACCTACATTATAACTAAGAATCCATTTGTGCATTCTCTTTTGAGTATGTGTTATATTTGCATAGTTTTTGTTCACTGGAAGATGGCTCGTCCTATGTCATCGGAGCTTCGCTAAAGCGAAAGATGGCGCGACCAACGAGAACCCTTCTTGTTGTGGCGACAGCGCCTGGGACGGTTTTAAATGCCCAAATCTGGACTATTTTATAACTTTTCCCATTTCTTCTCTCAAAACATTTATTAATTTTTCAAAAATCTCTTATCTTCCTCTCATTTAGATTTTAGAAGTCCTTTGGGTTGTATTTTCCTCTCTTAAGTGGATTAATTGTCATCTTGGTAAGTTTTAGTTCCATAGATTTTTTATTTGGTCCTTTTTAGAGTTGGGTATTGGTGATTGTTATTATATTAGATGTTGTTGGGATCTTCTCTATGATTGATGAGTTACTGCTTATCTTGAGTTTAGATTACACTCTTGAGTACATTTTTGGTGTGAATATATTTACTTTACATGTTTTGGGGTTATCTACTCATATTTCATAGGATGCTTGATTTTAATTTCCCTATCTCATAGGAATTTTATGCTTACGCTTAGTATGCAATTTCAGACTATCTTACAGCTCATAAATCACACTCATATGACTCAACAACTTTCAGTCGCTCTAGATTTAATTAACTCTTTTGCATACGTTCTGTGTGTTGATAGAGGTCAATAGACTAGTATGAGTTTTTGGATAAAATAGATTGGCCTGGTATTTTCTCTTAAACCGGACCATCTTACCCCAACTTGGTGAGAGAATTTTATTCGACTTCTTTCGATGGTGAGGAAAACTTAGGAGATAGATTTGTTTCTACCAAAGTAAGGGAACAATAGTTAATCTTTCCTTAAAGTGGATAAGAAACCACTTCCAAGTTCCAAAAGAAAAATGTACCTAATATCCTCAGAAGTCAATTATGAGTGAACCTTGCAACTGGAATGTGATCACTCTTTTGAGAGACACCCATTTCGATGTTTGGAATGGAAGTACCTGTTGCCATCCCCGATTTATCTCTTATCCTTGCTTTATGTCGCGGGGACGGTGGGTAAAAGTGTGACACCCAACTTAAAATAATAATGGGTTGCCATCCCTATACTAAAATAAATTAGGAATCTCAAGTGGATCATTCTCAGCATCTACTATCGATACTAACTAAACATAGCTAACTACCCAATACTATAATAAACGGATGCTAAATATTTAAAACCATACAATGAATCATAAAACCAACAACATAATAACTACTGAACAAGATAAAATGTACACACGTACAATAATAAAAGGATGTACTCAATTAATACATCATAATTACACAAAAGGAAATATACCTGAATATACTGTCGGGTCACAAACAATATAATAAATCCTGAGGAAAGAAATATGAAGTGCTATACAAACAAACCTTAGGTATAAACCCGATACACAAAATGAATCCTATATAGATTTACAAATAAGTAGGAAACAACTATAACACAAATCCTGCAACAGTCCGCATCTGTCACGGCTCCGAAAACACTGGATAAAAAAGCATCATTGGCATCCTTGCGGTGGGACACCTATAATATATTACAATATATGTATAGCAAGAGAGAAACATAAACGGGTCAGGGCCCGGGTTATGAAAACTTTTATAGCAAGTGCATTAAAATGCATAATAATTATAAATGCACAATTTCATGATTAAAGTGGAGTCGCACTCCCTTGGAACTCAAACTTACCTCTCGACTATAGAGCGCACCTAAACGTATGCACATGAACCTCAATCAAGCTACCCCACACCTTGTAGGGATAACTCAATCTTAATCTACTCATAGACTAACCCCGCGTAACCCACTAACTCAAGTATAATCCAAAATCATCTCATTCTTTCGTACCCTAAGTTTATGCTCGAACTTATATGTTAACATAAACATATACATACACTTATTAACATCCATCGGTTCTTAGTTATTAACTTAACCAAGTTATTCATACCCAAATATTTGCATGCCATCTTTATATACTTATAAAGAAATGTGTCACAATAACGCATAAACCCAAGTACCGAGGACTAAACTTCTTTCCACTCCCAACATTGAGCTACGCTTCGTGCGTGGGACGTCTCGCAAAGAGAAATCCAAACAAGGAACCCCCCGATACACTACTCCATGACAATGTTGATCGTCGAGATCCATTATGCCATCGGTACACAACACCAATAACATTAACTACCTATTCTGAATAACTATCTCTAATTTCCCAAATAAGACATCACACGGAACCTTTAAGATCTATATAACATTATTCTAGTTATAAAGCAGGATCATTCAACCCTAACAAGCACGTACACATAACACACTTAGCGTACATTTAAATATCCAGAACACAATCACTTATAGGATATACAAATACTTCATAATGCTATCATCTTCCAGGAATTACTCCCTTTATCCCGGGTTACCAGCCACCGGACTATTATCACACTTCCCAGGTAATAAAAACAAATCACAACGTATGGGAAGCAGTCATAGTTCCGAACCTGAAAGTGAGAACGAATCATATCCAAGACTTCTCACCCAGAATAAAATCACACAATAAATAATGGACAACTATGACTTGGGGACTATACGCACCCTGCTCCTCAAGCCGGGGGCCTCACCCACATCGCGCAACTTCCCATGATAGCATGTGCTAGGTACGCTCACACCATAAGGATATATATATCATTCACACTAGATATAGATGTGATCAAAACAACATATATATAAACCATCACATAAGGTATATACATTCACACCATATATATATATATATATATATGCATACTATCGCCAATTCGTATATATAAAAGAAGTGAATTCGGATATGTGTATATAACTCTCATTATACTAACCGACGTTATAACGCACACCTTCCCCATTTCATTTTATAATATGATCTCTCACTTGAAACCTTTTCATCCATTACACCTATGATATGAATAGTCTCCCAATTTAACGAATCATTAAGAACACTATCTAAACATCGAGCGTATATAACAACCATCATGCACTCACCATATATATCCCTATGCACACCGATATACAATAACTACCTGGCTATAGGTACGAACACAACTATCAGTCGGTGATACATTAAATCCCTCCAAATTCAGATTACGGTTCAATTACTCATAAGAACCTTCAACATTATCGCATTTAAGATTGAATACTTAAATTTAACGTCATTAAGGGAATACGACCTCTCTCTCGTTGATCCCCAATCGTATCTAAATAAGAATCACGTCGGTAAGAGGATTCAATACAACAGTCGACATAACCACTTCAAGTCATTCCCTTATAACCACCTCGATGAGTCCCTCAATGTCACACCTTATCCTAACTCACATCAGTCTCCAAGTAGGATTCCCGTCACTAATTTAATTCCCTACTAAGTCAATGCAACAACTTCGATTTTTACTATCTCGAATTAACCCGATAAGACCCCGATATTTCATCATCTATGAAACCCCCTAAAAATTTCCAAAACGTACTTATCGTACCATATTATAATGTTCTTAATTGATAAACCCAATCGAAATGGATTGAAACTCACTCTAGAAAAATTTCTCAAAACATCCATGTTTTCGATTCGATTCGGCCCAACCCGAATCGATTCGGTCCTAAAAGCGAGTCGATTCGCCCCTTATGCGAATCGATTCGGTTCAAAGGACCTACAAATCTGCTACATGCTGAATCGATTCGCATATGGGGCGAATCGATTTGGTCCAAAAGACCTGTAGGTCTGCAACATTTTAAATCGATTCGAAAAGGGGCCTAATCGATTCGGCCTATCTCGCAGCTACGAAATGGTCATTTTTTTCTCCAAAACCTAATTATATCATCCTCCAACCCTCAATCTTTAACCCAATCGTGTTTCCAACATCAAAACTCATCTATATCTAATCCCATCAAGTTATACACCCTTAAACCCATGTGTAAACATCAAATGCAAGATTTAATACCCAAAATCTAGGTTTTGACATATTAACCAAAAATCCATAATTTTATCCACAAAACATGAAATAAATTACACACATATATTATTTAGCAAGATTAATCACTTGCCTCATAAATTGTAGAGGTTGAATCTTCCTCGAAATCACGGATTGGCTGGAACCTCCAATCTTTTCTCCTCTCTCTTCTTCCTTTCCTCTTCTCTTTCTCTCTCTAGGGCTTTCTCTCCCCCTCTCTTAGTCTCAAGAATGAGATTATTATCTCCCAAAGGCTTTATAAGCCTTGTTTCCAAAATACCCAACTTTAAATGATAATACACACTTTAAATGACTTATTTACTCCAATTCGAGTCAAACTAACTTAAAATATTCTGGAACTGAAATAAAACCCAAGGACTGTCATTTTGACCATCTCGACCCATCCGGAATCAACCACGCACTCAGAATCATCATCCGAGATACTTTATAACATCCTCAAATTTTGACCTCAATGGCCAAACTTAAAATTCTCCAATTCAAATAAATTTTATTTCTCCCAAATAAATTAAATTCCCAGTCTTAAAAATCACAGGGTATTATAGACTTCCCCTCTTACAAGAATTTCGTCCTTGAAATTAAGTTAAGCCTAGGACTCCGGACCTCAACTAGTTCTTACGTCACCTACCCTCTAGATTACCATACCTATTTCTGCCACTGTTCATGGCGAATAACTTTATTTTGAAATTGAATTAGTTAACCAGGGTGCCCATACACCCTGTACCCGAGACCAATTACATAAACATTACCCGGCTCTACTTAGCCTCAAATCGTAATATAACTCTAAACAAATTTAATCTATAACATCATACTAAGTACACAAAATTTTGAAATTTCCAATGATTGAACTCTTCTCAATTCCTTACATTCGCTACTTTCATGCAGGGGAGGTCTCGCAAGAGAAATCTAAACAAGAAACCCTCCCAATACACTACTATGTAGCTCTGTCGGAAATTAAGATCAGTTGAATCAGGACTAAGGTTTTGTAAAAGATTTTTGAACCATAGATATTGCCCTAAGGCCTATAAAACAATATAATACAAAATAGTTTCATGTCTTTCGACACAGAAATCAAATTCCTTATGCTCAAGACACAGGGCATCAATAAACACAATACTCTTACCAATACCTAGTTCTCAATACTAACACCACCATTAACTAAAGTTCCTCGCACAAAAATGAACTCGCCAAACCCTGAATCTTCTCAGTAATAAAATCCTTTACATTACATCAAAACATCGCCATAAGATGGGCCCTTCCATAACTGGAACCTTATAAATACATGCATCTAGCCTACATATAAAATAATAGCCCTACCATTTACCACCAAACACGTTTTAACAGTCTTCACTTCCGAAAATATAGAAATCATAAGTCTCCACTAGCACATCCCGAAACAACCTATTCTCCCAAAAGATACCATCCCAGTGCCACATTTACTCACTCCTCCCTTCAAGGAAATTCCATATACCCTATGGTTATAACGGTTAACCACTCACAAAAATATTTCATGCGATACTCCCAATACCACTCAAGGCATGACCTAAGCATAAAGGAAAATAATTTACATCATACCTCCATACTCCAATTACCTCACTTCATCAATGGGTTCCTGATCGAAGTTCACTCGCCCAAACTGGCCTATGAACTGTTGTAGGGGTTACACATCCAAAACATCCTCAAAAAGTTGCCATATACCTCTTCCAGGACAATCCCTCAACCTATAGCCTAATTCTCTGCAAAAGAAACATCTCTAAAAAAATCTTTCATGTCCATCCTGAGGGACAAAACACTGTTACGACCCTCGAAAATCCTGCCTAAAACCTCATTACGGTGATGACCTTGCTCCCCTGGCATCATCTCTTACAGTCCTACTTGATGAACCCCCAAGTCCCCAAATTTGTTACTCCCTTTTTAAATGAAGACGAAACTCCTGATAATAAAATAATACTGCACTCATCACATCGGTAGAAGTAAAAAATGTGGGGTTCCCTAACAAATGCTGCCGAATTCACCAGTCTCATCTTTCCAAGAACTTCATTATTCTTTTCTCCTCCGAAATTACCTCATCGGGCATAAAACTCGCCAATCAAGTAAATTCTTCTTAGTACTCAACCACCGTTCGATCACCTTGAGTCACCTCTAGTAATCTCTTTCTCATCTCTGTCTGAACCGTTGAAGGAAAATACCTTTAGTCAAAGCGTACCCAAAAATATGATATGGGCATTGCATCTCTATCTTCTCCGATATGGTGGCTGACTCCCACCATTGGGGAGCTGGACCCGTGAGTTTAAAGATGGCGAGTATTCATTTCTTCACCTCACTGCATTCCACCATCCGAAGGTGCCTTTGTATGTCCTTCTTCCACTGTCTTGCAACTATTGCATCAGCGCCCTCGAAAATTTTGGAGGATGTCCTTCCCTAAAGGCTTCTCATACTCTTTCCCACACAGATGGCCCTGGGTGGACTTAAGCTATAGGAGCTGGAGGTTGATGTGCGATCGCAGCAATGGTAGTATCTACTGTTTATGCCACAATATTGGTAACTTCGGCTGCAGTCAGAGTCCCTTAAGGCCTGAGTGGTTCTATGTTCTTAGCCCTCCTGTTTGCCCTTCCTGGACGACTTCTTCTAGGCGATGTCTGAGATGAGAGCAATTGTATCAGAATTTCATTCAAGCAATTACACCTCGTAGAAGAAAATAGATATAGTGAACACAACAATCCTAATAATAGGGCTCTACATCAAGAATGCTTACAGAAGAATGCAGAAAACTCGCACAGATCCTAAGACACTTAAACCTGATGCTCTGATACTACCTATGACACCCCACTTAAAATAATAACGGGTGGCCATCCCTATACTAAAATAAATCAGGAATCTCAAGTGGATCATTCTCAACATCTACCGTCGATACTAACTAAACATGGCTAACTACCCAATACTATAATAAGCGAATGCCAAAAATTTAAAACCATACAATGAATCATAAAACCAAAAACATAAGAACTGCTGAACAAGATAAAATGTACACACGTACAACAATAAAAGCATGTACTCAATTAATATATCATAAGTACACAAAAGGAAATATACCCGAATATGCTGTCGGGTCACGGACAATACAACAAATCCCGAGGAACGAAATATTAAAGTTCTATATAAATAAACCTCGGGTAAAAACCCGATACACAAAATGAATCATATCTAGATTTACAAAGAAGTAGGAAATGTCTATAACCCAAATCCCGTAACAGTCCGCATCTGCCACGGCTCCGAAAACACTGGATAGAAAAGCATCATTGGCGCCTTGCGCTGGGACACCTATAATATATTACAATATATGTATAACAAGAGAGACGTATAAATGGGTCAGGATCCGAGGTATGAAAACTTTTATAGAAAGTGCATTAAAATGCATAATAATTATAAATGCATAATTTCATGATTAAAGTAGAGTTGCACTCCCTTAGAACTCAAACTTACCTCTCGACTATAGCGTGCACCTAAACGTATGAACATGAACCTCAATCAATCTACCCAACACCTTTTAGGGATAACTCAATCTTCATCTTCACATAGACTAACCCCGCATAACCCACTAACTTAAGTATAATCCAAAATCTTCTCATTCTATCGTACCCTAAGTTTACGCTTGAACTTATATGTTAACATAAACATATGCATACACTTACTAACATCCATCGGTTCCTAGTTATTAACTTAAACAAGTTATTAATACCCAAATATTTGCATGCCATCTTTATATACTTATAAAGAAATGTGTCACCATAACGCATAAACCCAAGTGCCTAGGACTAAACTTCTTTCCACTCCCAATATTGCGCTACGTTTCGTGCGTGGAACGTCTGGCAAAGCGAAATCCAAACAAGGAACCCCCCGATACACTACTCCTTGACAATGTTGATCGTCGAGATCCATTATGCCATCGGCACACAACACCAATAACATCAATTACCTATTTTTAATAACTATCTCTAATTTCCCAAATAAGACATCACATGGAACCTTTAAGATCTATATAGCATTATTCTAGTTATAAAGCACGATCATTCAACCCTAACAAGCACGTACACATAACACACTTAGCGTACATTTTAATATCCAGAACGCAATCACTTATAGGATATAAAAATACTTCACAATGCTATCATCTTCCAAGAATTACTCACTTTATTGTAATAACCCGCCCTTTTGGAGATGATTAAATTCCATAATTTAGTATAATTTGGAATTTGGAGAATTTCTCGAAATAGTAACTTTTGGGATTTTCGAGGATTTAATGATTTTTAAGGGGGTTATAAATTATTTTGGGACTATATAGGTCGAAATATTTTATTTATATGTCGTCGTGGAGTATAGCGACAAAAGAGGTAAGATTTTGAGTAGAAAACCGCATTTAATTATTTTGGGTTAGAATAGTAATTTGCGGTCAAGTACCTCGGATGGAAATTTCGACTGCGCCATGAGTCTCGGAATGTCCGAGATACTTGGAAAAGAGTGTCCGATTGTCGAAATTAAGTTCCGGGTAATTTTGGAGTTAAATAGGCTCGTAATTGGGTAAACGAGTCGTTTTTTGTTTTATGGGGGTTTAACCCTTTTCTCCTTATAAAAGGAGGGAGAGGGGGAGAAGAAAGAAGAGGAAGAAGAAAGAAGAGAGGGAAGAGAGAGAGAGAGGGAAGAAAAGAAGAAAAAGGGGGAGATTCCGGCCGGCCTCCGCGGGATTCGGCTCGAGGACGTCGGATTTTATCCACGAGCCAAGTGTTTACTTGCTTTATTTATTTTTGAGCATAAATATCTCATATCACTGTTGGTATAACAAACCCTAATGATTTTGGGTTGGGTATTCGTGGATAAAACGGGTTTTTGGAAGATAAAACGAATAAACCCCTAAAATTGGTAAATTGGATATTTTTAGAAATTAACCAAAAATATTGGGTGATTCCGGGTTCTAGGATGTTTAGGACCCGTATTATAGGTGTATTTGTTGTTGGTAGAAGTTGTAGGCCGTTGGGTGTGGAGATGGAAGCTTGGAGGAAGCTTCCATGGCCGAAACATCTTCTCGGAGAAGAAGTTGCCCGACTTGATCGATCGATCGAGCCTGGGGGATCGATAGATCGAAGGGGTCGATCGATCGACGGCAAGGGGTCGATCGATCGACCTCTGCTGAAAGTTGAAAATTTTTCTAGGATGATTTGGATGGGATAGATTCCATTTCATCTTGCTTTGAGGTTAATTAGGTGATAACCTAGGGGACCTTTTTGGACTTTATGGTCCATAAATTAAGGCAAATTAGGAGGGTACAGTAAGGGTTTTAAGTATATAACCCTTAATCTATATTTTCGAGGAAAATAGAATAGTTGTAGAAATTGATGGATTAGGGTTCCTAAATTATATTGGGGACTTCTAAATGACAAATTGGACTAGGAATAGTCTTGGGGTTCAAGGAAATGAAATCCTTAACCCAATGAATTTAAGGTTGATCGGGTGAGATACATCCCGAGAATATTTCTAGTAGGCATATGGGCCTGTATAATTATGCTTATAGAAAGCATAATTATATCGATTATCGTTAAGTACATCCTAGGAGATAATTAGGATAATTTGGGAATATAGGTATTTGTCGATTTCACTTAGAGTGAAGGGTATCATTGGAGATATCCAATAAATCCTTAGATAGGATTGAGAGATATAGTGATAATTAAAGTATGAAATACTTTGGATTTAGAATCATGCTAATATGAATGCATGATTATGATTCATGGAGGGAATCTTTGGGATTATGGTCATCGCTAGATGCTATAGGCCACTATGGCCGTTTATATATATATTCTAGAAAGAATATATAGGATATGTATATACTGTGTGATTTAGGTATATATATATGTTATGATGGAAATGATTTTTGAAAATATGAAAATGAATATTTTCAAAACGGTAAATAAATGATTTTCATAATTGATAAAATTGAGGATACACACCTCTCTAAATCGCTATCATAAGGGAAGTTTGCGTACGTATGGTGAATCCCCCTGGCTAATGAATGCAGGGTGGATATAGTCCTATAGGCCATGTGAGCGTTTGTTGATATATATTTTCTGCGCTGGTTAGGAGATTCCGGGTGTGGTCTTGACTATCCCGCAGGCACATGGCCGCTTCCCGACGTCTTGCGATGTAGGATCCCAGGTTGTCTTATGATAGGCCCTGGAAGATGATAGCTATTTAGGGGCGCGCACAGTGGAGAAATCCGGACGGGCGGTCTTAGAACGCGTTATATTAAAGCAATTCATGATAATGGATTGACTTTAATTACATTTCCTGGATATAGGAAGGGAAATGGGTTATATAAATTGGCTTCGGTAACACTTCCCGGATGGAAGAAGGGATGTGGAAGCGTATGATATGATAAAAGCATTTTGATGATAATAAAAATGGCTTTTAATTACATTTCCTGAGTATAAAAAGGGAAATGGGATATTTTGAAAATGGAAAAGCATTTTTATGATAATAAAATTGGCTTTTAAAAAGGTATATGATTTGTTAAAGCAATTCATGATAATGAATTGTCTTTTAAATACATTTCCTGGATATGAGAAGGGAAATGGAAGGTTTTGAGATAAAAATAATAAGTATTGATAAATACTTTGTATATGAATCCTCAGTCCGGGAGATAGATCCGGATGGTTATGGTAAAAATATGAATATGTATATATGAATGAATCGAGTACCGAGGGTCTAATGGATCCCGACAATCGAACTTGCCGCATAGTAGTGTATCGGGAGGGTTCCTTGTTTGGATTTCGCTTTGCGAGACACCCTATGCACGAATATGGCAGTGTGTTGAGACTGGGGAGAAGTTTAATCCTTAGTGCTCTTATATTAGAAATTCTTATGGTGTATATATTTATATATATCTTTCTCTACTGAGGGACTGGCGGATCTCGACGATCGACCGTGCCGCATAGTAGTGTATCGGGGGGGTTCCTTATTTGGATTTCGCTTTGCGAGACACCCCACGCACGAACATGGCATAGCGTTGAGACTGGGGTGAAGTTTAGCCCTTAGTACATTACTTGGACTATCTAGGGTAGATAGTAGATGGGTAAATTAGACTAGTTAGGCAGGGATAGCTTGACTAGGGTATGTGTTAGGGTGCGCTAGGTGTGCACTACTAGAGGAGAGGTGAGGGGTATCTCATGGGAGTGCGATACCAATTTAAATATGAGATAAAACTATTTTTCTAAAAATAAAGCATTTATGCACTTGCAAAATATTTTCAAAATTCGGGCTCTGACCCGTATATCTACTCTCCTTTCTTTCTATATATTATATATATATAGGTGTCCAGACACAGGGACGCCTGGATGGAAATTCTTTCGAGTCAGACGTCTGCTGCAGCAGCTATGGATGCTTGCGGGTTATCGGTAGACGCTTCTTTCCTTGCACTCTAGATAGGAGATATTGTACAAACATTCGGGCCAATGGTCCAACTGATTTTATTTATTATTCGCACGTTATTCGATATGGTTGTATAATTTGGACCGAGTGTTCGATTATTTTAATTTATTTCATTTTCATTTCAGTTCAATTACGCATATAATTGTGGATGTTTTAATTTGATCGCTAAAAAGAGTAGTTAGATAAAAGTTTTTAACGCTCACCTAATAGGATATTAGTAATTAAATGGATTTTCGTCAGTGATGCTAAGAATGATCCATATGAGACTCCTGTTTTAATTTAATATTGGAGTGATCGCCCGGTATCTTATTAGGCGGGGTGTTACAGATGGTATCAGAGCATCAGGTTCTAGTGTCCTTAGGAATCTGTGCGGACGTACTACGCTTTCAGCGTTGCTCTCGATTTGTTATAGAACCCCAGGATTAGGATTGTTGATTTCTCTTGTGAGATTTCGTTCTCCTGCCATATTAGAAGATTATAGAAATCTTTTACGCGCTCGTTGAGAATTGGGTGCGGAGCTCGGAGGGCAGCAGGAGGTGGAGCTTAGCTGGGGAAGCTGGTAAAAGTTGGGGACGAGGACCTCCGTAGAGGCCACTCTCCTTGTGACAAATTGCTAAGGATTGTTGCAACGACTGCTAAAGTATAGTAGTTATGAGCAATCAAGTACTACAGTGATAGAAAGTGGTACTCAAGTTGAATTACACCGTGGAGATAAGGGTTCCAAAGGGATCTTACGGATAGTTTTAACCATGAGTCCCCATGATTCTGCAAGGAGGAGAAGAATTCTGTTTCGTAATTATTCACATAAGGGTCGGCCAGAGACCGACAGTGAGTAAAGAACATTATGGAGAAGTGAACCTTGTACCGAAGTGAGGAAGGTACAATGAAAAATGAGTCCTTTCCAGGAAGGATAGGCTCGCTAAAGAAGTGTTGTTAACACTTACGGAGGATGTAGGTGTGCTCATGTTCCCCTTTGTGGACATCCACATGGGGAGATTTAAGGAGGAGGATTGTTGGAACCGGTGGTGGAATTTCCTTTAACGAAGGAGTTAAGAGGATTTGTAAGGTGATTGTAAGGAGCGAGGCTATAGAGTCAGATGATGTTGTGGAGTGCGGAGCCACACGGATAGTCTTTTCCGGTAGGAATAAAAGACAAGGTTAGGGTGCCCGAATGGGGCCTAGAGTTAAGAAATTTTGCTAAGAGGTGTGTCTAGATGAAGTTGTGGTGTTTGTTAAGCCCTAGAATCGTGTGTGTAATATGAGTTTTGTTTCGGTCTCGATAATATAATGATGTAGGCTTGTGTGTTTTTCGCAATAGCGGAATTTTGTTTTCTTTCACTCGCCATAGAGGCGGGTGATTATATTTTGTATATATACGTATAATGTATTTGGTTGATCGGAGCGATAGCAGGGTAATGATGGCAAGTCTATCGTGTCCATAGTTCCTGGAGGGAACAGGTTGTCATGGTGGTGTCTCACCTTGATAAAGGTTGAGTTCCCCTTTATTGTTATGGATTTATGGAACCTCGATGAGTAGAGGCTTCCTTATTTTGGTTTGTATATGTGGCAACCTTATAGATATAATTTAAGGTCCACAGGATTATTGTTGAGCTATAAGATTTAGCTCAGTAATGGGTTGCGCAAGGACTTAGAAATAGTACGAGCGCTGGGTGGTGTGACTCTCAGTTAGAGATAGGAGTTCAGACCACCTTTCGTTGATAAGGGATAGGATTATCCCGGTTGCATGTTGAAATGACAGAACTCCATAACCAACGAAGTCAAGGGTTAATGTGTGGAGGGGTTCCTTGTTTGGATTTCGATTTGCGAGACACTCCACACATGACTCTTAACGGCGCCGGGCATGGAGAGCTGTTATGGGATGCAAGGATATGGGTTAGTCTTATAGTGTGGATGAACCACTATAGACTACGAGCCCTGTGATGATGGTACGCTTATGAAAATATTGTGCTATGGAAAAGCACTAAAGTGGTCCTCTCGCTACAAGTAGTTGGGTGGAGTAGGACTTAGATAAAGTGATTTAAGGGTGATATTCGGGCCTTAATAAGAAGGCAAATTTGGAAAATCTGTGATCGGGGTGATGTACATAGTGTTCCTACAAAGAGTAGGCACTTTGATTAGTTAGGTTTCCTTCTGTATGGGCGGAAGGATTAGATAGTATAAATGCGTTTGTAGGATTAGCACGGTAGGATTTAGGACGTCCCGCTTGTGTGCCTTAGGTCGCTATATCTCAATGACCGACTACGCGAGGGAGTAGTGTAACGGGAGGGTTCCTTGTTTGAATTTCGCCTTGGCGAGACGTCCCACGCATGAAACCAAGCAATTGTCGGGAGTTGAGAGAGGCCTTGGGCACTAGGGATATAATTAGGATACTCATTTCGCTTAGGTAGGGTAACGCATAGATAGTAGCATTGTAGGATGTAGGCTCGATAGTGTTAGCGATGCTGAGGTTAGGAGTGGGAATTTCGCGAGTTGGAAGGACCCATAGGTGAGTATTACACCGAGGAAAGGAGACCCTTATTGGGAGAGAGTGTTACGTGTTAGACGTTCGTAATGTTTGTGCAGATATGCACAAGTTATAAAGGTGTATGGGCACCTTGTTAAGAGGGTTTTATATACCGCGTAGTATATAAGGATGAAATGCATGCCGATAGGCATTATAGATGATGGGTATTAAGTGACGTATTAGAGTCACTTTATGATTGCGATAGTCGCATAGTGTATGGTTAAGAACCATTGGGTTAGTACCTTTCCCTTGAGGTTTTAGGATTTTAGTAATCCTAGTTAGAGGGTGTAAGTTGTATATGAATTTCGAGGACGAAATTCCATTGTAAGGGGGGGGGGGGGGGTATGTAATAACCCTCCCTTTTGGAGATGATTAAATTCCATAATTTAGTATAATTTGGAATTTGGAGAATTTCTCGAAATAGTAACTTTTGGGATTTTCGAGGATTTAATGATTTTTAAGGGGGTTATAAATTATTTTGGGACTATATAGGTCGAAATATTTTATTTATATGTCACCGTGGAGTATAGCGACAAAAGAGGTAAGATTTTGAGTAGAAAATCGCATTTAATTATTTTGGGTTAGAATAGTAATTTGCGGTCAAGTACCTCGAATGGAAATTTTGACTGCGCCATGAGTCTCGGAATGTCCGAGATACTCGGAAAAGAGTTTCCGATTATCGAAATTAAGTTCCGGGTAATTTTGGAGTTAAATAGGCTCGTAATTGGGTAAATGAGTCGTTTTTGGTTTTAAGGGGGTTTAACCCTTTTCTCCTTATAAAAGGAGGGAGAGGGGGAGAAGAAAGAAGAGGAAGAAGAAAGAAGAGAGGGAAGAGAGAGAGAGGGAAGAAAAGAAGAAAAAGGGGGAGATTCCGGCCGGCCTCCGCGGGATTCGGCTCGAGGACGTCGGATTTTATCCACGAGGCAAGTGTTTACTTGCTTTATTTATTTTTTAGCATAAATATCTCATATCACTGTTGGTATAACAAACCCTAATGATTTTGGGTTGGGTATTCGTGGATAAAATGGGTTTTCGGGAGATAAAACGAATAAACCCCTAAAATTGGTAAATTGGATATTTTTAGAAATTAACCAAAAATATTGGGTGATTCCGGGTTCTAGGATGTTTAGGACCCGTATTATAGGTGTATTTGTTGTTGGTAGAAGTTGTAGGCCGTTGGGTGTGGAGATGGAAGCTTGGAGGAAGCTTCCATGGCTGAAACAGCTTCTCAGAGAAGAAGCTGCCCGACTTGATCGATCGATCGAGCCTGGGGGATCGATCGATCGAAGCCTTCGATCGATCGACGGCAAGGGGTCGATCGATCGACCTCTGCTGAAAGTTTAAAATTTTTCTAGGATGATTTGGATGGGATAGATTCCATTTCATCTTGCTTTGAGGTTAATTAGGTGATAACCTAGGGGACCTTTTTGGACTTTATGGTCCATAAATTAAGGCAAATTAGGAGGGTACAGTAAGGGTTTTAAGTATAACCCTTAATCTATATTTTCGAGGAAAATAGAATAGTTGTAGAAATTGATGGATTAGGGTTCCTAAATTATATTGGGGACTTCTAAATGACAAATTGGACTAGGAATAGTCTTGGGGTTCAAGGAAATGAAATCCTTAACCCAATGAATTTAAGGTTGATCGGGTGAGATACATCCCGAGAATATTTCTAGTAGGCATATGGGCCTGTATAATTATGCTTATAGAAAGCATAATTATATCGATTATCGTTAAGTACATCCTAGGAGATAATTAGGATAATTTGGGAATATAGGTATTTGTCGATTTCACTTAGAGTGAAGGGTATCATTGGAGATATCCAATAAATCCTTAGATAGGATTGAGAGATATAGTGATAATTAAAGTATGAAATACTTTGGATTTAGAATCATGCTAATATGAATGCATGATTATGATTCATGGAGGGAATCTTTGGGATTATGGTCATCGCTAGATGCTATAGGCCACTATGGCCGTTTATATATATATTCTAGAAAGAATATATAGGATATGTATATACTGTGTGATTTAGGTATATATATATGTTATGATGGAAATGATTTTTGAAAATATGAAAATGAATATTTTCAAAACGGTAAATAAATGATTTTCATAATTGATAAAATTGAGGATACACACCTCTCTAAATCGCTATCATAAGGGAAGTTTGCGTACGTATGGTGAATCCCCCTGGCTAATGAATGCAGGGTGGATATAGTCCTATAGGCCATGTGAGCGTTTGTTGATATATATTTTCTGCGCTGGTTAGGAGATTCCGGGTGTGGTCTTGACTATCCCGCAGGCACATGGCCGCTTCCCGACGTCTTGCGATGTAGGATCCCAGGTTGTCTTATGATAGGCCCTGGAAGATGATAGCCATTTAGGGGCGCGCACAGTGGAGAAATCCAGACGGGCGGTCTTAGAACGCGTTATATTAAAGCAATTCATGATAATGGATTGACTTTAATTACATTTCCTGGATATAGGAAGGGAAATGGGTTATATAAATTGGCTTCGGTAACACTTCCCGGATGGAAGAAGGGATGTGGAAGCATATGATATGATAAAAGCATTTTTATGATAATAAAAATGGCTTTTAATTACATTTCCTGAGTATAAAAAGGGAAATGGGATATTTTGAAAATGGAAAAGCATTTTTATGATAATAAAATTGGCTTTGAAAAAGGTATATGATTTGTTAAAGCAATTCATGATAATGAATTGGCTTTTAAATACATTTCCTGGATATGAGAAGGGAAATGGAAGGTTTTGAGATAAAAATGATAAGTATTGATAAATACTTTGTATATGAATCCTCAGTCCGGGAGATAGATCCGGATGGTTATGGTAAAAATATGAATATGTATATATGAATGAATCGAGTACCGAGGGTCTAATGGATCCTGACGATCGACCTTGCCGCATAGTAGTGTATCGGGGGGGTTCCTTGTTTGGATTTCGCTTTGCGAGACACCCCACGCACGAATATGGCAGTGTGTTGAGACTGGGGAGAAGTTTAATCCTTAGTGCTCTTATATTATAAATTCTTATGGTGTATATATTTATATATATCTTTCTGTACTGAGGGACTGGCGGATCTCGACGATCGACCGTGCCGCATAGTAGTGTATCGGGGGGGTTCCTTGTTTGGATTTCGCTTTGCGAGACACCCCACGCACGAACATGGCATAGCGTTGAGACTGGGGTGAAGTTTAGCCCTTAGTACATTACTTGGACTATCTAGGGTAGATAGTAGATGGGTAAATTAGACTAGTTAGGCAGGGATAGCTTGACTAGGGTATGTGTTAGGGTGCGCTAGGTGTGCACTACTAGAGGAGAGGTGAGGGGTATCTCATGGGAGTGCGATACCAATTTAAATATGAGATAAAACTATTTTTCTAAAAATAAAGCATTTATGCACTTGCAAAATATTTTCAAAATTCGGGCTCTGACCTGTATATCTACTCTCCTTTCTTTCGATATATTATATATATATAGGTGTCCAGACACAGGGACGCCTGGATGGAAATTCTTTCGAGTCAGACGTCTGCTGCAGCAGCTGTGGATGCTTGCGGGTTATCGGTAGACGCTTCTTTCCTTGCACTCTAGATAGGAGATATTGTACAAACATTCGGGCCAATGGTCCAACTGATTTTATTTATTATTCGCACGTTATTCGATATGGTTGTATAATTTGGACCGAGTGTTCGGTTATTTTAATTTATTTCATTTTCATTTCAGTTCAATTACGCATATAATTGTGGATGTTTTAATTTGATCGCTAAAAAGAGTAGTTAGATAAAAGTTTTTAACGCTCACCTAATAGGATATTAGTAATTAAATGGATTTTCGTCAGTGATGCTAAGAATGATCCATATGAGACTCCTGTTTTAATTTAATATTGGAGTGATCGCCCGGTATCTTATTAGGCGGGGTGTTACATTTATCCCGAGTAGCCCGCCACCGGACTATTACCACACCGCGTTGGTAATAAAAACAGATCACAACGTATGGGAAGCGGTCATATTTCCGAACTTGAAAGTGAGAATGAATCATACCCAAGACTTCTCACCCAGAATAAAATCACACAATAAATAATGGGCGACTATGACCTGGGGACTATATGCACCCTACTCCTCAAGCCTAGGGCCTCACCCACATTGTGCAAGTTCCCATGATACCTTGTACTAGGTATGCTCACACCATAAGTGTGCATATATATATAAGCATACTATCCCCAATTCGTATGTATAAAAGAAGTGAATTCGGATATATGTATATAACTCTCACTATACTAACCGACGTTATAAATTGCACCTTCCCCATTTCATTTTATAATACGATCTCTCACTTGAAACCTTTTCATCCGTTACACCTATGAAACAAATAGTCTCCCAATTTAACCAATGATTAAGAATACTATCTCAACACTGAGCGTATATAACAATCATCATGCACTCACCATCTATATCTGTATGCACACCGATATACAATAACTACCCCGGTCATAGGTACGAACACAACTATTAGTCAGTGATACATTAAATCCCTCCAAATTCAGATTACGGTTCGATTACTCATATGAACCTTCAACATTATCGCATTTAAGATTGAATTTTTAAATTCAACGTCATTAAGGGCATATGACCTCTCTCGTTGATCCCCAATCGTATCTAAATATGAACCTCGTCGCTAGGAGGATTCAACACAACAGTCGACATAACCACTCCAAGTCATTCCCTCACAACCACCTCGATGAGTCCCCCAATGTCACACCCTATGCTAACTCACATCAATCTCCAAGTAGGATTCTCGTCACTAATTTAATTCCCTACTAAGTCAATGAGACAACTTCGATTCGTACTCTCTCGAATTAACCCGATATGAACCTGATATTTCATCATATATTAAACCCCCTTAAAATCTCCAAAACGTACTTATCGTACCATTTTAAAATATTACTAATCAATAAATCCAATCTAAATGGATTAAAACTCACTAGAAAAACTTCTCAAAATAACCATATTTCCGAATCAATTCAGCCCAACCCGAATCGATTCGGTCCTAAAAGCGAATCGATTCGCCCCTTACGCGAATCGATTCAGTCCAAAGGACCTGTAAGTCTTCTACATGCCAAATCTATTCGCATATGGGGCAAATCGATTCGGTCCGAAAGACATGTAGGTCTGCAACATTCTGAATCAATTCGGAAAGGGGCCGAATCGATTCGGCTTGTCCAGCAGCTACGAAATGGTCATTTTTTTCTCCAAAACCTAAATTTCCAAAACCCAATTATATCATCTTTCAACCCTCAATCTTTAACCCAATCATGTTTCCAACATCAAAACTCATCCTATATCTAATACCATCAAGTTATACCCCCTTAAACCCATGTGTAAACATCAAATGTAAGATTTAATACCCAAAATCTAGGTTTTGACATATTAACCCCAAATCCATAATTTTACCCACAATTCATGAAATAAATTACACATATATATTATTTAGCAAGATTAATCACTTGCCTCAAAATTGTAGAGGTTGAATCTCCCCCAAAATCACGGATTGGCCGGAACCTCCAAGCTTTTTTCCTCTCTCTTCTTCCTTTCCTCTTCTCTTTCTCTCTCTAGGGATTTCTCTCCCTCTCTCTCAATATCAAGAATGATATTATTATCTCCCATAGGCTTTATAAGCCTTGTTTCCAAAATACCCAACTTTAAATGATAATAAACACTTTAAATGACTCGTTTACTCCAATTCGAGTCAAACTAACTTAAAATATTCCGAAATTGAAATAAAATCCAAGGACAGTCACTTTGACTATCTCGACCCATTCAAAATCAACCACGCACGCAGATCATCATCCGAGATACTTTATTACATCCTCAAATTTTGACCTCAATGGACAAACATAAAATTCTCCAATTCAAATAAATTTTATTTCTACCAAATAAAGTAAATTCTCAGTCCTAAAAATCACGGGGTATTAAAAAAAGGAGGGGAGAAAAAAAAAGTTTTTGCGCCCTCACACTAACTAGGAGCGCTTCAGCATCGTCCGTGTGAGGTGAATGTAAGAGATGGATTCCCCGGCCTATTTTTCACCAAATCGGCAAAAGAAGATGTCGCCACCTCGAAAGAGAGGCATCAAAGATAAACTGATGCTTATGAAACCAATAGTTTGAAGGGTTCAAGGGCAAAGTTACGAAATGGGAAGGTGTTAGGCATCCATCACGCCCTTTTGGTCTCTAATGAGCTTGTGTTATTATTTTCCTTTATTTCTACGTGAAGTGTGTGTGCATGTATATATAATGGAGATCAGAATCACCCAACACATACTATGGAAAAAATAAAATGATGTCATCCATAGGAAAGTTCCCAAAATAATATAAAGAAAATACGATTTATGCATTTATCACGACGTTATTCGTTATGATGAAACGATAATATGTGTTGGATAGAACGCTATTAAGAACCACAGACATAATATGTATAATAATGTAAGAATATGATAAATGTGGAAATGGAGAATTTGGGAAAATTGGAAAATTAGAAAATTAGGAAATTGGACTCGAGTCTCGAGTTTTAACCCAAGACACCTACGTAGCCTATAAAGGCATCAAAGTCCACATAGTTCGAATGCATCATAAGGGTGGGATTTATCCCATAGATTCGAATGGAATTTTATTATGTGTATGTCTAGAAAATGTGTTTTAATTTTGGCAAGATGTGATGGATAATACCATTTAGAATTTATGGACCTAACCCTCTTTTGGTTTTTATTTTTTTATAGAAAATAAAGTATGTATAATGTAACAAATAAAAATGTGAGATGTTAATGTGTATGAACGAAAATAAGAACTAAATTATGAATCTAATGTAATTAATGCAAAAAAAAAAAAGAAATTTGAAGAGAGACGGAAGTATTTGAACCTTCTTTGAAGAAATGAAGCTTGTTATTGATCTTGGATGAACTCCCTTGAATGCGAGATGAATGTTAGATGAGATAGAATAAGATTTTTGGCAAATTGGGTATGAAAAGGATGAGAATGTAAGATTTAATGAAATTTAATGTTGATGAGATCACTGATGCTGATAAATCTGAGGTGTGTTTTGGGAGTGAGGCCATGCCTTCTATTTATAGGGTCAAGGGTCGTGCCAATCATCATGGTCCCAGACTATCCAATCGACAGGTAATCCTAGACACACTGCAGATTGGCAAGGAAATGAACCTGCTAATCTGCAGTCTTGTGCAGATTATTTTGGAAAAATGGTCGTAGAATGAAATTCGTTGATTCAAATTATGCACGGGGCATATATTTAGAAAGGTAATTCAGAGACCTTTAAGAGTCCTTTAGACCACTCCTAGGTTCTATAGTTTACTTTGGGTCCAATGTGGCTCGGTAGTACACATTGGTCCTTTGGACTGGAGATCACCGGACGAAAATGGATCGTTGGTCCGAACGATAAGTCAGAATCACGCACGAGATGGACCATTGGAAGGGTTATGCGATGTACTTCGACATTCCAAAGAGCTTCGCTCATTTTAAAAATTTGACCGTAGTCAATCACATCCCAAAAGTGCCAAGTGACCTCTCGGAGTAAAATGGATCATTCGTTCCGTATCGTAAGTCAGAATAGAGCAAGGGGGGACCGTCTGAAAGGGTATTTAATGACCTTTGTATATTCATTCAGTCT
Organism: Sambucus nigra; assembly: GCA_949130495.1. Classification (NCBI taxonomy): domain Eukaryota; kingdom Viridiplantae; phylum Streptophyta; class Magnoliopsida; order Dipsacales; family Adoxaceae; genus Sambucus; species Sambucus nigra. The sequence continues at coordinate 323,516,910 of OX422213.1, forward strand.
CATTCAAGATGATAGTTAACCTTAGTCAAATGGAGCCCAGAAGTGGCCGATGGCCTCCAGATTAGTTTTCGGGGAAAAACGGATCGTTCATCCAAAAAATTATGCCGTTTTGCACATGGGGTGGACCATTGGAAAGGGGTTTTAGTTTCCTTCGAAGATTCAAAGAGTTTTTGCTCTAACAGTGAAGTTAATTGGGGTCAAATTGAGGTCCGGGAGCGCCCTATGGTCTCTAGATCGATTTTGGGTGGTAAAATGGTCCGTTCATTTGAACTGTTATGCCAATTTACACACGAGGTGGACTGTTGGAAAAGGAATTCAGAGCCCTTTGAAGATTAATTTATCTTTCGCTTTGATGATAGAGTTGACCTAAGTCAAACGGGGCTCGAATGGGTCCGATGGCCTCTAGATCGGTACTCGGAGTATAATTTAGGGTTTGTAGTGAAATGTGGAGGTGCTATGGACCTAAGGGGAGACTTAGGGGATCCTAGAATGTGGTTTCTATAGATATCCTAAATGGGTGAACTTAGAACAAGTGAAATCCATCGAATAGACACCACATAATATTTTTGAAAAGAGGTCGATTCTGCGGACCTAAGGGATGAGGATGACTGATTCAGAGGGTCAAGGCCAATTATGAGGACCTATGGAAATGTTGAGGATGGTCGATTCTACGGGTCGAGGTCAATTCTTAGGAGATAGAGTAGGAGCGATCAATTCTGTGGGACGAGGTTAATTTCTAGGACCTAAGTAGAGGTGACCAATTCTGAGGATCGAAGCCAATTCTGAGGGCTTGAGTAGAGATGAACAATTCTGCGGGTTGAAGTCATTTCCGAGGGCTTAAGTAGAGATGACCAATTTTGTGGGTCAAATCCATTTTCGAGGGCTTAAGTAGAGATGACCAATTCTGTGGGTTGAAGACAATTCTAAGGTCTTTAAGTTGAGGTGACCAATTTTGTGGGTCAAAGCCAATTCTGCGGGCTTAAGTAGAGATGACTAAATCTGCGGGTCAAAGACAATTCTGAGGGCTAAAGTAGAGATAAATAATTCTGAGGACTTAAGTAGAAATAACCAATTCTGCGGGTTGAGGCCAATTCTGAGGGCTTAAGTGGAGACGCCCAATTCTGAGGGTCAAAGTCAATTCTGTGGGCTTTAAGTAGAGGTGACCAATTCTGAGAGTCAAAGCCAATTATACGAGCTTAAGTTGTTCTTTTCTTAGGGAAATTTGGAAACTCCACTAGGGGAAATTAACTTGTGGTTCCACTAGGGATATGGGGAAGCATTTGTTTTTGAGTTTTTTGGTTCCACTAGGGAAGAGGAATTAATTCGAGGATTTGATGTTTCCTTGCTGAGAGACGTTGCTGGGGAGATATCCAATTGTTTTTGGGAATTCTGGTGGGGAGGTAAGAGTTTTTCTAGGGAAATGAGTGTGGTAAAAATGTTTTTCTTGGTGAAAAAGGTTCTATAATTCATTTGGTAATTTTAGGAATTTTCAGTGAGTTTTCACCACTTTTTGAGAATTTTTGTACAAAATTTCAGGGAAGTGTTGACCGACATGGTGTAAAAGATGCCAAACAATAGTGGAACGATCTTTTAGGCTTCCTCAAGAAGATAAGGGGACAATGCCAATTGGTAAATTCTTCTTTCCTCTTGAGACCACGTTTCTTTGATGATCTTTTTAGATATTTATTTTCCAATGGGGATGTTCCAGGTGACCTTCTATCCTTAGGGGACAACCATCCAGCACACATGGGTGACCGGGGGGAACACACATCTGCATCGTATGCTGGCGCATGAGTTCGACTACTCTTAGTATCTAGGGGAGATAGTAGCCCAACAAGTGGTGGAGGACGAGGTAACGGTGCCGCCTGCGAGTCCCCTGATGTATATGAGGTCAGAGCAAAAGATGTTAGAGGATGCGAGGGTGCTGGTGATGGTCAGCAAGCCTTATTCGTCGTATGCCGACACAGTGGCAACCTATGATTGTGTCGATCTGATTGATACTACCTAACATATATGATGTGATGCCTCTCCCCCAGGAGGGTTCAAGTCGGCCATTGGGGTCTTCCCACAGCGCAGGATGTGCGTCGACATCGGTAGGGGCGACGACCTCGGAGGTTCCCTTTGTGCGATTGGCTCCTCCTTCGTATAATATTCGACGGGCTGATATAGGGTCGGTGTGTATGCTGCACTATCCCAATGCGATGGATCTGGAGGAGCTGGGGTTGACATAGGAGATTCTTCATCCAGTAGTATACTTTTCATCTCGTTGTCTTTTAAAATACTGATTTTTTTCTTTGCCTCAAACTAACTGATTTTCCATTTTCTATTTTTCTTGCAGCACATCCGGGTGTCAACCACCTGGCTAAAGGATATTCAGGATTGGATAGCTTCTGCGACTGCTCACATTCGGCGGTCGATCTTGGTCCCATCTTATTTGGTGCCATCTACCTCATTTGAGGAGGAATTTGGTTCGGGGAGTGAAGGTACATTATCTCATCGTTGGGGGAAGCAAGCATGCCATAGGGATGGAGGATCTTAGAGAGAGAGAGAGAGAGAGAGAGAGAGAGAGAGAGAGAGAGAGAGAGAAAGAGAGAGAGAGAGAGAGAGAGAAATTATAGGTGGGTTCGGGATGAGTCCTGTTGTATTTTGTCATCTTCCAGCAAAATCAGTGTAACACAACAACATCTATGCAATAAAATGAAGTTCTTGTTTATTTTTGTTTAGGGACTTAATGCACATGCTTTTTTTACTTTGCTGCTGAGACCGTGAAAAGAATGATTTGAGAGAGAGTTTGTTTTAAAACAAGATAAGTAAAAACATAGGGAAAAGGAAATTCAGAATTTTTTGAGAATAAAAATTATTTTCATTGAGTTTTTTATTCTAACAAAAAAGGAAAAAGGCAATCTTCCTAAAATAGGGGCTTCCGATCGACATACCCCTTGTCTTGCCTATCGTCATATCAGTCCGGTTTAATCAACCCAAGGCTTTAATTGCACTTTCTTCAATTTCTTGGTACTTGGTGGGGTAAGTTTTCTTCCGATTTCTGCATGGTTTTTTATCTTTGGTTGAGGTTTTCCAAGTATAAATAGGGGTATGGGTGGAGTATTTTCTTCACACCTCACCATTCTTTCTCTTTTACATTCTTTTTGCCTCATATCTCATCATTTTGCAATATAGATCTGAAATTGCCTTTTTATTTGTCTCAATTTTGAGAGGCTTTGTTTATTTTAGACAACATTTTGTGTGTGTTTAACTAGTTTTGTTTACTAATTAAATTTATAGTTATATTCATAAATATTTTTATAGACATTGTCATGTATTATTTTAGTGTGTCCTATCAGATTCTTTTGTACAACATCTTTTATTTTTTATTACCATTATAATATTTTTTAGGTATGTATTTCTTCTATTATTTAAACTATTGGTTTTATTGGATATATAAATATTTGAATTAAACATAAATTCTGTTTAGTTTAAACATATTAATCCCTATATTAAATGATTGCTCGAGTGTATTTACTTGTGTCCTTTTGGCTTGTTACCGTTGTTTGCTAGCTGGAATTTTTTTTACAAATTTGAGGTCTGTTGGTTAGTCATTTTCGAGACCTATGTAGCATGTTTATGCAGACTTGTTTGTCTAATCTTGTTTGACAATGTTGGCCCTTATCCTCTTTGTAAAAAGACACTGGTGTCCTTGTATTTTGTCTTTCCTCTCTTAGCCCAACCGCCTATGGGGATTGTCGGGACTACCCTTTTATATTTGGTTTATTTATTTACAGACCATGCCATTTTGGGTTTCCTTTTATACCTTGCGATCGGCTCCTTAATTTTTTTTTTGGGTTTGTGAGATTTCAAAAGTGCGGCCAACATTTTTCTTTCTCTCCTCACTTTCTCTCTCTACATATTTCTTTCGATTTACTATTCTTTTGAGTGTATTTTGATATATTGTGAGACGTTGAGAGCTTCTGATCTAAGTTCCCTGAGTGAGGCTTTTGGGTTTGTTAAAAGACTATGGGTGTTTCTTGGTAGTATTTCATGATCTGTTGGTGGCCTTAAGTGTGGCTTGATCATGCGGAATACATGAGTTTTTTCGTGCTCATTTGGGTGTGTGATTTCTCAAGAAGTTATTTGATGGTCTGGAGCTATTTTCTTGGGAGATCTAGTCTTTGTCCCTGACCATACATTCATACCTGCTTAAGCCTTTAGGCTTGGTTATTAAGTTTATATATATATATATATATATATATATATATATATATATATATTTATATAGGGAGGACTGTTTATCCTCCCCAACTGATGGCTAAGATTAAAAATGGATAAGTTTAGACTTTATCAATTCACGATTCAGATTCCATCTTTGAAATAAAAAATTTGCCATTTGTATCCAATGACTTAGACTCCTCCAAACACAATAAAATGACTTACACAACATTTGGACCCTTAAAGTCGGTACAACCATTAATAGGACTGCCTCGAGCCTTTCCCATGTCTATGAGAGCAGGCCTCTCCTATCCATTCTGCCATACCCGTACACCCAAAATCTTTCACCTTTAGTTAAACAATGGATTTGCGTGGCTGTACCCATACACCCACTCAGAGTCTCTTAAAAAATGGTACCAGCCTCTTTCTCTTTCACCTTTACCTACGCGGCTACCAACCTCCTTCTCTTTCTTTTATCCTCTCATATTCGCTCTCTCTGATAAAACCCTCACAAAACATTGATGATGTTATTGGGTCAGATCGTTAGTGGGTTTAGCCATGAGATGAGAACGATTCTGGGTTTAGCTGTGGTGCTGACTCATAGTATAGCAGCGATAGCGATTCTGGGTTTTTTTCGTTTAATTCTGATATTAATTACAACTTACTTATTTGGGGTTTTTTTATGTATCACAAGCGGATACAGAACAAAGAAACCCACTACCCATAATTTTCGATTCTACCCGAGCAACAAGAATAAAGAAACCCACTTTCTTTGTGAACCGACTTTTCTGTCTTCGATTCTCTCTACTTTTATTCCAAATGTTGTTATTTCTAATCATTTGTAGTTTGTGTGTGTGTGTATATATATATATCAATACATGATATGATTTAATTTTTTTTGTAGGTGAGGATGGGCTCCAAAGGATTTAACAGGGGTTTGTAAACTATGAGTTTCCTCTTCTCCTGTTTAATTCCGTTCCTATTCGGCAAGAGAAAGATACCGACAGGTATCTTCATTTATCTCTCTTTGGTAATTTCAGAATTAAAGAGCTTCTTGGAAGAGAAACATGATATGTTTCATGTATCTCTCTTTAGTTGGAAGGGAAACTTCTTTGGAACCTGAGATAGAAGAGTCACTATTCATGGGCGGAAACGGCAGAGCTTCTTCACTCCTCCGACGATCGAAGGTGACTTCTTTAGTAATCCGAAGAATGTTTCTGTTTGCAAATAGGTTCATAAATTGGGGCATGCTAAATCGTGTACTCTGTTTTGGATTCTTGGCTTCGTGCACTTTGTTTTGGACTCCTATATCTGTTTTGGAAAACTGATTTACATGTATGGTTTTTTGTATTTGTGAGTGGTTTCTTAGTACCATTATTTTGTTGTACTGTTTGAGCATTTGTGACGCTAAGGCATCAATACTTGGTGCTAAAAAAGATAATATTGTTGTGAATGGTTGGTTCTGCTCTCTCATGCAATTTTTTTTTTTTTTGGGGGGGGGGGGGGGGGGGGGGGGGGGGGTTCAAACCATAAAAACCTTATAATTTTTGTACTTTCAATTTTTTGGTTCCTAACATTAGAGATTTTTCGGGTATGAAAGGCTTGAAAGTTTTTAAATGTTTTTAACAACTTCTTAAAAGTAATTTTTTTCAATTATTTTGATTTATTGCCGAGTATTTATATACATCAATGAGGATTTGAGGAAACAATGAAAACCAGTCCAAATAATATTATTTAAAAATAACAAACAGGTACAAATACTACACTCATAAAATTACTCTAATTTAGATTTTTATTTTTACCGTGCCATCAACTCATAAATTTTAATTTATAGGAAGGAATATTTTTGAACTCATTGCATTAATTTAATTTTAATAATTTTTAAAACTAATGAAGTAAGTTGTGAATTCAACAGATATATTTTTTAAACTATTTATTAGATATGATAGTGGGTGTAAATAGCATATATGCATATGGATGTGTTTTATTGATCGAACTAATGGATGTTGCGTGCGAACAGTTGATGTAAATGGAAGATGTAGAGTGGTTATCAACTGCTGCGACTATGGAGTAGTTCATTACTTCTCTTTAAGAAAGATGATGGCTCAAGTTTTTTTTTAATGTTTCCATCATGGTAGGTTTAACTGTCAATGTTGGTGGTAATGCACTTATTAGTATATAATAGGTAATGAAATATGTAATATAATATGTTGCCACTAATATAAAAATGGTGTAGATTTAATTCGGACTTTAATAATTTGTGGTCATACATGCAAGTAATTTCAATCAAAATGCATATCTTTGATCTTGATATTTTTTTGTCTGTACGATTTTCTCAAAATTTTTATATAATAATATTTATTGGAGAGATTTGATATTAGTTACATTGATTTGCCCTAGGCTTTTACACACGTGAGAAGCTTATGATTTTGAATTACTATAATATTGGGTGCATTAATGCTAATAATCCATATGAATGGTATCTACGACTTACAATTACTACAATTAGTACTGTAATCGAGTAAAATTTGTTTCGTATTTTGATAATTTTTTTACTTTATCAATAATACCTTTTAGTATGGTTATTCGATACTATTTTATACTTTGTTCTTTTCATTGTACTATTTTTGTTATTTTTTTTTATTTCCAATACCTTCTTTTCTTTTCTTTTTTTTATGGTTTGTACTATTGAATTTTTCCCCTCAAGCATATAAGGTGAACGCAAGGTAACATTTGTAATTATTTAAGTATTTATTTTTTCAAATGTAATGGATTTTTTTATGAGTTGTATATGTGTATTTAAATATTCATTTTTTTCTTAATTAGTTTCGTGATGTTAATCTCTTAATTACTGTTTCATATTATGGTAAATACACAAGTTATATCTTTGCTTGGTTTATTTAATTACAAGCATAATTAACTTGATCGTTGAATTCCATGGTATTCTATATATGGGGGATGCATGTGACATGTTTAAGTATTATTAGCATTTTCACGCATTAGTTCCAATGAGAAAAATATAGCAAATAAATTTTTTACCGTGCCACGGGCTACACCTATCCATGATGAGTAAGTGTACCATGGGATGACCAACTATATTTATATTTGCACTATTGGCGACACGTTTAAAGTACAAAATATCACTGGAACAAATTTATCGACGTGATATTAGCACGGGTATAAAATATCACTAGAACAAATTTATCATCGTGCCATCGGCACGGGTACACCCTAGTATATATATATATATATATATATATATATATATATATATATATATATATACACACTCAGGCTATAGTACATCATGCTCTATACATCACCCATGCATCACACCTAATTCTAGGCCCTAATTTTTTTTTTTCAAATTTTATATTCTTCCCTTGAAATTAATCTTCCAATCATGCCATATGCAAAAAATTAGGTCAAAATACATTTTGTAGATATTTTTAAAAAATTCACAAAAAGTTACTAAAAATACCTTATTTATAAGGGTCTCCGCCAGCAGTTTTGTGTGAATTTTTTTAAAATAGCTACAAAATGTATTTTGAGCTAATTTTTTGCATATGGGTTGATTGGAAGGTTAATTTCAAGAGAAAAATATAAAATTTGAAAAAAAAGTTTTCTAGGGCCTAGAATAGGTATGATGTACGGTGTGATGTATAGTACATGATGTAAGTGAGCCTCTCTCTCTCTCTCTCTCTCTCTCTCTCTCTCTCTCTCTCTCTCTCTCTGTATATATATATATATATATATATATATATAATATTTGTTCAGTTTTTTTTTATTATTTATTGTTTATTTTTTTTCTACTGCTCGTCTATCTAGATCTGCGTGCGTGTGTTTGTATTTTTTTGCTGGTCCTTTTTGGCTTTCTATCTGGTGCATTTTTTTTTGTCGCTCCGTGTGTGAGTTTTGGTGCTAACTCATTGTGGTAACTCTGAAAATATTGAGCTTAATATTAGGACCTTATCTTGGGCTTAATCTTAGACTAACTGAACTTGAGACCTAAGCGATTTTATCTCGTGTGTAAATGAGTGTGTGTTGATCACGTGTGGGTACACTGATTTTGTTTAACTGATTAAAACATATTTTTCATTTTAAAAATATATTAGTTTGAGTGTTTGTTTTGGCTTGTCAAAAAACCTATTTAAGAGTGAGAGTTTGAATCATTACCTACCTTTCAGTTAGTCACTGATTGGTATTTTTCTTATTAATTAAATTAGACTTAACTTGGTGTGTGTTTAGTCCATTTTATTAACAAGATAATTTTTTTATTTTGAATTAAAATAAATCTTTCAATTAATTCTGTTTTGCACAACTTCACGGGATCTTGGGTTTGAGTGTGTAGTGAGTGATTGATAGTTACTATTACCTGAGCTTATTAGGTTGGTTGATTTTCAGTCAAGTTGGGTTTTTTTAGACTAGGCTGATTGTACAGGTGTGTATTTGCTTAGTTTAATTCATTGTGAACTTGGGGACTGCAATCTGTAACTTGTAATTGGTAATAGTGGACTTGGGTGTGTGTGTTGTCCTGGGACTAGGGACACGGGGTTTTCCACCATGGTGGTTTTCTCGAGAACAAATATTGTGTCACTATTTACCTTTCCCCATCCCATTCTGATTATCTTTATTTCATCATCATCATCATAAATCTGCATTCTCTTGTGTGCGTCCGTACAACGATTTCAATCAAGTTGTAAAACTAAATTTAAAAGAGTTGGAGTTTTATTTATTAACTAAAACACATTAGGGTGTTTAGGTTATTTCAAGTGGTATCAGATCTTCAGGACTCACTTTTTAAAACTTTTATTCCACAAAGATCCTGAACTCTTTTGTTTTTTAAATTTACAACCTTTTTATTATGGATGACCATATTGGGTTTTTCGTACGTCCTCCCGTGTTTTATGGTGAAAACTTCGCTTACTAGAAAGTAAGAATGGTTGTGCACCTCCAACACTTGGGAGATGAGGTGCTGGATACGGTTTAAACTAGTTTTTTAGCTCCTACTAGACCTAATGATGATGATGCTGAAATTTCTGTTCAAAAACCCCTTTCAAAATGGGCAAAAGTGGAAAAACAATGCTCACCGTCTAATAACAGAGGCAAAAATGCTACTTTTCAAGTGATGGGTGTAACTGAATTTAAAATAATTTCATCATGTACTACATCTAAAGAGGCTTGGGACATTTTAATGACTACCCATGAAGGAGACTCTAGAGTTAAAAGGGTCAAGTCGCAAATGCTAGTTAGACTTTATGATTTTCTCAACATGAAAGATAATAAAAAATTTGATTAATTTTATTTAAAATTGCAAGATGTTGTAAATCAATCACATGCTAATGGTGTCATTTATGCTGACTCTGAAATATGTGATAAAATCCTTAGGTCTCTTCCTAAGAGTTTTGATTTAATTGCCCACATTATAGCTAATAATTTGGATAGCTATACACCTCATCTCTTTTATAGCAAACTTAAAACTTATGAATATAAAAATACTTTAAGAGATGAGAAAATAGGCAAAGAACCCGCACACATCGAAACTAAAAAAATACTTAATTTTAGAACTAGTGAAAATAGTTTGGCTTTCGTATCCTCCTTGTCTAATGTGAATGAATCTGAAATCTGTTTAGATTGTTTGGATAATGAAATTGCTCTCTTGACTAAACACTATAAGAAATTTATGACGTTTAGGAATAAATTTGCATCAAAATAAGGACAACCTAGTTATTCCGATAGACCCCATTGAAAAATATTTTGAGAAGAAAAGATTTGAAAAATATGGACCTAAAAAGGATTTGAGCCATATTCAGTCCTGCAAGTGTAATGAATATGGTCACTGTGATGATAAGTTCTATTCTGAATAGAAATGGGAACCTTCAAATAAAGAACATTTGTCCAAAATATGGGATGATAGCTCCGATAGTGATAATAAAGAAACTTTTGATAATCTTATGGCATTTACTTCTGCATGTACTATCATATCGGAGGACATCTTAGATAATTTATCTAGTCTATCTGATATTTCTGACTTATGTGATGATAATTGTGATTTAGACTTTGTAAATTTATCTCACATCTTTCCTGCTCAAAATCACCCCACTGTCACGGCTTCTCTTTTTGACATTGGAAATATTTATGCTGATTTAGATAAATTTGATAAGCCCGCGGTTACTACAAATGTTGAAGAGTGTGTGTGTGATATTTCTGAAAAAGACATACTTGGTAAAAGCACACACTTAGGTGAGGGTAATTCTAGATTATTAGCTAAAATTCACGCTTTAAATAGTCAAATTTGACTTATGTCTGAAGAATCTGCTTTTCACATAGAAGAATTAGAAAAAGATGTTGTTTTACCTGAAAAGAGTACTGCTATGGTAACTGATTTAAATCACTCTCTTGAGACTAAAAATAAGGATTTTTTTTTAAATATGATGAATATCAAATTGAACTTAAGGCCGTTTTGAATAAATATGATGAATGTAAAAAGGAACTAGTGATCACCTCCAAAAAGTTTAATAATTTTTGGAATGATGGTAATGCAGGCAAAACTATTAATAAAAATATTTGCTATGATCCAACCAATTCTTATTCTGATTTTGTTCCTACAAAAGGGCTTGGATTTGAAGGTGAAGAGTTTGATGTGACAGAATAATTTTTTGAGTCTAATGAAATTAGCCTGTCATACAAATATGTTAAAAATGAGGGTTATTCTACCTCTTCTAAATCTGTCTTTAAATGCAATTTTTGTCACAAAAACTGGACATTTGAAAAAAAAATTGTCTTAAAAAATTAGGACAAAATGGACCAAATTTAGGCAAATTTAGGCAAACTGAAAATGGAAAGAAATTTCAAACCAATAAGCCCACTTTTCAATGTGGTTTTTGCTCTAAATTGGCTCATTTGGAACCGTTTTGTTTTAGAAAGTCAAACATGGTTAAATCCAGACCAGCCCACAAACAAGTTGTCCCGACCAAACCTGTTTATAGGAAATTTTTCCATTGTGATTTTTGTCATAAAAATGGTCACTTGATTGAATTCTGCTATAAAAAATTGCAAACTCAAAACAAGCTAGCTCGATTTTATGGTAAAACTGAGTTTGTTAAGAAGCCTAATCTGTCCAACAAGCAACCTTATCAAACAAAAGCTATTTTTGAGAAAACTGAGGCTGATTGGGTTAAAAAATATGAATCAAATGACTCATTGAGATGCAATGTGGTTTTATTAGCACTAAATGCTTATAATAAAAATATCAATGGTATTTAGATTCTGGTTTCTCTAGGCATATGACGGGGGATAAATCCAAATTTATCACCTTAAATTCTTTTGTTGGTGTTGGTGTTACTTTTAATGATGGAAAGATGTCCCACATCATAGGCAAATGGTCAATTGAGACGTATGGGCTCCCTAACTTAGAGGAAGTTTTACTTATTGAAGATTTAAAAGTAAATCTATTAAGTATTAGTCAATTTTTTGACACCGATCATGCTATTAATTTCTCCAAATTTGATTGTAAAATTTTAGACCCAAATGGGAATCTTGTTTTGTGTGGTACTAGGACTTTAGAGAATTGTTATGTGGTTAAATATGAACATGAATCTGAAAGTTGTTTACCTTCTAGGATGAGTGATTTAAACTTGTGGCATGAAAGATTAGGACATCTAAATTATGATAGTTTGTCTAAATTAACTAGTCAAAATCTTATTCGTGGTGTCCCCAAAATAACTAAAGTTAAACACTCTATTTGTGATCCATGTCAGATTGGTAAAATTCATAAGGCACCTCATAAGAAAGGGACTGATATTTTTACTTCTCACCCTTTGGAATTATTACATATGGATTTAATGGGTCCCTCTAGGACAATTAGGTTATGTGGTAATTCCTATATTCTTGTTATTGTTGATGACTTCACTAGATTTACTTGGGTTACTTTTATGAAAGAAAAATCAGACACTTTTAATCATTTTTGAAAAATCTGCTAAAAATAAAAAATGAGAAAGACACTCAAGTCACTCGTATTCGTAGTCATAGAGGTGGGGAATTTAAAGATACGAAAGTCATTGACTATTGTATTGGGAATGGGTATCAACATGAGTTTAGTGCTCCTAAGACACCCCAACAAAATGGTACTGTTGAAAGAAAAAATCGAACCATTTAAGAAATGGCTCGTGTTTTGATTCATGCTAAGAATTTGCCAAAATATTTTTGAGTTGAAGCTACTCAAACAGCTTGTCACATAATTAATAGGGTTCATTTAAGGAAAAATACTAAACAAACACCCTACGAATTATGGTATGGTAGACAACCAAACATGAAATATTTTAGAGTATTTGGTAGTGAATGCTATGCGTGTAAGGATCGTGAACACTTGTCCAAATTTGATACTAGAGGAGACAAGGCTATTTTTTTAGGATATTCCCAAAATAGTAGGGCTTATAGAGTTTATAATTTGAAAACTAAGTCTGTTATGGAATCCATTAATGTTGTGATAAATTATTATGTTTCTGCTTTGGAAGAAGATAGCCCGGAATCATTACCTGTTGAAAACATTTCGTCAAATGATTTATCAAATAGTCAACAGGTAGTGACTTGGACTCCCTTACACCGGAAGACCTTGATGTTCCAAATTGGGTTAGGGAAAATCATCCTGAAAAGAACATCTTGGGTGATGTTAAAGAAGTAATTAAAGCTAAAGCTTAAGCCATAAATGACTTGATGTTTTCTTTTGTTTCTCTAGTAGAACCTAAAAATATAAAAGATGATCTTGTTGATGAATCTTAGCTCCTTGCCATAAAAGAAGAATTAGGTCAATTTGAGATCCATGATGTGTGGTATTTAGTTTCTCATCCTTCCCATACTAATATCATTGGAACTAAGTGTATATTTAAAAATAAATGTGATGAAACTGGTAATGTTTTGCGTAATAAAGCTAGACTAGTAGCCCCAGGGTACTCCCAAATTGATGGTATTGATGTTGATGAGACATTTGCCCATGTTGCTAGAATATAGTCTATTAGGCTTTTGATTGCCGTTTCATGTCATTTGAAATTTAAATTATACTAAATGGATGTAAAATTTGCATTTCTAAATGGGTTTTTAAATGAAGAAGTGTATGTTGAACAACCTAAATGTTTTGTTGAACCTTTTCTTCCCGAACATGTGTTTAGATTGAAGAAAGATTTTTATGGTCTCAAACAAGACGATCGTACTTGGTATGAGTGTCTAACTTCTTTTCTTTTAACCCACGGCTTTAATTTAGGGGGAGTAGACCTAACAATGTTTGTTAAAAGAAATACAACTTGTTTGCTTATTGCTCAAATAAATATTGATGACATTAGTTTTGGATCTACATCTCCTCAAGAGGCTGAAATTTTCGCTAACATCTTAAAATCTGAATTTCAAATGTCTATGATGGGTGAGTTGTAATTTTTCTTGGGTTTATAAGTTTCTCAAAAACCGGACTACATTTTTATATCTAAAACTAAATATACCACTAAATTGGTTAAACATTTTGGGCTAAATAATGCAAAAAACTGTTAGGACCCCTATGAATACCATAACTAAGCTATCTAAAGATTTATTGAGTAAAAAGATTGAAGTCACCTTTATCGGAGTATGATTAGGAGCCTTATTTATTTAACATCTAGTAGACCTGATATAATCCATAGTATATGTGTGTGTGCTAGATATCAATGTGAACCCAAAGAATCTCACATGCTTGCGGTTAAGCGCATACTAAAATATGTTAGTGGTACTTTAAATTTTGGTATTATGTACACGTTTGACATTAATTTCAAAATAATAGGGTATACGGATGCCGATTGGGTCGGGTGTGCCGATGATAGTAAAAGCACTTTCGGTGGATGCTTTTACTTATGACACAACCTAGTCTCGTGGTCGTCTAAAAAGCAGAATTGTGTCTCTATTTCCTCCGTCGAAGCCGAGTATCGCTGCCGGTAGTTGTTGTACTCAACTTTTGTGGATCAAGCAAATGCTTAATGACTATGGTATAATTGAACCTACTGCACTAATTTTATTTTATGATGAAAGTGTCATTAGTATATCAAAGAATCATGTTTTTCACTCACGTACCAAACATATCAAAATGCGTGAACACTTTTTTCGGGAACTTGTTGAGAAAAAGAAAATTTGCATAGAGTATTTAAATACTAAGGATAAACTTATTGATTTATGTACTAAACCATTGGATAATCATATGTTTGAGACTCTACGAATGTCTATTCATGTGTGTGCGTTTCCAACCTAATTTGAATTTTAGTTTCCTCCCTTCGTCCCTTTGAGCCAAATAGGGGAAGAATTTGAGACCCTTCGTGTCTTTGGTGGTCTTTTAGGATTGATATTTGTTAGTTGAGTTATGTATTTGTTTATATATTTGCTTGGGACTCAAATTACTGTTAGTTGATTTTTGTACCGTCTCAATGTTTTGTTTATCTTAAAATTGGCCAAAGGGGGAGATTGAAATTGCCTTTTTGTTTGTCTCAATTTTGATAGACTTTGTTTATTTTAGACAACATTTGTGTGTGCTTAATTAGTTTTGTTTACTAATTAAATTTATAGTTATACTCATAAATATTTTTATAGACCTTGTCATGTATTATTTTAGTGTGTCCTATCAGATTCTTTTATACATCATCTTTTATTTTTTATTACCTTTAAAATATTTTTGAGGTATTTATTTCTTCTATTATTTAAATTATTTGTTTTATGGGATATATAAATATTTGAATTAATATAAATTATGTTTAGTTTAAGCATATTAATCCCTATATCAAACGGCTGCTCTAGTGTATTTACTTGTGTCGTTTTGGCTTGTTACCGTTGCTGGCTAGCTGTAATTGTTTTTACGAATTCGAGGTCTGTTGGTTTGTCATTTTCGAGTCATGTGTAGCGTGTTTATGAAGATTTGTTTGTCTACTCTTGTTTGACCATGTTGGCCCTTATCCTATTGGCAAAAAGTCACTAGTGTCCTTGTATTTTTTCTTTCCACTCTTAACCCCAGCCACCTATAGGGATTGTCGGGACTACCCTTTGATATGTGGTTTATTTATTTATAGACCATCCCATTTTGGGTTCTTTTTTATACCTTGTGATCGGCTCTTTAAAATTTTTAGGGTTTGTGAGATTCCAAAAGTGTAGCCAACATTTTCCTTTCTCTCCTCACTTTCTCTCTCTACATATTTCTTTCGATTTACAATTTTTTTGAGTGTGTTTGATATATTGTGCGACTTTGAGAGCTTCAGATCTAAGTTCCTTAAGTGAGGCTTTTGGGTTTGTTAAAAGACTTTGGGTATTTCTTAGTTGTATTTCATGATCTGTTCCTGGCCTTAAGTGCGGCTTGAGCTTGTGGATTGCTTGAGTTTTTTTGTACTGGTTTGGGTATATGATTTCTCACAAAGTTGTTTGATGGTCTAAAGCTGTTTTCTTGGGGGATCTACTCTTTGTCCCTAACCATACGCTCCTACCTACTTAAGCCTTTAAGCTTGGTTAGTAAGTTTTTTACTTACACACACACACACACACACACACACACACACACACACACACACACATATATATATATATATACTAGTGTATGCCCGTGCCTGAAGGCACGACGAAAATTTTCAAATTAGGTAATTGCAAAACGGTAAAATTTGTCAAAGTACGTAATTGCAAAATGAAAAAAAAATCCTTCCCCAACAAAACAAATTATAATTTAAAAAAATGGTCTTTAAAAATTTGAACATAATTTCTTTTGTTTATACAATTATCCATTTTGTTTAAAAAAAAAAATACACCAATAAAACTAATATTTTGTAATAACAATACTAATAATTTGTCCTAAGCATATGATCGCTTTGCAATCTTGCAACCAATATCAATCACTAAGATAAACATAACCTATTTAACTCCAAAAACCAACAAACGAACATAATATTTTTTTATAATAATGTAACATTTTTAACTCCAAAAAGTAGCAGGAAAAACATAACCTAGCGAGTAACCCGTGTCAATGGCATGGACTTAAATTTTATTCTTTTGGGCATAGAAAAATGGGGAAATTTTCGTCCAAAATACAATAGGGGTTAATATACTATTTAAAAATTTGTTTCTTATTTAAAATACTATTTAAAGTGTTTTTTATACATTTTGTTGATTCATTTTTTGTTTAAACGATTTTTTTTTATTATGTCTATTAATTGGATAAAATCCTGATTGGAAAAATAAATATTTCTTGTTATATCATGTTAATGTCATTTTTATTTTGATTGGGTTTGTTCTTTATTTAAAAAATAGTGTTGCGACACTTTTATTTAGGTTTTTTTCTTGATCGATAAAAAATAGTGTCGTTTCGTCTTATGTTTATTTTGGTTTGGCTCATTTTTTTTTATTAAAAAACTAATTTTCATTATGCCATTTTTAATTTAATTGTGTTCAAAATACGTAAATAAAAAAACTATTTCTTGCCTGTTTCTTATTTAATTTAATCGAATTTAATTTTTATTTAAAAAATTATTTTTTGTTCTCGCGCTTTTATTTATTAAAAGTACGTGTCAAATATTAATCATCACGTCAGATATGTTAAATGATTCAAAAGGACCTGCCAAATATTTCAACTGCTCCAGGTTACCTAAACAATGTGTTGATTGTCTTGCTTTTAAGTTTTGTGAGGCTCAAGATAATAACCTATTTGATATGAAGACAGATATGATGTCCTCAAAATTGAGCATCATGATCCCATCGCCAGCCATAAATAAAGTTCATTTTATTTCTTTATGATTTTTCCTTTAAAAATCATGGTTAGGAACCTTTCCTTACTTTTGTTCTTCTGCCTTGGCAGTGAGAAACTTTCCATCCATTACAATTGCTCAAGGACCCCGCGCGCCAGCTTCAAATCTTATTTTGACAGCATTAGGCAGATTTTGAAACTCAATCAAATCCCATCAACTTTACATATATAAAACTTGTCATAATATTAAATTAATACGTTTTTTCTTTACACGTTTTTTTAAATAGTATATATATATATATATATATTATTTTTGTTTATTTATTATTTATTTGTATTGTGTCTTTATATATTACATATTTTATTATACGTTTGTATATGCATTTATATAATACAAAAAAAGGTAAACAATGTCAGCTAAAGTTTTTCCATTTGTCCAATTCAGCTCTAGGCCTTTGGCTCTATTGGGCTGAGATGTCACTTTAGAAAAGAGGAATGCTTGGAACACGTAAAGGAGGGAACGGAACACAGTTAAACATTTTTTAAGAAAAGTTATAACTGAAATATTTTTTTAAAAATAAAACAAAACTTTATTATGGAACATTTATTAAAACGTTTTGTAAAATGCTTCCTAAAATTGTTATTGCATTTCAATGTTTTTATTAAGTGTTTTATAAAATTACTAAAAAAAATTAACTTTTTCTACAAAAATGATTTGTAAAAAATTATTTAAGGTTACAATTAAATAAAAGTTCATTACCACACCATCAACACCTTGCCGACAAAAACGGGTCTTAAATGTTTTTTTCTTCATGTCACAATATGTATTGAACCGAGGTATGTAGTGAACAGATGTATGAAATGTAAAGTATGAATACAACAGTTTTTTATTGTCACAATTTCACATTTTTTCTGTCAATCCTCACAAATGCATGTCTATCAATCATATTGACAAATGTTAAATCTGGACATGAGAACTAAAAAAAAGTTTTCTTTTGTGGTAAAAATGAATACAAAAAAAAGTAAGTGTTGTAGATAGGAAAAAAGGTAACATATGGTTTTACCTTTTATTTGTTTGTTTTTTTTGTTTTGAGAACAATATACATTGGAAACTTTTTGTTTTGAGAAGAGAATCCATAGATAACTTTGGATCTGTACCAAGAACTATTTCTTTCTCAATAATTTTGGATCTGTACCGCTACATGTGTTCAGCAGCAGACCTAAGGATATTGGATCTGTACACAAATGTCAAAGATGAATGAAGAGTAAACAATAATTTTGGATTTGTAAACAATAATTTCTCAATAATTTCGCATTCAAACCTTTGACCCAGATCTTAAAATAAAAGAACTAAAAACATTAAACCAAAACCACCAAAACAATAAAACCAAAAGTTTCAACAAAAAGGAGGTTTGAATAAGTCAGATCGGCAACTTCTATTACTTTTGTTCAGCAACTAATGTAAAAATTAAACAACTACATAATACAAATCCATACATAAAAAAATGTTTACAAATTCGTACACCAAAAAAATGTTTACAGATCTGACCTACAACGGCACCGTCAAACATAAAACGGATGTGTATGCCATAAAACAACGGCACCTACAACGTCACCGTCAAACACCAAGTTGCTGCAAAATATACTCTGAACCAAAAAATTAAAAAAAAGAACGCAAAATGAATATGCCATAAAACAAAATGGATGTTGAGATAATACCTATTTGGGAAATGGTATTACAGAATTGATCGCCGACAGAACTTCGGAGGCCAACAATAGAATTGAAAAAAAAATCACCTAATAGTCAAATGGGTACACCATGAGATGAGCTGTGTTTAAAGCAAGGCACCACATATTTCAGTGGGAGCGAACGAGCCACTGTTGGATATTGAAATCCCACCAACCACCGTGAGAACTTAGAATCCCACAAACCTTGATAAACCATCCTAAAAAGTAATGAACCACCGTGGGAGCTTAAAATCCGGTAGGCCTCGGTTATAAACCGATGGAACTTACTCCGAGGAACCTCACCTCAGTAGAAACAAAACTTTCTCTGGTAGGAGACCATTGCTGCTACCCTGATTCACCAAACCCATTGAATAGATCCATTACCAAAACAAAATCTCAAAAGCCAAAAAAAACTACGAAATTCATGGTAGCAGATAAGCAGGTAGCAGATATACAAAAAAAACTAAGAAATTCATGGAAGAGAGTAGCAGATATATCGATGGAACCTTAACTTGAGGATGAAGATGGTGACGACAACAAGGTTCAAAGGTGGCTGAAAAAAATAAATCGTCAAAATATCTTACCTGTAGGATGAAAATGGTGCTTCCAAATCTCGAGAGAGAGTGGAAAAGGGAGCTTGAAAGGGTGGAAAAGAAAGAGAGAAAGAGAGACAGAAGTCCTTTCAAATGGGTAAGAAATCGTGCGTACCATCTATTGGCTGTCAGGCATTGAAGTAGAAGAGGTCGTGAGAGAGTGTAAATAGGTTGGTGAGAGATGAGATGTTTTGAGAGGCTCGAGGTAGCATGGGTTCAAAGATCGAGTGTGTCAAAGGATGGTAGGCACTAATTACATTTGAACCATTAAAAATATCAGCCCTCCATTTCGTGCTTTGGTGGTCTTAATCTCAACCCTTCAATGTCTTCCAAACTTATGAACAGTAAAAACACCATTGTAATTAATATATATATATATATATATATATAAATAAATAAATAAACACGATCATATACATATAAATATATATTTATATATATAGATCTGTTCAATTTTTTCTGTTGTTTATTTTTTTTATTTTTTTAGTTTTCTGCTGCTCCTCTGTCCAGATCTACATGCGTGTGTTCGTATTTTGTTTACTGGTCCTTTTTGGCTTTCTATCTGGTGCGATTTTTTTTCTTCTCCGTGTGTGTGAGTTAACTCAGTGTCATAACTCGGGCCATTTTGAACTTAATATTTGGACTTAATATTAGGAATTTATCTTGGGCTTAATCTTATACTAACTGAACTTGAGACCTAAGTTGTTTTATCTCATGTGTAAATCAGTGTGTGTTGATCACGTGTGGGTACACTAGTTTTATTTAGCTGATTAAAACATATTTTTCGTTTAAAAAAAAGATTAGTTTGAGTGTTTGTTTTGGCTTGTGCAAAAACCTATTTAATAGTGTGAGTTTGAATCATTACCTACCTTTCACTTAGTCACTGATTGGTATTTTTCTTGTTAATTAAATTAGACTTAAACTGGTGTGTGTTTAGTCCATTTTATTAACAAGATAATTTTTATCTTTTGAATTAAAGCAAATCTTTCAATTAATTCTGTTTTGCACAACTTCACGGGATCTCGAGTTTAAGTGTGTAGTTGTGTGTGTGTAGTGAGTGAGTGATAGTCACTATTACCTGGGTTTATTAGGTTGACTAATTTTTAGTCAAGTTGGGTTGTTTTAGACTAGGATGGTTGTACAGGTGTGTATTTTCTTAGTTTAATTCATTGTGAACTTGGGGTTTGCAATCTGTAATATGTAATTGGTAATAGGGGACTTGGGTGTGTGTGTTGTCCTAGGACTAGGGACATGAGGTTTTCCACCACGATGATTTCCTTGAGAAGAAATAATGTGTCACTATCTACCTTTCCTCATCTAGTTCTAATTATCTTTATTTTAGCATCATCATCATCAATCTGCATTCTCTTGTGTGCGTGCGTACAACGGTTTCAATGAAGTTTTAAAATTAAATTTAAAAGAGGCTGAGTTTTATTTATTAACTAAAATGCGTTAGGGTGTTTAGGTTATTTCAAGCTCTCCCAGGAAGTGTTAAATTTTCTACCTACCTGGAAACTTTGGAGGCGATGTGCTCATACAATGTTGGCTATGATGCTTTCAACATGAGTCGAGTTTCTTTATGGAGCAACCGTTATAAAGTGGAACATTTTGATGGCCGTGGTAGCGTTCTGGTATCTTGAACACCATGTCTTTCCCTTTGGGCTGGACGAAGTCTGTCTGACCTATGAAGAGTTTTCTACCATGCTGGGGATAAATTCCAGTGTTGCGGTAGCTATCCCTGAATTTTCTCGATCTCCTAGGGAGATATTAGAGGGACTTCTCCATATCTCGCCTTCGATGGCTAGGTCACTGGTTATGGTAGGAATGATCTCTCTCCCTGCTATGCTTCATTATGTGCATTTGCAGGATGTTGGTGATGTTGACTATGCTGGCGTTGTCATTCTGGTCTTGATTTCAAAATTATTATTGGTGACTAGGGAACTGTGGGTGGACCCATAACTCGCAACCATTACTTCATGGATGTCGTACCATCGCAATCCTATGATGGTGATACTAGAGGAGAATCTGAACGATCTGGATGCCTGGTGGGAAGGTCATTTGAATTTTTTGAGGGGTAACCCCGTAATGTTGTTCAAGTGGCTATCAGAGAGATTTCATATAGCGGTCTGTCCTGAATATCTCTTGTCGTCTATGCCAAACTTCTTTTCTCACTACTTTATCAGTGTAGGCCTAGACATTGAGATCTGGGAGAATTGGTTTATAGAGCACGGGGATCGAGGCTTGCATGGGTTAGTGCCTTGGTGGGGGAGATGCTGCCCATTCTGGAACAGGGGGAATACCAGTATGTTAAGTAGGTTAGCCTTAGGAAGACTTCTTTTTTACTTTTCTTGGTGGCTCTTGTGTCAATTTGTCTGGGAATATTGTGTGCCACCTCGGACCCTAGACTTCTTTTCGGTGGAGGACTTGATAGAGCGCATGCTCATGCGGCTGGGCTCTCTATGGGAGAATCACCGACCATCAAAACGTCCTTCCCAGTCTGTTGGTAGAGTCTGGAATATTTTTGGGGATTACATGATGTGATTATGGAGGAGGGTAGTTGCCAAAATGCTGGCTGTGGAGATCGATAAAAACTGGTTCACCATATCTGACACCATGGAGGGAGGTGTTGTTATTTTCCCCAGGCTGGTCCGGGCTTACCGATCCATGGAGCGATTGCGACACTCTATTTAGGCAGAGGAGGTTTGGGGACCCCATGATGTAGATGATAATGGGATAGGTTCCTCTGGCAGCTGTGGGTAGGATCCTCGAGGGAATTTATCTGTGAAGCTTTTGTAATGGTGTTTTGTTATGAAGGTTATTTAGGTTGTGTGGGAATAATTTGGGCAAGCTATTTTAGGTGTGGTTGGTTAATGTTTTTGTTTGGTTTTAGGACACTAGGAGTAGACTGACAAGGGAAGTCGTTTGACTCCCTATGCTGATGTAATTATAATGGGAAATTTCATCAATAAAATAAAGAAAATTTTAAATATATTGATGTGCCTCTTGATGGGTTTTTGCATTTGAATTATCTATAACAATCGTTAAGGGATACATAATACTTTTGTTCATGTACATGTTAAAATGAGCTGTCGTTCTCAAGGATAAGAAAAGAATAGCATTTTATGAAAAAGAAGGGAACCGTGCTCATGTAATGCGTATGAGCTGCCTATGTATCTTCGGGGGTTTTGAAAAAAATTCGAGTTACATTTTTTAAAGCAAAAGGATTTTGAGAGGATCAGGCCCCACGTAGATCTGAGTAGAGGGAAATAAATATATATTTTTAGAATAGAAGGGAGATGAGAAGAGTCGTAGCGCATCGAGATCAAGGTTAGAATTTCTTTAGGCGGCCTAGGTTGATTGGACGAGCCATTTCTTCTCTATCAAGGTCAGTGAGCATAGTAGCGCCACCGAACAGGATCTTCTTAACAATGTAGGGGTCGCTCCAATTGGGCTTGAATTTCCCTCTAAGGTCCCAGATGGGCTCTACTATTTCCTTAAGGGATAAGTCCCATTATCAAACACCACAGTCCTTGGCTCTCTTATTAAATGATCGCACGATTCGGCATTGGTATCCTTGTATGTGAAATAGTGACAACTCGTCCCTTCGTCATTTTAGCCCAGTGGTATCCTTTTAGTCTCTTTTCGTTCAATAGAGACAGCTCGTCAAGATGGCTCTGATCCCAGTCTTCCTCGCTGACTTTGCTTTCAAGCATGATGCGTAGTGAAGGGATTTTTAGCTCCACGGGTAGAACTTCTTCCATGATGTATATTAGAGAGTAATGGGTAGCCCCACTAGATGTTTGAACTGAAGTGCGGTAGCCCGAGAGAGCATAAAAGATCCGTTCGGCTCAATCTTGACTGCTTTCAGTCATCTTACTGATGATACATTTGGGGTTTTTATTATCAGCTTCAACATCTCCATTGGTTTGAGGTTGGTAAATGAAGATTTTGCCTTTGAATCCCATACTCGTTGACCTCTTTTGTGGCCTCTTCTTTGAAATGCAATCCGTTGTTTGACACCAACTCATGCGGGACCTCATATCGGCAGATGATATTTTTCTTGACGAGCTTAGCCACTTTTTTAGCATTTAGAACTGCATATGACTCGACTTCGACCTATTTGGGGAAGTAGTTAATGTCAACCAAGACGAATTCATGCCCGTTGGAGGCTTTGGGTGTAACCTTCCTTATGATGTCAATAGCCCATATGGATAACGGCTAGGGAAAAGTCATGTTTTACAATTCTCGCGGAGGCAAGTGTTGGAGATTAGAAAATCGTTGACATTTAAGACATCTTCAAACATAGGCAGTGCAATAATGAACCATGGTCGACTAGTAGTAACACTGTCGGATGATTTTTATGGTGAGCACATGGCCATTCATATGGGGTTCGTATTCCTCGTTGTGAATTTTTAGCATCATCTCTAAAATGTCAGCCCCTGCGATGGAGTGTAAACGGGTTCCATTGAAGTTTCTTTTGAACAGTGATTTATCACAGACAATGTATTGGGTTGCCAGTTTGCAGAGGGTTGCTCGATCTTTCTTAACAGAACCTCGGGGATACCTACCATGCTTGAGGAGGCGCCAAATATCATAGTACCAGCAATCGACTATATTCGGATCCTCTTTTATGAAAATTTCAATGTGGTATCGGTGGGTTGGTTTATCTTTCTTTTGTACTAGAAAATGGGCCATTATTATTCTTTCGGGCATGCCAATCATGGAAGCTAAGGTAGCAAGGACATCGTCTAGGTTGTTCTTTGCTCGGGGCAGGTAGTGGAAGGTTATATCTTGGAATTGGGAGGCTAGTTCTTCTAGGTGGGCATAAAAGGGTAATAGTTTTTTGTCCTTGACTTTTCATCTTCTGAGTACTTGACCGATGATGAGGGTTGAATACCCATAGACATCTAGGTATTGAATTCCTTTCTTAAGAGAAAATTTGAGGCCTACCGTGCATGCCTCGTATTCAGTCATGTTGTTAGTGCAGGGAAAATCTAGCTTGATGGAAATGGGAGTGTGAGATTCATCAGGGGAAATTAAGAGTATCCTAATACCATATCCTTTCTTGGTGGTGGTAGCGTCGAAGAACATCTTCCATTGGAGGTCTTCTTGTGAGGTACGAAGGATATTCTCATCCGAGAACTCAGAAATCCAGACGGTGGCTTCTTCCATAGGGTAATGAGCATGGTAGTCAAAGATGGCTCTTCCTTTCATGGCTTTCTGCGTGACATACACGATCTCAAATTCAGCTAGAAGCATCAACCATTGAGCCATTCAGTTAGACAAGGCAGGTTTCTTAAGTAGGTACATGATGGGATCCATTCGGGATACATATTTGACGGGGAAGTATAGCCTATAGTGCAGTAGTTTTTGGGTGACCCAGACAAGGGAGACACATGATTTTTCGAACGCTGTGTTATTAAATTAGTATACGGACAACTTGTTGTTGGCATAGTAGATGGCCCTCTCTTTGTGAGGCGTTTCAAGGTATTGGGCTAGAAAAACCCCAGCTGCAATATCCATTACGATAAGGTATAGAACAGGGGAAGACCAGGCTGTAATATCCAGTACTGGAGGTCGGGTTAAGTATTTGTTGATTCGATCAAAGGCATCTTGGCAATATTCCTTCCAAACCATGGTGGAATCCTTTTGAAGGAGTTTAAATATGGGTTCACAGATAGAAGTCAACTGGCTGATGAACCGGATGATACACTGCAATTTTCCAAGGAATCCCCGGACTTCCTTCTCCATTTGGGGTGGGGGCATCTCGAGTATGTCTTTCAGCTTGGAAGGATCTGCTTCTATCCCTTTCTCACTAACCATGAATCCCAATATCTTTCCCTTGGTAACGCCAAAGACACATTTCTATCGGTTAAGTCGTAGCTCGTACTATCGTAGTTGCTCGAAGAAATTTCGAAGAGAGGGAACATGACCTTTCGTAGTCTTAGACTTGATAATTATATCGTCTATATAGACCTCGACTTCTTTATGTATCAGATCATGCAAGATGGTTGTGGCATCCCTCTGGTAGGTATCCCCTACATTTTTTAGTCCAAATGGCATGACGGTGTAGTAAAAGGTTCCCCAAGGGGTGATGAATGTGATTTTCTCTTGATGATCCGAGTGCATCTTAATATGGTTATATCCGGAAAACCCATCAACGAATGACTTAAGAGCATGATTGTCTGTATTATCCATAATTATGTTGATATTTGTTAGCGGGTAATTATCCTTTGGAGAGGCCTTGTCCAAATCTCAGTAGTTAATGCCGCAAACTTTTCCTTCCTGATTTCATCATGGGTACGATATTGGCTAGACATGTGGGATATTCGATCACACGAATTAAATCCACGTTCAACTGTTTGACCACTTCTTCCTTAACCTTGAGCAACCATTCGATACGGAGCTTTCATAGTTTCTGTTTAACCGATTTGTATTCTGGGAGAGTTTGAATCTCATGATGAGCTATTTTGGGATCAATATCGGGCATGTCTTCGTTGGACCATGCGAAGACATCTATAAATTCCTTTAATAATTATTTGATTTGCACACATTCATGTTTATCAAGGGTGGCCCCTATTATAATCTCACGCAGTTGGCACTAGAACTGGTATTAATAACAATAGTTTCATGTTCATCAACTTGAATGTGCTTATGTTATTTGTTATTAACCTTATTTAGATCATTTAAGAATTGTTCATTTATAACAGCACAATCATCAAGAATTTGATTAGAATCACGATAATTAATGTAAGGCACAACAAGATACTCAAAATCTTCATTTATTTTATTATTAGGAAAAACAAGATTGAGAACCTCATCAAAGGAGGTATCGATTACATCAAAATAAGGAGGAACAACAAAAGAAGATGGAATGGGATAAACATTTGGGTTGGGTTGAATTTCAGCAGGTGAAACTAGTACAATAAGCCAGTTGAGGAGAGGTGCATCACCAACGTTGATCAGGCGGGATGGATCTGATGTTGTAGTGCTTGAGTGGATCATGCAGAGTGTCAGCCGTAGTGTTTTCAAGTCGAATGAATCCTCAGAGTCACTTACCTTGAAATTTTTGCTATTGGCAAAAGTCTTCTCTATAAGTGGTTGCACATGATACTAGGAACTTTTGGCCCATGAGTAGCTAGCTATCTTGGAAAAAGATCTCCATTCGAGATTTCATCTTCTTGTCCCCAAGATCATACCAAGGTTCAGGAAAGTCGCAAAAGGGGGAATATTCACCCTCTCTGATGAATCTTTCGTTCAAGGAATATCTTCGTATAATCTTGGTGCTTTCTAACCTTCTCTTCACCCACGATTGGAGGATCATTTTGAGTTCTTATGCTGATGGTTGATAACCCAAACCGTAAGGAGGAAAATCTTTATTCAATATTATTAGTTCTAGTATTCCCTGTTGTCTTCATCCCAGCCCCAATTCGTGCATGAAGTGCATGTTTTTGAATATCTGGATCACATTGATATATCTATGGGGGTTATACTCCGAATAAACCCTATCTTTGAAATCGTCTCCTGCTGGGAGTAGGAGTGGTTTAACTCAAAAACCTGGTAGAAGCATATATTTCGCTCCATGTTATATCTAAAGTATTAGATTATTGGTGCTTTCATTATCGGTATTGTCGTCATCCCCTTAGATGGTGATGACTTGCCCATTGTCGAAGAACTTCAGTTTCTGATGTAGGGAAGAAGACACACCCTTGATACTGTGGAGCCATGATCACCCAAGCAGCAGATTAGAATAAGCCGGGATATCGATGACCTGGAATTCAATAATAGGATTTATAGGGCCATCCCTTATTGTAAGCTTTATGGATCCCATCATGTCTCGACGGGTATTATCGTAAGCGTGTACTGCAAAATATGTTGTAGCTAGGTTGCTCCAAGTAATTGAGGGTTCTCAATGGGAAGACATTAAGAGTTGATCCATTATTGATGAGAGAGAGCGGGACAGTTTTTCCCATGACTTCAACAAAGATACTAAGAGCATAATTATGGTTTGGCCCAATCTTAGGAATTTTTTCTTCGGAGAAAGAGAGCATTTTAGTAGAGATCAAGGATCCAACCAGATTCACTACTTCTTCTGACGTGGTAGAAGGAGGAACTGTAGTCCCTGTGAGTATCTTGATCAAGGCATTTTTGTGCATCTGGGAAGACATAACGAGTCCTCATAAGGTGATGTTAGCTTGGCTCTTCTTCAATTGATCGAAGATCTTGCTCTCCTCGAGTCTCATTTATAGCATATGAAGATTCTCAACACCCTTTCCTTTATTGATCATAGCTGGTTGTAGGTTTAAAACTTGGTAATGCCTCCCTTACCTGGTCATATGGTTCATAGAAGAGGGGAAAAACAGAAACCCCATTTCTTTATCCATCTCGAGTTGTTTATCCACCTTGTTGATTTCACCTAATAACTCCTCAAATGATATTTTTTTTCAAACTAAAATGATTTATTAAAATTAAGTGAAGAAAAGTCCTTCACTAATGGCTTACAAAGCAAGAGATGGAAAAATCTGAAATAAATCCTAACGTGTATCTAGATTTAGAGCATTTGTAAAGACGAGCTTTAAAAGAAATTCGGACATCTTCACGCACAAGATCAATAATTTTTTAAGCTTTCATGAGTTCTCCTTCATATTCCTTTTTGTTTTGAGCACACCAAATTCTCCAACAAATGTAGCGAGGTACCAAAATAGAGAGCAGGGATTTAATGTTTTTCCCTCTTGAGTTTAACCACTAATACATAAGTAGTCTCTTAAGAGATGAAAAATTAAATCTATAACCCATAATGCCTGAGAAATGGTTCCATTCTCGTTGAGCAATGGTACTTGATCCAAATAAGTTATCAAAATCTTCTTCTATAGGATTATAATATCATCTACATTTTGAAGCTAAGAATATATGAAGTGTTTTCAATTTCAAATCTAAAGGAAGAGCCTGTTGGGGAAGTCGCCACATAAAGAACGAAACCTTTGGAAGAATTTTTGGATTCCAAATGACTGAGAAGGAGAAAAGAGTACAATCTCTGTAATGAACAAGGTCCCATGTTGATTTTAAAGTGAACTTTCCATCTGAGTTTGATTTCCACATAGTCGGATTGTTATCTTCTACATTATTATGGTAATTATCCCAACATTTTTTCATTCTCCACCAAGTTGAACTTGAGTAAGATGGTAAGCCATATAACTCAAATTCGTCTTGAAACCTGTATCTCTGATGCATATACCTTACCCAAGTACCATTACCATTATAGAATAAAGACCAAAGTTTACAAGAGTAAGCCTTTAAAATGTCACCCAAACGTTTAATACCAATGCCACCTTCTTCATGTGGAAGATAGATAACATGCCATTGGACCCATTTGTGCTTCGGTTTACCTTCATCATTGCCCCAAATAAAATTTGCAAACATCCTTTAAAGTCTATGTGTAACAACTAAAGGAGGATCGAGAACACAAAAATGTGAAAAGCCATGGACTAAAGCGCTGCACGGAGCAGGACCAATTGACCACTGTGAGTGAGAAGTTTCCCACACTAAGTACCAATTTTATTCATCATTATTTCCGGCTTCTGAAAATATCTTGCAGTCTTCCTACCCATGTACAGAGGTACACCGAGATATGTAAGAGGCAGAGAAGTTTCCATAAATTCAGCTTAAGCCCTGGTAATCTGTCGACGAGAAGACGCAGTGTTCACCGGACATATAAAAGCGTACTTTGAGGTGTTGATCAGTTGTCCATAGGTAACTTCATACTGATGCAGGAACTCCTTTAAGCAACATAAACTTTTTTTATCCCCATTTGTGAAAATTAGGCAATCATTGGCAAAAGAAAGCGAGGGAATAATTTCACAACCAGGTGGAGTAGAATTTTTTTTACTCGACCTTGCACCATTAGCTGATGAAGCCCCCTTGAAAGAATCTCAGTGAAAATTATAAATAGGCTTGGAGAAAGTGGGTCACCTTGTCGAACACCACATTTTGATTTAAAAAAACCACAAGTTTTACCGTTTACACAAATAAAATACTAACAATTCGAAATTGCATGCCAAACTAAATCAATCCATGTTTTTGAAAAGCCAAACGCACGAAGAACTTTGGTTATACAAAACCATGAGATCCGATCATAAGCTTTGGACATGTCTAATTTAATTAGAACATTGGATCCATGGACTTTTTTGTTGAAATTTGACATAAGTTCTTGCGCCAAAATAATGTAATCCATTATGTTGCGACCATTGACAAATCCCGCCTGAGAATGAGAAATAATTGTTAGAAGCAATTTTGCAAGCCTATTATTCATGATTATTGTAATTATCTTATTATAAAAATTACATAAACTAATAGGCCTATAATCTTGACAGAAACTTAGGTTAGGTTTTTTGGAATAAGAACAATATTTGTAGGGGACCAACTTCTAGGAATATCATGACCTGCAAAAAAAGACACAATAACATTAAAAATGTCAGTTTTAATAATTTCCCAACAATGTTGGAAAAACCAACCATTAAAACCATTAGGCCCGACAACACTATTTTTTTCCATCCCAAAAATAGTGTCCTTAATTTCTTCTAAATTCGAAAATCTTGTAAGCAGGTCATTATCCTCCTGCGTAATGGTAGAAGGGATGACATCTAAAAGATTAAAATCCATGGGATAATCTGGGGAATGTGTGAGAATATCTTCAAAATGATTCACTAACTCCTCCTCAATTAACTGTTGATTACTAATTTTAATACCATCCTCTTTTTGAATACTATGAATAAGGAGTTTTTTTTTTCTCCTTAGCCATAGTGTGGAAGAAACTGGTATTAAAGTCCCCATCAGTTGCCAATTTCACCCTTTCTTTTTTATGCCAATATTCCTCCTCGATACTCAATTCTTTGTTGAAGAGTGCTTTTTCTTTGAAAAATTCCATCCTATTCTACGGGATTGGATCCATACCATAGGCACTTTCTTTAAAGATAAGCAAGTCTTCTGCTTTTTTCACTCTTTGATGAATGTTTTTGAACACGTTTTTTATTCCAAGACTTAAGGTCATATTTTAACTGCTTAATCTTGGATGCAAAAATGAAAAGAGGTTCCCCATCCACTTCTCTTGACCAAGAATCTGAAACAATTATAAGAAAATCATCATGCTTAGTCCAGGAATTGATAAATCTAAAAGGTTTTAGAATACCATCCAATGGAGATTTAACACTGAGAATTAAAAGAGAATGACAAGAATTAGTTCTATGTAGGTGTTCAACTGAAGTTTGAAGGCCATTAATACACCACAGAGGGTTATAAACAATTCTGTTAAGGCGTGCCAAAATGCGATTAACACCGTCTTTATTGTTGCACCAAGTGAATTGAGATCCTTTATAATCAATCTCAAGAAGCCCAGGATTAGAAATACATTTATTAAATTCCTCAATCACCAGATTATTAATTCCACATCCCCCCACTTTTTCATCTTGAGACCAAACAATATCAAAATCTCCACTAATGATCCATTGACCTTGAATTGAATTTGAAATTTTTTCAATATCCCACCATAAAGACCTTCTACCCACTAGTTTGCATTTAACATAAACGCAAGATAGAAAAATTGCATTTGAAAGATCGGATGGTCCACTTTTATAGAAATAATTTGATTTCTATTTTGCACAACATTCAAAGGCCAATCAAATTTCAAAAGAACCCAAATTTTATTAGAAACATTAGCAACCCCTCCAAAGAAATTGATCCATCTACACAGATTATTTAAATTCCCAGCATCAATTTTAGGTTCTAATAAGCAAACTATACTGAAATTATGGGACTTAACCAATTTTTTTGAGCCGACGCATAGATGGAGTATTCCCCACCCTTTGTATATTCCAAAAAAGGAAACTAATCATGTAAAACCTGTACAAAGGTAGTATGTGATGGCTTACAAGCAGACCTAATAGAATATTTATCTCGTTTGAACCCAACGATTCCCGAGGCACTTACAAATGGAAACTGGAATCTTACCCACTTAAAAAACTTTTTAAAATTTGGAACCCATAGCCTTAAAAAAATCTTCCATCTATTTTTTATTAGGAGTTAAATTTCCCAACTCTTCACTATCAGATGCCCAGGCTGGTTTACATCCATTAGCAGTCTCTTTGTTTCTTGTCTTAGGCCTTGGAGACACATTGAGATTCAATATAATAAAGGGTCATGTGGAACTGACCTCAGTTTTGGGAGGTCGTCCATATCAAACCCTACGAATTCTCCTTCTTCAACAGAATCAATAAGAGCTTTTACATTAGGGGAACAGTCTACACTATTATTGGAGATCAAAGGCTCAAAGTTTATAGGAGTTGTACCCTCTGTCAACAGCTCAAACCTATTGGAGCATGTGACGATTGATGGTTTAGAAACTAGTTCAGATAGAATAAGGATATGGTCAGAGTTTATGGATGGGAGAAGAGCTAAGGTTTTAGGGTTATGCGGGGAAGAAAGTTGAGTATTTTGAAGTGATTTGACATTTGAAAAGGTTTTTTTGGACTTAGTTTGAAAAGTTGTTGGGTTGATGACTTTTTTGGCAGGGTTTGTTTTGTTGGTTCGAAGAATTATGGGAACAGAAGAAAGGCCGAGATTATTGGAGGTTATCTGTAGACTGATTCTTGGATGTAGAAGCATCAATCATCGATTTCCCTTTGTCCACCTACTCCGGTAGAACTCGTCGTCCCACACAATCAGCATTCACGTGGCAAATTTGCATGCAAGATAAACAGTAGGAAGGTGCATTTTCATAAACTAAAGACTGCCAAAAACTAGGTTTAGAACCACAAACAATCCAAACCCTAGTTGGTAAGGTTTTCGCCAAATTAACTTCAACTAGAACCTTGGCTTAATTGGGTCTTGAGACTAACGCAGTAGCCTCATCCATTTTGAGATGGTTGCCAATCAGATTAGCAATGGAAAATAGAGAACCTTTTTCAAAAAAATGAACCAAAAGAAATGGCAGTGTGACCAACAACGGCATTATAGGGAAGTCATGTTGCCTGGAAAAGGATGGTGTCCATTTAGAAACAACCATAGATTATTTAAAGATTGACTATTGCCCCCGTAACCAAATACACAGACAGTCCTCTTCAGAATTGAGTCTGATAAGAATGTGTTGTTCATATAATAATCCAATTGAAAAACCACCTTTAAGGGAGAAAGTATGTAAATCTTTGTGAATAACTTCCATGGGTGTCCTCCCAAACGTGAATTTCCCAACAAGAGAATGCCTGAAGGAGCCTGCCAAATGGAAAATATCCTCATCCTCAAAGTGGAGATTAGGCTCTCCCTTGTAAGAATACGGTGGTTTAAGGTACGAGGTTGGTTGGGTTGTGTCAACCAATAAGGAGGCAAAATATTTCTTTGTATCCCTATCTAAGTTCGGAGGTTTGGGATGATCTGGATGGAAGTGAGGTGGATTGAGGGGAAGGGGGTGGATTCCCTGTGGAGGTGCCGCCATAGCTAGGTCTTCACACCTCAAATGATATCATTACATATATGTTGACTATTGGTCTAGTCTTTTCTAAGTTTTTCTCCTCCTCTGAGTCATCGAATTCTTCCCCCTATCCAGTGGCAAAGACATCATCTTTCCATGAAAATTCAATAAACTCTACAACCTCAATGACCTCTTCGTATAGATCTTCCCATTCTATGGGGAGATGTAGAATTAAAGGGACCAGGTGCCTTTGTAGCTTCAAAGTATCTAGTAGCTCAGATATACTACAAATATCATTGGTCTTTCGAAATAAGTCTTCTATTATTTGGACCACATCATCTAAACTGACTTCATCGATAGGTACCACCTGATTGTTTGACTCTCGGGCCCATTTTTTAACTTCCAAGAACAAGGTACTGAATCTCTGGCCGTCAATGGTCATTTATGGGGGAAATTTCAACCCAAACTCCAAAAGTTGGTTCAATACTGCTGACAATTCCATATCTTTACCTCTAAAATGGGTACAAACAACAATGCATGCTCTTGTAAAGAGTGACATGGCCTGATCAGTGAAATAGGTAGGGTGTAAGAGAAAATATGGGCAAACTTGGAGAGGTTTAGGAGAGTATATGGGTATGATGGGTGATTTACTAGGCATGATTTGGGTAGATGGATAAAATTCTTAGTCTTCCTCTAGGAAGATGGCATTTGCATGATTTAGGAGTGGATTATGGGTATTGTTTGGTTTGGGATTGGCTGGTGGGGTGATGATATACCGATCGATCAGACCTCAGATTATCTTTCAGAGGTGGAAATATTGATCAGTGGTATGGCTGACAGTTTGGTGAAAGTCACAATGAGAATTTGGCTTGAAATTTTTGGGAAGCGAGTTTGGTAATGGACGAGGGTCCGAAATCTGGATGAGATTTCATCTTAAAAAGGTCTGATAAACTTTAGAGAGGGGATCATGAAGCTCGGTGTTTTCTTTTTTGACTGGGTTAAGGCGGGTTTCTAGTACCCATGAAGTGGCAGGCTGAGAGATGTTGTTGATGGATGAAACTGTGGTACTAGCAAGATTTTGATACGTTTTGGAAGTGAACTATCTAGATGTTTTCTTCGATTCAACTTCTATCTTGGCAAGACCTTCTTCGATTTCCATTTTTACCTCTTGGAGGTCTAAAAAATGAGGCTAGTATTGTCCTCCCATCGTTTCTCGAACATGGGATAAGAAGTTCTTATTCACAATGCTGACTTACTCCTCTTCAGAAGGCCGGTTGGTCATGGTGGAATCTTTCTTTCTCCACCTTGCTATGAAGTTACTAACTGATTCCCCAGGGTTCTGCTTGATCAACTCTAAATCATAGAGGGTAACTTTCAACTCCTCGTTGTACTTATACTATGACGTGAACTTGTGCGCAACGTCTTCCCAACTACGAATCCTGAACTACTCGAGGGATAAAAACCAGTGAAGAACGTTATCCTTCAAATCCTGTTGGAACATTTAGGCCATTATTTCCTCAGATTCCCCTAGTAAAGTCATGGCTCGGTGGTAACTGTGGAGATGGACAATTGGAGGTCCACTACCCCCGAACTTCTCGATGTTGAGTGATAAGCACCCAAAACTGTACATTTTATATCCCAAATAGACGTACTTTAGTTGCTAATTCTCGGTAATATGGGTCTTATGCGCTTAAATATTCATTATGCAGGCTTAATTGCAGTTGCGGTGTCAAAAGCTATATTTCTAGGCAATTTGCATTAAAATGGAGCTAAGTCCCTCCCCTGTAACCTTACCTGAGCCTAAACCTACCCCAAACCATGTGTGTATTTTGTTTGTCCCTTTTTATTATTTTTTAGATTTTTAGTTTGAGTCATTTTTATTTTTACGATTTATTTTAGATTTTTTAGTATTTTCTAGGTTTTATTTTCTATTTTATTTTTATTAGTATAATTTTATTTTATTTTCATTTTTATTAGTTTTTAGTTTTATTAGGATTAGTTTTTAGGAGTTTATTTTTTAGTTTATTAGATTTTATATTTTAGGACTTTTGTTTTCATATTTTATTAGATTTTTCATTTTTTTATTTCTTTTGTTTTATTTACTTTTTAGTTCTTACCAACTTAGGATTTTATTTTCTTAAGTTTTAATATTTTTATTTTTTACCTTTTTAGTTAGTTAGATTTTGTTTGATTATTTTTACTTTTAGGTAATTAGTGTTATTTTAGATGTCCAAATAAAATACACACTCACATACACCTACCAAACACCCTCTCACTCACACCTTTAATCCTATACACTATCCTACACCTAAAGCTACCCTCACGCACACCCCAATTCCCTACACCTCACTACACCATATCTTATCCCCTTCTTCTTCAACCTCAAACCCCCACATTCTCTCTCCTCTCTATCCACCATTACCAACCCAAAAATTAAGCAACCCATCTCCCCCTACCAGTTTCCCTAACCCACCAGGCATGTCTACCCCTTAACCCGCTACCCCCAACCCCTGCCTTCGACGCAACAACCGACCTCCGATGTCGCCCCCTTCCACCGGACCTACTCGCCTGAGCCTCGAGATCCACTAGCCTCCACCGCCGACGCCGACGTCGGCGTTAACCCTCAACCCGCGACATACCCAGCTCCGGCGTCCCGGCGGCCGACGCACCCTTCAGTCACCCATAAACCCGGCACCGTCCGGACCTCCAACCAAGAAACCTGACCCCTGGTACCCTCAACCTGCGACCTACCAAACCACCATACCCAAACCTCCAACCCGGAACCATGTCTGCCCAAAACCGAGACCTCCATGTGACCCATTTCCCCATCTCAAAACCACACACGATTTATCCTCCTGCCAAAACAAACTAACCAAACAAAAAGCCCACATGTGTGTAAAGCCACTTAATACCATTTTACCCAGATACCCCCAACTAACTACTTATCCCCTTTTTCCCAAACTGCCCTCATGTGTACACAATTCAGATTTTTATTACCTCACACCTTTGCCATGCACATGTGCTCACCCCATGCTCCCCTCACCATTTCCATGCACACTCAAGCCAATTCCCAAAAATACCCCCATGCTCCATGTGCCTACTATAAATAAAGATGAAAACCCCATTTGAAAAAAGAGCTTTTAGATAGGAATTATTAGAGAGAGAATTGTAGAAAGATAAACACCATTTTGTAAATAGTTTTTGTTTTTATTTTTTTAGAGATTTGGTGAGATTTAATTGTGAGTAATTGAATTGTATGGAAGATGATAGAGTTCAAATTGTCAATTTCAAGGGGACTTGTTGAAGATTTGTTCTATTTATCTACTCTTTTATTATATATGCCTTTGATTATTTGTTCATCATGTTTAATATCATATTAGTCTAAATCCCCTTTCAAGGGGTGGGGGAAAACCCTTATTTGATGTTATTTTAGTTTAATTAGTTTGATTACTTGAAAATTCCCTTTGAATATTATTTTGATCCCTCATCCTTAAATTTACGCCTCGAGAGAGGGTAAATGATTTTCGAGAGAAAATCGAAATTCTAATTATAATACCCATTTTAGATTCGAACTAGAGATAGAGGTTTCTTAAGTGGGGTATTATAACTTGAATTTCAACTCTAAATTTATTTTCTAAGATTTATATAAATTTTAATTGATCGATCCTAGCGGGTGATTAATTAAAAAGAGTGTAGATCTATTTTTCGAGAGTTGTGGGGTGTTAAACTTAATTTTCTAAAAGGTTACTATTAAGATTACATTTGCAACGAGAGTTGATTTGTAATTTTGATATTAATTTGGGAGAATTCAATTAATTAAATTAATTAGTTAGAATAGCTAAAATTTATGGTGTAATCCCATTCCTTGTTTGTTCTCACAATTATTTACCTCACTTTATCTCTTATTTTAGTTTAGACTTTATTTTTCATTTTAGTAACTTTCTAGTTAGTTGTTATCATATCACATTTAGTTTGTTTAGTTTAAATCCTAACCTCACCCTATTGTTTTAATATTGAAAAACCTAAAAAAATTAGAAAAGTGAAAAAGCACAAAAAGAAAATAGAAAGTGAATTACAATTGAATTTGTCTCTAGCTTACCCCCTTCGAAGTGGATTGATACCCTTACTTACCTCTACACTTGAGATTGTTATATTTTGTAGGTATTTGAGGTTTTTATTAGAGGATCTTTTCAAGCAACGACGAAAAATATATACACCGAAAAGTTCTTTCTATCATTAAGCAAGTTAAATTTTTCAGGCAACCTTGCTTTAGGATAGGGAGACATGTGGGTGTAGTCCATGTAATTTCCATAGATTTGAACTATGTCGAATTTCTTGGTCAAAATCTTGAGGTCTTCCTTGACCATGTTCAATTCTTCCTCCTTTGGATCAATGGTCAAGGGTAAGTTAGCTCCTGGCTGGGCAAGATTCAACATAGGGAGCTGGGTTGGCTGCGACCCATTAACCGGAGGAGCACGTGGAGCATGTTGATGGTCGTCGGGGACCCAAATAGGCTTGGGTGAGGGGGGACCCATAGCGTGAGGGAATAGGACCTCGTGATCTTCGGGAATAGGAACCCAATTTCGTTGCATCTCGTGAACCTCAATATGAAGGTTGTCAATCTTGGAAGTGAGTTAGTCTAGGACAGTCATCAAATCTGGTTGTACATTCGGTGCTTGGTTAGCGTTCTCCATGGAAAGTGGATGAATTTTGGACTCGGAGGAAGCGAAGGAATTGACGGAGCCTTGGGGTAGTTCGACGAAATACCGAAGCCAATAGGGATCCAGTCCAAGGGTCAAGTATGCAATCGACCTGAGAAGTAGGAAATTCTAATTTATTTTTGAAAGAAAAGGGGGAAAACTGTTATTATTATTTTTAAAAGGAATTAAAATGTTTTATACATTTTGTTTTTGGAAAAGGGAAGGAAAAATATTTTTGGTATAAGTAAGAAAAAATGCTTTGAGTATTTGTGATAAAAGAGGGAAAAATGCTTTTTTTTACACTTTTGATAAAGAAAGGAGGAAAAAATGAGAGAGGGGTCTCAGCATGATTATTATTATGTTTATTATGTTCTCACTTGTATTAGGTTTACCTAAATGCAAAAATAAATGATGGACGGGACTCGGGCCTGGAAAAATTGGGTTTGAAAAATATGTAAAAATATAGTTGGACTTATTACTAGGCTTATAGATAGGGTCCCATTTTAAATCGACAAAATCACGTGAAAATTAGGCGGTAAGTCGACACACCATTTCGGCAGAGTTTCAGGTAGAAATTTGCAAACTAAATATGATTGCCCTAAGTTTGACACCTATATGAGGGTATGCAGTTTTTGGGTTAATTAGAAGGGTTCCCCCCTTTGGCATGACTTCCACGATATATGTCTTGATTTTGATAGAAATCGGTATGCCTGGACAAGCCATTTGATATACCTGAGTGTATGTGAATTGCCTCACTATATACCTCATGGGGAGAGTACGTGTGAGGGCGAATTCGATATACTCGACGTACGTGAATGAGTTCTATGCAATATACCACCCGTCATGACTTCGGTCGAACAGTACGATGCATGGGGAACCATTCTATATATGTCGAAGGTACTTGGCCAATGGAAGGTGAGAGTCATATCACTGAGGTTAACTACGGCCTGCCGGACCAGTGCCCATCACGAAGTCTCCGTTATAGGACAAAATTTGGTCAATAGCCATGCTCTTTGGTGATGAAGCATGCAAAATGCATAATTCTTTATTAGTATATTATGGAGGGAGTATCTTTATTTGTCATAGTGAGAATTATACTAAATAGGGGAGAATATAAAATTATAAAAAAGTAAATCTAACATGAAGATTATACTAAGCATAACTATGTGAGAGTGAGTGATGTGTGAATATCTAATAGTGAGTGTGTCGTAGTGAACCTAAGCATGGAACAACTACAAGTGGTGTGTGACAAGTGTGAGTGAGTTTGGTGAACCTAAGCATATATCAACTACAAGTGATGTGTGACAAGTGTAAGTGAACATAGATATATACAAGTGTGATAAGTGGAGGTGTGTGAAACATGTGGATATAAGTGATCCTAGGTGCACACAGTGTGAAGTGTACATGGAGAGTATCTACACGTGTGTGAGTTAGTAGTGATATAAGCATGAGGTATATATGTGTAAGAAATAATAGAGGAGAAAAGAGGGAGCATATAGGTAGGTGAATACGCACACAAGTAGAAAAATAAAACACCCATACAAGCAGAGTCTAGTCCTCTTATGAAAATAGATCCCCACCGGAGTCACCACTATGGTCATCCTCGATTTATCTCTTATCCTCGCTTTCTCTCACGGGGCAAGGGGAAAAAGATAGGAGAAAAAAAAGGTCTCGCACCCTCATACTCACTAGGAGAGCTTCTACCGTCATCGGTGTGAGGTGAATGTAAGAAATGGAGTCGCAAGCCTATTTTTCACAAAATAGGCAAAAGAACATTTTGCAGCCTCGAGAGAGCGGAATCAAAGATAAACTGATACTTACGAAATCATTAGTTCAAAGGATTCGGGGGATAGGTTTCATAATGGGAAGGTGTTAACCACCCATCCCGCCCTTTCGGTATCTCATGGACTTGCGTTATTGTTTTCTTTTATTTCTCCATGAAGTGCGTGTGCTATATACAATGGAGATCGGAATCACCCAACTCATACCATGGAAAAGATAGAGTGAGGTCATCTATAGGAAAGTTCCCAAAATAATATATGGAAAATACGATTTATGCATTTATCATGACGTTGTTCGTTATGATGAAATGGAAATATTTATTAGATAGAACACTAATAAGGACCACAAACATAATATGTATAATAATGTAAGAATATGATAAATGGGGAAATGGGGAATTTGGAAAAATTGGAAAATTAGGAAATTAGACTCGAGTCTCGGGTTTTAACCTAGACGTCGCATCAAAGTCCACGTAGTTCGAATGCAGCA
The DNA here is from genome assembly GCA_949130495.1 of Sambucus nigra. Classification (NCBI taxonomy): domain Eukaryota; kingdom Viridiplantae; phylum Streptophyta; class Magnoliopsida; order Dipsacales; family Adoxaceae; genus Sambucus; species Sambucus nigra. Next base: position 323,556,594 of record OX422213.1, read on the forward strand.
TAAGGGTGGAGTTTATTCCATAGATTCGAAAGGAATTTTATAATGTGTATGTGTAGAAAATTTGTTATAGTTGTGGCAAGATGTGATGTGTAATCCCGTTTAAAATTGATGGACTTAACCCTTGTTTTTTTTAATAGAAAATAAAGAATGTGAAATATAAATACTAATAATGTGAGATGTTAATGTGTGTGAATTAAAATAAGAACTACATTATGAATCTAATGTTATTAATGCAGAAAACAAGAAATTTAAAGAGAGAGTTTGAAGAATTGAAGCTTGTTGTTGATCTTGGATGAACTCCATTGACTGTGAGATGAATGTTGGATGAAAGATAATATGATTTTTTCCAAATTGGGCATGAAAAGGATGAAAATGCAAGGTTAAATGAAATTTCACATGAGGAATCTTCGTTGATTGCAAGAGAATGTTGTTGAGATCACTAATGGTGATGGATTATAGGTGTGTTTTGGGAGTAATGTCATGCCCTATATTTATAAGGTCGGGGGTGGTGCCGATCGGCATGGTCCCAGACTATCCAATCGACAGGTAGCCCTAGACACACTGTCGATTGGCAGTGAAATGGACTTGCCAATCTGCAGTCTCATGTAGATTTTTCTAAAAAATGGTTGTAAAATGTAATTCATTGATCCAAATTGTGCACGGTCATACCATTATAAAGGTAATTCATAGACCTTTAAAAGTCCTTTGGATCGCTCCCGAGTCCAGGAGTTGAATTTGGGTCAAATGTGGTTCAGGAGCACACGTCGATACTTTAGACAAGAGGCCATCGGCGAAAATGAAAGATAAGTCAGAATCACACATGGGACAGACTGTTGGAAGGGTTATGTGATTTACTTTGACATTCCAATGTGCTTCACTCAGTTTAGGATGACCTTGGTCAATCGGGGCCAAAAAGTGCTCACGTAAGTCATAATTGCACACGGGGCAGACCTTAGAAAGGGTATTCAGTGCTCTTCAAAGATTCATTAAGTATCCTTCAAGATGAAGAGTTGACCTTGATCAAACGTAGATCGAGAGAGCCTTGTGGCATTAGGATCAGTTCTTTGGGGGAAATGGATCATTCGTCCCAACAGTTATGCCATTTCATGCACGGGAAGGACCATTAGAAAGGGATTTTTGTGCCTTTAGAAGATTTATTAAGCTTTGGCTTTGATGATGAAGTTGATTGGGGTCAAATCAAGGCCCGAGAGCGCCAGGCGGCCTCCAAATCAATTTTTAATGATAAAACGGCCCGTTCGTTTGAACCGTTATGCCCATTCGTGCACATGATGGACTGTTGGAAAGGAAATTTAGAGCCCTTTGAAGATTCATTAAGATTTGACTCTGATGATAGGGTTTACCAAAGTCAAATGGGGTTCGGGAGCGCCTGATGGCCTCTAGTTTGGTACTCGGAGTATGATCTAGGGTTTGTAGTGAAATGTGGAGGTGCTAAGGACCTAAGGGGAGACTTAGGGGGTTTAAAATGTGGTGTCTACAGTACCTTTTCCCATAAACTTCTTGCTAAGGACTTATACATTCTAAACATGGTTATGTGATCTTATATTTTTCCCACATTCCATCCTCATAACGTAACTTTCAAACATCCACGATTTTTGCATGCCTGATCTTTGACTAGATCTTTAATCACCCTGAGAAAAACATGAAAGCTCACACCCTGCCCTACGATCATTTAATCGTTCTTTTTCTTTTGGATATTGGAGTTCCTATACTTCCAAGTGAAGTTAAGGATATGCCAAAATCTGCATTGACTATCCAGTCATATTATAAGTCAATTATTCATTTTGACAAATATAATAACACCCTTGGTCCACTGCATGTTATTCCTCCATTACCTCCTCGTCCTGCTACTACATCTTGAGCATCTAATTAACTCCCTCTAACTGAAAATGAGTTGAACTCCACCGTCTCTCGAATATTTAGTTAATTGGGTTCTAGTTTGCTTCTATCATTTTATTTGATAAACTTTTCCTTCTAGATGACATTCAATAATAGTTTTATACACATGCACAAAATGTTAGGTATGCCTTACAAAATGAAAATAACAAACTTATTGATTTGTGTGATTTGGGATAATAAAGAAGTGATGTAATTTGTTTTGAGTTTAGTTTAGAGTTATTTGGATTTTTGGTTAGTATTGATCATATTCACTATAAATCCTTGTAAACCCTTAAATTTTTTGAAATGATTATCATATTTTAGCATTTTATATATCTTTATGTGATATATTTTGTCTTCTCATGTGTGCTTTAACTTGTTGATCTTAAGCCTTTACTCTCATGGTTATATCTCGCCTAGACAAACATGTTGATTATTCACTCACTATATGATTCTTCTCTACTAGTTGCCTTGATTAACATGTTTTACTCTCTTAATATTCTTTGCAAACTTAATGCCATAATGTTCTTAGGTCTTTCCTCTGTTGCTTTCCATGAAAAAAGGGAGAGAAGTTTGTAGATAGGGGGAGTATAGTTATCTTGGCATATTAGGTTACCTAGAGTTATATGTTGCTATATCATGTTTGGTGAGAGGAATTTTATAATTTGTGGGAGTTATTTTAGATGGATACGATGTTTATGTTCACAATGTTATATTCATATGATTCATATTTATCATATTTCCTTATCATATATCTTCACATTGGTACCTTGATGAGTTTATTAGTGTGTGATAGGAAAGTTTGAAAAACATCTCCTTGAAGATGGATTGTGCCTCTTATAGTCATTATTTACTTGAAACCAATGTAATCTATTTTTGTATTTGTCCTTAGCGAGGTAGGCCGTAAAATGGTAGATTTTCTTTTATTTGCTTGTAATTTCTTTTTTTATATTATGTCCAGAAATTCGACAAAGGGGGAGATTATAAGATAAAAGTATACTAGATGTGTTCCATAGAATAGTTTACTTGAATTCCTTGACCAAAACATGCTTGAGTCTTCATCCAAGAGGTCACCGAAAGCTTCATCAACAAACCAGATTCATTCCATACTGAACCTCAAGCATACCTCTTTAGAAAAAGTATAAGACTTAACGGACTTAGATTCACCTTGGTTAATCTTTTTATAAAATAAACTTTTTTAAACACCTTTAGTTTTTTAATATTATTAACTACACATGCAAATATACTTTTCATTTTGAAAAAACAAATTTTATAAAAAAATTGCATGAATGTGTGTATTTTAAGTATGTATGTTCATGCGAGAAACAACTACACTTAGAGTTTTCCTCAAAATTTATTTTTGAAAAATCTTTTAAAGGCAAAGTAGACAAAATATGCACACATGTGTGACCTTTTTTTCCTCCACTTCAACACAGTTACTACTTGCCTCGCTTCAGTAAAACTTATTGTAGGCAATTTTTATTCACATATCAAAATCTCTAAACAAATCTGCAACTTGCTCCGCTACAGTGATGGTCTCCTCACAGCAACAACATTGTCTCGTTGGCCGATTGTGTCCCCATGAAAAAAGTCTAATTAGGTACACAACTTGAATGGCCTCCGGTTCGCCGTAGCAATGCATTTGCCCATTATAGCGACCTTGCTGCAAAATGAATCTGACTAGCATCAAAAGTCATTTTTGCATAGGATCTTTCTTTATGATATTCTTTGTTAGTGTGTCAAGGATAACTTTTTGGGTGAATTAGATCTGAATGTGGCTACTTGAAACCTTAGGATCATGACTTCTACCATATGGACCATTAAACATTTTTAAAATCAAAAGGCTATAAGTTAAGGTGTTTTTTTCTCTTTTAAGCCAAGAATGAGTGTTTTAAGAAAATATTTTTGCAGATCAAAACATTTGATATATTTTAGAGAACATTTTTTCACTCGCCTTCTTTGAGTTATTATAAGCCACTATTTCCAATAGAGGTTTATTTAATCATCTTGCATTTAAATTCAATATTAATTGGTGAGTAAATATTTTCTCTTCCTTGGCTTGAAAAAAACTCTTTTTTAGATTTAAATCACCACACCCTTTGCAAACACCCCAACACACATATCTATAGGATTCCCTCAAAAATTCTAGGTGCAACATGTTTGGTTGATTGAAGGTTCCATCCTGGAACAAAGTTGTTTTTCAAACTTTAAACGAAGAAACTTTCTTCTACTTTGAAGAAGATTGATTTAGAAAGAGGATTCGAAGACATTTTTTATGGACCACAATTAGTCGCAATTGTGCAACATACTTTTGTTGTTGGCATTCTCTATGAAGAATGTGGTGAAAAAGAGTGTCTAGCCAGTTATAGAGTCACGAGGTTATAAGTATATTTATTCTAATTGTAAAACTTTATCATAGTGCATTTGTCGTTCTTATCGGCTAGAGGTTTTTTCATTAGTGCATTTTTCCCTCGTTCATATGGTCTTGTGCTTATTTTAATCTTTCCACATCTTTTAAAATCATTCTCTTAATTAAGAAGATAAAATTTGAGAGATTATAAAATTTAGTATAATTCTTTGTCACATAGGCTTCTGGATTATTAAACCCTTTTGTCAAAATAAATTAACAAACCATGTTCTTGAATTAGGTGAATTAATTTTTATATGGATAGCTACCGTCGAGAGGCACGCTCTCAAAACCCATTCAATTAATTTTTTTACTCTCCTTCAAAATATCCCATCAAACCCTTCAATTTTAACGTTGGTGCCATCATCTCCATAACACCCATTACAATCCTGCATTGTGTAAATGGAAAATATATTCTTCTTTCTTTGGTCCATAATTGAATCCTACCAAGGGAGGTAATTGATTTGGGGTCTAATCATTTGATTTTGGGGAGTATACTAGTCATTGTTGAACTTAAAGTTATTAAATTTAGATACTCTCCAAATGAATATTAAAAAATCTATACATGCTTTGACCTTAAGAGTTCATATAATTAGTCACCCATATAATCATACAACCTAAATTACCAATGTACTCTCCATATAACAATGCCAATATACAACATCATTTAAAAGTTAAAGTGGATTAATTATTTCTTCCCTATCTCCACTACTACCTGAAACGAACCTCAAAAGCATGTCATTTATAAAGAACAATAAAAGAGTTATCATTCATGCACCATATCAACAAACCTCTTTAAATATTTTAAATATTACATTCTACACTTACCATATTAACTAAGTTTGACTTTTATTTCTTTAAAGGCTAATCATCTTCAACTTTAGCTACAGTCAATAGAACATATTGTATTTTGGGCTTCTTAGCATCATATTCTCCCCGTCCAAAATCATAAGAATGACAAGACTATTGAAATATGTGATTTTAGCATCATCTCTCCAATATTTTTCCTTGTACGAATTGGAGTTTATGTGATTGTTTGCCTCTTTTTCGCATTTAGATTTACTCACATAAACTAAAGATAAAATTTGGTGTTATCCATTTGGTAAAATTTTAATCACATGGAACTAGGTTGTCTATTTTGTATATACCAAAAAACAATTCAAAGAAACATTACTTCTATTACGATGATAATTTTAATTGGGTGTTTTTTCTTCGGTCAAGGTTTAGAGTAAACGACACTCTCAAATTCCATTTTATGTGAACATTGATAAATATTATCTCTACTCTGGTTTTTAAATTTTTATTACTTATATGGTTGGGTTATATTAACCTATTTGAGAAATGTATCTAGTATTCTTATAGTGGGCCCTAACCTATTGTGTTGTCCAGCATCTCAGTTTAGGATATATATGGTGTATCTTCCTTTCTATCGTGTTATTCATATTATACAACCTTAGCTTACTTTATGTCATCTATTTCATATGAGACAACCTTTAGGTTGATGGGTTACCTATTACCCCATATTTGTACTTGGGTTATTATTTTGAGACTTTTATATATTGTTTGATTATGGAGGATATTGTATTTGGACTTTGTATTTCGTGATTATTTATACAGTTATATCTTGCATATTCTATTGTTAGAAAAGTTTTGAATTGTCTCATTGTGGCCATCCCGGTCGGCGCGACGTTTGTTCCATGGGGAAGGAGGAGGATCTCCCGGGGAAGAACTGCATCGCAGTCTCGCACCATTCTCTTCAAAAAGGGGCTTCGGTCATCGTCGGTGTGGGGTGAATGTAAAGAGATAGATTCGCCATCCTATTTTGCACAAAACAGGCAAAAGAACATGTTGCCACTTCAAGAGAGAGACATCCATGACAAACGGATGCATATGAAACCAATAGATCGAAGGTCCGGGGCTAAGTTACAGAATGGAAAGGTGTTAGGAACCCATCCCTCCCTTTCGGTCTCTCATAGGAAAATGTTAATATTTTTCTTTATCCCCGTGAAGTGTATGCATGTGTTTATATAATGGAGATTGGAATCATTAGACCCATACCATGGAAAAGATAAGGTGAGGTCATCCACATAAATATTCCCAAAATAGTAATAAATGTGGAAGATAGAATATGAGCATTCATCGCGATATTGATCATTATTGGGAAACGATAATATATGTGGGATGAAATGCGAACAAGCATATTATATGTATATGTGTAAAAATTATGAAAATGAGGAGAAATTGAAAAATTAGAAAATAGGACTCGAGTTTTGAGTTTTAATGTGAGGCGCCTACGTAGAATATAAAGGCATCAAAGTCCCCATAGTTCGAATATAGAATATGGGGTTGGGTTTATCCTATAGATTCTAATGGAATTTTATTAGGTGTGTGCATGTAGAAAATGTATTTTTGGTTTTGAAAAATCATGGTGGATAATTTCGTTCGGAATTTACGGGTGTAACCCTCTTTTATTTGTTTTTGATTTTTTTATGAAAATTAAAGTATGTGCAATATAATAATAAAAGCACAGATGTTAATGTGTGTGAACTAAAATGAAACTAGATTATGACGCTAATGTAGTTTATGAAAAAAACAAGAGATTTAAAAGAGAAGGTGAAAGAATTGGATCTTGGATGAAATACTTTGAATGTTGATGGATGTTGATGAGAGAGAAGGATATTTTCCAAATTGGGTGTGAAAAAGATGGGTATTTAGGCTTGAATGGAACTTCTCATATGGAACTTCGCTGATTTTGAGAGAATATTGCTGAGATCACTGATGCTAATGGGTTTGTTCTCTGTCCTGGGAATGAGATCATGGACCTTATTTATAGGGAAAAAGGGGGGTACTGATCGGCCTAACCTAGGGGGTTCCTGTCGGAAGGTCACCCTTGACACTGTGCCGATAGGTAGGGTTCAGGACCTGCCAATTGGTAGTCCCGTGCAGATTTTTCTGAAAAAATGATCATAGCACACAAACCATGAATTCAAATCGTGCACGGGCCATACCATTAGAAATTTATTTCAAAGTCCTTCGAGAGTCCTTTGGATTGCTCCCGAGTCCAGGAGTTGACTTTGGGTCAAATGTGGCTCGAAAGCGCACGTCGGTCCTTTGGATGGGAGATCGTCGGACAGAAACAAATCGTTAGTTCGTATGGTAAGTTAGAATCATAAACGGGGAGGACCATTGGAAAGGTTAGGAGATGTATTTCGACATTAAAAAGAGTTTCGCTTGGTTCAGAAAGTTGACCTTTCTCAACCGGGGCTCGGAAGCACCCGGTGACCTCTCGGAGTAAAATAGATCATTCTTCCATTCCATAGGTTAGAATCACACATGTGGAGGATCGTTAGAATGGTATTCTATGATCTTCGGAGATTCATTCAGTCTCATTTTAGCTGAAGAGTTGACTTTGGTTAAATGGAGTCCGAGAGCGCCCGGTGGCCTCCGGTTGAATTTTTAGGGGAAAATTGATCCTTCGTCTGAACGATTATGCTATTTCATGCACACGGTAGACCGTTGGAAAGGGGTTTTAGTGTCCTTTCTAAGATTCAAAGAGCTTTCACTCTGATGGTGGAGTTGATTGGGGTTAACTCGGGGGCCCAGATGCCCGATGGCCTTTAAATTTATTTTTAAAAGTGATATGGTTCGTTCGTCCGAACCGTTATGATGATTCGCGCAAGGGGAGGATCATTGGAAAATGTATTTAGAGCCCTTCAAATATTCAAAGAGATTTCACTTTGACAAAATAGTTAACTGGAGTCAAATGGGGCCCGAGAGCGCCCGATGGCCTCTAGATTGGTACTCGGTGACCTATGTTTGCGGTGAAAAGGGGGAGTGATAGGGGTCTAAGGAGAGACTTACGTGATCCCAGAATGTGGTGTCTACAGATCCCCTTGATGGGTGAACTTGTAATAAGTGATGGTCATCGAATAGACAGCACATGATGAAGGGAGGTCAGTTCTGCGAACCTAAGGGATGTGGATGATCGATTCAAAGGGTCGACCTAAAAGAGGTGACGACCGAGGACCGAGGTCAATTCTGACCTAACTAAGGTGACGATACAAGACAGAGGTCAATTATGACCTAGAAGAGGTAACGACCGAGGACCGAGGTCATTCTGACCTAACTAAGGTGACAATCCAAGATCGAGGTCAATTTTAACCTAGAAGAGGTGACGATCGAGGATCGAGGTCAAATTTAACCTAACGAAGGTGATGATCCAAGACTAAGGTCAATTCTGACCTAAAAGAGGTGACAACCGAGGATCGAGATCAATTCTGACCTGACTAAGGTGACAATTCGAGACCGAGGTAAATTCTCACCTAGAAGAGGTGATGACCGAGGACCGAGGTCAATTCTGACCTAACTAAGCTGACGATCCAAGATCGAGGTCCATTCTAACCTAAAAGAGGTGATGATCGAGGACTGAGGTCAATTCTGACCTAACTAAGATGATGATCTAAGACTGAGGTCAATTCTGACCTAAAAGAGGTGACAATCGAGGACAGAGGTCAATTCTGACCTAACTAAGGTGACGATCCAAGATCGAGGTCAATTCTGACCTAAAAGAGGTGATGACCGAGGACCGAGGTTAATTATGAGCTAACTAAGGTGATAATCAAAGATCGAGGTCAATTATGACCTAAAAGAGGTGACGACCGAAGATCAAGGTCAAATATGACCTAACAAAGGTGACGATCCACGATCAAGGTCAATTCTGACCTAACTAAGGTCATGATCCAAGACTGAGGTCAATTCTGACCTAAAAGAGGTGACGACCGAGGAGCGAGGTCAATTCTAACTTGACTGAGGTGACGATCTAAGATCGAGGTCAATTTTGACTTAAAAGAGGTGACGACCGAGGACTGAGGTCAATTCTGACCTAACTAAGGTGATGATCTAAGACCGAGGTCAATTCTGACCTAAAAGAGGTGACGACCAATGACCGAGGTCAACTCTGACCTAACTGAGGTGACAATCCAATATCGAGGTCAATTCTGACCTAAGAGAGGTGTTCATTTCCTTCGAGAAATTTGGGGACTTCACAGGGGATGATGATTGGATTTTAGATTCAGCTGGGGAATGGTGAATGATCCGAGGATTTTGTAGCTGGGGGAAATTTGGAGTGCCGTTTGGAGACGTTATTGTGGAGAATGATTCTCTGGAATTCCGCTGGGGGTGTAAAAAAAGTTTCCTTGGTGAATAAGGTGCTAGAATGGATTTGGCAATTTTAGGAATTTTTTGGGAATTTTTTGGAATTTTCTGGTATTTTTTGGACCGTTTGTATGGAATTTTAAAGGTTGTACTGACCGGCATAGATGGAGGTGTGCCGACCGGAATTGACATGAACTTTTGGGGTCCCTTGAGCAGGTGAAGGTCTTAGTGTCGATCGGTGGGTGGAGGGGACTGTTGATCATCATGACCATTAGCCTCCTATAAAAAGGGGCGGGTTCTCCTCATTTTGCACAGCTTTCTGACTTCTTTTCTTCTGCTATAAACCTCTGAAAATCGTCCTAACGTCCAAAATGGATGACTTTTCAAGCATTGCGACCATATGGAATGGGTTAACGCCGATGACTGGTCAGGGTTAGAGTGTAGGGTAGGGTGCCCCTCGCATTAGGCAACGAGAACTCTTTTGAGTCGTTTGAGCCTGTGGCAGATGATCAGACTCTTGGTGAACCCTGGTGGCTATGTAAGTATTGCATGACTCTTGGTATTCCTTGACAGTCTGACGTCTCCATGTCGACTATTCGTGCCCGCGGTACGATAGGGCTTAAGAATGTTTGGGAGAACCTTCCTGATGTGGTGCGCTGGATGGTGTCTTCTGTGGGTTTTTGGAGGCTAGCTACGGTTTTGGATGAGACACCCCGCTCTACTGCAGTTTTATGTGCTTTGGGAGAAAGGTGGTGGGACATTACCCACACCTTCCATTTTGGCTTCGGAGAGATGACGATGACTCCCATTGATGTTCAACACCTGTTGGGGCTAAATTGTGAAGGCGCCTAGATTGAGGTGGACAAGACGCTGAGGGTGATGCCGGAGGCAGTGACGGTAGATCTGGGTGATGTAGAGAGGATGGTTTCTAGAGATTCCCTTCGCTTGTCTTCTTTGAGGGAGGTTTTACTGAGGAGGAGGCTTGACGAGAATGATGGGCAACAGGTGAGTCAGATGGCCCGTTTGTTTATCTTGCTGGTGTTGGGTATTTTTTTGGTGGTGACGAGTGGCGACGTCATCCACTTATGGTTTTTACCATTTCTGAGGGTGTTTTCGAACATCCAGTTCTATGATTGGGGGAGCCTGCCTTTAGTGGCCCTTTATTTTTCTTTGGATGCATTTAGCCATTGCTTTCGATCGACTTTTTCTGGGGCCACGTATCTTCTGGAGGTATTCTTTATTTTGTGCATTTTCCTTTATGCATTCACATTTTCCATTTATGCACTTCTTTTTTATTCCTTGAATGTTGATCCTTGTCCTTTGCAGACGTGGTTCTATGAGGTGATTTGGTTGAACACCTAACTGATTTCTTTCAAGGATGACTCTGTGGGGGCCTTCTGTCTGATGTTCCAGTGGCGGAGGTCCAACCGGCAATCGAAAAAGAACCTTTTTTTGGAGGTAGTGCGTTAAGTCTTGAATGGCCTGACGAGTGAGAGGGTAAGCCTTATTTTGTCATTGAGACTGTGCCTTTTCCTTTGATGATCTTTTATTGATACTGATCCTTCATTTTTGTTGGGGATTTTCACGTGACCTTTTATTTATGGGGGACGGCCATTCAGCACATCAGGCTAACTGGGGGACATAAGCAAATGTGGTGCCTACTAGCGCATAAGTTTGGCTACTCCTGGCATCTTGGGGAGAGAGTAGTTCAACAAATTATGGAAGACGAATTTGCGGTGTCGCTGGCGAGGCCTCCTATGCTCGTGAGGTGCGTACGGGAGATGTTTGATGATGCCCGGGTGGATGCGATGATGGGAGAGCCATACTCCTTGTATACTGACATAGCGATGATGTACGACTATCTGGACTTCGTCTCGAGTTGGATGATTACCCCTAGGATATATGATATGAATCCTCTCCCTCGGGCGGGCTTGAGTCGGCAGGTGGGGTCCTCTCATAGCGTAGTTGGTGCGGCGGCAGCGACCACGTCAGGGGAGGCAGTGACCACATCAGGGCCTTCTTTTATGCATCTGCATTCCCCTAACTACAACCTTCGATGAGCTGATGGGGGATCTGTGCGTCTGCGGCATCGTCTTCATATGATGGACCCGTAGGAGTTGGGTATGACGGAGGAGGTCCTTCACCCTGTGGTATGTATTTTTCTTTGATTTCTTTCGTCATGCTTGACTAATTTGATCTTTTCCATTCTTCCTCGCAGTATATTAGTGTTTCGACCACCTGGCTGAAGGACATCAAGGATTGGATATCTTCAGCAATTGCTCATATTCATGAGGCAATTTTGGTCCTTTCTCGCTTGGTGCCGTCTGCCTCGTTCGGGGAAGGGTCTGGCTCTGAAAGTGGGGGCACATCATCTCACCGCAGGGGGGAGAGGGCGCGTCGTAGGAATGGGGGATCCTAGAGAAAGAGAAGAGAGAGAAGAAAGAAAGAGAGAGAGAGAGAGAGAGAGAGAGAGAGAGAGAGAGAGAGAGAAATTGGATTCGAGCTGAGTTCCGTTGTTTTTTCTCTTTTTTGCTTTTGCTTTTCGTGTAAAAAATATCATTGTAACACAGCAAAATATATGCAAATGAAGAATGAAATTTTTTTGTTAATTTTTCTTGTTTAGTGATGAATGCACATGCTCATTTTACTTTACTGTTGAGACCGTAAAAAGAGTTTTGAAGATTGATTTGAGAATGATTTTATTTAAATGAGATTAGTAATAGCATAAGTATAAAAGGAATTCGGAGTTTCCTTAAGATAAAAATCATTTTTTGAGTTTTTGTTTTAATTTTTTGATTTTGACAAAAGAGGAAAAGGGGAATTTTCCAAAATAGGGGGTTGTCGATCGGCATGACCCTTGTGCTACCTATCGACAAGTCAGTCGAGTCCAATCAATCCAAGGCTTTGATTGAAGTTTCTTCAATTTCTTGGTACTTGGTTAGGCAAGTTTTACTCCAATTTTTGCAGGGTTCCTTATTTTTGCATGCGAGTTTCCAAGTATAAAAGATGTTTGGATGCGGCTTTCCTCCTCGCACTTTCACTTTCTCCCTTTTTAACATTCCTAATTGCTTATTATCTCTTGGTTTTGCAAGATGGCTATCCTTGGTAGCATTGAGTTTTCCAACTACCTCGAAGCCTTGGAAGAAATGTGTTCGTACAATGTTGATTATGATGCCTTTCACATGCGGAGAGTCTATTTGTGGCACAACCGGCCATTGAGTGGAACATGCTGATGGCGACTGTCGAGTTTTGATATCCTAAGGGTCATGTCTTTCTATTTGGGTTGGATGAGATTTGTACTACCTACGAGGAATTTTCTGCCATACTAGGGATAAATCCCAGCGTTGCTGCAGATCTACCCGAGTTTTCCCATTCTCCCAGAGAATTGCTGGCTAGACTTATTCATATTTTTCCTTCGACGGACAGGCCATTGGTTACGGGGGGTATGCTTTCCTTTTCGATGGTTTTACAATCCGTGTGTTCGCAGGACGTGGGTGATGTTGACTATGCCGGGGCCGTCATCCTAGGCATTGTTTAAAAAGTTTTGTTGGTGACTGGGGAGACGTTGGTGGACCCCCAACTAGCTGCTATCATTTCCTGGATGTAGTACCATTGCAATCCTGCGGTGGTGATATTGGCAGAGACCCTGAATAGCCTGGATGCCTGGCAGGAGGGTCGTTTTGACTTTTTGAGGGGTAGCCACGTGATGTTGTTTATGTGGCTGTCAGAGAGGTTCCGTATGGCGGTCCCAACTGAGCTTCCTTTATTGGCGGTGCCAAATTTCTTCTTGTGTTATTTCATTAGCGTAGGCCTGGACATTGAGAGTTGGGTGAACTGATTTGTAGAGCACGAGGCTAGAGGCTTACACTGGTCTGTGCCTTGATAGGAGGAGCTACTGCCCATTCTGGAACTCAGGGAGTACCAATATGTCTGATTAGTATGCCTCAGGCAGACCTCTTTCTACTTTCCCTGGCGCCTGCAGCTCCAATTTGGTTGGGAGAAAATCGTGCCACTACGGACACCGAACTTCTTTCTTGTCGAGGACCTAACAGAGCGTATGTGCACGTGGCTTGGTTCTCTGTGGGAGAATCATTGTCTATCGACCCGTCCTTATCAGTCTACTAGGAGAGTCTGGCATGTCTCCGGGGACTACATAAAGTGGTTGTGGAAGAAGGTAGTGGCCAGGATGCTGATTGTGGAGACTGGTCAAAGGTGGTTTGCCTTATCTGACACCATGGAGGGAGGCGTTGTGGTCTTAACCAAGCTAGTCTGGGCTTATCCCTCTATGGAATGTCTGCGATACTCCATCCAGGCAGTGGAGTTTTGAGGAGTCTAGGATGCAGGTGATGATGGTACTAGTTCCTCTGGCAGCTGTGGTAGGGATTTGTAAAGCTACTTGTAATAGGTGTGGTTTTGTGCTTTGTGGTAATAATTGGGGGATGATTTTAAGGAGTAGTGGGGCTTTTATTATCAATTTTTTTTAGTAAGGGTAGTGTTGGCCAGGGAAGTCGTTTGACTCCTTATGCCGATGTAATCTTACGGAAATTTCAAATAATGAAATAAATAAGTTTTTGACCATCTAGTTGTGCCTCTTGATGACTTTTTGCATTTTAAATTATTAATACTAATCACTAAGGCATACATAATCCTTTTGTTTATCTATATATTAAAATGAACTGTCGTTCTCAGGGATAAGAAAATAATAGAATTTTGTGAAAAGAAAGGGGTCGCGCTCATGTAAAGCGAATGAGCTGCCTACGTACCTCAGAGGGTTTTGAAAAATTTTAAAATTCATTTTATTGGAAAATGTTTTTAGAGGATCAGACCCACGTAGTTCTGGGTAGGGGAAAAGGAAGAGATTTGTTTTTAGAATAGAAGGGAGATAAGAAGAGTCGTAGCGGGTAGAGATTTTGGACTAGGGGTAGAATTTCTTGAGACGGTCCAGGTTGACTGGACGCTCCATTTCTTCTCCCTCGATGTCGATGAGCATAGAGGCACCGCCCGACAGGATCTTCCTCACAATGTATGGGGACACTCCAATTCTACTAAAATTTCCCTTTGGGTCCCAGATGGACTCTACTATTTTTTTGAGGGCTAAGTCTCCTTCTTGGGCATCGCGGTCCTTGACCCCCTTATTGAAGGATTGCGCTATACGAAAATGGTACCCTTGTATGTGATAGAGAGCTTTCAATCTCCTTTCGTCTAAGAGGGACAGATCGTCAAGAAGGCTTTGGTACCAGTCTTCTTCCCTGACCTTTCTTTTAAGCATGATGCGCAGCGAGGGTATTTCCATCTCCAAAGGTAAGACTACCTCCATGCCATAGACTATGGATTAAGGGGTAGTTCCAGTAGATGTTCAAACTGTAGTGTGGTATCCCTAGAGGGCGTAAGGGATACTGTTGGTCCAATCAAAACAACTCTCGGTCATCTTGCCGATGATGACTTTGAGATTCTTATTGGCTGCTTCGACTGCTCCATTGGTTTGAGGTCGGTATGAAGAGGATTTATGTCTTTGAATCCTATACTCGTCGACCACTTATGTAACCTTCGCCTCTAAATGTAACCCATTGTTTGATACCAGCCCATGTGGGACCCCATATCGACAGATGATGTTTTTCTTGATGAATTTGGCCACTTTCTTGGCATTCAGAACTGTGTATGACTCGGCTTCGACCCACTTAGTGAAGTAGTTAATAGTGACTAGGATGAACTCATGCCCATTGGATGCCTTCAGCATAACTTTCCCTATGATGTCGATGCTCCATGTGGAAAATGGCCAGGTAGAAGTCATGTTGTACAATTATCGTGGAGGCAGATGATGTAGGTTGGAGAACTGTTCGAATTTGAGAAATCTTCTAACGTAGGCTATACAATCCTGAACCATGGTAGTCCAGTAGTATCCCTTTAGGATGATCTCTTTGGCTAGCATATGTCCATTCATGTGGGGTCTGCATTCCCCGCTATGGATTTTCTGCATCATTTCTTCAATGTCAGCCCCTGCGATGCAGTGTAAATGGGTTCCATCGAAGTTTCTCTTAAATAGTGCTTTATCACAAACAATGTACTGGGCGGCCAGTCTGTGGAGTTTCTCAGTCCTTTTTGTCGGCTCTTTGGGGATACCTACCATGTTTGAGGAGACACTAAATATCATAGTACCAACAGTCGACTATTTTGGGTTCTTCGTCCGTGTCGAGCTCGATGTGGTAGCCATGGGTTGGTTTGTCTTCTTTTTGGATAAGGAAATGGGCCATGGTTATTCCTTAGGGCATGTTAATCATGGAGGCTAAAGTGGCAAGGGCGTCAGCCAGGTTATTCTTTGCTCGGGGCAGGTAGTGGAAGGTGATTTCTTGGAATTTGGAAACTAGTTCCTCAAGGCGGGCATGAAAGGGTAAGAGTTTCTAATCCTTGACTTTTCACTTCCTGAGTACTTGACCAATGATGAGGGTTGAATCCCCGTAGACATCGAAGTATAAAATTCCTTTCTTGAGGGCAACTTTGAGGCCTACCGTGCACGCCTCGTATCCAGTTGGTGCAGGGAAAATCTAATTTGATGGTAATGGGAGTGTGGGAGTCATCAGGGGAAATTAAAAGGATTCTAATGCCATATCTTTTTTTATTGGCAGCGCTGTCAAAGAAAATTTTCCATTGAAGATCTTCTTTGGAGGCGCAAAGGATATTCTCATTTAGGAACTCAGATATTCAGACATTGGTTTCTTCCATAGGGTAGTCAGCAAGGTAGTCAGAGATGGTTCTTCCTTTCATAGCTTTCTGTGCGACATAGGTGATATCAAACTCGACTATAACCATCAACCAATGGGGCATTCATTTGGATAGCATGGTCTTCTCAAGTAGGTACTTGATAAGATCCGTTCGGGATACAAGCCTGATGGGGAAGGCGAACATATAGTGCCATAAATTTTGGGTAATGTAGACAAGAGCGACACATGCTTTTTCTAAAGTGGTGTAGTTGACCTGGTAACTGGCCAATTTCCTACTGTCATAGTAGATGACTTTATCTTTGCGGGTTTTTTTAAGGTATTGAGAAAGTAAAGCCCCGATTGCAGTATCAGTCATGGTTAGGTATAAAAGTAAGGGAAGATCAGGCTGAGGTGGCATGAGCACCGGAGGTCAGGTTAAGTATTTCTTAATTAGGTCGAAAGCTTCTTGGCAAGATTCAATACAAACTTTGGTTGAATCCTTTCGGAGGAGTTTGAAGATGGGTTCACAGATGGAAGTCAATTGGCTGATGAATCGACTGGTGTACGGTAATTTCCCAAGGAATTCTCGGACTTCTTTTATTATTCAGGGAGGTAGCATCTCATGTATGGATTTCAACTTAGCAGGATCTACTTCTATCCCTTTCTTACTGACCATGAATCCAAAGAGTTTTCCTTTGGCAATGCCGAAGACACATTTCTATGGGTTAAGCTGCATTTGGTACTGTCGCAGTCGTTTAAAGAATTTCTGGAGAGCAGGAATATGACCTTCTCTAGTCTTGGACTTGATAACCATGTCATTTACATATACCTCGACTTCCTTGTGTATCAGATCATACAGAATAGTTATGGAAACCCTTTGATAGGTAGCCCCTGCATTTTTTAGACCGAATGGCATGACAGTGTAGCAAAAGGTTCCACAAGGGGTGATGAATGCGGTTTTATCTTAATGATCAGGGTGAATCTTGATTTGGTTATATTCGGGAAACCCATCGATGAATAACTTGAGAGCGTGACTGGTTGTATTGTCCATAATCATATCGATGTTGGGTAGCGGGTAATCATCCTTCGGAGAGGCCTTGTTTAAGTCTCGGTAGTCGACACACATGCAAACCTTCCCTGATAATTTTGGTACGGGTACGATATTGGCTAGCCATATGGGATACTCAATTACTCGGATGAAGCCCACATTCAGTTGCCTGACTACTTCTTTTTTTTACTTTGAGTGACCATTCGGTGCGGAGCTTTCGCATCTTCTGTTTGATAGGTTTACATTTCGAGAGAGTTGGAATCTCATGATGTGCTATCTCAGGGTTAATGCCGGGCATATCATCATAGGACCATGCGAAGACATCCATGAATTTCTTTAGTAGCTCTTCGTGTTGCGTGCGCTCGTGCTCATCAAGGGTATCCCCTATCCTAATCTTGCGCTTTTGGCTACTAGAATTAAGATTAATAATAACAGTTTCATCTTCATTAACTTGAACGCGACTATGTTGTTTATTATTAACCTTATTTAGATCAGTTAAGAATTTTTCATTTGCAAAGTCATCATCATCAAAAGTTTGATTAGAATAAAGACAATTAATGTAAGGCACAACAAGATACTCAAAATCTTCGTTTATTTCCTTGATAGGAAAAATAACATTGAGAACCTTATCATAGGAGGTCTCGATTACATGAGTAAACAACTATAGGGGAAATGGGATAAACATCAGGGTTAGGTTGAATACAAGTAAGTGGCACAGGTGCAATATGCCAGTTGAGAAGACATATATCAGCATCTTTGATAAGGTATGATGGATAAGATGATGTAGTCCCTGAGTGGATCATGTAGAGTGCTAGCCCCAGTATCTGCAAGTTGAAAGAATTCTCGAAGTCACTGTCCTCAGAATCCTTGGTATCATATATGGTCTCCTTAGTGAGTGGTTGTATATAGTGTTGGGAATTTTCAGCCCTCGGGTAGCTGTCATGAAAAAAAAATTCCATTACTGGTTTCATCTTCTTGTCTATATGGTCATACTAAGGTTCAGGTAAGCCACAGAAGGGGAAATATTCACCCTCTTCGATGAATCTTCCATTTAGGGAATATCCCGAGATAGTTTTAACACTATCTAACTTTCTCTTTAGTCGAGGCTGATGGGTCAATTTGAGTTCTTCTTCTGATGGTCTATAGCCCAAGCCACAGGGAGGAAAGGCCTCCTTCAACACAATATGTTTAGTTATCCCTTGTTGTCTTTGCCTTAGCCCCAGTCCGGGCATAAAGTTCATGTTATTGAATATTTGGATTACATTGACATTTCCATAAGGATCATATTCTGGACAAACCCTATCTTTGAAGTTGTCCCTTGTTGGAAGTAGGAGTGGTTCGACCTAGAAGCCTAATAGCAGCATACCGTTCACCCCGTATTGTATCTCGAGTTTCGAATTATTCGTACTCGCATTCTCGGTGTTGTCACTGTCTCCCAAGATGGTAATAACTTGTCCATTGGCAAATAATTTCAATTTTTAATGAAGGGAAGAAGACACCCCTTTGATACTGTGGATCCATGATCGTCCGAGTAGGAGATTGAAACAGGCTGGGATGTCGATGACTTGGAATTCAATAATAGAATTTAAAGGACCTGACCCTATTGCAAGCTTAATAGATCCTATTACTTCTAGGCGGGTGTTGTCATAGGCAAGCACAATAGAAGAGGTTGGAGCAAGGTCTCTCATTTTCAATCCTAGATAGTTGAGCATTCTTAGAGGGCACATATTCAAAGCTGATTTGTTATCGATGAGTGAGAGGGGGATAATTTTTCCCATTACTTCAACAAATATATTAAGAGCATGATTGTGGTTGGGACCAGTCATAGGGATTTCTTCTTCAGAGAAAGAGAGCATTTGAGTAGAGGTCAAGGATCCAACTAGATTCACTGCTTTTTCTGGTGTGGCTGAGGGAGGAACTGTGGGTCCTGTGAGTAGCTTAATTAGGGCATTTCGGTGTAGTTAGGAAGACATGAAAATTCCCCATAGAGTGATGTTAGCTTGAGTCTTCTTTAGTTGATCAAGGACCTTACTTTCTTTAAGAGTCATTTCTGGCATAGGGAGATTCTCAACACCTTTCCCTTTATCTCTTGTTGATGGTTATAAGTTTGGATTCTGGTAATATCTCCCCGACCTGGTCATGTGGTTCACGAAAGAGGGAAAAAATAGAAACTATGTTTCTTCATCGATATCGGGTTGCTCAGCTACCTGGTTGATCTCTCCTAGCATCTCCTCGAATGATATTACTCCGCATAGGTTGGCTATCAGACTAGTCTTTCCTGAATCTGGCTCTTTATCTGAATCTTTGGAATTATCTCCCCATCCGGTGGCAATAATATTGTCTTTCCATGCAAAGTCAATACACTCTACAACTTCTATGGTTTCGTCGTATAATTCCTCCCATTCGATAAGGAAATGCAAGACTGAGGGGACCAGGTGCCCTTCTAATTTCAAAGCATCGAGCAGCTCGGATGTACTACAAATATCACCAGTCGAAAAAAAGTTTCCTTGATCTGGACCAGGTCATCTAGACTAACTTCTTCGGCTGGCACTACCCAGTTTTTTGACTCTTAGGCTCATTTTTGAGCTTCTAAGAACAACCCACTGAATCTCTAGCCATCGATGGTCATCTGGTAGGGAAATTTCAGCCCAAACTCTAGGAGTTGGTTCAACACTTCAGATAATTCCATATCTTTACCTTCAGAACGGGTACGAACAATGATGCAGGCTCTGGTGACGAGTGATAAGGTTTGATCGGCAAGGCTAATAGGGTGTAAGAGAAAACATGGACATGTTCAGAGAGGTTTAGGAGAGTATATGGGTATGACTGGTGATTTACTTGGCATGATCTAGGTAGATGGGTCGAGTTCTAAGTCTTCTTCTAGGAATATGGCGTTTGCATGATTAGGGAGTGAATTATGGGTAGTGTTTGGTTTGGGATTGATTGGTGGGGAGATGATATCCTAGTCAATCAAGATTTGTATTGTGTTTTGAAGATGGAAACATTGGTTGGTGGTATGTCCAGCAGTTTGGTGAAAGTCATAATGGGCATTGAGTTTGAAGTTTTTCGAAAGTGGGTTTGGTAACGGATGAGGGTCTAAGGGTTTAATCAGGTTTCGGTTCAAGAGAGCATGGTAGAACTTGGAGAGAGGAGCGTGAACCTTGGTATATTCCTTCTAAATTGGGTTTGGGTGACTTTCTGGTGCCCACGAAGCGGCAGGCTGAGAGATGTTGTTGATAGTAGAGACTGTGGTGCTAACAGGATTTTCAAACTTTCTAAGAGCAAACTGTCCAGAGATTTTCTTTGGTCCAACTTTTGTCTTGGAAATACCGTCTTTGATTGCTACTCCTACTTCTCGGAAGGCTCGAAAGTGAGGGTAATAATGTCCTCCCATTATTTCTCGAACATGGGGTAGAAAGTTAATCACAATGCTGACTTATTCTTCTTCGGAACGCCAATTGGTCATGGTAGCTTCTTTTTATCTCCATCTTTCTATGGAGTTGTTGACTGATTTCCCAGGATTCTGTTTAAGTAGCTCTAAGTCACGGCGGGTAATCTCTAGATCCTCGTTGAACTTATATTGTGACATGAACTCACGGGCAATGTCTTTCCAACTTTGGATTCTGGATTCTTCAAGGGATAGGTGGAGGGTGTTATCTTTCAAAGTCTTATGGAATATCTGAGCCATTATATCTTTGAAATCCCCTATGAGAGTCATGGCTCAGTGATAGTTACGAAGATGAATGATCGGGGGTCCACTGCCTCCAAACTTCTCGATATTGGGCATCTTGAATTTTTCTGGTAACCTAGCTTTAGGATAGGGAGACATATGGGTGTAGTCCATGTAGTTCCTAGAGATTATAACTTGGTCGAATTTCTTGGTTAGTATCTTGAGGTCTTTCTTGACTTTGTTCAGTTCTTCCTCTTTCGGATCAACAGTCACAGGTAAATTAGCTCTGGTCTGAGCAAGGTTTGGCATAGGAAGCTAGGTTGGTGGCAATCCATTAGCAGGAGGAGAACGTGGATCATGCTGGTATTCTTTAGGAACCCAGATAGGCTCAGGTGCGGGTAGACCCATGGTGGGAGGGAAAATGTCCTCAAGATCTTTAGGGATAGGGACCCGATTTCTTTTCATCTCATGAACCTTGGTTTGAAGGTTGTCAATTTTGGTAATGAGCTGAGCTAGAACCATCGGCAAATCCAATTGTACATTTGGCACTTGATCCATGTTCTCCATGGAAGGCGGGTGAGTCTCAGAATCAGAGGAAGTAAGGGGACTGAAAAAACTTTGGGGTGGTTTGACTGAAGACTAAAGCCAATAGGGAGCTAGGCCAAGGTTATGTGACTAACCTAAGAAGGAGAAAATTGGAATTTATTTTCGAAAAAGAAAAAGGAGAATTTTTTATTTTTGGAAAAGGAGGAAAATATTTTTGACATTTTTGGAAAGGATGAGGACGAAAATGTTTTTGGTATTTTTTGATAAAAGAAGAAAAATGTTTTTGGAAACTTTTTGGGAAAAAGGGCAAGGAAAGGACTAGAGACGGGTTTCAGCATGATTATTATGTTTATTAGGTTTTCACTTATATTAAGTTTACCTAAATGTAAAATGAAGTGCCGAACGGGACCCAAACCTGGAAAAATTGGGTTTGCAACATATGTAAAGCTACGGTTGGACATGTAACAAGGCTCACGGGCAAGGTCTATTTTAAAAAATTGCACAAAAATTTAGGCTGAAGGTCGACCCGAAATTTCGACAGAGTTTCGGTTGAAACTGGAAATCTAACATGTGTGTCCTAGTCTTGACACCTATATGCAGGTATGTAGTTAGTTGGGTGAATTAGAGGGTTCCACCCTTTGGCGTGACTTCCACGATATACGTCTTGCTTTTGAGGGTAATCGGTACATGTGGACAAGCCATTTGATATACCTGAGTGTACGTGAATTGCCTCACTATATACCTCATGGGGATGGTGCGCGTGAGAGTGAATTTGATATACTCAACGTACGTGAACGAGTTCCCTGTGATATACCTCCCATCATGACTTCGGTCAAGCTTTACGATGCGGAGGAACCGTTCGATATACTTTGAAGGTACTTGGCTAATGGGAGGTGAGAGTCATATATCTTAGGCTAACTGCGACCTGCCGGACTAGCGCCTATTATAAAGTGACTCTCGAGTTACGGGACAAAATTTGGTCAATAACAATGCTCTTTGGTGATATTGTGTGAATCATGCATGATTCATTTATTAGTATTTTATGGAGAGAGAGTATTTTTTTCTTGATCATGCCAAACAGGGAGGAAAGTACAAGTACCAATAGTAAAGCCATACCAAGCGTGGATAAGCAATGTGTGAGTGATGTGTAACTATCTACAAGTGAGTGTGTGGTAAGTGAGCGTGGATATATACAAATGGAGGTGTGTGTTGGTGATACCTAAGCATGGATTTATAAGTAATGTGCAACATCTAGATATACGTGATCCTAGGTTTACGTGGTGTGAAGTGTACATGGAGAATCTTCTACAAGTGTGTGAGTAGTAACATAAGCTTGAGGTATATATAACTAATAAAGGGGAACATGCAAATAGGGGAATATACAAGAAAATAAAACACCCATGTAAATAGAGTCTGTCCCTCTTAAAAATAATCCCCAGTGGAGTCACTAAGGTGGCCATCCCGGTCGGCATGGTGTTCATTCCGGGGGGAAGGAGTAGGATCCCTCGGGTAAGAACTGCATCACGATCTCGAACCATTCTCTTCGAAAAGGGGCTTCGGCCGTCGTCGGTGTGGGGTGAATCTAAAGGGATAGAGTTGCCAGCTTATTTTGCTTAAAACAGGTAAAAGAATATGTTGCCACTTCAAGAGAGCAGCATCCATGAGAAACTGATGCATACAAAACCAATAGATCGAAGGTCCGGGGGGTAAGTTACGGAATGGAAAGGTGTTAGGCACCCATCTCGCCCTTTCGATCTCTCATGGGCAGATGTTAATATTTTTCTTTATCCCCGTGAAGTGTGTGCATGTGTTTATATAATGGAGATTGGAATCGTTCGACCCATACCATGAAAAATATAGGATGAGGTCTCCACGGGAATATTCCCAAAATAGTAATAAATGTAGAATATAGAATATGAGCGTTCATCATGATATTGATCGTTATTGGGAAATAATAATATATGATGGATGAAACGCGAACAAGAGATTTAAAAGAGAGGGAGAAGGAATTGGACCTTCCTTGGAGCTTGAGATTAGATCTTGGATGAAATCCTTTGAATGTTGATGGATGTTGATGAGAGAGAAGGATATTTGCCAAATTGGGTGTAAAAAGGATGGGTATTTAGTCTTGAATGGAACTTCTCATATGGAACTTCACTGACTTCGAGAGAATGTTGCTGAGATCACTGATGCTGATGGGTTTGCTCTATGTCTTGGGAATGAGGTCATGTCCCTTATTTATAGGGAAAAAGGGGGGGTGCCGATCAGCCTACCCCATGGGGTTCCTATCGACAGGTCACCCTTGACACTTTTCCTCTAGGCAGGGTTCACCTCCTAATTGGCAATCTCGTGTAGACTTTTCTGGAAAAATGATCGTAAGACAGAAATTGTTAATCCGAATAATGCATGGGTCATACCATTAGAAAGGTATTTTAGAGGCCTTAGAGAGTCCTTTGGACCTTTCCCGGGTTCGATAGTTGACTTTTGGTCAAATGTGGCTCGGAAGTGCACGTCGATCCTTTGAACGGGAGATCGCTGGACGAAAACGGATCGTTCGTCCGTATGGTAAGTCATAATCACGCACGGGATGGACCATTGGAATGGTTAAGAGATGTACTTCGATATTCCAAAGAGTTTATATTGGTTCGGAAAGTTTACCTTAGTCAACAGGGTCCCGAAAGCACCCGATGACCTCTCGGAGTAAAATGGATCGTTCGTGTGTACCGTAGGTCAGAATTACTCACAGGGCAGAGCATTAGAAAGGGTATTCAGTGACCTTCGGATATTCATTCATTCTCATTTGATATGAATAGATAAGTTTGGTCAAATGGAGTCCGGGAGAGCCCGGTGGCCTCCGAATCGATTTTCGGGGGAAAACTGATCGTTCATCCGAACGGTTATGCTATTTTGCGCATGGGGTGGACTGTTGGAAAGGGTTTTTAGTACCCTTAGAAGATTCAAAGATATTTTTCTCCGATAACGGAGTTGATTGGCGTCAACTCGGGGGCCCAGGAGTTCCCAATGGCCTCTGAATCAGTTTTCGGAAGTGAAATGGTCTGTTCGTTCAAACCGTTATACCGATTCGTGCATGGGGAAGATCGTTGGAAAGGGTATTCGAAGCCCTTCAAAGAGAATTAGCTTTGACAAAATAGTTAACCGGAGTCAAATTAGGACTGGGGGTGCTCGATGGCCTCTAGATCGGTACTTAGAGTGCGACCTAGGTTTGCGGTGGAAAGGGGGAGTGCTAGGGGTCTAAGGAGAGACATAGGGGATCCTAGAATGTGGTGTCTACACTCATATTTTAGTCACATTCTAAGAATGATATTTTAAATTATAGTAATTTGTTGTTATAATATTTGGACTTGATCTACACTGATATTAAATATGTAGGTTATTACATATGCTATAAAATTGATTCGTTATTACAGGTCGAGCACAAGATTTATATGTCATAAGACAAGATTTTTACCTTTCTTAATCACAAGATGCTTCCATCCCTTCTTTACGGCTGACCACAACCACTTGTCTTGGCATTTGAAATTAATCTACATAACTACCTTCTAGTACGTATAGTTGCTAAAAGCAAACATCGGTGAAGGAAAAACAAAATTACCATCCGTAAACAACGTCCATGATTCATATTCAATAAATTACAACATTGTTGGGGATCAATATACACGAAAATAAATACAACCCAATTTTTTTATCAATCATGCAATGGAAAGTACAAAACAAAAAATAGGTTTAAGATATTAAACATTGGATTAGAAATACAATACCTTTGCAAATCCGATTGCAATCCTAATATGGAGAAAAGGTACTTGGAGATAATGAGAGCGGTGCCTTTTTTTGGTCCTCCAAAAGCTTGTTTGTATGCTTCAGATGACTTGGATCTTGCAGTATATGATCCTCTTGAATTTAGGTAGGTGTGTAGGCACCTTTAGATATGAAAACCTTTGGTTTTGAGTGAGATATGGATTTCTCTTTCTAAGCCTCTTCACAAAAATGTGAATAGTTTTTCTCTCCCCACTCTCTAACCCTAAATAATGATTATGCAACTTAAAACCCTAGCTTACACCAATATATATGTATATATATATAACTCATTGGTTTAGTTTATGTAACATCCCATCCCGTATTAAAAGGTTATTGAAGGACTAGCCCAATTCGATTCGTATGTTAATTATGAAGTGTAATGGAACACCCTAAATAATGTTTGTAATCCAGTTTTATTCGTATTTAATGTTGCATTTATTAGCATGCGAGTCCGATTTATATTAACTATGTGGAAGGACCCAAGGAAAGTGCCCCCAAGGCCATGTAAACAACGCTATTAATCGCAAATGCAAATAGTTACTTACCTGTATAACGCTCTCAAAGTACGAAACATCATACAACCTGCCACAATAAGAGAAGGGATGTGAGTCGAATGCTCAGTGGGATCATATACAAATACAATATATAAACGAGTGGAAGAAAGGAGTACTCACACGCTACACTACATTCATGTGAAAATATGTATATATTTACATATATACCCTTGAAAATACATGTACCAATGTATTTAACCGTTTCATTACAAAAACGTTAATTAATACCACTTGACTTTCTCGACCTTACAAAATAGTCATTTTGTATTATCATGCTTTGAAAAGTAGCATTCGT
Organism: Sambucus nigra; assembly: GCA_949130495.1. Lineage (NCBI taxonomy): Eukaryota > Viridiplantae > Streptophyta > Magnoliopsida > Dipsacales > Adoxaceae > Sambucus > Sambucus nigra. Next base: position 323,582,678 of record OX422213.1, read on the forward strand.
TCTCATTAACTCACGTAGTTAGACAAATGGTATTAGTTAGGGAAAATCTTCCATTTACTTTCAAAACGTTTACTACTTAACGTTCATTAACTCATGCCAGTGTTAGTTAAGCATTCCATTCAACACACGCCCATACCGTGTCTAGAAAAATACTCTTTTTTCTTTGAAAGCCTTATGTAACACATGATTGTGTTTATCGTGATTCAAACCTTATTAGGTAGCTTAATATCATTAAGTTACCTTGCTTAACCATTTCATTTTTTTTCTTATGGACATTAGACATTATTCTCAATTTACTAGTTCACGTTACATTAATCGGAACAGTAATTATTCACGCAGGTTAGGTTATTTTCATCTTATAACCCGTTCCTTGTCAAGTTTCCAATTACGTCATTATCTTTGGAATTTAGCCAACAACCATGGACTTCGTGGACTTTAACCACTGGTCTCCGCCACCATATGCTACTGTAGTTATTTTGTGGTCTTTCACCACTAGGGATGTCATGCCCCGCTTAATTATTTATCCGGCATCATCTGCATCTTCAATTATCCTTTCCAATGTGTTCAACATTTTCTCATGTTCACGTTAATTTTCCTTTTTCAACCCGAAGCCAAAGCCTTGGACTTAACCGTCCATTTTCCATTATTCATTTAGGATAAATCATTATGTTCTTAAAGTCCCTTTTCCTACGCACGCATTGATTTTTTCACTGAAAATCATTTCCGCTTTAAGGACTTAAGTAATTCTTTTCATATTAGTGCCAAAACACTCTTTAACATTTTTATTTCATAAATTATCACAGTTTAAGTAAATTACCAATTAACCCTTTTTCTTTACCAAAATTTTCAATCTTATCATTTTTCAAGTGTTATTCAGCAAAAATACCCCTTTCAAGTTCCAAACTCAACATTTAGGCATTTTAGCCATTAAAACACTTGTTCAACTTCTCACTTTGTCAAAATTACACATTTTGCATTTTAACCCTTTTAATATATGAAATCATGTTTTTTACATATTAAATTATTATTTCTCATATTTAGGCCTACACACTTTATTTATGAGTTTTAGCGCTAAAAATCCTTTTTAGTCTGCATTTACACATTTGACACTCTACATTTCAAACTCAGTGTTACACACTTTAATTATGACTTTTTGCATAAGGAGCCATACTTAATCATTTTATTCACACTTATTCTTCTACACTTTCATTATTTATATTTTCACCCAAAGTTTATAATAAGACTATACTTTCACATATTTACAATTTTAATCCCAAAACTTAGATTAATAAACTAAATAGTACACTTTGGAAATGAAAATTCATTTTCTCATTTCATAATGATTCATAAACATTAAAATCACGATATTAATCCCATAAAAGGGCATATACATACAAAGTGTTCTTCACATTAAAGAAATCATTTATTCACAATAAATCATGAGTTTAAAACATTTAATTTCATAAAATGTTTGTGAATAGTGGGCTAAAAATTATTCATTTTTAAAACCCATTCAATCATTCATTTTAAGTGCCCATTTTCCTAGAAAATAGTAATAATGACACTAATAAGTCTATTAGTACATTTAAAACGTTAATCAACATATTTTAAGCTCTAAATATGTAGAAAAATTAAGTTAAACATAGGTTTACTACAAGACCTTCAAAGATAGAAAATCCCATTTTTTACTACTCTATATCTTGAAATCATGTAGTATTTAATCCTTAATCATGGATGGCTATTTCTACACACCTAATATCAACAAGCTGGAAGGTACTCACACTAATATCATCATCAACAACTTAGTAAGAGATAAGTATTTTCCACCTCAAAATGTCTCCAAATGGTGGTGAAAATGGTAGTGAAAATGTTGGTGTAGGAGGAGTAACCCCCACCTCCAAAGGTGGCCTCAAGGGGTTACAAGAAAAGATCCCCAATCAAGCTCCAAGAGTCCTCTATTTAATCTCCAAGGTTATTCCATTTCCAAGCTCAAAACAACCCTTATACAACCCAAATCTCATCAAAATCTTCTCCAAAACTCTCCCTACAAGTTATCCCATAACTCCAGAGTGTTTTAATGGTGTTTTTGACCTCCACAATGGTGCTTTCGTGGTGTAAAGATGGTGGGGGAAGAAGGGATACAGATTTAAAGAAGTATAGTAAGCTTTTGGCTATGGAAAAAGGAAGAGAAATTTGATGGGAAAGATGCAACCCCCCTCCCTCTTTTTTTTGGGCTCCAAAGTTATCTTCACCCTCTCCCTCTTAAAGAACAAATAAGGAAGTCTAACACTCTAAGACCCCAAGGACAAGACCCTAACCTTTTCATTTAAGTGAAATGGCTCTTATCAAGAGAAGGCATCTGAATAAGAATGAAGTTACATGCAAGAGTTTAAACACAAAAACTAAAATTTTGACTTAAAATATTTTTGGGGCTAAAAAATCATATTTACAATAGTTGTTTGGCCTTCCGTATTGTCCTGTACAAGACGCGCAAGAATCGAGACCTCCGTACAAACATTTTTTTTCTTCTAATTTTTCTATTCATAATAATATCCCTTATATTTTTGTGAGTCAAAAAAATATATTCACAATATTTTTTTGACCTTCTGTAATGTCCTAAACAATGCGCGCAAAAAACGGGACCTCCACCCAAAACATATTTTTTTTCGATTTTTCTTCACATGGTAATATTCCATATATTTTTATGAGTCTAAATATATGGTCAGAATATTTTTTTGACTTACCGATTTTCTTAAATAATTCACGCAAGTTCGCGTCCTACGCGACGCGTAGTGGCGAAAATCTGTCTAACAATGGTTTAATGATTTTCTCGAAGACGGAGCAGAAGAGAAAGTTGCTCAAAATTAAATAAGAAGTCGATATGGATATTTTCACAATTTTCTGAGCACTTTTAGTTTTTTTGACCAAAAAAATAATTTTAATTTATTTTTTGACTTTTGACCCCATGGTATTTTTATATGTATTTTTGGACCCTATAAAAGTAGTCATTTCGATATTTAGGACCGCGATGCATGGTACAAAAATCATGCAAAGTTACCTATCCTGCGCGTCGCGTGAAAAAGACTGTTACTTAGGTCGTTTAGTACAAGATTAAACTATTGAAGTAACTCCGAACTGTTTTTTGGAGAAACTCTTTTCTTTAAATCAAAGAATAAAAATGTACGAGATATGATTAAGATTATGTAACTAGTTTTGAAAAACCAAACTAAAACAGTTTATATCTGCACACCCACAAGAATGATATGACGAGATGTAGGAAGATTAAGTACACATAGTTTTTAACGTGGTAAAACCTCACCCAACTGAGGAAACATCCACCGTGACTTCTAAGTCACACACCAAAACTCCACTAAAACAAAATATACAAGTTACAAGCTATTTAACACACATGCAAACAAATCAGACCTATACAAGTTTAGAAATGTACCCACTGGTTTGATTCTAATTTTTCTGTAGTTCTGATGTTGATGTTGCTTGCTTAGCTTGCTAACTTCTCAACACTTTTTTTCAGTATTTACGTCGACTCTTGTTGTTTCAAGATCTTATGCCCAACACTTTTATGTTGTAGTGTGACAAGTGTTTGTGAACGTGAACTAACACATGCATGCACACAAGCACACTTATTTATACAAACAGTCCTATCAAATTACAGAACAGATCTATATGGAGTGATTTTCAGTTTCTCTCTTCTTTTAGAAACAAAAGACTTTCTTTGATCTTTCAAATAAACCCAGAATCCAAGGTTACCTTGCTCGAAAGATGGTTCAAGGTCTTAATCAATTTAAGAGGGTTTTGAAAATATTTTTAAAATTGAAAACTACCGATTGCTATTCCAATTAGATCAGAAGTCTTGTTTCATAAGAACTAGAAACATAAAATACATTTGTTGATTCTTGAGTTGTGAGAAACATTTACAGAAAAATAATCAACAAATAAAATTTCTCAAGATGAGAAACTAAAAATGCAGATCTAAGTGAGATGTGATATAAAATAGCAAGATCTACAGTTTCTATAAACAAGAAATAGAGATATAACATGAAATGTCTAAGTTGGTTACAAGATCTCAAAACAAAGGATTCAACCCATGAACAGGCTTTCAAACCACTACCAAACTAACTCTAAAAAACTCAGGTTTTGTTTTTGGGGTAAAATGATTTTGGAAATATGAGTTTAGGGTTTGAAAATGAAGTAGGGTTTGGCCGATTTTGGGTTTCTTTCTCTCTCTGATCTCTCTCTCTCTCTCTCTCTCTCTCTCTCTCTCTCTCTCTTATTTCTTCTCTCAGTTTACGAAATGTCCGAAAGTCTCTAAATGCCGAGACTAAGCCTCCTTATATAGTAGGCTTGGAAGGATCTAGAAGATTGATGCAAATCTAAAGGCTGAGATTTAGTCTTGGCCTTTTGACTTTGATCCAACGGTTAAAGAACATAGGTGATTTAAACGCACGTTGATAGGTCTAAAAGGGTTCACAGGGATTGGGATAAAACAAATGCAGACCGTTGATTGAATTGATCCAAAGGATGAGATCGATTACAAGATATGAGTCTACCAACAAACACAGATCAGGCAGTTATAATGCTGACAGGTGTAAGGCCCAGAAGAACTCACACACGCGTGTTTTCAAAATAATTACACACGCACCCTGAAGTCTCAAGCGCATTCAGATCCTACCCAAACAAATATTTAGGCAGAATGTGATTGAATAAGAATTTACACAATGACCCCAGGAGTTTTTAAAACCAATTTTAATTTCTTAAAAAACATTTTAAAAAATGTTTAAAAATTCCCAAAAATTATTAAAGACAAATTTAAAGGGGAATTAGCTCACACAAGTATTTTATGCAATATATATGTTATGAATGCATTCCTAATGTGTGTGGGTGACTAAGAATATACCTTTAAACAACAATCAAGAGGAATTAAGTAGAAGGTTTTGAGGTTCTTTGGTATCTAGGGAAGGGACTCAATTTTGTCACTATTTCCAAACTAGATGAGTACTTATACAATGTAGACTCAAGTGAGTCAAGAGTATAAGGTGCTTCATCACGTACCACCCAAATAAACACATTATTAACCATGACCATGTCATATTTTTGCGTCAAACTTAACCAACATACTTACTAGGATTATTAAAACTTAAATACGCATTCAAGCGAACCATGCGATGTGGAGATTTTTCTCCTTAATTAGTTTTCGTAATGCGCCATTTTTCATGCCATTTGGCTAATTTCCTTATATATTTATTCCTCAAATTTTTCTGTGAATATAATATTTCAATTATCATTAAATACTTATGTTATATGATGGGGTATTACATTCTTCCCTCATTAGGAAAATTTCATCCTCAAAATTTATTGTCATCAAGCTAACAAATCATTCATCCAATAATTTGTGACACCCCGCCTAATTAACCCCGGGTGATCAGTACTAAATTAAGTTAGAAAAGGTTTCCCAGTTGGATCATTCTTAGCATCACTTCAGCCTTTTTTTTAATTACTAACCACCTAAGTGAGAAAATTAGACTGGTGCCAAGTTTTATCTTTAATTAACTTAAATGAAATTCATGCGGAAATAAAACAACATAATAATCTTAGTTAACTGAAACAACCATTCACAAATAAATGACTAACCGAATAAACCATCGGCCCAACTTCAACAAATATAAAATAAAGACAAGTAATCAATCCCAACAAATCTGACAAAAACTAAATGGACTGTGAAAGACATGCTCGAAATAACTGATAGAAGTCTCTATACTAGAATGAAAGAGTGAGGCGTCTATAAAAACTCCTGCAACATCCACATATGCTGCAACAATGGATTCCTGAAATAGAGTCAAGCCTGGAGTCCGTGTGGCTGGACACCTAAAAGATTTTTAAAATTTTTATAGCAAGGGTTAGTACCCAAAAACATTTGAAAAACATTTAGCAAATGATTAACTTGCAGTAATAAATAAATATGCATGCTCTCCATATTTTAGTTAGTGCCGCACTCCCTTGAGGACATCCTCACCCCTCCTCTAATGTGCACTACTAACGCCTTAATTAAATTCACCTAGTTCCTCGTCTTATGACTAGATAAATTATAAAATCCCTTGCAACCACCCTACTCTAACCGAGTATACCTAAGTTGTGATTTTTAAGTTATTATCAACATCAACTTAATTAAATCATTTCGCTTTTTAATTTCATATAACTTTCACATCTGCTATACATATAATGCAACTCATACTTTGTATTAATTAGCCCGTATATAATTATTTACCTAATTATATATTGAATCATATTACAGTATTCACAAACATACTGATATAACATTTAATAATATTATTTTCCCCAAGTAAAGTCTCACCCGGTATTAATCCTCTAAAGTGCTATCCCACTAGGTGAAATCACATAACCTAGTTACCCCCAAGTCAGATTCGCTCACTAACTTGGTAAATACATAAATGTTGGAGGCGGTCATATTCCTTCCCTGTAAGTGAGATGCCCCTCACCCATATAACGGACGCTATGACCTGGGATTATACTCACCCTACTCCTCAAGCTAGGGGATTCATCCACTGCGCGCAACCTCCCCCTACAGCACAAGAGTATATAATAATATATGTTCACTGATATTAATGTGCACATCATATAAATATACTATCACACACCGTATATATATAAATATAAATTATCCCGGCTATACCGTGCACTAAGTCCGTGACACAAGCCTATTCCATTTTATTTTGATTTTATTGCCCACCTCTAATTATAAATTAATTTGCACATTAATTTCTTTTGGTATTGCCCCAACCAATATATTCGGACTTACTCTCGTGGCCCGAAATAACATCACCCGAGTCTAAATTATTTAGCCTTTACCTAAATAAAATTTACATTTCGGTATCGTACAACCATTATTCCCGGACTTGTCTACTACATCCGTATTTAATCAGTTTGAAACAAAATTTCCAAAATTTAACCTTAGTGTGTCACACCTAATTTCTCCAAATCCCATTTAATTTTAATTATGATGTCACACCAAGCCGCCCTCAAATCCTAATAATTTTTATTCACAATTAATTAGATTTAAACCCATGTATTAATTACCCAAAATTAAGGCATGGAAGAATTCTTATGAAATTTCCCCATATGTTACAAACTGGGCGAACTGTCAAAGTTTCCGGACCATCGATCGATCGATCGATCAGGTCCTCGTTTTCCCTGAGTTGGTTGTTTCAGCCATGGACGCCCACCTCCAAACCCTAGTTTCTTCTACACTGAAAACCAAGCTTTCCCATCGACAATAGACATAAAAAAACCTTATGGGGAACCTCTATAAAGTCTAACAACATCAGTAAATTCACTTTCTCTACTGTTTTTACAAATTGGGGTAAAATTCCATTAAATCTTTAACCCATTTAAACATCAATTTATTGACAACAAATTCGTCTCCAATTCATCAGGGTTTACACATCTTATCAGATACGAATATACAACTCAGATTATATATGATTTTCTAATCAACTTAGCAATCAGATTCATGGTTTACAAAACCCCATGTTCATACCCCCTTTAAATCCCAAAACGAAATTTCTTTGATTACACACATCACATGAATATGAATTGAAATACACTTTACATGCTACAACAAGTTAACCACTTGCCTTAGGGTTTGTAGGGTCTGAATTTGGAACCGTGGGTGCTTAAGGTTGAAGATGACTCTTTTTGGCTCTCCAGTGATCCCTAAATTTGATTGTGGCTGCTGTTAGGGTTCCCTAACCCTCTAAGTCTTATCTCAAAATCATTTCAACCATTCATTTGTTTCTTTTATTTGTTTAATTAACCTTAATCCCGTTTTTTATCTAATGGGCCAAGCCCAAGTGATCCAAATGCCCCCGTGTGGACCCGACTATGTCTAAAAACGTCCCGTGACCCGTTTACTACCCCCGGGTACACTTTTCTGACTATCTCGGCCCATTCGGACTCAACCGTATGCTCAGAATTGGCATCCGAATTAATTTATAAAAATCCTTATTTCACACCCAAATTAGTCTATACCGACTCCCGGCTGAAATAAGTACACATCCCGTCATTAATACTCGAAATGACGTAAATACATTATTACTATTCACTTAGTAATTAAGTTTCCCTAAATATTAACCATTCACTTCCCGATTAATATTTAAATATAACTTGCCATAATTAATTCAATTAAAATTTCGACACACAAGTAATTTTGAATTTCCGAATTAATTAAATATTAAATGCATGAAAATATGGGGTGTTACATAATTTAACTCAAATCCTAAATGTCATAAACACTATAGTCTAACCCAAATATTTCATACAATTAATTTGATACAGCCACAGTGGATCCTAAGCTATTATTCTTAACTCCCAAGCATGCCTAACATGTCCATCTAAATAGTATCTGAAAGCAGTTGATTATCAGTAAATATCATGCCAACATCCAAAAGAACTCTTTATCATGAATTATTTCGAACATCGGGATTTGCAAGCCTACGTTTCGTCAAAACGATTTGGATCTTAACTAGCCTAGGAAGATATATCCTCAACATCAATAACCATTCACATAAATGATTTCAAGACAACCATTTAATCCTAATAATCCATCTGGACAATACCTCCTACGAGACTACACATTAAGCTAGAGTCATCCTAGGTACGACAACCAAAAAACACATGAGAGACTATATTCTCAAATCTCAAATTCCATATGGAGTGCAACACTAGCATTTAATATTCCATCAAGTTCCAATATTCATATCTTAGAGTCGTGGCCTCAAATCCACGACATACATTGTAACCAGATATATCAGTTAACTAGCGAGTGTGTTAACCTAAAGTTATCAAGTACATATGCCAACTATATGTAACAAACCGCGAGACCATGCGTACACTCCAACCAATATAACATAAAGGTACTTCTGACGAGGAGTGTACTCAGGTGCCGTGATGCATCAGCCTTCACTCGGCCTATCCCGCATCACTACTGAGCTTATGCAACGCTATATCTGAATGCAGAAACATAACTAGAGTAAAAACTTTCCATTACCGGGATAAAAAAATACACAATAAGATGTAATGGATCAGGCGACTGCCATGCCAGAATGAAATAATTGAATTCGGGCAGCGAATCGTGCCAAGCAAAGTAAGAACCACAATGTAGACAAAAAGTCTAAAATTTCGCCAACCTACACGTGCACTAAATTCTTAGCCATGGCATGCGCCCTGGATTGAATCACTAATCACAAGTATCCATTTTCAAAGGCAACGACCTGGGAACCGATTCATTTGGGAAGTTAAAATGCTAGGCTTCCCCCCTTACAACTGAGGTTACTTTTTATCCCTAATATCAAACCGAAGTTACATTTCTCATTGCCTAATGTTAATCACTGACCTAACATACACAAGTCTCCATAATCTCAACATGTGATTGCTAACTTTCAAACCTCGAGATCTTTCTCATCTAGTGAAACACAACACTCACATAATTTTACCTTACAGATAATCGCTAAAGTCCTTAACAACGTCCCATGTGATCCCAAATCATAACTATCGTACTAGGTGCAATGACACCTCGATTTTTCAAGCATTACCCATGCCTAATACCTAATGATTCTTCTCACTAGAGTCATACTAAGCCATACGTGTAGCACACGCAGGTGCTATAATCAAGCATAACACTCCATTTCGATTTCTATCTATAAAACCATGATGAACATCATAGTGCTCTAAGTCTCTCCAGTGCATAACCTAACACTCACCGACCCATTTTCTACATTATCCACAAAATCATACCATAACGCAAACTTATAAATAAAATCGTGGCACTAACTCCAAGGTATTACCACAAATGACATGAATAAACTGTATTACAATCAGTAATAGCCTATAAGTTCCTCATCATGATAATTTTTTTTCCATTGCCTCATGGAAGAGTCACCAAGTCAATCGTCTCCAATTGGACATACACATCCTATACTAGGAGTCATCATGACAAAAATCTTGTCAAGTATAATAATCAAGCATTATTGCTAATTTATTTCCTTAAAGGCCAAACACTAATCCCAATCACTATGTGTCATACTAATCGTAACTCTATATTCCTGAAGTCATAAGGGATCCCATAATATCAACGAGAAACATTGACAACACCATACTACGTGATACAACCTTAAATTATCCATTAATAAGGAAAGCCTATCAAGGAGCAATCATGAGTTCACATGCCTATCCATAGCACTAACCCAATATCAAACTCATCATAGCCTATCATTTAACCTCAACGACTATTCAGCCACGACAACTAATGTGCCTCACTCTGCAACTATCATCCTTACTTACTAAACCACAAGTTAACACTATTATAAACCTTCAGTAGGATACATGACCTCAAGTATTGCCTAAAAGAATCTTGTCCCACACACCCAATGCCACATAATATTATATTCCTCAATACTACATTATTATTTTTAAAACCATAAGTTAACACCATCATTTCTAAAACTAAGTCCTAAGGACTTCCTAGATTTATTCTTAAGTCACCCAGATCATAATCATGATACTTAGGCGTTCAAATCTCCATAGGATCAATACTTAAAAATACACTGCTTAATCACCTAGTCCCATAGATGAATTTCCAAGATTTCCAGCTAAGATGCAACGAACATTACTAGACGTCTCTAATACAACTAAGGCTTCTCTAGCCATCAAGTTGCCACATAGTATCTCACACAAGACTACGGTTTCACTACTAATGGTTTATACTAGCACCTGTACTCACTAATATATCAACATCAGAAATGTCGTGAAATATGAATGGCTACTAACCTAGCCGTTTTACCATCTCATAAAGAGCTGCACATCATGCTATCATCCTTGATACTACCATCATGATACGTGCCGAAACTATCACCTGTCTAGCGTGACCAACCCAAACCAACATTGATACCGAGAAGATCTACTACCATCCTCACCACGTCACACCCGATTGGAACATTGAACCTAAAGCTCTGATACCAAGTTGTAACATCCCAACTCATATTGAAAGGTTAATGAAGGACTAACCAAATTTGGTTCATATCTTAATTACAAAGTGAAATGGAACACCCTAAATAATATTTATAATCCACTTTTATTCATATTTAACGTTGCATTTATTAGCATGCGAGTCCGATTTACATTAACTACATGGCAGAACCCAAGAAAAGTTTGCCCAAGGCCAATTAAACCGAGTTACTAATCGTAAATGCAAATAGTTACTTACCTATATAATGCTCTCAAAGTACGAAATATCATACAACCTGTCACAATAAGAGAAGGGATGTGAGTCGAATGCTCAGTGGTATTATATACAAATGCAATATAGAAACGAGTGACAGAAAGGAGTACTCACACGATACATTACATGCATGTGAAAATATGTATGTATCTACATACATACCCTTAAAAATACATGCACCAATGTATTTAACCGTTTCATTCCAAAAACGTTAATTAATACCACTTGACTTTCTTGACCGTACAAAATCGTCATTTTGTATTATCATGCTTTGAAAACTAGCATTCGTTCCCATTACCTCAAGAAGTTAGACAAATGGTATTTGTTAGGGAAAACATTTCATTTACTTGCAAAATGTTTACTACTCAATGTTCATTAACTCACGCCAATGTTATTTAACCATACTTCAGGATCTCCATTCAACACACGCACATACCGTGTCTCAAAACATACTCTTTTTCTTTGAAAGCCTTATGTAACACACACTTGTGTTTATCGTGATTCAAACCTTATTAGGTAGCTTAATATCATTAAGTCACCTTTCTTAACCATTTCATTTTTTTATGGACATTAGACACTATTCTCAATTTACTTGTCCACGTTACATTAATCGGAATAGAAATTATTCACACAAGTTAGGTTATTTTTATCTTATAACCCGTTCCTTGTCAAGTTTCTAACTACGTCATTATCTTTGGGATTTAGCCAACAACCACGGATTTCGCGGCCTTTAACCACCGGTATCCACCGGCATATGCTACTGCAGTTATTTTGAGGTCTTTCACCACTAGGGACATCATACTCTGCTTAATTATTTATCCGGTATCATCCACATCTTCCATTATCCTTTCCAATGTGTTCAACATTTTCTCATGTTCACGTTAATTTGCCTTTTTCAAGCCAAAGCCAAAGCCTTCGACTTAACCGTCTATTTTCCATTATTCATTTAGGATAAATCATTATGTTCCATTAAAGTCCCTTTTTCGCACGTGCTAATTTTTACACCGAAAATCATTTATTCTTGTAGGACTTAAATAATTCTTTTTATATTAGTGCAAAAACACTTTTTAACATTTTTAATTCATAAAAATATCACAATTTAAGTAAATTACCAATTTACCCTTTTTCTTTACCAAAACTTCCAGCCTTATCCTTTTTCAAGTATTATTCACCAAAATACCCCTTTCAAGTTCCAAACTCAACACTTAGGCATTTTAGTCATTAAAACACTTCTTCAACTTCTCACTTTGTCAAAATTACACTTTTTGCATTTTAAGCCTTTTAATATATGAAATCACGCTTTTTAAATATTAAAGTCTTATTTCTCATATTTAGGCCTACACACTTTATTTATGACTTTTACCGCTAAAAACCCTTTTTAGTCTGCATTTACACATTTGACAATCTACATTTCCAACTTAGTGTTACACACTTTAATTATGACTTTTTGCATAAAGACTCATACTTAATCAATTTATTTACACTTAGTCTTCTACACTTTCATCATTTACATTTTTACCCAAAGTTTGCAATAAAACTACACTTTCACATATTTACACTTTTAATCCCAAAACTTAGTTTAATAAACTAAATAATATACTTTGTAAATGAAACTTCATTTTCTCATTTCATAATCATTCATAAACATTAAAATCACTATATTAATCTCATAAAAAGGTAATATACTTGCCAAGTGTTCTTCATATCAAAGAAATCATTTATTCACCTTAAAACACGAGTTTAAAATATTTTATTTCAGAAAATATTTGTGAGTAGTGAGCTGAAAATTATCCATTTTTAAAACCCGTTCAATCCTTCATTTTAAGTGCCCATTTTCATAGAAAATAGTAATAATGACACTAATAAGTCTATTAGTACATTTAAAACCTTAGTCAACATATTTTAAGCTCTAAATATGTAAAAAAATCAAGTTAAACATAGGTTTACTACGAGACCCATTTCAAATATAGAAAATCCCATTTTTACTACTCTATATCTTGAAATAATGTAGTATTTAATCTTTAATCATGGATGACTATTTCTACACACCTAATATCAACAAGATGGAAGGTACTCATACTAATATCATCATCAACAACTTAGTAAGAGATAAGTATTTTCCACCTCAAAATGTCTCCAAATGGTGGTGAAAATGGTGATGTAGGAGGAGTAACACCTCTAAAGGTGGCCTCAAGGGGTCACAAGAAAAGATCCCCAAGCAAGCTATAAGAGTCCTCTATTTAAGCTCTAAGGTTGTTCCATCTCCAAACTCAAAACGACCCTTATACAACTCCCAAATCTCATTAAAAGCTTATCTAAAGCTCTCCCTACAAGCTGTCCCATAACTCCAAGGTGTTTTAATGGTGTTTTTGACCTCCACAATGGTGCTTTCATGGTGTAAATATGGTGGGGGAAGAAGGGATACGAATTTGGAGAAGTGTAGTAGGATTTTGGCTATAGAAAAATGAAGAGAAATCTGATGGGAAAGATGCAACCCCTCCCTCCCCCCTTTTTTTGGGCTCCAAAGTTATCTTACTCATCTCTCTCTTAAAGAGCATATGAGGAAGCCTAACACTCTAATACATCAAGAACAAGACCCTAACCTTTCCATTTAAGCGAAAAGGGCTCTTATTAAGACAAGGCATCTAAATAAGGATGATGTTATATGTAAGAGTTTAAACACAAAAGCGAAAAACGAAAATTTTGACTTAGAATTTCCATTTGCGTCACTTTCTATCTCCTACCCTAATTTTTTTTTTCAAACTTTTAACTTGAATTTCATATTCCTTGCATTTGTTTGGCAAAACATCATATTTACAATAGTCATTTGGCCTTTTGGATTGCCCTGTACAAGACGCGTAAGAATCGATAGCTCCGTACAAAAGTATTTTTTTTTTCGAGTTTTCTATTCATAATAACATCCATTATATTTTTGTGAGTCAAAAAAATATATTCACAATATTTTTTTGACCTTCCGTGATGTCCTAAATAATGCACGTAAGAAACGGGACTTCCACGCTAAACATATTTTTTTCGATTTCTCTTCACATGGTAATTTTTCTTATATATTTATGAGTCTAAATATATGATCGGAATATTTTTTTTGACTTACCGATTGTCCTAAACAATTCACGCAAGTTCGCGTCCTTCTCGACGCATGCTGACAAAAATAGGCCGAACATGGGTCTAAATTATTTTTTCCAAAGACGGCGAAGAAGAGAAAGTTTTTCAAAATTAAATAATAAGTCGATATGCATATTTTTATAATTTTCTGAGCACTTTTAGTTTTTTGACGAAAAATAACTTTTTATTTGTTTTTTGACTTTTGACCCCATGGTATTTTTATATGTATTTTTTGGACCCTATAAAAGTGGTCATTTAGATATTTGGGACCACGATGCATGGTACAAAAATTATGTAAAGTTACCTATCCTGCGCGTAGCGTACCGCCCAAATAAATACATTATTAACCATGACCATATCACAATCATTCATTGATATTTTCGCGTCAAACTTAACCAACATACTTACTAGGATTATTAGAACTTAAATACGCATCCAATCGAACTATGCAATGTGGATATTTTTCTCCTTAATTAGTTTTCGGAATGCGCCACTTTTCGTGCCATTTGGCGTAATTCTCTTATATATTTATTCCTCAAATTTTTCTTTAAATATAATATTTCGATTATCATTAAATACTTATGTTCAATGACGGGGTATTACAGTTTAAATTGGGTGAGATATTTTGGGAACATAGACTGTATTAGGGACCTTAGGACCAAATAATTAATTTGGTTTCTAAATAAATACTCAGAAAACCCAATTTGTATTAACATAATTAATTGTCTTTCTTTATTTAAAATTAACTTCACTAAATAATTATGACTTCACTCCAATGTAATTATCTCAATATCACTTGGTATATTGAGGTCTTATTTGAAAAGTGTATATAGTGCATAATGTGAATCACTGTGTCAAGTTTTAAATACCCACTTGGTCAAATCGATTTTTGCTAATTGAATTTAGCCAACATCTAATCAGTTTCTTAATTCTCAGACTTAATTCATTTTCTACTCCACTGGATTATAAATAATCCACTTGAAATTTCTATAGATTGATAAATTAAATTTATCTAAAATTAATTGTTTCACATTTTAATCCCGATTTATTATTTATCAAAGGTCAATATATTAATTCAAATTCAAATCAATTAAAATAAAGTAAATATGGTGCTAATTAAATAGATTGTTTAATTTGTTCCTAATAAAATTAAACAAATTATTTTTATGATTCACCCATTAATTAATTAGGTCTAAATTCATATGAGCTGATAGCAATTAACAATGGAGAAAAATAAAAGCAATCACACAAATAGGGACACATCATTTAATATGAAAACCTTCTAGAAAAACATCATATGTACCCACCCCCTACACATGTCCACTATACAAAAATTTCAGGTATTAAAAAATGATAGACACGACTGGCAACCCTTGATTTGATCGCATCCACAAATTGTCGTCATTCCGAACTTTAAACCTCTGCAGTACTACTTATGTCAATCTACACCGTAACTTTGACTTGATAACCACAACCATTGGGTTTCAGTATCCATTAATCAATGAAATTGATGCGTATACTTGAATCTCCACCATAGCTTTGATTCTTGACTCACCAGTATTGCAAATGTGATTTGGATCTCAACACAAGTCAATCAGCTCACCGATCTCAAAAACCTCCTAAATCTTTGAGTATAACTAAAGATAAACCCTCTACATATTTTTAAATGAAATTGTGGGAATTTTTGTTTAAAAAATACACCATTAAATATATTATTTTATGTGCTAAAGAGTTATTCTAAAACATTAAAAGGAACCAAAAGTATCAAGAAGTGTCCTCGAGAGCTCTCGAAAAATAAAAGAGGAGTTCTCATTTTAAAAGACTTGCGAAAATCTTTAAAAGACATTTGAGATAATTTTTAGAGCCCTCAGTAAATAAAACATGTATTTATAATAAGAGTTTTAGTAAAAAGTAATAGAAACAAACGTGTTGAGTAAACAAAAGAAAAAGGAAAAAATCATCACCATAAAAAAATGCCACACACTTAACCTTTACAAACCAGGTTCTACCTAACACGCTAAGCCCTCGCTATAGACAACTCATACATCGGCCACAGCAGCGGTGGATATAAGCTTCTATAGCGACATACTACATCCGCGATCACGAGAAAAATTTTCATGGTCGTGGGCCTTAATAGGAAGTAGCTCAGTCATATTCACCCTGTGGGAAGCACTGACTTCAAAAGTAAAAACCCTTACTTTAAAAATTCACCAAAGAAAAATTGGTTTTTATATTTAAAAAATGAATTTTCCACATGTACTACCTATTTTCATACATGCATATGGGGGCGTATAATGTTGAGATGGGATACTTATGATGGGTGACTTGGATGAGGATTTTG
Organism: Sambucus nigra; assembly: GCA_949130495.1. NCBI lineage: Eukaryota > Viridiplantae > Streptophyta > Magnoliopsida > Dipsacales > Adoxaceae > Sambucus > Sambucus nigra. The sequence goes on from OX422213.1 coordinate 323,599,453, forward strand.
AGCTCACGGTTGATCCGGAATGTGTCTAAATAGTCAAAATTAAGTACTCCGGGGGGAGGGGGTAGTAATTGGATTCTAAGGGCTTTTTAGACTAGTTAGGACCCGTATAGGGGTATACGGGTCATTTTATAATTTTTTTATAACCTAATTTTGGGTCAAGGGTTATAAAATAACATGCTGGGTGATAGTGGACAGCCACATTATTATTTCAAGGGTCTGACAGAGAAAGAAGAGAGAAAGGAGAAGGAAAATCAAAGGGGAGATCAAGAGGAGGCCAATTGGGAAGATTTTGGGGGGATTTTCTGGTATCATCATACAAGAAGGATTCAAAATCTTATATCAAGTTAAGACAAGTAGTTAACTTGCTTAATACTATATGTAGGAATTTTAATTCTTATTATAGTTGGTGAGATTGAAATTGATTTTTTGGGTGGGAAATTTACATGTCAAATGGGCTTTTGAGAAAAGAATTTTCATAAAATTTAATTAGTGTTTATTCCATATAAAATGGATAAAATTAACACCACATGATAATTATATTCTTGATAAAGAAATCTAAGGTTGATCCAATTATAGTTATGTTCTTGAAGTGAAAATTTGGAATTTAGAAATGTTAATCGTTGAATTTAAAGTGTAGATAAATTGTGGATATGTGATGATTAAATCCTATGAATGTGAATGACTTTTGGGTGTAGAGAATCCATAAACATGTTCCCTTATGATTTATATTGATAGGGTAGTATAAATTGATATTGATAGGGCAGTTCAATGTGACAAATAATGTTATTGGATTTGTCCTGATGGTTTATTCAGTTATTTGGATTTTATTTTATTCCATCATCCAAATGTAATTATGGTGATTGCGTATTTAATTATTTATCTCGAGCGGTTACTCCTAAATCAATTTATTTACAACATTTAAATAAGGTCCAAAATTGAGGCCGAGCTTGAGTAATAGGTTATTAGTAATTAATTTAATTTTCAACAGTGATGTTAAGAATGAGCCAAATGATATTCCTATGAAAGGAGTTATGAGATTTTGGAAGAAGAGGAAGATCACGCTGAGGTATGTTGGCCCTTTCCTTATCATTGAAAGGATAGGCCGGTGGCATATCGGCTCTCTTTGTAGGAGCATCTGCAGCAGATTCACGATATGTTTCATATGTCATCGTTGAAAAGGTACTAGTGGAGTGAGAGGTCATATTGGCACATTACACTAGAGGAGATAGATTTATAGCCCGCCATCTCATATGAGGAAATATCGATTTCTATATTGGATTGTAGTGAGCATAACTAGTGTCTAAGTTGGCCCATTGGTTCGTGTTTGGTGGGGGCATCACAACATCGATGAGTTATCGTGGGATCGAGAGGATGATGTGCGAGAGATATATCTCAAGCTCTTTATGCTAGGTATGTTCAAATTTTGGGGATGAAAATCCTTTGCAAAGGGGGAAGTATGTAACACCCCATAATTTTGAGTAATTATATTTTAACGTTTAAATTACATATATGCACGTAATTTAAATAATTTGAGAAATAATGAGAATTTAAATAAATATTAAGTAGCGAGAAAATGATTAATATTTATACAAAAATATATTTACAAGTGTAATAAAGTAAATAATATTTTGTCAAATGGTATTACGTCATAAGTGGGTAAAAGTAACGGGAATTGACAGGATCTCAATCAGGACATGCGTATGGGGTCGTATTAGGTAAGATGGGATATTTATGATGGGTGACTTGAATGAGGATTTTGAGTGCATGGTTGATCCGAAATGGATCGAAATAGTCAAAACTAAGTACCCCAGGGTAGAAATCGAGTTACGGAGGCTTTTTAGACTAGTAGGGACCCTCATAGGGGTATACGAGTCATGTTACAATTGTATTATAATCTAATTTTGGGTTAAGGGTAATAAAATGAGATGGTGGGTCATGGTGGACAACCATATTGTTATTACAGGGGTCTAAGAGAGAGATAAGAGAGAAAAGAGAAGGACAATTGAAGGGGAGCTCAAGAGGAGGACATTTGGGAAGATTTTTGGGGACTTTTCTAGTCCTCAATCACCATACAAGAAATATTCATAATCTTCTATCAATTTAAGGAAAGTGGTTAACTTTTTTAATACTATATGTAGGAATTTTAATTCATATTATAGTTGGTGAGATTGAAATTGATTTTTGGGTGGGAAATTCACAAGCCGAATGGGTTTTTAAGAAAAATATTCCATAGAATTCAATTAGGGTGTGTTTGATAAATAAGATGAAAAATAAACGCAAAGAGTCAATTTCCATGGAATTGAAAAGTTGGAAATATTTTCCATGGAAAAAATTTGTTGGTGTTGTTTGATTGCAATTATTTTCCAGGTGGAAAATGCTCTATTTACCATCTTTTATGTGTTTGATTCTCGATATTTTCCATGGAAAAAAGTAGAAAAAAAACATAAAAAAATCCCAAAAAATTCATAAAAATAACCAGAAAATTAAAAAAATATATAAAAAATAAAAAAAATTGCAGAAAATTAATAAAAATAGAAAATAAATATTGACCCCGGAATGAATTTTAAAAAAACAAATATAAAAAATAGAAAAATGTATTAAGAGTATTAAGAGAAAATAAAAAATGAATAAAGTCCAAATCGACCATGCCCCCGCACCCCAACCTCCAACTGTTTTGTCCCCCCTTGTTGTCAGGTTTATTCTTATTTTTTAATTTCTCTTATTTTTTTATTTTTTTCTAATTTTTTCTTTTTTATTAGTTTTCTAGGGTATTTATTCATTTCCATTCTTTTAATTTTTTGAGAGTTTTCTATTTTCTTTCATTTCTTTTAATTAATAAATTTATAACTTTTTAATAAATTTCTAAGTGTTTTTTAAATTAATTCAGGAGTTAATATTTAATTTCTATTTTTTTATTCATTTTTAGTATTTTTCATTATTTTTGTGTTTTTATTGATTTTTTTTCTGAGCTTTTTTTCTGGAAGTTTTTTAAAATTAATTCCGGGACTAATTTTTATTTTATGTATTTTTTTTATTTTATGTACTTTTTTCATTATTTTTTGTTTTCAATTATTTTTGTTTGGTTTTTAAATTTTCTGAGCATTTTTTAAAATTTTCAGAATTAATAAGTTTCTAACTTTTTAATAAATTTATGGGCATGTTTTGAATTTATTCCAGGGTTAATATTGATTTTGTTTTTACTCACTTTGTGTAATTTTTCATTATTTTTCGGTTTTATTTCATTTTCTGGATGTTGTTTTTATTATTTTTAGATTTTTATTCACTTTCTGTATTTTTTTTCATTATTTTTTGGTTTCTATTCACTTTCTGGATTTTTTTCCCCATTTTTTTGGGGTTTTTATTCATCTCTCGATTTTTTTTCCACTATTTTTGGGGGGTTTATTCATTTTATGGATATTTTTCATTATTTTTGGGGTTGTATTCACTTTCTGTTTTTTTTCATTATTTTTGGGTTTTATTCACTTTCTAGATTTTTTTTCATTATTTTTTGGGTTTAATTCACTTTCTGGATTTTTTCCAATTATTTTTGGGCTTTTATTTACTTTCTAGATTTTTTTCATTATTTGTGGGGTTTTATTCACTTTCTGAATTGTTTTCATTATTTTGGCGGGTTTTATTCAATTTCTGGATTTTTTTCATTATTTTTGGAGTATTATTCACTTTATGTATTTTTTTTTCATTTTTTATTCACTTTCTGGATTTTTTTTTTCCGATTTTTATTCATTTTCTAGATTTTTTTCCATTATTTTTTGTTTTTTATTCTCATTCGGTATTTTTTCGTTATTTTTTGGTTTTTATTCGTTTTTGGATTTTTTTTCATTACTTTGGGGGGTTTTATTCATTTTTTGGAATTTTCTTCATTTTGGGGATTTTATTCACTTTTTGGATTTTTTTTCATTATTTGTGGATTTTTATTAATTTTCTGGATTTTCCTCATTATTTTGGGGGTTTAATTTGTTTTCTGGATTTTTTTTCATTATTTGTGGAGTTTTATTCACTTTCTATATTTTTTCCATTATTTTTGGGTTTTATTCCCTTTTTGGATTTGTTTTTCATTATTTTTGGGTTTTTTTATTCATTTTCTATATATATCTCATTATTTTTGGGTTTTTATCAATTTTCTAAATTTTTTATCAATTTTTTGGGTGTCGCAATTCTTTTCCCCGAAAAATGAATAACCAAGTGGGAGGAGGTTTTTCAATTCCATCTTTTTGTGGAAAAAGTGGTTACATGATTTGTTTTAAGGAAACCAATTTCTTGAAAAATTTTGTTTATCAAACATCCAAAAGATAGATAATAACTCCATATATTGTATTTTTCATGAAAAATTAGTATTATCAAATACACCCTTCGTGTTTATTCCATATGAAGTCGGTAAATAAATCCAATATCATAATTAGGTTCTTGATAAATAAATCTAAGGTTGATCCAATTATAGTTACGTTCTTGAAGTGGAAATTTGGAATTTGGATATTTTAATCATTGAATTTAAAGAGTAGACTTTTTTTTTTAAGAATACTACGAATTTATTGAATGATGGTAGAAAAGCCCTACCAAAGTGGCATTACAACGAATGAAAGAATCAATCTTGAAAAACATAAATCGAAAAACTCAAGGCTTTAAAACTCTAATATTTGGAAATCCTTGTTTATCCAAATTAAAGAAACCTCTAACAATGTGAGGCAAATCCTTAACTTGACTGAAAAAGAAAGAAAACTGAGAAGAAATCCCATGACTGGCCAGATCGACTGCTACTGTATTGGCTTCTCTAAAGCAATGAGAAAAAGATACTTGAATAGGAAGTCTTTGGATCTCCATGATAGTCTCAATAAGGTGCCAAGGAGGTTTAAGAATCTTTCCAGATAAAATATTAATAACAATTTAGAATTAGATTCTAAAATAATGTTATTAATATTTAAATCAATACATAAATTTAAACCTTTAAGGATGGCAAGACATTTTGCTTTATAAATGGAGATTGAACCTTCAGAAGCCGAAAAAGCATGAATAAGATTTCCTTGATGATCTCTGATGATACCTCCTGAACCTGAAGCCCCTGGGATATCCTTTGCAGCCCCATCTTTATTAAGTTGATAGACTCCTTCTTTGGTCTTTAAACATTTAATTCCATCCATAGATCGGACCTTAAAGCATACTCTTAGATTGAAAGATTTGATGATATCTTCATAGAGAAAAGCCTTGGACGAGAAGCATTTGTTAGAAGACATATCAGAGATTATGCAATAAACATTGGAAATAATCTGCTTACTATCCATCGGGACATTTTTAAAAACATTTGAATTTCTACTCAACCAAATAGACCATAAGACGAGCCCCGGAATAATAGATAGGAGGAATTGAATAAAATCTGTGGAGTGAGTTCTTAACCACCAAGACATCAACATTTGATTCAGAGATAAGAAAGAAACTTTAAGCCCAAGAGAATCTGCGAAATGATTCCAAACAGCTGCAGCTATGGGACCATTAATATATATATGGTCCATAGATTCCAAATGATCATGACAACAATAGCATATAGAAGATAAATTAATACATTTCTTCTGAATAACAACATGAACTGGAACTATTTTGTGAAAACATTTCCATAAGAATAAGGATATCTTTGGAGGAAAATATTTATTCCACATTTTTTTTGCAGATAAAAGAAATTGGCTTGACAGATCTAGATACATACCATGCTGATTTAGAAGAAAATTTACCATATGAAGTAAGCTTCCAGTAAATAGAATCATGATTAGTAGAAATATGATATTCAGTATCTTCTTAGATAGCTTGAATCCTCTTAAAGCACTAGAACCACTCTTCGAGGTACAATCTTTATATTTAGCAAAAAAAAATTCAGACCAAAGAGAAGTAGAGGATCTAAGAGACCACCACATTTTCATACTAAACACTTTGCAAATATCTTCCATAGATTTGAATCCCGAACCACCTTCTTGAACTGCAAAGCACAAGGACTCCCATTTTAAGCAATGAAGCTTTAGGCCAAATTCTTTGGATGAACCCCAAAGAAAATTACAGAAAATTTGCTTAATTGAGTTAAGAGTCTTTTTAGGAGGCTTTAGAGTTGCTATAGAGTGAAGAGGTATACAATCCAAAACTTATTTGATAAGAGTCCTCCTTCCAGGCATAGATAAGAACTTTGACTTCCATCCTTCCATCTTGGATCTAATTCTCTGAACCAATTCTGAGAAATATAAGGTTTTCATCCTCCCATAGAAAATTGGACATCCCGGATATTTGAGAGGAATAGGCTTCATTTTAAAAGAAGTGATGGACTCAATTTTAGAGACCCTTCTTCTTTGAATAGATGAGTGGACACTCAAGCTACTTTTTGAATAGTTAATAAGCTGACCTGAGGTTTTTTCAAAAAATTTCAAGAAGACTTGAAGATTTCTTAAAGAACAATAGCTTCCATTACAGAAAATAATAAAATCATCTGCAAAACTCAAGTTAGAAATAGAAGGAGATTGTCTTGGAAGAGAATATGGTTTGATTTTACCAGAAAGAAGCAGATTATGGATGCCTGGAGAGAGAGTTTCAGCAATAAGAACAAATAAACCTGGAGAGAGAGGATCACCTTGCTTTAATCCTTTATGAGATTTTAAAAAGCCAGAAAATTGATCATTGATGATTGTGGAAAACGAATTATTAGAGATACATCTCCAAAATCTGTCAATCCAAATTTTTGAAAATCCAAATTTTTTTAGGGTCTTGATTAAAAACATCGAAGAGACGTTATCATAAGCCTTAGAGAGATCTAGCTTGATTACCACATTTCCACCATGAGATTTCCTTCCTATCATTTGCATAAGCTCCTGAGCAAGAATAATGTTCTCAGATATTTTTCCCCCCTTTATGAAAATAGCTTGGGACTTACTAATAATATCGGGAAGAACTTGAGATAGTTTAGTTGAAAGAATTTTGGAAATAATTTTACAGCTGAAATTACTCAAACTTATGGGCCTAAAGTCTGAACAAGACTTGGATGGCTTAGATTTAGGAATTAAAATAATGTTTGTACTAGTCCAACTTGTTGGCAATACTCCTCAAGAAAAGAAATAATGGACAGCTTTGACTATGTCTTCCTTTATAACCTCCCAATTTGATTGATAGAAGAACCCATTGAAACCATCAGGTTCAGGGCTGCTATATGCATTAAGATCTTTAATATCTTGGCATATCTCAACCTCTGATGTAAATTCATCAAGAATTTGAGAGTGGTGATCAGTAACTTTAGCCTGAATACTATTTAGAATAACATCTTCTCCTTCAATGTTATCTGCTAACAAACTTTCCTAAAATAAATTATTGAAAACTTCTTTAATTTGGTCAATCTCTTCCACCCAAGTACCATCTTTATTTTTAATCCTATAAATCATTAAAGAATATTGTTTTTCTCTCACAGCAGCATGAAAAAATTTAGTGTTTGAATCACCATCAAGGTTCCATTTCCCTCTTAATTTCTGCCTCCAATAATCTTCTTCATACTTCAAAGCTCTAAGAAGATTGCTTTTACCCAAAGATAGATTCTCTCTATTGATTACTGAAGGATCATCCTAAAAAATAATCTCTAGAGAATCCACTTCCCTTTCTAAAGATTGAACCTGATCAAAAATATTCTTAAAATATTTTTGTTCCATACTATAAGATCCTCTTTTAACCTTTTAATCTTTTGAGAAATGCTTTGAAAAGGATTTCCTTCCACATGTTGGGACCATGATTTATAAAGAATGTCTTTGAACTCAGTAGAAGAAAACCAAGAATTTAAGAATTTGAAAGATTTGGGGACATGATCAAGCTGAGTTTTGATAGAGAATAAGAGATGGGAGTAATCCAAACAAGTCTTGTTTAGGTGTTTTAAGGAAAAATTGGGGAATTTTAAGTTCCAATCAAGAGAAATCGGACCTCTATCCAGTCTAGCCCAAATTTTACCTTGATCCCTAAAGTTATGCCATGTGTATTTTGTACTAGAAAATCCAACTTCCATGAGACCTGCTTGATCAGTAAAATTATTACAGTCTGCAACTACTTGAATATCAATAACATTACCTCCCTTCTTATCTAATGAACATGAAACTACATTCAAGTCCCCTAAGAGAAGCCATGGACAACCTTGGGCAATGCATTTTTGACTGTTAAGAGAGTCCCATAATTGTATTCTTTCATGTCTAGAACACTTGGCATAAATTAAAGAGAAAAAACTTGAGAAGGAAAATTAGGGTGATGAATCTTTAGGAGCATAGCTTGATCATCTGAATGAATTAGATCACATTCAACTCCATATAAAAAAGCATATTTTTCTATTGACATTGGATACACTTCCATCAAAACATATAATTCTTCTGAAATCTTCAATATCCATTTTTGAGGCTTTTGGTTCCATAAGAGCAATGAAAGGAAGGTTATACATCTTACAAAGCTCTTTAATCCTTCTTTGAGAGGGATTATTTGATAACCCTCTTATATTCAACAAAATAAAATTAATCATTTATGGAATTGAGTAAAGGAATTGATTGTAACCTTAGTAGATGATTTTGTCAGTCTTCTAAACATAGGATCACAAGGCCTAGTAACTTTGGTCTGATTTTTAGCTTCACCTTCAGTAGTGATTTGTGATTAAGAATGATTCTCTTTGGACTTGAATGCTTCTAGCTTCCTGGAGATGGATTTTGAAAATAGTACAAGTTCCTCTAAAAAAGGGGGATAATTTCCTTGGTAACCTGATTCATTAGTAGACTAGTGCAGAGGATCATGCAAAGATTGTTTTACACTAACTGGTTTATCCTTTCCTTTAGGAGACAAGCAAAGAATATCCATCACTTGGACTTTTTGTTTATCAACATCATCATCTTGAATCCTATATATAAATTTTTGGATATTTTCAACCATATTTTGATGGTTAACAACTGGGGGATCAGAATCTATAGACAGAGTTGAAGGATTATAGTTTTGAGAGGGCTGCTTTTTAGAGGATTTAGGATTTGAATTGAGGCTTGCCTGAGGAGATTTTGGAAGAATAAAAAATGGGGAATCAGAAGGAAAAGATAGATTTGGAGTAATAAAGTTTTGAGAAGAATGTTTTTGAGATGGTCCTGAATTTGAGTTTAGGCTTACATGAGTAGATTTTGGAAGAAAAATTTGGGTTGAGGTTGAAGCAGTGTTTGATGTTAGCTTTGGGATTTGGGTGGAATTTGCCAAACAAGGTTGTTGTGGTTGACTTTTATCAAAAGAATCTTGGATCAAAGAAGGTTGGTCTTGAGGATTTGTAGCAGGGCTTGAGATATTAGTTGGCTTAATGGCTTTAGGGATGGTTTTTGGGACTTGAGACAGCTATTGAGTCGTTATTAAAATAGTCAACGAAAGGTTAGAGGGATCTTTGGCGCTGTTTCTGTTTGAGGATGTTTTTCCAACCATCTAGTGGTAGATTGATTCTTATTAGGTTACTGATTATTAAAAACACATTTAGAACTAGCATGACCAAGTTTTGAACAATCAGTACAGTAAGGAGGGATACATTCATAGTCAATTTTTTGCCAAAATCCATCATCACCACAACCTATCCATAGTCGATCTGGTCTATGATTCAGGAGATATAATTCCACACAGATTCGGGCCATACTAGGTCTATTACATGACACAGTTGAAGCATCAAGTTTCAATGGATTACCAACTACTTGTGCAATAGAATAAAGGAAAGACTTTGAGAAGAAATGAATTGGGAGACCTAGCAAATTTATCCAAACTAGTGCAATATGACTTTCAATATCTGGTCTGAAATTAGGTTTCCATTTGAAACATCTCATAGGGAATTTTCCAAAATACCATTGGTTGCGCTTCCAAATTTGAGTGAAATCTTCTTCAATGAATAGTTTGATCAAAATATGCTTTTGATCAATTAAACCAATTTGAAATGCTCCTTTCAAACTCACTGTATGGAATATTTTTCTTATAACTTCAAGCGCAGGCCTACCATGAGAAAACTTCCCAATAATGGGATATTTTAATGGTTCATCAAGTTTTTGAATATCTTCTTGGGAAAACTAAATGGATGGCTCGCCTTTATGGGAAGAGATAGGTAATAAATCAGTATCAACATTGTTTGCATTACCTTTTACTACATTTGCAAAGGATTTGGAGATTGAGTTTGAAGGATCAGGAGGTTTAGGAAGAATGTTAGGGTTGTACGTGGATGTTGCCATGCAACCCTAGCTAGGGTTTTTGGTGGCTAGAGAGAGAAAGGCTAGAGAGGCTATAATTCTCATTAACGTTAATTGCTTAAAGAATAGACAAATTCTGGATAGTTGATGATTAAATCATATGAATGTGAATGAGTTATGGGTGTAGAGAATCCATAAACATGTTCCCTAATGATTTATATTGATAGGGTAGTATAAATTGATGTTGGAATGATGATTGGAATTGAATTGGTTGATGAGAAACTATGAAAACTCATATTGGAAATATGAACTGGGCCACTGCCCAGAGTCGAATCAATTCAGTCCTTAAGGGAGAATCGATTCAACAGGTGAATTGATTCGGGCCTGGAAGTTGAATCTATTCGGACCTACTTTGGGAAATAGTTTGGGTTATTCAGTTAATTCGAGAACTGTTTGGGTATTTTCTAAATGTATAGGGTTTGATAATGAAAATTGAACTTCTAGAAATTATGTGGGTTGTGAAATTCCTTGGGATTATTCGAGAATAAGTTCGGAGCATGGAATTAAAAGTGTTTAGGATGAACGACACTCGAAAATGGATTAATGGTTTTGGTTAGGAACTCGGGTGAAATTTGGGATACGGGTTGGTTTAAGAGAGCTTAGTGTCTAGAATGATATTGTAATTATAAATTCAAAATAAGTAAGGGATTAATAATATTCTCAAGAGTCGGGATTAGACTCAAGGATTGTGGGCTAGTACCACGAGTGACATGCACAGGTAGTCGAGGTTATGTGTGTGTGTATACATGTATATATATATATATATATATATATATATATATATATATATATATATATATATATATATATATATATATATATATATATATATATATAATAATGCTCTTGTGCGGACTAGTCCGCATTTTAAGAATGCGGACCGGACATGTGTCACCTAACGGTGCCCCTAGAAATTATCGACTAAATTATAGGGACATTCTCTCTCTTTTCTAGGCTCACCGCCAGGTGACACATGTCGGATCCGCATTCTTAAAATGCGGACTAGTCCGCACAAGAGCAGAACTGTATATATATATATATATATATATATATATATATATACACACACACGAGTGTAGAGACAGTGTATGTATAGGTATGATTATATATGTGTGTATGATATATGTGAAACATACCTACTCTAGAAGATGCTATCGATGGAGGTTGCATGCAGTGGGTGGTCTACCCTGCTGAATCCCAGCAGGTGTAGTATCGAATCCCGAGTCATAGGTCTATGCAAGACCACCCTATGTGAGTTTGGAATCCTATGGAGTAATGTGGTATGGTTATGACCCACAGACTTAAGACTATGACCGCCTCCGATTGTACGTTTATTCTTTGGATTCGGTGGTGTGATTTCGAATCGATGGCCCAAGTTGAGGTGTACATGTCTAGAGCCTAATAGCATATTAGAGATTCGCATCCAGCGAGGTAATGCTCGGAGGGATTGCGGTTATTCACATATAGCGAGTGATATATATAAATGTAAATATGATATGAAGATACATATGTAAGTGTAAAGAAAATATATACGGGTAGGCACTAATGTGAGAATATTGAATTAATAACTAGAGTAAAGTTATGTGAAAGGAATATATAATTATAATTGAGGATTATCATTATAAAGCAGATGTGAAAACTAGTTGAGGAATAATATACGCGTGACACAGGGTAGCGTATGGGACTAAGATATACTTTTATGCTAGTTAGTAAGGGTAGCATAACTAGGTATTAAAAAGCATACATTAGGTGCGCACTATAGGTTAGAGGGGAGGATTATATCATGGGAGTGTGATACTAGTTTAAATATGAAAGAGTGCACTACATATTTATTATTGGATTTTAATAACTTGAAAAATATTTTCAAAAGGTTTTGGGCTCTGACCCATATCAAAATATTTTCAAAACTTTTAGGTGTTCTGCCATTGGGACACTAGGCATGAGTATTCTTTCAAGGTTATCAGAGCGACAGTTGTTATGGAGTGCTTACAGGGATTTCTTTAGTCACTTCTATCTTTGAGACTCTAGATATGACTCATTTAGTTATTATTCAGTCACGTCCCCCATTGTCAAACTTTTATTCAGTTTTATTTAGTTCAGTGTGATGAATAATGGTATCGATTTATACCAATGATTTATTTGGTTATTAGGATTTTATTTTATTTCAGCATTCAGATTTAATTATGGTAATTGTGTATTTAATTATTTATCTAGAATGGTTTGTGCTAAACCAGTTTATTTATGGCATTTAAATAAGGTTTAAAATTGACATCAGACTTGAGTAATAGATTAATAGTAATTAATTTGATTTTTGACAGTGATGCTGAAGCCCTTATACTTTTTACTCATTTGAGTCTAGACTGTATAAGAGCTCATCTAGTTTGGAAATGGTGACAAAATAGTGTCCATCCTAGAAACCAAAGAGCTTCAGAGATTGGGTTGCTTCTTCTTCTATCTATCATGTAATGATCCTAAGACTATAGCCATCACTCACACACTTAGAATTTGATTCTTGCATATCATATTGCACCCTTATGTGTTTTAATGTTGTGAGTGTGTTTAAATCCCTCAATTTGATTTTTAATAATTTTTTGGGAATTTAAAACATATTTTAAACAAGGTTTTATTTAATTAAAATTTGATTTAAAAAGTCTTGGGGTTATTATATAAATATGCATTGTTGTGTTTATTGGCCTAAAGTTACTCTGGGTAGAAACCGAAAGCGCTAAAGACTTTAGGGTTGGCTTTGTAATTATTTTGGGACGCGCGTTTACATTCATCCTCAGGCCTACACCTGCTGTCCTCTGATTGGCCTGAATTGTGTTTCTTTACTGAGACAAACCTTCGCGTGCTTTCAGCCCTTAGATCAACCCTTATTGATGGCCTGCATGTCTTTTGAGTGAATCCCAGTGTAAACCCTTTAACCAATCACAGCCTATTTAATCCACCGCCTGTTGTGAGCCATTAGATTGTAGTCAATGGAGCTTGACTCAATCAGAGCCCTTGATTTTGAACGAAGCTCTGGAATCTTCTTCTCTTCCTATTTAAAGGCCTTCAATTTCAGCCTTCGAAAGCTTTTGCCATTTTGAAAAGTCTCAGAAAATAGAGAGAGGAGAGAGAAGAGAGAGAAGAGAGAAAAGAGAAGTTAGAGAGAGAAACCAAACCCTAGTTAGAAACCCTAACTTCGTCCAAATACCTCTCAAGCCCAAACTACTTACCTCTCCAGAAAAAAACCACCATAACCAAATAAACACCATCCTTAGTGTTTCTTGAGTTATGAGAGTTCGAGTTGAGTGATTTCTGGTTTGCTGAAATCCTTGTGTTCATAAATCTTATTTCCAACTTAGACATAGACTCAGATCTTGTTTCTCTTTCTATAGAAATCATAGATCTAAAGTTTTGCATGTCATAATACACTTAGTTGCATTTATTTCTCATTTTGAGAATTTCGTTGTTGATTGTTTTCTGTTAAAACATTTTTCTTCTTCAAAGATCAACAATAGATGTTTTTCTATTTCTGTTTTTACAAAACTTAACCTGACCTAGTTGGATTCAGACTTGGAGGGTTCTCAATCACCATAATATTTTCAAAAGTGATTGAGAAAGGTCTTGACCGATTTCTTAAGCAAGATCTCCGTGGAATCTGGGTTATTTTGAAAGGTCGAAAAGGTTCTTGGTTTTGTAAGAAAGAAAAATAACAAATACACTGCATATAGACTTTATATGTGATTTGTTAGGATTGTCTGTAACTAATAAGTGTGTGTGTGTGCATGCATGTGTTTTAGAACACTTCTCACAATCATCTTCACACTACAAACACTTAAAGTGTTAGCTATAAGATTTGGTGAACATAAGTCGACGTAAAGTGCTGAAACAAAGAAGAGTTGACAAACTGAGACAACTACATCAACAAACAAGATCTGCAGAAAAGTTAAGGACGCCAGAGGGTACAATCCTGAACTTGTATAGATTTGTTTTTGTGTGCATGTTAGTTAAATAGGTTGTAACTCATATATTTGTTTTAGTGATTGTTTTTGTTTTACTCCGTAGAGGGAGTCGTGGATGTTTCCTCAAGGTTGAGGTTTTACCACGTTAAAAATCCTGAGTATCAATATTTCTACATCTTCTCATCCCATTCTGTTTGTGTGCTGAGTTTAAAACATTTTAAACTGTTTACTAAAACTTGTTATCAAATCTTGTCCATATCTCGTACATAATTTTGTTAACACATCTTGTGTTCAAAATCGTTTTGATTTTAAGTAAAGAGTTTCTTCAACAAACTTTAGGAGTTGCTTAAATAGTTTATTTTCATAAACAGCTTTGGCAACGTTATTTCAATTGGTATCAGAGCTTTTGGTGAACTTCTTTCAAAAAGATCCTGAGTTTCTGAAACTGTTTTCTCAAAATCAATTATGGACGAGAAAAACGAAAGATATGGTAACTTGACCAGACCTCCAGTCTTTGATGGAACCAATTTCTCTTACTGGAAAGTAAGAATGATTGCTTTCATTCAAGGAACTTTGGGAGATGATGTCTGGGATATCATTGAAAATGGATACTTTTATCCAACTAAACCATCCACTGATGGAAGCAATGAAAGGATTAAGAAAATATTGAGTGAGTTTACTCAAGAAGAGAAACAGGTTTCTCGAAATAATAACAAAGGCAAGAACGCTATATTTATGTCTATTAACGAACATGAGTTCAAGAGAATCTCATCTTGTACCACTTCCAAGGAAGCATGGGATACCTTGATTACTGCCCACGAAGGAGACTCTAGGGTAAAAGCTGCTAAGACTCAGATGTTAATCCAACAGTATAATACCCTAATCATGTCTGAATCGGAATCTTTTGATGACTTCTACATGAACCTTACTGATATTGTCACTAAACTTCATGCTAATGGTATAACTTATGATAGACAAGAAATTGTCTCTAAAATTCTGAGATCATTACCACAGAAATTTGACAATAAAAGATATGCTATTGAGGAGATGTGTGATATAAATCTTACTCCTGAATTACTCAGTAGCAAATTAAGAACTGTGGAAATGGAATTAGAGTTTAAGAAACAATTGACCCACACTAATAGGAAACATGCCAATTCCAATCTTAGCTTTACTTCTAAGATGACTAAGCCTGAGTTAAACACCCCTAGTAATGATTCTGATGAGGACTGTGACTTAGAAAGTCTAGATAATCAGATTGCCCTAATGACAAAACAATTTAAGAAAATTGTTAAATTTAGAAACAGTGTTGCAAATAGACAGGGCAAGTCTAATTATTCTACCCCTTCAAATCACAAACCTCATGAGAAGCCTCATGACAAACAGAACAAGGACAACACAAGACCTCACAGAGATCTCAAGAAGACTGAATGCTATAGATGTGGTAAACTAGGACACATTGCTCAAGACTGTAGAGTTAATTTAAATTCCCAAAACAAACACTCTAGAGCCAACATCTGCAAAACCTGGGATGACTCAAGTGATTCTGAAAATGAGGAACCTGAGACATCTGATGGTTTTGATCCTTGTTTATCTTTCTTTGCCAAAATCATATATAATGATGATATGCCTGTGCTTGATATTGAGGATGAGCCTAGTAATTCTAGTTCTGTTATCTTGAATCATACTTTAACTGGTTTAGATGCTTTACTTACTGAGAACATTAATACTTCTTCTTCGGGGTGTGTGAGTCAAAGGGGAATCGATAATGCTGATGTCAATGGGTGCGTGAGTTTAAGAAATGAAACCTTAGGGGTCACTTCACACACCTCACTTAGTGACTCAGATAATGATGATCTCCCAGATATACACACTCTATATACTAAAACTCTAAAGAAAAGCACTAGACTAGAAAAGCTTGTTAAAGATCTTACCAAAAAGCTAGAGGATCTAAGCCTAATGGTAAAACTGAATGCTGAAGAGTATACTACACAATGCATGTCTCATGACAATGAAGTTAAAGTGTTTGATGAAAAACTGAAAACTTTGACTGAAGCTAATGAAATTCTGGAGAAAAAATACAAAGGGACATTATTAGAATTGGAACAAACTAAAGAAAAGACAGCAACTGTTTTCAAAAAATTTACCAAATTTGAAAATAATTCAAACTGTTTTGATGGATTTGTTGCTGAATCTAAAACCAATTCTGATGATAGAACTGGAATAGGGTTTTGCCCCAATTTAAAGACACAAACAAAACATGTTGAACCAATCAAATTTGTGTCAGGAGGCAAAAGACCTATTGAAACATGTCCAGACTTTCAATCTCTAAAACTTAAGTTTGACCATCAAAACACTGACTCTGAAAATGCAAGTTGCTCTAAGCATGAAAGTTTACCAAAGAGAAAATATGTCTGCCCCCCTATTAGGAAAAGTGAACCTGCCTTCAAACTTGTGCTACCTAGGAATAAAATTCAGCCTCAAAATTTCTCAAAACCTTTGTTTAGAGACTTTCCTAAGGAAAACCCAATTCTGAGCAATCTTTATTGCTCATATTGCGATGTATATGGCCACTCGTTTGATAACTGCTATGCTAGGAGACTGATTAAACCTGTCTACAACTCTTCCATATATCCTAACTTTAACTACTCTAGGAGGAGTCGTAACAACTATGTCCTTCCCAGGCCACCAGACAAAAACTCTAACTATAGGAATAGAAGGACTAAACCTAAAAGGACATTTACTAGAAGGATTACCAGAAACTTTTCTAAATCAAATGCTCAGGAATTCAAATTTACTCAAAATCATGCGCAAAATGTTTTTCAACATAAATCTAATGCTCGCAAATTTTATCAAATGAGAACAAACAAGCGCAAACTAAAAACCAGGGCAATTTGGGTTAGAAAAGATGATCTAGCACCCCAGATGAAGTGTAACATTGTTGTTTCTGCTCTAAAAGCTGAACTTACAACTTCTGGTTGGTACTTGGATTCTGGATGTTCCAAGCATATGACAGGTGATGATACAAAACTTTTAAATAAAACCCATTTTGATGGTGGAAAAGTTGTTTTTGGTGATGGAGTATCATCCCAGATCATAGGCAAAGGAGCTCTTAAAGAAAAAGGTCTTCCTGTTCTTGAAAATGTTCTCTTAGTTAAAGGTCTTAAGGCTAATTTACTTAGCATTTCGCAATTTTGTGACTCAAACTATACTGTTACCTTTTCAAAGAACAATTGCAAGATTTTAAATGAAAAGGGAGAATGCTTAATTACAGGATTCAGGACTCCTGACAATTGTTATACTGTCATGTCCAGTTCTGAAATCTGTAATGTTGCCAGAATGGATAACAATGAGTTATGGCATAATAGAATGGGTCACATTAATTACGAAAATTTGAGTAAATTGTCCTTCCAACAAATAGTTAGAGGAATACCAAAAATTAAACCTATTCATAACATTGTCTGTGGTCCCTGTCAAGAAGGAAAAATTGTGAAAGCACCTCATAAAAGGGTTAAAGATATCCTTACCTCTAATCCCTTAGAACTCATCCATATGGACCTAATGGGTCCTTCTCAAACTGTTAGTCTTTGTGGACACAGTTATATTTTAGTTATGGTTGATGACTTCACCAGATTCACTTGGGTAGCTTTCTTAAAACAAAAATCCGATACTTTTCAAACTTTTTTAAAGATTCTTTTACGGATTGAAAATGAAAAAGACACTCAAGTGAATAGAATCAGAAGTGATAGAGGTGGTGAATTCAAAGACACTGGTATTGTAGAATATTGTGACTATAATGGTTACAAACATGAGTTCAGTGCTCCTAAGACCCCTCAACAAAATGGAATAGCTGAGAGAAAGAATCGAACTCTTCAAGAGATGGCACGTGTCATGCTCCATGCTAAGAACTTACCTAAGTATTTTTGGGTAGAATCTATTCGTACATCTTGCCATCTTATTAATAGGGTCTATCTTAGAAAGAATTCGAAACAAACCTCTTATGAACTTTGGTACAATAAAAAGCCTAATCTTAAGTACCTTAGAACCTTTGGTAGTACCTGCTATGTGTGCAAAGATAGGGAACACTTATCAAAATTTGAGAGTAGGGGAGATAAAGCCATATTCTTAGGTTATTCACCTAACAGTAGAGCTTATCGTGTGTATAATCTTTGCACTAAGACCTTAATGGAATCCATAAATGTAATTGTTAGTGACACTACTGCAGAAAGCAAGACTAATGAATTAACTATAGAAGAAGAATCGTCAAACATTTTAGAAAATGACTCTTCTGAAATAGATAATTCATTACCTATTGAGTCACCTGAAGTACCTAACTGGGTTTCTAAAGATCATCCCATAAACAACATAGTTGGTAACCCTACTGAACCAGTACGCACAAGATCCCAACTTAGAAATTATGCTCTTTATGCATGCTTTGTTTCTCTTGTGGAACCAAAGAATGTAAATGAGGCATTGAATGACTCTCACTGGATTTCTGCTATGCAGGATGAACTTTTACAATTTGTCATTCATGATGTATGGTATCTTGTTCCACGTCCTGATCACAAAAAGGTTATTGGCACTCGTTGGATTTTCAAAAATAAAACTGATGAAAATGGGATGATAATTAGAAATAAAGCTAGACTAGTTGCTCAAGGTTATTCCCAAATAGAAGGACTTGATTTTAATGAGACGTTTGCTCCTGTTACTCGTTTAGAATCAGTCCGTCTGCTTCTTGCTATAGCTTGTCACATGCATTTTACATTATATCAAATGGATGTTAAATCTGCGTTCCTTAATGGAATACTTGCCGAGGAAACCTATGTAGAACAACCTAAAGGGTTTATTGAACCTAAAGACTAAGTACGCATTAGAGATAGTTAAAAAATTTGGCCTCGAGAGTGCTAAAAGTGATAAAACGCCTATGAGTACTACAGAGAAATTATCTAAAGATGAAATTGGAAAATCTGTAGACTCTACTTTATATCGTAGTATGATTGGCACATTACTCTATCTGACTGCCTCGCGTCCTGATATCATGTATGCTGTTTGTGTTTGTGCGCGTTATCAAAACAACCCCAAAGAGAGCCATTTAAACGCTGTTAAACGCATAATTAAATATGTTAAAGGCACTCTAAATTTAGGAATTTGGTACACGAATGACACACCTAGCACTATTATTGGGTACACTGATGCTGACTGGGCTGGGTGTACTGATGATAGTAAAAGCACTTCAGGCGCATGTTGTTATATTGGTAATAACTTGGTAGGATGGAGTAGTAAAAAACAGAACTGCACATCTCTCTCGACTGCTGAATCTGAATACATAGCCGCGGGTAGCTGTTGTGCCCAATTATTATGGCTTAAACAAATGCTAAGTGATTATGGTATTCTAGAACCCACACTTCATCTCTATTGTGATAATCAAAGTGCGATTAATATTTCTAAGAACCCAGTTCAACACTCGCGAACTAAGCACATTAAAATAAGACATCATTTTATTCGTGAATTAGTTGAAACCAAGGAATTAGAAATCAATTATCTTTCTACTGATCTACAACTTGCAGATTTGTTTACAAAACCTCTTGATTATAATAGATTCATTTCTTTACGTAAATCTATTGGTATGATTTGTGTTGAGTAAATACCTGTCATATTTGCCAAGTTCTTTCCCTTTGTCCATTTGAGACAAAATGGGGGAGAAATTTGAGTCTACTGCATATACTAAAAAGCTTGATCTTAGTAATTCTTTGCAGGTATTCTTCTTGTACAGTCATTCTTTATTGTAATAATAGGATGTTAAACTGTATATAGTTGAGTTATGTAATTTTGCTTTCTAGGATTTGGGTAGATAGATCTTTTATAGGAATAGGATTTTCTTATTTGTTGTCGCCCTACGAGTTTAGATAACTCAAAGGAGATTTTGTCTCATATTTCCAAAGGGGGAGATTGAAGCCCTTATACTTTTGACTCATTTTAGTGTAGACTGTATAAGAGCTCATCTAGTTTGGAAATGGTGACAAAATAGTGTCCATCCTAGAAATCAAAGAGCTTCAGAGATTGGGTTGCTTCTTCTTCTATCTATCATGTAATGATCCTAAGACTATAGCCATCACTCACACACTTAGAATTTGATTCTTGCATATCATATTGCACCCTTATGTGTTTTAATGTTGTGAGTGTGTTTAAATCCCTCAATTTGATTTTTAATAATTTTTTGGGAATTTAAAACATATTTTAAACAAGGTTTTATTTAATTAAAATTTGATTTAAAAAGTCTTGGGGTTATTATATAAATATGCATTGTTGTGTTTATTGGCCTAAAGTTACTCTGGGTAGAAACCGAAAGCGCTAAAGACTTTAGGGTTGGCTTTGTAATTATTTTGGGATGCGCGTTTACATTCATCCTCAGGCCTACACCTGCTGTCCTCTGATTGGCCTGAATGGTGTTTCTTTACTGAGACAAACCTTCGCGTGCTTTCAGCCCTTAGATCAACCCTTATCGATGGCCTGCATGTCTTTTGAGTGAATCCCAGTGTAAACCCTTTAACCAATCACAGCCTATTTAATCCACCGCCTGTTGTGAGCCATTAGATTGTAGTCAATGGAGCTTGACTCAATCAGAGCCCTTGATTTTGAACGAAGCTCTGGAATCTTCTTCTCTTCCTATTTAAAGGCCTTCAATTTCAGCCTTCGAAAGCTTTTGCCATTTTGAAAAGTCTCAGAAAATAAAGAGAGGAGAGAGAAGAGAGAGAAGAGAGAAAAGAGAAGTTAGAGAGAGAAACCAAACCCTAGTTAGAAACCCTAACTTCGTCCAAATACCTCTCAAGCCCAAACTACTTACCTCTCCAGAAAAAAACCACCATAACCAAATAAACACCATCCTTAGTGTTTCTTGAGTTATGAGAGTTCGAGTTGAGTGATTTCTGGTTTGCTGAAATCCTTGTGTTCATAAATCTTATTTCCAACTTAGACATAGACTCAGATCTTGTTTCTCTTTCTATAGAAATCATAGATCTAAAGTTTTGCATGTCATAATACACTTAGTTGCATTTATTTCTCATTTTGAGAATTTCGTTGTTGATTGTTTTCTGTTAAAACATTTTTCTTCTTCAAAGATCAACAATAGATGTTTTTCTATTTCTGTTTTTACAAAACTTAACCTGACCTAGTTGGATTCAGACTTGGAGGGTTCTCAATCACCATAATATTTTCAAAAGTGATTGAGAAAGGTCTTGACCGATTTCTTAAGCAAGATCTCCGTGGAATCTGGGTTATTTTGAAAGGTCGAAAAGGTTCTTGGTTTTGTAAGAAAGAAAAATAACAAATACACTGCATATAGACTTTATATGTGATTTGTTAGGATTGTCTGTAACTAATAAGTGTGTGTGTGTGCATGCATGTGTTTTAGAACACTTCTCACAATCATCTTCACACTACAAACACTTAAAGTGTTGGCTATAAGATTTGGTGAACATAAGTCGACGTAAAGTGCTGAAACAAAGAAGAGTTGACAAACTGAGATAACTACATCAACAAACAAGATCTGCAGAAAAGTTAAGGACGCCAGAGGGTACAATCCTGAACTTGTATAGATTTGTTTTTGTGTGCATGTTAGTTAAATAGGTTGTAACTCATATATTTGTTTTAGTGATTGTTTTTGTTTTACTCCGTAGAGGGAGTCGTGGATGTTTCCTCAAGGTTGAGGTTTTACCACGTTAAAAATCCTGAGTATCAATATTTCTACATCTTCTCATCCCATTCTGTTTGTGTGCTGAGTTTAAAACATTTTAAACTGTTTACTAAAACTTGTTATCAAATCTTGTCCATATCTCGTACATAATTTTGTTAACACATCTTGTGTTCAAAATCGTTTTGATTTTAAGTAAAGAGTTTCTTCAACAAACTTTAGGAGTTGCTTAAATAGTTTATTTTCATAAACAGCTTTGGCAACGTTATTTCAGATGCTATGAATGAGCCAAATGAGATTGATATTTTATTTTAGTAGGGGTTGGCCTCTTGTTATATTAATAAGTGGGATGTCATATATGTGCACACCCATTGGTCTTTAACTTATATTTTCCTCAAAAGTAGTCTAATTAAATAATTTTATTTTATGATGGTATGCTTTATCATAGATATTTCATTATTTATTTTCTCTCATGAGCACATATATAAGTATTTTTTCAAATGTATCTTTTATCATGTTAAGGGAAACACTTTCCATTGCACACTCGTCATTTTTTAACATTAGTCCTCACATGCAATGGTTCTTATATGCACACTTTTAAAAAACTAGCAAACAAAAATAGGAGACCTCAATTCAATACAAACACATACAATATAAAACTTTTTAGATCAAAATTGAGGATACACCCTAGTTCAACTCACATATATGTGTGTGATATGGCAATGACTACTACATATGCAACATGAGTTATTCTTGATGAATTTCTAAAAAGGTTAAGAAAAACACAAGTAAAGTCGCTCTATTCTTCTAAGATTTTAATCAAGAATAGGGTATAAGATATCATGACGTGGTTCCCAATATATTCAATTATTTCAAATTGTTAGTTATCCACACAAAAATTGAAAATATTTTATTATTTTCATAAATTTTTCAAAGGAATTTTTTTTTTTTGGTTTTTCTTTAAATGACTCAAAAGAAAAATAAAATCTTTTTGTATATTTTCATTTATAAAACCAAACAAAATAAAATTCAAAAAAATAAAGTATATGTAGTACACATCTAGGTATGATACAAATATGATGCAATGAATGTAAAGAACACAATTCCAACCTTGAAAAATAAATGGCTCAAGTAGCATCGAAATCGGGACGAGCTACATTATCCTTGTTCCCCCTTTACCAACACCTATCCATTCTCATAGCACTACCCACCTGGGGAGGAGAAGATTTCTTTAACTCAGCTTTGAGTTTTTAGTAAGTCTTAACTAGGTATTCAACACGTTCATGTAAATTTTCAATCATTCCAAAACGAAAATTTGAAGACCTAACTATGTCCTCCTATAGTAGGAAACTATACTCCTTAAGGTGACCCTTCACTTTATAATAAGTGCAAAAATATGGTTAATAGGTGGTCACCTTCCTCATCTTGGGGACATCTTTAGGTGGGGTATGATTTGGTATCAACTTAAAACCTTTGTCGATGTTGACATAGGCTTTCGAGATAGACTCTAAAGTCTCGTTATGGATAAGGCTGATCTTGTCATTTGAGGACTTAGATGATGCCAAAAGCATATTCTCGAGTTTTAGATATATCCTCAAGATCAATCTTTAATTTTCAAAAAACACCTTTATGTCTTATATTATCCTAGTATTATATTATTTAAGTAACGTTTGAGTCCGGGATGACTTTAGTAATTCTTGATTTAGGCTAGTGACCTTCTTGTGTGAGATCTCTCTCTATTTATATTCTTATTTAAGATTCTCAATAAGATTAGCCTCATGGGCCTCAAAAGTTCCATGGACACATATATCCTCCTTTATCTTCTTAAGCTTAAAGCCTAGCTTCGGGTTCACCTTATCTAGTTGAAGAGTAAATCTTGTAGTAAACCTTTTTGACATCATGTCTTCATATTCATTAGTTTATAAGGAGATATCATCATGGGAGCACTCGAATTGGGATCCTTTGCCAATTTCCTCATCCTTATGTTCAATAAGGGAATATTCGAGACTTGCCTCATCTAAGTCTAAAGTTAAAGTAAAAGAGGCATAGTTAGGATCATGGGGACTCAATGTGTTCAAATTATGACTCACTATCACTAAGGGTGACATTTAAATCCTTTTCCTTACCCTCATATTTTAGTTTCTTGGGAGACTCAAACTACCTGTAGCCTATACTCTCATACTCATAACACCTATCTGGATACTTATACTTTTTATCCCAGCTACACGATGATTTTTCAACCTTACTGGTTTTAGGTTTCTCAAAACTTTTAGATCAAGAAAAATTATGTTAATTTTTAAGAAGTTTTCTAATTTTGTTAACCATAAGGTTAAAATCTTCTTTCTCACTTCTAGATTCATCGTCAAAATTGAATGATTATGCCTTATAGGTCTTTAAAGTCGCACCCTTTTCCTTTTTGAGCGGTCTATAATGTTCTAACTCAAAATTTTGGACAAACCTATGGTTCCTCAACCTTCATCCTATTGGAGTTACCTAAATCATTTAAGTTTGTTAATTATGTTAAAAATATATGAGGTAAAGACCTCATAATTTTACGCACCACCTTATTATATAGAATTTTCTTTTCTTAATTAAAACACGATTTCATAAAACCAGATAATTTAGCACAAAACTCATCGAACGTCTCATTTTCTTGCATAAACAACATCTCGAATCGAGTGGTGAGATTTTGGAGCTTTGAGATACGTACGATATTGGTACCCCCATGGTTAACTTGAAGTATCTCCCACGCCTCCTTAGACATTTAACACATCGTAACTCTATAGAAATCTTCTTGTGTAACTGCGCAAAACAAAGCATTAAATCCTCGGTAACTGTAGTTACATAACATATGGTCATCTTCCCACTAACTCTCTACTGGTTTAGGGGAAAGTATGATATGTACTTTAGTTGTGGGATGTGTTCACCCCCTTTTTTTTTATAGCTAACCATATTCGCTCGTCAAGGGGTTTAAGTGCAATTTTTTTATATGCGATTTCTAATGCGCCTAGCTAGACCTATCAAATAATGATGGTCGATAGAAAGATTAATCCTTCATAGGAAAACCTCCCGAATTTATGCCTAAGTAAAATATAGGCACCCACTCTTATACCACTTGAATTTCCTATAGATCGATAAATTAAAATAATCTCACGTTAATTGTTTCTAATTTTAATATTGATTAATTATTTATCTAAGGTTAATATATTAATTAAAATTTGAATTAGCTAAAACAAAGTAAACATGGTGTAAATTAAATAACGGGATTGATTTTTTCCTAATAGATGTAATCAAGTAAACTTTAAAATTTACCAATTAATTAATCAGGTCCCAATTCATATGAATTGATAACAATTAATAATGGTAGAAAATAAAAGAAATCACACAAATAGGGACATAGTCATTTGATGTGGAAACCCTATCGAAACAAATTGCACGAACCTTTGTAAGGACGCAAATTTCCAATTGAGTCCTTTGTAGTTTTGGCTCAATTCCGGACAAAAACGTTTGAGTTATAGGATAGAGTATATTGATCATCTTTCAAGCCTATGACGTGTTTGTTGAAGACGTAGCGGCCAAGTGTATAAAGCTTCATCAAAATTTCGAGTTTAAGTGCCTCGTTTCTACGTCATCAATAGTGGTTCCATGCTCCCAAGGTATGAATGCATTACATATATATACAGGAACTTGGAACGGTTTATGTTGGGTGTTAGGTTTTTAAAACTGTGTTTTGTTTTCAGAATGTTTTCTATTAAAACTTTTTATATATAAAGTATATAAAAGTTTCTGGGCTTAAAAAGAATTTTTGAGCATTCTGTGAGTTCGTTCAAAGTGTCGTTCAAACCACAAGTCATTCGAACGAGATTGCCAACGACTTCCCAATATGGCATACTAGAACTTCGTTCGAAATGTCGTTCGAACGAGATGGTCGTTCTAACGAGATTTCCAACGAGATTCTAACGAGTTCATACTGAAACTTCATTAGAAGACTCGTTCAAACGAGATATCGTTCGAACGAAATGTTGTTCGAACGAGACGCTAGGCGGGAACAGTTTTTGACAGTTTTTACCCATGTTTCCCACTTGTTACTCCACTAACTTTTTCAGAACTTATTATGTGCGGGAACAACCTTTTCTAACTTAACTTCTCACATCCTACCAACCTCTAGAGAATTTTGAGAGAAAAATTGTTTTAGGGAAAAGTTCATTGTTTTAAAGTGTCAATTTTTAAAGAAAAATCTTTGTACACTTTAGTTTCACACCCATAGTTTGTTCATCCAAGTTCATATATATAAATCTTGCTTGGAGTTTGGCACTGGGTTTATCTCTACATTAGTTTGAAGAGAAGTTTGGGTTTACTTCTAAATCCCACAAAGAAGAAGAGGTTTTTCGTGATTTACCCACTTGGAGAAAGGCTCCTAGTTCGGGTGACGGTGACCACATAAGTTCGATCGGTGGATTCCGAGACCGCGGTGGAGCTCCGGGGTTATTTGCTAAGTGGAGGTGTTTGCAAGAAGGAGCGTCGAGGCTTGAGAGGGATCGAATCATGTGATGTAAGTATTTTGTCTTGTAATTGTAAATTCCATACTTAGTGGATTTGAGGCTAGGGCCGTCCAAGGTTGTTTCCCGTTGTGGGTTTTTTCTCGTACATCGCGACGTAGTGTGATTGATTTATTTTATCTTGTACAATGACTTAGAACTCATGCTTAGGATAATTCAAGATAAAATTGGCTTTAATTGTCACACTTAATTTAATTTGGTGCATAATTAAATATTGGGTAAAGTTTATGTAATTCAAGTCTATTGATTAAAACTTGTTTGGCCTTATTTAATAATATCGTTAAATATGACTTAGGCAAATTCTAGGACTTAGATTGATGGCGTTTTAAGTGAAATTCAAAGAGTGTGTGTAATGTTTTAATTTTAATTTGAAGATGAAATTAAAATTTGTTATTTTAAGTTGAACCATCTCCTAACGCTTCCGCATCTATTTCATAAAAAGGAAATATGATTTTAAAAGAGTTTAAAATCCGGGGGGGGGGGGGGGGGGGCTCTACATTTCTACAACCTACCCACACACTAATCCACTAATACAAAAAATTCCTAGATCTAAAAAGGACAGAAATGACTTACAACCCTTGATTTGACCATAACCACAATTCATTATTGTTCTAACTTTAAACCTACACAATATTTGTTATGTCAATTTTCACCACAGTTTTCACTCGACAACTATGACCCTCTTGTCTCGGTATTAACTGATTTATAAAACATATGCATCTATGCGAATATCCACCATAACTTTGATTCCTAGATCACTAGTCTCGTAAACGTACCATATATGACAACCAATTTGATTCACTCACCGATCTCAAAAACCTCCTCAAACTCCGATCACAACCAAATTCAAAACCTCCCTAGAATTTTGAATAAAATTATGGGATTTTGTTTTCCTGAAAAACACCATTAAATTAAGTATTTTATGTGCAAAAGATTTTGTTTAAACATTAAAAACGAACCAAAAGTATCAAGCATCGATGAAACCTAAAACATTTAAGTATATGAATTATGTTAGAAACCTAGGAGGTAAAGACCTCATAATTTTGCACACCACCTTATTATCTAGAATTTTCTCTCCTTAATTAAAACATGAGTTCACAATATTAGACAATTTACAACAAAACTCATCAAACGTCTCATTTTCTTGCATAAACAACATATCAAACCGAGTGGTGAGATTTTGGAGCTTTGAGATACGTACGATATCAGTAACCTCATTGGTAACTTGAAGTATCTCCCACGTTTCCTTAGATGTTTAACACATCATATTCCTGGGAAAATCCTCCTGCGTAACTGCATAAAACAAAGCATTAAGTCCTCGGTAATTGTAGTTACATAACATATGGTCATCTTCACACCAACTCTCTATATGTTTAGGGAAGAGTGTGACATGTACTTTAGTTGTGGGATGTGTTCACCCATTTTTTCACGGCTAACCACACTCACTCGTCAAGGGACTTAAGCGAAAATTTGTATATGCTCTTTCTAATACGCTTAGTTAGAACTATCAAATAACGATGGTCAGAAAAGATTGATCCTTCATAGGAAAACCTCCTGAATTTATGCCTAAGTAAAGTATAGACACCCACTCTGATACCACTTGAATTTCCTATAGATTGATAAATTAAATTAATCTCAAATTAATTATTTCTAATTTTAACATCGATTAATTATTTATCTAAGAATAATATATTAATTAAAATTTGAAGTAGCTAAAACAAAGTAAATATGGTGTAAATTAAATAACATGATTAATTTGTTCCTAATAAATATAGTCAAGTCAACTTTTTCAATTTACCAATTAATTAATTAGGTCCAAATTCATATGAAGTGATAATAATTAATAATGGTCGAAAATAAAAGAAATCACACAAATAAAGACATAGTCATTTAATATGGAAACCCTCTCGGAAAAAAATGCACATACCCGCCCACACAAAAACCGACTAATACAAAAAATTCCTAGATTACAAAAGGACAGACACGACTTACAACCCTTGATTTGACCGCATCCACAAATCATCATTGTTCTGAACTAGAAACCTCCGCAGTATTTGTTATGTCAATCTCCACCGCAGTTTTCACTCGACATTTATGATCCTCTTGTTTCGGTATTAAATGATTTATAAGATAGATACATCTACGTGAATATCCACCACAACTTGGATTCGTGGATCACCAGTCTCATAATTGTGCCATAGATCGCAAGCTCATCGATCTCGAAGACCTCCTCAAACTTTTGTCACAACCAAATTCAAAACCTCCATAGATTTTTAATAAAATTTTGGGATTTTTATTCCAGAAAATCACCACTCAATTAAGTATTTTATGTGCAAAAGGTTTTTTTTAACATTAAAAAGTAACCAAAAGTATCAAGTATGTGACAACCCGCTCAAAATAATAACGGGTGGCCAGCCCTATACTACAACAAATCAGGTATCTCAGATGGCACAGTCTCAACATCAATTAATAATACTAATAATATAAGGCTAACTACCCGAAACTATTAAAAGTGGATTGTCAAAAATTTTAAAACTTTTATTTAACAACAACAACAAAACCATAAATGCAAACACAACCAACTATATACATCTAACTATGATGAGTGATAAGTGCAAACTCCAATAATATACAAGAGTGCAATACAATATACAAATAAAATACCAGAATATGTTGTCGGGTAACAGACAATACAATGATCTGAGAAATGAAATATAAAAGTGTTAATCTACAACACTTGGATTTTAACTCAATATACAACTGAATCCTAATCTAGATATACAAAGACAGGAATCGACTAAAGCAAAGTGCCGTAATAGTCCGCTACAGCCACAGCTCCACGAATATACTGGATGAATGAAAATCAAAGGCGTCCTTGCGGAGGAACACCTGAAGTAATACAATACATACATGTAGGAGAAAATATAAACGGGTCAGAGCCCGAGTTGAAAAACATTTTATAGCAAGTGTATTAAAATGCATAATAATTATAAATGCATTATTACATGATTAAGGTGGAATCTAACTCTCCATAATAATTCAACTCACCTGTCATCTAAAGCGCGCACTAAGTGTATGCACGTGATCTCCAAATGGATGCCCGATTCTAATTTAGGTAAGAGGATTCTAACTTAAACCCAATTGAAGTATTTAAGTGAAACCGTCTAACCTATCTCCCAGTCTACCTTTTATTTCTATAATCTATAAATTATATACATTAACTTTAATGTAATAGTTATAGTTATCTTTATAATGTTCATTTGTTGAACATATAAAGTTGCATGATCCATCTCGTAACCACATCATCACAATACATCAACATTCTCATTTACTAGAATATTATATTCTAGTGATGCCCTTATTTGGCATTTAAACAATATATATATGTAATTATTATATATGAGTTATTAGCATCAAGAGTTAAGGACTAAACTCCTCCCGATTCTCAACACGGCACTGCGTTTCGTGCGTGGTACGTCTCGCCGAAGCGAAATCCAAACAAGGAACCCCCCCCGTTACACTATTCCTGACCGTATTGATCCTCGAGGCTCATTATGCCCTCAATGCAAGATGCATGTAACCCAAATTATTATTATCCAATTTTAATTAATTAATATTCCCAATTCTCAACAGTACACGGCGTTTCATGTGTGGGACGTCTCGCCGAAGCGAAATCCAAACAAGGAACCCCCCCCGTTACACTACTCCTGGCACTGTCGATTGTCGGGATATGTGATATATATATATATATATATATATATATATATATATATATATATATATATATATATAAGTATGAGCATTAAGGACTAACTTATCCCCAAGTTCCAACATTACACTGCGGTTCGTGCGTGGGACGTCTCGCCTAGGCGAAATCCAAACAAGGAACCCCCCGATACACTAATCCTGGCAATGTAGGTCGTTGAGGTCCGTTATGCCCTCGATACCCAAGTATAAGCACAAGCAATAATAACCATCCAACCGAGCTATAAGTCGAAGGACGCAGGCTCACATTGTATCATCTTCCAGCAGCCCATATACATAGCAAACTGGGGCCACCTGGTGGGGTTCCACGACACCCACCTCATGATCAACTCACGCACACGACGTCCCGGGAAGCGGTCATAGTTCCTAACCGGCAAGTGAGAGGGACACATACCCACGACCTCTCACCCCCAAAATAAATAAATGTATATATATGTCATTTGTTGACCACCATGGACGACTATGACCTGGGGAATATCCACATCCTGCTCTTTGAGCCAGGATGCTCACCCTCTACGCACGTAACTTCCCAATGATAGCAAGGAGAGGGTATGCCTAACCATGCAAATATACCATCATATAGGGTATGCATACATCCCACATAATAAAGATATACCATCATATAAGGTATACCTGCCACATCGTTTTCATATTTATTATACGCCCAATGGCGCAATTTGATTAGCATCATTGTTTAGTATATCTCTCTCTTGATACACTAACCCTCACAACTCACACATTAACCCCACTTAGTATACACTATACTATTTCTCGCTTGAAGCTCACATGTCGCTTCTAATAATGAATTGTCTCTCAATTCTAATTAAATTAAGGATATTCTATATCCGAATGCACCTCAATTCACATAAATAGTTCTCCATCCATAATGGGGCTCAATTCATTTTATGAACCTTTGAAATTATCCCATTTGGGATTGGATCCTAAGATCTGGTATCTCTAAATTATTCCCATTAATATCATAATTATCTCCAAATAGAGTTCTCAAAACAAGGTGGGCTTCCCCACTTAGAACATACCAAAATATCTTAATCGGTATTCCTCAAATTTGGTCAATATGACTCCAAAATTTCTTATAAGGTAAACTCGCTAAAAGTCTCCAAAACATACTCCAAATATCTCCTATAGAGATCCCCAATCGATAACCTCGAACAAAATGGGATGAAATTATTTTTAGAAAAACAATCCCACAAAAGCCCTGTTTCCGAATCGATTCGGGCCAATTCCGAATCGATTCGGCCTAGCGAATCGATTCGGCCAGGAAGGCGAATCGATTCGGGTCATCAGACCTGGGATTCTGTCTCAGGCCGAATCGATTCGGATGGAGTTCGAATCGATTCGGTCACTCAGACCTGGGCACCTTCATATTTCCGAATCGATTCGGTACGAGGCCGAATCGATTCGGCCCTTCAGAACTCTCGAAAATGACTACTTTTTAAGTAAGCCAAAATACCAAAAATTCATTTTAATCATTTTCTCTCCATTTCTCTTCAACCCAATCACATATATATCATCAATAATCATCCTAGAAGACATATAAACTAATTTCTATCCTCAAATCAAAGATCTACATATCAAATCTAAGATTATACCCAAAAGTTAGGTTTTGTTAAACTAAACCTAAAACCCAAAATATCAATCCACAAATCATGCAATAAATGGTACACAACAATTATTTAGCAAGTTTAATCACTTGCCTCGGGTTCGTAGGGTCTGAATCCGCCTTGAGATCGCGTATTGGCTGGAAATCTCCACTTCCTCTCTCTTTTCCCCTTCCTTTTCTTCTTCTCTATTTCTTTCTATCTATTTCTCTCTCTCTATTTGGAGAAATATCTCCCATAGGCTTAATAAGCCTAAATCCCAAGATACACATCTTTAAATGATAATACACACTTTAAATGACTCGATAACTTTAATTCGAGTCAAACGGTCCTAATTTATTTCGGAACCTAAATAGACCCCAAGTACAGTCATTTTGACTTTCTCGACCCTTCCGAAAACAATGGTACCCTCAGAATTGCCATTCGACACACTTTCTAACGACTACAAATTTTTGACCTCAAGTGCCAAATTTAATTATTCTACAATAAAATATTATTTATTTCTCCCAAAATAATTAAATCCTCGTCTCCAAAACCTCGGGTTGTTACAAAGTAGTGTGCTTAAGAGTTCCTGGGATTAAAACTAAAAACAGGTTCTCAAAAAATAAAAGAGGAATTGTTATTCTAAGAGCCTCATGAAAATATTTAGAAGACATTAGAGATATATTTTTAAAGTCCTCAATTAAAAAAAACATTTACTTATGGAAAGGGTTTTAGTAAAGAGTAATAGAAACAAACGTGTTAAGCGAACAAAAGAAAGAGAAATAAGCATAACCATAAAAAATATCCGCCGCGCCTAACCTTACCAAATGAGACTTTACTTAACACGCTAACCCCTTCTATAAACATATGATACAACCGCTATAGTGGTGGGTATAAGACACGAGAGTGCAATACTACAACTGCAATTGCGGGCCTTAAAAGGCCGCGATTGAGCAGCAGGAAGCCAGCGGGAAGCACTGACTTCATAAGCAGAAACCCTTATAAAAATTTGGATCAACCTTTGTAGGTTAAATTCTTTTAGGGATGTCTATATTACATTTAAAGTGTGTCACTGGAAAATCTAGGCCCTAAAACTTAATTAAAATCCCTTAAAAATTGAAAAATTATTTTAAAAATTCACCAAAGCAAAATTGATTTTTATATTTAAAAAAATGATTTTCCCCCTATGTACTACCTATTTGTATGGCTTGGAACTTTGGTGTGATGAATCATTTGCACCGCATTGATGTTGTTGTGTCACTGATATATAATCCAATTATGTATAAAATATTCAATAATTGACACAAACCTAAACTACGTTTTGAATCCAGAATTTAGGCATCAAGGAGAACAATTTTCTTACACCATTGATAAGGTTTACTGATGGAAACAATACTTAGAAGTCTATCAAGTGGGTATTACAATTTAAGATCATTCTTAGACATGGATTCCTCTTAATTATGATCTCAAACCAACTTACATAACGATTGTACAATTTGCGAATATTGAGATACAATGAAATTGATCTTTTCTATAACAGTCAAAGCAATAATTATGCATGTAACAACCCGTAAAATCCCATATCCCTTTTTTTTTATCTTACATAGTGTGAAAACTTCACTATCGAAAGAATACTTATATCAAATAACTTACCTCGGGAATATATAAAGCATGCCCTATTAATACACAAGCCTCAAGGAACTCAAAGACGAGTTAAATATCTTAAAATAACCCTAAGAAACGTGATATTTACGCTAGTAACTCTCAAGTTTCAAAATTTCTAAAATACTCTTATAAATTCTAATATCCTTATTTAAACCCATACTCTACTCTTACAATCCAACATCAATCACCAAATACATTTATATTACTTATGCTTCACAAAATTATAGGAAAAATGCCAAAAGTTTAAGAAAATACACATTAACCACCTAAACTTTCAAAAACATGTATAAACATCTTTAAAATGATCCCATAGACTACCCAAGGACCACAACCAAGAACCCAAACTTTACACTTTCACTCCCTTCATATTTGGATACCTTGTATCCTAATAAGCATCTTGTACCACATGTGTTCACATGGTACACACATTCCCTCACATGTAGACATCCACCACCAACTACACCAATCAACTCCTCTCACCAAACAATATAAAAATCCCACACTACAATAGTAAAAACCTCTCCAAAGTTAATAACCCAAAGCAAAGTTGAAATAAATTGTTATTTCCATAATTTCATGTGGGAATTATATTTTTTTAATTTGGTTATGTTTACGCACATTCATAGCTTAATTTATGGTTTTACGTGAAGTTTTAATGCAAGAATGGCACTAAAAAGTCTTGAATACCAAAAACCACCATTAAAGCTTGAGCTTTAATGATGGAATCTATAATTCTGAGTTTGAACCAGTTTCAAAGTGGGAGAACTCAACTTTTGGATCTAAGGAACCTACATGCACAAATTAATTTAAGTTTCCACACACTTTAATGGTACAAATCAAAGTTTTTATTTTACGGAACTGAAAACTTTAGTGAACTAATTCAGGTGTTATAGTAAACCATAATCAGTAAAACCAAAGCAATTCTCTTCCATTCCTACCCAAAAACATTACCATAGTTAAGTCGTAATTCGAATTTAATCAGAAGTCCACGAATATTCACGCTAATGTTTGTCCATTTTTATAGAAACTCAATATAAGGCTACATTTAACCTCAACTCCTAAATGTTATATGGTTGGATTCCTCGTGAAAAATCATGAAGTTTATCTTTTGAATAAACTCAAAAGGTATTCTATAATAACACAAACCAACAGTCAAATTTTTTAAAACCTTAAAGTCAAATAGTAAAAGGTTCAAGATGATATGTGGTACATGTACGGGAGTGGGGTTAAAACCAGGCGCGTGTAGGATTTGACCCAGCATGCGAGGGAGCGTCTCCAATCAGATAATTCTATTTTTTTCCCAAAATTTTTATTTTATTTTTTTTGTCAAAATAGAATATTACATTTTCTTGTTTGGTTACCCAAAAAGCATTTTCCACAGAAAATAGTTTATAAAGTTTAAAACTAAAGTTTTAATTTGCACATGACCCCAAAAATTTTGAGACTATTTAATATTACCCCCAAAACTTAAAAAATCCAAGCCCTTTTTTAAATATACAACATAAACATCTCTTATCACCAATACCAAAGATGAATGTAAATTAGTAAAATAATTAAACGTAATTATTAATAATTATACAAATAACCCCATATAATTTATATTTTAAATAAACTACATATAAGTCCCAGCTTTACTTAGGTCCTTAATTATTTACCATACCCTAAACATTTACTATAAATATAATTTAAGAATCCACAGTTTACCACTTTGTACCATAAGATTGTACAAAATCAAGCCCAAAATTGAAAAGTAGATGAATTTTATTTAAAGGTTATACCTTGAATTACTGAAATTGTTTATATCACTATGTGATAGTCCAAGAACTCTTGATCTCATTTATGAACTCTTTTGTATAGTTCACAAATCCCGTTAAATATTAATTCTAATATTTATATAAGAAGGCCTTAACCCTATGATTTTATTCCAATAATAATTTCAGTAAAACAATTATTTCATAAAGGTAAGAGGATTTCATTAAACCCTAGTATCGTACATTATAATTCATGGAATAAACTGCCATTTGACCCACGAAAGTGTTATTTGGCCAGTAGGACTCATGGATTGAGTGCCTAGATTTTCTTACTAGATAAATGTCGCTCTTTGGAGCTGGGCTTGGCAATGTTATGTTATCTTCAAAGGTTTTGGATTAATTATTCTCCAAATTTTTTGGATGAATACAATTATAAGTATATTGCTACTCATTTGAAGCCTCTATAATCGATAATTATGGGTTATCCTATTATAGAAAAGCCTAAACCCTTATCTTTATGACTCGATAACGCGTATCTAGTTTTAATCACCATACTGTCCTCACCGATATCAATAGATTCCATTATTCCATTGTTCATTATCGTTGATATTTCATATTGATCTATATTAATTTAATTGCGATATATTACTTGTGATCTATTTCATTATGCTATCAAACCTTTGAATTAAAAGCTTATTATAGATGTAGAATTATCTACTTGGCAATGTTTTGCTTATTTGTTTCCCTTCCAGAATGAAAGTGAACTCAAAGAAGGAGAGATACCCCCTACCCCCATACACCTTTATTCTGTTTTACCAAGGAAAACATTTTCATTTGCATACATATGGGCGGTAACTATCAAAGACGGTAGCATAAGATGGAATACATTCACTACTATTTATCTCCTTATATAACCTTAATAATCCCCCTATACTTCTATTACATGAGACCTCAAATAATGTTATAAGGTGCAGTTGCATCCTGTTTAAATAAAGTTCCATTTTTCCTCCTGAAGCTTTACTTTTATTACAGTTATTATTTTATTATTATCACCATATACAGAATACCGGGTGTGACAACATGGTATCAGAGCGAGCACCGGGTTTATTATGCCTATGCGGGACTTAAGATAGCGTATTGATTATTTTAGTTTCATAACTTCTGTGTTACAGACATGAATATATGGGATAAAATTTACCTAGATATACGAGGCATGACTCATGAGTGATTTGAGTAGGTTACCGA
This sequence comes from Sambucus nigra, assembly GCA_949130495.1. Classification (NCBI taxonomy): domain Eukaryota; kingdom Viridiplantae; phylum Streptophyta; class Magnoliopsida; order Dipsacales; family Adoxaceae; genus Sambucus; species Sambucus nigra. Next base: position 323,635,938 of record OX422213.1, read on the forward strand.
GGAGGAAGGGTATGCTAATTTATGAAAAAACATCTGAAGTATTGATCGTGAATGGGCCATTACTACTCCTGATATTAAACATATTTTGCCAATTGGTTGACTAATAGAAGAAAAATAAGCAACGAATAAGCATGAAGGTGTTCTGAGGACCCGAGAATACTTCAACAAGCTATTCATCTAGCATGGGATGCGATTCCGTAAGAAGAACTTGTTGTTACTCCACTAGTATCTCTAATAGACTATAGATATGTATCATCAACCATAAGTTGCTTCAACTCTAACTCCACGTCCTCGTCATCAAGTTCAAACTCTAGAGAATTTGAATTCGAGATTAATGGTATTTTGCCCTAACTTGTTTAAAAATTGCATATAAGAGGAATTTGATAGTATATAAATAACGAAACTAGGGGTCGAGTTATCTTTCGTTTTGTGTGTGTGTGCTTATAAAAATTTGGTTATCATATTCATAGTAAACTTTTGAAGGCGTGATGAATGAATATGTATTTTTTTTTAGTAACTAAAATTTTGACTGTATGACACATAGGCACAATGTAAAAATAGTATAGCACTAAAATAAAAGTTTGTTTAGTTTCCTCAAAATTCTTCTAAATCTTAAGTATGTTTTATATATAGAATGGAAAACATCCGAGCATCTATCAGTAGATCCCAATATCAAGGAGAGCATCAGAATGTTCCAAATCTACCAAATCCTCCTACTACCATGAAAGGTAAAATGCGATGTCTACAAGAATTAACAGCATTGACTAGGTTGTAGAAAAATGTACCACCTCAACACCCAATCAATAACAATACCACTGAAGAAATACGAAGAATGAATGCACTCAAAGAATTTCTTCAGCAAACACCATCTATATTTGATGGAAAACACGATGTTAGCAAGACTGAAAAGTGGGTACTTCAAACCCTTAAAGTCCTCTATGGAGAATGTATCATACAATAATTTAGGGTAGGTTTTTCAACTTATCTCTTTAAAGGAGAAGCGAATTTTCTATGGTAGTCAACTATTCGGTACCGTAGCAGTGAAGGATTAACTTGGGATCAATTTAAAGAAATTTTCTTCAAAAAGTACTTTTTAGAATCAGTAAGAGATCAAATGACACTGGAATTCTTAGGGTTGAAACAATAATAAATGACAATAGCACAATATGAGTCTAGGTTTAGAGAATTTTTTCAGTATGCCCAAGATTACGTATGCACAGAAGCCAAGAAGTGTAAACACTTTGAATGCGGTTTATGAACCAATGTCAAAACTTATTCCATCACAACTTAAAATTTTTTAAAAAATGATAAAAGTTTACTCCATCATCGAATGAAATCCAACATCTAGTAAATTTACCCAAATAACAACCCTACCTCCTAAAAACCCATATGTAACAAGAAATCAATACAATCAGAGGGAGGGACCACACTTTTTTCAAACCAAAGGATGGATGGGTTTTCAGCCAAATCAATCATAGTAGTAGAGTATCTATGATATTATGCTATGAGTGTGAAAGACTAAGGCACATAAGGTCTCAATGCCCAAAGTTGCAACAATCTTATCCTAGGAATTTTTTCCTTCACCGCCAAATAAATCCACTAATTTTATCAAACCCTAATTTTTTTTACCAATCGGTAATCCTAACAATCATCAGTCTCAGTAAAAATTTTATGGGAAGACAGGTGAACAAATAAATAGGACTCGAGGCTGAAACATTGCCATTTTGCTAACCAAAGATCCAAACAACTATGACATGGTAGAAGGTAATGTATGTTTCCATAATGTTTCTACTCATAAATTATGTGATTATGGATCAATGCATTCTTTTATTAGATATGAATTAATAAATACATTGAAAATATCTACTAGTCTCTTAGAATATCCATTGTCCAAAATGCCAACAGAGGAAGCAATTGTAACAAATTGAGTTTGCAACTAGTGTACTATGAGAATTGAGACTAGAATTATTCTAGTGGATCTAGTAATATTGGACCTAAAAGAATTTAACATGATTATAAGAATGGATATTTTATCACGAATGCTCATATTCATAGTCAAAAGTAGTTAGTAATATTCAGAAACACTTATCAAACTTCATTTTATTTTCAAGGGAAGAATCACTCCAATTCAATGTTTCCCAACTTCATGAAAAATTGCCTTCATAACTCTCACTATTTTGAAAAAATATAATGACATGTTTCCTGAAGAATTGCATGGTATACCTCTATAGCGAGAACGAGAATTTACCATACAATTGTTACCAAATACCTTTCCTATTTCTATACCTCCTTATCGTACGACACCCTTAGAATTGCAAGAACTTAGATCTCAATTTGAGGGATTGTTGGAGAAAGGTTTTACTCGACTCAGTACATCCCCTTGGGGAACACTAGTCTTATTTATGATAAAATGATGGACCGTTTTATTTGTGTGCCGACTATCCTAAACTAAATTAAGTAACGATCCTGAATAAATATCCCTTGACTAGGATAGGAGATCTATTTGATCAATTGTGAGGATCCAAAATATTTTCAAAAATTGATTTACGGCCTGATTATTATCAACTTCCTTTTAAGGAAGAAGACATACCCATAAATTAATTTTGAACTTGGTATGGTCTTTTTGAATTTATAAAAATGTCCTTTGGACTAACGAATGCACCTACAATTTTCATAAATATAATGCAGAAAATGTTTCGACCTTCCATAGATCCGTTCCTAATTGTTTTTAGAGATGATATTTTGATATACTATAAAACTAGAGAAGACCATTAACAACATTTGTTCATAGTAGTAGAAACTTTATGACAACACCAACTTTAAGAAAAGAAAAGTTAATGTGATTTTATTATGAGAGACGTGAATTTTTTAGGACATGTAATTATCGATACAAATATATAAGTAGATCCAACAAAAACCACAATAGTGACAGAATGGCAGTAACCAACGAGTGTTACGAAAATTCAGAGTTTTCTCATACTCGCAGGTTACTATCGACACTTGATAGAAGGATTTTCAAAAATCACCTTGCCTTTAATGAAGTTGACCTGAAAAGATGTTCGATTTTCTTTTACCCAAGAGTGTCAACAAGCATTCCATACATTAAAAGAAAAATTGACTACTACCCTAGTCCTTACTATTCCCTCTAGTAATGTTGTTACGATGTATATAACTAAGCCTAGTTATAGATATTAGGATGTGTACTTACATAACGAGGAAAGGTGATAGTATATGGGTCTCGTCAATTAAAAATTCACTAGTGTAACTACCGGATACATGATTTAGAACAAGTCGCGATAGTTTTTGCATTGAAAATTTGGAGATTTTATTTGTATGCAAAAGAATTTCAAGTATTCTCAAATCACAAGAGTATTAGTATTTACCCAGAAAGATTTAAATTTTCGACGAAGACGATGGATTGAATTTTCGAAGGAATATAAATTTAACTTACAATACCACCTAATGAAAGGCAATGTAGTTGCCTATGCCTTAAGCTAAAAGTTGAGACGGTAACTCAATGGTGTGTTTACACATATAACCATTATGGGAGAGTATAACTTACAGAGAGAAACTTTGGAAATTCCAATAATTCTTAGAAATATCATTGCTTATCAAGCCCTCCAGAAGAGAAAATTGAAATAATTATTGGATTATTTTTTTTAAAAGTTAACAATAAAGATTCGAAGATAACAACGAAGAGAAAGATTAGTCCTATAGCCCAGAAAGAGGACTGCGATTTAAAACTCTATTATGTGTACCATTAAAACCTTATTGATGAAATAAAATATTAAGTGAAGCTCATCATTCAGAATTTATGATTCATCTAGGAAGTACCAAAAAATTTTATGATCTTAAACGACAAGATTAGTAGCAAGTCATGGAGTAAGAAGTAGCCGATTTTGTGGCAAAATATCTTACATGTCAACAAGTAGAAATTGAACATCAACATCCTAGAGGATTATTACAATCGTTTCCTATCTTGGAGTGGAAATGGGATCATATTATAATGGATTTTGTCAGTGGATTGCCTAAAAATATCAAGCTTATAATTTAATATGGTTCATTAACGATCGACTTACCAAATCAACCCATTTTTTATGAATAAAAACAATTGATTCTTTCCATAGACTCAGTGAGCTTTGCATCCGAGAAATTATAGACTCCACGAAGTACCCATTTCCATTATATCTGATCGAGACCCTCGATTCATTAAAATACTTTGGTAAGCATTATAGAAATCCATGGGAATGAAACTTTATTTAAGTATCACCTTTCACCCACAAACGGATGGACAAATAAAAGATTAATTCAAACTCTCGAAGATATGTTACAAGCTTGTACTGTAGACTTATTCGGCAATTGAAGTGATCGCTTAACATTAATTTAATTGTCCTACAACAACATCTATCAAACTAGCATTCAGGCTACCCCTTATGAAGCCTTATATGGTAGAACTTGTTTTTCACCATTGTGATGGAATGAATAAGAAGAAAATAGTATCTTTGAATCCAAATTATAGTCAAAATAAAAGAAAAGATATGATTAATCCGAGAGAAATTGCATACTGCTCAGAGTCATCAAAAGAGTTATGCTGACAATAAAAGAAAGCCTTTGGAATTTCAAGTAGACAAATAAGTATTCTTATAGGTATCTCCATGAAACGGAGTTATTCATTTTGGAAGAAAAGGAAAATTAGCACCTCGCTATATTGGATCTTTTAAAATCACCGAACTTGTAGGACTGGTAGCCTATCGTTTAGAACTAGCGTGAGAATTATCTAACATACATGATGTTTTCCATATCTCATAATTATGAAAGTATATACCTAAACCGAACTATATTATTACCTGGGAAGGTAAATCTATACAAAAAAAATCACGATTTCAAAGAAAAATCTATCAAAATCGACGAAAAACCAATCATCTAGTGAAGATTCTTTAACAACACCATGGCAAGGAAGAAGAAACTTAGGAACCTAAAGATTTTATAAAATTTAGATATCCATCACTTTGAAGGTAATTTTGAGGATGAAAGTTTTTTAGTAACGTAAAATTTAACAACCCGTAAAATCTTGTATCCCTCTTTATCTCACATACCATAAAAACTTTACTATCGAAAGAATCCTTACATGAAATAGCTTAACTTGGGAAGATATAAACCATTCCCTGTCAATACATAAGCCTCATGGAACTCAAATATGAGTTTAGTATTTCAAAATAACCCTAAGAAATATGATAATTACTATAGTAACCTTCAAGTTTCAAAATTTTCAAAATACCCTTATAAATTCCAATATCCTTATTTACGCCCAAAAACTATTCTTACAATCCAACCTCAATCACCAAACACATACATATTACATACACTTCACAAAACTATAAAACAATCCCTAGAATTTTGAGAAATCATACATTGACCCCTAAACTTTTAAAAATGTGTATAAATATCCTTAAAATGACCCTATAAACTACACATGGACTAAAACAAAATTCCTAAACTTTACACTTACACCCCCTATCATACTTGGACACCTAGTAGCCTAATAAGCAGCGTGTACCACATGTGTTCACATGGTACCCACATCCCCTCACATGTTACCTAAACACAAAACTAAATAAACCGTGGTTGACGTCCACCGCCACCTACACCAATCAACTTCTCTCATTAAACACTATAAAAACACCACACTACAACAGTATAAACGTACCTCTCCACTATTAAAGACCCAAAGAAAAGTCGAAATAAATTAGTATTTCTATCATTTTATGAAGGAATTATGTTTTTTTATTCGGTTAAGTTTCTGGACATTCATAGCTTACATTTATGGTTTTACATTGAAGTTCTACTATAAGAGTGGCACTAAAAAAGCTTGAATACCATAAACCACAATTAAATATTGAGCTTTAATGGTGGAATCTATAATCCTTTGAACCAGTTTCAAAGTGGGAGAACTCAAGCTCTGGGTCTAAGGAACCTAGGTTAATTTCAATTTCAATACACTTTAATTCCCCAAATCAAACTTTTTATTTACAGAACTGAAAATTTCTGAAAACTAGTGTTATAGTAAACCATAAACCATAATCCTTTGAGCTTCAATTATCTTCGTTTCTTATCGAGAACATTATAATTACCAAGTCGCAGTTCTAATTTAATCAAAAATCCGTGAATATTCAGGTCAAAGTTTGGCCATTTTGATGAAAACTCAATACAAAGCTACAATTAACCTCAACTTCTAAATGTTATATGGCTGGTTTCCTTGTGAAAAATGGTGAAGCTCGACTTTTTAATCATCTTTAATAGTATTATATAATGGCATAAATCAATGGTAAATATTTTCAAATCCCTATTTCAAATAGTTGAAGGTTGAAGATGATTTGTGGTACACGAGCGAGAGTGAGGTCAAAACCATTGGATTTGACCCAATGCATGAGGGCGCGTCTCCAATCAAATAATTTTGATTTTTTTTCTAAATTCTTATTTTATTTTTCTAGTAAAAATTGTATATCACATTTTCCTATTTTGTTACCCAGAAAGCATTTTCCATAGAAAACAGTTTAGAAAGTTAAAAAACTAAACTTTTAATTTACACATAACCCCTTGAATTTTTAAACTATTGAATATTAATCCCAAAACATAAATCCAAGACCTTTTATACAAATACGACATAAATTTCTTTTATCACCAATCCCAAAGATGAATGCGACTTGGTAAAATAATTAAACTTAAATAATAATACAAATGACCCCTTGTTATCTCTATTTTTAAATAAAGTATATATAAAGCCCCAAATTTACTTAGGTCCTTATTTATTTACCATGCTCTAAACATTTACTATATAAATGATTTTAAAATCCCCAATTGACCCCTTTGTATAAGAAGATCATATAAAATCAACCTCGAAATTAAAAAGTTGGTGAATTATATTTCAATATTATTTTGAGCTTATACCTTGAATGAATATAATTGTTTATATCACTATGTGATAGTCCCTGAAATCTTCTTCTCATTTATGAACTCTTTTGTGTAGTTCATAAAACCCGTTAAATATTGATTCAAATGTTTATCTTAGAAAGACCTAATCCTGTGATTTCATAAAATCGATGAGTTCAGTAAAATAATAATTTCATTACTACTTATCAGTTTATCTAACCCTAATTGTCCCCATGTACTTTTGTTATATGAGACCTCGCTTAGTGTAATAAGGCGTAGTTGCATCTTGTTTGAATAAAGTTTCATTTTTTTGCATGAAACTTTATTTTTTTATATTTATTATTCTATTATTGCTGTCACCATATACAAAATACCGCGTGTGATAATACAAGTATCTTAATCCTCACAATTCTTGGGATTAAGAATCTAGGTGCCTTTTTAAAATGTTGTGAGATTCCCCAAGCCTAATATAGACAACACGTAGACTTGAATTTCACAGGTGTTCCTGTTCAATACATTCTTGAATGTACTGATCATAATCCTCTATAAAGTATCAAACAAGTTCTCAAACCATCAAAGAGGTTCCCGTAGTTTGATATAAACTACTGGGATTATGCTTTCAATTTTACCGATAGAATGCCAACTCCCTATCTAGGTTGTGAATTTTTAAATTGTACTAGAACCATAATTCTAATCTCTTGTGATTATGCCGAACAAAACTCACGAAAATTCCTTCTAAGTCCAATTGATTACATACAATATATTTAATTAATATTTATAAGGAATTCTTAGGAACGTGATTCTCATTTCAAAATTAACTATACATGATATTATTAAAATAAATAAATGTCATTATATGGTTTTAAGAATAAAACCCCAACAAACACCCACTTAAATACTAATTTTAAACATCCCAGGTCATCTATGTGTATTTAATTTATAAATCATAAATTCATAATGCCTTCAAAACAAGTCATAATACAATTACGTTTAAAATTAGTTAATTAGGATGAAAAATGGTTCAATTGATACCAATTTTAATTTTACATAATAAAATTGCATTTGTCCAATTTTAAATGTGAATGCAAATAAAATAATGCTGAAGTAAAAGGAGCATGCACACATAAACATTTATATTGGAAACCCTTGTGGTAACAACCACAATCGCACCCACTACACTCTAATCCACTAATATTGAATAACTGTTTACTTGAATTTATATAATTTCATAGATAACTTATATAAAACTTAATCTATACCCATAAATCCTCTGTTGTTCTTTGAATTGTCACATTTTCTCGTACTAGCCACCAGTTTCTCTCCTCCAAAGAAACTTTCACAACACTTGGGTTATAGTACCTACTAATCATACCAGGAAAAAGGTCAAGCCACACAAAATACTTCGTGCTAAATATCTATATGTGAAGAGAAAAGTATTTGTATAAACAAGTTTCTCTTAGCGGTAGGAAATTAAAAGTATGTCTCAACTAACATAAAAACTGTCAGGGTTTTTGTTAAAAACTAGGTTACTCATTCGAAATATGATTTGACCTCACTTATATATTGCTAAAGAAAATAGGGTTGAGAATCGTGTTTCTCAAAATTTTGGTTCTCGTATGACTGACAAACTTCGTACGAGGTTCCTCATATGAAAAAATATTTTTACGAGGTCACGTCATACAAATTGCATCGTGAGACCGATCTTATATGAAGTGAACTTTGTACAAGATATTCTATTTCAAAATTAATGTCCTCCTTTGAAGTTTGTTATGTGTTTACACCGTATAATTTCCATCCAAGGAGGCATCAACACGTGGAAATATGAATTGGATATTATAGTCGATAAATACAATTAAAAATGGTTGAGTAAGATAACGACGCCTGTTACACCAAAAACATGGTGTAACCTCACACAATTACATTTGGGAATAATAGCACTAGGGCGTTAATAGTTACAAATAACAATCCAGTAGGTAGAGTGTCAGTTGCAAAGGAAAATGAATCTATAAATAAAATACTCAAAGATAATGCAAAGAAGGACTCTCCAGTCACAAAACTGTTTTCGCTATTTAAACATTTTCCTTTCTTTTCTAATTTTTCGTTTCTTTACTATTTTCCAATGTAGTTTCAATCTTTGATCATTCAAGTTCTTCTTCAAAGTAATTTATAAGGTTACTTTTAATTCTCTTTTAGTTTAATACAAATCTAGTTTGCCTTATTTGCCTGTCTTTACATTCCTCATCTTTAAATTGCTTTACTTTTCTTAGTTTCAATTATTTTACTTCCATTAGTTTTAAAATGTGTTATTATTGCCTTTAGTGTTAAGTTACTTTACTTCTTTACTGTAGTTACTTCAAACCTTATTTTTACCATTACTTTTCCATTTTCCAACTCTTTTTAATTATAATTTGTTTAATTTACAAACATAAATGTCACTAAATGGAAAGTATTCACGATTAAAGCATCGAATAGTTCAAAAATTGCCTTAATATCGTAGGATACGATAATCAACTAGTTGTCAAGACCATAAACTTATTTAGAACTCTCACACATAATAAAAATACAAACACTGACGAAGCCAACGAAACATATTTTTATCATGCCCAATGGCACATTAGTGTTATTTAAGTGTTTCTCATGACTAGGACACGCAGGAGAGATGATGGAATTAAAAACATCAGTAAACTTGCTTCAAAGAGCCAACCCACCACCACCATATACAAAATGGTTGTGGATAATAGTCAAGAGATGAGACCAGAAACTAAAAACCATGAATTGAATGTAATAACGACTTCTAATGCTATAAATCTAAATGCAATGCTTGTAGTGGGGGTGTCTTCAAGAACCCAAGATAAACTAATGGATCAATTAAATTAGATGTTTGATCATCTCAGTAATATGATGCATAATATTGACACAATCATCATGACAGTAACCAGTAGGCTATCCACTTCTACTGTTATATCACTAAGTACTCAAAGTTTGGACCAAGAAGTAATGTAAATACACATACAAAAAAAATTAGAAAAATTTAACTTTCATCTCGTTTATTATAGACCCAATAATGGGGAAACCAACTTTGGTTAGAACATGAGAATGGGAAACTGAACCAACAATACCAAATTCGATGTGAATAACCTATTAAAGAGCATCAGAACCCTATAACTTACCATAAAAAGCGATAAATCAACCCATTAGGAAGAATGCATGTTGCAAAAAAGAATAGACCCAGTCCATACTTCAATGAGCCCACTTTGGGTTTTCTTAGGGCTTCGAATCATGGAGTGGTCACAAATCTAATGTTCGAATATGATCCAATGGGTATGATAAGTAACGATATATTCAGTAATGATCCCTTTTAAAGGACTGATAACCAATTCCTTAGGCACCTTAACTAATGCCCTTCCCAATGCAACACAATGTGCCTCCACAAACTCCACCTCCACTGGTGCAACCGAAAATAATGGCAAACCAACAATTTGCCCAACCAAACATTCAAATACTTTGTGTAATTAGGAAGAATGATATCGTGGACCTCATATATGAGATTTGTTGACTAATGGCCCGAGAGTTCATACCTAGATGGATAGAAGCCATATACAAAATGGATAGATATGATTAAATTACTAAAGGGTTTTATATTCCTAATTTTCTCCTTATTTTAAGGGAATGGGAATCAAACCACGATAAACATGTAGTAAGTTTCACCAGTCAATGTGCTAATGTAGGGACTAATGAGTATCTCAAACTAAGATTGTTCTCTAACTCCATCATAGATGAAATATTCACTTGTTTGATTAGTTTGCCACCTAACTTTGTTCATAATTACCAGTAAATAGAAGATATGTTCCATGCCTAGTTCTTCCAAACTGAACCAGATATATCAGTGGATGGCTTGGCCAGGCTAAGCCAAAGTCCAGATGAAAAGGCCATTGGTTTTATAAATAGGTTTAAGAGGGATACTAATAAACAAAAAATAATATTGCATCGGTCTAAGTTTATCAAATTGGCCCAAAATGGACAAGAATATAGGCTTTAAAAAAGTTTGATGTGACATAATTAAGAGATATAGTGGAAATGATTGTCAAAGTGTTTAAATATCAATCCCTATTAGAGCAAAATCATGAAAGAAGTACTATTTCCTTTAAAACATCTTTGTATGAATTTATAAATATATTCTATTATAATAATTGGGATTGAGTCCATAATTTGCGAACCTGTGGTCCGAAAAGACACAACAAAAAAAATTATATGCACAAAAGTCAAAATGAGCAATCAAGAAATACTGTTTTGACATATGCAAGGATGAAGAAATCTTCAACTATCTTTTAAAAGTTGAAATTATAAAATTGATTGATGAGATACAGATGTCAAATGCAAATGCACTAAAATAGAAAATCCTAAAACTTGTAGGGATCTGGGTCCTATTAGTCTTTTTAACTTTTCGTCAAAAATTATATCAAATTTGTTTGCGAAAATGATAGGGCTTTTATTACCTAAAATTATTTCACCAGTTCAATTAGGTTTTATCAAGGCATGATCTTTATTAGAAAATATCCTGTTAGCTCAAGAAATTTTGTCCTCGTTTAAAAAGAAAGTGAGTGGTTCAAACCTTATTATTAAATGTGATATGTCTAAAGCATATGACAGGATATCATGGTTGTTCATAATCAAAACTCTTAGGAGGTTTGGATTCTCAGAAATAGTGATTAACTTAATTTGGAGATTGATCTCAAACTATTGGTACTCAATAGTTGTTAATGGGAAGGCATGTGATTTCTTTAAATCTAAAAATGGGGTGAGACAAGGAGACCCTTTGTTGTCGGATTTATTTGTGCTAGCCTCAAAAGTTCTGATTCGGGGAAATTAAAAAATGATAGAAAGTGGGAAAATGGCTCATTTCGCTCTAACAAGGGGTTGCCCCATTATTTCTTTTCTTCCTTTTGCAGCTAACACTCTTATATTGGCTAATAGAGATAGACACTCGCTAAAGCCTCTCATGGAATTCTTTAAAACCTTTGAAGACGAGTCAAGACAAGTGGTAAATTACAACAAATCATCCTTTTATCTTTCGGGAATGAGTCATATGGCACGAAGAAAGTAGTAAAAAATGTCACCAGTTTCAAATGAAAAAAATCTTCCAATTATATATTTGGGAATTCCTTTATTAATAGGCAGGAAAAAGAAATCCTATTTTTCTTCTTATATTGACAAACTGGTTGGGAAACTAATTTATTGCAATCACCAAAACATTTCTCAGGATAGGAGAGTGACTATTATCAAATCAGTAGCAGAATCCATGCATCTCAATCCTCTAGCGTTGATTAACCCCCCGGTAAATGTTCTCAATCACATAAATAATTTTCTTGCTCAATTTCTGTGGGTAAAACAAGAAGAGAAGACAAAATTTTAATGGGTGAGCTTGCAAGATATTTGCATAACAAATGAAGAGAGTGGGCTTAATCTTAGATCCATGACTGATTTATCTCTTGCTTTTACTCATGATATTTCGTGGAAGTGTTTTAACTCCAATTCTTTATGCTCCCTGGTCGAGTGGAAAAACCGAGCGTCCGTGTAATACGCTAGTCGTTGTTATCGGCTTCCAACCTCAATACAAAAAAAACCTAAACTTTTAACTACACTTTTATGGAGTATAGTAGTAAGTCTGGGTATCGAATCCACAGGGAATGTTTTATAGAATTTAATTGATTTATTACTTCTAAAATAAAAATGAAAAAGATGATGATTGGGAAAATTTCTATTAAAAAATTACTTAAGAAAAACAAACTGAAAAGTGCAAAAGAAATTAGATCTGACAAATGGGAGAAAATAGGGTAGGGTACAATCCCTCAATCCTTAACAAATTATCCTTTAGAATACTAGAATTATAAATCAAAATTCTTGATTAAATCCAGTCCTTATCATCACTAAGCATTACATATATGAGGGTCAAGCCCGCATCATATGAAATCAAAGATCAATATAAAGCGGTGAACGACAAATTATACATACAAAGCATTCTTAAACATCCCAAGTACCTAGGGCAAGAGAGATTAAAAGATATGACAATGCATATATGATTTTCATTCACGATTCAACCAATATTTTCATTTATTTCCTAATTTTCCATACAAATAATTTGTATTAGGATTGAGTTCATGTACCCCAACCCTTGAGAATTTAGCTACTCATGATTGGATTAAAAAAAACAAATTCATACACAACATTAAAGATCTACAAGACATTATAAATAAATTGCAAATAATAAAACAAGAGAATGGAAATGAGATTACTTGAATTCAGCAACAAGAACGGAATTGGGATTCAGAAATTCTTACAAAATAGGATTCATGAAAACTCTTGAAGGAATAGAAAGTTTGCTCTCAAAATATAACCCTAAAATTCAATCTAGCACTTCTAACCTACTCCTAACCTAGCCTCTCTCTAGCAACTCCCTCTCTCTAGAATTCCCCCTCCAAATGATGTAGGTCATGGGCTTTTATAGCACAAAGTCTCGAAATTGACAACCAATAGTGCTTGTGGAACAAGTTTTCCAAGAGTTGCACTGCATTAAATGCATAATTAATGACAGAAATCCGCACATCCAGACTCTTCATTATCCCGCAACTTCAAAACATCGTAACTTCTTCACCGTAGCTCGGATTGAGGTGCCGTTTTTTCCAGTATTCTTGTAATTTAGAGCTCTTCAACTTTCTAGTTGGCCCCACCTCCGGAATAAGGCTGCAAAATTACGAAAATGCCCTTCAACTCTCCATTTCTAGGTTTCTTTCACTGTTTTGCGTTCTCCTTCGCACTAACTTGCATGAAATACCTATAAAACACATGAGAAATACACAAAACACGAAATACTTGCCAAAAGGGGTTAGTAGCATAAATAAGAGACAAATACAAGCTAAATACACTGCACGGGATCATAAAAATACCGAAATTAAGGGGATAAATACGAAGAATATGTGCCTAATCACACCCCCTAACTTAGAACTTTGCGCGTCCCGAGCAATGTAAATGAAATTAGTTTATAGTTCAACTCTTAATTTTTTTTTTATTGGGATAGAATACCTTTTTCGCGGGCAAGCGATTGCATTTAGCGTATGCAATAAGCCTTTAAACCCCTAGGTTACCCTAGTAGGATGAGTTTTGTCTCGTGAGGGTTTGCAGTGAATACACCCACAAAATTCTTTATTGACTCAAATAAATATCAAAATACTTAAAAATTGTACAATTTAAACTTTTCGAAAAAATAATCACTATAAATTCATATTCAAATGTCTCAAACCATAGTGTGTGTGTGCGAAGCCAAAAACTAAACCTCAAATTTCCACCGATTGAGTATTACGTTACTTTCCGAAAATTCGTTTTGATTCAAATTCTTACGGATGCACTCACATACGAATCACTCGGAATGTGGCTATTTTCTCTCGGTATGCATGATATAAAGAGTAAATATAATGGACACAAATTCATGCATACAAAATTGAAAAGAAGGAAATTTATGCTGAAAAGATCTCATCATTGGAATACAGTTATTAGGAAATGGGAACATCACCTCTAATTCACACCATTTTAATCTCTCATATTATCTTTTCATGTCTTAGCTCTCCACGCGGTAACTAATTTCGCCATTCGGACTCAGTTAGGACTTTTTGGGTTAAAAGGTGTAAAGGGTAAAAATGGGAATAAACGGAATGTTCGAAATTGGAAAATGTCCTTATGACGTCCATTTGTGCTTTTTCGGGCATTTGCTCATTTTTCTCTTTCTCTTTTTTTTTCCTTTTTTTTTCATTTTTTTTTCTTTTTTGTTGAGCATTTCTATTTTTTTTTTCTTCTTGCCCCTTTTTATTGCACAATTTGGACTTTATTTGATGAATTTTCTCAATTTTCACAATTCCGGGCTATTTGGGTTTTTCGGGTTATCAAACGAAAGGATAAATTTTTTATTAGGCTCAAATTGGGTTGCAAAGGGATAATTTTTCACATCTTTTTATGGCTAATATTTTTGGGTAACAAACGAGGGCCTACTTCATTGTCCAAATTGCTAATCACATTACCATATGCATCTCGAGATTAATTAAGTTTAGAGATATATTTAGCACGAATTTCGAGCCAATAATTTCACACATTTCCCATAACCGATCAAAACAAAGGATTGAGATCATCAACGACTTATTAAAACGCTGAAACGAACTTTGAGTTAATCATAATCTCAGATTGATTTACAAACTCATAAAAAATTGAAAGGCTCGAAATCTCACCGGGTTTTATTAATCTCCACACTTATTCGTAAAGTCGTCAATTTTCTTTCAATTTCCATCTTCGGTCAATTTTGGCTTAGTGCATTATGATTGTTAACAATTTGAGACTTCAAATAGAATAAAAGTGATATTTTTGAAAAATTTAAATTCCAATTTTTATTTATTTTGAAGAAAAATATTTTTGGATTTTTTCAACTTTTTTTTTAAAATTTTTTAAATTTTCTAAAAAAACGCACACTTGGAAAGAACATGTGATTGAATCAATGAATCTAAACAATAAACGGGAAGAATATCCCACACCCCCTAACTTAAATGTTGCATTGTCCTCAATGTGAATCAAGAACACAACATAAAGAGAGGAAAAGAAAGATATTACCCAAATGTAGTGATCCTCGATGAGTACGAGTCCATTGAATCTACAAAACAAGTTAGAACCAAGCATAACAAAAATAATAACAAAAACTCTAACTATCAAAACTAGACTATAATAAAAGAGAAAAAGAAAAAGAAAAAAAACTAACTATTTACAACCTAACATTTGAACGGCTAATAAATCATACACTAAAAGTCGAAAAATTTGAGGATCCACCCAAAATACAATTTGACTTTGAGGGATTAATAGTGTACCCTCACTAGAAAGCATGCCTCCCGAAAAATAAGAATTCCGTTTGAAAAACGAAAGGCATGTGCAAATTTTAAAAAATGAACCATCACCAATTAAAAAATTTAGAGGGATTAAAAATTTGAGTGCACAGGGGGACAAGTACCATTGGGATCCAAGAAAAATAGAATCACTTCCCAAAGATTTTTCAAGTAGTATGGGAAGAGGGGCATACAAAAGGGAAGAGTCCATCTTGGAAAATAATTTAAGCATAGAGTGCTTATCCTCCAAATCTTCTCCCACAAAATTTTCACTGAGACCTCGAGGTGGGGCATGTTCAGAAACAGAGAATTTATCTATCCTGTCATTCAACTCGCTATCATCTAAGTGACCAAGTGAGGCCCAAAATGATTCAAGTTCAAGAGTGATGTTCTCATTCACCGAGCCGAATTCTATCTCAAATGCCGCTAAGCTATAGTGGTAAGTATTCCCGCCTGTCACGCGGGTGACCCGGGTTCGATCCCCGGCAACGGCGCCATTTTGGTCGAGTGGAAAAACCGAGCGTCCGTGTAATACGCTAGTCGTTGTTATCGGCTTCCAACCTCAATACAAAAAAAACCTAAACTTTTAACTACACTTTTATGGAGTATAGTAGTAAGTCTGGGTATCGAATCCACAGGGAATGTTTTATAGAATTTAATTGATTTATTACTTCTAAAATAAAAATGAAAAAGATGATGATTGGGAAAATTTCTATTAAAAAATTACTTAAGAAAAACAAACTGAAAAGTGCAAAAGAAATTAGATCTGACAAATGGGAGAAAATAGGGTAGGGTACAATCCCTCAATCCTTAACAAATTATCCTTTAGAATACTAGAATTATAAATCAAAATTCTTGATTAAATCCAGTCCTTATCATCACTAAGCATTACATATATGAGGGTCAAGCCCGCATCATATGAAATCAAAGATCAATATAAAGCGGTGAACGACAAATTATACATACAAAGCATTCTTAAACATCCCAAGTACCTAGGGCAAGAGAGATTAAAAGATATGACAATGCATATATGATTTTCATTCACGATTCAACCAATATTTTCATTTATTTCCTAATTTTCCATACAAATAATTTGTATTAGGATTGAGTTCATGTACCCCAACCCTTGAGAATTTAGCTACTCATGATTGGATTAAAAAAAACAAATTCATACACAACATTAAAGATCTACAAGACATTATAAATAAATTGCAAATAATAAAACAAGAGAATGGAAATGAGATTACTTGAATTCAGCAACAAGAACGGAATTGGGATTCAGAAATTCTTGCAAAATAGGATTCATGAAAACTCTTGAAGGAATAGAAAGTTTGCTCTCAAAATATAACCCTAAAATTCAATCTAGCACTTCTAACCTACTCCTAACCTAGCCTCTCTCTAGCAACTCCCTCTCTCTAGAATTCCCCCTCCAAATGATGTAGGTCATGGGCTTTTATAGCACAAAGTCTCGAAATTGACAACCAATAGTGCTTGTGGAACAAGTTTTCCAAGAGTTGCACTGCATTAAATGCATAATTAATGACAGAAATCCGCACATCCAGACTCTTCATTATCCCGCAACTTCAAAACATCGTAACTTCTTCACCGTAGCTCGGATTGAGGTGCCGTTTTTTCCAGTATTCTTGTAATTTAGAGCTCTTAAACTTTCTAGTTGGCCCCACCTCTGGAATAAGGCTGAAAAATTACGAAAATGCCCTTCAACTCTCCATTTCTAGGTTTCTTTCACTGTTTTGCGTTCTCCTTCGCACTAACTTGCATGAAATACCTATAAAACACATGAGAAATACACAAAACACGAAATACTTGCCAAAAGGGGTTAGTAGCATAAATAAGAGACAAATACAAGCTAAATACACTGCACGGGATCATAAAAATACCGAAATTAAGGGGATAAATACGAAGAATATGTGCCTAATCACTCCCAATTCATGCATGCTAAATATAAAAAATTAGAGGCTCAAAATTTTAGAGGAACTTTATCGGTGTCATCACATGTATGGAAAAGAATGCAAAGTGTTTGGGAGGACTTCTTGGGAAATTTTGACTTTAATACCGAGAAATGGTCTTTAAATAAAAATGGAACGTTTCATTAGAATCAGCTTGGCACTTGGTGAGAGATAAAGGTTGTATCCAATGTTCCTTTTCTCTAATATGGAATAAGAGGATTTCTCAAAACAATTCAATATTCATGTGGCGTCTCGTTCATAAAGGAATTTCCATAGACTAGAACATAAAAAAACTTAATATACCACTTGTGTTGAAATGTAGATGATGTACGGTGGTTTGTGAGAAGGGTAGAGATCATATTTTTTGGGGTAGTTCTATTGACCAATATATTTAGCGTCGCTGCAATAATATTCTCGGTTAAGGTTTACTTCTTCAAATTTTATTGGCAACTTGATGAATTGGTGGATTAACTCAAAAGGTGATAGACTTAAAAGAATTCTATATCGAATTATTCCCTCTTACATTTTTTGGCATTTATGGTGTGCGAGAAATAATTGCATGTATGAGGGAGTGCCAATGAAGGAAAATTCCATTCTCATTCAAATTTCTATGGAGATTAAAATGGCGTTTAGAAATTTTCCTTTTATTAGCATGAAATATAGATTTTGTGTTGATATTTTAGAGACTCTTTCTCTTTTAGGTGCTCACATTGTTCCCTTTTTATCTAAGTCACCGGTGGAGGGCTTTTCCCCATTTCTATTCCTAATAAATTCACGGGAATCTTTTTTATTTATAAAAAATATATAAATGGAATAATTTGTTCTCCCAGTCAACTAACTCTTGTTCTGTTTTTTGAGATAGGATATAATATGTTAATTAGAAAAGTAAAAATTAAGTTTCCAGACAAAGAGGGAACACAATAGGGATTGATGAAGACCCATTACCCAAATTCAAGGAAATGGGAACTAACATGTAGTAGATCCAGTTACCAAGGAACAAAGGTCATGTTGAGTTCAAAATAAAGACCAAGGCAAATGAAAAGTCTACAAAGCCTGAGATGACTGCAAATCTAGACCAAAAGATCCTAACACACTTGTGCAATAGGTGTGGGGAATAATAATCTAAAATGTGCTAAATTTTTACTTAGAAATGAAAGCAAAACCAAAAATTTAATAAGGAAGGAAATGTTAGTTCAACTGCCAAGCCTCAGGAGCAGGAAAGTCAAGGGAACTTCCAAGGCTTTTACCTGGAGTAGATGAGGCCATTTTCTTGGCCTTTTAATTCACCAAGAGAAATAAAACATCCAAAGAACTTATAATATATTAGGACAAGTTTCCAATAAGTCCAATCCACCAATACATGGGGACCCCATAATCGATGGGGTTACTAAAATGACACCCATGATGAAAGAAGTAGCATATTGGTTTGCAAAATAAGACCCTAAGGTGTCCCAATAGGTTAATGAGATGCCTAAAAAGACAAAGAAAATAAAGCCTTAACAAGTGTCTCCAAGGATGTGGACATAGTGCAGACAACTAAATCGAAGAAGAGAGAGCTAAAAATTGACATCTCTCGCACCCAGTAAAGGAGAATCCAAATGGAGGATAAGTCTTGGCAAGAAGCCTCAAAGGTTTTATGCCGCAATGGATATGAGGATAATGTGATTTCATCTTCAAAACCTACACCAATGATCCATAAAAAGGAAGATGGGAGTCGGTCTTCTTCAGATATATTAGGTAAAATATTAAGTAACTAGAGAAGGCCATGAGCGTGAATAAAGGAAGCATATATAAAAATGCCCCTTTTAGTGAAGAAGAGAAGGACGAAATGATGGTTATGGATATGGAAGGGCTTGTAAAAGGACCTAGTCAATAGAAATTCATCCAATTTAAATCATTGCCCTAGAAGATGCCAATTAACATGGCAATTGTCCTCCCACGGAGGTTTAAAAATGAAGAAGACAAGAGTTTCTAGAGTTAAAATAAAAAAATATGATGGATTAGAGGTAGATGATTTAAACTTGTTTGTTTCTACCTTAGATCTCATTTATAGGTTTGAAGGGCCTAATATAGACATGAGTAATCACATCAAGCCCTTATTTATAAAGGCTTAAGTAAATATAGTATTAATAAACACAATCTTGGTAGATAACAATGATGTTGTTAATATACTGCCATATTCAATGCTTGCTAAAAAAAATAAACAACATGTTAAATTACTTCAGACCGAAATAATAATCTTTAGTTTTGCTGGGGATAAATAGTCAACCAAAGACGTATTATTAGTCGATATTAAAGTTGGGATACAAAGATTTAATGCCTTACTTAGCAGAGATTTTATTCATTCTAACAAATGTACCCTTTATTCTATGCACCATATTTTTTTATTGATGAAGGATGGTGGGAATGTAAAGAAAGTGGAAGCTGACATTATTATTTCATACCGCTTCCAATTGTGTCGAAGAAGAGTTTTACCAAAATAATGTGGGAAAATGAAAGTGGATGCACTGATAGTTGAGACATCAGGAGAGGAGGTTTCAGAGGAAGACTAAGAAGAGTTGTGTTTTAGTATAATGAGACCAACTGAAAAATATAAAATGGATGCTTAATGGGTAACACACCCTTTGAACTAGAAATGGCAAAGAAGAATTGACTATAGTGTCGGACAAGTTCAGAGAATTGGAACTAAGAAAAAAAATCAGTGAGGAAAGGATAATAATTAGGCTGATTATGTATTCGAATAAAGTAAAAGGAAGAAAATCCTTAACACGTTGGTGGTCCAACAAGTTTCCCAGTATAATACAAAGAACTTATAGTCAACCAACCGGATCCTATATTCGAGGTAAACTTAGGATACGAACAAAACAAAAGGGTAACCCACATAAGTGATAACCTTAGAAAATAAGACCAACAATTAGTTGTGGATCTTCTACATCAGTATAAGGACTTCTTTGCTTGGGAATATGAAGAATATTTTGGCTTAAATAGAAAATTGGGGGAGCATAGCCTGGAAATCAAGGAAGGATACAATATTGTGAAACAGATACCTCGCTAGATGAGCCCAAAGTTCACGACAAAGATAAAGGAAAAAATTGAAAGGCTATTAAAGTCTAGGTTCATTAGAACTACCATGTATATTGAATGGCTCTCCAATATAATACCAATTATTAAAAATAATTGAAAATTTAGAATGTGCATTGACTTTAGAGATCAAATTCATCTACTCCAAAGGCTGAATATACAATGCCAATGGTGGATTTATTAGTTATAGATATGTTGTCCATGATAACATATCTATGATGGATGGTTATTCAAAATATAACCAAATATGCATAGCTGGAGAGGATTTGTACAAAACAACCTTTAGGTACCAAAGAAACCCGGGAACCTTTGAATGGATAAAATGTCATTTAGTTTGATGAATGCATGAGCCACTTATCAAATGGGAATGCACATTATTTTCCATGATATGATTGGAATTTTTTTGAAGTGTAATATTGATGACATAATTATCAGATCAATAAAATAGCAGATTATATAATGAACCTATAGAAGTCCTTTGAAAGGATGAGGTTCTATCAACTCAAAATAAATCCTTTAAAATGTGCCTTTAAAGTTTTTGGAGTGAATTTCTTACGATATTTAGTGCACCAAAAAGGTATTCAAGTTTATAGGAACAAGGCCAAAGGTATAATCGAAACAAAACCCCCAAAAATAAAAAAAAGAGTAACAAAAGTTTTGGGGACAAGTTTATTTCCTTTTAAGATTGATATTTAATGTTGCAAGTAAAACTAAAATATTATCTCCTTTATTGAAGCTAAAATACAAAGAGGATCTAAATTGGAAGGAGGAATACGAGTCTACTTCAAGACACTCAAAATATATTTGTTTCGGCCACTTGTAGTGGCTCCTCTAAGAGATAACATGCCACTAAAGCTTTAGATTGTTGCTGTTAATACTTCCATTAGAGTTTTTCTGGCATAAGAATGTGAGAAAAACAAATAGCAAGTTGTGTACTACTTATGTCAATTCCTAAATAACTACGAATGAAAATATTTAGTAATGACAAATTATGTTTGAATTTTAATTTTCATCCTTGAAATTAAGATGTTACCTATTCCATAGAGAAGTGTATGTTATTTCAAAGTTTTATTTAATTAAGTTCATGCTCACAAGCCAGAAGGTGCATATGATATAGGATACATATCCTTGAGCCCATAGAAATTATGGTTTGATAGTTCGAAGACTGAAATAAGGTCAAGAATTGGAGTAATCAATGAATCATGTAAACATATTAAAACAAAACATGGATACATATTGGAAGAAAATTCATGTTCCAATAACCAAGTGGAATATAAAGCAGTCATAATGGGCTTAGAATCCTTTGAAGCTATAATGATTATATGATTGAAGTCTATGGGGATTCTGAATTGGTCGTAAGATAGTTAACTAGTGAATATAAATGTGTCAATGATGGCTTAACTTTTTATAACCAAGTGTCTTTAAATATATTGTCCAAATTTATTGAAGTCACGCAAAATTATATTCTCAGGTTCTTAAATGAGGAGGCCATTGAAATGGCTAAAAAGGCACTAGGTTTCAAACATGATGATAACTTCAAAGATAAATTAATATTAAGATCCATTATTAGAGTTCAACCATAACTCCATGATAGATTGCCTTTTGTGGAAATTGTAAGCATAGATGTTCATAAGCTTTGGAGAAAACCATTAATCTAATATATAAATTACCCAAATATCAAAATTGGTAGGTTTTTTAGGTTAATAGTAACCAATTATGTTATGTGTGATAGGAAATTATTCAAAAGAGGTATTGCTGGAATGATCCTAGAGTGTCTAAGTAAAAAGGAAGGCTTAACAACTACTGCTCAAATTCATGAAAGCATATGTGGGTCTCACCAAGCTATACTTAAAATGAGATAGTTGTTAAAGAGACATGGTTTTCATAAGCCCATCATCCTAAAAGATTGCATGGATTTTTCTAAAAGGTGCCAAGGTGACAACGAAAGAAAGAGAAGAATGTCTAAAAGGAAAGTATAAACAATTTAAAAGGACCGTTCAAAATACGACTCGAGTACCGAGAAATAAAATATTACACTCGACTCTAGGGGTTTCTCACTGAAAGTAAAGCTAATTAGGAAATGGAATAGGTTACGAAATGCCTTTATTAATATAGTTAGCTAAATGCCCTCATGATTAGACTTTTGGTTCACGAGTCCCCTAAAAAACTAAGATCAAGCTACAAGAATTCTAAAGAGACAAAATATACTGGTTAAAAGGAATAATAATTGTTAACCACTTATGGGATTTAATTATTTTAAAAAATGATTAAATTTTTTTATTATTTAGACACTTTTACGCTTGCAACTAGATTTGGTGGGGATATTACTAGTAGAAAATTATGCATGCATACCTAAGCCCCAACATTTTTAGGTCTAAAAATATTAAATTAACTAAGCACATACAATATGCCAAATTTGGCGACAAACTGGGATATTCATTAAATGGTTAGGACATATAATGTGTCGGACCCCCAAAATTAGTTTAATCAAAATTAACCAATAGGTAGAATGACTATTAAAATAGGTCACAAAACTTATTCAACACTTAACACATTAGCGAAGACACAAGTCCACAACACTTATTCGAAGTAGAAATAAACTTTTCATCAAACCCAAAATAAAAAGGATTACAAAATAAGAAAAATATATCTCATTTTATATATATTATAGAATAGTGGGGAAATGTATAAGTTACAACAGTTTATATGTTTTTCTTCTAGCTCCCGTTGGGATTTTTACCGTGCCAGCTGCAAAAGCAAGGCTTCATGATGTTGGAAATTTCGGTCATCCTCATGTGATGTTTCCCTCAACTCCCAGCTCGAAGGGAGATTTCCTCTGGTGAAAGGGAATAAAAACCCCAATCTTCATGATTATTTTGACCCTTCACATAAATATTATCAAACTCTTTCCAATATCTCAAAATCTCATTGGCTATATGATGAAGATCATTATGAGCAATAACTCGACCATTGTAATCAGCCCAACCAATAAGATATTGTATCACCCTTATAATAAAAGAGAGATATATCTTCAAAAACAAGGCAATTTCAGCATTGGGAAGAGCTGGAGAATCTTTGAAATTCCAAATAACTTTGCATGCTAAAGAAAAGGTTTTTTAGAGCATGGCTCTTAAATAAAACATGAGAAGGAAGATTAGAGAATGTATGAAGCACTTCCAAAGCCTTGACAACATCAACGGTAGAGTAAGGGTAGTGCAGCATAGGTTAGCCAGTATCTAGGCCATTTAAGACACATTTATCCAGATCACGAATTGGTTCCTTAAACAACAGGTGAGGATAAATAATCTGATTGGAGATGGGAACATCAAAGAAGATGAAGTTAGTCACCAAGGCTTCGAAGGCAAGTAGATCGAAGCTAGCTCCATCTAACACATAGGAAAAGTACATGCCATTGGAAATGACATGGTTGGTGAGACATATAAAAGAATGAGAATGATAATTGGCATTAATAATGTTATACCTTAGTGTAGCATAAGTGGAACAATACAAAGCATAGAAATTTTTTAACTTCATGCTCTTAGTAGCATCGAAGGGATAGTACGACCTTCTTGGCCTTGATTAAGCATATGCTCCCATAGGATAAGGAGTGAAAGTAGGATATACCACTTCTTGCAAATAATCAAGTGGAAAACGAGGAAGAATAAGAGTATGATCATAGCCAACACCCGTTTTATCATGAGTGTAATGACTATAAGAGTATGCATTATACTCATGTATCCTAATAGGACTAGTTTGTCTTATTTCGTTGACCAAATGTTCTTTGAGTCTTATCCTTGGGGTAGTTTTGCCAAATCCTCATGCAGATCATTCAAATGGACATCCTCATCCTCAATATGTATCCTTTCATACCACTCTTAAGAAGGTAAATGGACACTTAGACTCATGCATATTTTGATAACACTACTTTCTCTTTGAAAAATATTTTTAATGTGTGTTTGTGTGCTTGATATGGATTATCTAGACTTTATATGAAATGAAATTAAAAAAATTTAAAAATCTTTACTTACAATTATATGTTTTTAGCTGCCTTTTGATCATGTGTCAAAACCAACTTAAATATGGTTGTTATGTGTTTTTCACCGAAGCATCGACGCGATGAAGATTTTCTTCGCTATAATGATGGCCACTTACTAACCATGCCTCTATCCAAATATTTCATCTCTTTTTTCCTTGTATTTTTTCTCCTAATTCACCCCGGTGAATAACATCCTTACTGTAGTGATGCTAGAGTGAAGAATGTTAGTCAAGCAGAAAAAGCTCCTTTTTTGTAAAAGACTGTGCAGATATTTATCGATACTCGTGCAATGCTAAGATCTGAACACATATTTCTCAATACTCATGCAAGTTTATAACTTACCAACTCGTTCCCCCCACCCACCCAAGATTCTATTATAAGCTTGAGTGTATATGTAAGTGAGTTGAAATTTCATTCCAACAAGTGTGTGAACGAAGTGTGATTTTGTGATTTCATTTGTGGACAACATTTTTTTTAAATCTTTTCTTTCCACATGAATCATTTTTAGGAGAGAGAAATCTTTTTAAGATAAAAAATTCTTTTATGATGAATCTTGTATTCTTCGAAGTTGTAAGATCATGTTTTATAACTTCTCATTTTATATTTATTTGTCTTATCCCGTTACACCCCACTGCACTTTCATGACTACTTCCATGTATTTGAATAGAAGAAGTTAATGACTTTTAAAATATTGAAAATCATTCACCGCAACAACATTCAGAAAAGTTATGTGGTGGTTTGCTTAAGATTTTAATTATCCAAGGATTATTTTAAAAAGAGTTTGCATCAAAAAGTTTTTAAAATGATTTTAAATAGAATTTTTGAAATTTCTCTAACTCGTTAGAATGTCATTCGAACGAGATTGTGCTGTAATAACCCGTCCTTTTTTAAGACAATTAAAATCCATAATTGGATATAAATTGGAGATTTAAGGAATTTCTCAAAATAGTGATTTTGGGGATTCTCGAGGATTTAATGATTTTCGATGGATGTTGTGATTATTCTTGGGACTAAATAGGTCGAAGTATTTTAATTATATGTCGCCGTGGAGAAAAGAGACAAAAGAGGTAAGATTTTTATTAGAAACCCGAATTAAGTTATATGGGTTAGAATAGTGATCTGCGGTCAAGTACCTCAGATGGAAATTTTGACTGCGCCATGAGTCTCGGAACGTCCGAGATAGTCGGAAAAGAGTGTCCGATTGTCGAAATTGAGTTTCGGGGAATTTTAGAGTAAAATGGCTCGTAATTGAGTAAACGAGTCATTTTTTGGTTTTAAGGGGTTAAACCCTTTTCTCACTATATAAAGAAGGGGAGAGGGAGAAAAGAGAAAGGAAAGAAAGAAAAGAGAGAGAGGAGGAGAGAAAAGAGGAGAAAATAGGAGGTTCCGGCCAAACTCTGCGGGATTCGGCTCGAGGTCGTCGGATTATATCCACGAGGCAAGTGTTTACTTGATTTATTTACTTTTGAGCATAAATCTCATATCGTAGTTTGATATAAACAAACCCTTAAGATTTTGGGTTGGGTATTCGTGAATAAAACGGGTTTTCGGGAGTTAAAACGAATAAACCCCTAAAATTTGTTAATTGGAGAAACTTAGGTTTTAACCTAAATTAATTGGTGATTTAGGGTTCTAGGATGTTTAGAACCCTTAATATATGTGTATTTGTAGTTGGTTGAGGTTGTAGGACGTTGGGTGAGGCGACAAAAGCTTGGGAGAAGCTTTAATGGCCGAAACTGTCTCTGAGAAGACGATGAATAGTTGGGACATCGTCTTTCCGAATCGATTCGGCCCTGATCCGGATTGATTCGGCTCTTGGTCAAAAAATAAAATTTGTAGATCTCTTCGACGGGTCACCTGGGCACTGACCGCGTATTTTTCTGATTTTTTTTGGATTTATAGTGATTTTTCTACGAAAAGCTGTCTGAGATTGAAATCATTAGTTATAACTTATTGGAGATAAATATTAGGGGTTCTCAAAAGGATTGTTAGGACCTCTAAAGAATTTGAGGAGATATTAGAACCTTGGGTTTGTAGGAATAAATCCGAGTTATAATTTAAATGGAGGTTGGATTGATATTTGGGATATTTTGGAGATTAAAAAAAAATCGCCCAAACAGTGCCCCTCGAACAGGCCGAATCGATTCGGGTCTTGGCCGAATCGATTCGCCTAAGGGGATCTGTGATTCTGTAGTGGGCCGAATCGATTCGGATTTAGACCGAATCGATTCTCCATTAAGGACCTGTTTATAGAACACTTTCCGAATCGATTCGGATTGGGGGCCGAATCGGTTCGCCCACCCGAATCGAATCACAACTTGGGCGAATCCGTAGATGGGATTTAGGTATGTATTGATTATCAAAGTAAGGAAATACTTTGGATTTAGTATCATGCGAATATGAATGCATGATTATGATTCTTTGAGATAATCTTTGGGATTATTGGTCATCGATAGATGGTTTGGCAAATATGGCCATTTATATATATATTCGAGGAGGAATATATGGTATTTATATATACTATGTGATTAAAGTATATATGATATGATGTAAGTGATTTTGAAAATAAAATATGAATGTTTTCAAAATGGAAAAAGAAATGATTTTCATAATTACTGATTTATAGTCAACACCCTCTCTAAATGACATCATAAGGGAAGTTCGTGCGTGAGGTGAAGCCCCCTGACTAATAAATACAGGGTGGATATAGTCCACTAGGCCATATGAGCGTTTATGTTATGTTATGTTTTCTGCGATGATTAGGTAACTTGGGGTGTGGTTATGACTAGCCCGCAGGCATATGGCTGCTTCCCGACGTAATGCGTATAGGTGCCCAGGTGTCGTAATTGATAGGCACTGGAAGATGATGGTCATTTAGGGGCGCGCCGTACGGGAAGTCTTAGAATGCGTTATATATTTGGTAAAGCAATTTATGATAATAAATTGGCTTTAATTTACATTTCCTGGATGGAAGAAGGGAAATGGGATAAAGGTTTTGGCTTCGGTAACACTCCCGGATGGAAGAAGGATGTGGAAGCATATGATATGGTAAAAGCATTTTTATGATAATGAAAATGGCTTTTAAATACATTTCCTGAATATAAAGAGGGAAATGGGATATTTTGAAATGGAAAAGCATTTTTATGATAATAAAACTGGCTTTTGAAAAGTTATATGTTTTGTTAAAGCAATTCATGATAATGAATTGGCTTTTAAATACATTTCTTAGATATGAGAAGGGAAATGGAAAGTTTTGAGATAAAACTGAATAGTATTGATAAATACTTTGTATATGAATCCTCAGTTCGGGAGATAGATCCGGATGTATATTATAATATGAAAATGTATATATGGATGAATTGAGTACCGAGGGTCTAATGGATCCCGACGATCGACCTTGCCGCATAGTAGTGTATCGGGGGGGTTCCTTGTTTGGATTTCGCTTTGCGAGACACCCCACACACGAATATGGCAATGTGTTGAGACTGGGAGAAGTTTAATCCTCAGTGCTCTTGTATTGATATATATATATATATATATATATATATATATATATATTCTGTACTGAGGGACTGGTGGATCTCGATGATCGACCTTGCCGCGTAGTAGTGTATCGGGGGGGTTCCTTGTGTGGATTTCGCTTTGCGAGACACCCCACGCACGAACATGGCACAGTGTTGAGACTGGGGAGAAGTTTAGCCCTTAGTACATTACTTGGACTATGTAGGATTGATAGTGGTTGGGTGATAGACTAGTTTAGCAGGGTAGCTTGACTAGGATGTTTAGAGGGATGTGCTAGGAGTGCACTGTTAGTGGAGAGGTGAGGGGTATCTCATGGGAGTGAGATACCAAATTTAAATATGAGATAAAACCTTTTTCTAAAAATAAGGCATTTATGCACTTTCTAAATATTTTCAAAACTCGGGCTCTGACCCGTTTATCTACTTTCTTTTCTTCCTATATATATATATATATATATATATATATATATATATATATATATATATATATATATATATATATATATATATATATATATATATAGGTGTCCAAACACAGGGACGCCTGGATGGCACATCTTTCGAGTCAGACGTCAGCTGCAGCAGCTGTAGATGCGTGCAAATTTTTGATAGCCGCTTCCATTCTTGTACTCTAGATAGGAGGTACTGTATAAATATTCGGGCCAATGGGCCAACTGCATTTATTTATTCTTTGAGTACAACATTCGATATGGTTGTATAATTTGAACCGAGTGTTTGGTTATTTTATTTCATTTACGCATACACTGTGTGGATGTTTTATTTAATTATATTCATTTAGAAAGAGTAGTTAAGTAAAAATTTTGACACCGGCCTAATAGGTTATTAGTAATTAAATGGATTTTCGACAGTGATGCTAAGAATGATACATATGAGACTCCTATTTTAATTTGATATAGGAGTGATCGCCCGGTATTTTATTAGGCGGGGTGTCACATGTGCATGTCATTAAAACGAGTTCCCACATTCAAAAGAGACATGTAATGTTGCCTTTTGGATATGCTCTGGAATGTCGTTTGAAGTTTCATTAGAAACACGTTCGAATAAGATGAGGTACCACATTCGAACGAGGTACCAGGTCATTCGAATGAGTACGTGGGTTTTTGATTTTTCATTAAATCTTTTCCAAAAGCGAGTACATGTATCTTCAATTTTAGGTTCAACAATATCAAAAGCGAGTTCTTCAACCAAAACAATAACTTCCTCATAAAAATGAAGAGAAGGGGGAACTTTATCAGCCCAAATTTTGAAAAGTCTAAACTTGATAGAATCATTGATGTTAGGAAGAGGCCTAGACAAATTAATTTAAGTAGGTGGACATGGATACTCAACTTCAATAGAAAAAAAAATTCAGAATGGGTGGAGTTGGAACATAAAATTATGGAGTTGAGGAAACTCAGTAAAACGGTCTACATTTATAACACTGCCTATTTTCCATGCGCCATTGATCTGTCTAATATGCTGAAGATAGGGGAGCACTAAGCAATCTATATCACTCTTAGTATGAGCGTAAAATAAGATGGCCATAAAAGAAAGCCAACCATAACATAATATCGATAAAGAGTGTAAATAAAAGTAGCTGACTAGGATAAAATGAAACTGTAATAAAATCCTGAATAAAAGTGACTACTGAAATGAAATAGCACTCCTACTCTAAGGATAATGAACTGAATTTTCAACCACTTCAAATCCTGACTGCTCAACCCAGCTATTAAGTATATAACAACAACAACAACAGCAACAACAGCAGTAGTAGTAGTGGTAGTAGTAGTAGTAGTAATAATAATAATAATAATAATAATAATAATAATAATAATAATAATAATAATAATATTACTAATAGTAATAGTAATAACAACAACAACAGCAACAACAACAACACCGCCACCACCACCACCACCACCACCAACAACAACAACAACAACAACAACAACAATAATAATAATAATAATAATAATAATAATAATAATAATACCTAGGGGAAGGTTTTATAGATTTGCTCCTTAAATTTGAAACAAATATCTTACAAAATCAAAGTAATAAGAATCATGTGATTCATTTACGATAAACATGGTAACTAGTTGGCACTCACATACAAGAGATGCCTCACCTCTCATCATAAGTGAAATATTATACAAGTGTCCCAACCTAAGGCTTGATTCATACTAACACTAGACTAATAAATTAATATCATATAACAAAATACTATAACGGGATGCTGCTAACTACACATGTATAGAATAAAACCCAATATCCATCTTTTACTCATTAAAATACACACAACCTTATAATATAAAATTTTCCTTATTTTAGTGTCTTTTAATTAAATGTGCCCATCACTCGTGTAGACACCACATTCTAGGACCCCCCCAATCATTATCTCCTCAGGTCCCTAACACTTCCCCCTCCACCATAAACCCTAGTTTATCTTATCTCGTTAACCAAATATACTTTGAGTCTTGTCCTTGAGGTAGTTTCAAAAATTCTTCACACAAATAATTCAAATGGACATCCTCATCCTCATCCTCAATATGTATCCTTTTACACCACTCTTAGGAAGGTAAATAGACACATAAACTCATGCATATTTTGATAACACTAGTTTCTCTTTGATTTTTTTTAATGTGTGTATGTGTGCTCGATATGGTTTATTTGGCCTTTATATGAAATTGAATAAAACTCTTTGAAAAAACTTTATTTGCATTTGATATGTTTTTAGTTGGCTTTTGATCATGTGTCCAAACCAACTTAAATATGCTTATTGTGTGTTTGTCGCTGAAGCATCACCATGACAAAGATTTTCTTCACTACAATGATGGTCTCTTGCTAACCGCGCCTCTATCTAGAGATTTCATCTCAGTTTGACTTGTATTTTTGCTACTGGTTCTCCCTAATGATAAATATCCTTACTAAAATGATTCTATAATGAAGAGTGTCAGTGGGTGTAGAAAGCTCCTTTTTTATAAACTATTATGCACATATTTCTCAATTTTCATACAACACTAATATCTGACCACATATTTTCACCTTTTGCACCTTGTCACTTCATTAAGTCTATAACTTACCTACTTATTCCCTAAGATTCTCTTTCAAGCTTGAGTGTATATTTAAGTGAATTAGAACTTTATTCTAACATGTGTGAGAAATAAGTGTGATTTTGTGATTTCTTTTGTGGACAATTTTTTTTAGAAATCTTTTCATGCCACAAGAATCATTTTAGGAGAGAAAAATATCTATAAGATGAAAATTTCTTTTGTGTTGAATCTTATATTCTTCCAAGTTTTAAATGTTGTTTTTCTATTCAATATATTCTTGAGATATTTTAAGTTTAAGCACTTATAATATATAAAAATATTTTGAAGTAGACTTGTTTGGTTTAAAATCTTTTTATACCTCCAACAAATGTCTTTATAATTTATTCTTGTGTTATTTTTAGATTTTACTTATCTCAAAAATATATTTGTGAGTTAAGCCATTATTTTTAAATAAACTTTTATTTTAATTGTTTCATACACCTAGAAAGTGGTATTACACTCAATGGAGGCTTCTTTACCTTGCTTCTGGATTTGGAAGATAAAGTTATTCTTCAATTTCAAAAGGAAGTTTGTTGATTTTGGCTTGAAGAAGACATTGGTTGTGACTAAAATCGGCAGTGGTTATAAAGCGTGTGCCAGTTGTTGGCGCTTTCTCGTTGGTAATAGATATAGTGTGAAAGATCATTAGGATAAAGTTATACATTAGGGTTGTAAGACGTAGTTTCCCTATATAAGTTCTACCATAGTTCATTTGTTGTTCTATCAACCCGAGTTTGTTTCCCGTTGTGTCTTTTTCCTTGTATGCCTTGGAGTTGTGACACATTGTTTACCTTTCCCCACTTAGATTAAATCACCTAAATGTTGAAGATAGAATTTTGTGTAATATACTTGGTAAATAATTTTTCACATTAACCTTAGGCCTTGTATTCATTACCCTAACTTGAACTTATAAGAAAACCTTTGTCCTAATTCGACAAGAGATTTTAATTAGATATCTTTTGTCCATCTCAGTTTTGAGAACACGAACTCTCATTGATTAATCACTTCCCATTGATTTTAATTAAATTTATATCACTCTCAGTATGAACGTAAAATAAGATGGCCATAAAATATAACCAACCATAACATAGTATCGATAAAGAGTGTAAATAAAAGTAACTGACTAGGATATAATGAAACCTTAATAAAATCCACTATAATAAATCTCCTTTATACAAAAGTCTCAACTGAAAATTAAATACAATTCTAACCACCTTTAATCAAATTTATCTCATAGATACAAGTGACTACTAAAATGAAATAGCACTCCTACTCTAAGGATAATGAACTGAATTTTCAACCACTTCAATCCTGACTGCTCAGCGCAGTTATTAAGTATATAACAACAATATTAACAACAACAATAATAGTAGTAGTAGTAGTAATAGTAATGATAATAATAATAATAATAATAATAATAATAATAATAATAATAATAATAATAATAATAATAATAATAATAATAATAATAATAATAATAATACCTAGGGGGAGGTTTTATAGATTTGCACCTGAAATTTGCAAGAAATATCTTTCAAAATCAAAGTTGTAATAATCATGTGATTCATTTACGATAAACATGCTAAACAGTCGACACTCACATATAAGAGATACCTCACCTCTCATCATAAGTGAAATACTACACAAGTATCCCAACCCAAGGCATGGTTCATATCTTTTACTCATTAAAATATACACAACCTTATAACATAACATTTTCCTTATTTTAGTGTCTTTTAATTAAATGTTCCCCTCACTCATGTAGACACCACATTCTAGGACCCCCCAATCATTATCTCCTCAGGTCCTTTAGGTTCAGATGAACGATCTGTTTTACTATTGAAAACCGATCTGGAGGTTACCGGGCGCTCCCGAAACCCATTTACTCCAATCAACTGCCTCGCCCGAGAATAAGCTCAATAAATCTTCGAAGGGCTCAGAATCTCCTTTCCAACAATCTTCCCCAGGCGCGAATCATCCTCATAATTTGAACGAATAGTTTGTTTTCCTCTCGAAAATTAATACGGAGGCCACCTGGTGCTCTCGAACTCTGTTTGACTCCCATCAACTCTTCAGATCAAATGAGACTGAATAAATCTTCTAAGGGGCCCTTTCCAAAGGTACGCCACATATGCTAATCAACCTTACGGTACGGACAAACAACCCATTTTACTCTGAAGGTTCATAGGGAGCTTTTTAGCCCCGTTTAACCAAGGTTAATCTCCAAACCAAATGAGACTGAATGAATCTTAGAAAGGATCTAAATGCCCATTCCAATGGTCCATATCGTGAACGAATCGGCCTGATGGGTCAGACAAACGATCCGATTTACTTCAAGAATATCTTATCCAAAAGACTGTTGGTCACTTCTGAGCCCCATTTGACCACGGTCAATCCCGAATATGGGGGAAGACCAATGGATTCTTAAAGGTCTATGAATACCCTTTCCAATGGTATGTTCCTTGCATGATTCAAACTTACGAAATTTTTTTACGATCGTTTTAAAAAAAATCTTCATGAGATTGTCAAATTGCAAACCCATTTCCCTGCCTATCGGAAGTGTGTCTGGGGTTGCCTGCCGATAGGTAAGTCAATTACAATGCCGATCAGCACCCCCTTCAGCCTCTATAAGAAGAGCATGAGCTCACTTTGAGAGGCACTGCAGAAACATCCCTCTCAATGATCTCAATAACATTTTCTCAAAGTCAGCGTGGTTTCCCTATTGAAACCTCTTCTCCACCTTCCATTTCCATTAATTTTACACCCAATTTAGAAAAATCTCTTCCCTCTCCTCTTACCATCTTCACCCACTTGCAAGGGTCGCCCTTCAATAATCAAGATCAACCTTCAGGTCTCTGAAGAAGGTCCAAATCTTTCACTCTCTCTTTCAATTTCCTTATTTTCGCATTAGTTATTCAATTCTTACTTCAGCATTTCATCTTTGTTAGCTCCAACCCATTAATATCCCACTTTTTATTAATGGTATTGCACATACTATATTTTCTATAAAAAAATGGAAAACAAGAAAAAAGAGTTTGCTTATAAATTCCAAACGGGATTCCTCATCACATTTGCTAAAACTAAAAAACATCCTTTTTCTACGCACACATTTAATAAAATCCATAGTTAGATTTATACGATAAGCCCCACCCTCATGTTGCATGCAAACAACGTGGACTTTGTGATGCTTTTTAGCCTACGTAGGCATCTCGGGTAAAAACTCGAGACTCGAGTCCTCTTTTCCCATTGTTATTCATATATTATTTCCACATATTATGTTTGTGATTCATGCTAGCATTTTTTTCCAATTTATACCATTGTCTTTCAATAAATGACCAGTGACCTGACAAGCGCACACATTATATTTTTTATTATTATTTTGGGAACTCTCCTACGGATGACCTCACTCCACCTTTCTCCATAACGTGAGTCGAGAAATTCCATTCTTTATTTATATATACACTGCCACAAACTTCATGAAGTAATTAAGGAGAATAATAACATGTTCCCATGAGAGACCGAAAGGGATGGATGGATGCTTAAAACCTTCCCATTCCGTAACTTAGCCCCCAAATTCTTGAACTAATTGGTTTCGCAAGCATCAGTATGTCTTTGATGTCGTTCTATTGAGGTGGCAACATTTCTATTGCCTGTTTTGTTCAAAATAGGTTGGAAACTCTATCTCTTTACATTACCCCAAATTGACGACGACCGAAGCACCCTGAGGAGGGGAGCGAGACCTTTTCTCCCTCTCCATCACGCATGAGCGCTGACCTTGAGGATGAGAATGGGATGTCCATAATGGAAACTCCACTAGGAAATTACATGTCATAAGAGGTGATGATGCCGAAAATCAGCACCACCAGGTGAGGAGTTTGCAAGCTCAATACAGGTGTAACAATGGCAGCACAGTTGTATGAATAAGGCAAGAATGAGGTGAGGAGAAGAGGAATGAATACAGGTATATAAGTGGTTCAGCCAAACCGGCCTACGTCCACTGTGAGTGTGTGTGAATAATATCACTAAAAGAAGGCACTAATGGCCATGGATACAACCTCTCAAGCTCTTTTTCCCTCTACAGTGTAACTTAAACAGAATTTCAGCTAGGGTTTCAATATCTGGATCCCTTTGCAAGGTAGGGGATGATCCCTTTATATAATGCCTAGGGGGTGTAATGTACCCCCTATGCATGTAATGTGCATGTGTGTAGTTTCCTCACCAATGAGGGTATGCCAGCTGTCAGGTCCACATGTAAGTAATGATGATGAAATATTCCCCCCACATGTGGGGAATAATCTTGTTGTAACTGATCTTGGCCCAGGTGTCCTTATCCAAATGTTTACGGATACTTTGGCAGTCATGCTGGTGAATGGCCTCGGCCTAGGAGAGGCCGAGCTATAAGGGTAGGTCGTCCGATCAATTCGTGATGTCATGCGCCGTCTCGGCCTTATGTCAGCCGAGGTATACACCTATGTCGGCCAAGGCCGAGCCATTGGCGTGCTGATGATAAGCCATTGGTTCATGTTGAAGGTGTGTTGAGCTTCTTGTTATCTTGGCCTACTGTTGACCGGGGTTACTATTCCTTGGCACCTGGATTTGATGTTATCTGTGATACGAGAAGTGTCCCGGGGGAAGTGCATGTTGTAGTGTCGGCCTGGGCCGAGCTAGCCTTGGCCGAGGGATGATATCGTGGGCCCCCCCCCTGCACCGGTGGGTCGGCTGACGTCTCGGCTCTCATCTCGGCCGAGGTATGCTCCTCTAGGCCGAGGTCATACTTGGGCATATCAATCACCCCCCAGCCCTTAGTCATTTGCGAGAGTGGTGGCTAAGGGGTTCTTGCCTCCGAGGTCTATTCACCCCAAAGTCAATACCCGCATGACACTTGTCCATTGTCAAGGCGTGCCCACTTGGTTGGCACATGCTGTCAATTATCCCTTGGGCTTCCCAAGGCAATGATGAGCCTTGGGAATCGTGCCCAAGTATTTAAAGGCTAAAACCTTCCTTTTTCTTCTTCTTCCCATTTCTCTCCTGTTCAAGCGATTGCTCCCGTTTTCTGCGAATTTTTCTCTCCGAAGCTAGCTTCTGCTCCAGCGATTGTTCCGCCGAGGGATACCTCATTTCCTGCGCGATACTCTCCACTTTATTCACCCATCTCACCTTCAGGTATCCTCCCTCTCCATCTCCTTCGTTTTTGATATTTTTAATTTTGAACTTTCCGGTTAGTTCTTGAGTTTCCCGGTGAGATCTTGAGTTTTCCGGTGGGCCAGGTTTCCTGCATAGGTTCTTTAGTTTGATCTAAAATTCCCTTAACTTTTCAAGCCATCTTTGTTTGTAGTTTTTAGGATATTCCCAAGTTTAAGGTCTGCAAAATCCTTGGGTCGTCCCCAGATGCTCAGACCCTTGTACCAACTTCTTGAGGACTTTCCATCTCTACAGGAGAAGACCTTGGATAAAATTAGACAAATAGAGAGAGCTCAGGAAGAAGCTCGTAGGTTGCGAGAGTCCCCCATCAGACCCCTCTTTCCTCCTCCTCTCAAGGTGGTGTACCCTCGTCCTCCTGAAAATTTTTACCAGACAGACGCCTCTGCCAACAATTTGCCGATGTCCGAGTCTGAGTCTTCTACCTCTGATCCAATGTCAGTGGACTCTTTCCAAGAGGCCATGGACTTCACTACTCAGGCTGACCAGAACCCTGACCATGCCGAGGTCTCTAGTCGTGCCTCGTCCCAGAATGGCACAAGCACCTCTAGTTCTTCTTCAGAGGTTGAACTTGTAGAGCCAAGTGTGGCCGTACCTGGCATCCTAAATGCTATTCCTCTATCGGCCGTAACCGAGGCCGAGTTTGCTCAGAGGTTCCCCGGTAACCCGTCTACGTCTGCTCCAGCCGACGTTGAGCCTGACGATGATGAGGATGCCGAAAGTGAAGTTGACACCTCTGAGGCAGACGAGTACGAGCGTACCATTACTGAGGTGGATTTACTGCACTTCAGGTACTTATATTCCATTAGCCCCTCTATCCACTTAAGGAGACCTCTGAGAGAAGAGAGGGCCTACCACTGCAGGGATGGGGAAATCTGCCTGTACGAGCAGATGTTCAAATTAGGTTTTCGTCTTCCCATCCACCCCGTCATTAGGACCATTCTATCATTCACCAATTTGGCCCCCTCGCAGCTCTCTCCCAATGCCTGGAGGGTTATTATAGGGGCCATCATCTTGTGGAGGGCGGTTCACCACTCTGACCTCCCAGTGCAGGTCTTTGCTGGTTGTTACGTCCCTACCTCGGCCAAGAACCATCTGAGCTATTACCACTTTGTGGCTCGGAGGCCTGAGAAAAAGATGCTCCTGGTCACTCAGACCTCCAACCATAATTGGAAACCCAGGTACTTTTTTGTCTCAGGGCCTTGGGAATTTGGTTCTTCCGTTCCCTCGTCCATCTTCGAGCCGAGAATACCCCGGAAATGGGGAAAAGTTACCATGGCTGCCAGGGCCGACCCTGGACTTAGTGTGCAACATGGCAAAAAGTTGAAGGCCCTGCAGGACCAAGGGTCCCATGGGATGTTTGTCAAATTTGAGCATCTGCTGACCCCCCAGTATCTCTCGGGGACGGGCCTTGGCGGAAGTCCCTTAGCTGACTTTGGTAAGGATTTTTATTTTAACCGTGTAGCCTCTTATCATACGTACTTTATTTCTGACTCGTATCTTTTTACTTTTGCAGAGAAACCACCAGACGTTTCGGACGAGTTGTGGGAGATGGCGGCTCCGAGCTTGTCCAGACTTGTCAAGAAGACTGGCATGAATGCTCCTCCACCTGCTCCCTCCACATCCAAGTCTAAGAAAAGGGCACCCGAGGTCCATCATCCTGAGGATCAGAGGCCGAGCTCCAGGACAAAGAGGGCCTCAGACACTGCTATCGCTGTCACGGCCGACACGTTATCTGCCCGTCTGGACCAGTTAAAACTTTCCGATAGTGTGCTCGGCCACAGCCGACAGGCCATGGACGCTCTGAACAACATGATGACCGATGCCGACAAGCGCTTCTTCAGGTCCATGGAGACCCCCATGATGGTTGAATTCGGCCTTCACCGAGTAGTCCAGGTATAACTCATTTCTTTATCCAAAGTGTAACGTCTGATGTTGTTCTCATCTAACTTCTTCATTTACTGTGCAGGGTGCGGCTGCTATGTACCAGCTATCCAACTGGGCTCTGAGGAAATTGCCTCTCATCCAGAAGGGGCAAGAAGCTGAAAAAGTTGAGGGCACCTTGAAGGCCGAGGTTTCTCGTCTGAGGACCGAGTTGCAGGAGGCTGAGACCAAGGCTCAGACCTATGAGAATAAGGTCCAATCCCTAGAGAAGGACATCTCTGCACTTGTTCAGAGCCATACCAAGGCCCTGAAGGACAAGGACGATGCTTTGCAGAGGAAGGTTGATGCTGCGGTGAAGGCTTCTCTTGCAGACGCCTCGGAGACAATAATTGCTGACTATAAGGTCTCCGAGGAGTTTGTTGGTTTTGGCCTGGAGTACCTTGAAAGGGGTATCAAGGCTACCTCCAAATGGGCCGAGGTAAGGGAGGCCGAGGTTGGCATCATTAAGGCCTCAGATTTTGTGGGCCTCGGCCTTGCCGAAGCCCAGTTTGCCCAGGCCTTGCAGGAGATAGAGGATGAAGCCGCTACCCCTGGCCAAACGGTTACTCTGGAAGGGACTGACCTCGGAGATACTGACCCTGCAAACGAGGTAGCTCAAGTGACCAATACCGAGCAGGCCGACCCAGACGAGACATCAAACATTCCTCCTTCAGATGTTTGACTTGTTATCTTATGTATTTTGCATTTTTCTTTTTTTTTACTTGTAATCTCGTATGTAATTTCTCAAACACGTAAATATTATGCAATTTCTTTCTTTTGTTGAATGCAAATGTCCATCTTTATTTGTGAATGTACATGAATGCTATTCGCTCTCTGAAGTCATTACTGAATGTGATGCCATAACCAACACTTAAGAGTCTGAGGTCCTCACTCAAGGGTCTGAGGTCCTCTAGCCGAGGTGTCCGAGCTCAGACCTCGTCACCACCGAGTGATGTTATGAGGGTCTGAGGTCATCACCTAGGCCGAAGTAACTCATAATGTCACCAAATGAATGATGTTTAAGGTCTGAGGTCCTCACCTAAGAGGTTATCCTCATAATAAATCACCAAATTAATGATGTGAAGGGTCCGAGGTCCTCTAGCCGAGGTGTCCGAGCTCAGACCTCGTCACCACCGAGTGATGTTATGAGGGTCTGAGGTCATTACCTAGGCCGAGGTAACTCATAATGTCACCAAATTAATGATGTTTAAGGTCTGAGGTCCTCACCTAAGAGGTTATCCTCATAATAAATCACCAAATTAATGATGTTAAGGGTCTGAGGTCCTCTAGCCGAGGTGTCCGAGCTCAGACCTCGTCACCACCGAGTGATGTTATGAGGGTCTGAGGTCATCATCTAGGCCGAAGTAACTCATAATGTCACAAAATTAATGATGTTTAAGGTCTGAAGTCCTCACCTAAGAGGTTATCCTCATAATAAATCACCAAATTAATGATGTTAAGGGTCTGAGGTCCTCTAGCCGAGGTGTCCGAGCTCAGACCTCGTCACCACCGAGTGATGTTATGAGGGTCTGAGGTCATCACCTAGGCCGAAGTAACTCATAATGTCACCAAATTAATGATGTTTAAGGTCTGAGGTCCTCACCTAAGAGGTTATCCTCATAATAAATCACCAAATTAATGATGTTAAGGGTCTGAGGTCCTCTAGCCGAGGTGTCCGAGCTCAGACCTCGTCACCACCGAGTGATGTTATGAGGGTCTGAGGTCATCACCTCGGCCGAAGTAACTCATAATGTCACCAAATTAATGATGTTTAAGGTCTGAGGTCCTCACCTAAGAGGTTATCCTCATAATAAATCACCAAATTAATGATGTTAAGGGTCTGAGGTCCTCTAGCCGAGGTGTCCGAGCTCAGACCTCGTCACCACAGAGTGATGTTATGAGGGTCTGAGGTCATCACCTAGGCCGAGGTAACTCATAATGTCACCAAATTAATGATGTTTAAGGTATGAGGTCCTCACCTAAGAGGTTATCCTCATAATAAATCACCAAATTAATGATGTTAAGGGTCTGAGGTCCTCTAGCCGAGGTGTCCGAGCTCAGACCTCGTCACCACAGAGTGATGTTATGAGGGTCTGAGGTCATCACCTAGGCCGAGGTAACTCATAATGTCACCAAATTAATGATGTTTAAGGTCTGAGGTCCTCACCTAAGAGGTTATCCTCATAATAAATCACCAAATTAATGATGTTAAGGGTCTGAGGTCCTCTAACCGAGGTGTCCGAGCTCAGACCTCGTCACCACCGAGTGATGTTATGAGGGTCTGAGGTCATCACCTAGGCCGAGGTAACTCATAATGTCACCAACTTAATGATGTTTAAGGTCTGAGGTCCTCACCTAAGAGGTTATCCTCATAATAAATCACCAAATTAATGATGTTAAGGGTCTGAGGTCCTCTAGCCGAGGTGTCCGAGCTCAGACCTCGTCACCACAGAGTGATGTTATGAGGGTCTGAGGTCATCACCTAGGCCGAGGTAACTCATAATGTCACCAAATTAATGATGTTTAAGGTCTGAGGTCCTCACCTAAGAGGTTATCCTCATAATAAATCACCAAATTAATGATGTTAAGGGTCTGAGGTCCTCTAGCCGAGGTGTCCGAGCTCAGACCTCGTCACCGCCGAGTGATGTTATAAGGGTCTGAGGTCATCACCTAGGCCGAAGTAACTCATAATGTCACCAAATTAATGATGTTTAAGGTCTGAGGTCCTCACCTAAGAGGTTATCCTCATAATAAATCACCAAATTAATGATGTTAAGAGTCTGAGGTCCTCTAGCCGAGGTGTCCGAGCTCAGACCTCGTCACCACCGAGTGATGTTATGAGGGTCTGAGGTCATCACCTAGGCCGAAGTAACTCATAATGTCACCAAATTAATGATGTTTAAGGTCTGAGGTCCTCACCTAAGAGGTTATCCTCATAATAAATCACCAAATTAATGATGTTAAGGGTCTGAGGTCCTCTAGCCGAGGTGTCCGAGCTCAGATCTCGTCACCACCGAGTGATGTTATGAGGGTCTGAGGTCATCACCTAGGCCGAAGTAACTCATAATGTCACCAAATTAATGATGTTTAAGGTCTGAGGTCCTCACCTAAGAGGTTATCCTCATAATAAATCACCAAATTAATGATGTTAAGGGTCTGAGGTCCTCTAGTCGAGGTGTCCGAGCTCAGACCTCGTCACCACCGAGTGATGTTATGAGGGTCTGAGGTCATCACCTAGGCCGAAGTAACTCATAATGTCACCAAATTAATGATGTTTAAGGTCTGAGGTCCTCACCTAAGAGGTTATCCTCATAATAAATCACCAAATTAATGATGTTAAGGGTCTGAGGTCCTCTAGCCGAGGTGTCCGAGCTCAGACCTCGTCACCACCGAGTGATGTTATGAGGGTCTGAGGTCA
Organism: Sambucus nigra; assembly: GCA_949130495.1. Taxonomy (NCBI): domain Eukaryota; kingdom Viridiplantae; phylum Streptophyta; class Magnoliopsida; order Dipsacales; family Adoxaceae; genus Sambucus; species Sambucus nigra. Next base: position 323,678,020 of record OX422213.1, read on the forward strand.
TCACCGAGGCCGAGGTAACTCATAATGTCACCAACTTAATGATGTTTAAGGTCTGAGGTCCTCACCTAAGAGGTTATCCTCATAATAAATCACCAAATTAATGATGTTAAGGGTCTGAGGTCCTCTAGCCGAGGTGTCCGAGCTCAGACTTCGTCACCACAGAGTGATGTTATGAGGGTCTGAGGTCATCACCTAGGCCGAGGTAACTCATAATGTCACCAAATTAATGATGTTTAAGGTCTGAGGTCCTCACATAAGAGGTTATCCTCATAATAAATCACCAAATTAATGATGTTAAGGGTCTGAGGTCCTCTAGCCGAGGTGTCCGAGCTCAGACCTCGTCACCACCGAGTGATGTTATGAGGGTCTGAGGTCATCACCTAGGCCGAAGTAACTCATAATGTCACCAAATTAATGATGTTTAAGGTCTGAGGTCCTCACCTAAGAGGTTATCCTCATAATAAATCACCAAATTAATGATGTTAAGGGTCTGAGGTCCTCTAGCCGAGGTGTCCGAGCTCAGACCTCGTCACCACAGAGTGATGTTATGAGGGTCTGAGGTCATCACCTAGGCCGAGGTAACTCATAATGTCACCAAATTAATGATGTTTAAGGTATGAGGTCCTCACCTAAGAGGTTATCCTCATAATAAATCACCAAATTAATGATGTTAAGGGTCTGAGGTCCTCTAGCCGAGGTGTCCGAGCTCAGACCTCGTCACCACAGAGTGATGTTATGAGGGTCTGAGGTCATCACCTAGGCCGAGGTAACTCATAATGTCACCAAATTAATGATGTTTAAGGTCTGAGGTCCTCACCTAAGAGGTTATCCTCATAATAAATCACCAAATTAATGATGTTAAGGGTCTGAGGTCCTCTAACCGAGGTGTCCGAGCTCAGACCTCGTCACCACCGAGTGATGTTATGAGGGTCTGAGGTCATCACCTAGGCCGAGGTAACTCATAATGTCACCAACTTAATGATGTTTAAGGTCTGAGGTCCTCACCTAAGAGGTTATCCTCATAATAAATCACCAAATTAATGATGTTAAGGGTCTGAGGTCCTCTAGCCGAGGTGTCCGAGCTCAGACCTCGTCACCACAGAGTGATGTTATGAGGGTCTGAGGTCATCACCTAGGCCGAGGTAACTCATAATGTCACCAAATTAATGATGTTTAAGGTCTGAGGTCCTCACCTAAGAGGTTATCCTCATAATAAATCACCAAATTAATGATGTTAAGGGTCTGAGGTCCTCTAGCCGAGGTGTCCGAGCTCAGACCTCGTCACCGCCGAGTGATGTTATAAGGGTCTGAGGTCATCACCTAGGCCGAAGTAACTCATAATGTCACCAAATTAATGATGTTTAAGGTCTGAGGTCCTCACCTAAGAGGTTATCCTCATAATAAATCACCAAATTAATGATGTTAAGAGTCTGAGGTCCTCTAGCCGAGGTGTCCGAGCTCAGACCTCGTCACCACCGAGTGATGTTATGAGGGTCTGAGGTCATCACCTAGGCCGAAGTAACTCATAATGTCACCAAATTAATGATGTTTAAGGTCTGAGGTCCTCACCTAAGAGGTTATCCTCATAATAAATCACCAAATTAATGATGTTAAGGGTCTGAGGTCCTCTAGCCGAGGTGTCCGAGCTCAGATCTCGTCACCACCGAGTGATGTTATGAGGGTCTGAGGTCATCACCTAGGCCGAAGTAACTCATAATGTCACCAAATTAATGATGTTTAAGGTCTGAGGTCCTCACCTAAGAGGTTATCCTCATAATAAATCACCAAATTAATGATGTTAAGGGTCTGAGGTCCTCTAGCCGAGGTGTCCGAGCTCAGACCTCGTCACCACCGAGTGATGTTATGAGGGTCTGAGGTCATCACCTAGGCCGAAGTAACTCATAATGTCACCAAATTAATGATGTTTAAGGTCTGAGGTCCTCACCTAAGAGGTTATCCTCATAATAAATCACCAAATTAATGATGTTAAGGGTCTGAGGTCCTCTAGCCGAGGTGTTCGAGCTCAGACCTCGTCACCACCGAGTGATGTTATGAGGGTCTGAGGTCATCACCTAGGCCGAGGTAACTCATAATGTCACCAACTTAATGATGTTTAAGGTCTGAGGTCCTCACCTAAGAGGTTATCCTCATAATAAATCACCAAATTAATGATGTTAAGGGTCTGAGGTCCTCTAGCCGAGGTGTCCGAGCTCAGACTTCGTCACCACAGAGTGATGTTATGAGGGTCTGAGGTCATCACCTAGGCCGAGGTAACTCATAATGTCACCAAATTAATGATGTTTAAGGTCTGAGGTCCTCACATAAGAGGTTATCCTCATAATAAATCACCAAATTAATGATGTTAAGGGTCTGAGGTCCTCTAGCCGAGGTGTCCGAGCTCAGACCTCGTCACCACAGAGTGATGTTATGAGGGTCTGAGGTCATCACCTAGGCCGAGGTAACTCATAATGTCACCAAATTAATGATGTTTAAGGTCTGAGGTCCTCACCTAAGAGGTTATCCTCATAATAAATCACCAAATTAATGATGTTAAGGGTCTGAGGTCCTCTAGCCGAGGTGTCCGAGCTCAGACCTCGTCACCACAGAGTGATGTTATGAGGGTCTGAGGTCATCACCTAGGCCGAGGTAACTCATAATGTCACCAAATTAATGATGTTTAAGGTCTGAGGTCCTCACCTAAGAGGTTATTCTCATAATAAATCACCAAATTAATGATGTTAAGGGTCTGAGGTCCTCACCTAAGAGGTTATCCTCATAATAAATCACCAAATTTATGATGTTAAAATAAAACAAGAATTTGCCATGGAAACTGATCTTTATTCATAACCTCTTCTCAAAAAGATGGTACATTCTTAATTGACAAAATAGATGCAACGTTATACATAATATCTCTTTAGGTGGTCGGCATTCCACGGGTTGGTAAAGGGTTCTCCTTCTAGGTTCTCTAGCCTATACGTGCCCGGCACAACCTCTTCCGTTACTCTGTAGGGGCCATGCCAGTTCGGGTGCAGTTTGTTTGTTTTCTGTAGGGTTTTCTTAAGCACTAGGTCTCCTACCGCGATGGGTCTTGTCTTCACCCTTTGATTGTAGAACTTTGCTGCCCTCTGCTGGTAGGCTACTTTCCTGACCTCCGCGTCTTCCCTTCTTTCTTCAATGAGGTCCAAGTCTAACCTCCTCCTTTCCCCATTGCTGTCCGGATCATAGGTCTGAATCCGATGAGTTGGTAAGCCTATCTCCGTTGGTATGACGGCCTCTGAACCGTGTGCCAGCATGAATGGGGTTTCTCCTGTGGGTGTCCTTGCTGTGGTCCTGTAAGCCCATAGCACAACGTAAACCTCTTCCATCCATCTCCCTTTCGCGTCTTCTAACCTCTTCTTGATTCCATCCAAGATTGTCCTATTTGTGACTTCAGTCTGGCCATTAGCCTGGGGTCGTCCAGGAGATGAGAAGAACTGTTTAATCCCCACACTTTGGCAATACTTCTCTAAGGAGGCGTTCTTGAACTGGGTCCCATTATCTGAGATGAGCGTGTTTGGGAGGCCATACCTACATATGATATTCTTCCAGATGAACTGAAAGGTCTTCTGCTCCGTAATTGTTATCATGGGTTCGGCTTCTACCCATTTTGAAAAGTAGTCAATGGAAACTATCAAGAATCTATAGTTATTGACTGCTCTTGGCAAAGGTCCTACCAAGTCGATTCCCCATACCGCGAACGGCCATGGAGAAGAGATTGATGTCATAGGCTGATGGGGTTGGTGAGGGATAGTGGCGAACCTCTGGCACTTGTCGCACCTCTTCACATAGTCAGTGGCGTCCCTCGACAAGGTTGGCCACCAATATCCCTGAGTGATGATCCTCTTGGCTAGGGGTCTTCCTCCTATATGGCTAGAGCAAGAGCCCTCATGAACCTCCCGCAGGACCCGGGTTACTTCCATGGGATGCACACATCTGAGGAGGGGCAAGAGGAACCCCTTTTTATACAAGACATCCCCTATCAAAGAGAACTTGGCAGCCCTGTACCTCAACTTTCTTCCTTCCAGCTTGGACTCAGGTAGCTCCCCCTCTCTTAAGTATCTGACGAGCGGGTCGATCCACGAGCCTTCTAGGTTCACGTTGTGACAAGGGCTGCATACCTCGTCCTCCTCGATGCTTGCCCTTCCCAGGATTTCAATTGGGATGGTTCTTCCCAAGTCTGTCTTCATTGCCGAGGCCAGCCTTGCCAATGCGTCGGCGTGATTGTTGCTCAATCTCGGCACTCTCTTCAGTTTGGCCTCTTCAAAAAATTCGAGCAAACCTCTCACCTTTTTTAGGTATCTGGCCATCCTCTCATCCTTGGCCTCGTACACTCCCAACACCTGGTTGACAACCAACCTTGAGTCGCTATGGAGTAGAAGCCGCTTTACCCGCAGAGTTGTTGCCAATAAGAGGCCCGCTATCATGGCCTCATACTCAGACTCGTTGTTTGAGGCTTGGAAGTTGAATCTTAAGGCATACTCAATGTTGGCGCCATCTGGAGCTGAGAGTACTAGTCCCGCGCCGCTTCCACCGTCACAGGAGGATCCATCCACGAAGAGGCTCCATACGTCTTCATCTGAAGAGAAAACCCCTTCTTTCATCACTCCTTTTTCGAAGAGGTATCGATCCTCTTCGTTTTCTTCTATTCTCCTCCGAGCATTGCCTGGGACTACCTCTTCTCGGCCCCCAAAGACGCGTGGGTCTCTCACTTCCGAATCTCGGGCGATGCCTCTGCCATTCTCTTCGCCGCCTTCCAGGCTCTTCTCTGACTCAGTCTCTTCCCAAGTGAACTCTGCGACAAAGTCAGCAAGGGCCTGCCCCTTAATGGCTGTCCTGGGCTGGTAAGTAAGATCATATTCTCCTAGTTCAATGGCCCAGGCCATCAATCTTCCGGACTTCTCAGGCTTGTGCAGGACCTGTCTTAGCGGGGAGTCTGTGAGGACTGTTATAGAGTGAGCTTGAAAGTAGGGTTTCATTTTCCTTGAAGCATGGATAAGAGCATAAGCCAACTTCTCCATCCGGGGATAGTTCTGTTCAGACCCTTGTAGGGCCTTACTGTTAAAGTACACTAGTTTCTGAACTCCACCCTCTTCTCGTATGATGGCTGCGCTAATGGCCGACTCAGAGACTGCTAGATACACAAACAACCTTTCTCCCGTAATAGGCCGGGATAGCAGCAAGGGGGACCCCAAGTAGGACTTGAGCTGATCAAAAGCTTTTTCACACTCTTCATCCCACTGGAAGGCCTTCCTTAGGACCTTGAAGAATGGAAGACACTTATCGGTCGCTCTGGAAACAAACCTGTTCAGGGCTGCCACTCTTCCCGTGAGTCTTTGGACATCCTTGATACTCCTAGGAGTCTTCATGTCGAGCAATGCCTTAATCTTCTCTGGGTTTGCCTCAATCCCCCTTTGATTAACGATGAACCCCAGGAACTTCCCAGCTCCTACCCCGAAGACACATTTGGCCGGGTTGAGCTTCATTCTGTACGAGTCCATGACATAGAAGGTCTTCTCAAGGTCTGCCACATGAGTACATGCCTTCAGGCTCTTCGTTAGCATATCGTCCACGTACACCTCCATGGTCTTACCTATCTGCTCCTCAAACATCCTATTGACGAGACGCTGATATGTTGCCCCCGCATTTTTCAGACCAAAGGGCATTACCTTGTAGCAGTATGTCCCCTTGTCAGTGATGAAGGCTGTCTTCTCAGAGTCTTCGGCGTCCATGAATATTTGGTTATAGCCCGAATAAGCATCCATGAAGCTCATGAGCTCGTGCCCTGCTGTTGCGTCCACCATCTGGTCTATCCTAGGTAGGGGATAGCTGTCCTTCGGGCAGGACCTATTCAGGTCTGTGAAATCTACACACATCCTCCACTTTCCATTTGGCCTTAGGCACGATCACTGCATTTGAGAGCCACTCTGGATAGGTGACCTCTCGTATGAATTCGGCCTCTTCCAACTTCTTCACCTCTTCCCGAATGACCTCATACTTCTCTCTGGAGTAAATTCTCCTCCTCTGCTTGATTGGCTTGGCATCCCTGTCCACGTTGAGTTTGTGAGTCATGACCTCGGGGTCTATACCAGGCATGTCGGCGTGGCTCCAGGCAAAGACACTCTGCCTCTTCCTGAGAAGGCTCACCAGCTCTTCCTTAATCTTTGTTTCTAGGGCCTTGCCGACCTGGATGGTTTTTTCCGGCTCGTCCTCATTGAGGACGATGGATTCTACCTCTTCCGCGGCCTCGCCCTTCTTCAGCTTCGTTTCATCTCTCGGATCAAGAGTGTCTATGCTGTAGGTGGCGGTTGCTCTCTTATGGGCCTCCCTCTCTTCAGCTGAGTTGAAGTAACACTCCCGTGCCGTGGTCTGATCCCCCTGCACTTCCCCTACCCCGTACGGGGTCGAGAATTTTAGCATTTGATGGATCATTGACGGCACGGCTTCAAACTCCTTGAGGGCTACTCTTCCAACGATGAGGTTGTAGGCAGAGTAGACATTCTCGTCCATCACAAAAAAGTTAATCTTCTTAGTCAGCCTCTTAGGCCACTCATCCCCCATACGCACATCCGTCTCATACATGCCTAACGGGTGCACTTTCTCACCACTAAAGCCTATCAAGGGATGGTGGTATGGCACTAATCTTGATCTGCTGAGACCCAAGCTCTTGAAACAAGGCCAGAACATTACATCTGCTGAGCTCCCCCCATCTATGAGGATTCTCCCTACGTCGCACCCATGCACCCTTGTCGTTATGACCAAGGGGTCATCATGGGGGGCTAAGATGCCCTTGAAGTCGAGCCGGGAGAAACCCACCACCAGGGTGTCCATGTCCACCTTTGTTCTCTTCTGCACAGCGTCAAAAGACGTCAGGTTCACAACCTCTGGCCTGACTACCGACTTGGCCTCTGCGACATGAGCCTTTCTATCGGCTACCTCAGATCCACCCCCTGCGAATCCCCCGCATATGGTGCTAACACCAAAGGAGATCAATCCTACCCTCTTCACTGGGGTGTTGTCATCCCTAGGTGGGAGATCCGGGTCATCTCCATCATTGCCATCTGAATCATCATGCCTTTTAGCCGAGACATCACCACGGCACTTGTCATCTCTTCTCTTCCTAGGGTCTCCTCTGCCGCCCTTTGGGGCCTTGCCATCCACATACTTTCTTAGCTTCCCGGATTTTAGCATCTTCTCAATCTCGTCTTCCAGGGCGAAGCATCTGTCTGTGACATGGCCGTGGTCCTGATGAAACTCACGCCAGAGGTTTTTATTCCTCTTATGTGGCGGAGCCTTCAACTTCTCTGGCCATCTCAGAGCCCGGTCACTCTTGATCTCATTAAGAATGTGCTCACAGCTCACGGTCAGAGGAGTGTAATGGGCGAACTTGTCATCTGCTGACCGCTTCTTTCCTTCCTTCTTGCCCTGGGACCTCCCAGCACTACCGCGGTTCTCCTCCTCGTATTTGGCGGCCATCGCCTCTTCCGCATTCATTACTTTTCCTGCAGTGGACAACATCTCCGCCATAGACTTGGGGGGGTCTTCCGCCAGCTTCCATAGTAGCTTTCCCTTCTGAAGACCTCCTATAAGCTATGCTCTCCTCGTAATCCTCCACCTCCAACTTCTCCTTGTTGAATCTTGCTATATAGTCCCTTAGGCTTTCACCCTTAGCCTGTTTGACGTATAGGAGGTGGGTGGTCTTCTTTTGGGGCCTTACTCCAAAGCAGAAGTTGTGGATGAACTGCTCGGCCAATCCCTTGAAGTTTTCGATTGAATTCTTTGGAAGAGAGGTGAACCAGCTATGCGCAGCCCCTGTTAGGGTGCCCGAGAAGGCCCTGCACTTCATCTCATCAGGTATCGATTAAATATCTGCCGCCGACTGATACATCTCGATGTGGTGCACAGGGTTAGTGCTGCCATCGTACTTAGGAGTCACTACAGGAGGTTTGAATTTAGCTGGGGTTGGGAACCCCACTATCTTAGCCACAAATGGTGAGCCCTCCGTGTAGCCCCTCTGTAGGGGGTCCTTGCTCTTTATGAGGTCCCCTATCTTCTCCTCGAGACGTTGGATTGAGTCATTCCATGGTCTTCTTTCGTCAACTTGGCCGAGGTTGTCCCCTGCCACCTCTCTGCGGCGGACAGAGGGTTCCCCAGCCACGACCCTCTGACTGTTGACCTCTTCCTGTTCCCTTGCTCTTCCTTCTATGGGTCGGCCTTGATCTGGCCGAGCCCCTCTTTGGGAGCCTGCTGCACTCCTTGACCTCGATAGCCTATGTCTTAGGTCATTAACTGGTCCCAGCCTCTCGAAGGCCGAGCCTCTTCTCAACCTGTTGAAGGCCGACCCTCTCTGCTGGGCCTCATCTCTTCTTCGGCCGACACATCCTTGGTTTTGCCGAAGAGGTCGTACGGTATTATCGGACACCTCATATGGCTCCCAGCAGTCTTCTGGGGCCTCTTCTACTCCTATGTCATCGTACCTGTCCTCCGGGCAAGGGTTTCCTTGCCTCCCCAGGCGCAAACGCCTAGGGTAAGCAACGTCCCTTCTCCGCTGGGGTGCAGGTTGGTCCTTCATCGGTGCCTGGGGTGGTCCCCTGGCACCCGGTTGGGGTTGAACTTCCGCCGGGGTGATCATGTCTGGTGAGACTCCAGGTGGTCTCATCATCATGGTTTGGCTGAGCTGTGCGAATTGCTCCTTCATCGCTTGTTGTGTTGCAGCCAAAGATTTCAAGGCAGCTGCCACCTCCGCCATTTCAGACTGGGGGGGAGCCTGACTGGAGCTAGCTCCCCCACCTCCGGGCGGCGGAAGAGGTGGCGGCATGTCTGGTGCCATGTGTTAAACTGTATAGAGTCTTAATTGCAGGTGAGCTTAATACCTGAAAGGATCTCTTTCAATGGTGAAACAGCTCCACACAAGGGGTGGACTCCGGTTCACCACCAGAGTCTCCGGTGAGGTAAAGCAAAAAAAGAGGATGAGATAGCCTCTCGATTCCCACAGACGGCGCCAAAATGATGATGCCGAAAATCAGCACCACCAGGTGAGGAGTTTGCAAGCTCAATACAGGTGTAACAATGGCAGCACAGTTGTATGAATAAGGAAAGAATGAGGTGAGGAGAAGAGGAATGAATACAGGTATATAAGTGGTTCAGCCAAACCGGCCTACGTCCACTGTGAGTGTGTGTGAATAATATCACTGAAAGAAGGCACTAATGGCCATGGATACAACCTCTCAAGCTCTTTTTCCCTCTACAGTGTAACTTAAACAGAATTTCAGCTAGGGTTTCAATATCTGGATCCCTTTGCAAGGTAGGGGATGATCCCTTTATATAATGCCTAGGGGGTGTAATGTACCCCCTATGCATGTAATGTGCATGTGTGTAGTTTCCTCACCAATGAGGGTATGCCAGCTGTCAGGTCCATATGTAAGTAATGATGATGAAATATTCCCCCCACATGTGTGGAATAATCTTGTTGTAACTGATCTTGGCCCAGGTGTCCTTATCCAAATGTTTACGGATACTTTGGCAGTCATGCTGGTGAATGGCCTCGGCCTAGGAGAGGCCGAGCTATAAGGGTAGGTCGTCCGATCAATTCGTGATGTCATGCGCCGTCTCGGCCTTATGTCAGCCGAGGTATACACCTATGTCGGCCAAGGCCGAGCCATTGGCGTGCTGATGATAAGCCATTGGTTCATGTTGAAGGTGTGTTGAGCTTCTTGTTATCTTGGCCTACTGTTGACCGGGGTTACTATTCCTTGGCACCTGGAGTTGATGTTATCTGTGATACGAGAAGTGTCCCGGGGGAAGTGCATGTTGTAGTGTCGGCCTGGGCCGAGCTAGCCTTGGCCGAGGGATGATATCGTGCCCCCCCCTGCACCGGTGGGTCGGCTGACGTCTCGGCTCTCATCTCGGCCGAGGTATGCTCCTCTAGGCCGAGGTCATACTTGGGCATATCAAGAGGGTTAAATTCTGTTTGCATAGGTGTTATCATTCTACGCATGCGTGAAAATGCACCTACCTATATGTTCCCTTTTTCCTCTATTATTTTACTTAACGCACTATAAATACCCTTCTTGTACACCTCACACTAACACTTGTACATATGATCACTTATATTCACATGTTTCATACATCACTTAGAATATCCATGCTTAGGTCGCACTAGCACACACCTCCGCATATCACACTTGTTATATCCATGCTCACTTGAACATATCACACACCACATGTAGTTGACCCATGATTAAGATAACTACCACACACTCACTTGTAGATATAATCACTCACTCACATGTATCCATTCTTAGTGTAGTCTTCACATGCCATGCTAGATTTACTTGTACTTGTACTTATTTTCCATAGTATTTCTCTTACTCATCATAAAAAAGACTCTCTCCATAATATACTAATCAAGAATTATGCATTTTACACACTACATCACCAAGAGCATGGCTATTGACCAGAATTTATCCCCTATTGGGGTGTCACTTTGTGATGGGGGTTGGTCCGGCAGGTCTCAGTTCGCCTAAGCAATATGACTCTCACTTTCCATTGGCCTAGTATATTCTCGCATATCAAATGGTTCCCCATACATCGTACTGCTTAACCAAACTCATAACGGGAGGTATATAATAGGTAACTCGTTCACGTATGTCAAGTATATTCTCTCTCACACGTATTGTCCCCACAAGGTATATAGTGAGGCAATTCACGTAAACTCAGGTATATCAAATGGCTTGTCCACAAATACCGATTGCCCTCAAAAGAAATTTTTATATCATGGAGGTCATGTGAAATAGGAGAACCATTCCACTAACCCAACAACTGCATAAACCTTATATAGGTGTCAGACCTAGGGCACTCATATTTAGTTTACCGGTTACCACACGAAACTCTGCCGAAATGTGGGGTTGACATCCCGCCTAAGTTTTCGTGTTATTTCGTCATTTTTAAAAATAGGACCCTGTCCATGAGATTGGAAACAAGTCAAACCTTATCTTACCTATTTTTCAAACCCAATTTTCCTAGGCTCGGGCCCTGTCTGACATTTCTTTTTCATTTCGGTAAATCTAATACTAGTGAAAACATAAACATAATAATAATTATATTGAGACTCTTCTCTCATTTTTCCTCCTCTTTCTTAAAAATTGAATACCCCAAAAAAATATTCTTTCCTCTTTTTCATCAAAAATACCAAAAACTTTTTCCCACCTTTTTACCAAAAATGTCAAAAACATTTTCCCTATTTTTTAAAAATACAAAAAAATAATCGTTTCTCCCCTTTTTAAAAAATACATTCGAATCATTTTCCTTCTCAGGTCGATCGCATACTCGATTCTTAGCCTGGCTCCTTATTAGCTTTGGTCTTTCGTTAAACCACCTCGAAGCTTTGCTAGTTCCCCTGCTACTTCATTCGAGTTCGAAATCCACCTTTACCAGTCCTTCATGGAAAACACCGATCAGGTATCGAATGTACATCCTAATCTAATAGCAGTCCTAGTCCAACTCAATGTCAAGATTGACAACCTTCAAACCGAGGTTCATAAGATGCAGTGAAATCGAGCCCAAGTTCCAGAAAAATCCAAGGTTCTCTTTCCTTATGCTATAGGTATACCCTTTCTTGAGCCTGTTTGGGTCCCGAAAGAATATCAACATGCTCCACGTGCCACGCCTGCCAATAGGCCACCACCAGCTCAGCTCCCTATGCCAAAACTAGCCCAACCAAGGATTAACTTTCCATTTACCATTAATCCAAATGAGGAAGAACTGAACGTGGTCAAGGAAGACCTCAAGATATTATCGAAAAAGTTTGACCAAATTAAGATATTTGGGAACTATATGAACTATACCCACATGTATCCTTAACCCAAAGCAAGATTACAAGAGAAATTCAAGATGCCAGCCATCGAGAAATTTGGGGGTAGTGCCCCCCCCCCCCCCCCAATTATTCACCTTCGAAGCTATCACCGAGCCATAACTCTCCTTGGTGCCCCTGAACAGATAATGGCCCAGATGGTCCAATAGACTTTGAAGGACAACGCTCTCCATTGGTTCCTATCCCTCAAAGAATCCAGAATTTACAGTTCGAAAGATATCGCCCAGGAATTCATGTCATAGTACAAGTATAACGAAGTCCTAGAGGTTACACTCCATGATCTTGAGATTCCCAAGAAGAATCCTAGAGAAAATACCAGTAACTTAATGTCAATATGGAGGGAGAAAGTTTCCACCATATCCAACAGGCCATCCAAAGAAGAACAAGTTAGCAAGTAAAAAAGCATTTCCTGCCCCCATATCAAAGGAACTATGGGAGATCAATATTATCCATATTTTTAAGATTTTCGAGAAGCGGGTGTGAATATTAAAGAAACTGTTACCAAGATAAAATTTGATCCAAAGAAGATGACCGAACAATTCATTCACCAAACCTATGAGAAGACTGCTAATACTACAATATTAACAATCAACAATATCTCCCAACCACCCTAATCCCACCAGAAAGGAATACACTGAGCTCAAAGCTCCTCTATCTAAAGTCTACCAAGCCTTGGTAATCCAAAAACTCATCAAAACCTTGGAGCCCCGTACATTACCAAACCCTTGGTGCCCCATACTTCGAGGCTGATGCCCATTATAATTTTCACGAGTTTGTCAGCCATACTACTAATCAGTGCTTCCATCTCTGGAATGTATTCTAGGTTTTAATTGATCAGGGTATCATCGCCCCACCAGCCAATCCTAAATTTCAACACACTCATAATCCATTTTCGACCCACACAAATGCCATCTTCCTAGAGAATGATCTAGAATTCGATCTATCTACCCAAAATTTACCCAGTAAAGCACCATCATACCCGTAATCTCAATCAAATTGCAAAAAGGTTTCCCATATTTTCTCCTCCACCCTACCTATTTCATCGACCAAGATCTGTCACTCCTTATGAGATCTTGTATTGTAGTTTGTACTCGGTCCGAAGGGAAAGATATGGAGTTATCGGCAGTACTGAACCAGCTTCTGGATTTTGGGTTGAAATTTCCCTCTAAATGACCATCGACCATCAGAAGTTCAGCATCCTGTTCATGAAAGCTTGAAAATCAGCTTGAAAGTCAGATAATTGGGTGGTACCAATTGATGAAATCAGTTTGGATGATGTAGTATAGATTATGGAAGACATATTTTGATAAACTAGAGAGATTTACAACATTTTCGATCTACTCATAGCTTTAAAGCTTCAAGGGTTATTGGTACCTTCACTCATGCACCTCCCTGTTGAGTGGGAAGATTTATATGAAGAAATCGTTATGGTCGTGGAATGCATTGAATTATTTTTGTAAGAAAACATCATTTCCACCTGATGGGGGGGCGATTTTGATAGCTCAGATGAAGAACTAGGTCAAGAAAAGGTTAGTTCGATAATCATCCGGTGTAGGATGATATCCTTTGAAAATCTGCCGGGAGAAATAAATAAAGTAGTCGTGCATCCCAAAATTGATGAAGAAACGGGGTTCTTCCTCACCTCAGTAAACCATATGACCAGATTAGGAAGGCACTTTCAAAATTCAAATTCTCATCCATCAGGAACAAATAAAGGAAAGGGAGTTACCGAAGAACTTCCCATCCTAGAGATGATTATTGAAGAGAGAAAGATCCTATATTAACTCAATAAAACTCAAGCCAATATTACCTTGTGGGGACTCTTCATCTCCTCCTAATTACACCAAAATGCTCTGATAAAGCTTCTCACTGGGTCCACAGTCTCTCCTTCCACTACTCTATAATAAGCTGTAAACCTTATTGGATACTTAACCACCACTAGACTACTTTCCTTTTTCGAAAAAGAAATTTCGAAGGTCGATCCTAACCATGAGGATGACCTTGATATTTACGTTGAAGTGATGGGAAAGACAGACCATCTCTCACGCCGATAATGGATATTCCCTTAATAATTTCCCATTAAGAACCTTCAATTGCTTTGGGTTAAAATTAAGTGACCTTACCCTACTTCTTCCGTAGTATGTGCCTATGACAACACCCGCCAAGAGGTGATAGGATCCATAACACACACAATTGGGGCTCACCCTATCAATCCTGTTACTGAGTTTCAAGTTATTAACATACCCGCATGATTCAACCTGATATTTAGTTGAACGTAGCTTCATAACATTCGAGGGGTATCTTCCTCCCTTCATAAGAAGTTGAAATTCTTTGCCAAGGGGCAAACCATTACCATTTTGGGGGACGATGATGGTATAAAAAATGCCAGCACCAGCAATCCGATACTAGAAATACATCATGGGATGAATGGCATGCTTCTCTCTGATTTTAAGGTTGATCCATTTCCCCTTACGGTAGGGGATAATTTTAATGATCGAGTATATCCAGAGCACATCCCTCACGACAATGTCAATGTGATACAAATGTTCAATAATATGCACTACATGCCCAGACTGGGGTTGGGGTGATGCAACAAGGGATAATAGTACCCATAGTCCTGAAAAAGTACTTTAATCAATGTGGCATGGATTATAATCCTTTACTATAAGAACTTAGAATTATCTGCTAACCATAATTGAAAAGGAGTTTAGAAGATGTCAAGACTATTTCGAAGGATTCCTTGAACATGAGATTTGTCAAAGAGGGTCAGGATTTTCCCTTTTATGGATTTGTCGAACCATAGTATGATCATGTGGATAAGAAGATGAAGCCAGAGATGGAAATCTTCTTTTAAGATAACTACTCTTGGGCCGAAGACTACCAGCATCAAGTGCAACCTCTCACTCAGAAAACTATAGCAGTTGCAGAGGTCTTCGAGGAAAGTGATTCCAAAGACTCATTTAACCTACAGACACCAGGACTGACACTCTATATGATGAATTCAGGCACTATATCATTGGACCCTTCCACTCTTATCAAGGTCGCTTATGAACCTCTTTTCAATTGGAATGCTATATTGGTCCCACCTGTTGAGATGCAACCCAACCCTGTTGTTTACCCTATCTCTTTATGTATTGTTGTTACTCCTCTTTCTGATAACAATGTAATCAATACCTCTTTTGATGAGGTTTTCAATGTTGTTTTTCCCAAAAGTGAAATAAACGAGGATTTTGAGTATCGTGTTATGACTTACATTAAATGTCTTGATTCTAATCAAACTCTTAATGATGATGATTTTTCAAATGAACCATTCTTAGTTTACCTTAATAAGCTTAATAATAAATAACATAACAATGTTCAAATTAATGAGGATGAAACTATTTTCATTAATCTTAATTTTAGTAGCCAACAGTGTGAGATTAGGATAGGGTCCACCCTTAATGAGCATGAGCGCACATAATTCAAAGAGCTACTGAAGGAATTTATGGACATCTTCGAATGGTCCTATGATAATGTGCCCAAAATTGATACCGAAATAGCTCAACATGAGATTCCAACTCTCCCAGTATGCAATCTGATTAAATAGAAATTGGGTAAGCTCCGCACCAAATGGTTATTCAAAGTCAAGGAAGAGATAATCAAGCAGTTGAATGTAAGCTTCATCCAAGTGATCGAAAATCCCATATGGCTAGCCAACATTGTGCCTATGTCAAAATTAAGTGGAAAAGTCCGCATGTGCATCAACTACCAGGATTTGAATTACCCAATGACCAATATCGACGTGATTGTGGACAACTAGGCCAGTCATGCTCTTAAGTCATTCATCGATGGGTTCGACCGATACAATCAGATCAAGATGCACCTTGACCATTAAGAAAATCCTACCTTCATCACCCCATGGAGGACCTTTTGTTACACGATTATTCCATTCGGGCTTAAGAACTCAGGGGCTGCCTATGAAAGGCTAGCCATAACCATCTTGCATGTATACAAGGAGGTCGAAGTTTACTTAAATGGCATGATTATTAATTATAAGACTTTGGAAGGTCACGTTCTTTCCCTATGGAAGTTTTTTAAACCATTATGGGGATACCAAATGAGGTTAAACCCACAAAAATGCATTTTCAGCATCATCAAAGGAAAGATTGTGGGATTCATGGTCAGCGAGAAGGGAATTGAAGCAGACCCTGTAAAATTGAAAGCCATACTCAAAATTCCATTGACCCAAATAGAGAAGGAAGTTGGACAATTCTTAGGAAAATTACAATATATTAGGCAGTTCATCAACCAATTGACTTCTATTTGTGAGCCCATCTTCAAACTTCTCTAAAAGGACTCTACTCTAGAATGAGAAAATCCAGGATACCTTTGACAGAATCAAGCAATATTTTACTCGACATATATTACTTATGCCTCCGCAACTAGGTCTCCCTCTACTCTTGTACTTATCCACAACGGATATCGCAATAGGGGCTTTGGTAGCCTAATATATTGGAAAAATGTGCAATGAAAGGGCCATCTAATATACCAGTAAAAAATTAATCGGGTACGAAGTCAACTAAATTGCCTTGGAGAAATCATGTGTTGCCCTAGTATGGGAAACTCAAAAGTAACAGCACTACGTGCTAACTTTTCCCATCAGAATTATGTCCTGAATGGACCCCATCAAATACCTTCTTGAGAAACTCACCCTGTCTAGCCGAATGTCTCGATGGTTGATGCTATAATCTGATTTCAATATCGTATATGTTACACAGAAAGACATGAAAGGGGGAGACATCTTCGGTTACCTTGTTGACTACCCCATGGGAGAGGTTGATGTTTAGGTCTCTGAAGTCCTAGACAAAGATATTATCTAGACCTCTCGGGAGGACCTCCGATGGAAAATGTTCTCTATCGATGCTTCCAACAAGAAAAGGTATGACATTGGGATACTATTAATCGCCTCTGATGACTCACACACTCTCATTGCCATCAAGCTAGATTTTCCCTGCACCAACAATATGACCGAATATGAGGCATGCACTGTGGGCCTCAAAGTCGCCCTTAAATAAGGTATCAAATACCTAGGTGTCTACTATAATTATGTTCTCATCATCGGCCAAGTCCTTAGAATATGGAAAGTAAAAGATAAAAAACTTTTATCCTTCCATGCCCACCTAGAAGAGCTGGACTCCCAGTTCTGAAATATCACTTTCCACTACTTGCCCGCGCAAAGAACAGCTTAGTCGATGCCCTTGCTACCTTAACCTCTATAGTCGAGATGCCCAAAGGAATAACGATGGCCCCCTTCATAATCTAAAACCAAGCTATGCCAACCCACTAATACCATATTGATATCATCACAAAGCAAGATTCTGATATGGTCATGTGTTGATACTATAATTTTTGGCATCTCTAATCACGGGTGATCAGTCCTTTATCAAAATAATCAAGAATCTCATTTGGTTCATTCTTACCATCATTGTAGAAAAGCTTTTTAATTACTAGCCGCATAGGTTTAATTAAGTTGGTGCCAAATTTTATCTTTCATTAATTTAACAATATGAGAACTATAATAAATTAACCAAACCATCCACACAATAATAATCTGAGAAATCACACGAAAGATATATATAAATAAGACCGAATAAACCATCGATTTCCCCAACAAATCCAAATACATGTCTGATATAATAAAACTGAATCTGAGTAAAGTCGAATAAATAAACTGAAGAAGTAAATAGTTAAAGGGGAACACGTCCAAAATAAATACTGAACAATCTCCTATCTAGAGGTGAATAAACTCAAGCGTCTAAAGCAACTCCGACAGGCCTTCAAATGTCCTGCAGTTATGTATCCCTGGATAAAATCATCAAGCTTGGCATCCCTGTGGATGGACATCTAATAGGTTTCTAAAATATTTTGGCATGGGTCAGAGCCCAAGAAAACAGTTTGAAAATATTTTGCAAGTGTTTAATTGATAGATTAAATAATTTATTAAATACACATGCTAATTCCACGTACACTCTCTTGAGATCCTCACCTCTCAACTAATGTTCACGCCTAACGTACCCTATCTAGATATTTTACCCATCCCAACTAGATAACGTATCTAATTACCCTCAATAGGTCTAGATCCCACATATCACGCGTACGACATGCTACCATAAGCTTAATAATTAATATTACTCACGTATTATTATTAAGTCAATTATTTAAGTTTCTTTACTTAAATACTTTTAGATATAGAAAATCCGTGAGTTCTACTATCACACATAAGTAGGTATATCACACTTGTATATATTCATCACACATACAATATGTACAACTATAGAATAATTGAAATAGCCCCTCGTGATGCTGGCATACTTTGCTATTAAGTCCATGTACATCTCGTATAAAATCAAGGACAAATAATTCGGTACGTCTCCTCAAACCCAACATAATTCAACACATATTAAAGATGAACAGGGTTATAATACTTTGGGATACACATATACCTAACGTAACCAAATGACACGCTGGTGCCACTAATACACAACACATAGTGAGCCAACCTAAGTTCCATGCTCTAGGGCACACATCTAGACCTCACTGGAATCATTAAGGTATAATTGCCCTCTTCTCAAAAACCTCAGAATAGTTAGCATCGGTATGTTCACACACATAATAAAATCATAACCATAGGTATTCACACAACATATATATGCATATTATTCAGAAGGTATACAGATAACCCATCACATAAATCCGTAAGTAGTATATATCCTTAGAATATTCAATGTACAATCAATTATAATTAGAACATCTTTTTGTATATTCCCATGTATCGCTCACTACCTTAAGGGTCCAAGTTACCCCTTAATAATTATTAGTAGCTAATCCACTCATACATCATCAGTCTAAATCATAGGTTCACTTATCTCTCTGCAATCCGTTCTAGGTATCACAAATTCCTTCATTTGCGCATTATAGCCAAAAGGTCATAGCCTTAAATTTCTCATTCTGGATAAGCCTAAATTATACCATAGGCCTACTGAAATTCACTATATCCCTCATAACAGTTTAAACATAACCTAAAAGTACCTTGGTTCAATTAATCGCAAATTCAGGCATAAACAAAAGAAATTGGTGAAACCTAGGTAACCGAATCAATTCGATGTATATGCTGAATTCATTCGCCTGGTGAATCGATTCGCTCCTTGAGCTGAATTAATTCGAAATGCCACTGTTCGTCTTCTTTGTTTAACAATTAAGATTTTCTTCAAATCCAATTCTTTAAACCTCGCTGAAACAGTCCCAAAAACCGAACCAACATAACCAACCATCCAATATATGTGTATGGACAAATTCTAACGTAAATCATGTATTAAATCCATACAAATTTCATCCAAGATTAAAATAAAACCCTATTAATCATTAAAACCCAAGATTTTGTGTTCCTCACATAAATTCATCAAAAACCCATATTTCTTTCATGTTCTTATTTCCATAACTTGTCATTTCATTTTATCTACAAAATTGGATTCGTTGTACATGCAATCCTACCTAGAATTTATGAGTTTTATTTATTAAATCCCCAGAATATAATTAATTTTTATCAACTCGTAAATCCTACACACTATGGGCATTATAACTCATTAAAAAAATACAAGAAAAACACTTGCCTTATCATTAGTAGGTCTGATTTCATGTTGAGCGTGATGAGGATTCCTTCCCTTCCTTGAGATCATAATTTTCGACAACTTGGTAGAGAGAAAATGTGTTGCACCTTCAAGAACTCTATTTTTTCCCCTCCAATGGCCTCTCCTCTCTTTTACTTTGATTCTTTGGGTTTGAGATATGTTATGTTATTACCCCAAATGACTAACCTTGGGTTTTAAATCCCAATGCCATAAATTGGGCAAACAGGCCTAGCCCTAGCGACCCGAACACTCCCTTGGGGACTTCATTATGACTAAAACCGCCTCAGAACCTAATTACAACTCTCGGGTACACTATTCCTACTATCTCGACCCATTCGGAATCAACCGTAATCTTGAAATTGCCATTCAAGTCACTTTATAATAACGTCCTATCCTGACCCCACTTAGTCTACATGCGACTCCCGGTTGAGATATAATGCTGTTAAATCATTCTCACTCGCTAGGATGTAAAATAGTCATTTACCATTCACTTCGTAAAATTATTCGACAAATAATAACCATTATCTCTCTCGATTAATATTTTTAATTGACACATAACAATTAATTCAAGTATATTATGACACACGTGTAATTTAAAAATATCCTAATTAATTAAATATTAAATGCTTAAAAATACGGGGTATTACATACTTCCCCCTTACAATGGAATTTTGCCCTCGAAATTAGGACGTATCTATAGTTAATAACTCTGGATACTGCGCAGGAATGTCGTCCTCCCTCTCCCATGTTGACTCATCAATATTGTGGTGGCCCCACTGAACTCTGACCAAGGGTACCACCTTAGACTGTAGCTTACGCTCACTACAATCATGTATCGCCATCCGTCTCTCCTTGTACGAGATATTTGGCTCCAAGTCCGTCAACTCTAATGGAATGTGCCAAAAATATAACTCACTCCTCTGATACCTCTTCAGCGATAACACAAGGAACACATCACGAATTCGTTGTAAGTGCTCTGGTAGTCCCAACCTATATGCCACTGGTTCCACCCTCTCGATGATCTAAAACGATCCCACATATCTCGACGCTTCTTGCCAAACCTCATCACCACCTTCATAGTAGACACACGTACCAAAAGCTAATCACCAACCTCCATAACTCTTCTACCTATCTTGAGCTATACGAATACACCCTTGAATCAGCTCATTTTTGGCAGTGGTGTCCTGAATCTTCTTTGGCCCCAATAACTTGTTGTTCCCCACCTCTAACCAGCAAGCGGGCAAATAACAAGGTCAGTCGTACAGTGCCTCAAATGGTGCCATGCCGATGGTGAACTGTAGGAGTTATTATACTCAAACTCCACCAAAGGAAGATACTTCTCCCATCCTCCCTCGATGTCAAGTATGCACATACGTCGCATGTATTCAAGCATATGATTAACTCTTTTTATATACCCATCTATCTATGGGTGACACATTGTACTCAATAATAAATCCATAACCATCACCTCCTGAAAGCTCTTCCAGAAATGGGACATAAAGATCTTGTCCCGATCAAACACAATATTAGTCGAAACCTAGTGTAGTCGCACTATTTTGGTAATAAAAATTCGTGCATACTGCCTCGTCTCAAAATCCGTACAAACTGGAATAAAATGTCTAGCTTATTCAACTGATCCATTATCACCCATATGGAATCGTGACCTCACTGCAATAACGGTAACCCAATAATGAAATCCATGGAGATACTCTTCCACTTCCACCCGAAAATCTAGAGTGGTTGCAACATCCTCGTCAGTTTCTGATTGTCTACCTTCACTAGTTGATAGGTTGCATAGTTCGAGATAAACTCCACTATGTCTCACTTAATCCCCGACCACCATACTACCTGCACATATCCTGGTACATCTTATCCCCATTGGGATGTACCATAAATCTGGATCCGTGAGACTCTGACATCACCTCATGTCTCAAATCCTCATCCTCTAGAACCATGAGTCTCTCATTAAAATGCAATTCACTATATGAACTAATCGAGTACGACGCCCTTTCTTGGAAATACTGATCCCCTTTCTTTGCTTTCACCACCTTTATCATAATCTCAGATGTGATAGCCAATACGTACATACAAGCCCTACCAATCTCATCATCGTGTCAAAGCTTTATCCACTTTTCCTTCCAAACCTTCGTTATCTCCCCTACAGGCTATTGACCCAAGGCATTTGCCTCCACATTAGACTTCCCAGGATTATACTGAATGTAAAACTAGTAATCCTTCACGAACTCCAACCACCTCTTCTGCCTTATGTTCAAATCTTTCTACGTGAAAAGATACTGAAGAGATTTATGGTCCATGAATAGGGTAAATTGTTACCACAATACGTAGTGCCTCCAAATCCTCAAGGAAAATACAATTGTGAATAATTCCAAGTCATGTGTGGGGTAATTCCTCTCGTGAGGCTTAAGCTTGTGAGATCCAGAAGCTATATCCTTCTTCTTCTACTGTAATACACACCCAAGTCCTTGCAAGGATGCATCAGTGTAGACACGGTAGACTACTCCTCCCCTAGACAGTGTGAGTATAGGTGCTGAGGTCAATTTTCCCTTTATCTCATCAAAAGACAACTAATAATAGTCGTCC
The DNA here is from genome assembly GCA_949130495.1 of Sambucus nigra. NCBI lineage: Eukaryota > Viridiplantae > Streptophyta > Magnoliopsida > Dipsacales > Adoxaceae > Sambucus > Sambucus nigra. The sequence continues at coordinate 323,700,196 of OX422213.1, forward strand.
CAAACAACGGCACCCCCTTCGAGTCAGATTCATCAGTGGACCCGTAATGTTTGAGAAACCCCGAAAGAATCATCTATAATATCCATCCAATCCTAAAAAAATGTTACCTTGATCGGTGTTGTGAAATGTTCCAACTCCCTCATCGCCGATACCTTGCTTGGATCAACTGCTATGCCCCTATCAGACACAATGTGGCCCAAGAACTGCGCCTCCAGAAGCCAAAACCCACACTACTCAAATTTGAAGTATAACTAGTGATCCTATATTGTCTGTAAAACCATCCATAAATTCTCGGTATGCTCATCCTCAGAGCGAGAGTAAACCAAAATATTATCGATGAGCACGATCACAAACATGTCAAGGAACTCCCTTAAGACCCGATTCATCAAATCCATAAATACTATTGGTGCATTGATGAGCCCAAATATCATCACCCTAAACTCGTACGACCCATACCACATCAAAAAGAAGTCTTAGGAACGTCCTTCTCACTGACATGGAACTGATCATACCTGAACCTCAGATCTATCTTGGAGAAGTTAGCTGCTCCCCTCAGCTGGTTAAATAAATCATCAATCTGAGGCAATATATACTTATTCTGGTCCATGACCTTGTTCAACTCTCTGTAATTGATACATAATCTGAGTTATCCATCCCTATTATTAACGAACAACACCGTTGCACCCCATGGTGATGTACTCCGTCTGATGAATCCCTGCCCTGGAATCTGTTAAATCTTCTCCCTCTACTCCCTCGTCCCAGATGGGGCTTTACGATAAGGAGTTAATGATATAGGCCTCGTACTCGGTGCTAGGTCGATAATGAACTCAATTTCCCAGCAAGGCGGTAGCCCGAGCATCTCTCGGAATACATCTTTAAACTCCCTCACCATTAGAATCGAGTCTAATGAAATAACCACCTTCTTTGAGGTCCCCTGATCGATGTACTACAAATGGGTGCCCGAACCTCCGTCAAGTATAGTCATCACCAATAAAAACATCTCTTATCCTGGAATTGAGAACATAATAGCCCTCCCAAAAAAAGCCACCATCGCCTGGTATCCAACTAACCAATCCATACCCAAACTAACGCCATACCCTTTCATATCTAACACAAGGAGGTTGGCGGCTAAACATAATATACCCACATTGAACTCCACACCCCTACAGATCGAGTGTATAAGCGACCCACTACCCCATGGTGACTCCACACACATAAGGAGACTATCGGTTGTCTCTACCAATAGCTCGTGCAAATTTGGTCGCCATAAAAGAATATGATGCCCCAGTATCAAATTGAATCCTACCCTTAATCTCATGAATAGGAAGTGTACCCTCTATTGCTGATGGTGCCTATGGGGCCTACTGTATAATGACATCTCGAACGTTATAAAAATGTTCCTACTATAACTATCCGTGCTGCGATGGGACAGGTGGGGCTGGTGCCGTAGGTGGCCTTTGAGCCTGTTGCTTCTGCGAGACACCCTGCTACTGCCGTACTCTACCCTTTTATGGGAAATCTCTCCTCTTGTGGCCCATCTATCCATAAATATAGAACTGGTCTAGGAAGTTTCTCTCCCTCGGGCCCTGATAGCCTTAACGGTACTGACCCTGTTGTTAGCCCTACTGGCCTCCACCATTGTTCCCTTGGCCCTGAGGAACTTGATGCTACTAAGGACCCTATTGGCCTTCCCTAAAACCTCCATCGGGTCGATAGCCCCTAGATCTAAACCTCTTGTCCTGATCCCCTAACCATAAATCCAGCTCCTAGTGTTTGCTTGACTATTATTGCTGTTGTGGTACTTCGCTAGCACTGCTTCCCTCTGTCTCACCTGGCTGTCTAGGCTCACCTCCTCTCTTGCTTCCCTTCACATGGAAGCGACGATAATGTTAATGTAAAAGTGCGGCATTGACGACATTTGTATACATTACCAATGCGGGGTTGCCAATCAAGTCCTACCTGATCCTACAGGATAGCCTATCTATAAACTTCACCTTCTTCCTTTCTTCACTGTTCACCTCATCTGGCATAAAATTATCCATACGAGTGAACTACTCATCATACTCGGCTACTGATCGGTCACCCTAAGTGACCTCACTGAACCTTTTTCACGTCTCTATCTCAACGATTGGCATAAATTATTTTTGATCAATTCGCACCCAGAACTCTTCAATAGACATTGTGTCCCTCTCCTCAATGGAGGTAACTGACTCCCACCATTTTAACGCTGCCCCAACCAGCCTAAAAGTGGCCAGTATATGCTTCTGCACATCGCTGAACTCAACCATGCACAAGTGGCACTGAATATTTTTCTTCTACTTTCACACCGCAATCACATATGAACTACCCTGGAACTTGGGTGGGTGGCCATTCTGAAAAGCCTCCCTAACTTTATGTCAATTCAACGACCCCGGGTGGTCCTAGACAACTGATTCCACTAAATGCGGTGGCTTCTGGGCCTGAGGAAAATAGAGAGACATGGAAGGCATCGCTACATTAACTGCTTGCACCATAATCTCTGCCACCTCTATTGCTGACACTAATCCCTGTGGTGCCTGTGGCTCCTGCTGAGCCTCCCTCACATCATCTCAAGCCACTGCTCTCTCCACTTGTCCTATCTTGGATGGCATCTGAAAATAGATCAAATTGTATGAGTTCACAGTCAATACAAACATAATGGCAGAAGAACATAATCTCAAATGCGTAATCATAAATGAAATAATCCTAATAATAGGGCTCTATGTCAAAGAACGGCACGCCGAAATCGTAGTAAGCCATACAAATCCTATGGACACAAGAACCTAATTCTCTTATACCATTTGTGATACCTCACCTATTTTAATCATGGGTGATCATTACTTTATCAAAATGAAAAAAATACCACTTAAGTCCTTTAATTCAAGATTAAACTATCAAAATGGCTCCGAACAGTTTGTTGATGAAAATCTTTTATTAAAACAAATTGTAAACACGAGATGTGTAAAATAATATGAATAACAAATTACAAACATATCACTTAATATGCAAGATTTCCAAAATCTATCTAGTTAAAGTAATCAGACTTTGGATCTTTAAAATATCCACAGATCAAGAGGTAGTCTTGCTATAAAAACTAGCCAAGATCCTATGCACTTTCCTTATTTGAAAACATGTACTTATTTCACAAAAAGTGAAATATTTGAAAGTGAAATCCCTAATCAACATCTCAACTAGATCTAAGTCTGAATATTTATGTAAACTGAATTTAGAAAGGATTTTGTTGGTTTAGGGTTTGAAATCAACATAATAGTTTGAAAATAACAAATAAAAATAAGATTTCTCGAAATAAGAAATCTATATGAAGATCTATCGAAGTGAACTGTATCACGGAGGCTTAATCACAAGATTCTATGAAAAAATAGAGATTTAACCAGCGTGATTAGGTTGGGAAAGAGATAAAGAACTATAGAGGATGAACTTCTGAAATTTCAACCTGATTTACTCTCAGAAAAGGGTTTTTGGGTGAGATTTGGGTTGAGTTAGGTTTAGGGTTTCATTTCTCTCTCTAACCCTTTCTCTTTCTCTCTCCAACTCTTATTTTCTCTCTGGTTTGGACGAAGGGAAAAAGTCTCAAATGGATGAGGCTTAGGTCACTTATATAGTGTGCGAGGAAGGATCCAGAATCTCAGAGGCAATCCAATGGCTGGGATTAATTTTGATCGTTTGACTATCAATCTAATGGTTAAAATAAAGCGGTGCAAATAGACAACGTTGATTGGTCAAAAAGGATTCACTTGGATTAAGTATACACATGCAGATCATTGATAACATTGATCCAAGGGTTCTCAAAGAAACACAAGTCCGTGAGAGGTAAGAAACACAAAATCCACCAATAATATACCAACATGTGTTGGACCAATACAGGCTACAAAACGTGTACCAAATTAATTAAATTTTACACCATGAAGTCTCTAGCGCTTTTAGTTTCTACCCAAGCCAAATTTAAGCCATAAAAAGAAATTTCACAACAACCCCTAAGGTTTATATACAACCAAGTTTAATTTCTAAAAATCATACATAAATCTTAAAAATTATTTAACACATCCCAAAAATAGTAGAAAATTAATTTTAAGGGATTTAACTCACACACAATAAAATATAGCATGAGATAATGTACGTATGCAGTCCTAGTGTGTGGTGTTGATATACTACCTATAGGAACTTCTAGAGGAATCAAGTGTAGATTCTGAGGTTCTTTGGAAAACAATGAAGAGACTCAAATTTCGTCACTATTTTCAAACTACATAAGCACCTATATATTATAGAATGAAGTAAGTCAAAGATATATGGTGATTTAATCTCCCCCTTTGGAAATATGATACAAAATATCCTTTGAGTCAACGAGGAGTCGTAGGGATACAAAAGAAATAAGAAAATCATATTCCTATACAAAAAATTCTATCTACCCAATATCCTAGAAAGAAAAAAATTACATAACTCATCTAGATACAAACCTATACCCTAACAAAAATTTTTTGCAATTGTCGGTACTGATTTATGAAAATAAGATAACTAAGATAAAGCTTTTTAGTTGAGGATACACCAAAATGTCCAAGAGGACAAAAATTTCTCCCCCATTTTATCTTAAATGGACAAAGGGCAAAGGAAACTAGAAGAAATAATAATTCAATGTGCTCCCATGACCATACCAATAGAATTGGTTAAAGATTCAAATCGAAGGTAGTCTAAAGGTTTGGTAAGGTAATTGCAATTCAATAGAAAGTAATTTATTTCTAGCTCCTTAGGGTCAACTAACTCGCGTATAAAATGATATATGATTTTAATGGGTTTGGTACGAGGCTGTGAAACAGGATTTTTAGAAATATTAAACGCGCTTTTATTGTCACAATAGAGATGTAAAGTTATGCCGTAATCTTTTAGCATTTATTTTAGCCAAAGTAATTGAGAACAACAGCTTCCTGCTACAATATATTCGGATTCAGCACTAGACAAGGAAGTGCGGTTTTGTTTCTTACTATTCCATTCTACCAAGTTGTTACCAATGTAGCAATACGCTCCTGAAGTACTCTTAATATCATCGATACAACCGGCCCAATCAGCATCGATGTAACCTACTATAGTACTAGAAGTGTCTTTAGTGTACCAAAGTCCTGAAGATGTATTTGATAATTCTTTTAAACAACAATAGGTGACTCTCTTTAGGATTATTTTGATATCGGGCACACACGCAGATAGAGTACATGATGTCAAGATGGGAAGCAGTAAGATAAAGTAAGCTTCCTATCATACTACGGTACAAGGTGGTATCAATAGATTTCCCATTCTCATATTTGGAAAGTTTGACAAAGGTACTCATAGGAGTCCAAGCTTCTTTAGCAGTTTCTAGTCCAAACTTCTTAGCAATGTCTAAAGCGTATTTCGATTGCGATAGAAATAACCCTTCTGAATTCTGTTTAACTTGGAGTCCTAAGAAGAATTATAACTCCCCCATAAGTGACATTTGAAATTCTTTGTGCATAATGTCTGAGAAGGTCTTAACTTCTAAAGGGGAGGTGGATTCAAAAATGATATCGTCAATATAAACTTGAGCAATAGTAATGTTGTGGTAAAAATGTTTGACAAATAAAGTTTTTCTATTCCCTCCTCTCCTAAATCCATTGTCTAAAAGAAAGGTGGATAGATGCTCATGCTAAGCTCTAGGAGCTTGTTTAAACCCATAAAGAGCCTTTTTAAGACGATAACCATAATTTGGGTGATGAGGGTCAAAATTCTGTTAAGGAAGGCTGACTTAACATCCATTTAATATAGTGTGAAATGCAAATGAAAAGTTATGGCAAAAAGTAAGCGAACATATTTGAGGCGAGTGACATGAGAAAAAGTTTCCTCGAAATCTATTCCTTAAATCTGAGAGTAGCCCTGGGAAACTAATATAGCTTTATTCTAAATAATCATCCCAGATTCATCAGTCTTATTTTTAAAAATCCAACGTGTGCCAATAATCCTTTTATTTTCAGGCCTGGGTACAAGATATCAAACATCATGAATGGAAAATTGAAGAAGTTCCTCCTGCATAACACTTATCCACAAGTTGTCATTCAAGGCTTCATTTACAGTTTTTGGCTCAATAAGAGACACAAAACGTGCAAAATGAGAAATGTTATGAAGTTGAGATCTTATGCGAACAGGCCCAGTAGGATTACCAACTACACTATCTAAAGGATGATATTTGGAAACCCAGTTAGGTTCTTTAGGGGTCTCAGTTAGTAAAGATTCAACTATTTCTGAAGAGTCATAATTTAAAATATTTTCGGACTCATCGACAACAATTGATTCTTTGGTCCTACTTTCTACATTAGTGTCACTTATAACCATATTAATGGATTCCATCATGGTTTTGGTATGAAGATTGTAGACACGATAGGCTCTACTATTTGGAGAATATCCTAAAAAGATGGCTTTATCTCCTCTGGTTTCGAATTTGAACAGATGTTCTCTTTTCTTACAGATATAATAGGTACTACCAAAGGTTCTAAAGTATTTTAGGTTAGGTTTCTTTCCATACCAAATCTCATAGGATGTTTGTTTGGTATTCTTCCTTAAGTAGACTTGATTGATTATATGACAGGCAGTACGAATGGATTCTACCCAAAAATGCATGAATCATCACACGAGCCATTTCTTAAAGAGTGCGATTTTTACGTTCAGTAATCCCATTTTGTTGTGGTGTCTTAGGAGAACTAAATTAATTTTTGTAACCATTATAATCATAATATTCTATGACGCCTGAATCTATGAATTCTCCTCCTCTATCACTACAAATTCTATCTACTTGGGTGTCCTTTTCATTTTCTTTGCGAACTAAGATTTTTAAAAACTTACGAAAGGTTTCTAATTTATGTTTTAAGAAGGCAACGCAGGTAAATCGAGTGAAATCATCAACCAAAACAAGGATGTAATTATTTCCACAAAGACTAATAGTACGAGAAGGACCCATTAGGTCCATATGGATGAGTCTAGAGGTTTAGTGGATAAAACTTCTTTAACTTTCTTATGGGGAGCCTTAATAATTTTCCATTCTTGACATGGACCACAAATAATGTTTGAAATTACTTTGATCTTGGGAAGACCTCTAACTATCTCTAGGGAGCACAATTTGCTAAGATTATCATAGTTAGTGTGACCCAACATCATCCATTCTGGAAATGTTACAAACCTCTGTACTTGGATTGACTGTGTAACAGTTTTCTGAAGTACGGAGTCCTGTAATAATGCAGTCACCTTTTTCATTTTAAATTTTATAATTGTTCTTTGAAAAAGTGACAGTATGGTTTGAGTTACAAAATGGTGATATACTTAGTAAATTATCTTTAAGTCATTTTACCAAGAGAGCATCCTCAATAATGGGTAATCCTTCTTCATGGATTGTTCCTTTACCAATGATTTGTATCGATACACCATCTCCAAACAAGACTTTTCCTCTGGAGAAGTTAGTTTTATTTGAAAGATTGGAATTATCCCCGATCATATGTTTGGAACATCCTGAGTGTAAATACCGTCCAGTTGTAGTATGTTGAGCTCTAAAAGCACTGATCACTATGTTGCATTTTAACTGGGGTAATAAATCATATTTTCTAACCCAAATTGCTATAGTTTTCAATTTGCGCTTATTAGCTCGTATTTGATAAAACTTGCGAGCTTCTGACTTTTCTTTAAAATATTTTTGCGCATTTTTATTGTTGTTATAAACAGTTGGAGAAATTGGTCTAGAATATAATCTTGGATTCCTTCTTGTTGAATCTATTTTAGTATTAGTCCTTTTCCTTCTATTATGATAGTTAAAATTCTTGTCTGGCTATCTAGAAAGGACATAGTTGTTTCATCTTCTCCTAGAATAGTTGAAGTTATGGTAAACAGGAGAGGTAAAGACTGGATTACATAGACGTTTGGAATAGCAACCATCAAGGGAATGTCTATAGACATCACAATAGGAGCAGTAAAGGTGGCACGTTGAACTCATAACCTTAAGAAAGGTTTTATTTAAAGAGTTGTCTAGGTTTTGAGCTCTAGTCTTATTCCTAGGTGGCACAGGATGAAACATAGAATTCGCTTGTTGAATAGGGGGCAAACATATTTAGTCTTTTGTTCAACATTATGCTTAGAGTTGCTTGATTAACCAATGTCTAACTTCAGTTGTTTTTCAACAAACTCATTTTTTAAACCTTGAAAATCTGGGCAAGTTTCAATAGGTCTTTTGCCACCAGACATAAACTTTATAGTGTCAACATTTTTAGTTTGGGTCTTAGAGTTGGGACAAAATTATATTCCAATTCTGTCATCAGAATTTGTTTTTCTTTCAACAACACAATCTTCAAAACATTTAGAATTATTTTCAAATTTTGCAATCTTTTTCAAGACTGTGGATGTCTTTTCTTTTGTTTGTTCCAATTCTAACAACGTTCCTTTGTATTTCTTTTCCAGAATTTCATTAGAGTTAGACATCTCTTTCAGTTTTTTATTCTAAGTTTTTGGTTTCATTCTCATGAGTTAGACAATGAGTAGTATACTCTTCAACATTTTGTTTAATCATTAGACTTAAGGTTTCCATCTTCTGGGTAAGATCCTTGACTATCTTTTCAGGCCTAGTGCTTTTTTTGATAGTTTTTGTGTACAGTGTGTGAATGTCAGGAATGTCATCGTTTTCAGAGTCACTAAGTGTGCAGTGTGTATTATCCCCTAGCGGTTCATTTTTAGGACTCACGTACCCATTACCATCAACAATAGAGCGTTCCCTTTGACTCACACACACAGAGTTGAAGCATTATCAACATTCTTAAGAAATAAGGGAGATAAACCAGTAGGCACAATATCAGTCATAGTATGATCATATTCTTCATCATCATTGTAGACTATCTTAGCAAAGAATGACATACCAGGGTCAAAAGTGTTAGATGACTCAGGTTCATCATTTTTATAGTCACTTCAGTCATCACAAGTTTTGCTTAAATGAGCCCTATTATGTTTGTGAATTTTATCTAAGTCAACTCTATAATCACTAGACGTGTGTCCTAACTTTCCACATTTATATCATTCAACATTTTTATGGTCCTTCTCACGTCTCTTGTGATTATCAGACTGATATTTGTCTTTTCTTCTCTCACGAGGCCTGTTATTAGATTGATTTGGATAAGTAAGTTTGCCTTGTCTTTTTGCTATTTTATTTCAAAAGTTCACAATTTTCTTAAATTGTTTAGACATTAAGGCAATCAGATTATCCAAAGTATCTAAATTACGGTCCTCATCAGAGTCTAAGTCAATGTTAGGTATGTTAAATTCAGGTGTGGTTAAGACTGTCTCTTTTGGGAGTGGGTTAATTATTTCTTAAATTCTAATTCCATTTCCACGGTTCTCAATTTGCTACTCAGGAGTTCAGGTGTAAGATTTTGATCATCCATCTCCTCAATTGCATATCTCTTATTATCAATTTTTTGTGGAAGTGATTTTATTATTTTAGAGATAATTTCTTTTCTATCATAAACAATCCCATTAGCATGCAATTTGGTCACAATATCTGTCAGTCTAATATATAAGTCTTCAAATGAATCAGTCTTAGTCATGATCAAGGAGTTATACTGCTGAATTAACATTTGTGTTTTAAGAGCTTTAGCTCTGGTATCACCCTCATGTGCAGTCACTAGGGCGTCCCATGCTTCTTTAGATGTAGGACATATTGATATCCTCTTAAATTAGTTTTCATTAATAGACATGAATATGTCATTTTTCCTTTATTATTATTAAGTGAAACCTATTTCTCTTCTTTAGTGAATTCACTTAGTAACTTTCTAATCCTCAGAATACTTCCTTTAGAGGCTGGTTTAGTAGGAAAAGTGTAACCATTTTGAATAACTTCCCAGACATCATCTCCCAAAGTCCCTTTGATGAATTCAGCCATCCTAACCTTCTAGTAAGGAAAGTTGGTTCCATCAAAGAGAGGGGTCCTGGAAAGGTTACCTAGTTTCTCAAATTTCTCGTCCATAATTTGTTTTGAGAAAATAATTTCAAAAACTCAAGATCTAAAGAATTTTTTGAAAAAACAATGCTCTGATACTAATTGAAAAAATACCACTCTAGTCATTTAATTCAAGATTAAACTATCTAAATGGTTCCAAACAGTTTGTTGAAGAAACTCTTTTCTTAAAACAAATTTTAAACACAAGATGTGTAAAACAGTATGAATAACAAATTACAAAAAGATCCCTTAATGTGAAAGATTTCAAAAATCAATCTAGTCAAAGTAATCAGACTTTAGATCTTTAAAATATCCGTAGATCAAGAGGTAATCTTGTTATAAAAACTAGCCAAGATCTTATGCACTTTCCTTATTTGAAAATATGTACTTATTTCACAAAAAGTGAAATATTTGAAGTGAAATCCCCAATCAAGATCTCAACTAGATCTAAGTCAGAATATTTGAGTAAATTTAATTTAGAAAGGATTTTGTTGGTTTAGGGTTTGAAATCAACATAACAGTTTGAAAATAACCAACAAAAATAAGATTTCTCGAAATAAGAAATTTAGATGAAGTGAATTGTATCACAGAGGCTTAATCTCAAGATTCTATGAAAGGAAACAGAGATTTGACCAAAGTGATTAAGTTGGGAAAGAGATAAAGAACTATAGAGGATAAACTTCTCAAATCTCAAACTGATTTACTCTCAGAAAAGGGTTTTCTGGTGAGATTTGGGCTGAGTTAGGCTTAGGGTTTCATTTCTCTCTCTAACTCTTTCTCTTTCTCTCTCTAACTCTTATTTTCTCTCTAGTTTGTACGAAGGGCAAAAGTCTCAAATGGCTAAGGCTTAGGTCACTTATATAGTGAGCGAGGAAGGATCCAGAATCTCAGAGGCAATCCAATGGGTGGGATTAATTTTGACCATTTGACTATCAATTCTAATGGTTAAAATAAAGCAGTGCAAATATAAAACATGGATTGTTAAAAAAGGATTCACTTGGATTAAGTCTAAACACATGTAGATCGTTGATAACATTGATCCAAGGGTTCTCAAAGAAACACAAGTCTGTGAGAGGTAAGAAATACAAAATCCACCAATAATATACAAACACTTGTTGGAACAATACAGGCTACAAAACGCATACCAAATTAATTAAATTTTACACACTAAAGTCTTAAGCGCTTTTGGTTTCTACCCAAGCCAACTTTAAACCATATAAAGAAATTGCACAACAGCCCCTACGATTTATATACAGCTAAATTTAATTTCTAAAAATCATTTAAAAATCGTAGAAATTATTTAACACATCCTAAAAATAGTAGAAAATTAATTTTAAGGGATTTAACTCACACACAACACAATATAGTATGAGATAATGTATGTATGAAGTCCTAGTGTGTGGTGTTTGTATACTACCTTTTGGAACTTGTAGAGGAATCAAGTGTAGAGTCTGAGGTCTTTTGGAAATCAATGAAGATACCCAAATTTTTTCACTATTTCCAAACTAGATGATCATCTATATTATATAGACTCAAGTAAGTCAAAGATATAGGTAGCTTCACAAAATAACCACGAATCTCATTTGATTCATTCTTAGCATCACTATCAATTTTTTTTAATTACTAACCACTTAAGGTTAAATTAAGTTGGTGCCAAATTTTATCTTTCATTCATTTAACAACATGAGGGGCTATAATAAATTAATCAAAACATCCACACAATAATATCCTGAACAATCACACAACATATATATATAAGTAAGACTGAATAAACCATCAGTTTCTAAAACAAATCCAAATATAAGTCTGAAATATTAAAACTGAATCTGAGTAAAGTTGGATAAACAAACTGGAGAAATAAAGGGACAACACGCCCAAATAAAATACAGAAGAATCTCCTATCTATAGGTGAATAAACCGAAGCATCTAAAGCAACTCCTGCAAACCTTCATAAGCGCTGGAGCTACGCATACATGGATTGAACCATCAAGCTTAGCGTCCCTCTGGATGGACACCTAAAAGGTTTTGAAAATATTTTGACAGGGGTCAAAGCCCAAGAAAATAGTTTGAAAATATTTTGCAAGTGTTTAATTCACTGATTAAAAAGTTATTTGATACACATGTTAGTTTCAAGTACACTCTCTCGAGATCCTCACCTCTCAACTAATGTGCGCGCCTAACGTACCTTATCTAACTAAGCTACCCATCCTAACTAGATAACGTATCTAATTACCTTCAATAGGTCAAGATCCCTCGTATCACACGTACGACGCGCTACCATAAGATCAATAATTAATATTATCCACGTATTATTATTGAGTCAATTAATTAAGTTTTTCTGCTTAAATACTTTTATTTATACACAATCCATCAGTTCTAGTATCACGCATAAGTAGGTACATAATACTTGCATATATTCATCACACACATAATATATATAACCATAACATCACTGGAATGGACCTTTGTGATGCTGGCATACTCTGCTATCAACTCCATGTACCTCTCGTACTAAATCAAGGACAAATGGTTCAGTATGTCTCATCGAACCCAAAATCAATCAACACGCACTGGAGGCGAATATGGTTCTAAGCCTTTGGGATACGCACATGCCTAATGTACCCAAATGATATGCCGGTCCCACTAATACACACACATATAGTGATCCGCCCTAAGTTCCATGCTCTGGGGCACTCATCCAGACCTTACTAGAATCGTGAAGGTAGTAACGCTCTCTGAGCAAAAACCTCAGGATAACAGGCAGAGTAGGTATGTTCACACACATAATCAAATCACATCCAAAGGTATTCACACAACCTATATATGCATTTTATTCACTAGGTATACACACAACCCGCCATATAAATCCTTATGTAGTATATATCCCTCGAATATTCAACGTACAATCAATTACTATTATAACCTATGATTGTATATTCCTGAGTGTCACTCACTACCAAAACGATCCTAGTTACCCCTTATTAATTATCAGTATTTTATCCACTCATACGCTACTGGTATAAATTATAGGTTCATTTATCTCTCTGTGATCCGTGATCCGTTCTAGGTATCGCAAATTCCTTCATCTGCACATTATGCCCAAAAGATCCTTGACTTAAATCCCCTCATTCTGGCTAAGCCTAAATTATACCATATGCCTACTGAAATTCATTATATACCTCATAATAGTTTAAACACAACCCAAAAGTCCCTTGGTTCAATTAATCACAAATTCAGGCATATACGAAAGAAATTGATGAAATTCGAGTAACCGAATCGATTCGGTGAAAAGGTCGAATCGATTCGCTCCTTGAGTTGAATCGATATGAAATGTCACTGTTCGTCTTCTTCATTTAATAGTTACAAGTTTCTTTAAATCCAATTCATTAAACCTCCATGAAACAGTCCCGAACATCCAACTAACATAACCAACCATCCAATATATGTGTAGGGACAATTTCTAATATAAATCATGTATGAAATCCATACAAATTTCATCTAAGATCAGATTAAAACCCTATTAATCATTAAAACCCAAGATTTCGTGTTCTTCATAAACCCAAATTTATTTCATGTTCTTATTTCCATAACTTCTTATTTTGTTTTATCTACACGATTGGATTCATTATTCATGCAATCCTACACAAAATTTATGAGCTTTATTTATTAAATCCCAAGAATATCATCAATTTTTATCAATTCGTAAACCTTACACTATATGGGTATTATAACTCATTAAAAAATGAAGGATAAATAATTCCCTTAACAGTAGCATGTCTGATTTTGTGTTAAGTATGATGAGGATGCCTTCCCTTCCTTCTAATCACAATTTTCGATAACTTGGTGGAGAGAAAAGGTGTTTCACCTCCAAGAACTCTATTCGCTTCCCCTCTAATGGGCTCTCCTATCTTCTCTTTTGATTCTTAGGGTTTGAGATATGTTATATTTATACCTCAAATGAATAACCATTGGTTTTAAATCCCAATTCCCCAAAATTAGGCTAACGGGCCAAGCCCTAGCGACCCAAACATTCCCGTGGAGGCTCGGTTATGACTCAAAAGGCCTTAAAACCCAATTACAACCCTAGGGTACACTATTCCTAATATATCAACCCATTCGGAATCGGCATTGACCTCAAAATTGCCATCCAAGTCACTTTCCAATAAAGTCAAATCCCGACCCCAATTAATCTAAACGTGACTCTTGGTTGAGATATATTGCTGCCACGTCACTATCACTCGCTAGGACGTAAATTAATCATTTACTATTCAGTTTGTAATATTATTCCACAAATATTAACCATTATCACTCTTGATTAATATTTTTAATTCACACATAATAATTAATTCAATTAAATTAAGGCATGTGTTTAATTTAAAAATATTAGAATTAATTAAATATTAAATGCTGATGTTACAATCTCATCAAGAAAAATAGGTATCGATAAGACTCCAAAAAGAAAGACTTTACACCCTTCGAAAACTGGCTATCCAATACATCATCTGCGATAAAGCACTGTTTAAGAGAAGCTTCGATGGAACCCATTTGCATTACATCACAGGGGCTGATATTGAAGAAATAATGCAGAAGATCTACAGAGGGAATGTGGACCCCACATGAACGGTTGTATGCTTGCTAAAAAGATTATATATCAAAGGTACTATTAGACCACCATGGTTCAGGATTACATCGCCTACGTTCGAAGATGCCTCAAATGCCAAAAGTTTGCCAATCTCCAATATTTACCTCATCGGGAATTATACAACATGACTTCTCCCTGGTCGTTCTCCACCCGAGGCATTAATATCTTAGGGAAAGTCACCAATAAATCCTTCAATGGGCACGAGTTCATTTGAATCTCCATTGATTACTTCACCAAATGGGTCGAAGCCGAGTCATAATAGTAGTAAATGCCAACAAGGTAGACAAGTTTATTCGAAAGAACATTATCTACCGATACAAAGTCCCCCACGAGATAGTATCAGATAATTAGTTATAATTTAAAGTAGAGGTAAAAAAACTAGTTGATGAGTATGGAATTCAGAGACACAAATCTTCTCCCTACCGAACCCAAACCAATGGTCCAGTTGAAGTCGCCAATCAAAAACTCAAATCCATCATCAACAAACTGATTGTGATTTATCGAGATTGGGTCGATTGAATCCCTTATGCCCTCTGGGGATACCACACTTTAGTCAGGATATCTACTCAAGCTACCCCTTACTGTCTGGTATATGATATGGAAGCAGTCCTACCCATTGAGCTAAAAATACCTTCCTTACGCATTATACTCGAAAGTAGAGTTAGGGAGGAAGATTGGCATCGGGGACGCTTTGACAAACTGTCACTCTTAGATGACAAGAGGCTGAAGGATCTATACCACATACAAGTGTACCGTCGTCGGATAACGCGATCATTCAACTAAAAAGTGAAGGACTGTGGTATCCAAGAAGGAGACATGTCCCTCAAACAATCATAGAACCCATCTGGGACCCCAAAGGAAAATTCAAGCCAAATTGGAGTGTCCCCTACATAGTGAAGAAGATCCTATCAGGTGGTGCTGCTATGCTCACTGACCTTAACGGAGAAGATATGACACGTTTAGTCCACCTTAACCATCTCAAGAAGTTCCACCCTTAGTCCAAAATCTTGGCGCACTACGACTCTTCTCATCTCCCTTCTATTCAACAAAAATCTTCATTTCCCTCTTCCCAAAACTATGTGTGGCCTAATCATCTGTAATACCCCGTATTTTTATGGCTTTTACAATTGGGAATTTATTAAATTTAATTAAGATATTAATCCAGAAGTTTATTTTTTTTATACTTACTAGCGTGACAAGAGTTAGTAACTATAGGGAATTTGTTGAATATTAATAAAAGAGTAAAGTAATATATAAGACTGATTTTATAAAAATTGTCACAAGTGAATAGAATGGAAATTATGGAGATTTAAGTCGGAACGCGCTTGTGTCATGTCAGGACTAAATTATTACTATTAAAAGTGAATAAATTATAAGTCACCCGTATGGTCATTTTGAGTGCGTCAATGTGTTCGGAAGGGTCGAGTTAGTCAAAATAATGTACCCGGGGGATTAGTTTGGGTCTCGAGACATTTTTAGGCCTAATTGGCATCCCTGGAGGGTATTGTAGACATTTGACATTTTTGGGTAATTAAACACACGAATTTCCTAAGGATAAATCAGTTTTTAGGAGTTTCCTTCTAGGTTTAACAAAAACAAAATCAAAGAACGACCATTAGAGAAGGGGTTGGAGAGCTTTCCAAGCAACTCAAGGCCAAGGACTCGACCGTTTACACCGCCAAAGCGTAGATCGCGCGATAAGGAATGTAACCATACCACTTTCATCCACAAATAAGAAACTCAAATCCTAGGAAAGTAGCTATCTTGCTTTATTTTAGTTAATGTTTTTATCATGTTAGTCTACGGCTGTTTAGAATATGTTTCATGGAAGAAATTATAATTTTTGGAGATTTCAAATCATATGTTGTAAAGGAAGTAGACGTATTCTGGACATTTAATCACATGTAGAGGATAAGCCACAAACTTTTATGGGTTTAGAAGTAAGAAATCTGGGAAAGAATGGAAACTAAAGGAAAATTAGGGTTCTTGTAGTTTATGCGAATTTTATCCCATTAAACCATGATACTTGATGAATTCAGACATGTTTTACATAGAAAATCTTGTTGTTAGGTATATGGTACTTGTAGTATTATTAATTGGGAGTTTGAGAGTCGTTAATGGAGATTTTGTTGAGGTCGTAGAGGTAAACCCGTAATTGGAAAAGAGCAGGTTTCGTCATAACTTCTTGATCGGTCGATCGATCAAGAACATCGATCGATCGACCCCTCCTGGAAAACTGCATATTCCTCGTCTGATGGTTTAATCCAGTTTAAATGCCTACGAACCCTTGATTGTTATTGTTGGGGTATAATGGGATATAGATAAGACCAGTAGAGTCTAGGTAGACCCCGTTGAGTGAAATTTAATGTAGGATGAGATTTTGGGTTAACGAGAAATTATTCACGCATATAAGAAAACAAGCGTACATTTAATAAAAAGATCGGGACTCGTAAGGGAGTTAGACCAGAAGGTAAGTGAGTGTATGCCTACTGAAATTATACTTAGAATAATTCTAGAGAGGAGAAGTGAGTATGAAGTGAATTATAAGTGAGAATAAAAATGAAGAGTCCGTTATGCAATTTAATCGAGTAAAATGTGTAAATGACGGATAATTATGATTATGGGTCGTGGGCGCACCGAATTTAGAAATGTGGATATTTATATATATATGACTGTGTGATTAAGGATATATTATATATTGGTATAAAAAATCATACTCGAGCTACTTTCTATCACGGGGGTTTCCACGCCAGGACGATCTTATCTCGATTAGGCCTTTATGGGGGGATATTGACTCGTACCCTAGAACATAGGATTCCTTGGTACAGGCTATCTAATTGATAGTCAGACGGTCCTAAGAGACGTGAGGGTATGTGATGACCTCTTAGTGACTTGGAACTATGATTCGCCTCCAATTGTATGTGTTTTGTGTTAATACACTTCGTGATTGATTCTGAACTAGTATTTCCCTTATTACAAGTGATACGAGGACTTGATAGCAGAGTATGCCAGAACCATAGATTTTATGTGGGGTGCAGATAGTATATATATTATAAGAGTGACTTATATATATATATATATATATATATATATATAAGTAAGGAAATTTTCTACTGTGCATAAAAGTAGTTAAGTAATGAATAAATACTCCAACTTTATCATAAGTGTTTGGGAATTTTGTGGCATCACTGGGTTTTCCTAAATAACATAAGATATATGAGAGAGCTAAATTTCTAGAAATGAGTTATCTTAACGATAGTAAATATCAGAATGAAACCTTATGGGAAAGTCAAGTTAAAATAAACTTTGAGATTAATAGTTCGGTAGGCGTGCACACTAGATGAGAGATGAGAATTTCTCAAGAGAGTGTCGCATACTAATAAGGTTGTTTCATCAGCCGGTAAGCATTTTAAGTACTTACTAAACTATTTTTAAACTGTTTTACACTCGGGCTCTGGCCCATTTCCTGTTATTTCTCTTCTCTTGTATATATATGTATATATTACAGGTGTCCAGCCACAGGGGCGTCATGCTTAGATTCCTTGGAACGGACGCGCTGCAGCTTATGTGGAAACTGCATGCCATTGGTTAGACGACCTCGTTATTGACTCTACTCTTATTTTTTTTCTGATTAGTTAGGGCATGTGTCGCCCATTTCCCTATTCGGTTGAATTTGTCAGAGATTAATGCTCTTTTAGTTTCAGTATTTGGTAACCTTTGGATTTTAGCTATTGTCAAGATGGTTTCATTTATAGTTTTAAACTGATTTGGTTTATTTAGATCATTTAAACTCTTTTGTACTATTATCCATCCTTAGTATTTATGAAATCTTAAACTGTTGGTTATTAAAAAGGTTTTCATAATTGGACTTAATAAAATGGAAATAAGGTTCTAAATTATTTTGACACATAGCTTAATTATTTTGGGTGTTAAATTGGAAATTTGATTTGCGACAGTGATGCTGAGAATGAACCAACCATCCACCTTAATTTTTAATTTAATAAAGGACTGATCACCCGATATTTAATTAGGTAGGGTGTCACAGGTGGTATCAGAGCATCAAGTTCTAGTGTCCTTTAGGATCTGTGCAACTTATTATGCTTCCAGCGTTGCTTTGTTTGATATAGAGCTCTAAGTTTAGGATTGTTGATTTCTATGGTGAGATTCCGTTCTCCTACTATAACGTATGTATATTAGTGAATTTTATTTGCGTTCGGTTGTGTGCGTGTGCCGAGTGATGAAGGATGTAAGATGAGGACCGTTAGGCAGACATTAGGAGGCAGGGCTCAGTTGGGGTTGTAAAGTATATTTAAGGATGATGACCGTATTTGAGGTCACCCCTATTAGGGAATGAGAGGCCAGGACTGTAAAGATGGCTTGGACGCAGCCTACAAATTCCAAGTGCTTCTATAGTCGAAAGCGAGGACAAATTTGACCCACCCAACATAGTAAGCTTGGGAGAGGGTCAAAAGGTAAAATTGAGTAGAGTCATCAGTGAAGATTCTAGACATGCGGGAATTGTGTGTGTTACCCAAAGAAGGTAATATATTCAAAGGCTTGGAAATATAGTGGAGTGTGGTTAACTAGAAGTGAAAATTTGGGGTAAAACTTTTCTTGACTCAGCGGAGCAAAGTTACAATAGTGGGAGTCAACCACAACCGTTAGTACTGAAATACTGCATCAATGAAAGGACCTTAGGTACAGTTTAACCGCACGTTCTTTTTTCAGTTGTTCAGGATAAGATATGAACGTTGTGCTGAACCCATTACGGAAGGGTCGGACAGGGGTCCATTTGTAAGTGGATTGAGACTTTTAGCAAAATTTGTATCAGCGGGAGTGGATACCAATGGTAGAGAAGATTTCAAGTGGGAAATCAACTCGTGAGGAAAGATTAACAACACTTAAAGAGAATTTTGTAGGACAGTCGGTCCATATGGTGACAATGTCACGCATTATCCGTAGAGATGTTAATGCTCTTATGAAGGGAGCTAAAGTAATCGAAAGATTAATTGGAGAGTGAGTCTAGATGAAAAGTAGTTAGTAAAACACCACAAGAGGGAGACCTATCAGGGGGTTTATTTAAATGATTTGGATATCTGAATTCTTACCAAGCGATGGTGAATTTAGTAAGGGTTATTGAAGCCAGTAGCATGTTCCTTAGGTCCAACAAAGCTAAGGGAACAACGGGGGTAGCCATCAGTAATCGAGCCTACCAAAGTCCGAGAAGGACAATCCTAATATAGTTTGTATGATAGGTGATAAGTGGATGATGTGTAGAGGTATTTTGTGCAGAGTGAAATCACATTCGTTAATGATTTCCCGAAGTAAGTAAAGGGACAAGAGTAGGATTCCTAGTAAAGGACAACGATTAAAGTAGTTTTTGGTTTGGTTTGGACTGGCATGTTACGTCCGGGGACCATTTGTGCAGTCAAGGTGATTGGCAAGACAAAAGTATGAGTTTTATCCTCGGAGGATGAGGCATGTTTTATGTGACACGAGCGAGTCACTATATTTTTTTTATTGCTAGATTAGCATGTGAGACGAGTTTAATGCGTACAACTATAAACATTACTATTATGTGGATGTTTTCCCTAGTGTAGTGGGATTATCTTTAGTACTATCCACGGAGGATGAATGGGTGTATTAATAGTGTTATATACTTTATTGAGATTACTCGTTTTAATGATGTGATATACGAGTGTGATAATGTCTTAGTTACAACGTTATAGTAATGGTTAGTACGATAGTAGGCAGTTATTGAGAGCGTATCGAAATGGTTGCATTAGTGCAGAATGTTTTGTTCTGGCGAGGCCTCACCTGCGAGAGGGTCGAAGTCTCACTTATATTATCTAATATAGAGACTTCGGAGGGGATAATGGGCTCGAGATATTCGATCCCGATGTGTGTAGGGACTTTGTTGTTATGGTTCAGTATGTATTGGGTTTATTGTTGATCAACAAGATTTAACTCATTATTATGTTTAGCGCTCAAGACTTGGTGATAGGAAGAGCGCATTAATATATCTATCCTTTAGAGATGTGAGAGTTAAGAGTTAAGAGTTATACCCATATGTTTGGGGACAGGATTTTAAGAACCCTGGTTGTATGTATTCGAGGTTTATGGAATGGGATTACCACCAATATTGAATGATTGTACAACTGGCAAAATGTTCTTTGTTAAGTTTAATTACAGGAGGAGATGCAACTTTTTTGTCAAGAGACGGAATAAAGGGGTAAATGTTATGGATAGAGGGCCTAATGAATTTTGATAACCGATAATGCTAGGTAGTAGTGTATCGAGGGGGGTTCCTTGTTTGGATTTTGCTTTGCGAGACATCCCACGCATGAAACTTAGCGTAAGGTTGGAAGTAGGAAGCTATTTGGTCATTAGTCCATGAGTTCGGTACCTCGGTCATAATAAGAGCAGGTAATTATATCTATAAGTTGGAAGTTGAATTATGATTTAAGGCCAGTGGAGCCGGTGGTGTGGTAAGAAAGCATTTAAAGTTTTGTTTTATCACCATGAGTTGAAGGGTGGAACGATGATAAGGAGAATTTAAAATTTCAATTTCTAGTGGTAATTGAGAATACCAAAGTGTTGTAACCGCATTCTGAACACAAGGGAAATAAAGAGTTAGGATGATCTTTAGTGTGGATTATTTGGGAAGAATTTTTAATACAAGAGAGAAGACTTGTATTTATTTTGATGTATAGAGCATTGGTGATTTATTTTAGTTGTTGTATTTATTCGAGAACTGTTTTACTTATTTGAAGAGATTTGAGATTAGTGGTTTATCTTTTGTTGTTGTGGGATGTATATACTCTATGCCTAGTATTTTAATGGATTTTGTTAGTTTTATCGATGAGTAGTACGTCGTTCTCTCTTCCCGGGTGGGCGGGGTGCTACAAAATGTGGGCATCCTGGTTAACTGGTGTTAGAATAGTCCAAGTTGTGAGTATATGAGAATAAATGGGTGGAATATATGTTTGTGGGACTAAGATAACGAGGTGGAAGTGGAAGAGTGGATTAAGCGTCGCATGAAGAACGATAATCCATATATACGTGTGCGATTAGAGTAGCACACCCTAATTTGGTTGAAAGGCTGTGGGAGGCCATTTAAAAAGGGGTATTCCTAGAGAAGGGTAGAATGAAATTATTATGGAGGACACTCGAGAGTGACTGACGCGTACTAAGCGTGAAGATGTTAGTATGGTATAAAAGATCCGGAAGTGCACATCGTGGAGAAAAGTGCATGGGTCAGAACTTTTAAGATATGCAAAGGAAATGAGGGGAGTATTAAGTGTCACTTAATGTGAGACATTACAAGTAGGAGTCGATGTTGAGCAGGATATAGTGAGTGGTCTCCGCATTCACCACTCATAGATAGAAATCAGTTAAAACAAGAGGATCAACCAAAGAATTTTGTGGCTATCGACAATTCCTATAGTGGAAGAGGTCGGTAAAGTTTCTTCGATGAGTTTCCGACCTAAAGGTAAGTTCACGAGTTCCTTAGAATGTGTGGAACAAGATGACCTAAAACAAAATGATTATTATTCTTTTGGAGGTATACACTATTAGACAGTGTGTCCCAACCTTTCTTTGAAAATAAGAATCGCATCGATAAGAGGTTCTTCCTGGTAATTTTTATGAACTAAAATGGGATAACGTTTCATTTTGAGTAGGTTGTATCACCCTTAGCCGGGGAGTAGGCGAGGTGATTAAATATTAGTGGAACCGCGTGAAAGTGATTTTTGAATTCATGGTGGTTATTTCATTTCCACAACGGATGTATCTATCAAGTGACGTTTAATACAATAGAGTTCCGTGGAAGCACTCGTAACTGTTTATTGTGGACAAACTGCTTAGTGAAATTTTGTGTGGAAAGCCCTTAACTATTCTCCCTCTGGTTGTTTAGAAATGAGTGGATAATCAAAATTTTTGATCGGCCGAGTTAGAGTCTAATGACTGTGGTGGAATTACCATGGTCGTTTTAGGTGACTTTTGAATGTCATAAGAGTTCGTTGCCGAAAATTGAGATTCGAAGAACTGACAAGAGTGATCAATTGTTCGCATGGTTTCTTTCAGAAAAGAGAGTTTTGTGATTTAATAAATACGAGTGTTTGTTATGTAGTGAGGTGCGGCCTCCCAATAATATTGAGACACTGGGGGGGGCAACGATGTGTCGGCTCGTCTTATGTGAATAGCACAGATTGGAGCACAATGTGAAGTGCCGTTATTAAAGTGTGACTGTATAACTGATTGTATTGAGAGAGATAAATAATCTTATTGTGAGGCAGGGAGGACTATAGAAATTCGCCTTACCCGAAAGTCCGCTTTGGATATTGTTAAAGTATCCAGATCTATTTTTACCAGGCATACCTTATTTTCTGAATTTTGGGACAAAATTTCGCTATTAGGAGGGAAGTATGTAATACCCCATATTTTTATGGCTTTTACATTTGGGGATTTTTTAAATTTAATTGAGATATTAATTTATTATTAATCCGGAAGTTTATTTTTTTTATACTTACTAGCGTGATGAGAGTTAGTAACTATTGGGAATTTGTTGAATATTACTAAAAGAGTAAAGTAATATATAAGACTGATTTTATAAAAATTGTCACAAGTGAATAAAATGAAAATTATGGACATTTAAGTCGGAACGCGCCAGTGTCGTGTCAGTACTAAATTATTACTATTAAAAGTGAATAAATTATAAGTCACCCGTATGGTCATTTCGAGTGCGCCAATGTGTTCGGAAGGGTCGATTTAGTCAAAATAATGTACCCGGGGGATTAGTTTGGGTCTCGTGACATTTTTAAGCCTAATTGGCATCCCTGGAGGGTATTGTAGACATTTGATATTTTTGGGTAATTAAACACACGAATTTACTAAGGATAGGAGTTTCCTTCTAGGGTTAACAAAAACAAAATCAAAGAACGGCCATTAGAGAAGGGATTGGAGAGCTTTCCAAGCAACTCAAGGCCAAGGACTCGACCGTTTACACCGCCACCACCGCCAAAGCGTAGATCGCGCGACAAGGAACGCAACCATACCACTTTCATCCACAAATCAAAAAATCAAATCCTAGGCAAGTATCTATCTTGCTTTATTTTAGTTAATGTTTCAATCATGTTAGTTTGGGACAGTTTGGAATATGTTTCATGGAAGAAATTATTATTTTTGGAGATTTCAAATCATATGTTGTAGAGGAAGTAGACGTATTCTGGACATTTAAATCACATGTAGAGGATAAGCCACGAACATGTATGGGTTTAGAAGTAAGAAATCTAGAAAAAAATTGAAATAATGGAAACTAAAAGAAAATTAGGGTTCTTGTAGTTTATGCGAATTTTACCCCATTAAACCATGATACTTGATGAATTCGGGCATGTTTTACGTAGAAAATCTTCCTGTTAGGTATATGGTACTTGTAGTATTATTAATTGGGAGTTTGGGAGTCGTTAATGGAGATTTGGTTGAGGTTGTAGAGGTAAACCCGTAACTAGAAAAGAGCAGGTTTCGTCATAACTGCTTGATCGATCGATCGACGATCGATCGATCGATCCCTCTTGGAAAATTGCATATTCCTTGTCCAATGGTTTAATCCAATTAAAATGACTACGAACCCTTGATTGTTATTGTTGGGGTATAATGGGATATAGATAAGACCAATAGGGTCTAGGTATACTCCATTGAGTGAAATTTAATGTAGGATGAGATTTTGGGTTAACGAGAAATTATTCACGCGTATAAGAAAACAAGCGTACGTTTAATAAAAAGATCGAGACTCGTAAGGGAGTTAGACCAGAAGGTAAGAGAGTGTATGCCTATTGAAATTATACTTAGAATACTTCGAGAGAGGAGAAGTGAGTATGAAGTGAATTATAAGTGAGAATAAAAATTATGAGTTCGTTATGCGAAATAATCGAGTAAAATGTGTAAATGATGGATAATTATGATTATGGGTCGTTGGCGCACCTAATTTAGAAATGTGGATATTTATATATATATGACTATGTGATTGTGCGTATATTATATATTGGTACATGCTATCTGATTGATAGTCAGACGGTCCTAAGATACGTGAGGGTATGTGATGACCTCTTAGTGACTTGGAACTATGCTTCGCCTCTAATTGTATGTGTTTTGTGTTAATAATGTTCGCGAGTGATTCTGAACTAGTTTTTCCCTTAGTACGAGTGATACGAGGACTTGATAGCAGAGTATGCCAGCACCATAGATTTTATGTGGGGTGCAGATAGTATATATATATTTTCAGTGTGACTTATATTGATATATATATATATATACACTTAAGTATGGAAACTTTCTATTGTGGATAAAAGTAGTTAAGTAATGAATAAGTACTCCAACTTTATTATAAGTGTTTGGGAATTTTGTGGCATCACTGGGTTATCCTAAATAACATAAGATATATAAGAGAGAAAAATTTCCAGAAATTAGTTATCTTAACGATAGTAATTATCAGAATGAAACCTTATGGGAAAGTCAAGTTAAAATAAACTTTGAGATTTATAGTTTGGTAGGCGTGCACACTCGATGAGAGGTGAGAATTTCTCAAGTGAGTGTCGCATACTAATATGGTTATTTCATTAGTCGGTAAGCATTTTAAATACTTGCTAAACTATTTTTAAACTGTTTTACACTCGGGCTCTGACCCGTTTCCTGTTATTTCTCTTCTCTTGTATATATATTTATATATTACAGGTGTCCAGCCACAGGGGCGTCATGCTTAGATTCCTTGGAACGGACACGCTACAGCTTATGTGGGAACTGCACGCCATTGCTTAGACGACCTCGTTGTTGATTCTACTATTATTTTTAGTTATGATTAGTTAGGGCATGTGTCGCCCATTTCCCTATTCAGTTGAATTTGTCGAAGATTAATGCTCTTTTAGTTTCAGTATTTGGTAACCTTTGGGTTTTAACTATTGCCAGGATGGTTTCATTTATAGATTTAAACCGGTTTGGTTTATTTAGATGATTTAAATTCTTGTGTGCTATTATCCATCTTTAGTATTTATGAAATCTTAAACTTTTGGTTATTAAAAAGGTTTTCATAATTGGACTTAATAAAATGGAAATAAGGTTCTAAATTTTTTTGACACTTAGCTTAATTATTTAGGGTGTTAAATTGGAAATTTAATTTGCGATAGTGGTGCTAAGAATGAACCAATCGTCCACCTTGATTTTTAATTTCATATAGGATTGATCACCCGGTATTTAATTAGGTGGGGTGTCACATCATCTAAAAAAACTTTCTTTTAAAATGGAACTCAAAAATTTTCAAAACCCCCAGAGGTACATAGGCATCTTATATGATTTACATGGGTGCGGTCCCCTTATTTTTCACAAAATGCTACGCTTTTCTAACACCTGAGAACGACAGTTCATTTTATCATTTACATTAATAAAAGAATTATATATGCCTTAGCGATTGGTATAGATAATCCAAATGGAAAGATCATCAATAGGCACAACAATAAGATCAAAATATTTTTTATTTCAAAGATGGGAGTTTAGTATTACTATACGAAGTATCAGTGAAGGGAGTCAAACTAACCACCTCTCTCTGCTGACCAAACTGTTCCTAAACAAACCCAACCAAACTTCATAAAATTATTCCCAAATCCTAGAAAATCAAAACCAAAAACATACAAAAACATGTTAGTCATACAAAAGCTTCACACAAAATAAGCCTAGCTTCACAAAAATCCTATCTGCAACTATCGAAGACCCAACCTCATCATCATCCGCTCCCTGAGGTCCCAAAACATCCCCAACCTGGTTGGTATTTCGAATGCGCTCCATAGAGCGGTATGCCCTAACCAGTCTGGAGAAAATCACTACTCCCCATCCATAATGTCAAAAAGGACAAATCACCCATGGTTGGTCTTCTCTACTAAGATCTTCACCTCAACTCGCTTTTACAACCATTTCAGATTGTCCTCAAACACATGCCAAACCCTGCCTATGGATTAATATGGATGGGTTGACGATCGACGACTCTCCCCAAAGAACCAAACCTCATACGTATGGATTCATTCAAGTCCTATATTGGAAATAAGTCTAGTGTTTGAGGAGGCACTATTTTCTCCCATCCGATTTGGTGCAGAAGCCACCAAGGGAAATAAAATGAAGTCTGTTGTAATCTAGCTAACCGAACATATTGGTATTCTCCCTGCTTCAGAATAGGATGAACCTCTCCTTAATATGGAACTGAATAGTGAAGACATCGTGCTCTGTGCTCCATAAACCAATTAACCCAATTCTCTACTTATGGGCCAAAACTTATGAAGTATCAAGTAAAAAAATTCAGGACGTCTACCAAAGGATACTCAGGAGGAATAACCAAATGGAATCTCTCATCCATCCACATCAACACCATCACTGGGATCCCTCATAGAAAATCAGAGCAACCTTCCCGCCAAGCATCAAGACTGTTCAGGGTCTCCTCTAGTGTCACCGCCACCGAACTGTTACGGTAAAACATCCATATTGTGATTGCAGCCAACTAAGGGTCCACCATTAGGTCCCCCGTAACTAGTAAGAGCCTCAAAGTTAAGACTAGGGCAACAACTCTAACATGTCCCGCATCATTGAAATCCCTTAGACGCACAGAATACAAGACAACTGGAAGAGAGATCATCCACCCAATGACCAATGATCGAGCTGCCAAAGGGGAAATGTGGAGAAATTCTACGAACAACGCCCGAGAAGACCCTAAAAATTTGGAAATAACCGTTGCTTCACTGGGATTAATTCCCAATATGGATGATAACTATTAGTAGGTCGGACAAAACTCGTCTAAATCAAAGCGGAAGACGTGATTATTAGAGTTCCAAAATTACGCCACTACCGCCAACATGTTCCAATCAATGTCTAGATTACACCACAAGGAGACCCGACGCAAGTTGAAATCTTTATAGTCCACGTTATATAGGCACACAGCTTATAGACTTTAGAGGTAGGAGGAGAATTCTCCATTCATCGAAAGGGCCATTTGGGAAATAATGGAGCAAAAGTCAAGAAACAAGAAGGTGGAGAAAGTGAGAATGTATGGAAAACTACACCCCCTTACCCCATTTTTATATATAAAAGTCTTGCCTAAAGACAAGAGATCTGAAGAGTCCGAATGAATTCCTACCCTACAAAGTACTCAGAGCTACAAGAAAGTGCAATCAAATCCTTTGGGTGATTTGACTTGACCTATATGCTGATAGGATGGACAAGGGGTATGTCGATCGTTAACCTCCTTATTTTAGAAAGTTTTATCTTTCCTTTTCTATCAAAATCAAAAACTCAAAAAATAAATCCTTATTTTAAGACCCCCGGGTTATTTATTCTAAACTTATCCATTTTACCCATCATTTCTCATCATAAGTCGTTTCCTCGAGTCATTTAATCATTTTTCTAAAAATAAATATCCCATCATTTTTATAGTCTCAACAACAAAGTAGAAAAATGCATAAGTCATTAATATAAGAATGAGTAATAAAAATTTTCTTCACACACACACACACACACACACACACACACACACATATATATATATATATATATATATATATATATATATTGCCACTGTATGATTACATTTTTTTTGACGTAGAATAAGAAACAGAAAAAACAAAAACAACGGGACTCAGCCCGAATCCACAATCTCTCTCTCTAAACCCCTCAATCCCTGTAACGGACACGCTTTCCCCCGTGACGAGATATAGAACCTCCACTCCCCGAGCCTAATCCCTTATTTGAGGTAGCAGGAAAAACCATACAAGAAGGAATAGAGTCCTTGATATAAGCAGTCACTAAGGCCACCCAGTCCCTAATGTCCTTTAGCCAAGTGGTCGACACCCGAACATGCTGTAAGCAAAGTAATAGAAACAAAAGGCAAATCATCCTGTAAAGATTAAAGAATGAACCAGAAAAGACAAAGAGAAAAATATATCTCTAGTTGAAGTACGTCCTTCGTAAGCCCCATCAACCCCCTATCCATTACATTAGGGTGGTGTGGCAGGCTCAGTGATCCCCCTCTAGTGAACCAAAAATTATAGGTCCGCAGAGTGACCTAAATAAGCGGAGCCTTCTTTACTGCCGCTGCCACCGCTGATGACATACCACCTGTGCTGTGGGAGAATCCCACCGTCATACTAGTTCCCCTACTCGAATTCATAGTAGGAGGAAGAAAGTTCAACCTGTCGTAAAAGAAGAAAATCATCATCCATCTCTTCACAAAATCCAAGTAGTCGTAGGTCGTCGTTGTGTCCGTGTAGAGCGAATAAGCCTTGCCAACCATCGTCGCCGCTCTAGCCTCGGCGGATATCTCCCTAACTTGTATCATATATATCGAAGTCACCACCGGTGGGATCGCCACCTCATACTCCACTATTTATAGCAAAACCCTCTCTCCCAAGTACCAAACATAACCAAACTCATGCATAATCAACCTCCGCATCTGCGCATGCATGCTCGTCACCCCCGTGTGCTGAGGAGTTGTCCCCTAGGGGTAAAAGGTGACCTAAAATTCCTGAAAAAAGAATCAATATTCGTGCAAACAAAGAAAATTATAAAGAGGATTCAAAAGAAAAAAGGAATAACCTTATCGCTTTTCAGCGTGTTCAGAGCCTACCGTACCGCCGCCAGGGACAGGAATTAGTTTGACCGCTTGTTGGACTTTAGCCATCGGTACATCTGACAGAAGTCCCCTAAATGCTTGTCTTTAAGGGCTATCAACCTCCCATTGAGCCCTATCGCCTCATTAAACCACATCTATATAAAATACATGAATCAACAAAGAAGAAACTAAAGGAAAATATAAGAAAATACATAAAAGGAAAATGAGAGAGTTACCTCCAAAAGGTACGTGGCCCCCGTAAAAGTCTATCGATAGCACCGACTGAATGCATCCATAAATAATAAAGGGTCTCCAAGGTCAGGCTCGCCCAATCATTACGAAGGACATTAAAAAAGATCCTCAAAAATGGCAAGAACCATAGATGGACGACGTCGCCACCAAAAAACTACCCAACAGAAGAAAAATAAATAATTGGACCATCTACCTCACCTGCTTCTCGTCAGTCTCATCAATACTCCTACTCAGGAGCACCTCCCTAAGAGAGGAAATGCAAATAAAATCTCCAGAAACTATCCTACCCACATCCCATAATGTAGCATTAATCGCCTCCAGTGTCAATCACACAATACGGTCCACCTTTATCTTCACACCCTCATAATCTATCCCAGCAGCTGATGAATGTCGATGGGAGTCATAGTCATATCCCTAAAGATAAGGATAAAATTGCATGAATGGTAGTGGTAGTGTCCCACCACCTCTCTCCCAATGCGCATAAAACCGTTGTAGAATGCGGCATCTCGTCTGAAGCCTGCTCTAAGTGGCCAAACCCAATTAAAGTAACTACCCAGCGCACCACCACCAAAAGATTCTCCCATACATCCTTCAACCCCGTCGTCCCCCTGGAATGCATGCTTAAAGGGGTGATGTCAGTCTACCAAATCCAAAAAGAAAGAAAAAACCCTTTCATCAGCAGAATAAAATAACGAAGAGAAGAAAATGATAAAAAGAATGCCAAAGGTCACTATACTTACATAGCCACTAGTGTTCTTCAACCTAGACGAATGGTGGTGTGAGGGCTCACACAGAAGAAAGCGATCCTTAGCTACTGGCTCAAACAAGTTAAAAGATTTTTCATTGCCCAAAGCAAGGGGCACCCTAGCTTGCCACTCAACCACTCCATGATATATTCCTCGTTGTAAAAGCCTACCTTTTGAAGTATTTGAAGACAAAAGGACTTAGGAACGAATTTTAGAGATAGGAAGCAGAAGATTCAGATGCAGAAAGATGTGAAAAATGAGGAGGGATCGCCCCCTTTTTATAGGAGTCTAAACAGCATACCGATTGGCACCTACCAATTCCTCTTCCCAAGGAAGCCCATGAGTCCGTGCCATTACCAAATGGAAACCCTTACAAAATAACAGTCGGCATACCCCCTGAAATTTTGCACAAAAAATGCCAAAAAATCCAAATATTCTTCAAAAAATTCCTAAAAATGCCAAACATGTATTGGAACATTTATTCCAAAATCCCCAGCCAGATTAATATTATACTCTTATCCCCAGCATAAAACTCTAAACATATTCCACAATATGTTGCATCCTAAAAGTCCAGTACAATTCCCCAGTGGAACCCAAATCTGAAAATCGAATGTTTCTCCAATTCCCTAGCATAATTCCCACACTAAACTTTCTCCTAATCCATCCACCATAAGAATTTCAGCTTTCGCAATAAATCTATCTGCTCTCAAAAATACGTAATCCCTATCCAGATGTTTTTCCCCAGTAGAGTGTTAAAACAACACAATCCTCAACAGAACCATAAGCACAGAATTAAATACTCCCCAAAGATCAACCCCTCGCATTACAACTTTAGGTCCTTTAAATTGACCTCGTCCCTCAGAATTAGTCGTCTCAACTTTAGGTCCTCATAATTGACCTCGTCCTTCAAAATTAGTCGTCTTAAACTTTAGGTCCTTTGAATTGACCTCAACTTGCATAATCGGTCTCCTCCCATTTAGGTCCTCAAAATTAACCTCGTCCCTGAAAATTCGTCATCTCAAACTTTAAGTCCTTAAAATTGATCTCAGCCCTCAGAATTGGTCATCTCAAACATTAAGTCCTCAGAGTTAACTTCGGCCCATAGAATCGATCTCCTCCACTTTAGATCCTCAGAATTGTCCTCGACCCTTAGAATTAGTCATCTCAAGGTCCTCAAAATTGACCTCGACCTATGGAACTGATTTCTTCCACTTTAGGTCCTCAAAATTTACCTCGGCCCTTAGAATTAGTAGTCCTCACTTTGGGCCCTCAGAATTGACCTCGACCGGTAGAATCGATCGTCTCATCTTTAGATCCTCAAAATTGACCTCGTCCCTTAGAATTGGTTGTGTCAAACTTTTGGTTTTTAAAATTGGCCTCGGCCATTAGAATTAGTCATCTCAACTTTAGTTCCTCAAAATTAACCTCGGCCCTCAGAAATGGTCATCTCAAACATTATGCCTCAGAATTGACCTCGTCCCACGGAATTGGTCTCCTCCACTTTAGGTCCTCAAAATTGACCTCGACCCTTAAAATTGGTCGTATCAAACTTTAGGTCCTCATAATTGATCTCGATCCTCAAAATTAGTCATCTCAAACTTTAAGTCCTCAGAATTATCCTTAGACCGCATAATCGATCTCCTCCCATTAGGTCCTAAAAATTAAACTCGACCAATAGAATCGAGCTCCTTTGCTTTAGCTTCTCAAAATTGATCTTTCCCCTCAGAATCGATCGGCATCAGTTTGGGTCCTCCGATTTGACCTCGTCCCTCAGAATTGGTTTGTAAGGACATAATTTTATAAATGTCGATCATTAATTAGTATGTCGTATACCTCTACAAACATTGAAGAATGTTTAAGATGACATATGCAACAAGACGGATTCGAATATCAAGTTTCTTAACCAATCAAGCTTCCACGAGATGAATTTGGTAAAGGTTGTGTTTTTAATCCTTAGCATTTCACTTAGAATATGGGGATATTTTTCATCAAATATTTTCTAAGTGTTAGAGCAGAGTTTTTAAGTTTTTCGTCAAAATTATTTTTCGAAATTTTAAGGCACTGAATGTTATGGGAAAAGAAAAAGGAAAAATATTTATTTAAAGGCTCATTCGAATGACAGGCCATCTTACGTGAAGTTCGTTCAAGAGAGATTCAATCTCATTCAAGCGACCTGCCGCCTTAAGGTTTTGTAGAAATGCACGTTAAACGAGGCATATTTTTTCAAGAAGTCTTTTCATTTTTCATTATGCAAACAGTGCAAATTGGCGTAACACTTTTGGCTTCTTAATTTAGGGCTTTAAACCCTTGTTTTTCAATTCACAAAAAACCAATGTTTAGGTGAATTGTTTTGGAACCCAAGAACATACTTTGCTATTGTTTAACCTTTGTGGAGTGCGCTCTATAATAAAAGACTGAGGTCATTGAGGTTTGTTACGTGTGGATCTTTGTTGAAGATTGGACTGCGGTTCATGTGGGTTCACTGAGTGGAATCCATTGTTGACTCTAAACTGCACGTCAATATAGGTTTGCTTAGGTGAACTTATTGCAAATTTCATTGTAATCCGTGTAAATTTTAATTTACAAATTACGGTGAAATAAAAAGGTTTTGCCCTGTAGGGGATTTTTCCTGAAATCTATGAGTTATCATATTTGTGTTTATGTTGGTTTGACACATGCACACACGTAGATATTTGTTTAGGGACTGAATTAGCTTGGTTTAAAAAATTTCTCTAATTAAATAAGTTTGTGGTTGGAATTTGCGAATGTACTTTAAATAAGTATCGCACATGGCGCATCCCTTTTTACATGATCGTTATCACTTTAGGTCCTCATAATTTACCTTGTCCCTCAGAATCGATCCTCACAACTTTAGGTCCTCATAATTGACTTCGACCCACAAAATTGATCTCCCTAACTTTTGGTCCGCAAAATTAAACTCAGCCCTTAGAATTGGATGCCTCTTTAGGTCCTCAGAATCGACCTCGACCCATAGAATCAGTCATCCCTAATGCAACCTCAGTTCCTTAGGATCGACCTCGGCCCTCTGAATCGTTCATCCTCATCCCTTTGGTCCGTAAAATTGACCTATTTCCTAAACATCCTGCATATTTGACAATTTCGCTTATTCCAAACTCACCCGTCGAAGGGATTTGAAGACACCACATTCTAGGACCCCCTAATTATTATCTTCTTAGGTCCTTATCACTTCCCCCTTTACCAAAAACTCTAGGTCATACTCTGAGTATTGATCTAGAGGCCACCGGGCACCCCTGGGACGCATTTGACTCCAGTCAACTTCTCATCTTATTGAAAGGTCAATGAATCTTGGAAGGGCCCTGAATCCCCTTTCCAACATGCCACCTTGTGCATGAATTGGTTTTATGGTTAGGACGAATAATCCATTTTACTATCGAAAATTGATCTAAGGGCAACTGGACGCTCCCAAGCCTGACCACAGTCAACTTTATCGCCCGAGCTAAATCCCAATGAATCTTTAAAGGGCTCAAAATACCCTCTCCAATGGTCCACCCCTTTCATAAATTAGCCTGATAATTTACATGAACGGTCCTTTTTCCCTCGAAAACTGATACGAAGGCCATTGGGCATTATCGGACTCCATTTGACTTCGGGCACTTTTGAGTCACATTTTACCAAGGTAAACTATCCAAACCAAATGAGACTGAATGAATTATCGAATGGCTCTGAATACCCTTTACAATGGTCCCTCCCATGTGCGAATCGGCCTTACGGTTCGAACAAAAAATCCATTTTCCTCCGGGAATGTCGTGTCTATAATACTGTTGAGAACTTCCGAGCATCGTTTGACCACAGTCAACTCCAAAATATGGGGATGGACCAATGGATTCTTAAAGGGATCTGAATACCCTTTCTAATGGTATGCCTTGTGCATGATTCGAACTTACGGATTGCATTTTATGACCTTTTTTTGAAAAATATGCATGAGATTATCGAATGGAAAACCCATTTCCTTGTCTATCGGTAGTGTGTTCGGGGTTCCCTACCTATAGGAATGTCAAGTACAATGCTAATCAGCACCCCCTTGACCCTATATAAGGAGACCATGCACACATTTTGAGAAGAACTTCAGAAACATCCCTCTGAGTGATTTTAACAACATTCTCTCGAAGTCATTGTGGTTTTACTATTGAAACATGTCTTCCACCTTCCATTTCCATCCCTTTCACACCCAATTTAACAAAATCCCTTCCCTCTTCTCCTACCATCTTCTCTCACTTGCAAGGGTAGCCCTTCCACAATCAAGATCAACCTTCAAGTATCCAAATAAAGTCCAAATCTTTCACCCTCTCTTTAAATTTCCTTATTTTTGCATTAGTCATTGAGTTCTTACTTTACCATTTCATCTTTGTTAGCTTGCACCCATTAATATCCCACTTTTTATTAGTAGTATTGCACATACTATATTTTCTATAAAAAAAGAAAACAAGAAAAATAAGGTTTTCTTATAAATACTAAACATGATTCCTCACCATATTTTCTCAAACCAAAAAACATCATTTTTCTACAAACACGCATCTAATAAAATCCCCAATTGGATTTATGGGATAAAACCCACCCTCATGTTGCATGCAAACTATGTGGACTTTGATGCCTTTTTAGACTGCGTCTCAGGTCAAAACCCGAGACTCGAGTCCTCTTTTCCTATTCTTATTCATATATTATTTTCATATATTATATTTGTGATTCATTCTAGTGTCTTGTCCAATTTATACCATCGTATTTCTATAAACGATCGGTGACTTGACAAATGCACAAATTATATTTTTTATTATTATTTTGGGAACTCTCCTACGGATGACCTCACTTCACCTTTCTCCATGACGTGAGTCGAGAAATTTCATTCTCCATTTATATATACACGCGCACACACTTCACGGAGTTATTTAGGAGAATAATAACATATGCCCATCAGAGACCAAAAGGGCAGGATGGGTGCCTAACACCTTTAGATTCCATAACTTATCCCCTGAATCCATGAACTAATTGGTTTCACAAGAATTAATATGTCTTTAATGAAATTCTCTCAAGGCGAAAACATTTATTTTGCCTATTTTTTACAAAATAGGTTGGCGACTCTATCTCTTTACATCACCCCAAATAGCAGACGGTCGTAGAGCCCCGAGGAAGGGAACAATACCTTATTTCCCTCTCCACTACGTGCGCGAGAGCCTAACTTAAGGAGGAGAACGGGATGGATACAACTAGACTATATTATATGTACACAATATAATCCCTTACCAACCCCCACTCATGTCACCTGAACATTAAGATATACACAATCTCATCTCAAAACACATAAATGTGACATAGGGCGTTTTAAAATAAAGTGTCCATGAGCGGACTTGAAAATTTAATTTTGTAATATATTAGTTGGCTATTTCTCGTGACAAAACATCTGAGTCGTTGAGTCATTCAAGTAATGTATACTCGATACGTTTGAGTGAGGTGTGTTCATTTTTATTAGATGAATCTTTGAAGAATAAAGATCTTGTAAGTCGCTCATTAAAATATTTCAATTGCTACACACATTTGGATTGAATGCTATATCCTTTTTATAGATATTGTTAATTATCTATGGCTAACACATATGTGCATGATGTTTTCAAAATGTGTTAGTTGCTTTTAAAATTTTGATAGACAAGTGATAAAATGACTCAGAGGTTTGAGAAATTGTTTCAGGAAGTTAACCATTTATTTTAGAGAATTTAAAGTCTTTTTAAATTTGTTTTTTCTTTAACCATTTGCACGGATATGCATTGAACCCATTCACATGACCTTCATTTGACCCCATGTGCATGGATTTGGATCAAAGTCCTTACCGACTGACTTTGTGCACACGAACAAAAATCAACTGTGCACGCGATGGTTTCGAATTTTGAAAATTTTGTAGAAATAGGTCATTTTTCTTCCTATTTCATATGATCTGAATTTCACACAATTAGAAAAGTCTCAAAGCATATTTTTAAACTTAAGATCTCTTTTTATTCTCTCTCATCTAAAATTCACTTGTTCCTCAAAAGTTGTTTCAAACTTAGATTTATGTCTCGATCTTAGTGTCTTGTGAGTGAATTTAGAATATTAAAATTAATAATCTGCTTCTGAATTCCGATGATCACACACTCCTAGATCTAAAATAGGAGGCATTTTGATTCATTGTAGGTGTTGAAGTATGGAGTTGATTCCAAAGAGGAGATTGGAGTTCTTCATTCGCATTACGAAGCTCGGTGTGGATTTATATCTTCTATGGGGGTAAGTTCCAAGGTCCATAGGTAACTACACGAAAGAGCTTGTGTGAAAGGTATCTTCTTGTCTTGTGTAAAACATGTTTTCAAATACAAATGGAAATTAGATTGTGTCGAGATTTTTTAGCCTTTTGTGAGGATTTTTCATCATAAAATTTGCCATATGAATGTTTGTGATTATTTTCTATTCAATTCCACACTATAGAGATCACACACCACTTAGATCTCAGTTAGATCTAGTGAATTGGCTTAAAATTGAGTTAGGTTGTGAGTCATTGTTTTTCTCTCTAGATCTACCTAATGTAAGTTATTATGTGGTTAATTTAAGACATTTTTCATATCAGTTAGTTGAATCGCGTGTTAAATGATTTGAATTTTCTTGCAAAATCATTTAATTTACAAATTGGCCATCAGATGAATTCAAACCTATTCACCCCTAGGTTTATTTTAGGTTAAACACTTACATTAATAGCACACATATCCTCAACTGGTATCGGAGCAAGGTGCTATTATTTGTCCATTAACGTGCTAGAGTTGATCCGTGCGCTATTGTGTGTTGGTTATGTTTTTGTTCTCATAAATTGTTTGTAAAGATTTTTGTTTTTTATAAATGGATCAATACGGTGATCCAAGTTCCACTAATCGTCCATCGTACTTTAATGGATTAAACTATGTCCATTGAAAAGTTAATATTAGAACGCATTTGCGATCGACACAAGAATGTGTATGAATGAGTGTACAGGAAGGATGGAATTATCTGACTATTGAGGAAGATGGAGTTAGGGTGAAGAATCTGAGAGTGATTTGGATGGATACGAAGTTCATTGATTGCAATTACAACTCGATTACATCGAATTCCTTGCTTACTTCCATGATAACACAAGTGTATAATCGCATTCTTAATGGCAAGCAAGAAAATAAGGCATGAGATATTCTTAGAGTAACTCATGAAGTTATATCAAGTGCAAACGTTCGAAGTAGCAATACATTGCAAATGAATTTGAAACGATGAGAATGGATAAAAATGAGTCTTTTAACGGCTAGTATACTAGTTCCATGAAAACTGTTAATGCTTATTTCAATCTTGGTGAAAATATCCCCAAGATCAAATTCATAAAAAAGTTACCTAGAACTCTTACTTTTAGGTTTTGCATGAAGGTTGCAATTTTGAATGAGGTGAATTCTAAAAATACTAGTCTCATTGGGGAGTTGGTAAAATCATTAAAAATTTGTGATAAAAAAGAAAGTGTGTTATTCATAAACAAAAGAAATACTTGGCTTTTATTGTTCATAATCCTAAGAGGGATGAGAGATGGATATCAAGGGTAGGTAGTGGTTTTCCTAGGAACTCACTTAGAAAGAGGATTGAACTTGTTGAACCTAAAAAATAAGTGGAGATGAAGGATGTTGTCTTTATTTATCCCATTGATCTGAGGGGTTGGACACCCATCAATACCTAGATAGATAGTTTTCTAGGATGACTAGGAACTTATAGGTTTTCATTCCTAGTTCATTCTTGATTTGTGGAGAAAAATCTTTTTGGGTAAGAGATTTCCATTTGTTATCATTTTTATGGTTTGGTGAGATTTTCATGCATATGTGCATTTTTCATGCATCTGCTTTCTATGCTATGTTATTTACTAAACATGATTTTGATAAATATGTGCATCATTATTATTCAAAAATTCTAAAAAGATTTTATTTAACTTGCAAAATATTGATTCCATAAGAATTTTGAGCCTTATATGTTAAATTGATTGAAATTTGAGTTGAATGTATTTCTAATACATGTTTTTAATCAATATTTAAATGAAATCCTCACGTGAAATAAAATTAATTATATGTGCATAATCTTTATCACATTTTACATGCTTTGGGTTTGCGTTTGTATATATGTGTGTGTGAGAGTTGTTGATTTTATGCTATTGTTTGAATTTGTTCCAAATTTTGTGCTATTCAAATAAAAAATGAATGATTTATCATGAATTGCATTCATTCATACTACACAAGTTGGGAGTTTTGGGATTCTTTGTTATTTTCTTAGTCTTTTCTGAACCTTATAGACCGTGAGTAAAAAAATTCTCTATTTCTTCGAACGGTTATCAAATGACCTCGTTCGCATGACAGTTGTTCTCATACTTGAGATTGCCACCATGCATACAAAAGTTGTGTTTTTTGTACACTATTTTGGTTTTAGGAAGTTTCATGTTATATTGCTACACTTATTTCTTCTTATATCTCAGTTTTTTTTATCGTACCTTCTGTAATACCCCGTAATTTTGAGGGCTTTATTTATGAATATGGTATATAATTTTAATAATATTATTATTTTATTAATCGAGATATTGATATTATATTTATTTTGGTTTTGAAATCGAATCAAACTTTTAAATTTAAATTATTTTTGGACATTTTGTAATGGTTTAAATATGTAAAGTTGATATTTTTAAATTAAAGGGCATTATGGTAATATGTGTTATCTTAGGCTCCAAGCTGGGTTTGAGAGTGGGGTTATATAACGAAATATTATGGATGATTATAAGGAAAGGGAGATAAAAAAAAAAGAGGCCAAAAACGAAATCCAAAGAGGCAAAAACGATTGGAATGAGAAGAGTCGGTTCGTAATGTTTAGATCTTCTTTTTTAGTGCATTCGGATGAGATTTGAGAAAAACTCAAAACACATACCTGACTCAATTTTTTGTGTAGAATCCAAATCTGAAGTCGAATTGGTGATTCGAATAATTCTTGGATCTAATTTTTATGGGTATTTAAAATAGGACTATTTGGGGTTATCTCGTGTTGGGGCTAGAACGTGATTTGATTATTTTCGTGAAAGGAACGTGATGGTGCAATCATATTTTGAGGCGAAATTTATGTGATTATTCATGTAATAATTTTAAGGTATGGGGTTTTACATAATATGCTCTTTAAATATCTCAAGAGTTATTCCGTTGATTTCATGTTTAATTGAACTCATATTTGAATTGTTAAATTCTTTGAAATCTGGAGAAATAATTGTTGAATTATTTTGATGCATGTGGCATCATTATATTGTTGTTAAGCACGTTGTAATGAGATTTTAATATGGCACGAAGGTTGGGCACCCGCCAAAATTCGCTATGACTTGATAAAGCATATGCGGATGGGGTGAGGCCTGGTGACCTGGTTAATGTGTTATTGAGAAGTTTATAGATAAATTCTTTGAGATTTACATTTTTGATTTGAATATTCGTACTCATGTTGTTACGCTTTATTCATCGCCAATATATATCTGTTGAGCATCTTTCCTGTCGTATTTTGTACTTCCCCATATTTTCTTTAGTTGGCAGTTTAGCGTGGATTGGGAGGCTATGGACCAATTGGGATGATTTTTAGCGTGGATTATTTGGGAAGAATATTTTTTGGAAGATTTGTATTATTTTATTTTGATGTATAGAGCATTGGAGATTTACTTTAGTTATATTTATTCGAGAGAATATTGTTGTATTAATTTGAAGATTGAGATTAGTGGTTTCTCTTATTTTATTGTGGGTTTTTAGATGATCTATACCTTGGTGATTGATGGATTTGGTTAGTTTTATCGATAGTGGCGCTCCGCTCTCTCCGGGTGAGCAGGGTGTTACGGATGGTATCAGAGCTTAGGTATACGACAACCCTCGGATCTTGGGTATTGGGTCTAGCATTTAGGGTTAGATATGTTTTTTTATATAACATTTTTTTGAGGATGTGTTAGGTGCGTGGTGAGGATGTTTAGAATTAATTCGAAGACTTTAGTGTGTGATTTTGAGAAATAGAATCGAGTAGCATTTTATTTCAAGTGTTAGGTTTCGTAGAATTTTGAGGACGAAATTCCTTTTGAAGGAGGGAAGTATGTAATACCCCGTAATTTTGAGGGCTTTATTTATGAATATAGTATATAATTTTAATAATATTATTATTTTATTAATCGGGATATTGATATTATATTTATTTTGGTTTTGAAATCGAATTAAACATTTAAATTTAAATTATTTTTGGACATTTTGTAATGGTTTAAATATGTAAAGTTGATAATTTTAAATTAAAGGGAATTATGGTAATATGTGTTATCTTAGGCTCCAAGTTAGGGTTTGAGAGCGGGGTTATATAAGGAATATTATGGATGATTATAAGGAAAGGGAGATAAAAATAAAAAGCCAAAAACAAAATCCAAAGAGGCAAAAACGAGTGGAATGAGAGAGCCAATTTGGAATGTTTAGATCTTCTTTTAGAGTGCATTCGGATGAGATTTGAGAAAAACTCAAAACACATACCTGACTCAATTTTTCCAAATCTGAAGTCAGATTGGATATTTGAATAAGTTTTGGATCTGATTTTTATGAGTTTTTAAAATAGGACTATTTGGGGTTATCTCGTGTTGGGGCTAGAATGTGATTTGATTATTTTTACGAGAGGAATGCGATGGTACGATCATATTTTGAGGCGGAATTTATGTGATGATTCATTCAATGATTTTAAGGTATGGGGTTTTACACAATATGCTCTTTAAATCTCTCGAGAGTTATTCCGTTGATTTCATATTTAATTGAACTCATATTTGAATTGTTAAATTCTTTGAAATTTGGAGAAATAATTGTTGAATTATTTTGATTCATGTGGGATCATTATATTGTTGTTGAGCACGTTATCATGAGATTTTAATATGACACGGAGGTTGGTAATCCACCAAAATTCCAGCTTTCCAGGGCTATGACTTGATAAAGCATATGCGGATGGGGTGAGGCCTGGTAACCCGGTTAATGTGTTGTTGAGAATTTTATTGATAAATGCTTTGAGATTTGAATTTTTGATGTGAATATTCGTACTCGTATTGTTACGCTTTATTCATCACCAATATATATTTGTTGAGCATCTTTCCTGTCGTATTGTGTACTTCCCCATATTTTCTTTAGTTGGTAGGTTAGCGTGAATTGGGACGCTATGGACCAATTGGGATGATTTTTAGCGTGGATTATTTGGGAAGAATATTTTTTGGAAGATTTGTATTATTTTATTTTGATGTATAGAGCATTGGAGATTTACTTTAGTTATATTTATTCGAGAGAATATTGTTGTATTAATTTAAAGATTGAGATTAGTGGTTTCTCTTATTTTATTGTGGGTTTTTAGATGATCTATACCTTGTTGATTGATGGATTTGGTTAGTTTTATTGATAGTGGCGCTCTGCTCCGCTCTCTCCAGGTGCGTGGGGTGTTACACCATCTACCTTGGATGTTGTAACTTGATTAAATTCTCTTCATAGAGATTGTATGGTCATATGATTGATGTTTGGTTGTTTTTATAGATTTTTATATTCTCTAGGACTGTTATCGGCTACCATTTTTTGTGTTTCGTATTCTTTAAGTAGTTCGAGTTGGAGATGAGAGTTTGATAATTTTTTTGGTTGAATGTTCAAGTGATTCGTTTTGAGTTAATATTGTGCTTATTTTGTTAGTATCTTGCTACTTCAACCTTAAACACCCTTGTCACTTGTAGATTTTCTTGTCTCTATTGATTTTCTTATGTGTTTGTATTTAAAAGTGCTTGGTACTTTTGAATGATTCTTGTTATTGTCATTGTCTCACATGTTTAGTACTTTATCATGATTGTTATTATTGTTATTGTCTCATATGTTTCATATTCTTGATCACATGTTCTTGTCATATATTCTCGTGCTATTTTGTTGCGATGCTTGTTCTCCTATCTTGTTTTACATGTTCTTCCATTCATAGCCTTAAGGGGAGTATTATTTGTCTTCATGGGATTGATGCTTATTTGAAGGGAGTTTGTATCTTATTACTTGAGATGTTACTCATTTGTGGATATATTTTCATGCTACTTATTCATTGGGGCTAGCATGTTGTTCTTATGTGATTTTATTCTTGACATTTTTAATGGAAGAGGGGCGCAACCCCCACACATATATTAGAATAAAATAGGATAAGTAACCTCTCTTAGGTGGATTTTATAAACTCTAAAAAAAAGACAATCGATCGTTGAGCCCAATAAATTGATTGGAAGAGAAGCTAGAAACATGTTGTTTATAAATAACTACGTGACCAAA
The DNA here is from genome assembly GCA_949130495.1 of Sambucus nigra. NCBI lineage: Eukaryota > Viridiplantae > Streptophyta > Magnoliopsida > Dipsacales > Adoxaceae > Sambucus > Sambucus nigra. Next base: position 323,742,851 of record OX422213.1, read on the forward strand.
TAAGAAGAATAACTTAGACTAGCAAGCAATAAAATTTGGGATTTGTTTTTAACCCTATTTATAAGACATTTATGAAACATTAACTGAAGGAAGTCCTAGTTTATCATCTTTCAGAAGACCTTTTATAATTCTTGGAATAGAAGAATAAGACAAAAAAATATCTGAATTTTGAGAAGATGTGGCTAGGTTTGCAAATCCATATACAACTTAATTGGCTTGTCTACAGATTTCTTTAAGCTGTACTTTCTAATCTCTATTTTAATCTTTGCATTGTAGATCAAATCTTTTATTTTAAATGGAGGAGAAGAAGAACCAGTAACCATTTCAACCATGGTTTTGTAATATGATTCTATAATAATGGACTATATATCTAACTTCTCACTAATGCAAATACCCTTTAGAACTATGGTTTTGTAATCGAATTTTATAATAATGGACTGGACGTCTAACTACTCGCTAATGAAAATATCCTTTAGAAGGGTTGGTGCTTCTGCCTCAATATTGGATTGATTCCCCAAGAATTTAAAGAATCCAGTGACAAAATTGCAATGGCAGATTCTAATTGGACCTCCAACACCACTTAGCCCCGGATTGTCTTTAGATGACCCATCTACCTCCACCTCCACTTAGCCTAGGAATGCCTTTAGAATATCCATCCGTCTTTAATTTGAATCACCCACTAGTGGTCTTATCCAAGAAATAATTCTGAAAAAAATTTCCTTTTAGGATTGACTATGAGATGAAACATGCTAATTAAGAACAAATTGTCTTTAGACCAAAAATTTTTTAAAATAACATTTTGGGTTAATTGGATATCATAGAAATTACTTGAAGAATAATTGTATCTTTCTACATTTTCTTCCTTTCAAATAAGAAAGTATTTATAGACTTCTAAATTTCCCATAGACATATGGGGAAATTAAATGTTGCATAAATTTTAAGTAGTCTAGTTTAGGAGTATGAATACCCCAATACAATATTATTCTCACACAAGAGTTGAAATTCATATGAGATCAAACCCCTAGTATATTACCAAAGAACTCCCGAACAGATCTTGCACAAGAATTATGAAGGAAGGTGTGATGAATTGTTTCTTCCCTTGTAAAGAAACACTTTCATGTTGAAGCTAATATGATGCATAATCTCTTAGTCTCAGAGTTAACACGGATAGAATTATGAATATTAAAATTTTGATAGGATAATGTTTGTGCCATAATAATCTCTAACTTAGAGAGTCATGTCTCTTCTTTCTACTAATTTTGATTTTTGACTTAAAAGTGAAAGTACTTATTATACTAAGTGTTGAAATATGAGAGTCAACAATCTCAATGATATTTTCCTCTGCTACGCCAGAAACTTATCTAATTATTTTCATTGTGTTGGATCCTTGTTTACCCTTAATTAATTTGTCTTTGTACTTATGATTCATGAATGAAATCCAAATCCTTTATTAAACTTTGAGATTCTAATACATCCTTAAGCTCTATGATGTTGTAACATCATCCATCAATATAAAGTTTAGGCTAAGGAAAAAAGCTTGGTCCCATCCTAACCATTGATATTTACTACCATCTTGACTATTTGATCCCTAAAGAAACTTAGAAAAAATATTATGAATTCTTTTTATCATAAGTTTTTGGGGATTGAGGGTTGCAAGAGTATGCAAATGAATTGGAGAAATTATATGTTTGATAAGAATTAACCTCCCACATTGAGAAAGAAATCTCTAATTATAGCTTTAAATCTTGGTTATAATATTCTCAATTAATTCTGAAAAGTGAGAAATTTTTCTTGTACCTTTAATAACAGGACAACCCAGATACTTTATAGGTAATGGTTTAAATTGCAGACCCAAGTTAGTGGAAATCTGATTTCTTATATGTAGAGGGATTTTACCATCAATATAGGAACTTTTAGATTAGCTGGTCAACTTAAATGTGCAATCTGCATATAATTTCAAAATTTTCAACAAGTCCTTGATCATTTTCTTCCCCCCATTTGAAAAAAAATATAATATCATCTACAAAGCTTAAATGGGAAATCAACTGACTACATTGAGGAAGAGAATATGATTAAATATCCTTATCAAGCATAAGGAGATCTAAACATCAACTAAGAACCTTTGCATCATTGATAAAAAGACTTGGAGATAAAGGATCTCCATGTCCTGACCCTCTTGAAGATTTGAAGAAGCCTGCCACTCCTCCATTCAAAATTATGGAGAACCAACTATTAAATGTCAACCTCCACACTAAGTCTATTAAACCTTCATAAAAAACAAATTTCCTGAAGGCTGAAGTAAGATAAAACAAGAAAATTTGCCATATGATTTTCCTATGTCAGTTTCACTATCACGTTAGTTCCATGCACTTGAATGAGTTCTTGAGCCAATAAGATGTTATCTAGTTTACTTCCACCTTTGGTTAAACCACTTTGGTGTAGAAAGATGATATTGGGAAGAATTATTATAAGTCTAGAAGTAATAATCTTGGAGAGAATTTTATATGAAAACTTAGAAAGTCTTATAGGTCTTAAAGGGAGAATAACTGAAGTCCTATCACATGGATATAACATGACTTACTTTGTAAGATCAAGAATATGTAGAGAGATAAGTGCAAATATTAGAAGATCACATTGACGAGTTGTAAGACCAGTCCTTATACAACTCTATGACTTATAATTAAGATTAATACAAAGATACCTAGAGGAGTAGGATCATTAAGCTTATAAGTAAGGGCAACCTCACTTAAATTTGGTGGTATTGAATGTAACCTGCACATGGTGACTTCGACTCCCATCTAGAAACCCTAGAACACCAATCTCCATTGGTATTCCTGAGTAATACACCAATCCCCCTCCTTTCCTAGTGGACGTAGATAGACATATCTACTGAACCACGTACATCTAGTGTTATTTATTCTTTTCTACAATCACAATTGTTTAGGGGATAATCTCTAATTACTACTTTTATTATGGGTCAATATCCCCATACAGGTCTGTATTGAGACCAGGAAGTAGGATTTGAGATTTTAGGAATGAGTTCTTTTGAGGTCTTAGACCAACTAATAGGGATCATTAAACCAGAAAAAAGAGTTATGAACAGCTTTAATCAAGTCCTCTTTAATGATATACCATGATTTGTTTATAGAAGAATTGTCTAAAACCATCTAATCCTAAAACACTGTCCTAATTAATTTCTTTAAAAATCTCTACTTCTTTGGAAAAAGATGTATGGTAAGAATTATCTTCTTTAAAAATTAAGTTGGGGACGTGGTCTAAAGGGTTAGGATTAAAGGAGGTAAATATTACAATAAGTGTGGATTGGAAATGGTGAACAAATATTTTTTAAACTCTTGAATTTTGTGAATAGACGATTCCTCTTTTTATCTTTGATTGATGAATGAAAAACTTTGGTATTAAGATCTTCTTTACACATCCATTTGATGTTAGACTTGTGCTATTAATAAGATTACTCATTCTTGAGTGCCAAATAATAATTAGCCTTTGCTTCATTCAAATTAATTTTATTTTTAGCATTAGGATTCAACTCATACATCAATTGATTCTCAATGATATTATCCCCATGAATCTTAACATTCTAGAATACATCTTTGAAAACTTCTTTTTCCAACTTCTAAGTAGAGTTTTCTCATGGATTTTCCTATGTAGGAGAATACTAAGAATTTTTAATAAGGGAGTCGATTTGCACATGGGAACACCACATTTTTTGAAATCTAAATGCTTTGGGGAAGTCATCCAATTTAAACTTAATAAAGAGAAGAAGAGGATTATGATCAAAATAAGATTTGTTGAGATGAGAAATAATAACGGTGGGGAATAAAGAAAGTCATTTTACAAGGTTTAGATATTCTATGTATTATCATTATGATTGTTGGATATTCATAACTTATTATTTAGTACTTGATGTTTTTGATATATTTTTGTGGTTGTGTGGAAATTTATGCGTTGGTTTATGGGTATTTGCTTGTATCCATTTTTCGTGTGCTTATATTGGTATATCCACATTATTTTATTTGTGCTTATTATATGATCTCATGTTACTTGTTAGATTGATTATCTATCCAGGTTGATGTTAGAAAATGGATCTATAAGAATAATCCATTCCATCGAAGCTATACCCATGAATTTAAGTACAATATATAGAATAAAATAGAGATATAGAAATGTAACATGAGATTTAGAGGGGTCCGGTTACAAAAATGAGCCTATGTACACTTTGGTGCCTTATTCTCACTATACACATGTAGTTATACAAGATTGGGGGCCTTAGAGGCATACAAGAGAAAGAGAAAAGGCTAAATACATGAATATATAAGTCTTGTGGTGAAGAAGATGCGACCCTATATTACAAATTGAGGAGAGGCCATGGACTTATGTGGATACGATGATCGAGTAAGTGACCTGAATGTTCTCAAATCTAAGTAGAAGGACGACAGAATTAGGCAGAGCTTCATTACATCAAAGTCCTCTTAAATGAGGAAGTGAGAACATCTATTTATAGAAGGTGGTAGGAGTGTCACATGCATACTGTACGTGATTTTTTATAAATATTATTAGGATGGAATCCTTCTAGAAGTTTGGATAGATGGAAGATTATTGCTCATGTGTGAATGTCTGCAGTGGGTGCTATGCTTATACAGAGGTAGTGTAGCCGCGACGTCATTGGCATGGTCATGGACTCTTTTGACTATAGACTTCTTATAGGTTCCACAACCTGTGAATGCGAGGTTGAGAACTTCAATACAATGGGCCTAAGCCTCCCGCGACCTTGTTCTTTATTTTGCCCGAGTGAGCTTCATGCCACATGTCATTGAAAAAGTTGTTCCTCAGGGGGTTTAATACAAGATGAAACTATTGAAGTAACTCCGAACTACTTTTTGAAGAAACTCTTTTCTTTAAATCAAATCAGAGTAATCACAAGATGTGTTTAATAAAACATGCACGAGATCTCTTCAAGGTTTTATAACAGGTTTAGTAAATCAGTTTAAAACAATTAAACTCGGCACAACCACGAGAAAGAGATGAGGAGATGTAAAAATATTAAGTACAAAATATTTTTAACGTGGTAAAACCTCACCCAACTAAGGAAACATCCACAGTGACTTTTAAGTCACAAACCAAAAATCCACTCAAACAAAATTCTCAAGTTACAAACTATATAACACACATGCACACAAATCAGACCTATACAAGTTTAGAAATGCACCCACTGGTTGATTCTAACTTCTCTGCAGTTCTGATGCTGATGTGTCTTTCTCAGTTTGCTAACTTCTCCACTTTGTTCCAGTCTTTACGTCGACTCTTTAGATTTAAGATCTTATACCCAACACTTCCATGTTGTAGTGTGATAAGTGTTTGTGAAAGTTCTTCTAACACATGAATGCACACACACACACACACTTATTTTATACAGACAGTCCTAATGAATTACAAATCAGATCTAATATGAACTATTTTCGGTTTCTCTCTTCTTTAGAAATAAAAACAATATTTGACCTTTAATCTAATCCCAGAATCCAAGGTTACCTTGCTCGTAAGACTACCAAGGTCATATCCAATTTCAGAGGGTTTTGAAAATATTTTTGAAATTGGAAATCACCAATTGCGATTCAAACTAGGTCAACAGTCTTGTTTGATCCAATGGTATAGTAAAAGCGGTGGATTAAACATCATTGGATTTGTCAAGAGAGATATCACATGGATTGGCCTTAAACGCATAAAAAGCGTTGATAACCAAGATCCAAGGGCTAATAATCGACAATGGTTATGTGTCTTCAAAGAAACACAAATCAGGCCGGTATATGGATGACAGGTGTAGGGCTGCGATCAAGGCTCATACGCTCGTTTTAAAATAAATACAAAAGCACCCTGAGTTCTCAGGAGCTTTTGGATCCTACCCAAACCAACTTTTAGGTGTGAAAAGGTAAAACTATAAATTGCAAAATGACCCCAAAACTTTTATAATACAAATTTTATTATGAAAAAATTATTTTAAAAAAAGTTTAAAAAATTATTAAAACCAATTTTAAATGGGATTTAACTCACGCACAATCAAATGAAGCAATATGTTAACAATGTATGAAATCCTAGTGTGTGTGGATGATATTTATACCTTCAAGTGAACCAAGTGTGGCTATGAGATGAATATTCTAAGGCTCTTTGGTTTCTGGGGAATGGGACACTAATTTTATCACTATTTTTAAACTAGATGAGCACTTATACAATGTAGAATCAAGTGAGTCAAGAGTATAAGGTGCTTCAATCTCCCCCTTTATAAATATGAGACAAAATCTCCTTTCAGTCAACTAGGACTCGTAGGGATACAAAGAAATAAGGAAAAACCTATTCCTATAGAAAAATTCTATCTACCCATTTCCTAGAAAAGAAAATTACATAACTCAACTAATTACAAATCAATACTATAATCACATCTATGGAATACAACTGTACAGATTCATGCAATTAATCACTAAGATCAAGCTTATTAGAAATATGTACAAAAAATTGACTAATTAGACTCAAATTTCTCCCCTATTTTGTCTCAAATGGACAAAGGGAATATTACTCAAGTCATAGGTGTTTATTCAGCACATACCATTCCTATCAATTTACGCAAAGCAATAAATCTATTGTAATCCAAAGGTTTGGTAAACATATCTGCGAGTTGCAAATCAGTAGGAAGATAATTGATTTCTAGTTCCTTTGTCTCGACTAATTCGCATATAAAGTGATGTCTTATTTTTATATGTTTTGTTCGCGAGTGTTGAACATGATTTTTAAAGATATTGATTGCACTTTGATTATCACAATAGATATGTAATTGATCTTCTTGAATACCATAATCACTTAATATTTTCTTAAGCCACATTAATTGGGCATAGCAACTTCCAGTGGCTATATATTCAAATTCCGCTGTGGATAAAGAAGTGCAATTTTGCTTCTTACTACTCCATCCTACCAAATTATTACCAATATAGTAACACGATCCTGATGTGCTCTTACTATCATCAGTACACCCTGCCCAGTCGGTATCAGTGTATCCTGTTATGGTACTAGAAGTATCATTGGCGTACCAAAGTCCTAAATTTAGAGTGCCTTTTATGTATTTTTGGATTCTTTTAACACACACTAAATGGCTCTCTTTAGGATTATTTTGATAACATGCACAAACGCAAACAGCGTACATAATATCAGGACGCAAAGCAGTAAGGTATAGTAAGGTTCCTATCATACTACGATATAGAGTAAGATCTATGGATTTACCATTCTCATCCTTAGAGAGTTTTACCGTAGTACTCATGGGACTTTTAGAATCTTTGGCACTTTCAAGACCGAATTTTTTGACAATCTCTAAAGCATATTTTGATTGTGAAACAAATAAGCCTTTTGAATTCTGTTTGACTTGAAGACTCAAGAAAAATTGTAACTCCCCCATAAGAGACATTTGAAATTCTTTATGCATAATTACAGAAAAAGATTTGACTTCTGAGGGAGAAGTGGATCCGAAAATGATATCGTCAACATAAACTTGGGCTATAATAATATGTTTGTCAAAATGTCTGACAAAAATGGTTTGATCATTTCCACCCCTCTTAAAACCTTTGTGTAAGAGAAAGTTGGAAGGGCACTCATACCAAGCTCTTGGAACTTGTTTTAAGCCATATAGCGCCCTCTTAAGACGATAAATATGATCTGTATATTGTGGGTCAATAAATCCTTTGGGTTGTTCAACATAGGTCTCTTGAGTCAATATTCCATTCAGAAAGGCAGATTTAACATCCATTTGGTAAAGCGTAAAATGCAAGTAACAAGCTATTGCAAAGAGAAGACGAACAGATTCTAAGCGAGTAACATGGGCAAAAGTCTCATTAAAATCTATTTCTTCAATTTGAGAATATAATTGTGCAACTAATCTTGCTTTGTTTCTAATGATTATCCCACTTTTATCAGATTTATTTTTAAATATCCAACATGTGCCAATAACCTTTTTATGATCAGGCCTAGGTACAAGATACCAAACATCATGAATGAAAAATTCAAGAAGTTCTTCCTGCATTGTAGAAATCCAATGAGGGTCATTCAGTGCCTCATTTACATTCTTTGATTCCACAAGGTAAACAAAACTTGCATAATGAGCATAGTTTCTTAATTGAGATCTTGTACGTACAAGTTCAGTAGGGTTACCAACAATGTTGTCTATGGGATGATCTTTAGAAACCCAGTTAGGTACTTCAGGTGTCTCAATTGGTAAAGAATCATCTATTTTTAGAAAGTCATTTTCTAAAACATTTTCAGACTCTTCCACAATAGTTGATTCTCCAGTCTTACTTTCAATGTAGTGTCACTCACAATAACGTTTATGGATTCCATTAAGGTCTTAGTGCAAAGATTATAAATACGACAAGTTCTACTGTCAGGAGAATATCATAAAAAGATAGCTTTATCTCCACGGGTCTCAAATTTGGACAAGTTTTCTCTGTCTTTGCAGACATAACAAGTACTACCAAAGGTTCTAAGGTATTTAAGATCGAGATTTTTTCCATACCATAGTTCATAAGGAGTTTGTTTAGAATAGATCCTATTGATGATGTGACACGCACTTCTAATAGATTCTACCCAAAAGTATTTAGGTAGGCACTTGGAATGAATCATAACAAGTGCCATCTCTTGAAGAGTACGATTCTTGCACTCAATAACTCCATTCTGTTGGGGAGTTTTGGGAGTACTGAATTCATGTTTGTTACCATTATAGTCACAGTACTCTATAATTCCAATATCTTTGAATTCTCCATCTCTATCACTACGAATTCTATTTACTTGTGTGTCCTTATCATTTTCAATCCGAAGAAGAATTGTTAAAAAAGTTTGGAAAGTATCAAACTTTTATTTTAAGAAGGCTACCCAAGTAAATCTAGTGTAGTCATCAACCATAACAAGAATGTAACTGTGTCTACAGAGACTAACAGTTCGAGAAGGACCCATTAGGTCCATATGGATGAGCTCCAAAGGTCTAGAGGTTAGGATATCTTTAACTTTCTTATGAGATGCCTTAATAATTTTTCCTTCTTGATAGGATCCATAGATAATAATAGAGATAGGTTTGATTTTTGGAATTCCTTTAACTATTTCTTGTGTAGATAATCGACTAAGGTTATCGTAATTTATGTGACCCATCCTATTGTGCAATATTTCATTGTCATCCATTCTGGCAATGTTACAAACCTCAGAACTAGCGTGGACATTATAACAATTGTTCAGAGTCCTGTAAGAATGCACTCACCTTTTTCATTTAAAATTTTGCAATAATTCTTTGAAAAGGTGACAATATGATTTGAGTCACAAAATTGCGAGATACTAAGTAGATTAGCCTTAAGACCTTTTACTAGAAGAACATTTTCAAGAAAAGGCATTCCTACTTCTTGGAGTGTTCCTTTACCAATGATTTGAGATGATACACCATCACCAAAAATGACTTTTCCTCTAGCTAAATAGGTTTTGTTTAAAAGTTTAGTATCATCCCCAGTCATGTGCTTTGAACATCTAGAATCTATATACCAATCATAAGTGGTGTGTTCATCTTTCAAAGTAGTAATCACAATTTTACACTTCATATGGGGTAACAGCTCATCTTTTCTAACCCAAATGGCTCTTATTTTTATTTTGCGCATATTTGCTCTCATTTTATAAAATTTGCGAGCATTTTATTTTTGTTGAAAAATGTTTTGCGCATGAGTTTGATTTTTATGAAAAATATGAGCATTTGGTTTAGGAAGGTGCCTTGTTATCCTTCTTGGAAATGATCTTTTAGGTTTGGTCTTTCTTTTTCTATAGTTAGAGTTTTTGTCAAGTTGTCTAGGCAGGACATAATTATTACGGCTTCTCCTAGAGTAGTTAAAGTTCTGGTATAGAGGAGTATTACAGACAGGTTTTACTAAACGTCTAGAGTAGCAACCTTCAAAAGAAGGACCATATATATCACAGTAGGAGCAATATAGATTGCTGGATGACGGTATCTCCTTAGGAAAGTCTCTAAGCATAGGTGTTGATGTAAAAAATTAGATTATATCTAATTAGTCAATCACAGATAAATAAGCAAAGGATTTTTAAAGTGGTTCAGCCTTATGAAAATGGCCTACGACCACTATTTTGTATTGCTGACTGTTTGCCTTGAGTCTCGATCATAGGTTTACCAATAAATCCAAAGTCCCCTTCTTATGAGGAGGTTACAATGTATTTATAGCCTTGAGGCTGTACATATGAAAAGATAATGTGCTGTTATCTAGTAGACATATACATCTGTACGATAATAATGCACATTTAATGCGTAGTTGCCTTTTGTTTTCTTGATTTAGATGCTCTGCACGCTAAGTAGCTTGGACCGCTTAAGTTGCTCGGAGTGCCTGAGTAGCTCAGTGACATTATGCCGTGTGTTGAAAGTATTTGTATTTTCCACGTAGGTTGACACATGTCTTCATGTGATTGGTCCACATCAGCAGACTAAATTTGGTATCAACAGAAGCCCCCAATCTTTCACAATTGAGGTTGAAGAAGAGTATGGAACATTTTGCTTGAGAACTGCTTGGATTACTAGTCTTCATGAATTTTAGGAAGATTTTCATTGTATATAATTCCTTTTTGAGCGTATAATATCAAGCTTCATAAATATTTTGAATTTTCATGATCACTTCGATATTTGTGCCTTTTTCTTCTTTTAGCTGTCGAAAACGCAAATGTCTTCCCTCGTAATCAATGATTTTCTCTATTACTGAGGTAAAGTATTTAAGTGCGACAGAAATCCTATCGTCTTCCACTTTTCAAATCTATATCTCTGAACTTTTCATTTTCTCTCTATCTTGTGCCTTCGTTCTTTCCATCATTCATTGTCAACCGATCTCTCTTTCTTCTATAAGATTTTCTTCCTTCTTATTTATTTACTTTATTCACCATGGTTTATCTTGTTAAATCGTTGGATAAATTTCGGTTTGATTTTTCAATCCCTTCGTGGGTTATTTTGGAAGAACTTCCATGTCCTTCTGATTTATTTTCTTTAGCTGAGGGACACTGGTTCCCAAGCCTTTTTGTAGCTGAGTGTGGCTTTTCTTTCCCGCTAAATCCCCTGTGTTTGGAGTTTTGCCAATATTTCGATATTGTACCTGCAAGAGTAGCTCCAAATACATAGAGGGTAGTTAATAGCGTACATAGGTTGAATCAACTTCATGGAACTCATTTGGGAATTCCATAAATTATGTATTGCTATAGATGGGTTACCAGTGACACTACTTTCTATTTAAAAACTAGGTTTTCGAATAGAGCTTTAGTTGTCAATCCTCCGATGCCAATAGGGACTATTTTGATCATGGGGTTGTGATGAAAAATTGGCAACACCTTCCATTAAATGGAAATGATGTGTACCAAGGTCCCAGGTGTTCGCTTTATGGCAATGGGATAGGTTGTTTTTATTTTTAAAATCTTATTTTCTTTGTATTCGATGAAATGCATCACTGGCATTAATTTTTTTTGTTACAGTTGATAGTAAAAGGAAGCCTCCAAAAGAGACTGACGTTAACATAAAACATTTAAAACTTATCTGGGGCTTGCATCAATCAGTTGTCGGAGAGTATGTGATGTCTGCTTCATATTTGTTGAGATACAGAAGATCCACTTCATCTTTCATTGCTCGTCCTGTGGTGGTTGATCTTGATCGGATACCAACTTCCAAAACTAGTGTGAAAGTATCTTCTTCTGATTTAAGTACTCCTATTACTGATCTGATGAAGAAGAGGAAAGCTCTCGAATTTTTTGACAAGTCTGCCTTTGCCACTGACGAGGAAAAGAAGAACAAATAAGATGCCCCAGATGAGGGGACAAAGAATATAGATGTACCCCCTTCTACTGCTGCTAAGGAAACTGGCAAGAAGCCCCCTGTGCCTCCAAAAGAGACAACAGCTTCGAGTAAAACTGTTTCCATTTCACAAATAGAGATATCACCTTTAATTGAAAGTGTTCCTGCTCCTCTGAGGAGATTGAAAAGAATTTCTACTGAGAGACCTGTTGACCCTATCTCTCAACCTTCAAATGCTGAAGGTGGAAGGTAATGTTCTAGCTCTTATTCCTTCGAGCTCTGCTATGGGCTTGATCAGATCTTGGACTGTCCCAGAATTCCAAGGCATTGAAGATACATTTTCTCGTGAGATAATTACTACTTTGGCTGCTCAACACATTACGTCAGTAAGTATCGTTAGCCTGAGTCATTTATCTTCTAGTACTATGTTCATATATGGACTTAAAATTCTTCTTTTTTTTAGCTCGTGACGTGTTTCAATAGTATTTTGATGAAAGATGAAGCCATCAGGGCTTCCACCTCCTCGAGTGGGGCAGAAGATGCTTTTATTGGATTAAATCAATCTTTGAAGGAATCTCATCAGAAGTACGAGGAAGACAAAGATGCATGGGAGAAACAATTCAAGTCTGTTGAACTAAATCGTGATCAAGCTGTGATTGCCTCCAAAGAGTTGGAGAAGAAATTAAAGGATTCTGAACAATGTAAAGAGGAGCTTGAAGTCAAGCTTAAATCTGCTGAGGAAAATGTTGCTAAGCTTCAAGATGCTGAGCGACATAAGATAGGGGTAGAAGAAAAACTGAAGTCTGCCGAAGAGCTACTTAGGGAAAGGACTTCCTCGGAGAGAGCAAAAAGGAAAGTTTATGTTAAAAAATCTTTTAGTGTTGGTTGGGACAAGGGTTGGGATAAGGGCCTGGCTGTTATGTCTTCTCAAATGGAGTATGCCAGTGTTAAATATTTTAGGGATGGATGGATAGAAACTTTGAAGAAATTGAAGGTTACTAAAAATTTTGAGTTGTTCCAGGAGCATACTCATGGACCTCCTCCCTCTCCTGGAGAAGAAGAAGAAGAAGAAGAAGAAGAAGAAGAAGAAGATGAAGCTGCATCAAATGAGTCTTATATGATGACAAGAGAGTAGGTCCCTGTTGTTGCTATTGTTCAACCCTCCGAGCAAGTCCAACAAGCTAGCACATATGTCGAGCAACTACCATTGCTCTCCGACCAACCAACCCCTTCATCCAAACCATCCGAAGAAGTCGTGGGAAATAAGGAGAAGGTGTAAAGTTATTCGGGTCTTTTATTACCTTGTTTCTTGGATGTAATCCTGAACTGTGTTTTCCTTTATCATGATGAATAAAAATGAACTTTTATTGTTCATCTGGAATTTCTCTCTTACTTGCTTTGTTCGCATCATTGTTGATTTTGTTTTTCATTTTATCTTTGCTAGTTTATGGCCAGGATGGAACTCTTATCATCTCATGATACAGAGTTGATAAAATAATGCAATGACTATTTCGAAGCTGGTCATGAAGACTTTACTAAGGCCCAAATAATTGACATCCTCGGATCAGATGCCTTTGAATGAACAATTGATGCTTACCAGTATTTGAAGTGCCTACTTGATCGTGCTGTAGCCAATAATGTGGCTTATTACGAAATGATTGAAGATCTTCAAGGAACGATCGAGCAACTTCAATAGTAGTACAAAGAATCCACTACACTTTTGCATCAAAGTTATGAGAAAAAGTACCAACAATTAAGTGCTGACAAGGGATATGACAAGTACATTTTAGCTCATGAGAAAAGTGTGTTAAAGTTTGAGATTGAAGAGCATAGACATATTGACAAGCTGCTAGAGAAAGAGAATATCGCGTTGCAGGAGGAAATAAAACAACTCAAATATGCTTCCTCCCCTTCTTCGGGAGCCTTGGTCCCAATTAATGATGATGATTTTTCCTTTTTAGAAATAGAAAATGCTAACTTACGAGATGAGTTAGAGACTTTGAAATGAACTGGACCTTCCATACATGCTCGTGGTAGAGAAAAATCTTCTTCCCATGGACGAGCAAGGGATGGTCGGGTTATTATTGATGAGACAAAAACTCAATTGTCTTTAGAAAATCAAGCCGTTCAATTGATGGCGAAGAATCAGGCTTTGGCAGAAATGTCTAGGAAGATCCAGAGTTTCACGGACCAACTCTCCAATCAGAGTTTTTCTCTGGAAAGTAAATAAATTCTGGTGAAAAAGCTCCATGAGCAACTTGAGAGATTGACTTATCAATTTCACAAGCAGCCCAGAGAATTTTGGATGGCTGGGTATAATGAAGCTCTGTATCATCTTGATGCTCGTTTACAGTAGTCGAGCAACGAAGGATATAAGCAGGGGTGGTGGAATGCCTTATGTGTCCTGAAACTGGAGCAAGGTCATTTCTTTTGGGATTATTATGAACCTGGAGTTCTTGATTTACCTGTGCCTCCCTTCAAACTTGACCTTAGCTAGACTCCAGCTCGTGCCATTCCTCGGATTTTGATCTCTAAGTATCTCAGTGATTATATTATTTATTCGAACTTTGAGATATCTCATCCAGAGCACTTTCTTGATCAACCATCCATAATAAATGTCAGAATGCTGCGAGATATGAACTTTATAAACTCTCCTTATGCATTAGATGATTCTCCAGCTGGAGTGGAACCTGTTTGAAAAGCAGAGGGAAAGAGACCCATAGAATAGGACATTTGTAATGAATCAAATTTCATATCGTATGTAATCTGCTTTATTTTAATAAAGACAGATTTAGTCTTTTACAATTTCATTTTCTTCGAAATAATTTATAGAATGTCCTCATTTATTCGTTGGTGAATATATATATATATATATATATATATATATATATATATATATATATATATATATAAGGACGATTATAGTGATTATAGTGACTTGTCACTCTTTCGGCCTAAGCAATGGAATGATTTTCATCCCATGTTCCTACTTAGTTGTAGTAATCTCGTCAGGATTACCTTGTTGCCTAGACAGTGGATGCCCCGGGAGGTCATCCATGTGTGCTTATGTAGTGTGTAGCACTAATATTCCAAAAAAAATTCAACCAAGGAAGAAATATGGGCCAAACATCACTTTATTCATATTGAAAGAAATGTGTTACATATGGATTTTAATTATTGATAGTACTTGTGCAGATGCTCTGCATTCCATGCATTCTTGGATTCTTCTCCCTCCAAAGTTTCAATTCTATATGTCCCAGGATGAACAACTTCAGTTACTCTGTAAGGTCTATGCCAGTTGGCCTCCAGTTTGTTATGCTTTTGGATCACTTTCTTCAGCATATAATCCCCCTCTTTCAAATTGCACTTCTTCACTCTTTTTTTATAGAACAAGACTATTCGTTGTTGGTATGCTGCATTCTTGATTGCTGCTTCTTCCCTAACTTCTTCGAGTATATCCAAGTCTAATCGTCTCATCAAGTCTCTTACAGGAGAATTGAAATTAAGCACCCTGTGTGTGGGTAAACCCAATTCAATAGGTATGATAGCCTCACTCCCAAATGTCAACATGTATGGAGAATCCCTAGTTGATGTTCGTGGTGTAGTGCAATAAGCCCATAACACAGAGTGTAGCTCGTTAATCCAATTTTCCTTTGCTTTATCCATCCATTTTTTAAACCATTCAGTAGGGTTCTGTTCGTCACTTCAGTTTGCCCATTGCTCTGCGGATGGCCTGGCGCAGAGTGGATCTTTAGTACATTGGACTGATGACAATATGCAGCGAATTTCTCGTTGTCAAATTGGGTTCTATGGTCAGTAATGAATGCGTGTGGGAGACCATATCTTCAAATAATAATCATCCAAATAAATTGATAGACCTTTTCATATGTCATATCAATGAGAGGTTCAGCTTCCACCCATTTGTTAAAATAATCCACAACAACCATGAGGTATTTGAATCTTCCTTTGGTCGTTAGAAGTGACCCGACCAAGTCTATCCCCCACATGGTGAATGGCCAAGGGGACGTGATGGGTGTTAACAATGCTTGGGGAGTTCTTCGTATGGAAGAGAAATATTGGCATTTATCGCACTTCTTAGCATAAGCTGCGCAATCAGCTCTCATCGTTGGCCAGTAATACCCCTGTGTTGTTATCCTATACAAAAGCGTCCGACCTGCTACATGGGCTCCACAGGACCCTTCGTGAACCTCTTCAATCAATTCTTTCACTTCAGAGGGATGGACACATCTTTGTAGTCCTGCTATAACTCCTCTTCTATACAAAATGCCATTGGTCAATACGTAACGAGCAGCATTAAACTTCAGTTTCTTTGCTGCAAGTTTATCAGGTGGCACAATCCCTTCTTCGATATAGGCCCTGATGGGATCCATCTAGGATGGTCCCAAGTCGAGGGTAATGAAGTTCATCATCAAGTCTTCATCTATAATACGATCCACCAGGATTTCTATTGGGATTATTCTTCATAGCTCGGTGCGTGTTGCTGATGCAAGCCGAGCTAGGATGTCGGCTCTTGCATTCTCCAATCTCGATATTCTAATCAACTGAACTGTAGTAAAATTAGAGACAACCTCCATAGCTTTTGCATGATATTTGACCATTAGTTATGCCTTTGTTGCATACAACCTGAGAATTTGATTTACGATTAACTGTGAATCACTGGATACCACAACGTGCTCTGCCTTCATGGTTTTGGCCAGACATAGACCCACGATCATAACCTCATATTCAGCTTCATTATTGGGAGATTTAAACTAAAAACGTAGAGCATACTCTATATCAATCTTATCAAGAGTGTTTAAAATAATTCCTGCTCCACTGCCTGTGGCACACGAAGAGCCATCCACATACAGATTCCATACAAGTACTTCATTATAAATTCTTGATCAGATAGAGCTCCACGGTGGAATATTTGATACTTCCTTTTGTCTTCCACCGACACTTCTCGTCGCTCGTTGATTATCTTCTCTTGATCGTCCACGGATAGAAGTTGGTCGGGTGCTTAATTCGATGATCCCGTAATAGCCACGAGTTGGTCTGTATTAAACTCCTACTCTTCGGAGGTATCAGAGTGAGTAAAATCTGTGATAAAATGCTCTGCGGCCTGTCCCTTAAGTGACGACCTGGGCTTATAAAATATGTCATATTCACCAAGTTCTACCGCCCAGTACATCAATCTTCCTAATTTATCCTGTTTATGCAAAGCTTGTCTTAATGGCATATCAGTATACACTACTATAATATGGGCTTAGAAGTATGGCCTTATCCTTCTGGTTGCTTTGATCAGTGCTAGTTCCAACTTCTCTAGTCTTGGATATCTGATCTCTGCTCCTCGGAAGGCCTTGCTGGTGTAATAAACTAGTTTTTGCACTATGGCCTCCATTCTTATCAATGCCGAGCTAACTGCATTCTCTGAAACTGCTAGATACAAGTATAGTCTTTCTCCCATCACTGGTCTATATAACAATGGAGGTATCCCTAGATATTTCTTCAATTCTTGAAAGGCCTCCTCGCATTCATCATTCCACTCAAAAGTTTTTCGAAGTGTTTTGAAGAATGGGAGGCATTTGTCTGTTGCTCGTGAGACAAATCTGTTAAGTGCTGCAACTCGCCCTGTGAGACTTTGCACCTCCTTCTTCGTAGTTAGAGATCGTAGCTCCAATAGGGCCTTGATCTTTTCAGGGTTTGCCTCGATATCTCGTTGATTAACAATATATTCTAGAAACATACCTTCTCGTACTCCAAATATGCATTTGGTGGGATTCAACTTCATTTGATATTTCTCTAGTTGATCAAAAGTCTGACCTAGGTTAACTAAATGATCAGCAGCTTTCTTATTTTTCGTCAGCATATCGTCGACATAAACCTCCATGTTATGACTGATTTGCTCTGCAAACACCTTATTCATCAGCCGCTGATATATTGCACCTGCATTTTTAAGTCCGAAAGGCATAACATTATAGCAATAGGTCCCCCTTGGGGTGATAAATGAGGTACTTTCCCTGTCCTCAAGTTTCATTTTAATCTGGTTGTAACCAGAATAAGCATTCATGAAACTCAATAATTCGTGCCCCGAGGTAGCATCCACCAGCTGATCGATTCGGGGAAAAGGAAAATGATCCTTTGGGAAGGATTTATTAAGATGAGTGAAGTCCACACACATCCTCCACTTATTGTTTTTCTTTTTCACCATCACTACATTTGCTAGCCAATTAGGATACTTGACATCCTCAATAAAAAAGGCTTTCTGTAGTTTCTCTACCTCTTCCTGTATAGCTTGATTCTTTTCATGACTGAACACTCTTCTTCTCTACTTCACTAGCTTGACCTCCTTGTTCACGTTGAGCTCGTGGCACAGGAAACTTAGGTCTATCCCTGGCATGTCTTCATGACTCCATGTAAAGGTCTATTTTCTGCGCCGTAGAAATGCTACCAGTTCTTGATTTAATGATACATCCAATGATGCACCAATTTGGGTTATTCGTTCTGGGTATTCGTCATCCAGAATGATATTTTTGGTAGCTTCCATGACCTGGCCCTTCACGAGCTGAGACTCATCTCTAGGATCTAATATTTCAATCTCTGCATCTTTTGTTTCATCCACTTGATATGTAGTAGTCTTCTTCCTGGATTCTTCTCATTCCTCATATTCGGCAAATGAATGGTAGCATTCTCGAGCTAGTTTTTGCTCGGCTTTCACAACTCCCACTCCAAAGTTGGTTGAGAATTTTAAACATTGATGTAAAGTAGATGGTACTGCCTCGAACTTCTTCAGACCTATCCTTCCCATAATGCTGTTGTAAGCTGATTGGACATTTTTATCCATTATGAAAAAGCATACTCTTTCTGTTCGGCAAGCAGGACATGTACCAATAAGCATATCCAACTTGATCATCCCAAGTGGAAAAACCTTTTCCCTAGTAAAATCGAGGAGGGGCCTATGATATGGCTCTAACTGAGCTAACTTCAAATTAAAACTGTCAAAGCATGGGTAGAACATGATGTCTGCAGAGCTACCATTATCCACCAGTACCCGTGAAATCACCACTTCCTTCATTCTCATCTTGATCACCAATGGGTCATCATGAGGATATAGTACACATGTCAGGTCGTTTTTAGAAAAGACGATGACCAGTTTGTCCCTATTCACCTTCCTCGGGCAATCATCATCAGCCAAGTTTATTCGTTGTATGTAAGAGCAGGCTTGGGCCTCATTGAGGTAAGCTTTTCTCTCCCAGTCAGATCTCTACCTCCTGCATCTCCACCTGTAATGACATTACATTCAAATGACCCAAAATGGATTGAAAATACCTCGCGTTTTGGCTTTCTTGGTCTTTTGGTGAGATCGGGGTCATCTTCTGGATCATCTCCGTGATCTCTCTTCTTGTCTTCTTTTGCTCGACGAGGAGATTTAGATCTTTACCTTCCTCTGTTGCTGGTTTTTCCACCATTTTAGTGATCAACATATTTATTTAGTTGTCCTCCCCTTATGAGTGCTTCAATTTCATTCTGAAGAGCTATTCAATGTTTGGTCGTGTACCGCGATCTTTGTGGAATCCACAGTACTTAGACTTGTCCCTTTTGTCAGGATCTGCCTTCATTTTCTCTGGCCAGGTTAGCTCCTCGTTGTTCTTGATCTCTTCCATAATGTGATTTATGTCTACCTTTAAGGGAGTATAATTTCCATACTTCCTCATCTGCTCCAACGCTTACTTACCTTTCGATTACCGGTTTCCATCATTGTTCTTCTGATCCTTCTTCTCGATTTTACCAGCCTCAGCCTTGGTCTCCTTAGTGTCTGTATTCTTCTTCGCAGCCATGGATTCCTCAGCATTCACGATTTTAGCTACCTTTGCCATCAGTTCTGCCATGGTCCTAGGAAGATCTTTGGCCAAAGTATAGTACAACTTGTCTGGTAACAGTCCACTCATCATAGCAGTAATTGTTGTCTTCTCCTCGTAATCAATTATCTCAAGTTTCTCGTTATTGAAATGAGTAATATAGCCCCTAGTACTTTCATATGTCTTTTGTCAAACACTCAGTAAGTGTGCTACTCGTTTAACTAGTTTTGCTCCAAAATAAAAATTCCCTATGAAAATCTCTCCCAGTTGAAGGAAAGTCGCAATCTTCCCCCGAGGAAGGTTGTTGTACCATATCTGAGATGACCTGGTGAGAGTTCCTGAAAATACCCTACATCTCATCTTGTCTGGAACCGCATAGATATCGGCATCAGCTTGGTATTATTCTATATAGAGGACATGATCATTTTTTCCATCATATTTAGGTGTCACCATAGGAGCTTTGAATTTTGATGGTGTGGGAAAATCCATAATTGCCTGTACGAACGGGGTCCCTTGGACAAAAGTTCTTTGTAGAGGATTCTTGGCCTTAGCCATTTCCCCTAATCGATTCTTCAACCTTTGAATAGAGCCTTTCCATGCATCATTTCCCACCTCGGGCCTATTCGTTCGAGCAATTGATCTCGTTGAGTTTTCCTCTTGGGACGTTTCATTATGGGCTGTTAGGCGTGATTGGGCAGAGCCTTCCCTTAGGTCGGTTGGTCATTGAGAGTTCCTCAACGCAATCCTAGGAGGACTTCTATTCCTCCTAGGACACAAACTATCAAAAGGATAGACTCTACTCAACCTTTCTAGAGCACCAGTCCTTTCTGGAGGTAGTGTGACGTTTCGTTGAGAATCTGTAGCCCGTACTGATGAGGTCCGGACAGATTGATATGAAGGATCATTAGATCTCTCAGTACGATATGAGTCAGTACGTCTAGATTGAGAGACTTCTAGGAATAGCATTCATCTAGTTCTTGAAGATGGTATATGGGTATTTCTCTGAGCATTTCGTTGTCCTGATTGAGCCGGTACTCCACCTCGAACAGTTTGTACAAGTTGACACATGGTTTCTTGCATGGACGTTTGCCCTTGGGCTAAATTAGACATTATGACAGTCAGTTCTTGAATATTTGGTGGAGTAGAGGGGTTTGGAGGGAGCCCGGTGTTTCGCTCACTAGATTCTAGAATTTCAACCATAGATGATGAGTGGTTTGGTAAAAAACGCGAAGTATAGTCATTTTCCCACAGACGACGCCAATCTGTTGATGTAAAAAATTAGATTATATCTAATTAGTCAATCACAGATAAATAAGACAAATGATTTTTAAAGTGGTTCAGCCTTATGAAAATGGCCTACGTCCACTCTTTTGTATTGCTGACTGTTTGCCTTGAATCTCGATCATAGGTTTACCAAGAGATCCAAAGTCCCCTTCTTATGAGGAGGTTGTAATGTATTTATAGCCTTGAGGCTGTACATATGAAAAGATAATGTGCTATTATCTAGTAGACATATACATCTGTACGATAATAATGCACATTTAATGCGTAGTTGCCTTTTGGTTTTCTTGATTTGGATGCTCTGCATGCTAAGTAGCTCGGACCGCTTAAGTTACTCAGAGCGCCTAAGTAGCTCGGTGCACCTGAGTAGCTCGGTGATAGTATGATGTTCGTTGAAAGTATTTGTATTTGCCGCGTAGGTTGACACGTGTCTTTATGTGATTGGTCCACATCAGCCGACTAAATTTGGTATCAACAATAGGTTTCATGGAATTTTGATGTTGAACCTTATTCCTAGGGAGTACAGTTTGAAAAGCACAATCACTCTTCCTAATCTGAGGGCAGATGTATTTAGCCTTAGGTGGACTTACACACTTAGAGTTACTTGATTCCCCAATATCGAACTTTTGTTATTTTTCATCAAACTCATTTTTTAGGGAATGAAAGTCTGGACAAGTTTCTATAGGTCTTTTTCCTCCTGGCACAAACTTGATTAGTTCAAAGTTTTTAGTGTGTGTCTTCAAAGTTGGGCAAAACCCTATTCCAGTTCGATCATCAGAATTGGTTTTTGAGTCAGCAACAAAACCATCAAAACAATTGGAATTATTTTCAAATTTTGCAATTTTTTTGAAAACAATTGTTGTCTTTTCTTTAGATTGTTCCAATTCTAATAATGTTCCTTTATATTTTTTCTCCAGAGTTTCATTTACTTCAATCAAATTCTTCAATTTTTGATAAAAAATTTTGACTTCATTTTCATGAGTTAGACATTGGTTAATATACTCTTCAGCATTAAGTTTAACCATTAGACTAAGGTCTTCTAGTTTCTTAGTGAGATCATTCACAGTCTTTTCCAGTCTAGTACTTTTCTTAAGAGTCTTAGCATAAAGTGTGTGAATGTCAGGGAGGTCTTCAGTGTCTGAGTCACTAAGTGTTGTGTGTAAAGTGACCCCTAAGGATTAAATTCTTGAACTCACACACACATTGACATTGTCATTATCACTTTCCCTTTGACTCACACACCTCGCAGTAGAACTAGCAATGCTCTCAGACATTAAAGCATCTAAACCAGTAACAGCATGATTCATAATAAGAGAAGTAGAGCTATTATCATCATCTTCATACATAGGCAAAGGCATATCATCATTATAGATTATCTTAGCAAAGAAGGACATGCAAGGATAAAAAACATGAGACGATTCAGGTTCCTCATTTTCAAAATCACTTGAATCATCCCATGTTTTGCAAATGTTGGCCCGAGTATGTTTATTGGTTGTGTTCAAATTCACTCTATAATCTTGTGTTATATGATCCAATTTTCCACATCTAAAACATTCAATGTTCTTGAAGTCTTTGTTAGGTCTCGTATGAGTGTCCTTGTGATGTTTGTCTTGACCTTTCTCATGAGGTTTGTAGTTAGATTGAGTTGGAAAATTTGGCTTGCCTTGTCTGTTTGCCATTTTATTTCTAAATTTGACAATTTTCTTAAACTGTTTTGACATCAAGGCAATTTGATTATCCAAACTATCTATATCCCATTCCTCATCAGAGTCATCATTGGGAATAGTAAACTCAGGTTTCATCAACTTAGAGGAGAAACTTAAATTGGAACTAGTGTGCTTCCTATGGAACTGTGTTAATTGTTTCTTAAATTCTAGTTCCATTTCCACAGTTCTAAGTTTACTACCGAGTAATTCAGGAGTGATATTTTGATTACTCATTTCCTTAATAGCATATCTTTTGTTATCAAATTTCTGTGGTAATGATCTTAGAATTTTTTATACAATTTCATTTCTATCATAATTTATCCCATTAGCATGCAATTTGGTCACAATGTGAGTAAATTTCATGTAGAAATCATCAAAAGATTCAGAGTCTGACATAATTAAGGAGTTATACTACTGGATAAGCATATGTGTTTTAGTAGCTTTACCTCTAGTGTCACCTTCATGTGTAGTAATCAGTGTATCCCAAGCTTCCTTAGAAGTGGCACAAGATGAGATACTTTTGAACTCATGTTCATTTATAGATATAAAAATAACATTCTTTCATTTGTTATTGTTTTGAGAAACTTTCTTCTCTTCTTGAGTAAATTCACTTAACACTTTCTTAATCCTATCATTACTTCCTTCAGTGGCTAGTTTTGTAAGATAAGTATATCCATTTTCAACAATATCCCAGACATAATCTCCCAAGGTTCCTTGTATGAAATCAACCATCCTTACTTTCCAGTAAGCAAAGTTGTTTCCATCAAAATGAGGAGGTCTGGTCAAGTTACCAAATCTTTCATTTTTCTCGTCCATAGTTTGATCTTAAGAAAATAATTTCAGAAACACAAGATATTTTGAAAAGAAATTTCCCAAGCTCTGATACCAATTGAAAAGGTTGTTACTTAGGGTGTTTAATACAAGACTAAACTATTGAAGTAACTCCGAACTGTTTATTGAATTAACTCTTTTCTTTAAATCAAATCAGTTTAATCACAAGATGTGGTTAATAAAACATACACGAGATCTGTTCAAGATTTTATAACAGGTTTAGTGAATCAGTTTAAAATAATTAAACTCATCACAACCACGAGAATAAGATGAGGAGATGTAGAAAAATTAAGTACAAGATATTTTTAACGTGGTAAAACCTCACCCAACTGAGGAAACATCCACGGTGACTTCTAAGTATCAAACCAAAAATCCACTAAAACAAAATTCTCAAGTTACAAACTATATAACACACATGCACACAAATCAGACCTATACAAGTTTAGAAATGCACCCACTGGTTGATTCTAACTTCTCTGTAGTTCTAATGTTGATGTGGCTTTCTCAGTTTGCTAACTTCTCCACTTTGTTTCAGTCTTCACGCCGACTCTTTAGATTTAAGATCTTATACCCAACACTTCTGTGTTGTAGTGTGATAAGTGTTTGTGAAAATTCTTCTAACACATGCATGCACCCACACACACACTTATTTTATACAGACAGTCCTAATGAATTAAAAATCAGATCTAATATGAATTGTTTTAGGTTTCTCTCTTCTTTAGAAACAAAAACAATATTTGACCTTTAATCTAATCCCTGAATCCAAGGTTACCTTGCTCGTAAGACTGCTAAGGTCATATCCAATTTCAGAGGGTTTTGAAATGATTTTGAAATTGGAAACCACCAATTGCGATTCCAACTAGGTCAATAGTCTTGTTTAATAAGAAATAGAAACAGAAAGAAGATTTGTTGATTCTAAGTTTTTGAAAAACATTTATAGAACAGTAATCAACAAAAGTGATTTTTCAAGATGACAAATTAAACTATGGAGATCTAAGTGTAATATGACATGCAATGGCCAGATCTATAGTTTTTATTAAAGATAAATATAGATCTAACACGCAAAGTCTAAGTTGGAAACAAGATCTTAAACTCAGAGGAATAAAACTTCAAACGCTCTCCAAAACCACCACCACCAACACACTCAAAACACACAGGAATAGTGTTTGGTAAAACTGTTTAAGAGATATGAGTTAGGGTTTGAACCAGGTTAGGGTTTTGAAAAAAGGGTTTGGACGATTAGGGTTTCACTCTCTCTCTGGATTTTTCTCTCTTTCTTTTCTCTCTTCTCTCTCTATTAGGACGAAATGCCAAAAGTCTGTTATTGCTGAGGGTAAGCCTCCTTTTATTGGGAGTAAGGAAGGATCGAGAAGGGTTCCCCAAACCAAAGGCTGAGATTCAGTCTTGATCAATTGACTTTGATCCAACGGTATAGTAGAAGTGGTGGATTAAACGTCATTGGATTGGTCAAGAGAGATATCACATGCATCGGCCTCAAATGCATGTAGAGTATTGATAACCAAGATCCAAGGGCTGATAACGGACAATGTTTATGTGTCTTCAAAGAAACACAAATCAGGTCGGTATATGGATGACAAGTGTAGAGCTGCGATCAAGGCTCACACGCACGTTTTAAAATAAATACAAAAGCACCCTAAGTTCTCAAGCTCTTTCAGATCCTACCCAAACCAACTTTTAGGTGTGAAAAGGTAAAACTAAAAATTGCAGAATGACCCCAAAACTTTTATAATCCAAATTTTATTACGAAAAAATTATTTAAAAAAAAGTTTAAAAAATCCAAAAAATTATTAAAACCAATTTAAATGGGATTTAACTCACACATAATCAAATGAAGCAATATGTGAACAATGTATGCAATCCTAGTGTGTGGATGATATTTATACCTTCAAGTGAATCAAGTGTGGCTATAAGATGAAGATTCTGAGGCTCTTTGGTTTCTAGGGAATGGGACACTAATTTTGTCACTATTTCCAAACTAGATGAGCACTTATACAATGTTGACTCAAGTGAGTTAAGAGTATAAGGTGCTTCAGTCATGTGTTTATTGGTGGACGTATTTTGGGTATAATGGAAGACCCTAAGCGTCAGTGCGAAGGGGTAAGTAATTTGGTGTTGAAGCTTTATTTCTATCCGCGGATCTTTGTCCTGAGGCCACATTCACGCTTGAGTTGGCCTAAATTGTTCTTTCTTGCTGAGGACGCGGTCTTTATCATATGAGGGTCATGGAAGTCTATTATGGCATTTCGAGTGCTGATGTTTTGACTTTTCACTACCTCTTATATAAATGGTATGTGGTCGTGGCTTTATAACCTTAACCAACACGGTGAGAGCAGTCCTTAATAAAGCGATTTCACGCGATTTCTTTTTTTCTCCAGAGTCTTTTTTGATGAAGTTTTCTTCAATCAAGGTTACTTATTCCGAATTTCTTCTTTAATTATTATCTTATTTTGCTTCATAGATTCTTTGCTTCAATTTCTCCTACTGATTTGTAATATTTCAATCCATCTAGTGCTAAACTTATAAAACATTTAAGAACTAGCTCTTCGGATTTTAATGAACCTGAATGAAATTGGAAGTAATGAACTATGATTGTAGAACTTTTTTTATTGATTCAGATTGCAATTGTAGAAATAGGATTTTATATAGGTTTTATTTGGATTTTGTTTGTGTTCAAACCCTATTGAACTGGAACCATTTCATTTCCCTTTGTTATTTTTGCATTTCTGGAAATTTGAAAGGATTTTTTTGGGTTCAAAAATTGGGTTTTGAATGCATAATGTCTTATGATTTAAATTTGGTCTGGTTTGGGGGTTTTACAGTTGATTGGACTTGATTCTGGGTATTTTGTCTTGGTCATGGGCCAAGAACACGAATGGATGTTCGTCAGTGTTCTTGGCCAAAACCTTAGTTTTTAGAAGTTTTGATCTTGGGGGAATAAACAATTTGAATTGTTCTTGTTTTTCCCCTTGGGCCATGGCTAGTTGTTCTCTTGGATAGCTAGATACATCCTTATTATCCGATTGCATCCTTTTTCAAATGGACATGCCTTTGAACATTTCCCTCATATAAATCTTGATCCTTCCATGGGTTTTGCTTAACTTTCTAATAGGATCCTTTTCTACTGTCGTGGCCCCTATATAAGAGTCCGTTGTCTTTTTCCTTTTTAAATTTGTGCATCATGTATTATAATCATAATGGTTACAACCCTTTAACTGTGGATCCCCTTCTACTTTTTTAGGTCCTTTCCGTGGCCTAATGCATTGGAATACTTGGGAGTATTTAAATAATTTCTGGAAAAGATACTTTAGTGTTCATCCTCCCACGATGTTGAATAAAAAATCATTGAAAATAAGCGGGACTTGTAAGATACTAGAGTGTCCTACTTGTGTGTGCATTGATTCTAACTCCGCATAATTTTCTTATTGTAGGGGTCCAATGGAGGCTGTAGAAGGTAGTGACGGTTCTGAGAAGGAAATTTTCTCTATAAATAATCAAACGTTTATTAAAAGTCATACCATGTCCTCAGCTGATGAGGCAACAAACACTGAGGCTAGGCCTTCCAATCGCATCACAAAGTTTTCTAGGGATCCTACGGCCCTTAATAATCCTTGTATCATGAATGAGCATTGGTTGGCTCATCTTGTTGAGGTCTATGAATATCCAGAAGGAATTAAATTCACACTTCCATTCGCAGACCAAAGGGCATATTCTGCAATCCCAAATGATGGGGTCTACTTCCTCTTTCATGCTTTCATTTTGGGGATGCAACTCTCAGTCCCAATGCCAATTAATTTTTTTTTGAAGGTGATGAATTTGTCTTTATCTCAAGTTGATCCCAATGGTTGGAGGGCTATCATGGCTTCTTTGGTTGTCTGGTAGAACAAGTTTGGAAGAGACATAACTGCCACGGAGTTCGTTAATTTTTAGAGACCCAAAAAGAACTTCATGGATAATTTGTGGTACTACTAGACGGGACTGCGGAGTGGAAGAAGATATTTGATGGGGGGCGACCTTCTAGTACAAAAAACTGGAAAGGTAAGTTTTTTTTTACATTTTTAGGTAAACTTAGGAAGTTCACCCTATGGAGTCTGAAAGGGAAAGATCTCACAGGCTACTGCGGTCTTGGGGTCATCCCCCAAGGGAAGTTGTATACCCTTATAACCCAAAAGTTAAATAAGATCCAAATCAACTGCAAAGCGGATTAATAATGTTCTCGATCTCATTTCAAAATTTTATCGGCTCAATACTAATCCTCTCGTCCCACTGCATATGACAGCTATCCCATTTACGTGAATAAAATCATTCACATTGTACACACATATAGGGGGATACACATAAGATACTCCTCACTAGTCACGTGGCAATGAGGATAACGTGGATGTTATGAATTAGTTACCCACGCGCCTATCAATGACGTTAGCCCGTGATCCAAGTCGAATTTGTTTGTTATTTTGATAAGCATGTGTATTTAGGTGTAATTGTCTGATCTATAAGGGCATTCCACATATCCTCTAAATATTCTCGATGAACCACCTATAAATAGGTAACAAATACACCTTAAAAGGGGATCTCTCTTAATCTTTGAGCTACAAACTCAACCCTAATTGTATATTTGAGATAATAGAAAATATGACACGAGTAAAACCTGTGGACGTAGGCTATCATTTTTATTCGAATCACATAAACACTATCTAATTCTCATTACCTCTCATCCCCATTCTCGAATATTAATTATCGTATTACATTATTTCATTATTTGTTATATTTAGTTTTAGACATTAACAAATTGGTGACATCTGTGAAAAATTAACGATAAGCCATTGTGATTCCTATCTAAATCCATTCATTCAGGCATATACCTGAAATATTTTATAATGGTTGATAATCCAGAGAGCAACCATATGGAAGAAATCTAAACACCTCCCAGCCCCACTGGAGTGGGCGATTGTTATAGCATATTGATGAGCCTAGCCAAAGGTCAAGAAGCGATGCAGGAGAGTGTCAAGTAATTTATACATGCCCTCCAGCCGAGACTGGTGAAGATCCATCCAAACACCATAGCCCCCGGGCCAAGGGTATTCGAAGAGTGGTGACGGACGAATCCCCCTAGCACCTCTGATTGGGCATAAATATTATATATTTATCCCCCTAATTTCGATACCTTTGTGAACCCGAGTGATACAATTGACATGGCTTTAACTCACATTTGTGCTACTAACCTTCTATGGCAAGTATTTCATGTTTCGTATTTCTCTTATGTGTTTTACAGGTCAATTATGCAAGCTGTGCAAAAGAGAAAGTGAAATGATGAAAGAAAGGCAAGGAAGGCAAGTTCAAGGGCATTCTGGTAATTTTGAAGCCAAATCTCGGAGGAGGAGTCAACTGGAAAGTTGAAAATCTTGGAAAAATGAGAACACTGAAAGAAACGGCACCTGAAGCCCTTATACTTTTGACTCACTTGAGTCTATATTGTATAAGTGCTCATCTAGTTTGGAAATTGTGACAAAATTGTGTCCTCCCTAGAATCCAAAGAACCTCAGAAGTTGGTTTGCTACTTCATCTCTCTATCTTGTAGTGATCAAGAACCTATTGCCAACACTCACACACAGTAGAATTCATTTATTGCATATCATATTGCATAATAATGTGTGTACATATGTTGAGTGTGTTTAAATCCCTAAATTGGAATTTTAATAATTTTTTGGGATTTTTTAAACATTTTTTTAAATTAGGTTTTCTTAATTAAAACTTAGTTTAAAAGTTTCTGGGGTTAATTTGTAAATATAACTTGTTGATTATATTGGCTTAATGTTACCTTGGGTAGAATCCGAAAGCGGAGTAAACTTGAGGGTGTGGTTTTAATTAACTTTGGACGCGTGTTTGTTATCCTGTTATTGACCAACACCTGTCCTCGTCTGATTGGCTGAAGTTGTGTTTCTTTACTGAGTTAAAACAGCGTTTGTTCCTAGCCCTTGGATCATTAGCTATCAACGATCTGCATGTGATCTTGGCGAATCCCAGTACAACACTTTAGACCAATCAGGATTCGTTTAATCACCGCCTTATTAGAACCCTACGATCTAAGTCAATTTAGCTTGACTTAATCTAGGCCCTTGGTTTTGAGCCTGCCTCTCGAACCTTCTCCTCACCCTATAAAAGGGAACCTATTCTCAGACTTCGAAGACTTTTGCCATTTTCATTTCTTCTGAGAAATTGAGAGAGAGAAGAGAAAGAAGAGAGAAAACACAGAGAGAAGAGAGAGAGTTAGAAACCCTAACCGTGTTCGTCTAAACCTCTTCCAACTAAACTCAAACACCTTCATACCTCCATATCCAAAACACTTCTCTGAGTTTACTTGAGAGTTTGAGAGTTTGAGTTGAGTTTGTTTTTGTTGCTGTAACCTCGTGTTCACTAGATCTTATTTTCAACTTAAGCGTTTATTCAGATCTGCTTTCTGATTTCATAGAAATTTCAGATCTGAGTTATTCATGTTACATTACACTTAGGTTCATTCTTTATTTCTCATCTTGAGAAATATATTGTTGATTATTTTCTCTAAAACGTTTACTTACTTTGAAATCAACAATAAATGTTTTCTGTTTCTAGTTCTTGTAAAACTAAACCTTTGACCTAGTTTGGAATCTCACTTGGAGGTTTTCAATCTCGAAAAGTTTTTCTAAATTCAGAGATTGATTAAGACCTTGTCTGTCTTCCTAGCAAGGTATCCGTGGATTCTGGGAATGATTTAAAGGTCAAATAAGGTGAAACGTTTTGTAAGAAGAAAGAAGGAGAAAAGATCACAGCATATAGTGTTATTATAATTTGTTAGGACTGTTTGTACTTAATAAGTGTGTGTGTGTGTGTGCATGCATGTGTTAGAAAGCACTTCCACAAACACTTTCACCCTACAACACGAAAAGTGTTGGTAATAAGATCTTGTGAATAAAGAGTCGACGTAAAGTGCTGGAACAAATCAGAAGTTAACAAACTGGGAGAACTACATCTACAATCAGAACTGCAGAGAAGTTTAAGGACACCAGGGGGTACATTCCTAAACTTATATAGGACTGAGTTGTTTGCATGTTAGTTATATAGTTTGTAACTCGTATATTTGTTTTAGTGGATTTTTCATTTTACTCCGTAGAGGGAGTCGTGGATGTTTCCTCAATTGGTGAGGTTTTACCACGTAAAAAAATATCGTGAACATAATCTTTCTACATCTCCTCATCTCATTCTTGGTTGTGCTGAGTTTAATATTTTTAAACTACTTTATAAACCTGTTATTCAATTCTTGAATAGATCTCGTACATACTGATTTGTTAAACACATCTTGTGTTCAAATAGTTTGGTTTTTACGAAAAGAGTTTCTTAAAAAAACATATCGGAGTTACTTAAATAGTTTATTTTTAATAAACGGATTTAGTTACATTTTTCAATTGGTATCAGAGCTTTGTAAACTGCTTTCAAAAGAGATCCTGTGTTTCTGAAATTGTTTTCTGAAAATCAATTATGGACGAGAAAAATTAAAGATTTGGAAACTTGACCATACCTTCAATCTTTGATGGAACCAATTTTGCTTACTGGAAAGTAAGGATGATTGCTTTCATTCAAGGAACTTTGGGAGATGATGTCTGGGACATTGTTGAAAATGGTTATATTTTTCCTACTAAACCAGCCAACGAAGGAAGTAATGAGAGGGTTAAGAAAGCCTTAAGTGAGTTCACTCAAGAAGAGAAACAAGATTCTCGAAATAATAATAAAGGAAAGAATGCCATATTTATGTCTATAAATGAACATGAGTTCAAAAGAATCTCATCCTGGACCACTTCTAAGGAAGCTTTGGACACCTTAGTCACTACTCATGAAGGAGACACTGGAGTTAAGGCTGCTAAAACCCAAATGCTTATTCAGCAATATAACTCCTTAATTATGTTTGAGACTGAGTCATTTGATGACTTATATATGAACTTGACTGATATTGTGACCAAACTGCATGCTAATGGGGTAACTTATGACAGACATGAAATTGTATCTAAAATTCTAAGATCATTACCACATAAATTTGATACTAAAAGATATGCTATTGAGGAAATGTGTGATCAAAATCTCACTCCTGAATTACTCAGTAGTAAACTAAGAACTGTGGAAATGGAACTAGAATTTAAGAAACAATTGACTCAAACCAATAGGAAACAAACTAATTCCAATCTTAGCTTCTCTTCTAAGATAACTAAGCCTGAACTTATATTCCCCACTTATGATTCTGATGAGGAATGCAATATAGAGAGTTTGGACAATCAAATTACCTTAATTACTAAACAGTTTAAGAAAATTATTAAGTTTAGAAACAAAGTGGAAAATAAACAAGGCAATTCAAATTATCCAACTTCCTCTAATCACAGGCCTCATGAGAAAAACCATGACAAAAATCATAAAGACTCTCACACTAGACCTAATAGAGACCTTAAGAAGACTGAATGCTATAGATGTGGTAAACTGGGGCACATTGCACAAGACTGTAGAGTTAACTTGAACACTCAAAACAAAAACACTAGAGCCAACATTTGCAAAACATGGGATGATTCAAGTGACTATGAAAAGGAGGAACCTGAGTCATCTGATGTCTTTGATCCTTGGATGTCCTTCTTTGCTAAGATCATATATAATGATGATGTGCTTATGCCTGTGTATGAGAATGCTTCTAGTAACTCTACTCCTGCTATTGAGAATCATGTTTATACTGATTTAGATGCTTTGATTACTGAGAATGTTGCATGTTCTACCTCGGGGTGTGTGAGTCAAAGGGATAGCGATAATGACGATGTCAATGGGTGTGTGAGTTTAACAAATGAATCTTTAGGGGTCACTCCACACACCACACTTAGTGACTCGAACAACGAAGACCTCCCTGACATTCACACACTTTATGCTAAAACTCTCAAGAAAAGCACTAGACTAGAAAAGATTGTGAAAGATCTCACTAAGAAGTTAGAAGATCTAAGCCTAATGGTAAAACTAAATGCTAAAGAGTATACTACCCAATGTTTGACTCATAAAAGAGAAATCAAAATGTTTGATGAAAAACTCAGAAATTTAAAAGAAACAAATGAAACTCTGGAGAAAAAATACAAAGGGACATTGTTAGAATTGGAGCAAATTAAAGAAAAGACAGCAACTGTTTTCAAAACAATTACAAAATTTGAAAATAATTCAAAATGTTTTGATGAATTTTTTGCTGAATCAAAAACCAATTCTGATGATCGAACTGGAATAGGGTTTTGCCCCAATTTGAAAACACAAACTAAATCTTTTGAAACTATCAAGTTCGTGTCAGGAGGCAAAAGACCTATTGAAACATGCCCAGACTTTCATTCTCTAAAAACTGAGTTTGATTCAAAAAATAAAAGTTTTAACATTGGGGAATTAAGTTGCTCTAAACATGAAAGTTCAACTAAGGATAAATACGTTTGTCCTTCCATTAGGAAGAGTGAGTCTGCATTCAAGACTGTCACACCTAGGAATAGAGTTCAGCCTCAAAACTCTATAAACCTTTGTTTAGAGACTTTCCTAAGGAGACCCAATTCTGAGCAATCTTTATTGCTCCTACTGCGACATATATGGTCACTCTTTTGATGATTGTTATGCTAGGAGAGTCGTTAAACCTACCTATAATCCTTATATCTATCAAAACTTTAACTATTCTAGGAGGAGACGTAACAATTATGTACTTCCTAGACAGCCAGATAGAAATTCTAATTATAGAAAGAGAAAGACCAAACCTAAAAGAACATTTACTAGAAGGAATCCTAAGCACTTTCCTAAACCAAATGCCCAAGTCTTTCACAAATTTCAAAATCATGCGTAAAATGTTTTTCAGCAAAAATCTAAAGCTCGTAAATTTTATCAATTAAGAGCTAATAAGCGCAAGATGAAAACTAAGGCAATTTGGGTTAGAAAAGATGATCTATTATCTCAGATGAAGTGTAATGTTGTTGTTACTGCTTTAAAAGATGGACACACATCATCTGGTTGGTATTTAGAATCTGGATGTTCTAAGCATATGACTGGTGATGAAACTAAACTTTTTAACAAAACCAGCTTTGCTGGTGGTAAAGTCATTTTTGGTGATGGAGTTTCATCTCAAATCATAGGCAAAGGAACTCTCCAAGAAGATGGGCTTCCTATTCTTCAAGATGTTCTTCTAGTCAAAGGTCTTAATGCAAATCTACTTAGCATATCGCAATTTTGTGACTCAGATCATACTGTTACCTTTTCAAAGAAAAATTGCAAAATTTTAAATGAAAAAGGTGAATGCATAATTACTGGATTCAGAACTCCTGACAATTGCTACACTGTCATGAACAATTCTGAAATCTGTAATGTTGCCAGAATGGATGACAATGAGATATGGCATAACAGAATGGGTCATATAAATTACGATAATCTTAGTAGATTGACCTCTCAGGAAATAGTTAGAGGAGTTCCTAAAATCAAACTTATGCCCAATCTTATCTGTGGTTCCTGTCAAGAAGGTAAAATTGTTAAGGCACCTCATAAGAAAGTCAAAGATATTCTTACCTCTAATCCCTTAGAACTCATCCATATGGACCTAATGGGTCCCTCCCAAACTGTTAGTCTTTGTGGACACAGTTACATCCTAGTTATGGTTGATGACTTCACTAGATTTACCTGGGTAGCCTTCTTAAAACAAAAGTCTGAAACATTTCAAACCTTCCTAAAAATTCTTCTTAGGATTGAAAATGAGAAGGATACTCAAGTGAATAGAATTCGTAGTGATAGAGCTGGTTAATTCAAAGACACTGGTATTGTAGAATACTGTGACTATAATGGTTATAAACACGAGTTCAGTGCTCCTAAGACCCCTCAACAAAATGGTATTGCGGAGAGAAAGAATCATACCCTTCAGGAGATGGCACGTGTTATGTTACATGCCAAAAATTTACCTAAATATTTTTGGGTAGAGTCCATTCGTACTGCTTGTCATATTATAAATAGGGTCTATCTTAGAAAGAATTCCAAACAAACCCCTTACGAACTTTGGTACAATAAATAGCCTAATCTCAAATATCTTAGAACCTTTGGCAGTACTTGTTATGTATGCAAATATAGGGAACACTCATCCAAATTTGAGAGCCGGGGAGATAAAGCCATATTTTTAGGATATTCACCTAACAGTAGAGCTTATCAAGTGTATAATCTTCGCACTAAAACTTTGATGGAATCCATTAATGTAATTGTTAGTGACACTACTGTAGAAAGCAAGACTGGTGAATTTACTATTGAGGAAGAGTCTTCAAATATTTTAGAAAATGACTCCTCTACAATGGATAATTCATTACCTATTGAGACACCTGAGGTACCTAACTGGGTTTCTAAAGATCATCCCATAAATAACGTAGTTGGTAACCCTAGTGAGCCAATGCGTACAAGATCCCAACTCAGAAATTATGCACATTATGCATGTTTTGTTTCCCTTGTGGAACCAAAGAATGTAAATGAGGCATTGAATGACTCTCACTGGATTTCTGCTATGCAGGAAGAACTTTTACAATTTGTCATTCATGATGTTTGATATCTTGTTCCACGTCCTGATCATAAAAAGTTTGCTGGCACACGTTGGATTTTCAAAAATAAGACTGATGAAAATGGGATAATAATTAGAAATAAAGCTAGATTAGTTGCTCAAGGATACTCTCAAATAAAAGGAATAGATTTTAACGAGACCTTTGCTCCTGTTACTCGTTTAGAATCTGTTCGCCTGCTTTTTGCTATAGCTTGCCACATGCACTTTACACTATACCAAATGGATGTCAAATCTGCGTTCCTTAATGGTATATTGGCTGAAGAAACCTATGTAGAACAACCTAAAGGGTTCATTGACCCTAAACATCCAAATCATGTATTTCGTCTGAAAAAGGCTTTGTATGGCCTTAAACAAGCTCCTAGAGCTTGGTATAAGCGTCTTTCCAGTTTTCTTTTAGATAAAGGTTTTAAAAGAGGCGGAAATGACCAAACCCTCTTTGTCAAACATTTTGACAAACACATCACCATTGCTCAAGTCTATGTGGACGATATTATATTTGGATCAACTTCTCCCTCAGAAGTCAAATCCTTCTCTAAAACTATGCATAAGGAATTTCAAATGTCCCTTATGGGGGAGCTACAATTCTTCTTAGGTCTTCAAGTCAAACACAATTCAGATGGATTATTTGTATCGCAATCTAAGTACGCTTTAGAGATAGTAAAGAAATTTGGCCTCAAGAGTGCTAAAGATGCTAAAATGCCCATGAGTACTACGCTAAAACTTTTCAAAGATGAAAATGGAACATCTGTAGATCCTACTCTGTATCGTAGTATGATAGGCACCTTACTATATCTTACTGCCTCGCGTCCTGATATTATGTATGCTGTGTGTGTATGTGCTCGATATCAAAGTAACCCTAAAGAGAGCCACTTGAATGCTGTTAACCGTATCATTAAATATGTAAAAGGCACTCTAAATCTAGGACTTTGGTACACTAATGACACACCAAGCACTATAATTGGGTACACTGATGCTGACTGGGCTGGGTGTAATGATGAGAGTAAAAGCACATCAGGAGCATGTTATTATATAGGTAATAACTTGGTAGGATGGAGTAGTAAAAAACAAAACTGCCCATCACTCTCAACAGCTGAATCTGAATACATAGCCGCTGGCAGCTGTTGTGCTCAATTAATGTGGCTTAAACAAATGCTAAGTGATTATGGTATTCAAGAAAACCAATTGCATCTCTATTGTGATAATCAAAGCGCGATTAATATTTCTAAAAACCCTGTTCAACACTCGCGAACAAAGCATATTAAAATAAGATATCATTTTATACGCGAATTGGTTGAAGCTAAGGAATTAGAAATCAATTATCTTCCTACTGATCTACAACTTGCAGATATATTTACCAAACCTCTAGATTATAATAGATTCATTTCATTACGAAAATCTATTGGTATGGTTTATGCTGACTAATCCTTTTGCTGTTTATCCAAGTTTTTCCCTTTGTCCATTTGAGACAAAATGGGGGAGAACTTTGACTCTATTCAATTCTTACATATGCTAAACAGCTTGATCTTAGTGATTTGTTACAGGTTCTTATTGTACAGTTACTCTCAACAGTTGTAATAGGGTATTCATATGTACTTAGTTGAGTTATATACTTTTTGATTTCTAGGAATTGGGTAGATAGAATTTTGATAGGACTAAGTTTTTCTTGTTACCCTACGAGTCCAAGATGACTCAAAGGAGATTTTGTCTCATATTTCCAAAGGGGGAGATTGAAGCCCTTATACTTTTGACTCACTTGAGTCTATATTGTATAAGTGCTCATCTAGTTTGGAAATTGTGACAAAATTGTGTCCTCCCTAGAATCCAAAGAACCTCAGAAGTTGGTTTGCTACTTCATCTCTCTATCTTGTAGTGATCAAGAACCTATTGCCAACACTCACACACAGTAGAATTCATTTATTGCATATCATATTGCATAATAATATGTGTACATATGTTGAGTGTGTTTAAATCCCTAAATTGGAATTTTAATAATTTTTTGGGATTTTTTAAACATTTTTTTAAATTAGGTTTTCTTAATTAAAACTTAGTTTAAAAGTTTCTGGGGTTAATTTGTAAATATAACTTGTTGATTATATTGGCTTAATGTTACCTTGGGTAGAATCCGAAAGCGGAGTAAACTTGAGGGTGTGGTTTTAATTAACTTTGGACGCGTGTTTGTTATCCTGTTATTGACCAACACCTGTCCTCGTCTGATTGGCTGAAGTTGTGTTTCTTTACTGAGTTAAAACAGCGTTTGTTCCTAGCCCTTGGATCATTAGCTATCAACGATCTGCATGTGATCTTGGCGAATCCTAGTACAACACTTTAGACCAATCAGGATTCGTTTAATCACCGCCTTATTAGAACCCTACGATCTAAGTCAATTTAGCTTGACTTAATCTAGGCCCTTGGTTTTGAGCCTGCCTCTCGAACCTTCTCCTCACCCTATAAAAGGGAACCTATTCTCAGACTTCGAAGACTTTTGCCATTTTCATTTCTTCTGAGAAATTGAGAGAGAGAAGAGAAAGAAGA
The DNA here is from genome assembly GCA_949130495.1 of Sambucus nigra. Classification (NCBI taxonomy): domain Eukaryota; kingdom Viridiplantae; phylum Streptophyta; class Magnoliopsida; order Dipsacales; family Adoxaceae; genus Sambucus; species Sambucus nigra. The sequence continues at coordinate 323,780,549 of OX422213.1, forward strand.
GAGAAAACACAGAGAGAAGAGAGAGAGTTAGAAACCCTAACCGTGTTCGTCTAAACCTCTTCCAACTAAACTCAAACACCTTCATACCTCCATATCCAAAACACTTCTCTGAGTTTACTTGAGAGTTTGAGAGTTTGAGTTGAGTTTGTTTTTGTTGCTGTAACCTCGTGTTCACTAGATCTTATTTTCAACTTAAGCGTTTATTCAGATCTGCTTTCTGATTTCATAGAAATTTCAGATCTGAGTTATTCATGTTACATTACACTTAGGTTCATTCTTTATTTCTCATCTTGAGAAATATATTGTTGATTATTTTCTCTAAAACGTTTACTTACTTTGAAATCAACAATAAATGTTTTCTGTTTCTAGTTCTTGTAAAACTAAACCTTTGACCTAGTTTGGAATCTCACTTGGAGGTTTTCAATCTCGAAAAGTTTTTCTAAATTCAGAGATTGATTAAGACCTTGTCTGTCTTCCTAGCAAGGTATCCGTGGATTCTGGGAATGATTTAAAGGTCAAATAAGGTGAAACGTTTTGTAAGAAGAAAGAAGGAGAAAAGATCACAGCATATAGTGTTATTATAATTTGTTAGGACTGTTTGTACTTAATAAGTGTGTGTGTGTGCATGCATGTGTTAGAAAGCACTTCCATAAACACTTTCACCCTACAACACGAAAAGTGTTGGTAATAAGATCTTGTGAATAAAGAGTCGGCGTAAAGTGCTGGAACAAATCAGAAGTTAACAAACTGGGAGAACTACATCTACAATCAGAACTGCAGAGAAGTTTAAGGACACCAGGGGGTACATTCCTAAACTTATATAGGACTGAGTTGTTTGCATGTTAGTTATATAGTTTGTAACTCATATATTTGTTTTAGTGGATTTTTCATTTTACTCCGTAGAGGGAGTCGTGGATGTTTCCTCAATTGGTGAGGTTTTACCACGTAAAAAAAATATCGTGAACATAATCTTTCTACATCTCCTTATCTCATTCTTGGTTGTGCTGAGTTTAATATTTTTAAACTACTTTATAAACCTGTTATTCAATTCTTGAATAGATCTCGTACATACTGATTTGTTAAACACATCTTGTGTTCAAATAGTTTGGTTTTTACGTAAAGAGTTTCTTAAAAAAACAGATCGGAGTTACTTAAATAGTTTATTTTTAATAAACGGCTTTAGTAACATTTTTCAGCACCCAAATTTGAGTTACGCTTGAAGAGTTATGACCAATAAGAAAAATCCAAGGAAGAAAGGAAGAAAACAAGAAAAAAAATTCTAAATGTTGGAATTGAAGAAAAAGGCACCCAAACCAGCGAAATTTCCCGAACCCAAGATCGAACCGATTTGGGGTCGAACCGGTTCAGGGTACATGCGAACCGGTTTGGGGGTCCTGAAGCACGAATTTGTTCCTTTATTATGATTAGTCCAAAGAGTTCCATTAAGTTAAAACTCCTTCTAAAACAGATTTGGACGTACTTAGTGACCTAGGAACAGCAGTTTTGAATAGTTTTTCTTAGTTTTTGGTAGAAAAAAAAGGAGAAGAACACCTAGGAACAACAGTTTTGAATAGTTTTTCTTAGTTTTTGGTAGAAAAAAAAAGGATAAGAACATCTAGGAACATAAGTTGAATTATTTGCTACAAGATTGATAAAAATTTAGGGTTTGTTTTCAAGTTGTAATCCAAGTTTCATTCTTATGATTATTGTTCTTTCATGGTAATTTTTATTGCATGATTCGAATAAATTTCTGAGTTCATAACACTTATTTACATATTTCAATCCAGTTTCTTCATAAGTTCTTTCGCATGCAACGTTATTATATCATGCATCGTTCAGTTTAGTATGTCCGGCTAGGTTTAAAAGGTCGGGATGCATGAACTTAACCTGATGTGCTAAGTGCAAGTGTATAAAATTAATCCTCTGAATTTAATGATTTATTACGACCGTATTGCGTAACATCACTACCATTGTAGGTCTTTGGATCTCGTTTGCTTCCGGATAACCGGGATGCTTTAGAATGCAATGAGGGTGATGCTACTCGTCCTCTGATTTCGTGTGGTGCGGGCTTGAACCTCATATACGTAATGCTTGGGAGTACTAAAGTATGGGTCTAATTAATCACTTAAATTTACGATTAGTATTATAACTGCAATACACTAGGGTTGGGGGATTGTATTCCCGTCCTATTTTTCTTCATCACATAGTTTAAAGTTTTAAATCAATATTCATCAGTATTTTAGGTAATTTAGTATAATTGCATTTTTTCATAATTTCATAATTCCATCTAGTATAGTCATTCCACGAACCAAATCAATTTTCTTTTTCCTTTAGAGTCAGAGTTAGGATTTCCTTATCTATCCAACGTCGTCACAACTCTGTTGTCCTATTTCCCTGAGGATACGATCCTGACTTATCGGGTTTATTACTAACGCGACAGGCTTGCACTTGAGCCTAGAGAGAATGCACATTTGAGACACTTTCTGAGTCCCGTCAAGTTTTTGGTGATGTTGCCGGGGATTTAGGTAGACTTAGGGTTGGATCGAGTCAATCTAAAACTTTGACCAAAAATTTCCAAAAATCCAAAAACACATATAAAAATTCAAAAAGCACAAAAAGATTCATCATCATCTCTCACATGCTGTTAATGCAAAATTCTGAACTCACTCCCACACACCATAATACTCCAACCAGCAATCACAAAAATCCAATAGTTGAGTACTACCCTGATAGCCCCCACACTCCTAACGCCCCACAGTTCTGGATTCCACCTCCTACACCATCACACTCAATCTCAAATAACACTCCATTTTCCTTCTTAGGACACACCTCCGAGCACACTTCGAGCACACCAAGTGAGGACACCGAGTCTTTAAGATAGAGATAAATGTCGCAACACGGTAGTGCAGTCGTCGGTGAGTAAGAGGCCCCATACCGCCCGCTGAGAGAAATCTTACATCCCGAGCGTAATGTCACTCCGGGATGCATTATACTCCCATATAATGCCGGGAAATTTCATTTTAAAAATGGGATGATCCAGACGTTACCCCATTACCATGGTATGGATTCTGAAAAGCCATATCTCCACATTAGGGAATTTGAGAATGTGTGCGATACTCTCAATGATCAAACTTGCACACACGAGGTGATCTGCCTCAAACTCTTCCCCTTCTCGCTAAAAGATAAAGTTAAGACCTGTCTATGGTCTTTACCTCCAAGATCGATCCCATCTTGGAACAAGTTGCAATCTAGATTTCTCAAAAATTCTTCCCACCACATCGAACAATCTCCATAAAGGCTCAAATTCAAGCACTCAGACAATCAGAAAATGAGCCATTTCATCGATGTACGAGTGTTTCAATGAGTTAGTTGCTTTGTGCCCCCATCATGGATTTGATACAGTAAAAATCATTTCCTTTCTCTATAATGGGATGAACCTTAATTCCAAGCAACTCGTTGAAACCATGGGTAATGCTCCATTTGTTGAACTAGACGCCCACGATGTTGAGCTTCACCTGAGGTATGTTGCCGAGACTACCCAATCCTGGGATACTTCTGATCCTAATGTCCAAAATCAAAATCATCAAGTGACCACCACCCCATCAGTGTTCGACCTATTTCACGTAGATAAGAATTCTATGACAGACAGTCAATTAGATACACTTGAGAAAGGATTTCGAGACCTATGCGAGGTATACGAAAGAGGACCAACTAGATCCATACCAAACCTCATCGAGAAGGTGTGTGCAATTTGTGAGGTGGGTCATTCAACTGAGGAATTCCCGACTATACCCGCTACAAAGTGATGCTTCAAGAGCAAGTTAGTGGTATAGGATGATTTAAGGGTAATTTCGGTGCACCGTACGGGAATTCTTACAACCCTTCATGGAAAAACCATCCTAGGTTTAGCTATGGGAAACAGCATGCTGCAATGAACCCTCATTCACATGTTGCCCCCCTCCACCATAACACTTTCAACAAGCTCCACACATGCAAGGACATGTGCAAGCACCACCACCTCAAGGAGCATATATCCCTCCACTGCGGAGAACTCTCAAGGATACTATGAATCAATTTATCAATAGATAGAATGCAACCAATGCTAAATATGATCGCTTGATCAGCGATATAAATGTAAATCTGTTAAAGAAACAATCCTCATTGAGTGTCCAAGAGAAGGGTAAGTTTCCTGCCGAGGGCCAAAAACCTACCCAAGGTTAAACTAGTGCTAGATCCACCTCTACTGATCATCAGGAGCAATGTCAAGATGTAACCACTCTTCATAGTGAGAGAGTCATTGATTTATCACCTCCCCCACACAACACAACGAAAGACAAGGAGATTTTGCCCGGCACGAAAGAGGCCAAAGATGTCCCCTTAAATGAGAGTGATAAAGAAGACACTAGTGAGCCCGAAGTAGTAGTGAAACCACCCACTGCGGCACCATTTCCTCAAAGGTTGATTCCTTCCCATAAAGGAAACCCACATGATGACGTGCTAGACGTGCTAAAGCAAGTAAAGCTGAACTTACATTTCCTTAATGCCATTAAGCAAATTCCAGCTTATGCAAGAGTCATCAAAGACTTGTTAACGGTAAAGAGAAAGATGAAGGTAAAGAAAAATGTCTATCTAGCACAGAAGTGAGCTCCATTCTACTTAATGATCTCCCGCCTAAATTCAAAGATCTCGATGCACCCACTATTTCCTACATCATTGGAGAAAATAAAATCAAAAAAGCCTTACATGATTTGGGGCAAGTGTCAATATCCTCCCTTATTCCATTTATAGGCAACTTGATTTGGGCCATCTCAAGCCTGCACGGATCACTCTATAATTAATGGATCAAACTGTGAAGATCCCATGAGGTGTAGTTGAGGACGTGATCGTCAAAGTTGACACATTCTACTTCCCGGTAGACTTTGTCATTTGGGACACGGAGCCTTCCTTCACATCGACAAATCATGTTCCCATTATTCTCGGGCGCCCATTTTTAGCTACGGCTAACGCTATTATCAACACTAGGAATGGGCATATGCAACTCACTTTTGGGAACATGACCTTAGAAATCAACATCTTCTATATAGCCCAACATATGATGGAAGAAGATGATCTTCACGCGGTGAGCTTCATAGATGAGATAGTAGAGGAGTACCTTGAGGAGAACTATTGTGGATATGCCTTAGGGTCCTTTTTAGTGTCGAGATATGAGAGTGAGGGGACGTATAACGAATTCGAGAGGGAGGTTGGGGAGTTGAGAGAATTACTTAATGAGAGAGCGTCGGACGAGGACACGAGAGATGTTCATTGGGTTTCTAGATTCGAGGAACTACCACTGAGGGATACACACATGGCTCCCTCCAGCGATAAATTTCCAATCCTCAAATTGAAGAAACTCCCCTCCCATATTAAATATGCATACCTAGGAGAGGATGAGACATTTCTTGTTGTTGTCTCATCTAGCCTAGACGAGGAGCAGGAGGGTAAATTGTTAAAAAATCTGAGAAAGCACCAAAGTGCTTTTGGTTGGTGCATTGCCGATTTGAAGGGGATAAGTCCTTTAATTTTCACTCACAAGATCCATCTCGAAGAGGATGTCAAGCCCTCAAGAGAAATGCAAAGACGGATAAACCATAATATGAAAGAAGTAGTGAGAATCGAAAATATTAAATTACTGGATGCCGGGATTATCTACCCAATCTCGGATAGCAAGTGGATGATCCCTATTCAAGTCGTCCCGAAGAAGTCGGGCATGACAGTGATTGAGAATGATAAGGGAGAGCTAGTTCCCCAATGTACCACCACCGGGTGGCGCATTTGCATTGATTACCGAAAACTCAATGCGGGAACTAGGAAAGACCATTTCCCCTTGCCATTTATAGATCAAATGCTTGAAAGAGTAGAGGGCCACCCTTACTATTGCTTCCTTGATGGTTATTCCAGATATAACCAAATTGAGGTAGATGTACTTGACCAGGAGAAAACGACCTTCACTTGCCCTTTTGGTACGTTTGCCTACAAACGTATGTCATTCAGCTTGTGTAATGCACCCGCGACCTTTCAAAGGTGCATGTTGAGCCTATTTAGTAACATGGTCGAGAGAGGACTCGAAGTGTTCATAGAAGATTTCAGTATTTTTGGCACCTCTTTCGATCTTTGTCTAGAAAAACTAAAACAAGTGCTTGTCGGGTATGTGGAAAAGAACTTAGTGATGAATTGGGAGAAATGCCATTTCATGTTCACTAAGGGAATAGTTCTTGGACACATAGTATCATCCAAGGGGATAGAAGTTGATAGGGAAAAAATAGATGTCATAGCTGATTTTCCCCCACCAAAATCGCTCAAAGACGTGTGCTCCTTCTTGGGCCATGCGGGGTTTTATCGTAGGTTCATTAAGGACTTTAGCGCCATCGCTAGACCCTTTAGAAACCTACTAATGAAGGACACGCCATTTGAGTGGACAGAAGCATGCCAAAGCTCTGTTGAAAAACTAAAAACCATGGTTGTGTCCGCTCCCATCATATAAGTTCCAGATTGGTCTTTACCATTTGAACTTATGTGTGATGCTAGCGATTATGCAATAGGGGCTGTTTTGGGCAAAAGAAAAGATAAGCAGGCTCATGTCATCTACTACGCTAGCCGGACTCTTACCGGACCACAACTCAACTACTCTACCACGGAGAAGGAGTTGCTAGCGATAGTCTTTGCCCTTGATAAATTTCGGTCATACCTTATCGATTCTCCCATTACTTGCTTCACCGACCACGTGGCATTAAAATACCTACTTGCAAAGAAAGATGCAAAGCCACACCTCATAAGGTGGATCCTACTCCTACAATAGTTTAATCTCTCCATTAAAGATAAGAAAGGGGTAGAAAACTTCGTTGCCGACCACTTATCGCGGCTTTCGTCCGATGTACCTAGTGACCCCATACCCATAGACGAATACTTTCCAGATGAGCAACTCTTTGCTAGCTCTTTTTTGCCCTGGTTTGCGGATATAGTGAACTACGTTATCACAGGAGTCGTCCCTCCAGATTGGACACCGCAAGATAAGAAGAGGTTTATTACTTGGCCGCGCATGTTTTTCTATGATGATCCATTCCTTTTTAAATATTGCGCCGACCAAATCATTCGACGATGTGTACTGGATGATGAGATCCCGAAAGCCATCCAGTTTTGTCACTCGGAAGCTTGTGGAGGCCACTTTTTGATAAAAAAGACGGCCGCTGAAATTCTGCAATGCGGCCTATATTAGCCCACAATATTTTGAGATGTGAACGCTGCTTGTAAATGTTGAAATAGGTGCCAACGGATGGGATCCATTACCCAATGAGACATGATGTCTCTTACCCTCATACTCATCATTGAGATCTTCGAATGTTGGGGTATTGACTTCATCGGTCCTTTCCCCCCGTCCTTTGGTTTCCTATACATCCTTGTTGCGGTAGACTACATTTCGAAATGCCTGGAAGCCATAGCTACCAAGATAAATGACAATAAAGTGGTGATAAAGTTCCTGCAGGAATACATACTTTCCGGCTTCGGTGCACCGAAAGCGATGATCAGCAATAATGACACGTACTTTTGTAATAGGCCATTCGAGAATATAATGAGAAAGTATGGCGTCGTTCACAAGGTTGGAATGATTTATCACCCACAAACGAATGGGCAGGCCGAACTAGCAAATCGGGAGATCAAGAACATTCTTGAGAAGACCGTCAATCCCACCTGAAAAGATTGTTCACTTAGATTGAACGATTCGCTATGGGCCTATCGTACCGCCTATAAAAATCCACTCGGGATGTACCCTTTCCTCTTTGTTTATGGAAAACCTTGCCATCTTCCCGTTGAATTAGAGCACAAGGCATATTGGGTAATTAAACAGTTGAACTATGACATGGATAAAGACGGTGAATCTCGCAAGCTTCAACTAAATGAGTTGGAAGAGATACGCAATGATGCGTATGAAAATGCAAAAATTTCCAAAGAAAGGATGAAACTCATTCACGATAACATCATTCGACGCAAGGAGTTTCTTCCCAGACAAAAAGTTCTTCTCTATAACTCTCGGGTAAGTTGCGGTCACTATGGTCTGGCCTGTTCATTGTAAGGAATGTATTCCCGCACGGAGTTGTTGAGTTAGACGATTTGAAAGGAGGGAATACATTCAAAGTAAATGGACAACGCCTAAAGCCATATCTAGAGGCGTGTGTGGAAGAATTCGACACCGTTTGATTGTCGGACCCCGTTTACGGGGTCAATTGAGCTGAAAAAGTGAGGTTGTCGCACCCCTGACGCGTATGGGGTGAGTTCTTATGTATAGTAGTCATGAGTGAGTAGGTTAGTTAGGAGTCTGTAGCGTGATTCACGAGAGAGATCGGGTTAGCACGCATTCTGAGAGAGCTTGACCGCATTAAGAGGGTGTGTTCGAAGGATTTTTAGGAAGCCCGAGGATCTAGGACGTCTTTAAGGGAATTACACACAAGAAAGAGCATGAGAGAACACTTAGAATTCGAGAGAAGAGAGAACCCAAGCAAACGAACCAGCACATTTTCTCGAACCCCAAGTCCAATCGGTTCGGGGTACCTGGAAGATTCCTCCACCCTTGTTTTCAAATTCATTCTTTTCCCTCCTCTTTCCCCTCCATTCATTCTCCTTCGTTTTTCTTCCCTCCAAACTCTTCCCCCCTTCCACTTTCAATACAAATTCATTCCCTCCATCTATTCCCTCCCACCCCATTCCAATTTCCCACCCAAACCCAACCCTCCACATCTATAAATTACCCCCACCCCTCCTCCATTTCTCACACCAAAAATTCACTCTCCCTCTCCTCTACACCATATCCTTTCCCTCTCTCTCTCTCTTTCCATCAGCATGCTGCGTCCCCGCCGAGCAAATCTCCGCCCCAAGAAATATGATGATACCACCGTCCTTGACGACGAGGGTAAAGGGGTATTTAGAAGCGTCCAAGAACGCCATTGGGCCGATAATTCTTCTCGTCCATGCGCCCAATCCACATCGAGCATTTTGTTAATTGGGAACAACTTTCTGGCGATGTCACCGCCCTATTTGATCGTCGGGGGTGGTGTTCTTTCCTCGCTCCAATGAACAATCACGTGTTTGAAACAACCATCCGCCATTTTTATGCAACCCTAGTTTGAAAATCTTATATGCTTCACGAGGCATACCTTGATGGTATACAGATTCCTTTTTCAGCGGCCATCATAGCGTGAAAAATGCGTGCTAAAGGGGTGGTCCTCCCCGTGCCTTTCCAATACCGCACAAATGGTGTCCCCCACACCAAACAAGAATGCATTGCTCGTCTGGCACCCGGGGAGGAATGGGTGCGGGAGTCTTTTCCCATAGGAGGTCTAGCGTCTACGGTCTGATTCACGCACCTCATTGCTTGTGGAGCCATCCACCAAACCACCAATGACTCGGTGGTCCGGTTACGTCACGCAAACTTCCTTTACCACTTTCTAGACCCCGAGAGCATAATCAATCTTGCCCAACTTTTCTACGCGGATATCATCAATTCCTCCTATGACGAGTGGGGCAAAGTCGCACTCCCTTACGCCCGTCTCATTACGGAACTCTTGATGGATGCCGGGGTGAAAACCCCAGGGCAGCAAATTCGAATCCCCCGCCTCATTGGAGGCACCTCCACCACTCGAAGCGAACGCCAAATGTGCGTGGCCCACCTCAACCATCCCATTCTCAACGAGGGTGCGGGGGAAGAAGAACATGATGCCCCGATGATGGACATGGAAGAGGAGTATGAGGAAGAAGAGGAGGATTCTGATTTCGAGCCCCCGGGGGCAAATTTTGAGCGACGACTTTTGGTGGTTGAATCCCGCCTTGACGGGTTCGTCACCCAATACAATCAAGATCAAGCGGCTTACCGGAGGGACACAAGCATAATGCACGAACTCCAAGCCCACCTTCACCAACTCAACTTCGGCAGACCCCCACCCTCCTTCTTTTATTATCCGTACGATCCCAATGCACCCGGGCCCTCACATCCGCCTCCACAATGAACCCATGACTGTTTTGATGTATTTGATTGGTTGTTTGTTGTTGTAAGTGGCTTAAAATTGCTAGTAGTTTGCTCTCTCATCTCTTATGTGACACATGCATCCCCATTGTTATTATCAAATCTTGCATTTCTGTTTTAATTTGTTTATTTTACCTGTCCGCACTTTTCATTCGCTTTGAGTTAGATTTTAGTCCTTTTTACTTGAGGACAATGCAAAAGTCTAAGTTAGGGGGGTCACAAGTGTGTTTTCCTAAAACTTCACAACTTTTCAAAAATGCCCACAATTTAAAAAAAAAATCATATAACTTTGAAAAATCCAAAAATATTTTCTTCAAAATACATAAAAATTGGAATTCAAAAATTTCAAAAATATCATTAAAAGTCGGTTTAAAGTCTCAAATTGTAAAAACACAATACACAAAGCCGAAATTGACCAAAGACTGAAATCATGCAAAAATTGACGACTTAACAAATAAATGTGGAGATTAACAACCCCGGTGAGATTCGAGCCTTTCATCTTTGTGAAATTTATAAATCAATCCGAGTTAATTGTTAACTCAAAGTTCTTTTCAGCGTCTAAAAAGTCGTCGAGGATCTCAATCCTTTCATTTTGATCGATTATGAAAAATGTGTGTGATATTGCTTTGAAAAATGTGCCAAAATTGATCTCTAAACTTAATTCATCTCGAAACTCATATGGTAACGCAATTGGTATTTTGGACAATGAAATAGGCCATCGTTTGTTACCCCCAAAAAATATTGGCAATAAAAAGTTGTAAAAAAAAAACCTTTTGTAACCCAAATTGAGCCAAATAAACTTTTCCCGTTCATTTGACAACTCGAAAAACCCAAGTAGCCCAAAATTGCGAAAATAGAGTATTCAATAAAGTCCGAAAAGTGCATAAAAAGGGGCAAGAAAAAAATAGATATGCTCAACAAAAATAGCAAGAAAAGAAAAGAAGTGAAAAACAGAAAAAATAGAGAAAAAGAAGAAAAAAATGAGCAATAGCCCGGAAAAAGCACAAATGGACATCATAAATGACTTTTCCAATTCCAACCTTCCCTACCATTTTCATTTGACCCAATATACCTTAAAACACGAAAAAGTCCTACCCAAGTCCAAATTGCAAAATTGATTACCGCGTGGAGAGCTAAGACACCAAAAGATAATAAAAAGAGATTGAATGCGTGAATAAGAGGCAATGTTCCTATTTTGAAAAACCGTATTCCGTTGATGAGATCCTATCACTATAAAATTTCCATCTTTCTACTTGTGTGTATGACTTTGCATCCAATATATTTACTCTTTATATCACGCATACCAAGGGAGTAGCCATAATCCGAGATATTCATTTGTGAGAGTAGCCCGTGAGAATTTGAAATCAAAACGAATTTTTTGATAAGTAACGTAATGATCAATCGGTGAAAATTCGCGGTTAAATTTCCGGCTTCGCACGCACTATGATTTGATACCCTTGAGCATGACTTGGTGATGATTATTTTTTGGGAAAGTTTGAATTATACAATTTTTATGTATATTGAAGTTTCTTTGAGTCGAATTTTGTGTGTATATTCTCTGCAAACCCTCACGAGACAACACTCGTGCTACTAGGGTAACCTAGGGGTTTAAACGCTTGTTCCATACGCTAAATGCAATCGCTTGCTCGCGAAAAAGGTATTCTATCCCCACAATATGTTTAGAGGAGTTATGACTTTATTCTTTCTCTTTTACATTGCTCGGGGTGCGCAAAGTTCTAAGTTAGGGGGGATTGATTGGGCATAAATATTGTATATTTATACCCCTAATTTCAGTACCTTTGTGAACCCGAGCGATAGAATTGATATGGTTTTAACTCACATTTGTGCTACTAACCTTCGTTGGCAAGTATTTCGAGTTTTGTATTTCTCTTATGTATTATACAGCTCAATTATGCAAGTTGTGCAAAAGAGAAAGAGAAAGCGAAACGATGAAAGAAAGGCTAGAAAGGCAAGTTCAAGGGCATTCTGGTAATTTTGCATCCAGATCCTAAAAGAGGAGTCAACTGGAAAGTTGAAAAGCTTGGAACAATGAGAACACTGAAAGAAACGTCACCCAAATCTGAGTTACGGTTGAAGAGTTATGACCATTTGAAGTTGAAGAAAAATCCAAGGAAGAAAGGAAGAAAACAAGAAAAAAGTTCTAAGTGTTGGAATTGAAGAAAATGGCACCTAAACCAGCGAAATTTCTCGAACCCATGATCGAACCGGTTTGGGGTCGAACCGGTTCGGGATACATGCGAACCGATTTGGGGGTCCTGAAGCGCGAATTTGTTCCTTTATTCTGATTGGTCCAAAGAGTTCCATCAAGTTAAAACTCCTTCTAAAATAGATTTGGACGTACTTAGTGACCAACATCAGTTCTGAATAGTTTTTCTTAGTTTTTGGTAGGAAAAAAAAGGAGAAGAACACCTAGGAACAGCAGTTCTGAATAGTTTTTCTTAGTTTTTGGTAGAAAAAAAGGAGAAGAACATCTAGGAACATAAGTTGAATTATTTGCTGCAAGATTGATAAAAATTCCGGGTTTGTTTTCAAGTTGTAATCCAAGTTTCATTGTTATGATTATTGTTCTTGCATGGTAATTTTTATTGCGTGATTCAAATCAATTTCTGAGTTCATAACACTTATTTACATATTTCAATCTAGTTTCATCATGAGTTCTTTCGCATGCAACGTTATTATTTCATGCATCGTTCAGTTAAATATATTCGGCTAGGTTTAAATGGTCGGGATGCATGAACTCAACCTGATGTGCTAAGTGCATGTGTATAAAATTAATCCTCTGAATTTAATGATTTATTACGACCGTATTGCGTAACATCACTGCCATTGTAGGTCTTTGGATCTCGTTTGCTTCCGGATAACCGGGATGCTTTAGAATGCAATGAGGGTGATCCTATTGCGCCTTACTGCTTTACTCATCCTCTGATTTCGTATGGTGCGGGCTTGAACCTCATATACGTAAGGCTTGGGGGTACTAAAGTCTGGGTCTAATTAATCACTTAAATTTATGATTAGTATTATACCTGCAATACACTAGGGTTGGGGGATTGTATTCCCATCCTGTTTTTCTTCATCACATAGTTTAAAGTTTTAAATCAGTATTCATTAGTATTTTAGGTAGTTTAGTATAATTGCATTTTTTCATAATTTCATAATTGCATCTAGTATAGTCATTCCACGAACCAAATCAATTTTCTTTTTCCTTTAGAGTTAGAGTTAGGATTTCCTTATCTATCCAACGTCGTCACAACTCCGTTGTCCTATTTCCCGGAGGATACGATCCCGACTTATCGGGTTTATTACTAACGCGACAAGCTTGCACTTGAGCCCAAAAAGAGATATCGACCAAAATACGACAGAAAAATCGATTGGAGGAAAGACCTAAGGTGATAACCAACCATGGAAAGGGCCTATCCAACGTTTAGAGTACCATCTCGATGAGATGGACAAATCTAAGAATCCTCTGCCGAGGAATTTCACAAAAAGATCACCATTTGTCTCTTCTATCATGGCATACGCTACTCCAAGAAAATTCCAGCCACTAATTGTCACACCAAAATACGATGGAAAGACATATCCTATTCTACACGTCGAGCGGTATCAAGACACTATATCCATTTATTCCGATGAGATGAGGTGCCGAGCCTTACCTATCACTATCACTGGCTCTGCCCATATCTGCTACAACAGTCTTCCCAGAGGATAAATAAAAAAATTCAGCAATTGGTCGACTAGTTCATCAGCAACTTCTTCTTCGGTGCAAAATCAAGAAAATAGGTTGCTCATTTTCTTAATGTTCGGTAGAGAGCCGATGAGAGAATCCGTGATTATATCACTCGATTTAACACTAAGAAACTAAAAGTGGTGGATTACAACGAGCCAACTACAATAATGGATCTGATGAGGAGGTTACAGTCGAGGAATCTATTTTAGGTGTTAGCGAAGGAGCCACCTAAGACTATGGTGGAATTGCTGGTCAAAGCAGGAAAGATAATGAATGCCAAAGACGCAATGGAAGATAAGGAATGTGACCACCTTAAACCACCAGCCATCAAAGCTGCCAATAAAAATGAGCAGAAGGATAGGAAGGCTGAAAACCAATATAGTATGATGAGTAAACTTCATTCATGAGTGTCATCCACCACATCTTGGAAGAAATTCGGGGAAGCAAAGACCTCAACTGGATAGGCAAATAAAACTGCCAATGAATGGGAGGGACAAAAAAAAGTACTGCATGTTCTACAAAGATCGTGGTCACAACACAAACAGTTTCATAGCTCTGAAGAATAAGATCGATGGATTAATCAGGAGGGACAAACTATTAAGATATGTGGATAGAGATGGATGACTAAATCCTGAGAAAAAAGATAGACGACGACCAAAATCGCCTTGCCGCAGGGCAGATAACAAGAAGAGGGAGAGGGACGATGATTTAGAAGACGACCCAGATCTTCTCAAAAACCCATGTGCGATGTCGATATAATATCTTTTGACTATCACTTCATCGCGAAAGGATGTGCAAGTGGGGGAAAAGACCCTATGGAAAGGAAAACATTTGTGAACGAGGCCCAAGCTTACTCCCATATAAGGAAAATTAACCTAAAAAATGACCTCATAAGGTGAACAAAGATAAGTTGATAATTGACTTTTCTAAAGACGGCCTATCCGGAGTATTGTACCCTCATGACGACCCTCTGGTCCACACCATGGCCATCCATGTAGGTCGGGTGGCCAGCATACTGGTGGATAATGATAGCTCTATAGATGTAATGTTCTACAACGGTTACAAGAAACTGAATCTTGAGGATATTTAGATAACGCCTTATCACAAGCCTCTTATTGGAATCTCAGGGGAAAAGGTGTATCCAATGGGAACGATGGATCTAGAAGTTATAGTGGGTGTTTTTCCAATCAACCGGGTAGAAAATACATTTCTTTGTCCTAGATAAGAACATATTGTCTACCTATAACGTGATATTTCATAGGGTCTTCCAGAATAATTTCAAAGTTGTCCCACCTACAGTGCATCAATGCTTAAAGTTTCCAACCCACTTCGGAGTATGAGTCGTCAAAAGCTGCCAAAAGCTGGCGCATGAATGGTAATACATCTCGACGGACCATGAAGAATAGAAGAAATTGATGACCACTTATTATATTGAAACTATTGATCAATGAGACGAAGCAAAATTGATCAAAGGGTAGCCTGCTGAAGAAATATAGATAATTCCACTTGACGCCGATCACCCAAAACAAACGGTTCAAATCGAGTTATCACTAGACCCACGTTTGAGGCAGGTGCTTGTAAAATTCCAGTAGTAGCACAAGCACGTATTTGCATGGATCCACAAGGATATTCACACCATTGATCCTGACTTCAGTTGGCACAATTTAAGTGTTGTGGAAGGAGTAAAATTGGTCAAGCGAAGGGTTTTTTATGTCGAGAAGAACCTTGTCATCCAGGAGAGGTCCATAATCTCTAGAAGGCTAATTTCATTAATGACGCTAAGTACCAGAATGGTTGGATAACGTGGTTATGGAGTGTCCAGTTACCTCAAAATCCTTCTTCTATGGTTTAGAAATTTATTTGGTCCTCTTTTTGTCCTATTAAGATCTCCATCTTCTCTTGGAAATTGATGCGAAAGGCTATACCTATTTACTCTCATATTAAAAAGTTAACTATTAAGTTAGATTCTAGATCCAGATGCTAAAATGATCATGAAGAAACCATCAATCACACTTTCCTAAATGGTCCTATTTCCATTCAAGTGTGGACTTTCTTTGTAAATTTATTTGGCTTAAAGTTAAACTTCCACGCTTGTCAATCTATGCTTATCTCCTGCTGGATTAAAAAGCACAATGACCATATCCAATTTCTCACTCACCACCTTCCTATCATCATTTTTTGGGAATTTGGATCGCAAGGAACATAAGTTTTTTTGATGGAATTGAAATGAATCACCAGCTAATTATTTCAAATGTTATTTCTCTAATGTATTTTTTGCAGAGGTACAAAGCTTTATTGCAATGTCTTGCAGGATGATCCCCATATTTTTTCTATTTTCTACTTGAAAATTCAAAGGAAACCATCTTCTTTATTAGCTATATCTTGGAAAAATCCTACTCAAATTATAGTCAAGTTAAATGTGGATGGCTCATGTGGTGGAAATATTAGAAATCCTAAAGGAGACTTCATAGCTTCCTTTTCTTCTTTTGTGAGAATTTAATCTAGCCTTTTTGCTTAAGTTGAAGCTTTAAAAGAAGGTCTTGATTTATGCCTGAAGTTGGACATCAAAGATCTCATCATTGAAACTGACTTTAAATCTCTTATCCATATGGCACAAAAGACATAGAAGCCTCCTTAGAAGCTAAAAAAGTCCATTGACTACTTTACTATGGCAATCTCAACTCATCTTTTCCAGATTCAACATGTTTATAGACAAGGTAATTGTGTTGCTGATAGTCTTGCAAGTTTGTCTTCTTCTTCCTCGAGTTATGCTTCTTACACCTCCTTCAATTAATTGTCAAGAATTACAAAAGGATGCCTGGAGATTGATAAGATTGGTCTACCATCAATTAGACAATTAAATTAGATTCATGGCTATATTTTATTTTGACATAGTCTTTGTATGGGGATTTCTTATAAATTCTCTCTTTTTTGCTCTTCAATTTCTTTGCACTGGGCTCTACAAAGATCTCCTCCTTTTATCCTTCCTCAGAACATTTATGCCACCTAGGAGAGGCTATTTCTCATGCATCAATAAAATCTAGGGGGTTATCACCCTCTTCCCCCCCCCCCCCCCCCCAAAAAAAAAATGTGGTTATGGTGCGCAAGAAGAATGACAAGTGGAGGATGTGAGTAAATTTCATCGAACTAAACAAATCTTGCCCTAAAGACTAATACCCACTGCCACAGATTGACCAACTGGTTAATGCAACCTCAGGCCATGAACTTCTTAGCTTCATGGATGCCTACTGTAGCTGCAACTAGATCAGGATGAAGCCTTTTAACAGAGAAAATACGTCCTTCATAACCAATAGAGGTACTTACTATTATAATGTTATGCCATTTGGTATAAAAAATGTAGGGGCCACTTACCAAAGACTAGTGAATAAAGTCTTTGAGGACCAGATCGGGTTAACATGGCGATTTATGTTGATGATTTTCTCAATAAGAGAAAGGTAGTAGCTAACCACATTAAAGACCTGGGGTAGACCTTTGAAAGATTAGAGGAGTACCAAATGAAGCTGAACCCGACAAAATTCATCTTCGGGTAAAGGAGGGTATATTCTTGGGCTTTATCATCATCCAACAAGATATCAAAGCCAACCTCGATAAAATACAAACTTTGCGCAATATGAAATCTCAGGCAATGAAGAAAGATGTGCAAAGGCTAATAGGGAGAGTGGCTACACTTAACAGGTCCGTTTCTTAAGTCAAAAACAAGTGATTACCCTTCTTAAAAGTGATATGGAAGCTATTTTCATGGAATGAAGAATGTGAAACCACTTTCCTAGAATTAAAGTGTCATATGCTTTCCCCACCTCTCTTATTGCGCCACATTGTTGAAGAAAGGCTCTACC
Organism: Sambucus nigra; assembly: GCA_949130495.1. Taxonomy (NCBI): domain Eukaryota; kingdom Viridiplantae; phylum Streptophyta; class Magnoliopsida; order Dipsacales; family Adoxaceae; genus Sambucus; species Sambucus nigra. The sequence continues at coordinate 323,798,205 of OX422213.1, forward strand.
TATACCTTGTAGTGTCTGAATCATCTATTGGGAGTTCAGAGACCAGTTTACAACACCAGAAAAGCCTATCGATGAGCTGAGACTTGATACCCATAAATGGATAAATTAGCCTTGACACTGAGGGAAGCTTAAAGAAGAATGAATCTGTATTTCCAGTCCCACACTATTGTGATCTACATAGATCTGCCTTTAAGGCAGGATCTACATAAGCCAAAGAAATTTGGTTGGCTCATGGATTAGACGGTTGAACTCGGAGAGTATGATATACAGTACGAGCCTTGGACCGCCATAAAAGGCATATGTTAACGAACTTCATTGCTAAATTCACCTACGAGGAGAAACTGTCGGAATAGACTCCTAGTTTGACTGTTAGTGATGAGAAGACTTCCCTAAAAGAGAGCTTGGTTCCTGGTAGCATTGAGCAGACTCCCATTGGATATGGATCCTCGAAATAAGTTAAGGAACAATTTGACGAGTCCCGTAAAAATATTTTGATGTTTGGTAAAATCAAAGATGCAGACTTCTACCAAGATAGTGTTATCTAGAAGTTATATGTTGATGGATCGTCCTGTTCAGTGGGCAGTAGAAAAGACATTATCATCACCACTCTAGAAAAAAATAGATAATTTGAAGCCTATAATAATGATGCAGAATATGAGGCTCTGATTGGTGGGTTAAGTTTAGCTTCATCCTTGAGAGCCAACCACATTGTGCCACATAGTGACTCCCAGCTAGTTGTCAACTAGATAATGGGGGTCTATGAAGCTAGGGAGGAGTCCATGATGAGATACTTAGCTATTGTACGACAGATGCTGGAAAAGTTCACAGAGGTGAAGATAATAAAGATTCCCAGGTTGGAGAACATCTAAGGAGATGCCCTGGCTAGAGTAGCCTCATCCACACAAACATCTTTAAGAACGACGGTTCTAATTGAAGTACTAACGCACAAGAGCACCGAGGAGGGTAACCTAAAAATAATGGAGGTAAATCTGGGACCATCATGGATGGACCCCGTACGAGCATATATTGAAGCCGACGGACTTCCCACGGATTCGAAAGAAGCTTAAAAGCTGCACTATAAGGTAGCCCACTACGTTGTGGAGACAAGAGTATTGTACAAACGAGGGTACATCATTTCACTATTGAGATGTGTTCACCCAATAAAATTAAAGAAGATTATTAATCAGGTACATAAAGGATGTTGTGGATCTCACTCTGTCAGAAGATCACTAGTTAAGCGTATAGCGACTCAAGGTTATTACTGGCAGACCATGAAGGCTGACTACGAAGATTATGCAAAAAAGTATGAAAAATGAAAGAAATATACAAAGATCCATCGAACCCTAAGAGCTCCACTAACACCGATCACATCTCCATGGCCATCTGCGATATGGGGAATCGATTTGGTCGGCCCATTACCGAGAACAAAAGGGAGATTTAAATACCTTGTGGTAATAGTGGACTACTTTACAAAATCGATGGAGGTCGAGCTGCTAGTATAAATGCCCTACGAAAAGGTATTTCAGTTTATTTGGAAGACAATTATACGTCATTACGACATGCCATTTGCTTTCATCACAGGATCACGGAATCCAGTTTGATAACTAGAACTTTGAAGAATACTGTGCTAGATCAAATATCGGATAGTTGCACTTTTCCCCAGGACATCCATAATGAAATGGCTAAAATGAAGTCATTGATATGACAAATATAGCCCCATTCGAGACCACATCACATCGGCTAAGGCCAACCATAACAAATCCATCCAAAATTGGGGAATTACGCCTCGTCCAGAAAGAACTCGACCGAGACATACTCGACCATCGCCTGCAGCACAGGCCTCGGCCATGAAGAATAGTCAAGGTGACATGTAGTAGTAATTCTTATGATTATAAAACCTCATCCTCGGCCTTCCCCAAGATGACAAAAATGAATTGAGTCTACTCATCATGATAGGTGTCAATTCCTCAATGGTCCATGTATTAATAATCCGACTGCGGCCATGATATTCAGTTGAGACATGACAGCTGGTAGGGCGCGTGCATTAGGAGATGCGTGGGAGTATACGTGTGGGCCGCTGATACCACGTGGACTAAAACTGTTATAACAACATCTCCCTTATATGCGAGGGAATATTTGATCATCATGACCTACATGTGACAGAGATAGCTGGCTCCTCCTTATTGGCTAAGAACATTCCACACATTCTTATTACATGTTTGGGGGGTACACTACACCCCCTAAGAACTATAAATACTTGTCTTATACCTCATTGTAAAGGATCGCTTATTGGAAACCCTACTAAAACTCCGTCCAAACCATTGTTAGAGAGAGAAAGATTGAGTGCTTGTATCCCAAGGTCATTGGAGCACATACTTAGTGGATTTCACACACTCACATAATGGACATAGGCCCTCTAAAGGCTGAACTCCTTATATCTAGTGTTATCTTCTTCTTTGCCTCATCTCTTTTTGTGTTTATATATATATATATATGTTATACTCCATTATTGTGTTGGTTAAGATCTTACTCATGAATTTGATTTGGTGATACCATTTCAGGTATCATCAATCTGGCGTCATCTGTGGGAACGAGATAGCCATCTTCTTCCCTTTAGTTTTAGCTACTCCACCGGATTCTATGGTGGTGGTATAATCTCATCCTTGTTTGAGCTTGAACCACCAATAAAAGAGCTCTGTTTTGACTTTTGGCTTATTTTCGGCTTTTTTAGCTCACTTCTAGCTCATCACTTGGTTTTTTCGGTCACCACTACACCAAAAACAGGAATCTGGCACGGTTTAAAACGGTGCCAGATCAAATCTGGCACGGTTTTGAACTGTGCCAGAATCAGGTGTTCCAAAATGGCAATTTTTTTTTTTGCACGGCTCAAAAGTGTGCCAGATTTGGCCAAACAGGAACACTTCTGGCACACTTTTAAACCGTGCCAGAATTTGATATTTCTGGCACACTTTTGGCACAGTTTTTAACTGTGCCAGATTCAGCACAGTTTAAAAAAATTTGGCACAGTAACCGTGCCAAAATATGATACACTTTTGTCACGGTTTTGAACTGTGCCAAATTTTTTATAAAAAGAAAAAAAATAATTATTTGAAAGCAAAAAAATTCACAAATTAATAATATTGCACGTTGTTAATAAACTAATGTACATACAGACTTAAAAATATTACAAGTCTTTAATAGCTCACAGGCCAAAAAAAAATTGGGTAGAATTTCCTCTATTTTTTGGACATTCCAAAACCTGCTAATACAAAACTAGACTAACATAAATCCCGCATGGCCACAAAATATAACAATTAACTTACAAAAGCCCGCACGGCCATAAAAGTTAACAATAAAACTACAAAAGACCACACGGCCATAACACGAAAAAATGGAATCATGAATAAACCGCTTGTTGTAAACCATTGAGTTCTCTGTGTGTTCCACGTGAATAAATGTCAATGATAAATTGTTATCCTGTAAAAAAAATTGGATACAAAAAAGATACGATATTAGTAACCCAATAATTTACAAAAAAAATTTACTCAAACTAAAAAATTACATATAAGAGTGGAAATTATCGTCATATTCTCAAACTGAAAGACCCGGGACTACGCAGTCAGTTCCTACAAGTTACATTGGTCCCGTGCGAGGTGTTCGTACCTCTTACGGGGTCGTTTGGGGGCTGGTTTGGGTTTTCACCCTTTAATGGCTTATTTTTAAGTTTAAGTGTTGATTTTTGAAAATTGTCGTCATATTCTCAAATTGGGAGACCCGGGACTACACGGTCAGTTCCTACAAGTTACATTGGTCCCGTGCAAGGTGTTCGTGCCTCCTACGGGATCGTTTGGGGGCTGGTTTGGGTTTTCACCCTATAACGGCTTGTTTTTAAGTCTAAGTGTGATTTTTGCAAATTATAGTCATATTCTCAAATCGGGAGACTCAAGACTACGCGGTCAGTTCCTATAAGTTACATTGGTCTCGTACGAGGTGTTCATGCCTCCTATGGGGTGGTTTGGGGGCTGGTTTGGGTTTTCACCCTTTAACGGCATATTTTTAAGTCTAAGTGTTGATTTTTGCAAATTATCATCATATTCTCAAACCGGGAGACCCGGGACTATGCGGTCAGTTCCTAAAAGTTACATTGGTCTTGTGCGAGGTGTTCGTGCCTCCTACGGGGTCGTTTGGGGGTTGGTTTGGGTTTTCACCCTTTAGCAGCTTGTTTTTTAGTCCAAGTGTGATTTTTATAAATTATCGTCATATTCTCAAACCGGGAGACCCGGGACTACGCAGTCAGTTCCTACAAGTTACATTGGTCCCATGCGAGGTGTTCGTGCCTCATACGGGGTCGTTTGGGGGCTGGTTTGGGTTTTTACCCTTTAACGGCTTGTTTATAAGTCTAAGTGTGATTTTTGCAAATTATCGTCATATTCTCAAATCGGGAGACCCGGGACTACGCGGTCAATTCCTACAAGTTACATTGGTCCCGTGCGAGGTGTTCGTGCCTCTTACGGGGTCGTTTGTGGGTTGGTTTGGGTTTCACCCTTTAACAGCTTGTTTATAAGTCTAAGTGTGATTTTTGCAAATTATCGTCATATTCTCAAACCGAGAGACCCGGGACTACGCGGTCAGTTCCTACAAGTTACATTGGTCCCATGAGAGGTGTTCGTGCCTCTTACGGGGTCGTTTGGGGGTTGGTTTGGGTTTCACCCTTTATTGGCTTGTGTTATAAGTCTAAGTGTGATTTTTGTAAATTATCGTCATATTCTCAAATTGGGAGACCCGGGACTACGCGGGCAGTTCCTACAAGTTACATTGGTCCCGTGCGAGGTGTTCGTGCCTCTTATGGGGTAGTTTGGGGGTTGGTTTGGGTTTTCACCCTTTAACGACATGTTTATAAGTCTAAGTGTGATTTTTGCAAATTATCGTCATATTCTCAAACCGAGAGACCCGGTACTACGCGATCAGTTCCTACAGGTTACATTGGTCCCGTACAAGGTGTTCGTGCCTCTTACGGGGTCATTTGGGGTCTGGTTTAGGTTTTCACCTTTTAACGGCCTATTTTTAAGTTTAAGTGTTGATTTTTGTAAATTATAGTCATATTCTCAAACCGGGAGACCCGTGACTACGCGGTCAGTTCCTACAAGTTACATTGGTCCCGTACGAGGTGTTCGTGCCTCTTACGGGGACATTTGGGGGCTGGTTTAGGTTTTCAAGTTACATTGGTCCCGTGACTATGCGAACAGTTCCTTAGAAGTTCTTATTAAAACCAAATTTATAATTATAACTCAAAGTCCCAAATTAAAACAACCAAAGAATAGGAAGAAAAAACAGGACCTCATATTTTAGACGTTCCCCGGCATTGAACTTCATTTCTCACTCCTATATCATAAACGCTGCTTTTTTTAATACTAAAAATAGGACCTCGTATTATCTATCAAGATGTTCATTCTCTGAGATTCAAAATAAAAGGAAGATGCCTCTAAATAACTAATTATCCCTGAACAAAACTTAGAAAAGCAATACTAAGTAACTAATTAAGCATTTATTTGAATAAAGCACAAAATATTAAATTCACAATTTGAAATTGCCCAAATAAATTTTATCACTGAGTTAAGACTGGTATTTACCTGAGGGGTACGCAAACTTTCTGCCAAGCAAACTTTCCACCATGTAATTGAAAAATCAAATTTGAAGTTGCCAGATTGTTCCTTCATACTGCTCTGTTTTAGATATATAACAATCACTCATTAGCGCTATTGCATTATCCCATAAATATATAGATGAAGATGAACATTAGACCCAAATTTCACATTGCAAGCTTCATAATTGTATCTATTTAAAGAATATATATTAAGATGAACATGTTATTTTTATTAATGAATGTTAGTACAAAAACTATACCTAAAAATTCTACTTAGATTGGCATTGAAACATAAACATGTAGCTCAAACATGTATGCACACAGGGGAAATGAAATTAGTAGCCTCAAATATAAACATGTTTCATAGTTAACTAATTTTATCACACATTAAACATTCAAGACATGACTATTGAATCAGAGACTAATAGTGGTCAGTGTTTGATAAATGAATTAATGCTATAAATACATCCATTTGGTTCAAAGTCTAACAAAAAGAGTACCCAATTTGTAGACCGACTTCTCCCTCATATAACACAACATGGCCTGCCTATAGTCCAACTTCTCCTGGCTACAGCCCCTCCTCACCAAGTTGGACTCCATCTCCAAGTTACACTTCCACAATAGGAAACATCCTCTTTCGGGAGTATTTACCACCAAGTCCGAGGCTGCCACATTTTGGTCCATACAACCCATCTCCATGTAACAACCCAACATCACCATCATATTCTCCTACCGCTTCGACGTATTCCCCTTCAAGCCCTACGTATAGTTCAAGCAGTACAAGTTAAGGATACTCACCTAGAGCACCTGTCTTTTAACGTTCATCTCACACCCAATACACTATGCAAGTTAATGACAACAATAACATAGATGATAAGAAAAACTGATGAAGGAAAATCATATATATATATATATATATATATATATATCAACAGGAGATCGAATGAAAGAACCTATCACTAATTTACACCTTCGAGTTCTGTAGTAGTTGATTGTATCTGGCTACACCCAGGAGTTCTTGTTTTGATGTTGTCGTAGTTTTTTCTTTCCTGTACAAAAACGAAGGAAAGTGAAAGCACTAAATGGAGTTTGAAATGTTCCAATTGCCATTTTAAAAATCAAGTCAGCACGACTCCGATGTCAAGTCTATCACAAAATGATAAATTTAAAATAAATTAAAAAAAACTCTTAAATGTGTAGTGCAGTAATTACCCGATGCAAAAGTTACATATATCATAACAAATAAGTAATTTATTTATTTATTTTATCTCACATGTGTTGACAGTTAAAAAGCACAAAATGGTGCCTGCAATTCAGACACTTCAGCAGATTATAAATCTATTATGAAAGTTGAACTCACGAAGTTAAGATTGTACATCAATTGTGGCAGACCAGTTAAGATATAAAATCACAGATTGTACATCTATAAAACAGCACACTAGTTAAGATATAGAGCAATTAAGATACAAAATAACAGACCAGTCAATATATTATGGTAGACCAGCAAATTGTACATCATCAGTTAAGATTATTAGAAATAGAACAGTTGACAATATAAAAGTCTCTAAAATATGTTTAGTAGGTGTGCGTGTGCACAATCGATATATATATAATTCTTGCTAAAGACAACACTAATATTATACTTTACAACCCAAATGTATCATTACCACCCTACTCAAGTTTGTGCATATTAGAAATAATTGAGCTCAGTAAAAATAGTTATTGACCTTAGTATCCAGCAAAACCAATACAAAAAATTATTGTGCAAAATTAGAAAGTAACACACATTCTATAGAATATCAAGAACGCTAAATAGAAAATAGTGAATGAGTAGACTGAAAAGGAGAAAACTTACCACTCCTAATCAAATTAGACTCCTCCATTTTAATGACTACTATAAAAAGAACCAAAAACCATGTGTTACTAATTAACAATAGACAGTGATTATAATAAATGACTAAACTTCAAACCAAATGGAAATTTACCAAATAAAATCACTCTATTGATCTAACATTTCAAAATCATCCAAATAAAGTTAGAAAATATTCACTGACAATAGCGAAAATGTCCTGCCACATTTCAAAATCATCATTAATCAAATTCATCATAACATTTCACAATAAAAATATCAAAACCATATCAAGTGAAATATCTTCTCAATCACGCTGTCTAGTTGGATCTTTGCCCAAGCCAATGAGTTTTGATCTCGCTGCTAACAATATCTCATCCTATATCAAGTGAAAGATCACTACGGAGAACATTTCTTAAAAACTCATTGAGATTACAGATTGGATCTAGAGAGAAAAACAGGGGTGTAATATCTGTGTTGTATCTATGAAAATCATATTAAGATAATGGGGTAGCACTTAAATCAATTTTATGTAATGAACACCAAAGAGTAAGGTACTTGGTAGTGATGTTAATTTGATATATTCCTCAATCCAGTCTCCATTAAATCCATTACATCGGAGGTTAATTTGACCGGGTGCATGCTAGCATCAGGTACTGCTAATCCACTGGGTTGGGAGGTTGTCAAAATCCTAAGTGTGTGCAAATCAAGGAACCAAAACTATATTCTACTAAAATTATTAGATAGTATACTAAGAAAGAATGAATAGTTGGCAGAAAATAAAGACTAAAGACTGTTAAAGTGGAATTATAATAACCCCAGATATCGAAGTGAAAGAAGCATACTAAAGTTTTAATGGAAATATGTTGGAAATTGAAAGAGAAAATGAAATGAAATAAAATCGTTACAGTATATAGAGAAGGATATCTTTTTTGGGAACCATCACTTGATAACAAATCACGCACCCGTTCATTAAATATTTCAACCATTTGAACTCCAACTTCATACGTAAAGGAACTTTCTCTAGTTTAAAAAAATTGGAAAAGGTCATTTAAAGATCGATAATTGACACCCAAATCCTCCTCATGCAGGGTAATGATGATTTTAAACTTTCTCAAAATCTGATCCCTTACTGATGCAGCTTGGTCTTTTATACATATGCATCTTAACACATAGAAAACTTGACAATTGTGAGTAGGAAGTTCACTGATGAAAATTAGATGTTCGCATGAAGCATGTACTCATGTTTCCAGAGGAATAATTTAGTGCAACCTCTTTGTTGATACTAATAAATATTGAAAACATCGATACACTTTCCTTTAGTGTTTTTGTGGACAAAAGGACAATACATAGGGGGGGGGGAATATTCACACATATATGATGTAAATGGATTTTTTTTTTTATTTTCTTATTCAATTTTGTTTTATATTTGGGAAGAACTAAAATTTACCCTATTGAATTCAGATAAACAGAGGTGAACTCTCATTTTTCATATGAGGATTAGGGAAGTAATTAATTGAGGTCTTTTATTTTCTTAAACTAAAATGGGGTTGGGGGAATCCAATGTAAGGGAAATATTCTTTGACGATGACTTGCGAATTCAAGAAGAAGTAAAGGCATTCAGTTTGGACTCTAAGGGGTTTTGGATCAACCTCCGACCGTCTAATAATTTTTTGAAATTTTTGGTCAAGAAATATGGTTTATAAGTGTCTATTTTGTGTGTTCCTAGAGACTTTTCTATACTTAAAAGGGTGTTGTTACTTAGTATTCGATGGATCTGTTTCATTTTCATGGATCAGGATACTGAGTTGCTTTGACTAAAAAACGTTTAAGGTAGGTATGAAAACACTTTACCCTAATACTGAATTGTTGTGAATGCCTATTCAATATATACTAGTACTGAACAAACCTCAAATGTTTCCTATCACTGAGACTTTGGGATCAAGAGAAAAGTTATTAAATATATCATTAGGGTGGGCGAAAAGAGTGAGGACACTCATTAACGATTAAACTTTGGGGGAAACTTCTCAAAAATACAAACTTTACAATTCATTTATGAATTTCCTTGTAGAGGGGGAAGTTTTGGAGGGGGGCCACTTATTATTCAAAAATCATTCACCTCGGTACAACGGTAATTATGATTATATTCATTTTATTCTTAAAAGGATAAGGACGCATATTCTAGACTTTCGTTCAAGCATAGGGGTCCTTAGACCCCCTTATCCTGTTTAGGTATCTCAAATAATTCATGAAAACCTCATACTCGGGACTTCTCAAGTTGCAGTCATTCCTTAATGGGTATAAGGAACTTCATAACTGGATCAAGGCGGATCGACCGAAAATTGAACTTTCTTGCTAAGTTAACGTATTGTGAGGGTGTTAATGCATACCCTCACAATACGCAACAATTAAAAAACCATATGTAATATATGATTACTATGCTTACAATGGCCCCTGACAATATGCTTACAATGGTAACTTACATATAATATATGCAATAATTAAAAAAAACATATGTAATATATGATTACTGTAAATTCATCTAGAACTTTTCACAAACATCTAATGTGCAATAACCCAATTTGGAATTCAAACCATACGTAAAATACTAAAACAAAAGGACTAAAACTGAAATACCTTACTGGGGGGAGAAACACGCTCACTTCTGATGCCTCCTCTTACAAAAAACAATAATAATGTATGGGTAAAATTTCAATTTCAGAAAATGAAAACACGAAACAATGGGCGGAAATTGGGTGCAAATGAAGTAGGGAATGGATGAAAATGGAGTATCAATTTTTTCTTACCTTCAACAACAAAATTCCTGCTGAAAATGGGACCTTGTAGCCGAACCTGCTACAAATAAATAGATTATGGATAAACTTTTGCAAATTCCATTATAAGCAACCTATGGGGGATAAGGAAATGACAATGTTGTCTACAAATGCAACATAACATGAGTGCTTCCTGATTCAAAGTTCTAACATACAAATAATTGCCCATTCTGGGGGAATGCATATGCTTAGGAATGTAATTTCTATGAAGAACATGTTTCTTGTTATGTTGAAGATAAATAACTTCAACTTGTCTCTACATTCGAACGAAAAAAATGTCTACAATCATAAGATAACCTTATTAAATTTCTAAACCCAAACAACCCAAAGGTTACCTGATTAAATTTACGAAAATTAAATGATTCCAAAGTTCCAATTGCGAATCATGCAAATATAATACACCAATAGGGACTCATAAAAGAAGGCCAATTTCATATAAAAATAATAATACAATATAAAAGAAAAAAATAACAGAAAAGACCAAAACTACATGTGTGGGCACCAAAACATCAGTGTTCCTCAAGTGAATCAACAAATCGATCTTCCTCAGGTGCCCCTCCTTCAACGGTGGCTGCATCCACCTATTTTTCACTGATTCAAATAACTCAACCAACTCCCCTTACATCTCTACAAATAAATATATACATGCATATATACTCAACACAACCAAATTTTAAATAAAACACATCTTTAAACCTTAATTTTTGGAATATCGATTTTGGTATACAACAATATTACAAATTTACAATCTATTGAACCTGTGGAATATCGATTTGGGTATTGTAACAAAACCCTAATTTTTAGAGAAAAGAAGGATATGCTATAGAGAGATATTGTGAGAGAGATATGGGAATTACCAGAGCAGTCTTCGTCGTCTTCTCCTCACCGGATCTTCTTCGCAAAAAATTTATCGAGTAGTTCTTCATAGCTTAAGCAAAGGTAGAGAGAGAAAGATCCCATTGACCTACCCTTGAAAGATAGAGAGAAAGAGCGAGGGAAAACTTGGAAGAGAAAGAGCGGGGGATGGGTGTTTGCCTCCAAAATGAAAAGTGATTTGAGTTTTAGTATTTTTTTAAGGTATTTTTATTTTAGTAAAGTGTGTTTAGTTTTGGCACACTTTTAAACAGTGCCAATTTTTGGCACGGTTTTAAAGTGTGCCAGATTGTCATTAAATCGTGCTAAAATTTTGCACAGTTTAAAACCGTGCTAGATTTTTAATATCTAGGTGTGCCAAATTGCTGTTTTTGGTGTAGTGCACCCGAACCCTTCAATGGAAACAGATCCACCTACTATTGGTGGTCCCAGTACCAACCAGGCCCCTCCTTAGTAAAAAATAGCTGAAGTGGCAAAGGCCTTGTGCTCCTTAGTAGACAACCAGTGACAGATACAGGCAACTCTTACTGTTTACAGCCAAAATATAGTGGCTAGACCTGTTACTGCCGAAGAGGAGATAATAACTCCAATTGCCTGAGAAGGTGTCCTAAATCTAATGTCCAAGGGACCACCCCAAAACCCACACAAATATCTTCCTCCTCGGCATAGGAGCAAGGACATAGCCGACCTAAGCGTTTACACCTACGGACGCCGGGTCAAGACTACCCGGATGATGAAGATGAATAGTACAACGAAGAGGATGATAAGGAGTGTTAGGAGCCTTATGAAATTTCTAAAGTCACTATGCAACCAATTCAACCTAACCAAGGAGGTAGTGGTAGGCCGAGCCGAGAATGTAGGCCCAGAGCATTAACATTGGATAGACTAAGTAGATGGTCGACTTTTGATAGGCTAGGCCCAAAAGCAGATAATCTGAGAAATCGTCTCTCCAAATCCAAAAGTATCGATGGTTCTAGAAGGAATGACAAGTGTGATGACTGTCGACCTCTTAGAGCCTGATATGAGGAACAATGAGAGGTGAATAGCTGATAGCGGGTAACTGCCAGAGAGCCCTTAGTTAAGTCAGATGGTAGAGAGGGGGAAAAAGATAATGTGGCCCAAGTTGAGGTTATAGCTATGGCAGAGAGACTCTAGAATGATTATATTCATAGACTGAAATATAAGATATGGGACATTTTGAAGAGCCGAGACCCCTTGCAGAGGGAATACAGTGAAGGCTCCCATTTGTTTCTAAGATCGTGAGTTATTTAACCCCGACTTAATTCAAATCGCTCGTAGTCACACCCAAGTATGACGAGAGAACTAATCCAATCCACCATGTAGAGATGTATCAATCAACTATTGATATTTACTCATTTTCAGATGAGATGAGGCATCGGGCCTTCTCAAGCACACTGATCCGGGTAGCCCAGATATGGTTCACCTCTCTCCCTAAAAACTCAATTGAGAATTTCAAACAGTTTGTAAAAAAGTTTATACATAATTTTTACTTTAGGGTAAGACCACAAAATAAGATGACCCACCTGATATATGCGAAGCAGGGAAATAATGAAAGTATAAGAGAGTAGATAGTGAGGTTCGACAAAGAGATTAGAGGTTGAGGATTACGAAAAGAGTATTACAATAACAACTCTGATTGGAGGTCTACAGAAAGGAAAACTACTTTGGAAGCTTACCGAAGATCCTCCAAAATCTATGGACAAACTCCTGGAAATGGTCGGGAAGTTAATAAACACGAAGGAGGCAATGGCTGCCAAGGGCGAAGATGAGAAGGGAACAAACGGCAGAGGCCGATTCTAAAAAAAATAAGGATGGTAAGTAGAGGTCGACGGACGATAAGTTTACTAACTACACCCCTCTAATAGTCAATTGTGAGCACATCTTGAATGAGATAAAGAACAATCGGTCCCCAAGGTGGCCTGAGAAGTTGAGATCTCCTCCTCATAAGAGGAACAAGAGTTTATGGTGTGAGTTTCACTAAGATCATGACCATACGATCGACATATGTTTCACCCTCAAGGATGAAATTGAGAAAATGCTAAAAGATGGAAAATTAAGAAAGTATATAGATAAGAGCCTCTTAAAGGGTGGACGATATGACACCCAGAAGAAGAAGAAAAATAGCAAGTGTAAGCATGATGCTCCAATGAATTAAGATGATGATGACTCGAATGATGACGATGGAGATAACCCTGACCTCCCTCCTCCGTTCACTGATCCTAAAGGTCGGCTCAATATGATCATACATGAGGTCAAAATGATCTATGGAGGACTTACAGGTGGAGGAAAGGAAGTCGCTTACAGAAAAGCGCATGTGGCTGAAGCCAAAGCTCTCTCACTAAAGTCAAAGACTGTGAACTCAGCTGCAGTTAATCCTATGAAAGGTAAGAGAACTAAAGTTGATATGAATACCTTAGTTGTTGTTTTTTCAAGATTAAATTTTAAAGGGATTTTTTCTCCGCATGATAACCTTTAGTCATCACCACACTGATGCATGGTTATGAGGTTATGAGGATTTTGGTAGACGGTGACTGTTCAGTTGACATTCTATTTTGGGACTACTTTAAAGGCTTGGGTGTGAGAAAGAAGAGGCTAGTGCCATATCACCAAGCACTCATTGACTTTAGTGGTAAGAAGGTGTAACCTGTGGGTATCTATGAGATGGAAATAACCAACCACTCATCGGCTTCAGTAGTGATAAGGTGTAACCCTTGGGTATCTATGAGATGGAAATAAGGATGGGAAATAGCTGGCCAAGATGCCTCACGAAGAAAATTAGCTTCTTTGTCATGGATGAGAGTGTATACTCAATATACAACATAATTCTTGGAAGGGTATCCCTCAAGGAATTTGAGGTTGTACCCTCAACAATTCACCAGATGATTAAAATCCCACCTCCATATGGAGTAAGTAAAGTTTAGGGTGAACAGGTTAAGGCACGCGAATGCTACTTCAACTCGACTGAGGATAGGGAGGCATAAAAAAGTCCCACTACGACTTACAACATTAATACCTTGGACCGAGGGGATGAAACAAAGCTAAAGAATGGTGAGGCCACTGAGGATAAAGAATCCATCATCCTCAATGAGGACGAGTCAAAAAAAACCTTATAAATCGGAAAATCCCTAAAGAAGGAAATGAAATAAGAGCTGATTAGTTTGTTAAAGAAGAGGAAGTGCATATTTTCTTGGATCCATGAGGATATGCCTGGCATTAATTAGAAGGTCCTCTGCAATAAACTTAATATGTCTGAGGAAGCCATGCCGATCAGACAGAGAAGGGGAGTCTACTCTCGAAAGAAATATGATGTCATCGGAGAATAAGTGAAAATGTTGGAAAAGGTCGAATTCATTAGGGAGGTCATTTACCCTGAGTGGTTAGTGAATGCAGTCATCGTCCCCAAGGATAATGGCAAATGGAGGATGTGCGTTGATTTTATAGATCTGAACAAAGCCTTTCCCAAACACAACTTTCCTTTGCCAAGGATAGACCATATGGTTGATACTACAGCCAGTTGTGAAATAATGAGTTTTATGGATTCCTACTTAGGCTATAATAAGATATTCATGGATTCGACTGATGCTAAGAAGACATCTTTTATAACTAACAAGGGGACCTATTGTTATAAGGTCATGACCTTCAGCTTGAAGAATGATGGGGTAACAAATCAAAGATTAATCAATAAGATTTTTGAAGAGAAGATCGAAAGATGATGGAAGTTTATGTCAATGACATGTTGACAAAGAGTCTCAGGTCCGACACTCATGTGGCCGAACTGAAATAAACTTTTGACACTATGGACAAGTATATGATGAAACTCAACCCCGCTAAGTGTGTCTTCTGCATGAGGGCATTCAAGTTCTTAGGCTTTAATGTGAATCAAAGGGGTATTGAATCCAACCCCAAAAAGATCAAAGATTTATTGGAAATGAAGACTCCCACAATAATAAAAGATGTTCATAGACTAACTAGACAGGTGGTAGCGTTGAACATATTTGTATCTAGAGCTACTGATAAATGTCTCCCTTTCTTTTAAGTGTTAAGAAATGCTTTTGAGTGGAATGGGGAGTGAGATAAAGCCTTACAAGGCTTAAATTCCTATATTGGCTCTCCACTCTTGCTGTGAGGACCAGTACAAAGAGAGAAGTTGTATATGTATCTGGTAGTGTCAGAATAGACCATTAGCGCTGCCATTATAAGACAAGGGGATGGTGTCCAGAAGATAGTGTACTTTAACAGCAAGGCCCTCCAGGGGGAGAGAAAAGATATACCCAAATGGAGAAGCTAGCCTATGCATTAATCCATGCCTCAAGGAAGATGAAGTCATACATTTAAGTGCATACTATAGTCATCCTAACCGACTCTCCCCTCAGACAGGTTATCCACAGGCCTGAGAAATTAATTAGATTGATGGCTTGAGAAATTGAGCTGGGGGAATTTGATATCATCTACCAGCCAAGAACGACCATTTGGGGGCAAGCCCTAGCTGATTCCATAGTCGATTTCACAGGGGACGAGGTCGACGCAAAAGAAATTAAAATTCCATCTTATGAGCTAGAAAGAAGACTGTGTCTTCCCCTGAACGAGGCCGGGATGAGTACGGCAAAAAGTAAAGTGTCTGAGAATGAGGAAGAGAGGTACCTCTTCAGGAATGAGACCTTAAAAGAGGGTAATTTTTCCAAAGATGGTAATGCGTGGAGCTTGTTCGTTGATGGATCTTCATGTGAAAATGAAAGCGAAGAAGGATTGATTATCTCAGCCCCAGATGGGACTGACATTGAATATTCCCTAAGGTTTAATTTCAAAGCCTCCAAAAATGAATCAAAATATAAGGCCCTCCTAGTATGCCTCTCCCTTTCCCGGGCACTGAACGTCGGCCAACTCTTGGTCCATAGTGACTCCAGATTAGTTATGAGTCAAATTTGGGGGGTATATAAGTCCAAGGACGACATAATGGCTATATAATTGGGAATGGTAAGAACATCATTGAAGAATTTTAGAGAGGTGAAGCTAAAGAGGATTCCTCAGATAGATAATAGTTGAGTCAATGCTTTGGAGAGGTTAGCTTCCTCCACTAAAACAAAAATTAGAAGGACGATGCCGGTGGAGATCCTTCATTGACGGACTATTGAAGATGAAGAAAGTATTATGGAATTTTTCTTAAACTTGAATATGGGATCTTTTTGGATGGAACCTATCATCCGGTACATTAGGGATGAAGAGTTGCCTGATTCCAAAGTAGAGGATAAGAAATTGAGGTACAAAGCGGCTAAGTTCTCCATCATAGGAGATATCTTGTATAAGAAAGAATTCATACTACCTATAATTATATGTGTTCATCAATATAATGTAAAGTATATCTTAAAAGATCTGCAAGAGGGGTCTTTCTCTAGTCACATTGGAGGAAGGTCATTAGCAAAGAGGATCATCACTCAGGCTTACTGGTGGATGACATTGACCAAAGATATAGTTCATATGTAAAGAAGTGCGATAAATGCCAAAGGTTTGCCACTATTTACCATCAACCTCATCAGCCCCTGACCTTTATCACATCCCAATGGCCATTTGCAGTCAAGGGGGTCGATCTGGTAGGACCCTTGCCAAGGGCTATAAAAAATTATCGCTATCTTATAGGAGATATTGATTACTTTTTGAAGTGGGTAGAGTGCGAGGTGATGATCATGATAATGGAGAAGAAAGCCTTTCAATTTGTCTGAACAAATATTATATGTAGATATGGCCTACCTAACACTTTGATTTCTGATAACGAGAAGAAATTTAAGAATATCTCCCTTGAGAAGTACTGTGAGCAGGTCGGCATCAAACAGTTCTTTTTAACTCCAGGCCGACCCCAGTATAATGAGAAAACAAAGGTAACAAATCGAACAATTCTCGACGGAATCAAGAAAAAGTTGGAGGATGCTAAAAGAAGATGGACTGATGAGGTGCATGTCGTCTTATGGGCATATAGGATGATGGAGAGGACTCTAATGGGAGAAACTACACTCATGTTAGCCTATGTCTCAGAGGCTGTGGTGTCGATGGAGATAGATCTCCCAACCCATAGGGTCCAGACATATGACCTAGAGAAGAATGTTGCAGAATGTGGGCTAGATCTGGACCTAGTGGAAGAGAGGAGGGAAAACGGTGAGGTTAGGCAGGCTGCCTATCAGCAATGGATATAAAAGTTATATAATAAGAGGGTGAAGGCCCAACCTTTGGCAGTAGGAGACCTCGTTCAGAACAAGACTTGGCAGAAGCCCAATAAGCTTCATCCTAAATAGTATAGTCCCTATAGGGTGGTTGAAGAAGTGGTTCCAAGAATGCATCGACTGGAAAATTTAGATGGAGAGCCATTCTCTAATCCATGGAACGCTGACCATATCAAATAATAATATCAGTAAGATTTTTGTATTAGTTTCATTTGTATTAATTCCATTTGCCTATGTCTACGAGAAAAAGATTATGAATGAAAAATTTGCAAATGTTCTCTCCTATTTTGTTATTTGAATAATTTTGGATTATATATATTAGTTCATCATAATCTACAGAACATCATTCGTGGTGAAGTATCTCCAACTTACTCTTGATGACATGATAATCCAGACGGGGTCAACCTCTCCCTTGGACTCTCGATAACACAAAGAGGAGAGGACATATTAAAAATCATTAATTTGGTGGAAATTCTCTCTCGACCTAGACGACAGTGTACGGACGAGATGACTCTCATCCATACACTCTCAAAACGACGAGAGGGGACTTGTGATGCAAACACCAGAAAATGGTGGGTTTAAATTTAAAAATCACTTAGTTATAGTTCATGTTAAACATCATTAATTTGGTGGAAATTCTCTCTCAACTGAGACAACCGTGTACGAACGAGACGACTGTCATCCATACACTCTCAAAACGACAAGAGGGGACTTGTGATGCAAACACCATAATCTGGTGGATTCAAATTTAAAAATCACTTAGTTATGGTTCGTGTTAAACATCACTTAGTTGTGGTTCATGTTAAACATCATTAATTTTGTGAAAATTCTCTCGAACGATACAACAATGTACAGACGAGCCGACTCTCTTCCATACACTCTCAAAATGATGAGAGAGGACTTGTGATGCAAACACCATAATCTGGTGGATTCAAATTTAAAAATCACTTAGGTGTGGTTCATGTTAAACATCACTTAGTTTTGGTTCATGTTAAACATCATTAATTTGGTGGAAATTCTCTCTCCGTCGAGATGACAGTGTACAGACAAGACAACTCTCATCCATAAATACTCAAAATGATGAGAGGGAACTTTTGATTTGGTATCGAATTCAAATTATGATTTAATATAATGTCTTGTCTCGTCTAAGGATGGGACGACGTCTGCATTATCTAATTGGTTGGTGGTGTTAAGATTGCAAGCCATCTTAGTTATGGTTACTTGACTAAACATCAGAAAAAGTCATACATGCAAGTAAATAAGAACAATTTATAAAGGTGAAAGGATATATCATTCATTCCTTCAAATATGAGGGTTCACTTGGTGCAAAACAATTCAAATGAAAATTCAAAAAAAAGTTCATGTAAAACTATTACAAAGAAGAGAGTTTGGGTCATAGGCGACCACCCTATGAAGTTGGCTCCATGTTCAAGGCAGACCCTATGATTCCTCCATCGGTGTAAACTCTCTCCATCACCATGGCCGACCTATCAACATCTCCCTCAGCCTAAGACTGGACAACTGGAGCATTAATGTCGACCTCAGGTGGAGCCTCAGCCATCACCTCGTCTTCCTCGGGTGTCGGTAAAGAATCAACATATCTAAGGCATCGGCCATGTAAGGGTCTTACATGTGAGGAGACTCTAGCTCAGAGTTGATAGAGGAGACCACCTCTGCAAATTTGGTGATGACCCACCTAGAGTCCGTCTTGAGGCCCCTCTAAAATTACTCCATCCCAAAGCCTCCAAACTTATCAAATGTTTTGTATGACTCTATGGCCTCATCTTTGATCTTATGAATAGCCCCGACTAATAGAGCCTCGTCCCTAGATTTAGTGGTGGAGGCCTCAAGATCTTTATCATATTTTCATTATTTTTCTTCAAGAGCTCATCCTTGATCTTCAGGATCTCTTCATTGTCTTCAAGGCCTCATCACTCTCCTTCTAGGTATTAAGAACCTTTAGATAGTCAGATCAGCTATCTGTAAGCTTCCTCTTCTGCTCCTCCTCAGACCTAAAGGCCCTGTCGGCCTCGTAAACCTTTGAGTAGTTCTCAGTCATCCATTTTGTGGCTAAGGAAAGGCCACATACTGTAGAGGAATAAGAAGATGTCAGAATGCAATTATCAGAGATAGGATAAAAGTTTACCAGAGAGAGGAAAATACTTGGGTTATGGAGTGGAGGCCAAAGTCAAGGATTTGTGGAACATGAATCTTGGATAGGAACTCGTAGTCTTCCTTGGAGGGGACGTGCAGCATGGACCTCTTGGACCTTGAAGATGATAGAAGGATTGATCCGGGATAAGCCATCCATTAGGAGATATTGGTCAACCAGTAGTGTTCAAAAGTCTGCCCAAATGATGATCTAGGCCCAGAGTAGGTTAGAGTTATATGAGGTAGGCTGGATGATGGATTTTTCTTCTGCCTTGTCTGACTATCATGTCAGATGTCAGTAGGAGGTGGTGGTGCCTTCCTCTTATGGTCAGCCTCAGTGTGGGCCGACCCACCAGTCATGGTTTCCTTTGTGTGCTTGTTACCCCATTCTTCAGAATGTTCTTTAAGCTTGGGGAAGCCATATCCCAAAGCTCGTCAGGATTGTGTAGAGGACGGCCTGTAAAAATAAACAAAAATTATTAGTCACAAAAATCAGACCCGACCAAAAACTTGAGAGCAAAAAAGGAAAGATTACTCACACAGCTCGACTAAGGGTTCAACCCTCGGGCCAACAGTCTCCAAGTAAGTGGGGGTCATAATATCATCAAACTTGGGAAGAATACCTTCCCCGACTTGTTTTTTCAAATATTCAAATCTTTCATAATTAGTAACACTGAGGCCGGGGTCCAATTTTTCCCATATGAAAGGATTATCCCAGTTGCAAGGGACCCAAGGCTCAACTTCAGAAGAGTCGACATAGGTTGAGAACTCCCAAGCCCTAGAGATGAAAAAGTACATCCACTTCCAAAAATGGTTTGAGGTCTGGGTAGCTTGGAGTATTTTCTTTTCAGGCTTCCTAGCCCCTAAGTTGTAGTAGCCTGGCTGGTTTTTTGAGGATAACATGTTGTAACAAGCATTGAGGATATCAACTGAGGGGTCCGTGTATTTTTTCATCCATGGTGTAATATAGCCTAGGATGATTCGCTAAGATTTTGGTACCCGCTGAGTCGGAGCAAGCTCTAAACTAGATAAGATGGCTCATATAGATGGATGAAAGGGCAATCTAAAACCGAGCTCATACACTATAATTTCACCCTCTCGACTGTTGTATGCTTTCTCATTATTGACCAGGAGACGCATGATGATATTAGATGGCACACCATAACGGTATCTCTAAAAAAGAAGATCAAACTCTTTAACAGAATATAGAAATTGCTCAGTAAAAGTATAGTCAACTGGCACCTCGACCTCGGAGTCATTACCATCCTCTTCCTCGGCCTCATTCTCGGTAGTAGGAAATCCCTCTAGAAATCGCTCATGAAATTCACTGTCGGTCATTGCATTAAGAGGGACAACAGTTGAAGGAATAAAAATGTTTATGGTCAGCTCGGTAGACTCAGAGAAGACTTGGACTGAAGAGTCGTTAGAAGTCTCCTCGTCTAAAATTTGAAGAGAAGAGTCATCTCGACTTGTCTCAGTGACGGGGTACTGGCTGAGGTCTCGGCTGCCTTAAGGTCCATAGTGCGTGAGGGAGACATCCTCATTGTTTCCTTAAATGAATCCCTCCTCTCGGTTGGTGTAGAGGATGAGATTGACATCTCGTCCTTGCTGACCTCAGGAGAAGAGGGGTATACCGTCTTCAAAGGTATGGGAAACATGGGTCGTATCCAATGGGGGTCGGCTCTATGCCTAGACTCATCCTCTACTTTTACCCTACGAATCTCTTGGAAACACTTATCCTTCAGGGTGGGAAACTTATTTGCTAAATCTAATAGCTTCTTTGGTATCAAAGAATCTAAGGCCACACTTATGAAAATTGATGACCTAAAAAAACACAAACAACTTAAGAATTGACTGAGTTTGACTAAAGTATTGAAAAAGGAATTTAAAAGGTTTCAGCAAGAACATCCCAAGAACATATTTACAGTTCACCGGAGAAGATGATCAAAACTCCACCAGAGTTTAACCAGAAAAGCCTAAAAGGGACAATTTGGCCATAAATTGATGGGAAGAAATCCCAATATGCTACCAAACTCAAAAATCTCCTAAAAATAACCTTCTAACAGTCTAGAACTACCCTAAATCGCCGCTGAAAAACTCAACAGTTGCTAGAAAATGCAAAAGAACTGTTTGATAGATGAAAAATAATGGAAAAGCTAGCAAAGGGGAGAAATGGAGTACCTAGAAGTGTTCGAAGAGATGGTAACCTCAAAAAATAAGGAAAACTCACCGAAAAATGCTGGAACATAAATGGAGATAGGATGATTCTAAAGAGAGGAAGTTGACGCCCAAAGAAAGAGAACTGGGAAGTATAAACAATTTTCAAAACCATTTAAATACTTTAAATCATTGTGCACAAATTACAAGGAAGTCATAATTAGGGCATAAAACCCTAAGCGCCACTTACAACCACCATTCTTAGGAGGCACACCATTCCAAAGGATAACTGCCAAGTGTCAGTTCAGTCTTCATTGAACTCTGCAGATCTAACACCTAAAAGGATTCTTATTCAACTTGCATTCAGATGAAACTTTACCCATCACCCTCCCCTTATAATTGAAGACTAAGGGCTAGGAGGTGATTGATATGCCAAATATATCCTCATCCGAGACCACATCACATCGACTAAGGACGATCATGACAAATCCATCCAGAATTAGGGAATTATGCCTTAGCCAGAAATAACTCGATCGAGACTGACTCGACCATTGTCTACAAGACAGGAGTTCGGCCTAGGATATGAATAATAGTCAAGGTGCCATGTAGCAGTGATTCTGGGGATAATAATACCTCATCCTCGGACTTCCCCAAGCCGATGAACACAGACTGAGGCTACTCAGCATGACGGGTGTCAATTCCTTAATGGTTCATGTATCAATAATCCGACCTTGGCCATGATGCTTAACTGAGACATGACAGCTAGCAGGGCAAATGCATTGGGAGATGTGTGGGAGTGTGCGCATGGGCCGCCAATCCCATGTGGACTAAAACTAATATAACAACATCTCCCTCACACGTGAGGGAATATTTGATCATCATGACCTATATGTGACATAGATAGACGGTTCATCCTTAGGAACATTCCACACATTCTTATTACATGTTTGGAAGGTACACTACACCCCCTAATCACTATAAATACTTATTTTCTCCCTCGTTATAAAGGATCGCTTATTGGAAACTGTACTGAAACTCAGTCAAAACCATTATTTGAGAGAAAAAGCATGAATTCTTATATCCCAAGGCCATTAGATCCCATACTTAGTGGATTTCACACACTTACACTGTGGACGTATGCCCTCCAAAGGCTGAACCACTTATATCTGGTGTCATCTTCTTCTTTGCCTCATCTCTGTCTGTGTTTATATATATCTCTTATACTCCATTATTGTGCTGGTTAAGATCTTACTCATCACTTTGATCTGGTGATACCATTTCTAGTATCATCAGTCACCAACAAGACACTCTTGGATGGAATTAATAAGAGGCTTGACAAAGAAAAAGGGAATTGGATCAACGAACTTCACAGCATACTTTGGGCTTACAAAACTATTCCATGAACGGTAACTGAGGAGGCGCCATACATGCTCGCCTTTGGCACAGAAGCAGTCGTCCCCATTGAGATTGGACTCCCCATTCACAGGGTCCTCAATTTTGATTCTCCGAAAATTGATATGGAGAGGAGGTTATACCTTGATCTGGTGGAAGAAGTCAAATAGAATGCAGCGCTTTATGTGGCTACCTACCAACAAAAGACTGCGCGTTACTACAACCGTCATGTAAAACTAATTATCTTGAAGGATGGGGACTATGTCCTCAATAAGGTTATTTAGAAGAACAATAAACTCAAGCCTAATTGGCATGGTCCTTATTTGGTAACAAGCATTGTGAGACTTGGAACTTACTACATTGAAATGTTGGAGGACGAGCAGTCCAAGAGCCTTTGGAATTCAGAACATCTAAAAAATTATTACCAGTAATGTCTTAGTTATTTCATCCATATAGCTAGTGTTTTCGTATTAATAAAATTATATTTTTAGCCCTCATTTTACTGCCTTCTTTTCGAAATAAGATGTATGCAAACATATTTAACTATGCAAACTGTATGACTTTGTTGAACAAACATGCCACGAACAGAAATAATATGGCTTTGTTAAATACAACTACCACAAAAAGAAATACTTACCCAATGTACAAACTTGTTCTCATAAGTTTACGAACAAGGAGCTCGACATAACCTTTGTACGAACTCATGGGTCGCGAACAAGGTGATCAGTATAAACTATGTATGACATCATAGGTTGCGAACATATAAACTTGTAGAAACTTGTTCTCATGAGTTTACGAAAAAGGTTATTGGCTTAAGCTCTGTACGACCTCATAGGTCATGAATAGATGAACTTGTACAAACTTATTCCCATAAGCTTGCAAACAAGGTGATCAGCCTAAGCTCTGTACGGACACACATGTCGCGAACATAAAGACATCAAATACCATTTAAAGAAATAAAGTTTCATCATTCTCAAAAAGAATTTAGTAATAAAATATAGACAAGAATAATGATTAGCTACATTTAGTTAAAAATACATTAATGAAACCACAAGACAGTTCCATAAACACTGTGTCATTGTTTCCTCAAAAGCCCAACAAACTCATAATATGGCATATCAATATCAAAAATACCAAAATAAAATATCAACATAGGAAGAAGCTTAAAAATAATTCAGTTAGCATGAGCGAAAGGGTTGATAGATCCTTAGGCAGGTGCATCGGGCAAGAAACCATCAGTTGGAGCATCATCTCCTTCTTCCCTAGCTAAAGTCAGATCCTCTTTATAATACCCTTTCCATTAACTCACTATTTCGGTGATATTAGGCTACCGCTTCAGCAGAAACAAAGGCATCACAAACAACCTGCAGCTCTATAACCAGGGTAGCCTTCCCTTTTCGAAGATCTCCTACTCGGTCGCAAGGGCTTTATTCACTCTCTGGATATTGGCATCATTAGTATTATATTTCTCCTTTAGAACAATGTTTTCATTTTTAACCTTGCTCAAATTTATAGTCTTCACCATCAATTGATCGTCTCTCCCCTTCAACTTTGTAGACATTTTATCATGCTCGGCCTTCAACGTCTTGTTCTCCTCAGCCAGCTCATTATAAGAAACCTAATTCATTAAGATTTCTCCCAAAGAATAGTGATTGCCATAGATGCCTAATGAAGAAGAGAAAGAAAGTCATAAGACATAACAAACAACATGAATTCATAACGAACAATTTAAGAGAGAATCTTACCATCGACAATCTATGTTGGGATAATGTCTAGAAATAATCTGGGTTGAAACATCTCAGAAACTCAAAATCTTTCACATGACCGCAATAACCGATCAGATCAGTAGCATTCTTAGCATGGAAAAAGATGGAGTCCTAATCGATCGAGATCCTCCAAAGTGACTTTATGCTCTGGGTCTAACTCAAACTCAGGAACTTCACCATAGCGCGAGGTATAACCTAGTCCTCTCATCAGCTTGCTAAAGGTCTCTATATCCTCATCTTCAACCCTAGGCCTCTTCTTTCTAGCGGTAGGTTCCAAAGGATGCATGAGAGATTTACCTTTTGCTTTAGTAGCTGCTTTGATCTCCTTTTTGAGAGTAGCCTATTCATCCCTAACTTAGTTTTATCTAGCACCGAATTTCTTTTACCTAGCCAGGTCTAGGGCTTTGCGATTAATATGGAGAGGAGCCATTCCCAACGTCTCTTCTGACGAATGCTCTTCTACACCTCAGAAAAATAAGAAGATGAATTAACATAAATACTTGAAGAATTTAATAATATAGAAGTGGGTGTTAGTATGACTTTCTTGCCTCAAAGTCTCCCTTTCCACCTACATGCTGCTCACCCACATCAATATGGATCTTTTACAACACACACCCTTCCAAGTGAACCTCAAACTCTATAGGAGGAAGACCACCAGCAGCTAAAAACTAGTCAACAAAAAATAACCCCTCAAACTTTGGAGGTTTCTTCTCATAGTACGTATCAACAAGGTCAATCAAAGACCTGGCAAGACTCGGGGGTCATTTCACTAAAAGGAACAAACAAAACAGAAGTATCAGAACAATGCATGACCAAAAAGGAGGAATCAAGTGACTCGAAAAGGTTTTTCCTATGCGATTGGGTCCATTCCACTCCCCGGGGACCCTATATGATCTATCCCACTCATGGATCCTAAATTCTTAATCTCCTTTAATAAACCTATACTATTGAGACTTTGGAGGGTAAAATGAAAATATTCGGGGGCTTTAGCACTGTCTTTCAAACCATGAACATATCTAAAGATATCCCCCATCAAATCAACGCTTATCTTAAGCTTCTAAAACATCATGGATCCTAATATAGTCCTATAGGCATTGGGGGTAGTCGGGTCAAAGTCACACTATAAACACGCTGTATTGAACGAATAATAGGATGAAAGGGTAACCTAAACCCCACTTGGAAAGCCCAAAAAGGGAGGCAAATATCGTCACCATCCTTCATAAAATAACTCCTCTCTGTAACATCGGGCAGTCAAGTATTGATGGCTATAGGAAGGGGAAAATTTTCTCTCAATGTATTAAGATCCTCCTCAGAAATAGTGAATTGATACCATAGAGCATCGGTCTTAGTAAGATTATAGGATTTGGAGGACCTAGAAGAACCCTTTTTCTCCTCATTTGAAGCCTCACCATGAGATCAATCAACAGGGGATATAGATGGGCAGGGACCAACATTTTCAGGCCTGTTATCCTCGGCTCTATCAGTAATGGCTTCCTCATAAAGAGAATCAAGATTAATAGTTTCCATGGATATAGTATTTATGAAATCACCCTCGGTATAAAGGGGAACAATAGGGCTGGTAGAAAAAGTATCTAAAGCGTGGGAATGAACGCTAGGTTCACCCAAATCAGTGGTAGAACCACAACAGGATTGATCTCTAAGTGTATAATGGGGATGACTCAGCTCGTCCTCCGATCTAACCACCTGCAAGGGGAGTGGAAACCTACTCTCAATGATACCAGGGAATTTTGACTCAAGTTCATGAATAAAGTTGTAAATTCATTGAACGTGCAAGGGAAACTCATAAAGGCGAAGAGCACTAAGTGACTAAAATGAAGAAAACAAAATGGGGAATTAAGGTTTTATGCACCACCGAATTCAAAATGACTCGACTTCACCAAGAGCTCCTTACACTATCTGCAAAACTTCGGCCAACCAACTTAATGGTCGTCTAAAGCTATAATATCCAAACAAAAAATCACCAGCTAATATATAGATGAACAACCAACAAATTAAAGGATGAAAAAACCCTAGCAAGAACAAGAAAAGGTGTACTGAATAAAATTACTTAAAGATGGAGGTTTAGAGCAATGCACCAGACGACGGACAGGGAGGAAAGAAAAGAAATACTTTTGGCGGTAAACGAATGGTCTCTCAAGAACACTCTAAATAATGCTTGTATCTCTATCTCTCTAACTCTACGCGAGTATCAAAATGGTGATGATGAATAGGACTTGTGGTGTGTATTTATACTTTTAAAGAAATGATGGAAAGGACGCAGCAAAAAGATATCAAAAAACCTATAGAAATAGAATGATGGTACAGAGCACCTACACACAAGACTTGCCACAATCATTACAAATAAGACAATTTAGTTTCTGGACACGTGTCCTCAATGTTTTTATAAACCCAAAGGCAATATGGTCGGCCCCTGCCAACTCAATGAAAGACGATTGCAATTCTCCTTGATATGAGTATAATGAAACACCTCATCCAATCACCCTGCATCAATTCACAAAGCTCATGCAAGAGGTCTTGGGGGATTTCTATTATACCTTTGTAACCCCTAAGTTAAAAAATATTCAAATACATTACAAAGAGGATCTATAATTTGAGCGACACCGTTTCAAAATGAGATCGGCTCAGTAAAAATTTTCTCGTCCATCTCACAATTGTCCCATTCACGTGAATAAAATCATTCACATCGTACACACATATATAGGGGGATACACCTAAGATTCTCCTCATCAGTCACGTGGCAATGAGGAGAATGAGACTGTTACGAATTAGTTACCCACACGCCTATCGGTGATGCCAACCCATGGTCCAAGGCATATCTGTGTGTTATTTTGATAAGTATGTGTATTCAGGTGTAACTGCCCGATCTATAAGGGCATTCCACATATCATATTAATATTCTCAATGACCCACCTATAAATAGGTAACAAATCCACCTAAAAAGGGGATCTCTCAGAATCATTGCACTGCAAACTAACCTTAATTATATATATGAGAGAATAGCAAATATGACACGAGTAACACCTATGGACGTAGGCCAATGTTCTGAGTCGAACCACGTAAACATTGTCTAATTCTCATGATCTCATACCCATTCTCGAATATTAATTATAACATTATGTGATTTCATTATTAGTTATACCCATTTTTGGACGTTAACAGGAATGTAACTCTTAATCTTGCCATAGACTTCATCTTTAAAATGTGATGTTGTGTACTTTATTTTTAACATTTTTTGACTTCTCTACTACAGAGCCTTCATTTTTACCGCCTCTGAATCATAGAGGAAGAGAGTTGAGACCACGATATTTATCTCTGATAAAAAGAAGTACTTTCCTATCATAATTACTCCGCGGACTTTGTTTGAGCCTGGTTACTACATAGTCAATATTGTTCTAAACAGGTAAGTTGTAGCAAGTACTAAAATAAAACTTTCCTTAACTTTGCTGCAGATTCTTATCTCATTACTAATGCCCTTGTTGCATTGGTATGACTATAGAGGGTGAGCCGACCATAGAGATTGATCATGACTTGCTCCTCTCTCATCTAGATGAGTTAGAGGATAATTTCAAAACTATTAACTAAATGCCGTGGAAGGCGAGGGGAAAAAATGGCAGCTAAATATGTTGCCCCTTATGTGGTAGCTTCTTTTAGCGAACATGTCGAGGTCGTAGCTGCGGAGCCTATTGTTCTATCTAATGATACGATGGATAACATTTCTAAGGTTGTCCTAGGTTCCCCAATTAGCGAGAAAAAAGATCAAGGACCAGTTAACTTCACCTATATCTCCACTTCTCCATCCCCTCCTCGAATAATAGTTACCATAAATGCCAATGTTCCAAATCCGTAGAGTTGGACTACTACTTCATGTCTGCCTCCCCATTTGAGGCAAGCAGTTCCAAAAGTTCCCATGGGACAGAACATGTACCGTGGTGCCTTTGATGCGAGGGGTCGTGAACCTTACGAATCTCAAGCATCTTTTTTAGGAAGATACGGAGGACTTAAAAGGATACATGCTCCACTGCCTCATCAGGGTAAGTTTCTTTTGTATTAATAGACTTTTGTAGCCGTTTTTTGGTTTATTTTTCTAATTTTGTCTTTATTTTTCCAAGAAGCTAAAGCTCCCATAAACCAAAGGGAAAAATATGAAGATCTCTTCAATCTTCATAAGGCGGAGGAGGAGTCCCTCCAAGCTGTGGTGGACAGTGTCAAGGCCTCATCTTTTAAAGATGGGAAGGCATCTGTTGAGGCCTTTGTTAAAGCTACAAACCTCCAAGTGGAGGTCATTGACCAGGACAAAGATGATGCTCTAAAGGCTAAGAATGAGGTTAAGAAGAATTTCAAGCAGGTCGCAAAAGATTTAAAGGTTGTTGAGTCAAAATTCATGGAGGCCGCAACCAGTGAAGAAAAAGGATGCACAACTTGATGTGAAGCTCCAAGCTCTTATTCAAACACACGTCACAGACTTACAAAAGATGGCCAACGATCGTACCGCAGCCTTGAAGAAGATTGTTGAGGATGTTGTGGCCAACTCGAAAACATCCAAGGACTTCTTCTTCTCTAAAATAAGGCATATATCCACGGTTATAAGGAGATGAGGAACAGGGTTGACAAAAACTACACCGATGACAAGAGAAACACATATATCTAGAGGTTTACTGATACGGAGCACATACTGTGCATGGAGGAATTAAAGGTCGCGGGTGATCTTGCTAGGAAGTTGAAAGAGGATTACGTGACTATTACTTTGGAGGCAGAACAGACTAAGATGGTTGTGTAAGGTGAAGATGTGGATGAGGAAGGGGATGTGGAGTCCTGAGCTCATGCCTTATAATTTTAGTTTTTGAACATTATTTGTACTGAGATCACCTTTTCCTGGAATGAAAATTTTAATTCTGCAGCCTTTTATTATCTTATTGCATACTTCATTTTCAAACTCGTATACTAGACTTATTATTTGTAATTGTAGCTCCTTGATTGTGGTCATGGAGAAAATAAGTACAATGCCTACTTAAGAATACCTTCTATAGACTTCAGTTGTAGTTTGATTTTGCTCATGGTTACATCCTTTAGAAATGTGCAAAGGATTTAGGTAGAACTTCTACAGGCTATATTAGGGTATTATAAGTCACCCAAGGCTATGTTGGGGTATTGTAAGCCACCCATGCTATATTGGGGTATTATAAGCCACCCAATGCTATGTTGGGGTATCACAATCCACCTAAGAATATATTGGGTCATTATAAGCCACCCAAGCTATATTGGGGTATTATAAACCATCCCCGATTATATTGGGGTATTATAAACCACCTGATATGTAGAAAAATTTGTTCTAGGTGTAAGTTTCATTGTTGCAAATCCTTTCTGATTAAAATTCCTTCAACCTATGAACACATAAAAAAAATATGCATAGGGTAAGTAAGGGTATCAATCCACCTTTCATGAGTGAAGAACTAAATGTGAAGATATTTGCAAAATCATTTTCATGTTATTATTTTTTTTTTGTGGTATTTTTACTTTTTAAAAAGGATTTTAAGTGTCATGATTCTTTTTTAAAGTAAACTAACTAAGAACAAAATGCTAATGAGATAAAAAAAAATTTGTTTAAATTAAAATGGAGTGATATAATATGAGTTCAAAAAGAATATTAAACTACTCTAAATGAACTAATTAAAAGAAAATGCAGAAAATAAATTAATGAAATCTAAAAATCTAACTAAAAAAATATTTACAATATTTGTTTTTTATAAGTAACAATCTCAAAGAGATGAAAAAAATATTGAATACTAAAAAGAAAAAGATAAGATTATCTACAATATGTACAAATGGGTGAACTCATAAATACTCATCAATGTTTGAATTAAATGCTAAAAATACAAACAATCCCAACAAAGATTTGCATCTAAGTATTTCTCCCTCCAAATGAACTCTCAATGCACTATTAAATAATGAGAAATATTTGCTAAAAATACAAACTCTCTCACTACAAATTTGTACATAAAAATTTATTCACTTGAAATAAATCATACCACACCACTCTATCTTGAGATGTTTGTTAAAAATACAAACACTCTCCATAGAGTGATGAAGCAAAAACTTATCCCATGTTTAAAACCAAAAATTGAAGATTTTTGTTCAAATGGGTATTCTCTTGCTTTTATAATAGGCACTTTAGGGCAAGGGGCATTTTGGGAAGGTTAATGGTGTAGGAACAAATGGGGAGAGGTTTTGGAAGAATTTGATTTGTCTAAGGGAAAGTGGGGTAAATAGGTAAGGAGGGTAGAGCTGCATTTTAGTTATTTAGGTGGGGGTAGTTTTGGAAATGGGTAAGTTGGCATTTTAAAGGACACGTGGGTTTAATTTTTTACTTGGTTTTTATTTAATTTTGGGTCTTTGGCAGCTCACGGATTTTTCTTTGCAATAAGATAAGTGGGTATGGCTTTGTTGGTTTCGGATATGACAGGTGGTTTCGATTTTCGGGTTGCAAGGGTTTATAGGTGGGTTAAGGTTAGGTGGGGACGGAGTTGGGGTGACGGATTCGGGTCACAGGTTGTGTTTTCGAAAGTGAGCGCCCGGTTAAGGGTTGGTGTGAGGTCGGAGATGGGTTTAGGCATGGGCATTGTGGTGTGTTGGATCAATGGGTGTGGTGTTATGGAGTTTGGAGAGAGAAAGTGTGTGTGGGTTTGTTGGAGAAGATGAGTTTGGGTGGGATTGTGTGTGTGAGGTTGTATGGGTTACAAGGTGAGGGTGAGTGAGGCGTAGGGGGTTATGGTGGGGATGAGTGTGTATGTGTGTATGTTGTTTAGGGTGTGTGTGTGTGTTTAATTTGTGAGCCTATAAAAATAGCAGTATCTACAAAAATAAAACTAATAAAACTAAAAATATAAAAATAAAAGTAAAATCTTAATCTATAAATAAAAGACACAAATAAAAAAATAAATGAAAGAAATGACACAAAAAATAAAAATCTATTAAAACTAATATTTAAAATCCTAAAAAATTGTAAAATATATTGAAACTAAAAATAATTGAAATCCTAAAAAAAATAATCCTAATAATAAAACTAAAAACTAATAAAAATAAAATTATACTCAATAAAAATAGAAAATAGAAAATAAATTCTAAAAATAAACAAGACTCAAATAAAAATCTAAGAAAAATCTAAAAAGCACAAACTAAACACACATGGGGTTTGGGATAGGTTTACGCTAATTGGGACGAGGTTTAAAGGGTATGGTTGTCTTTGATCACATAAAATTCGATTTCACTGCTTTTGACCACATTTTTGTGGCACTTTACTTGAATTATGCCTTTTGAAACCTTAAATGCCAATCGACCTACAAAACAAATAAATACCAACATAAGTCCGATTTTACCAAGAATTAACAATCAAAAATCGTCTATTTGGGGTATTATTTTAACACTTTGGGGTGCTTATCACCACCCAAGGCTATATTGGGGTACTATAAGCCCCTTAAGACTATATTAGGGTATTATACGTCTTTCACAACTATATTAGGGAATTATAAGCCATTCGTGGAAATATTGGGGTATTATAAGCCATCCCCGGCTATATTGGGGTATTGTAAGCCATCCCCGACTACATTAGGGTATTATAAGACATCCCCGGGTATATTGGGGTATTATATGTCGTCCCCGACTATATTGGGGTATTATAAGCCACTCGAACCTATATTGGACTATTTATCTTTTAGGTTTTCGGGCACCTCTGCCCCAATGGACATTGTTAGGGTTATCAAACATTTTTGCCACCCTAGCAATGGTCTTCTTGTTCTCAAGGCTTTGAAAACTATGCTTTTGTGGATGTTGATAGGTTTATTAAGCATTTATATCACCCTGGTCGTGGTCTTCTTGTTCTTAAGGCTTTGGCAAATTTGCCTCCGTGGAGGTTGATAGGGTTATTAGGCATTTCTACCACTCTGGGCATTGTCTTGAGCGAGGTGGTTACTAGGTTTCTCTTTGAACCTACTGAATAAGAGTTTGTAAAGACATTAAAGTAGAATGCAAAGTTTTCATTGATATATATATATATATATATAAACTAGTGGGTTTTGCAATGGCTGGAAAGGTACAAAATAGAAATTTCCTCTCTAAGGCATTCTAAGGGATGCCACCATTTTTGTTCAGTTGGAGGTTTTGGCCTCTTTGAACCATTGTAGCATTCCTTTCCATGATGAGCCTTTAGACCTCATTCTTGATAGCAAAGCACTTATCATTTATGTGGTTGTGATCCTGATGGAACTCACACTACTTGCTCTTGTCCCGCTTATGAGCTGAAGAGATCTTAAAGAATTAAACTTGAATGATAATATTGCATATAATAGATTTAAATGGAAAAGGGGAATCCATGTGTCCAACCCCATATGATGGGATTAAGGCAAGGATGATGATGATGATGATGATTTGATGAGGTTTTTCCCTTTGATGTTGGTTAAAATATTCTCAAGGATACAATTTAGAGGGGTGAACTCCTCATACCGATTTTATGGGCGATCGCCATGCTTCACCTTCTTTTCAATTGAAACTACTGCATCCTTCCATTCAAGAGCTTTGAAATCATCTTTACCCTGGGGTCTTCAGCCTTCGCGTGTTGGTGAAGGCTATAGACTCAAGCATCAGAATTATTTATTAAAAGAGGTTAATTTGGCCCTGAAGGGAGGCCTGAACCACGTACACATAGGTTATGCATCTCATGAAATGGGTTATATCTTCAGTTTGTTGGGGATTTGATCATAATCGGCCTTCCGATATTACTCTCTATGTCGTTAGTTCTTTAAAAAATATTCACTGAGATGAACTGAGCAGAGTGGGAGATCCAAGAATCATAAACTAAGACGAATCAAATATTAAGCAAATAGTAGCCGATGAGCACCAAAAAGTTTTAAATATATACCTCAAATAGACGCATTTTAACTTTTAGATGTCTGAAAAAATTGCACTTGTGTGGGTATGTTGTTTATCTTATAGGTAAAAACATACTTACGGATTTAAATGCATTAATTCAAGGCAACATAATTAAGAAACGACTTCATATGCACTTTAAAAGGCAAAATGGTAAATTCAGATGACTAATTTTAGACTCAAATAAATCACGAAAATTATAGCCCTTAAATCAAGGTACGTCTGGGGTCAAATGACGTGTCAATACAGTTTAAACGAAGACGTTATGATTACAAAAAGTCCAAAATCGAAAGAAACTCAAATTCAAAGCCTCGGGTCATACCTAAAGTCAAACCCTGTGACCTGTGCGCTATTAAATTATTGTCAGCATAAAAGACAAGGTCACGTCTTTTTTTGTGGTTCGTCAATTGGAGGTCGTGTGTGAAAGATATGGAAATTTGGGTATGATGTGTAATTATTGGAAACTCGAAAAACATTATAGCATATATATTTTTTGTGAGGTTTATTATAACTCGTGTTTTGTGAACTCTTTTGGTCAGAACTTCAAGCCTAGGGGGAAATTTCCCCTGTTTTGACTAATTTCCTCAAGGCGCCTTGTGGAGCCATCAGGGCAACCCACGTTGTTGCGCCTGAGCCATGGATCTAGCATTGACCACTCGTGTCTTAGACGTGCGACACACGCCCATGCATGCATGTCTAGTTCCTTCAGTTGCAGAAATTTCCATTGTTCCAAACTTACTCCATATTTTTTTATTTCTTTAATTAACCCTCAATTATTTCACCATTTCTCCTCATTTCTTTTTTATTTCTTTAAAAAAAAATAAACTCTAATAATTTCTCCCACACCTCAATTGTCAGTAGCCAACCCTTCTAATTTATATATTCATTACCTATACCTCCTTTTTGTTATTTAATTTATTGGAATATACTTTTGTAAAATATCAAAAATACGCGTAAACCCTAATTTCCAACTATAAAAAGGGCATTGGTCTTCATTTTGAGAGTCTAGTATTAGGACTAACCTAAAGCCAATTTAGATTAACTTTGGCATCCTCCTAGTTCATATTTGTAGGTTTAAATTGTATTAGTGTAGTTTCAAGTTTTTATTCCTTTTGTATTTTTAACAGAATTCGGTGAAATAAATTGTATTTCGAGATGCAAATTGAGAGTTTGTGAGATAAGTTCCGAGAGACAAATATTATCATAAATAACAAATTTGTGGATGTTATTCATTTTTTAAGCTTGGAGGTTCAATGAAAATGTAATGAGACTTGGTTTATATATTGTTCTTTTCATCTTTTATTCTTTATTTTACGCATCCCGTGAATTGTTTTTACATTTTATATGTAAAAATAATTCACATGTTAGTCTAAATACCCCCATTCAAGGGCAGAGATGAAGCTTTTATGTTTTTCTTCTATTTAATTTAGTTTTGTAATATCCAATTTTATTATGTTATTTTGAAAATAGATATCGTACATTTACATATAAAAATGGAATTCGAGAGAAAGCATTCGGTTCTAGTCATGCTTCGAGAGAAGGTGATTTATTTTTAATGAATCAAAAAAAAATTATCCCAGGAGAGATGGGGTGATCATGTCATTAAGAAAGAACCTGAAATTTTTGTAACATCAATTTCTTAAGAATCAAACTAGATATTGACATTTCTTTAGTTAATTGTTGTTTTAAAAATTTCTAACTCTAAAACTAATTTGTAAAAGACTTCAAATAATTTTAACAAATGATCCCTAGTGAATAGTTTATTAGCAAATTTTTATTCTTACTCTTGAAGAGTTTTGTGAAAGTCTAAAATTAATTTTCTAAAGAAGATTATATTTTCATTACATTTGCGACGAGAGTCGATTTTTAATTTATATAAATCTTAAAATATTCTAAAATTAAAAGTCACTTAATTAAAATAAACAATTGAGTCGTAGTAGTGGATTCTCCTCCCTTGTTTGTTCTCTTATTTATTCATTTCACTCATTTATTATCTTAGTTTTCATTAATTAATTAGTTTAAATAGTAGTTCATCATTATTAGTATAAACATCCCTTAACCAATTGTTTCAAAAACCATTACATAGTCTTCACTTTGTTCTTCTCCACATTAAAGAGCACAGATTGACCCATTACTTGCCCGTATACATGTTTTAGTGTATTTGTAGGTACAAAAGGTATTTTTGATTAATAATATTTGTAACAATGACATACATGCAAATGACTTAAATTAAATGGCGCCATTGTCGACTTTTTAAACGTTGAACTGTGCTCGATTTTTGAAAATAGACTTTTCACGAAAGTGTTGTTGCTAAATTTCGAGTTGAGGAGAGTTTTGAAGACTTGTACATTTGTTCATTTTTAATATATTCTTTATTTTCTTAGATTAGTTGTATTAGGATTATTGAAGCCTTATAAATTTATTTGTGGTGATTTTCAACATCAATTATGTGTGATAATTAAATAAAAAATCAAAAGGGAAAGGGAAAGGGAAGCGAGACAAAATAGAGATAAAATTGGAGTTGATTATAGGCCTTTCCATTTTGGCTCCATTGGAATCTCGGGGATGACTGAAGTTATTCAAATTTTCCCCCAGTTGACTCAAATCGGTATTCACCCCACATGTGTTAAAGTCGTGGGAGGTACATTTTATTATCACTCACGCATCTCTAGTTAGCGATTACATTTATTGTTTGACTATATTCTCATGTGTGACTTTATTTTATGCATAGTCTTACTTTGAATGATTTGATGAATTAATTGGACTTAAGGCCTACACTCGGTCATTGAAATGAGAAGTAATTTCATCACCCAACTTAATCACTTGTCCATTATGTGCAACGCTAGCTATCACTAAATTTAAAATCCATCAACTAGATAGACCTATAAGATACGGTGTTCATAGGACACTTTCAAAACTATTTAACTTATAGGATAAATAGTAGAGTCCTCTCCACCCGGAAATCCTCGATCGGTTCACTTTAAGGCGCGTTAGTGTCTAAGGAAATAGCGTTTTAAGTGTAGTCGCCCAGTAAAACGGGTTTATGTTGTCCTCAGCATTGTACCAGCCGACCATTTCATCGTAGTAACTTTCAGATATAATCTCTATGGAAAGCCTTTAGTTGACTTGTGAAGGAAGTAGGGACACACATTTTTCAAAGGTGACGTATAAGACTCTGTGCTTTTCTCACCCATGGATTAATTAAAATTCGACTACCCTCTCACTTAGTTGAAGATAACAATTGGCTACGTGCTATTTAGGATTTACCCTTTACTTTTACATGTCTAAATTCAAATCCATTGGTAGTCCATTTTGTGTACTCCCTCCTTATGTGTTTTACAACCAAGTCCATTTTATCTCTTTTCCAAAATCCAACAACATTTTTCATTCTTTTTGCTATATTCAAAAATCCCAAAATATATGCCTTCTTTTTTAAAAATCAAAACCCAAAAATATTTTCTTTATTTTTCACAAATTTAAAGGGCTAAAAATATTTTTGGAGAACCATATTCCATATTCGTTGTGCATTTTCTTTAAAAAGACAAAAAGATTTCCTTTAAGCGACCACTTTGGCAATTTTCCATATTCGTTGTGCACCTATTGTTGTCAAACCAATCACTTGTCCCATGAATGCCCATACCTTCATTATCCATCTGAACCAACCATGAACAAAGTGTATCCATATGACACTATTCCGGAACCCACTTCGGCCTATTATCATGACGTATACAATACCGAGTAGTGTGAGAGACTCAACTATTCATGGCGGCTTGATCACCCTCCCACGCAATATGAATCCCAACCCTATGTTGTGGATCCTTACGAATTTTAACAATTATAATGGCTAGTTACCCCCATCTCAATAAGTCCCCTCACTACACTCCCCATGATTATCGACCTTTTATCTTTCGCGGAGGCCCTTCTCTCGTTTATGACAAACTTAACTCAGTTCCCCACACTTCCTATGAGTTTCTCCATATAGTTATGATAATAGCTAGTTGTGTCCACCTCAACCATACATCATTGCACGACCATCCATCACTTCCCTACCATAATCCAAATCCTCTCTCGAAATCCTCTTGCAAAAGTTCCACCTCGAGCAAGAGAAAAATATTTAATATCAAAATTAATCCCTTCAACGGCTTGAACAATGTTTAAATAAATTTGAGTATGCGAGAGTCAAATTTCCTCCCAAGTCATCCAATTGTTGCACCCATGTGGAACGATGATGAGTCATCTTATTACATGGATTTTAAGTGTAACCAACTCTATCACCCTGAGAATCATGAAGTTGAGACCACCCCATGGTTTAAACCCCAAGTTCACAATTGTGTTGACTTATCCATAGAATGTGAGACTGATCCATACCTTGAAAATCCAATATAAATCACATTTGAGGTTTTCATTCCTATTGAATCCAAAAATATGCCCGAATTAATACCTATTGGGCCCACTATGTATGTCCCAAAAATACATCTTCCTTATAGGTTAGCTCCAGATACGACTGCTCCCCAATGCACTAAGATTGAATCAAAGATGAATCTTACCTCTCTTAATATGAATCCTCTCTAGACATATTTGGCTCATTTTGAGTATGATATTGGTGTTTATTCATTTATCTCAGATCCTAATGCCTCATCAAACCCTTTCCCCATAAAAAATGGTGGAACATTAGTGGATAAGTTGATCTCTCCATCATTGGATACCATACTCCCTCTTCAGGAGGACCTTGAGGATTATTTCAACCCTTAAGATGAGTGTGTTACCCCTACTCCTAAGTTAGATCATCTTTTTCCACCTATTATCTCACCTGACCCACCCATTGTCCATCTCGACCATCCACCATGTTTGGACCTTGTTACCATACCTCTCATTGCCAACTATCTCTTTTAGTCCATACATGCACCCACCTTCCATATTTGAACTCCACGATCCACCTCGTGAGTTCTTCCACCATCCATGAGAGTATTTACGATGATATTCTCAACTTACGTGAGATCGAGCTTGTTCATCCTTGCACACTCATTCCTTATGGTTTTTATTACTATCGTCGGCTCATCGATATGTCACCATATCGAGATTATCATCGCCCATTTATAGAAAGATCGTGTGATTTTCTGAGCACCACCACTTCTCAACTACCACCATTACCCTCTTTATAGAGAAGCATGATTATAGTTCCCTTATTTCCCTCACTTTTAGGCTCAACAAGGCCCATGCTCAGTGCCTCTTCACCATTACCCTTTCCATTCTTCCATATACCTTCCTTCCCACCCACCCACCCTCGGTCCACCAATGCTTTGCATCGTGTGAAGAACTTTGCCATAAAAGTTCATTTATTCATGTAGGCTTTATCCAAATAAGACTAATTTTTTCGTCTTGTTTGGGGGGATTCGTATCACCCACACCTTATGTTACCCTGTGTAATCGTAGTTCATATCTTTTGGGGTGAGTACATTTACGTATGGTTGAAGACGGTAAACTTAACGCCACTAGAAGGCAGCCCATTGTATCCCAGGTTCTAAACATGAGTCCTACCATATTTGGGAGTAATGTTTTATCCACCCTCGATTCTTTATATATGATTCATGGACTTGTAACTATTTTGTATCACCATTGTTCTTCATGTTCCCAATTTAATCCATCACACAGTGAAAATTTATTAGCAGTCGATTTCAGTATAATATTTCCTACGTTGTGCTTTAAAAAATTTAAAATATGATTTTAAACATCGAGGAAGATGTTCTCTTTTGAAAATTTTTGACAAGAACAAGCCATTTTTTCACTTTTTATGTGATTTTATCTCGTTCTTGATGTGATTTATCTATCTTCCATCATTTGAGTCTAGAATGCTCTAAATTGAACTTGAAGTTGATCTTTAAACTTAAAATCCTAAGTAATACTTTGTAAGGCATATTGCACCATGAATTCATAAATTCAACACTATTTGCGCGTTTATCACATCATAACAATCTAATATTAAAGAGTGAAAATTTTCAAGAAAACCTTAAAGAACACTTGTGGAAACTTTATAAGGACATATTTTCCATAGTCCGTACTTTACATAGGATATGTCGTATACCGTTACAACCGTCGAAGAAGCTCACGTTCATTTGTTCAAGATGATGGTTACAAATTTCAAGCACACTTCAATATTTGCGTGACATGAGGTACAATTTTATAGAATGTGTTTAAGTTTCGTAAAATGATTTACTTTAAGTGTTGGGATATTTTTGAAACAGTTTTTAAATAGCTGAGACATATTTTCTAAAGAAAAATTAATTTTTCAAGACCTGTAGGCAGAGTTTTAAAATAATATTTTTTGACGTTTTAGTCATTCAAATGACAAGTGTATGTCGTTAGAACGACATGCACAATTCATTCAAATGGCTCAGTTAACGACATTATATGTCGTTTAAAAGGTCGTTTGAAGGGTCATTTGAAGCTTTCTTTGAATAATAGCTTATTGTTTTGGTTTTCATTTGGTCATTTCTTTTTGGATCTAAAGACATGAGATGTCGTTCAAACTACCCGCATATGTCATTCGAACGACCCGTCTACTCAAGGTTTTTATAAATACCTTCTTTGGAATCCTGTTTCATTTAAGACTATAAGACTTTGACTAAACAAAACTGTAATCTACATAATTTTTTAATCTTTACTTTTAAAGGTTTTTTATGTGTTTGATCACACCAAATCAATACCAATCCTCTGTGAATCTTTTTATGGAACGCAAAATACTTTTATTGAAGATTGTTCTTGCGAAGGTCCATCTCTACTGCTGGATTGGTAGCTCTTGAGGGAGCTTCTTGCTGACTATTGTGATCACTTGGGAAGACTAAAGGGTGTTCATTGCTGGAGACATATCTGTGATTCTTGTGAGTTTTTTAGGGAGTCCATTACTGATTTGGAGGTTGCGGCCTGTGAGACTTTGTTGCGGTAGATTCATTGCCGATTTCTGTAAGTGTATTGTACATTGAAATTTGCAAACATTTATAGAAAAAAAGCTTTTCCCTTTTGGAGGGTTATTCCTAAAATTAGTATGTCCAGTAATTTTGTGATTGTTTATAATGGCATGATTAATTTATTCACCAAGATGCATGTTTTAGGGCTTAATTAATTTGGATAAAAAATTGACAGCTAGTTAAATAAGTTTAAAGTTTGGAAATTTGTGAATTAAATTGATAATCGATATCGCACCCTTTTACAAATTGGTATCAGAGAAGGTTACTCTAATTTGCCGACTCATCCTTTTTTCGCAAAATTTTGTGATATTGAGTTTTTTTTTAAATCTGATTTTGCAAATTTTAAATTTTTTTTCGATGGATAACTTATATAATCGGATGCCCGTATTTAATGGCACTAATTACGCCCATTGGAAAGCCGAAATGAAATATTCATTAAAAGAAACAAATGAACGTGTTTGGATAGTTTGTGAAAGAGGGTGGACTCCTCCCACTGTCACCGTTAATAATGTCATAAATCTTAAACCGGTGTCTGACTGGACTAAGGATGAATTTAAATAGAGCACATATAATTCTCATGGGCTAAGTGAAATTTTTGGAGCCATCACGCCTGACGAGTTCCAATGCATCATGACGTGCACCACGGCAAAATAAGCATGGGATGTTCTACAAATTACCCATTCAGGCACAAATGGAGTGAAAGAGTTCAAATTGAAAATTTTAACTACTCAATTTGAAATAATTACCATGCTTGAATCTGAATGTTTCAATGAGTTTTATGCGCGTTTGTCTTATATTTCAACACTAGTTTCAATCTTGGTGAACATATTCATGATGCACGTGTAGTTAAAAGATTTTGATATCGTTGCCTAAATGTTTTATCCCAGAAGTCACTGTGTTGAATTCCTTAGGAAATTTGAGTAATCTTAAGTTAGAAGAACTAGTAGGAGACCTCCAGACATATGAAATTGACATGTTTCCTGACACTATCAAGCCTAAGGATAAAGGTATATCACATAAAGTTCAGTCTAGAAAAGGTGATGAAGTGTCTAAGAGAGAAAAGAAAAATAAAGTTTGTGAGTCGAAGTCTGAGGGATAATTTGATTTTGATTATGTGGCCGTGCTTTCTAAAATTTTAAAAAAAATTCTCAAATTTTCCAAAGAAAATTCTTCCAATAAAAAGATTTTTGAGAAAAATAAAACGAAAGAAGAGGCCAAAAAGAGCGATAAGAAAGAAAAAGAGGCCAAAGAGGAGATAATTTTTTAGTGCGAGGACTAATGGCACAAAGCGCTTGAATGTCCCACTATGCTTAGTGATAGTGACGAGGAAGTGATTGATTTTGAGGATGAGTCGTCAGAAGGTATGTTTTTTTTATGGCCAGTCATGAAAACACACCTAGTTTGTTCCACGATGATGAACATACTTGTCTACATAAGACCCCCGATGATGATTTGAGTGTTTCAAGTGAGTGTGAGAGTGAGGTTGAAAGTGAGTGTGAAAGTGAACTCTGTAAGCACCCACGATGCGCAAAAGACAATATGCGGAAGTAAACTATTGTCGATTAAACGCAATTTACCTATGAGTTTTACCGGTTATTCTAGGAGGGACTAATTCAAACTTTTCTTGAATTGTTAACTTTATAAAAATAGTTTTAGTTTTTGAACTCAATAAAAGTCCAAATTATTATCCTTGTTAAATCTAGGTGATTTACAAAATAATAACTATTCAGTTTTTAGGCGAGTTTCTAATTCTTTATACCTACTTTTTCGTGTGAGGTGATATTCGAAAAATTTAAAGCACGCGGTATTTATTTAACATCGCAAAACCCTTCCCCGGGAAAAAAGACGGACTCTCCTAAGAGTCACCTAATCTACTTCCACTAAAACCAAACGAAATAGGAAAGATTATACAAACATGCAATAAGAATCAAAGCAAGATAAATCAGAACAAGCTATTACCTATCTCGACCAAGCTTCTCTCCTTTCTAGTTTTCTTTTCACAATTATCCTCACAATGCAGCTCTTGTTCACTTTGCTTTCTTCAAGTCTTCACCTCCCCTCTAGCTTGTTTAGCGCAAATTGGCTGAGTTCCTATTGTCCTAGTTCTTAGTGAAGTATTTGTGTGCGGTATTCTATCCTAGATGACACACCCACACTTAAATGGTACAAACAAATACAATGCAACAATATATCTTTCTCCTAGATATCAGCTATAACTCTTATGTTCTATTCTCTTGTTTAAATCAATTTTCTTGATTTAACACAATATTCTCAAACTTTACTTTTCTCTTTTCTCAAAAATAGAACAATCAGAGTTGATCTAATATATACACATCAAAATGTGTCTACGTGAATAAGTATTGTGTAGTGAGTGATTTCTAAGTGATATGAAATCTCGCGACAGGCAATCTTGCGAGAAGATTTCGCACGAGATGCAATCTCGTTAGAACGATAAAACACAAATTTCCTAGATTATCCAGAATGACAAGCAGTTTCGTATAATGAGAAAAATTCGTAAAAATAGTTCCTGGACTGGGAAAACAGATCCAAAGCAGTTCTAAAATAGTACAAAAAATAATAAAAACAAAAACATAAGTACATACCAGCAATAGGCATAAGATAATATCATGCAAATCAACCTATGCTAGCAAATATGTCTAGACCTCAACCTGTAGGTACGGTGGAGTTCTCCAAATATGATGACATATTTTGAAATAACTCCATTAAATCATGAGAAGTCTTGACCAAAAAACTTTACTTGCTCTCGAATATGTGCAAGCTCTATATCATTATGTGCAAGTAAAGTGTCATGGGTGTGTGCATGTGTGAGAACATGTGTAGAAGAAAAGTGTGACACATAACCCACTTTAAAATAAAATTCCCTAAAGTGTCCCCTCTTTTTGCACTGGGAGAAAACATAAATAGGCCTAGGTAAACCTCCCTCAACAACTTTAGGACGTGATCTCCTAACAGGTATGGGACGCCTATGTGGGTTGAGTCGATTCACTAAACCCGACACGACACAGGCGCGTCCCGACTTAAATTTCCATAATTGCCATTTCATTCACACGTGACAATATTATAAAATAAAACGCATATATTACTATACTCATCCAATACCATTCAACAAATAACAAATTTCCAATAATTACTAACTCTCGTGACGCTAGTAAATATTAAAAACAACATTCCGGATTAAAATTAAATTAATTTATCTCAATTAAATTTAATAAATCCCTAAATTTTAAAATCCATAAAAATAC
Source organism: Sambucus nigra (assembly GCA_949130495.1). Lineage (NCBI taxonomy): Eukaryota > Viridiplantae > Streptophyta > Magnoliopsida > Dipsacales > Adoxaceae > Sambucus > Sambucus nigra. The sequence continues at coordinate 323,842,272 of OX422213.1, forward strand.
GGGGTATTACAGTAAAGAACTTGAACAAATTGGAAGTTAGCAAACTGGGAGAATAACATCAACAATCAGAACTGCAGTAAGGTTATAAGGACACCATAGGGTACATTCCTAAACTTATATAGGTCTGAGTTGTATGCATGTTTTTTATATAGTTTGTAACTATTAAAATTTGTTTTAGTGGAATTTTTTGTTTACTCCGTAGAGGGAGTCGTGGATGTTTCCTCAGTTGGGTGAGGTTTTACAACGTAAAAATCCTTGTTCTTAATCTTTCTACATCTCCTCATCTCATTCTTGGTTGTGCTGAGTTTAAAGTTTTTTTAAACTGTTTTATTAAACCTGTTAATCAAATCTTGAACAGATCTCGTACATACTTTTGTTAAACACATCTTGTGATTAATTAGTTTTTATTTTAAAGAAAATAGTTTCTTCAAAAAACTGTTCGGAGTTACTTAAATAGTTTAATTTTATATTAAACGGCTTTAGTAACAGATTTTCAATTGGTATCAGAGCTTTGTAACCATCTTTTAAAGAGATCCTGTGTTTCTGAAATTGTTTTCTGAAAATCAAACATGGACGAGAAAAATGAAAGATTTGGTAACTTGACCAGACCTCCTATCTGTAATACCCTATAATTTTATTGATTTTTATTTAAGGGATTAATTAAATTAAATGAAAATTAATTGGGAATTAATCCTGGTACAAAATACTAGCGAGATGTGAGTTGGTATTTGATTATGATGTTAAAATTGAAAATTTCATGTATTGAAAATGTTAAAATTGTCGCGAGACAGAAATACGACAATTTGGAAATTTAATTTGGACGCGCGTGTCAGTCGCGTCAGGAATGTAATTATTGGAATTAAAAAGTGAATTATATTTTTATCAACCGAACGGTCATTTTGAGTGCGCCAACGTGTCCGGAAAGGTCGAAATAGTCAGTAAACACTAGCCGGGGGTTTAGTTTGGGTCCCGGTGCATTTTTAGGCTATACCGGCAACCTATAAGGGTATTTTGGTAATTTTAAAATTAGGGAAATTAAAACCCACGAATTTTAGAATTTAATTTTAGATTAGAAATAAATCCACTAATTCCAATATCAGCATTTAACAAGTAGTGGGCTACGGGAGTTATAGGGAGAGTCTTAAGAGGTTCCAAAAGAAACCCCTAGCCACCATCACCATCTTTAGGAGAAATCTGTAGAGAGAGAGGAGAATCAGCCTTCATCCTTCAACATCGAATCAGAAAATCTAAGGCAAGTGGTTTATTTACATAATTTCAAGCGAATGTTTCTTCCATGCTTAGAATTGAATAAATGTCTTATATTAAAAGTTTGATGAAAAACCCATGAAATTGGAGATAGAACTCATAATCTTACATAAGGATTTCATGTAGAATGGTAATGAATGAATTTCATATCCAAAATGTATCTTTTGATGGTTTAAAAATGAATTTATAAGGATAAATTATAGACGTTAAAATTCTGGCTTCATGTTTATAGGGTTTGGGATAATGTTTGGGAATTTTGATGATTACATGTTAATTTAGGAAGCATTGATCCCAAATATATGTTAGAGGATGACTTAGGAGGACTAAGAGTAGTTTAAAAACGTTAAAAATTAATTGGGATGATCTTAGTGGGGATTTAGAAGGGAGAAATTTGAAGAAAAATGAATTGGGGGAAATTCTGGGCGCAGTCTGCCATCTCGTTAGAAGACCTGCCCAGGTCGTTCGAACAACCTCGTTCGAACGAGCTTCTAACGAGATGACAGTAGCCCTTCTAACGAGTTAGTAGTTCGTTCAAAGCCTTTCGTTCGAATGACACTCGTTCAAACGACCTCGTTCGAACGAGACTTCTAACGAGTTGACAGAATGGCCTTTTTGGCCTGATTTTATTTCAAATGTCCCGTAGACTTAAGTAATTGAGAATTAACCTTCCCTTATTGACTAGTGGGTATAATTGTGAGAATTGGGGTACGTTGAGGAGTAGAACTTAGAACCTTATAGTAATCCAGATGACATTTGTGGAATAGGAAACGAATACCTAATTACGATGTGAGAAGGGTTGACAACGTTAATATATAAATCGGGACTTGTAATCATATAACATTAAATGACGGTATAAGAACGAGAAGTATACTTATATTAATAATTCGAGATATCTAAGATGTGCGAATGCTTAGTATATGTGGTTTTATGTGTAAAGCATACCAACCATACTTGCTATCACGGGAGGTCTGCGTTCGATTAGGTCCATCTAATCTTTGGGTGCCTACGGGGGGATTTAGATTGGTACCTCGAGGACATAGGTCAGAGAAGGACTTATTGAGAAGTTAATAAGTTTGCTGATCATGGGAGCGTAGGTATGTGCGTGACCCATGTGATGTGAACTATGTTCGCCTCCATTTTGTGTGATTATTATTATTTGAGAACGATTCCTGAGAGATTCGGAATGTGTGGTCCTTATGTACGTGATGTACCAGGATTGGATAGCAGAGTATGTGTGCACCGCAGCTTAGTCTCGGGGCGTTAGTATTGTATATTTATTATGAGAATAATATACTGTTAATTGAAATGAACTGTAATGTATAAATGTGAGTATCTATAATATCAACGTTTTGTAAAAGATAAAATGGAAGATCCCTAGTGATTAGTAGTACAAAAATGGAAAAACTGTGTAGAAGAGTAAAACACTATGTGTAAAATAAGATGTCGGGAATTAAATAGTGAATCGTATAGTAACGTTAGATTTTATATTGAACCAGTTAGATACGGGCATAACTAGATTCGATTACGGATACGTTAGGAGTGTACAGATAGTCGAGAGGTGAGTATTTCATGTGAGAGAACGTCCAGACATGTATTTTGCATTCATTGTTTTAGGTCATTAAAACACTTGCTATATTTTAAACTATTTTCCACAATCGGGCTCTGACCCGTTTTCTTTCAAATATATTTTTGTAAAAACTTTTTAGGTGCCCAGCCACAAGGACACCATGCATAGGAGCTTCATTCAGGTTACGGACTGTAGCTGCCGTGGAAGTTACAGGACTTTGACAGTAGACGCCTCCACTTTCGATCTTGATTTTATGTTACTAGATTTTCCTCATATGTTGGGCATGTCTCCCCATTTCTTTTAGACACTTTATTTATCCAGTTATATCAGATTTTTGGGTTGTAATTAATTTGGTGATGCAGATTTAGTATTTCTTTATTCCTGTATTTGGATTGTTGTGAGGAGTATCCCTCTAGACTCATTTCTATTTTATGGTTATTCCATTGTCATTATGTTGTGGTGGTTATGTTATCATTTCATAATTTAATTATTGCATGTTAATCGTATTTAATTAAAATTGACAACTCACTTTTTAAATATTAGGTGGATAATAATTGTTAAAACGTTTTTCGACAGTGATGATATGAACTGAACCAACTTGGCATTTTGTATTAATTTAATAAAGGAGTAGCTACCCGGTATTTAATTAGTCGGGGTGTCACACTATCTTTTATGGAACCAATTTTGCTTACTGGAAAGTAAGAATGATTGCTTTCATTCAAGGAACTTTGGGAGATGATGTCTGGGACATTGTTGAAAATGGATACATTTTTCCTACTAAACCAGCCACTGAAGGAAGTAATGAGAGGGTTAACAAAGTATTAAGTGATTTCACACGAGAAGAGAAACAAGTTTCTTGCAATAATAACAAAGGAAAGAATGCCATATTTATATCCATAAATGAACATGAGTTCAAAAGAATCTCATCCTGTACCACTTCTAAGGAAGCTTGGGACACTTTGGTTACTGTTCATGAAGGTGACACTAGAGTTAAGGCTGCTAAAACACAAATGCTCATTCAACAGTATAACTCTTTAATTATGTCTGAATCTGAGTCATTTGATGACTTCTATATGAACTTGACTGATATTGTGACAAAATGGCATGCTAATGGGATAACATATGACAGACATGAAATTGTATCTAAAATTCTGAGATCATTACCATAGAAATTTGAAAACAAAAGATACGCTATTGAGGAAATGTGTGACATAAATCTCACTCCTGAATTACTCAGTAGTAAATTAAAAACTGTGGAAATGGAACTAGAATTTAAGAAACAATTGACCCGGTCCCATAGGAAACAAACTAGTTCCAATCTGAGCTTTTCTTCTAAGTTGATTAAACCCGAGTTTAACATTACCAATGATGACTCTGATGAGGAATGCGATATAGAGAGTTTGGACAATCAGATTGCCTTAATGTCAAAACAGTTTAAGAAAATTATTAAGTTTAGAAACAACATGGCAAACCAACAAGGCAAGTCCAATTATCCAACTCACTCTAATCACAAACCTCATGAGAAAAGTCATGACAAACATCACAAGGACTCTCACACTAAACTTAACAGAGATCTTAAGAAGACTGAATGCTTTAGATGTGGTAAACTAGGACGCATTGCACAAGACTGTAGAGTTAACTTGAACACTCAAAATAAACACGCTAGAGCCAATATTTGCAAGACATGGGATGATCAAGCGACTCTGAAAATGAGGAACCTGAGTCATCTGATGTTTTTGACCCTTGCATGTCTTTCTTTGCCAATATTATATATAATGATGATATGCCTGTGTTTGTTAGTGAGGATGAATCTAGTAATTCTACTTCTGTTGTTTCGAATCATGCTGTTACTTGTTTAGATGCTTTAATTACTGAAAATATTGCTATTTCTACCTCGGGGTGTGTGAGTCAAAGGGAAAGCGATAATGATGATGTCAGTGGGTGTGTGAGTCCAAGAAATGAAGCCTTAGGGGTCACTTCACACACTACACTTAGTGACTCGAACAATGAAGATCTCACAGACATTCACACACTTTATGCTAAAACTCTCAACAAAAGCACTAGACTAGAGAAGATTGTGAAAGATCTCACCAAGAAGTTAAAAGATCTAAGCCTGATGGTCAAACTTAATGTTGAAGAGTATACTACCCAATGTGTAACTCATGAAAGTGAAATCAAAATGTTTGATAAAAAATTGAGAAATTTGATTGAAACAAATGAAACTCTGGAGAAAAAATTCAAAGGGACATTGTTAGAATTGGAACAAACTAAAGAAAAAACAACAACCGTTTTCAAAAAATTTACAAAATTTGAAAATAACTCAAACTGTTTTGATGGATTTGTTGCTGAATCAAAAACCAATTCTGATGATCGAACTGGAATAGGGTTTTGCCCCCAATTTGAAGACACAAACAAAATCTTTTGAACCTATCAAGTTTGTGTCGGGAGGTAAAAGACCTATTGAAACCTGCCCAGACTTTCATTCTCTAAAAACTGAGTTTGACTCAAAACATCAAAATTTTAACATTGGGGAATCAAGTTGCTCTAAACATGAAAGTTCACCTAAGGCTAAATACGTCTGCCCCTCAATTAGGAAGAGTGAATCTACATTCAAAACTGTATTATCTAGGAATAGAGTTAAATCTCAAAATCCCTTGAAACCTATGTTTAGAGACTTTCCTAAGGAGATCCCAACTTTGAGCAATCTTTATTGCTCCTACTGCGATATATACGGTCATTATTTTGATGGTTGCTATTCTAGAAGACTAGTTAAACCTGTCTGTAATCCTCCTATCTATCAGAATTTTAACTATTCTAGGAGAAGCCGTAACAATTATGTACTGCCTAGACAACCAGACAAAAACTCTAACTATAGAAAGAGAAAGACCAAACCTAAAAGAGCATTCCCTAGAAGAATTCTTAAACACTTTCCTAAACCAAATGCTCATGTCTTTCATATAACTCAAAAACATGCGCAAAACATTTTTCAACAAAAATCGAATGCTCGCAAATTTTATGAATTGAGAGCTAATAAGCGCAAAATGAAAACTAGAGCAATTTGGGTTAGAAAAGATGATCTATTACCCCAGATGAAGTGTAACATTGTTATTACTTCTTTTAAAGCTGAACACACATCGTCTGGTTGGTATTTAGACTCTGGATGTTCTAAGAACATGACTGGAGATGATACAAAACTCTTGAACAAAACCAGCTTTGCTGGAGGAAAAGTTATTTTTGGTGATGGAGTATCATCTCAGATTATAGGCAAAGGAACTCTCCAAGAAGATGGACTTCCTGTTCTTGAAAATTTTCTTCTAGTTAAAGGTCTTAAGGCCAATCTACTTAGTATCTCACAATTTTGTGACTCAAATCATAGTGTAACCTTTTCAAAGAACAATTGAAAAATTTTAAATGAAAAAGGCGAATGCATAATTACAGGATTCAGGACCCCTGACAATTGTTATACTGTCATGAATAATTCCAAAATCTGTAATGTTTCCAGAATGGATGACAATGAGATATGGCATAACAGGATGGGTCACATAAATTACGATAATCTTAGTAGATTGACTTCTCAAGAAATAGTTAGAGAAGTTCCAAAAATCAAATCCATTTCTAACATTGTCTGTGGTTCCTGTCAGGAAGGAAACATTGTTAAGGCACCTCATAAGAAAGTTAAAGATATCCTTACCTCTAATCCTTTAGAACTCATCCATATGGACCTAATGGGTCCCTCCCAAACTGTTAGTCTATGTGGACACAGTTACATTCTAGTTATGGTTGATGACTTCACTAGATTTACGTGGGTAGCCTTCTTAAAACATAAGTCTGACACTTTTCAAACTTTCTTAAAAATACTTCTTCGGATTGAAAATGAGAAGGACACTCAAGTAAATAGAATTCGTAGTGATAGAGGTGGAGAATTCAAAGACACTGGTATAATAGAGTATTGTGACTATAATGGTTACAAACACGAGTTTAGAGCTCCTAAAACTCCTCAACAAAATGGAATCGCCAAGAGAAAGAATCGTACCCTTCAAGAGATGGCACATGTTATGTTACATGCCAAGAATTTACCTAAATATTTTTGGATAGAATCTATTCGTACTGCGTGTCACATTATCAATAGGGTCTATCTTAGAAAGAATTCCAAACAAACACCTTACGAACTTTGGCATAAGAAAAAGCCCAATCTTAAGTACCTTAGAACTTTTGGTAGTACTTGTTATGTATGCAAAGATAGGGAACACTTGTCCAAATTTGAGAGACGGGGAGATAAAGCTATTTTTCTAGGTTATTCACCTAATAGTAGAGCCTACCGTGTTTATAATCTTCACAATAAAACCTTGATGGAATCCATAAATGTAATTGTAAGTGACACTACTGTAGAGAGTAAGACTGGTGAATCAACTATTGAGGAAGAGCCTACAAATGTTTTAGAAAATGACTCTCCAGAAGTAGATGACTCATTACCAATTGAGATACCTGAAGTACCTAACTGGGTTTCTAAAGACCATCCCATGAACAACGTTGTTGGTAATCCTAGTGAGCCTGTGCGTACAAGATCTCAATTAAGAAACCATGCACATTATGCATGTTTTATCTCCCTAGTGGAACCAAAGAATGTAAATAAGGCATTGAATGACTCTCACTGGATTTCTGCTATGCAAGAAGAACTTCTTCAATTTGTCATTCATGATGTTTGGTATCTTGTACCTAGGCCTAATCACAAAAAGGTTATTGGCACACGTTGTATTTTTAAAAATAAGTTTGATGAAAGTGGGATAATCATTAGAAACAAAGCCAGATTAGTTTCTCAAGGATACTCTCAAATTGAAGGAATGGATTTTAACGAGACCTTTGCTCGTGTTACTCATTTAGAATATGTTCGTCTTCTCTTTGCCATAGCTTGACACTTGCATTTTACACTCTACCAAATGGATGTCAAATCTGCATTCCTTAATGGAATATTGACTGAAGAGACCTATGTAGAACAACCTAAAGGGTTCATTGACCCTCAATATCCAAATCATGTATTTTGTCTTAAAAAGGCTTTGTATGGCGTTAAACAAGCGCCTAGAGCCTGGTATGAGCGTCTTTCCAGCTTCCTCTTAGATAAAGGTTTTAAAAGAGGTGGAAATGATCAAACCCTATTTGTCAAACATTTTGGAAAACACGTCATTATTGCTCAAGTTTATGTTGACGATATTATCTTTGGATCAACTTCTCCCTCAAAAGTAAAATCCTTCTCTGAGATTATGCATAAAGAGTTTCAAATGTATCTTATGGGGGAGTTGCAATTTTTCTTAAGCCTTCAAGTCAAACAAAATTCAGAAGGATTATTTATCTCGCAATCTAAGTACGCTTTAGAGATAGTTAAAAAAAATTGGCCTTCAGAGTGCTAAATACGCTAAAACACCCATGAGTACTACGGTAAAACTATCTAAAGACGAAACTGGAAAATCTATAGATCCAACTCTATATCGTAGTATGATAGGAACCTTTCTATACCTTACTGCCTTGCGTCCTGATATAATGTATGTTGTGTGTGTTTGTAATCATTATCAAAATAACCCTAAAGAGAGCCATCTATCTTCTGTTAAAAGAATCATTAAATATGTAAAAGGCACTCTGAACCTAGGACTTTGGTACACTAGTGACACACCAAGTACTATAATTGGTTACACTGATGCTGACTGGGCTGGGTGTACTGATGATAGTAAAAGCACATCAGGAGTATGTTATTATATAGGTAATAATTTGGTAGGATGGAGTAGTAAGAAACAAAACTGCACATCACTCTCAACAGCTGAATCTGAATACATAGCCGCGGGAAGCTGCTATGCTCAATTACTTTGGCTCAAACAAATGCTAAGTGATTATGGTATTCAAGAAACCCAACTGCATCTCTATTGTGATAATCAAAGCGCGATCAATATCTCTACAAATCCTATTCAACACTCGCGAACAAAATATATAAAAATAGGACATCACTTTATACCCGAATTGGTTGAAACTAAGGAATTAGAAATCAATTATCTTCCTACTGATTTGCAACTCGTAGATATGTTTACCAAACCTTTAGATTACAATCGATTTATTTCTCTGCGTAAATCTATAGGTATGGTGTGTGCTGATTAATCTCTTTGATCTCTCTATTTTTTCCCTTTGTCTATTTGAGACAAAATGGGGGAGAAATTTGAGTCTAATGAATTTCACATATGCTAAACAGCTTGATCTTAGTGCTTCATTGCAGGATTATGTACAGTTATTCTCAACAGTTGTAATAGGGTATTCAATTGTAAATAGTTGAGTTATGTACTTTTGCTTTCTAGGAAATGGGTAGATAGATTTTTTTAGGAATATGTTTCCTTATTCTTGTTGCCCTACGAGTCCTAGATGACTCAAAGGAGATTTTATCTCATATTTCCAAAGGGGGATATTGAAGCACCTTATACTCTTGACTCACTTGAGTCTGTATTGTATAAGTGTTCATCTATTTTGGAAATTGTGATAAAATTGTGTCTATCCTAGAATCCAAAGAACCCCAGAGTTTGGTTTGCTATTTCATCCCTTTTGCTTGATTGATCTAGACAATATTACCAACACTCACACATAGTAGAATTGATCTCATACATTTCATATTGCATATAATTGTATGTACATATGTTGAGTGTGTTTAAATCCCTAAAATTGCTTTTTAATATTTTTTTGGGATTTTATAAACATTTAAAATAAGTTTTTTTATTAAAATTTGTTTTTAAAAGTTTTTGGGGTCAATCTGCAATTAAGTATTGATGGTTATATGGCTGTAAGTTACCTTGGGTAGAATCCGAAAGCGGCAGAGACTTCAGGGTGCATTTGTAATTATTTTAAGACATGTGTTTGTTATCTTATGGTTGCCCAACATCTGTTGTCTTCTGAATGGTGGAGTTTGTGTTTCTTTATAGAGTGAAAACCAGCGATTGTTTACAACCTTTGGATCATTTTTATCAACGATCTGCATGCGCTCTTACATCATCCCTGTGAACCTCATATGAACCAATCAGGAGAGTTTTAATCACCGCATATCGTGAACCCTTGGATCAAAGTCAATAAACCTTGACTCAATCTGAGCCAGTGATTTTGAACCTTATTCTCGAATCTTCTCAGCCTGCTATAAAAGGACCCTTATCCTCAGCCATCAGAGACTTTTGCCATTTTGTCCTTTTGAGAGAAAAGAGAGAGTAGAGAGAGAAGAGAAAAAAGAGAGAGAAAGAGAGAAACCAGAAAGAGAGAGAAAGAGTTAGAAACCCTAACCCTGAATCGTAAAAACCTTTTCAAACCTAAACCTCTTTTCAAGTCCTGTATATACCAAACACAACCTTGAGTGTTTGAGTGTTTTGATAGGTTGAGAGTTGGTTTGTTTAGTTGGTTTGATGTTGTAACCTCTTCGTTCTTAGATCTTGTGTCTAACTTAAACATTTTTTCTTAGAACTAAGTTTCTGCTGTATAGAAATTTCAGATCTGAGTGTTTATGTTACATTTCACGTAGATTTACATATTTTGTTTCTCATCTTGAGAAATACATTGTTGATTATTTTCTGTAAATATTTTTAACTTTGAAATAAACAATAATGTTTTATGTTTCTAGTTCTCTTGAAACAAGACCTTTGACCTAGTTTGGAATCGCACTTGGTGATTTTCAATATCAAAAATCTTTTCAAAACCTGAGATTGATTAAGATCTTGATACGTCTTCTGAGTAAGATAGCCGTGGATTCTGGGATTATTGTAAAGGTCAAATAAGGTTAAGTTCTGTGAGAAGAGAGAAATAGAAAAATCACAGCATATAGTTCTTATATGTAATTTGTTAGGACTGGTTGTATAAAATAAGTGTGTGTGTGTGTGTGTGCATACATGTGTTAGAAAGCACCTCCACAAACACTATCACCCTACCACACTAAAAGTGTTGGTAATAAGATCTTGAGAACAAGAGTCGACGTAAAGAACTTGAACAAATTAGAAGTTAGCAAACTGGGAGAACAACATCAACAATCAGAACTGTAGAGAAGTTATAAGGACACCAGAGGGTACGTTCCTAAACTTATATAGGTCTGAGTTGTATGCATGTTTGTTATATAGTTTGTAACTGTTAAAATTTATTTTAGTGGAATTTTTGGTTTACTCCGTAGAGGGAGTCGTGGATGTTTCCTCAGTTGGGTGAGGTTTTACCACGTAAAAATCCTTGTTCTTAATCTTTCTACATCTCCTCATCTCATTCTTGGTTGTGCTGATTTTAAAGTTTTTTTAAATTGTTTTATTAAACCTGTTAATCAAATCTTGAACATATCTCGTGCATACTTTTGTTAAACACATCTTGTGATTAATTAGTTTTGATTTTAAAGAAAAGAGTTTCTTCAAAAAACTGTTCGGAGTTACTTAAATAGTTTAATTTTATATTAAACGGCTTTAGTAACAGATTTTCAATAATTTCTTCATTTCTTCCTTTCATTGCTAATAAGAGTAATTTTGGTTTCGAACTAAAAACAAGCATTACTTAATGGTCAACATAGTTGAATGGACAAATTCCATATAAAATGAGGTGCAATATGAAAATTATCGGGTGATAAACTATAAACTGGACAAATTAACAAGGGCTAAAGGCCAAATGACCTTAATTTTATCTCATTATATCACGGTGGTGATCATAAATGAAGAAAAGATAAATCAATAACATAAATTTGTACACTGAAAACCCACTATTAGAAAAAAAAAATCGCAACTCACAATTCTTCCACATAACTACCGTAACTAACTCTTTCACACCTTATTTACATGTTAAGGGAAGACACCAAAAATTAGAGAATTATCTACAATGGCAACGCATTTCGATCAACAACCAATGTTTTCATCATCAACCCATATAAAATCATATTTTAAGTTGAATTAATAACCTTGTTGATAAAAAAAATACCCACTTACGTGGACCAATCAAAAATAAACATGTATCATCCACTGTGGCAATACTCATAGTCAGTAAGGAATAACCACCGACTAAGGCCTGAAATGCCGACCATCATATTGGGATACCGACCAACGCTAAGAAGCCCGACCAACAGTATGGAGGTCGACCAACACTATCAGCAAAATGCCAACAGCCAGAAACATTATGAATCTTCAGTACTGATGTAAATGCCTAATTTATAAAGGCATTCCATCCTTTAGCATTATATATCTTGGTCTTCCTATAGGGATATAAATACATTGTAATCCCTTTGTCAAGGGCAAGTGATTGAAAGGCAATAACAAGTACAGTGGACGTAGGCTTTTCTCTATAAGCCGAACCACTTTAAAAACCTTTTTGTTTATTTCTTTTACTTACAAATATTATCCATGATTGATTAATTAGGCCTAGTCTAGTTTTTTACATCAACAGATTGACATCGTCTATGGGAACGTATTTCTAAATATTTTCACTAATTAAACATGACTGATATTCTTGAATCAAGTACCATAAATGATGGCATCCTGCCTGTTTCGTCCTCTCCACCAACAAATAACGATCTGACTGGAATCTTGGCTAGCCTCATTAGAGGTCAGGAGGCTATGCAAGATACCATAAGGCAGTTAGCTCAAACGCTGCAGGACGGGTCCACTGCCTTGTCTACTCATGGAAATATGTCACCACTGCCTCCAAGAAACTACAGACATAGCCAATCCAGGACTACCAGTTATACTTCTTACCATCCAGGAGCAAGTTCTTCACTTAGAAATTTAGAACCATATAATGAACAATATTAACTCATGAAAGTTTGACTGCTTTGGAAAGGTTGAGTATAAGATGTCTCTTTGATCGTTTGGAACCCAAGGGGAACAGAAATGTTCCCAGGGCATTGTCGAGAAATACTTGCCGACCAATCGATCAACATGACGGCTCAGCCCAATCCAGATCAGATGCCCGATAAATTGCCCGTGTCGAGCATACTACATAAGAGGAGAGTTCAACACAAATAATTGGTCGAAACAACCGAGCTTCAATGCATAGATCTGATGCTAGTAATAATGCATGGAAGGGATCAATTCAACGGCTGGAAGATAGGTTGGGAGAAATGGCGAGGGCAAAGAATCCTTTGCAGAGAATTTTTATGAAGGGATCTCCTTTTGTGCAAACTATTACGGATTTTCCCACTCCTTCAAAGTTTAAGGCTCATGTTGTTACGCCCATATATGATGGGAAAACTGATTTTGTTCTTCACATAGAACAATACCAAGCAGCAGCTGGAATTTACATCGTTCCCGACAAAATGAGATTTAGGGTATTCTCAGGCACAATTACAAGTCCTGCACAAATTTGGTATAATATCCTTCCTCGGTCACAACTCTCTAGTTTTAACCATCTTGTCGAGCTATTCATTTATAACTTCTGCTTTGGAGCCAAATCTGTGAAAATAGTAGCTCACTTTCCCACTGTAAGGCAAAAGGTGGGAGAAAGTACTGGAGGTATATTACTCGCTTCAATAATGAAAAGCTATAAGTCGTTGATTATGAGGAAAAACTAGCTATTACAACCCTCATGAGGTGATTTCTCCCTGAAATGATCTACTACACAATTGCCAAAGATCCTCTGAAGATGATGACATAGTTGATGGCCAAGGAAACCAAGATAATGAATGCCGAGGAAGCCATGGGCAGCCAAACAAAACTCAGGAGTAAAAACTAAAGCTAAAATTGATAAAAAGGAGTAGAAAGAGAATAAGGAGCATAGGGAATCAAATGAAAAGGGGAATACTGATAGACTCAAGAAATACAACAATTAAACTCCATTGACAATGTGCATCCACCATGTCTTGGAGCAAATAAAGCATAGTAAGGAGGTACATTGGCTTGAAAATATGAGAGCACCTGCTAAAAAGAGGGATAGGCCCAAATACGTCGAATTTCATATAGATCACGATCATACGACAAATCGCTGCATTGCACTTCAAAATGAAATTTAAGCACTTATTCAGAGAGTAAAGCTAGACAAATTTGTTGATCAGCAGGATAATAGTGTATCTCGGTGAAGGTCAAAGTCTCTATGCAATCCCATAAATGAGAAAAATAGAACTCATGAATATGATAAAAAAGATGACCCCGGCCTACCTAAGAGGCCCAGGCAATCGGAACGTGAGGTATTCATGCTTAGTTTTAGACCATTTGATTGTCAAATGATTACTGGTGGAGATGCAGGAGGAGGAGATCATATCGCTTAAAGTAAAACTTACCTCAATGAGGCTCAAGCTTACTCCTATATCTAGAGAATTAATCTGCCGAGGAAGAGAGAGCGAGGAATGTTAACAAAGATAAGCCGGTGATTGGATTTTCTAAAAATAACCTTTTAGGAGTATTATATCCCCGTGATGACCCCATAATAATAAAAGTAAGACGTCATGATATAATTATTTCCAGTGTATTGGTTGATAGCGGCAACTCGACGGACATCATATTCTACCCTTTCTATCCAAGGGAAGAAATAAAATTGGTGAATGGTCAGATAGTTAAAGCAACGAAGAGCATTGATCTAGATGATGATAAGACAGAACAAACTAATCAACTAGGAACAACACTGGATCCTGTTTTTAAACAGGAGCTAGTGACATTCCTGAGACAGAGAAAGCATGTGTTCGCTTGGAGTCACGAAGATATGCCTGGGATTGTCCCTAATTTTCTTTTCCATGAACTCAATGTCAACATGGATGTCAAGACTGTAAAGAAAAGGCATAGAGTATTTAGTTTGGAAAAGAACCAGGCTATTTAGGAGGAAGTTGAAAAGCTTTAGGAAGCCTCATTTATTGAATATGTGAAATATTCAGATTGGTTGGCCAAAGTTGTTATGGTCAAAAAGAAAAATAACAAGTGGAGAATGTGTGTGAACTTCACAGATTTAAACAAGGCATGCCTAATGGATCATTCCCCCTACCATAGATTGATCACCTCATTGATGCTACATCAGGGCATAAGCTATTAAGTTTCATGGATGCATGTTCTGGTTATAACCAGATTAAGATGAAGCCTGAAGACAGGGAAAGCACTTATTTTATTAATTTTCAAGGAACTTACTGCTATAATGTTATGCTATTTGGTTTAAAAAATGCAGGTGCTACTTACTAGAGATCGGTGAATAAAGTCTTTGAGGATAAAATAGGTAAGAATATGGAAGTATACATAGATGACATGATGACAAAAAGAAAAAAAAACATTCGACCACATTACCGACCTCAGAAAAACCTTTGATCAGTTGGAAAAGCACCAAATAAAGTTGAATCTAACCAAGTGCATATTTAGTGTTTAGGAAGGAATGTTTCTTAGGTAGACAGTAAACTAGAGGGGAATTAAATCAAACCGAGACAAGATCAAAGCGTTGATTGAAATGAAATTCCCTACTTGTAAGAAGGAAGAGAAAAGGCCAACTATGTGAGTAAAAAACTTGAACATATTTGTGTCCTAAGCTACTGACAAGTGACTACCGTTCTTAAAAGTACTGAGAAAAGGTTTTAAATAGAATGACGAATGCGAGAAAGCTTTTTTGGAGTTGAAGAAGCATTTTGGATCACCCCCATTGCTCTCCCAACCAATTTGGGGAGAAAAGTTATACTTATACTTGGCCTTCTCTGAGTCAGTTATGAGTTCTACCTTGATGGGAAAAGATAATGGAGTTCAAAAGCCTGTTTACTATACAAGAAAAGCCTTTCGAGGGGCAGAAGTTAGATATCCATGCCTGGAGAAGTTAACGTTGGCATTTATTGAGGCATCCGGATGAATGAAACCTTATTTTTAAGCCTATACTATAGTGGTGTACACTGACATGCCTCTTCGATAAGCCTTGCATAAACCAGAGAAGTCTGGGAGATTAATGTATTGGGTGGTAGAACTAGGGGACTATGATATAGTTTATAAGCCAAGGTCCCCATTAAAAGGCCAAGTTATGGCAGATTTCATTATTGAATCAACTTATTTGGAGGTACCCAAGCAACAAAGAACTCAGGACGAGAAAATCCAAATGGGGGATAGCCCAACTAGTGTCATTAATGACCAACACCCCGACCAGACCCCGTTACAGGAAAGCTCATAATAAATTGCTACCGACCTACCAGAGGCGCCCACCAGAGCAAGGGAGATGGCCAAAAGATATGAAGAAGCAGGGAGTAAAATATTCTGTCATGGGATATGATCAAACCAAGCATTTGATGACGACATCCCCATATGCAACTTGTATGTAGATCGATCATCTTGTGCAAGAGAAAGTGGAGAATACATAATACTCAACACTCCTGATGGGATAGATATTGAATGTGCTATGCGATTCCAATTTCAGGCCTCAAATAATGAAGCAGATTATGAAGCTCTCATTATGGGATTAAGTCTAGCTCAATCACTGAACGTCGAGCAAGTTGTGGCACACAACGATTCTCAATTGGTGGTGAATCAAATTTTGAGTTTGTATGGAGCCAAATGAGAGCTAATGATAAGATACTTAGCCAAGGTGGTGAAAGTAATAGCTTAATTGAAAGTTGTTTAGGTAAGCATAATTCCAAGATTAGATAAGGCCCGAGCTAATGCACTTGCTCGGCTAGCATCAACCACCAGAATTGAGCTCCGATGAATTATTCTCATTAAAATTTTGGCCAACAGGTGTATTGATAAAGACTTGATGATTAATTTCATCACAACTGATATGGGTAGATATTGGATGGATCCCATCAAAGCTTATATTGAAGAAGGAATCTCGCCAGCAGATCCAATCGAGGCCAAAAAACTTAAGTATAAATTAGCAAGATATGTGCTAGAAAAAGGAGTATTGTACAAGAGAGGATTAAGAGTTATTCTGCAGCGCTGTATCCATCCAGTGGAGGTTGGAGAGGATTAAGAGTTCATGAAGGGTCTTGAGGGGATCATGTGTAAGGAAAATCATTTTTGCTGGGAATTAATGTCCAGAGATACTATTGGCCAATTATGAGAGCAGATTGTATAGTTTTCTCCAGGAGATGTGACAAGTGCCAAAGGTACTCCAGCATTCATAAAACTCCACAGGCTGATTTTACTCCAATCATCTCACCTTGGCCATTCATTATATGGGGATCAACTTAGTCAGGCCACTACTGACCACCCGAGTAAGATTCAAGTACTTGGTCATGGTTGTGGATTATTTCACAAAATGGGTTAAGGCAGTACCATCGATAGATATGCCTTATGAGAAGGTCTACCAGTTTATATGGAAAAACATCATTTGTAAATATGGTTTGCCTTATGCTTTCATCACAGACCATGACACACAGTTTGATAATGAAAAATTTTCCACCTATTATGCCTCATCAAATATTCAAAGTTGCACTCTGCTCTAGGTCATCCTCAAAGCAACGGGCAAAATGAAGTGACAAACAAGACTCTTCTCAATGGGTTAAAGAAAAAACTTGATGAGGCTCAAGGAAATTAGATTAATGAACTACACTTCTTTTTATGGGCATACCGAATAACTCTAAGGACTGATACTGAAGAAACACTATACATGCTGGTGTTTGGAATTGAAGCGGTGATACTAGCTGAACTGGGTTTGCCAACCCACTGAGTGTTGAATTTTAATTCTCATGTTAGTGATTTGATGTGAAGACTAGACCTGTATATGCTGGAGAAAGTACGCGAGGATGCAGCCTTGAGAAATGTTTCTTACCAACAAAGAACATCACGATTTTATAATAAAAGGACGAAGCTGAACATAAGGGGATTATGTGCTCAAGAAAGTGATTCAGAAGACCAACAACCTTGAATCCAATTGGCATGGGCCATATCTTAGCAGTTTTCCGACCAGGTACTTACAAAATTGAGACTCTGGAAAGAGAAGAGTTTAAAAATCCTTGGCATGCCGAGCATCTTAGGAAATATTAACAGTAATGTAATGAGACAAATATTTGTAATCTTGTCACTTCAGTATCAATAAAATGATGATTTCCTCCATTTTTTTGAAAAAAAATTAGAATACTGATGATATACATCACCACAAACTTGGTCGGTATACATTCAAAAGTTTCTCGGAACAACCACCACATAGTTGGTTGGAGCTCAGAACAACAACCACATAGTTGATTGGTGATCACTCAATAGTTGATAGGTACATCACCACATAGAGTGTCGGTACACATACAAAAGTTTGTCGAAACATCCACCACATAATTGGTCGGAGCTCAGAACAAAAACCACATAGTTGATTGGTGATCACTCAATATTTGGTCAGTACAAGCAAAAGTTGATTGGCAACATACAAAAACCCAAGTTAAGATAGGACTTTAAGTCCTTAATAATTGGTCAATATAATCAGGGATAAATCTCTATATAAAATCAATAACTTTTATCCAAACTGGGAAAAATGGCAGAAGAACATTGTGAAGATTCCTAAATAGGAATATAGAGATATATTCCACATATGCCTGGTCATCACTGGTAACTAATGCTAAACCTAAAATTTTAGGTGCATTAGTAGAACCTATGGAAATACTATGGGTAACTAGTACTAAACTTGGATTTAAATCTAAGAATTCTAGTTGAACCTATGATCACATCAAAGGTAACTGATACCAAACTCAAAAATATGAGTATATCAGTAGAACCTATGACAATCTCATTGATAAATTGTACTAAACTTGGGCAAATGCCTAAGTGTATGAATAGAATTGATAAAACAAATATGTCATTCACATCCAAAAATTGACCAGATGAGTTAATAAAATATATTTTCATTCATATAAATGATCATTACATGCAAATATTGTTCATAGTTGAATTACAGGAGCAAACTACTCTACTGGACGCTTCTCTTCAGCCTTATAGGAGTTCGGTGTTGGTTTCATGCATGTTAGAGGATCATCCAATGTGTATGGGGAATTAATGAAGTTGAAATCTTGAAGCATTCTCCTATTACTGTTGCTCGGAGTATCTAATAGATAAGGAGATTGAACTATTTCTATATCGTCATGCAGACCATAATCCCCTAAGTATTTGGAGATCATGCATTGAGGAATGGTTTTTATAAGGATCTAGTTAATATCCAGTTTAAAGAAGTATATTAGCACTTCAAAAGTACTGAATCAGCCCAATACCATATTCCACTATCCTGCTCAACCTTCCTAACTGTTAGACAATTGGTCCAGCCCCATTTATAGCCTTCGCATTGAGCTTGACTAAAGCGTTCATCGAAATGACCAAGAGCCTCATTGTACCCCTCCATCCAAACTTCTCTAGGTTACTTGTTAAAATGGAAAGTTAACCTCTCAACCTGGTGTTGTAGTTTCTTCAGCACTCCATCCTTGACTTGTCGTTGAGAAGACTAGGTGGCAAGTTGCTTGCCCTGGGTTTAGATCTTTTGGGACATCTCGGTAATGGATAAATTCTTGGCCTTTATTTATGCAGTCTGATTTGCAAGTGTCTGCTGAGTTCTGCTTTCATCAGTTGTAGCTCGGCCAGGTCTTGGTTTTGATCGGAAGGAGGTAGAAGGTTTGGATTTTTTTAAATCCTCTAGTTCTTCCCTTAGATTAGCATTTTCAGTCTCCAAAAATGAGACTCCCTCATTATCAGCATCAGTAGTTGAAGGAACTTTCAAAGAGTTCAACTCCTCTCTCAAACTGGTATTTTCTTCCTCTAATAGCTTGGCAATGGTCCTAGCCTCATCCACTTCACACTTAAGAAAAAACTCTTTCTTCCTAAAACAAAAGGCATACATTTATAATTTTTCCTCAAAAACCCAAGATTCACTTAGAGCTTTGTACTTCTTCTCATAATCACCATAAAGGAGAGCCTTGACTTATTTGTGATCTTCTTGAAGTTATTCTATCATTTTAATGTAAGCCACATTATTAGCTACATCCCGATCAAGAAGATACTTCAGGTACAAATAACCTTCCTTGGCTTAATCTAAAACGTAGTCCTGAATAACTTTGATAGATCTTCTTCAAACAAAGTCATGTGATGCGCTTTGAAAAGATCATTGCATCTTTTGAGTAGCTCGGAGTCAGTAGAGGAAATTTGATCCATTTTGACCATGAATTATAAAGAGTAAAGAAATCTCCAATCAATAATAGAATAAAGAGTTTGAAGCAGTAATCGAAAGAAGACAAGCACAGAGACAAGAAATAGTTATTTTCATTGATATAAAAGTCAGATTATAAATACATAGAAAGGAAATAAAAAAAATGAAGATAAAAAAAAGGTCTAATTATTGAGAAAGTCTACACCTTCTCCCTATCAGTAGAAGTTTCAAATTTACTAGAGATAGGAATGGGTGGAGTGATTTGCTCAAAAGTTTTGGGGAGAGAAGACTCAACAACTGTCTGCAGTTCGTAGGCTGTCGGTTCCAGAATAAGGGTGGAATACCCTGACCCCACATCATCTTCTACTTCCTTATCCATGTTTGGTAGGGAACCAGGGTCATGTATGAGGAAGATCTCAGAATCTTGAGGAGTATCAACTTCAGAAAGTTCTACCGACCAACCGTTCTTATAGCATTTCTTCTTCACATATTCAATCTAAACAGAAGCAGTTACAATAGCTTTCTCCCATCCCTTATTAAAAGAGGTTTCCCTAGCCTTCACCACCTTATCCTTATCATCAACTAAGGTCTCCTCTAACTCAGATATTTGTCTCCGGGATGCAACATCCTCATTCTCAGCTTTCTTCTGAGCTTCCTCAGCAACTTTTATTTTGTTCTCCCATGACTGCTTATCAGTTTCCAGTGCTTGTTGGAAGTCAAAGAAGGACTTCTTCAGGCCTTCAAAAGCCTATTATATGTCACTTGAAGAAGAATAAAATTCATCGTCCTTCTCTAACATCTGGTTGAAATCAACCAAGAACTGCAAGAAGAGAGGTCAAATTACTACAAGAAAACAGTAAAAAAGTACAAGTATGAAGAAGCAAGAATTCTTACCAAGGCAAGGCTTTGAGCAGCCCTTTTAGAAATTTTTAAATCGGGCATGGAAGAGGAAGCACCCCTATGATCTGGAAAAATGCCAGACTTTATTAATTGTCTGGCTAACCCAGGACATATGGCCATAAGAGAACTAGTGTCAACAACAGATAAATCGACCAAGTTCTATTAGTTGGTAGTAGCAGCAGTTCCTTTAGCAAGTCTGGAAGGAAGACCTTTTCTTATATGTTAAAGAAGGGACTCTTCACCCTTCTTAGTGGGGGCTTTCTTCCCAGCATCTTCTTTATTAGTGGCCCCACCAGTAACAGATTTGGTGGAGCCAGGGGCAACAAAATCTCCCACGATATTAGGGAATTTCCTCTTTCCCATAGAAACAGCAAGAGGAATGTCAGAGTCCATGGATGAAAAGGGATCAAAAACAAGTTCACCCCTGCCTAATAAAGTGGACACTGAGTCCTGGTCTAAGTTAAGTACAATGGTAGGAGCAACAGCACAAGGACAGGAAACAAAGGAGGTGACATAACTCCTATATTTCAGCAATTATGATGACGACCTAGTATGTTCCTCGCCAATTTTTTTATGAAGGCCCCAGAGAAACTTGAGCTCGTTAAGTTAATGGCACCTTCTTTATGACATTTCCTCTTCCTATTAACTACAAGTAAATAAACAACTAGTGATTAATTAACATTTCAACAGAATTTTTTTTAATAAAGTCACATAAGAAATTAAAACAACCTATCCCATGGCCATTCTAAGGGCATTTTGGCCCATTGTACACTTCACACCCTGTTGTAGGTACATATTGCCAATTTTTGGCAATCACTCCATGGTCAAAGTAATCCATATTGGAATTCGGAAGGTTAACAACTAATGCTCTATTTATATCCCTAGTTTTTAAATTATAAGTACTATCACTAGTGACCCATTTATAACAAAACATGATTTTGGGAATCCCTATGTGGGTCCCATGGAGTTGATTGAGCATATGAACACCATTGATAACCCTCTAAGTATTAGGTGCTACTCTAGCAGGTACAATATCGAAATATTGATAAAATTCTAAACAAAAATGATTTGGGGGAAAGGTAAAATCGTATTCAGTAACGAATAAAGAGGGGATCCAATGACCCTCAGGTAAAGCAAAAATGTCTACAGGGGGATTCAGAAACTCTAAATCTACCCAATTTAGAATGTTCCATTCTTTTCTAAACTCATCTAGAGAAACAATAGCGTAAACTATGATTCGATGCGAAGAAAACAAGAAAGATAAAGATTTCTTACAAAGACTTAAGAACTCAGTAAGAACTAGAAGACACAAAGAACGATCTCACAAAAGCTCAAGAAATTACAGCAGAAACTCAGAGGGTTTGAGGTGAGAGATGATCGGGATTTTTATCGCCTTTTATAGATTGCCTCGAAAATCAACGAACGTAATGATTAAAGCGAAATGATGATCAAAATTTTGGGAGCTAAGAAGAAAAAGATGTATTTTTCCCAAAATTATTCGTTACAAGTTTGGATATTTAAAAAAATGCCATCAGTAGTACAAGCCATTAGCAAAGCAGATAATTTTACAATTGTTGGAAGTCGGCAACCGACTAAGCATCAGAAATGTAGAATCAGCTACTATCAGAACTAAATGCTCCATACTTTCAAGCAAGCATCAAGCATGAAACATTGGGGGCTTCTGTTGATATAAAAAATTACCCATTTAAGTGGACCAATCAGAAATAGACATATGTCATCCACTATGGAAACAATCCTAGTCAGTCAGGAATGACCACCGACTAAGGCCTGAAATGACGACCATCATACTGGGATGCCGACCAACGCCAAGAAGCTCGACCAACAGTAGGGAGGTCGACCAACAATATCAGCAAAATGCCAATAGCCAGAAACATTATGAACTTTCTGTACTAATGTAAATGCCTAATTTATAAAGGCATTCCATTATTTAACAGTCTATCTCTTGGTCTTCCTACTATACTATAAATACGTTGTAATCCTTTTATCAAGGTCAAGTGATTGAAAGACTATAACAAGTACAGTTGGCGTAGGCTTTTCTCTATAAGAGAACCACTTTAAAAACCTTTTTGTTTCTTTCTTTTACTTAAAAATATAATCTGTGATTGATTAATTAAACCTTGTCTGGTTTTTTACATCAACAAACCTCCTCCTAATAGAATGGGAACAAAGACAAGTAACTCAATGTCTATTATAACGTCCTAGTATGTGAGATGTCCTAAAGCTTTGTGGACATGTTTAAAGGTGTTTGGCTGACCAAAAATAAAACTTATAGAGTGTGACATTCCAATTCAGGTGATATCAAAGTCTCTCAAGAACCAAATTTGAAAAATGCTTTGTTCTAATCATTAGGTGAAGTAATGAAAATTTAACAAAAGGTTCCTGAAGCGAAAAAAATCTATTGAATACAATTTTCAACGATGTGTTTTTCTCTATTGGAAAATCAAGGACACGAAAGACCTCTCTTCCTAATACGCAAAAAATCGACCTAAATATCCTTCTCGAGATTTTCAAAAGATCTCTTTGAGGTTACTAGGTTAATCTTGATCCACTGGAAAGATAACGATTGCTTAATCACGTTATTTTGCTAATATAAGTGGTTGAAACATATTAAAAGGTAAATAGGGAAAAAGATCATGAGAAAATTTGCATTAAGTATTGGCACATGCAACGAATACATTCATTGTCGTGAAGTTTGTGTTTGACGTAGTGAGTAGTATTTATGAGGTTTCATAAATCGATAATATAAAATTACTTATTTTTCCAAAAACTTCAAAGAAGCTTCAATAACAAGCATCAAACAGACCGCGAGTAGTGATTGGAAGTGAACTTGATAGTAAAAATTGTTCATGAAAAAGGAATCCTTCATAGCGGTGAATAGGGAATAACATAAGGAATATCTTAAAGCCATAAATTATTCTTACGACATATATTATTTCCATTTTTATAATGTGTATTCACAAGAAAGGTATATGTCTTTCATATATAGAAAATTTATAAAACCATACAAAGACATAAGGTTAACACATTTTCCAATTTAATAAAGTTATAGTATTTAGTTATGTTAAACCATGGGGTTTCTATATCGGTTAAGTCCTTTAATGTCATCCTCAAATGCTACTCTAAATGATTACTGGTTGTGGTGTGATGAAGGCTTAAATAAAGTTAATGAAGTTCAGTCTTAAAATTTTGAACAAGACTCTTTTCTAATTAACCTAATGGATTAATACTCAAAGTATGTTTTTGTCAAACAGAACAAAAATAGCTTAACAAGATAAACTTGACTATACATAAACTCATACAATCCTTATCAATGTCAATGGTTTAGAAAAACACATAACCGGAGTTAAGATAATATTCCAAAGTCTTTAGCATGTCATACCAACCCTAATAAGGAAAATAGTTCTTTTGATGTTAGAATAGCCTTGTGATTAGCAACCTGGTAAAACTGGTGGTAGACCCACTTGGCGTTAAATTAAATTAAAATGGCAGATAACATAATATAAACCATAACAAGTTGTCAGGAATATCCAACAAAGAAAAATCCATGAACACGAGAAAAGAGAAAAGGTATATATCATTAAAAAATTCTACATAATAAAACATAATTCATGGTCAAAGACCCATTTCTCTCATTTTATAGGCATTAGTTGAGCAGATGACCAACACACGAGTTTCAATATTGATGACGAACTGGGGTTAAGGTTAGTTCAAGACATTGCATGAATGAGGCAACTTAAAAGTCATATAAGCTTGGGTAAAGATATACTGAATGAATTCAAGACATTGACAAAGCATCATTTGGATATGTGTGCATCATTTAACTTATTATGCAACCACATATGAAAGGGAAAATGTAGAAAATGCTTCATCATTATCCAAAAAATATGGGCCCTGCCAAGACGGTGTGGATATGCTAGATAAGTTATTGCGAGCCAACTAGGCTAATATTAAAAAATAACTAGCATTGAGTTATGGTTATAGTTAAGACCGACCTAAGGTTAACACGACTTGTGGGTCCTAATGGATATTGGACAAAATCTATTTGGAAATCTGAAGGAATGTGGAATGATAGGTATAGACACCCCATCCTGGACCCCCCCCCCCCACCAAGAACCTCCTTAGGTTCCTTATACTCATCCACTTACCCTAAACCCGTTGTTATACCCTGGGTACTGATTAGAAGGCCACCAAGTTCTACCGAGTCCCGTTTCACTCCATTAAACTCTCCAACCTTAGAAAATTTCAATTAAACCTTTAAGGGAACTAAATTCTCTTTCCAACAGTCTGTGACGTGCGCGAATCGACCTCACAATTCATACGAATGATTTTTTTACTTTGAGTACTAATCTGGAGGCCACAGGGCACTCCCAGGCCCCGTTTGACTCCAATACACTCTCTAACAAGAGAAAATCTAAATGAAACCTTTAAGGGTGTTGAATCCTTTTTCCAATGGTCCATGTCATGCGCGAATCAGCCTCACTGTTCGCACAAACGATTTGTTTTACTTCGAGAACTGATCACGAGGACATCAAAAATTCCTAGGCCATGCTTGAATTCAATTAGCTCTATAAACTCAGAAAATCTCAATGATATCTTGAAGGTCACTAAATTCCCTTACCAACTATCCATTTCGTGTGCGAATTGGACACACGGTTAGCACGAATGCTCCATTTTCCTCTGAAAAACCCATGTTAAGAGACCATAGTGTGATTCCAAGACCCATTTGACTTTGATAAACTTCTAAACTTGGGAGAGGCTAAATGGATTCTTGAAGGTCTCTGGATTCCCTTTTCATTGGTCCCATTTTTTCATGATTCTGACTTATGGTTTGCATTTTATGCATGTTTTTTCTAAAAAAGTCTATTCTGGACTGCCTATAAACATCCCAGACTCCCTGACTATCGATAGGGTATATTTTCCTTTCCCAACAAGGTGGGAACTATGTCGATAGGCAGGTCATGGTCCATGCCAATCGGCAACCCCTAACCCAAAATGGTACTATATAAAGGGCTCATAACCTCACTCCTAGTGGAGGTCCCTTTCAGCAGTCAACAAATATTCTCTTGAAATCAGAGTCATCTCACTACAGAAAAAAGCCCTTTTCTAACATCCCCCCACCTCACTTTCTTACCAAACTTAGTCATTCACCTCATCCTATCATATTACCTTCATACCATAATAAAAACTAGCCTACATATACTCTAAATTCAGTAACAAAGATCTGCAAGGAGGTCCATTCCTCACCCTTTTTTTAGTTTATTCATTTTAATGTTATTGTTCACTTTATTCTCATTTTGTGATACCTTCTAGTTTTGTTTCATTATCTCACATAAAATAGTATTCACTTTTATTATTAGTATTTCACACAACATATTTTTTTAAAAATCCAAAAAAGACAAAAACAGGGCTTATTCATAAATTCCAAAAGTAAAAATTTATTATTTTCCCACGCTTGAAGACATTTCTCTCCAAAAGAATTCAAAGAGGAGTCATATATTTGTATTTATGGGTTGAAACCCATCCCTACGCTATTTTTGAACTACGTGGACTTTGATGCCCCTTGGGCTATGTAACCGTCTTGGGCCAATATCGAGACTCGACTCCTCCCTTTTTTATTTTATGTCTTTTATGTGCTATTATATGTATTTTTTGAGTCTTGGACTCCAACATATTTGTGTTTCACTTGATATGCACATTCACTCATTCATAGAAATTTGTGATTCAATAAACACTCACATTATATGTTTACTATTATTTTTGGGTACACTCCTACGGATGAGTCCACTCTTTCCATTCCATGATGTAAGTCGAATAATTCCATTCTCTAATTATTAATATTATACAAATGTACACACACATCACAGAGAAAAAAGGAGAAGATTAACATAGCCCATAAGAGATCGAATAGGCAAAATGGGTTCTTAACACCTTCCCATTTCGTAACTTAGTCCTCAAAACCTTCTAATCACTTGGTTTCGTATGCATCAGAATCATCTTAATATCGTTCTCTCGAGGAAGCTACATGTTTTGCCTGTTTTGAGAAAAGTAGGTTGATAACTCAATCTCTTTGTGTTATCCCTATTTGACAATGGACAATTCTATATCTGAGGCTGACCGCGAAGGCACCGACACGAGTAGCAGAAAGAAGGCCTCCATATCCTCTAATCACCCACATGCGCATGGCAAAAAGGGGGGAGAGAGGGACCTTTTCACCTTCTCCCCTCATCCCGACTTTAGTGTCGTGACCACACCATAGGAATCTGATCCGGATGGCCACAATGGTGAATCTGTTGGGGATTTTCAAGAGGACTAGGCTCTATTTTCATAAGGGTGTTACTTCTTTACTCTTTTGATTTTCTACAAGCATACATATACCTCCACTTGTATGTTCTCCTTACCCTTATTCTTAATTCTTGTATATTTATCTCATGCTATATCTCTAACATGCTCTCTCCTCATGTATATATTACTCTTCACTTACTTGTACATGCTCACAATGCTTCACCTTACGCCCGCTTTTATATATATCTATGCTCACTTCGCACACTCTCACTTGTATATAGTCTCACCTTTACTTACATTCTTTGCACACCACTTATAGATTATCCATGATTAGTTTCACGATACCCTCACCTTTTCTCACTTATCTCCCTGTTCACTAACAAATCTCACACACCACTTATAGATGATTTATGCTTAGTCTCACCAGCACACACCTTCACTTGTATATATTCACATGTTGTTTCGCTCACACTATTCTCATGCCACATATATCTCACCCACTTGTATATCCACATGATTCACACTTTATTACCATGCTTTGTATACTCCATATGCTCCATGTATATACTTACTATCTATACTTTTACCTCATGCTATTTATATATTCTCCCACTATAGCGACAGTACTCCCTTTACTTAGCATACAAAAAAAAAATCTCCATAAGATACTAATAAAAAATGCATGCATTTTTGCACCCTACAGCTCATGAGCATCGTAATATTGACCAAAATTTTATCCCGTACTCGGGTGTCACTTCATGATGGGTGTCGGTTCTGTGGGACGTGGTTAACCTAAGCGATATGATTCTCACCTTCCATTGGCCTCGTATCTTTAATGTATATTGAACGGTTCGCCCCACATGATACCGCTTGACCGAACTCACGAAGGGAGGTATATAGCAGGGAACTCATTCACATACGTTGAGTATATCGCTATCACATGAACCGTCCCTATAAGGTATATCGTGAGGCAATTAACATAAACTCAGGTTTATCGAATGGCTTGTCCACACGTACTGATGAATGATTGACCTTATAGGCAAGAGGTATATTGTGGAAGTCATTCAAAAGGGGGGAACCTTCCACTAAAACATAAAATGATAAAACCTCATATAAGCTCCTACCTTAGGACACTCATAATTAATTTATCAGTTACTATGCGAAACTCTACCGAAATTTTGGGTCGTCGTACCACCTGAATTTTCGTGTTATTTTTCCCATTTTTAAAATAGGACCCTGTCTATGAGCCTAAAAACAAGTCAAACCGTATCTTATAATGTATACCATATCTTTTCCCCAAGCTCGAGTCGTATCTAGAATCTTCCTTACATTTAGGCAAACATAATACAGGTGAAACCATATAATAGTAATAATCATGGTAAGGATTTTCATTTTCTAGCCCTCTTTTCAAAAACAAAAATATCAAAACCTTATTTTCCCCTTTTTCAAAATACCAAGAATACTTCATTTTTTTCTATAAAATAAATCAAAATCATTTCTCCCTCTCAAATCGACAGCATACCCAGATCTTGTCTTGGCTCCTTACGGTCTTCAGTCAAACCACCCTGAATCTCCATTGCCTCCTCTGTTGCTTCAACCGAATTTGAGATTTACCTTCGTAAGTTGTTCATGGAGAATATAGATCGGGCATCACATGTCTAACTAGACCCGATTTCCATCCTAGCTCAGTGCAGTACTAAGGCTAATAATCCCTAATTCGACCTTTCTGCCCAAATTATGCCAGTTAAAACACTCGGCACCTCCACAATCTCTCCCAAATCCCTCAAAGTTTTTGCATACTTTATCCTACACCCCACAAGCTTTACTGATCAAGCTTTGTCTCTCCTCACATGAGCATGTTTTTCCATCCGCACTCAATCATGGGGGTGGGGGGGGGGGTATGGAACTGCCTACAGTACTAGGTGAAAACTACCCACAGTGATGATCCTCGATTACAAGAAGTTTAGTATCCTGTTTAAGGAAGCCCAAAAATGGTCAGGAGAATCATACGAATGGTGGTACCCGTAAAAAGTTAGTCTGGATGATCTCATGCATACCATTTCAGATATATTTAACAGAAAGGATAAATATGCAGCATCTATGAGTTGCTCGCAACCTTAAAACTCTAAGAATCGATGGTTCCTTCACTCCTGCACTTGACCGCTCAGTGGTAAGATATGTTTGATGAAGCCTTAGAAGTTTTCGAATGGATCGATTACTATTATAAGGAGGACATCATCGCCATCGAATGGGGGGATTACTTCGATAGCTCAGTTGATTAACCGAATCGTAGAGAAGCTAGTTCAGTTATCGACTTGTATGGAATGATATCTTTTGAAGAATTATTGGAGAAATTAACAAAATGTCCATTCATCCTGAAGTAGACAAAGCCATGGATTTATTATTCTTCCCCGCCTCTGTTAACCACATGACCCCATTCGAACGATATTATAAATATCTGATTCCCCATCTAACTGAAATAGATAAAGGAAAGGGAGTTACCAAAGATCTCCCAATTCCATATATTGACCATTGAAGAAAGTAAAGTTCTCGACCAGCTTAAGAAACCCAAGAAAATATCACCTTATGGGGACTCTTCATGTCCTCCCAGCTGCACCGAAATGATCTGACAAAGATCTTAATAAAACCCACAGTTTCTCCCTCTACCACTCCCTAAGAAGTCATGAATATGGTTGGATCCTTAATAACTACTTGACTCATCTCTTTCTCCGAAGAAGAAATCCTAAAGTTTAACCCTGATCATAATTATTCTCACAACATCTCCGTCGAAGTTTTGGGGTAAGAAAATCCCGTTATCACTTGTGGATAGTGGATCCACTCTCAACATCTGCACACTCAGAGCTTTCAACTTCCTAGGATTAAAAGTCAGTGATCTCACTCCTACATCCACCATTGTGCATGCCTATAACAACACCCGTCGAGAAATAATGTGTTCTTTAAAAATTACACTAGGGGCTGACCCTATCAGCCCTTTAATAGAGTTCCAAGTCATCGATATACCTGCCTATTTTAATATATACTCCTTGGCCACCCATGGCCCTATAACATCCGAGAAGTAAATTTCTCTCTATTAGAAATTGAATTTCTTTGCTAAAGGTATGGTCATCACCATTCTTAGGATAATGACAATTCAGATAATGCTAGAACTAGTAACCCGTTTTTGGAAATTTCACATGGGACCAATGACATATTACTCTCTAGCTTTAAAATCGATCCAATCCCCATTCCAGCAAGAGATAATTTTAAAGAACGGGTTTGTCTAGAACACAGTCCTGATGGAAATGTCAACATAATCCAATTGTTTAAGAATATGCACTCCATACCCGGAATGGGGCTAGAGCGATGCCAGCAATGGATTCTCGAGACAACAGTACTAAAGGAAGCCTTTCCCCCCTGAGGCCTAGTATACTAACCTTTACCATTCGAAATCAAATAACTCTGACGACCACGTCAGAAAAAAAGCCTAGAAGATGAAAAGACCATCTCAGGAGTCTCTTTGAATGGAAGGTTTATCAAAGAGGGAAAAGACTTCCCCTTTTGTGGATTCTCATAACCATGGTATGACCCCACTGAGAAAAAGATGAAGCCAGGAATAGAGATCTTCTTCCAAGACAATAATACCTGGGGTGAGGAAGAGGAGCACGAGATGAAACCTATGACTAAGGAGACCATGGAAAACACTAAAAACTCCGAGGTTAGCGACAATAAGGAATCATTCACCTTGCAGACACTTGGACTGAATCTCTACATGATTCACCAAGAAGTTGTGCCGTGAGACCCGTCCGTGTCAAATTGTAATTGTTAAAGTACCTCTCCTTAACTGATATTCCATATTAATCCAGCCTGCTCAAACCCAGCTAAAACCTGTTATTCACCCCATCCAAGAAACTCCCGAACTTGTCACTATTTCTCCTATTTCCGATACCAATGTAAATGAGGCCTCTTTTGATGAGGTTCCTAATGTTGTATTACCTGAGAATGAAATAAATGAATATTTTGAGTAACTTAACGTGCCTTACATTAATTGCATTGATTTTAATCAAACTTTTGATGATGATGATTTTGTCAATGAACAATTATTAACTGATCTCAATAAGTAAAATAATAAACACTATAATCTCATTCAAACTAATGGTTATGAGACTATTGTTATTAATCTCTGTTCTAGTAGCAACATATGCAAGATTAGGATAGGGTCCACCCTCAAGTGTAATTCAAAGAGCTTCTGAAAGAGTTTGTGGATGTCTTCGCATAGTCCTGCGATAACATGCTCGACATTGACCTAGAGATAGCTCAGCACGAGATCCCTATATTCCCGAAAAGAAAACCTATCAAGTAAAAGTTGAGGAAGCTCCGAACAGAATGGTCCTTCAAGGTCAAAGAAGAGGTAGTCTAAGAGTTGAACATGGGTTTCATTTGTATAGTTGAATACCCTGTGCAACTTGCAAATATTGTCCCCGTGATAAAATGGGAAGGAAAAGTCCGCATGTGCATCGACTATCAGGATTTAAACAAAGCATCCCTGAAAGATGATTACCATATGCCCAATATCGATATGATCATGGACAATACGGCTAACCACGCCCTCAAGTCATTTGTTGATGGATTTGCTAGTTACAACCAGATTAAATGCACCCTCACCAGAAGGAGAAAATATCCTTCATCACCCCATAGGGAACCTTCTTCTACAATCACCATGCCTTTTGGACTCAAAAATATTGAGGATACCTACCAAAGGGAAGCCACAACCATCTTGCATAACCTTATCCACAGATAAGTTAAGGTCTATGTTGATGGTATAAGCATCAAGTCCAAGACCCGGGAAGGTCATATCCCCACCCTGAGAAAATTCTTCGAATGATTGGGACAATACTAGATCGATCTCAACCTACAAAAGTGAGTCTTTGGCGTCACTAAAGGGAAACTCCTTGGATTTATGGTCAATAAGAAAGGAATTAAATCAGACCTCGCTAAACTGAAAACTATACTCGAGATCCCTCCACCCCAAATGGAAAAGAAAGTATGAGGATTCTAAGGTAAGCTATAATACATCAATCGGTTCATCAACCAACTGACCTCTATATGTGAACCCATTTTCAAACTTCTCTAGAAGGACTCAACCAAAATTTGGAATGAGGCGTGCCAAGAAAAATTTGACCAAATCAAGCAATACCTCACCCAACCTCTAGCGCTCATGCCTCCGTAGCCAGGTCTACCTCTCCTTATATACTTGATCATTACTAATACTTCAACATGGGCTTTACTGGCCCAATACATTAAAGAGACCCGCAAGAAAAGATCCATATATTATGCTAGTCGAAAGCTAGACAGGTATGAACTCAACTACACTACTTTGGAGAAAGCGTGTGTCACCCTCGCCATGGTCATGAAGAAATTACAGCACTACCTGCTTACATTCCCCATCAGACTAGCATCCTAAATGGATCACATAAAATAACTGGTAGAGAAACCTGCTCTGTTAAGTCGAATGGCATGTTGGTTGATGTTGCAAGCCGAGTTTAACATTTTGAATGTCACATAAAAAGCTATGAAGAGAAGGGTGATATCCGACTAACTTTATAATCACCCTATGGAAAGAAACGAGGTTTGGGTCTCCTAATTTCCAAACAAATACATCCTATGCACCTTTTAGGAGGACTTCAGATGACATATGTTTTTCGACAGAGCTACCAACAAGAAAGGGTATGACATTGGGATACTCCTGATCTCTCCCGATGACTCTCACACCACATTATCATCAAGCTAGACTTTACTTGCACCAATAACTTGACAAAATATTAGGCATGTACTGTAGGGCTTAAAATCTCCCTTCAGAGAGGAATCAAGAACATAGATGTATATGGGTACTCTGCCTTCCTTGTTGGATAAATCCTCTGAAAATGGAAAGTCAAATATGAGAGGCTCCTACCCTTCCACGCCCACATAGAAGAGCTTGCCTCCCAATTCAAAGATGTCACCTTCTATTACCATCCTCTCTTGAAGAATAGCCTAGCGGGCTCTCTAGAAACCTTGTACTCCATGATCGACATGCCTGAAGGAATATCAATGGCCTATTTACTGGTTCGAAAATAAGTTTCTCCCATGCACTGTCACCACATCTAGCTCATCATCGAAGAAGATTATGAAACATAGGGATTATGGTACTAGGACATGTGTCGCCTTATGAAGCATGATAGGATTCCTCTAGACGCGGGCAAGAAAGACCATGCGAACCTTCACAAACTGGTTGGCTAGTATATCATCTGCGACAAAGAACTTTTTAAGAAAAACTTTGATGGGACGCATTTGCATGTATAACAGGGGATGAAATTAAAGAAATGATGCAGAAAATCCAAAGCAGGGAATGAGGACCCCATATAAACGGTCACATGCTTTCCAAAAAAATCATCTGTCAAGGGTACTATTGGATCACCATGATCCAAGACTGCACTGCCTATATTTGGAGATGCCTCAAATGCCAGCAGTTTTCCTACCTTCAACACTTATCCCCCCCCCCCCCCCCGAGAGATATATAACATGACCTTTCCCTAGCCTTGATCTACCTAAGGCATAGACATCATAGGGAAGGTCACTCCCGAAGATTCAAATGGGCACGAACTCATCCTGATTTCCATTGACTACTTCATGAAATGGGACGAAGTCGAGTCATACACAGTATTGAATGTGAAGAAAGTGGCCAGTTTATCAAAAAGAATATTATATACCGTTACGAGGTTCCCCATGAGTTGGTATCAGACAATGGACTATACTTAAAAGCCTAGGTCACAAAATTAGTTGACAAGTATGGAATCTAGAAGCACAAATGTTCTAATTACCGGCCCCACACCAACACTGTTATCGAAGCCGCCAACAAAAGCCTCTAAACTATCATGAGCATGATGACTAAAAGCTGTAGAAACTGGGTCAATCGGATCCCATATGACATCTAAGGATACTGAGCCTCTATCAGGATACCCATTGGGGAAATCCATTATTCTTTGGTATATGACATGGAGGCGGTTCTCCCCGTCGAACTAGAAGTTCTTTCTTTGCGTGTCATGATCGAAAGCAAAGTCAGTCAGTGAAAAAGACTGGCATCAGAGCCGCTACGAAAATTTCTCACTCTTAGATGAAAAGTGACTCAAAGATCTATACCACATACAAGGGTATCATCATCGAATCACGCGATCATTCGACAAGAAAGTCGAGGACCACGCTATTCACGAAGGAGACCTTGCTCCCAAAAAAATTATAGGAACCTTCTGGGACCCTAGAGGGAAGTTCAAACCTAATTAAAGTGGCCCCTACGTTGTGAAGAGATTTATGTCTGAAGGCGCCGCTGTACTCATAGGTCTCGACGGAGAATAAATGGCACGTCTAATTAATCTCGACTGTCTCAAGAGATTCTACCCTTAATTTGAACTCTTGACGCGCTACAACTCTTCCCATCCTTTCTATTCTAAAAAAAATCTCTTCGTTTCCCTCGATCGATAACTACGTGGGACCTAATGCTCTCAAAACACTTTTTTCTAAATGAAGCTCACAAATTTTCAAAACCCACAAAGTATGGGGGAAACCCATAAAACATACATGGGAGAGGTCCTTTCTCTTTCACAAAATGCTATTCTTTTCCCCACAAGAACGGCGGTCCGTCTCATCATTTAAATAAACTATGTATGCCTTAGTAATGGGTATAGGCAGTTCAAATACAAAATTCATCAAAAGACACAAAAAAATGCCAAAATTAATTTTATTTCGATCAAGGAATACAGTTGTTACACGAAATATCAGCGACGAGAGTCAAACAAACCACTCCCCTCCCAACCTTCATTACAGCCTACTAATTCCTACCAATAACTAGCTTCACAAAAAACCCAAAAACATACCAAACACCTACCCAAACACAAATCCCCATAAAACACAAACACTAACAAACTTCATAAGATCATGTCCTTAGCTACCAGATGGGCTCGCCTCATCATTACTACCTGCTCCTGGAGGCCCACAGGTGTCCCATTCCTAATTGTTTCTTCGAATGCTCTCCATGCCATGGAAGGCCTTAATAAGCTTTGACGAAACCACAATACCTTTTTCCATGGTATCAAACATGAAAAGGCATCTTTGTCCAGTCTCATCCACTAAAATCTTTTCAACCACCCATTTCGATGACCATTTTAGATAATCCCCGGATACAAACCAAACCCTTCTAATAGATTATGATGGATGGGTGAACGGTCGGCGAAGATGCCATAGAGGCCCCAGTATCATCCTTAAGGACTTGATCAATTCTTCCACTGGAAAAAAGTTGGCAATGTGGGGAGGTACAATCTGCTCCCATCCTACTTAACACAAAAGCATCTAAGTAAAGTCGAAAGAAGTCTTGTGAAGACCGACTAACCACACATACTGGTATTTCCCTAAGTACAAAATGGGCTTCAAGTCCCCTTACCATGGCACAGACCAGCGAAAGCATCGGGCCCCGTGCTCCACAAGTCAAGTAACCTAGTTCTCCATCGAAGGGTCAAAACTGAAGAAAGGTCTAGTAAAACAGTTTAGGAACACCCGACAAAGGGTACTTGGTACGGGCCGTCAGGAGGAGTCTCTTAGAAGGCTACATAAATAGCATGAGTCGTAGAAAGCCAGCCCGACCTTCCTTCTAGGCATCCAGATCATTTAGAGTCTCCGTTAACACCATCATTGAAGGATTACAGTGGCAAGACAACCACGCCACTATTGTGGCTACCTGAGGATCAGTCGCCAGGTCATCTTTCAATAAAAAAATCCTGGCAGTTAGACCCAGGGCTACAACTCTGGAAAATCCATTATTAGAAAATTCACTCCAACACATCGAGTTCAGAACTGTCGGGAGGACAATATTTCCTCCATGAACCAATGGCCGAGCACATCCAGGGAGAACGAGAGAAATTAACCACAACTGCTGCTACAATAGGAGTGACACACAACATAGAAGAGATCCTTTCATAAGTGGGGCACACCTAGTCTAAGTCAAACAAAAAATTATGGTCTTCAGGGTACCAGAACTATACTGCTGCTTCTAAAAGGTTCCAGACTATGGGACATTACTCCATAAAGAAACCTGATGCAAACTAAAGGCTTTGTAGTCAACGTTATAGAGGCACATTGCCTTTAAATCCTCAAGGTAGGAATAAAAATCCTCGGACACTGGAAGAGCCATTTGTAGAGAAGAAGAAAGCTACAGAGGAGAGAAAATGGAAGATGGTGAAAAAAAACCTCCAAAGTCCCTTTTTATACTAAAAAAATCCCATAAGAAAATAAGCCATTCAAAGTAACACCGATTCCTCTACCCCCCCCCCCCCCCCCCCCCCAACAAAGTACATAAAGTGCGTAAAAAGTGCAATCAAAGCCAAAGGAGTGATTTCGACTTGACCCATTTGACGATAGGTAGGATAAGGGATATGTCGATCGCCCCCCCCCCCCCCCCCCAAGGAAATTTCTTATTTCCTCTTTTGCACAATATAAATTTCCAAAATAAAAAGTTTCTTTGATAAAGTCAAATCTTCGGGTTGTCCCTTTTTGAAAAATTATTACTTTTCCCTTTATAAAGTCAAATTTCCTTTTTACTTCGAGTCCCTTTTTCATTTTTTTCTCTATCTTCGCAAAAAATGAGAAACCTTGGCAATAAACTAAAATGCATGTAGAGTAAGTCAATAAACCATGATAACACCAAAAAGAAATGCATTATATATATATATATATATATATATATATATCTTTATCTAGAATTATTACATCTCTTGAGGGTGTAAACAAAGAAAAAAGATACATCGGGACGCGGCCCGAATCCCTCAAAACATTTCAAAAAAATGACCCTCAACCTCAGCGGCATACATGCTTCCCCCATGCGACGAGCAGTAGACCCACCACTCCTAGAGCCATAACTCTCATCAGATGTGGTAGACGGCACCAAACAAGAGTTAGCTGAATTCCTCCCATAGGCTGACATCGACACTATCCAGCACTGAATATCCCTCAACCAGGTGGTCAACACATGGGTAGTTTGTAAGAAAAGGAACAAAAGAAACAAAAATCAAGAAATTCAATAAAGGGAAAAATAAAGTAGAAACAAGAAATAAAAAGAAAAAAAGAGAAAAGAATATACCTTAGTCCGGAGGGCATCATCAGAAAGACCCGTCAACCCGTCCACCGATGCATGGGGATGGTGGGGAACTTATAACACTTGCACACTACTCAACCAGACATGATAAGAGGCATTAGAGATCTGAATAAGTGGAGCCACCTCCGCCGCTGCAGTCGCACCTCCTCCAGTGTTATGGGTCGATGTCGGTGGTACGCTGGTACCTCTCCATGAATCAGTAGCAGGTGGAGGGATATTCTCCATGTAATATATGCACAACGGCGTCAACTAGATGGTTCCAAAATCCAGATGTTTTGAGGGATTTTGATGCGTTATGGCATTGTCCAGATAGTCGTAACGCGTCGCCATATTGGTGTAAAGCGTATAAGGCTCACCCTAATCACCACCATCCTCGCCTCATTCGTCATTTCTCTCACCAACCCCATTTAATCCAAGGGAATTGATGGTGGTACCTCCACCTCTCCTTCCATAATTTGACACCACCCTTTCCCCAAGGTACCAGACATACCCGACCTCGTGCACTAATAATTACCTTATTTACGCAAGCCCACCCGTAGCCCCCACGACCCTCGAAGGAAGACTTCATGGGTAGAATGTAACATATATCCCCAGTAAAGAGTCAGTAACTATCCAGAAGCAAACGATTCTAAAAACTCAAAAAGTGACAAAAATCTAAAACCTAATATAGTTGCTCATTAAGGTGATCAGCGCCACACACACGTCCTTCAAGGCAAGATATTGGTTCAAACGACTATTCGACTTCCTCGACCGGTACATCCTACAAAAGTCTCTCAATTTTCTCTCCTTAAAGGATACTAACTCCACATTGTGTCCTATCACCTCATAGAACCACATCTGCAAAAGGAAAATACCAATAATCCAAAGAGGAAATAAAAAAACTGCAAGGAAACAAAAAGAAAATTAACCCAAAAGATTACCTCGAAACTATACGTGGGTACTATGAACGTCTGTCTGCAGAACCGACTGAATGCATCCAAAGAGGCATAAAAGGATGCTAGAGTGAAGCTCCTTCAATCGTACAGATGGATGTCCGAGATGATCCGCAAATACAAAAAAAAAATGGATGATGTCGCCCCTCATCGCCACCACAAACCCTCACAGCAGAAGCAAAATGAATAATCAGGCTAACTATCTCACCTGTCACCCATCCATCTCATTAATCCACTTAGATAGCATGGTCTCCTCC
Organism: Sambucus nigra; assembly: GCA_949130495.1. NCBI lineage: Eukaryota > Viridiplantae > Streptophyta > Magnoliopsida > Dipsacales > Adoxaceae > Sambucus > Sambucus nigra. The sequence goes on from OX422213.1 coordinate 323,880,711, forward strand.
ATCACTAATATATGGATAGAATCCCCCCTGATACGATTCTTTCGACGTCCCCCAAGGCAGCCCACACCATCGCCTTCGTGGCTCGCAGAGTATGGTCTACCACGATCTAATGTCCAGCATAGTCTAAACTTGTCAACTATTGGACATCCAAAGGAGTAGCAGTCATCTCCTCAATCCTCTGATAGACTATGTGGGTCTTATCCCACTACCTCTCACCCAGTACGCATAACACCGCTGTAGAGCACATTATCTCATCCAGTGCACCCGCTAACATACCAAACCTGGTAGACCACACCATTAACCATACCTCCACAAGAAGATGGTCCTAAATATTCTACATCCCAATTGCCCCTCAGGACCGATTGATCGAAAAAGCTATGCCAGTCTGCGAGAAACTAAGGAAAACCCTTCATTAGCCCAAAAACAAAAAGAAAAAAGAAAACAAATGGAAAACAAAGGACAAATACTCATATATCTGTTATGTTTCATCACCGTTATGAATGGTGGTACCTAGTCTCGTGCAACAAGATCCTCTCAATAGTCACAGACTCAAAAGAGTCATAGGCATTCCCATTGCTCGAAACCCCATAGCCCACCACTCTAAATCTTCCCAGTCATTAACGGATACCCATTCAATGTTGGTGTTGCTAAAAGTACCTACCATTTGAGATCTTTTGAAGGAATGAAATCAAAAATGACTTTTAGAGAGAGAAAGAAAGAGATTCAATGACTTGGAGGTGTGAAAAGTGAGGAGGGGTCAACCCTTATTATAGAAAGCTAAGGGGTATACTAATCGATGGTCCCCTGATCCTGCCTATCGACGGTGACCTTTCCCCTTTACCTAAAAGCCAAGGAGTTTATTCCCTATGACGATAGGCACTTCCCTAGACCTGCTTTTCGACAGTCCCCTCAAAATTTTGTCCTAATAATGCCAAAAAATATAAAAAAATGCTTTGTAAATTCACAAAAATTCCTAGATTATCCCCTCAAAGTCAAGGACATTTGTTCTCCGTGAAAACTCATGGTGAAGAACCAAACCAATTACGAACTCTCAAAAATCCCCATTGGGACCATCATTACTCACTCTCATCGTCAACATACTCCCTAGTGGAACCAAAAATCCACAGTACACCTGCACCAAAATACTTTACACTTTCCCAAGTGGAGCCACTCCCCGTAAACTACATCTTTAGGTCTTGAGAATTAACCTCGTCCCACTGAATTGGTCACTAAATATTTAGGTTCATAAAATTGACCTTGACCCGCTATATCGGTCGCTACAACTCCAGGTTCGTAAAATTGAGCTTAACCCGCTGAATTGTTCATCACTCTTTAGGTTCGCCACCCACTGAATCAGTCATCACAACTTTAGATTATCAAAATTGACCTCAACCCACATAATTGATCACCTCACTCTTCATCTCCACAAAATCGACACAATTCACTAAATTGATTACTACATCGTTAGGTCCACATAATTGATCTCAACCTATTAAATTGGTCGCTACATCTTTAGGTCAATAAAATTGACCTCAGCCTTCTGAATCGATTGCTACATATTTAGGTATATAGAATCAATTTCAACCATCCTTAGGTTTGTAGAATTAACCTCGACCCTCTGGATCGATCACCTCCTTCCCCTAGGTCCACATAATTGATCTCAATGCTCTTTTTCAATATCGATGAGGTGTCTATTTTTTTACGACCATCACGTATTCCAAGCTCTCCCGGCGAGGAGATTTATAGACACCCCATACTAAGAGCCCTCAAATCACTTCCTTAGGTCCATCACACTCGTCCACTCACCATAAGCCGTAGGTCATACATTGAGTACTAATCTGAAGGCCACCGGGTGCTCCCAGGTCCCGTATGACTCTGATCAACTCTCCAACCTGAGAATAAAACATTTAAAGTTATTGAATCTCCTTTCCAAAGGTTTGTGCTGAGTGAGAATCGGCCTCATGTTCACATGAACAATCCATTTTACTCTGAGTACTAATCTAGAGGCCACTGGGTGCTCTTGGGCCCCATTTGACTCTGATCAAACTGAGAGTGTACTGAATCCCCATTTCAACTATCCATTCCATGCATACATTAGCCTCACAATTCACATGAAAAATCAGTTTTACTCCGAGGACTGATCTGGAGGCCATCGGGCGATTCTAGGCCCCATTTGACTCTTGTCAACTCTCTAACCGGATAAAATATCAATAAAACCTTTGAGGGAACTTAATCCCCTTTCTAATGGTCCATGTTGTGCATGAATCAACCTCACGGTTCACATGAGTGATCTTTTTTTACTCTGAGTACTGATCTAAAGGCCACCGAGCGCTCTCTCGAACCCCATTTGACTCTGATCATCTTTTTTAACTAAGAAAAGCTTAATGAAATCTCAAAATGATCTAAATCCTCTTTCCAATGATCCATGCCATTCATGAATCGACCTCACAGCTCGCATGAATGATCCATTTTCCTTTAAAATCCCCTATTCAGATACAATCAGGCGATTTTGAGCCCCATTTGACTTCAATCAACTCTCGAACCTAAGAGTGGCTCAATGGATTCTTAAAGGTCTCTGAATTTCCTTTCCAATGGTCCTAGCCGTGTGCAGTTCAGACTTACTATTTGAATATTATGCATGTTTTTTTTAAAAAAAATTGTTCTGAACTATCTATAGGCATCCCAGCCCCCGTGCCTATTGGCAGCTTGTACTTTCCTTAACCAGTAAGTCGGGCATTATTCTGATAGGTCAATAAATATTCTCTTGAAATCATAGCCTTCTCATTACCAAAAAATGTCCATTTTCCAACATTCTACCACCTCACTTTCTTACCAAACTTAGTCATCCACCTTACCCAATCATATTACTTACAATCATACTACTACAAAAACCAACCTATATACATTTTATTTCAGTTACGGCGTTGTCCAGATAGTCGTAACGTGTCACCATATTGGTGTAAAGCGTATAAGGCTCACCCTAATCACCACCATCCTCGCCTCATTCGTCATTTCTCTCACCCACCCCATTTACTCCCAGGGAATTGATGGTGGGACCTCCACCTCTTCTTCCATAATTTTACGCACCACCCTTTCCCCAAGGTACCAGACATACTCGAACTCGTGCACTAATAATTTCTTTATTTACGCGAGCCCACCCGTAGCCCCCACGACCCTCGAAGGAAGACTTCATGGGTAGAATGTAACATATATCCCCAGTAAAGAGTCAGTAACTATCCAGAAGCAAACGATTCTAAAAACTTTGAAAGTGACAAAAATCTAAAACCTAATATGGTTGCTCATTAAGGTGATCAGCGCCACACACACGTCCTTCAAGGCAAGATATTGGTTCAAACGACTATTCGACTTCCTCCAGCGGTACATCCTACAAAAGTCTCTCAATTTTCTCTCCTGCAAGGACACTAACTCCATATTGTGTCCTATCACCTCATAGAACCACATCTGCAAAAGGCAAATATCAAGAATCAAAAGAGGAAATAAAAAAACTGCAAGGAAATAAAAAGAAAATTAAACCAAAAGATTACTTCCAAAATATATGTGGGTACTATAAACGTCTGTCGGCAGAACTGGCTGAATGCATCCAAAGAGGCATAAAAGGATGCTAGAGTGAAGCTCCTTCAATCGTATAAATGGATATCTGAGATGATCCGCAAATACAAAAAAACATAAATGGATGATGTCGCACCTCATCGCCACCACAAACCCTCACAATAGAAGCAAAATGAATAAGCAGGCTACCTATCTCACCTGTTACCCATCCATCTCATCAATCCACTTAGATAGTAGGGTCTCCTCCATCACTACTATATGAATAGAATCCCCCCTATACGATTCTTTCGACGTCACCCAAGGCAGCCCACACCATCTCCTCCATGGCTCGCAGAGTACGGTCTACCACGATCTAATGTCCAGCATAGTCTAACCTTTTCAATTATTAGACATCCAAAGGAGTAGAATTCATCTCCTCAATCTTCTGATAGAATATGTGGGTCTTATCCCACTACCTCTCAACTAGTGCGCATAACACCGCTGTAGAGCACATTATCTCATCCAGTGCACCTGCCAACGTACCAAACCCGGTAGACGACACCATCCACCATACCTCCACAAGAAGATGGTCATAAATATTCTTCATCCCAGTTACCCCTCAGGACTGAATGCTCAAAAAATCTATGTCAGTCTACGAGAAACTAAGGAAAACCCTTCATTATCCCAAGAACAAAAAGAAAAAAGAAAACAAATGAAAAATAAAGGACAAATACTCATACATCTGTTAGGTTTCATCACCGTTATGAATGGTGGTGCCTAGGCTCATGCAATAAGATCCTCTCAATAGTCACTGACTCAAAAGAGTCGTAGGCATTCCCATTGCTCGAAGCAAGTGACCCCATAGCCCACCACTCTAAATCTGCCCAGTCATTAACGGATACCCATTCATTATTGATGTTGCTAAAAGTACCTACCATTTGAGATCTTTTGAAGGAATGAAATCAAAAATGACTTTTAGAGAGAGAAAGAAAGAAATTCAATCACTTGGAGGTGTGAAAAGTGAGGAGGGTTCACCCCTTATTATAGAAGGCTAAGGGGTATGCTAATCGATGGCCCCTGATCCTTCCTATCGACAGTGACCTTTCCCCTTTACCTAGAAGCCCAGGAGTTTGTTCCTACCTCCCTGGACCTGCTTTTCGACAGTCCCCTCAAAATTTTGTCCTAATAATGCCAAAAAATAAATGCATTGTAAATTCACAAAAATTCCTAGAATATCCCCTCAAAGTCAAAGACATTTGTTCTCTGAGAAAAACTCATGGTGAAGAACCAAACCAATTATAAACTCTCAAAAATCCCCATTAGGATCATCATTACTCACTCACATCGTCAACATACTCCCTAGTGGAACCAAAAATCCACACTACACCTCCACCAAAATACTTTACGCTTTCCCTAGCGGAGCCACTCCCCGTAAACTACAACTTTAGGTCTTGAGAATTGACCTCGGCCCACTGAATTGGTCATTACATATTTAGGTTCATAAAATTGACCTTGACCCATTGTATCGGTCGCTACAACTCCAGGTTCATAAAATTGACCTTAACCCGCTGAATTGTTCATCACTCTTTCGGTCCATAAAATTGACCTCGATCCACTGAATCAGTCATCACAACTTTAGATTATCAAAATTGACCTCGACCCACAAAATTGATTACCTCACTCTACATCTCCACATAATTGACACAATTCACTAAATTGATTACTACATCGTTAGGCCCACATAATTGATCTCGACCTGTTAAATTGGTCGCTGCATCTTTAGGTCAATAAAATTGACCTCAGCCTTCTGAATCGATTGCTACATCTTTAGGTATGTAGAATCAATCTCAAATATCCTTAGGTTTATATGAACCTCGACCCTCTAGATCGATCACCTGATTCCTCGAGGTCCATGAAATGGACCTCAATCCTCTTTTTCAGCATCGATGAGGTATCTATTTTTATACGACCATCACGTATTCCAAGCTCTCCCAGCGAGGAGATTTATATACACCCCATACTAGGACCCCTCAAATCACTTCCTTAGGTCCTTCACACTCGTCCACTCACTATATGTCGTAGGTCATACCTTGAGTACTGATCTGAAGGCCACCGGGTGCTCCCAGGTCCCGTATGACTCTGATAAACTCTCCAACCTCAGAATGAAACATTTAAAGGTATTGAATCTCCTTTCCAACGGTTTGTGCTGAGTGCGAATCGGCCTCATGTTCACATGAACATCCATTTTACTCCGAGTACTAATCTAAAGGCCATGGGGTGCTCTTGGGCCCTATTTGACTTTGATCAAACTGAGAAAAGATTAATGAAACCTTTGAGTGTACTGAATCCCAATTTCGACGATCCATTCCATACATATATTAGCCTCACAATTGACACGAACAATCCATTTTACTCCGAGGACTGATCTGGAGGCCATCGGGAGATTCTAGGCCCCATTTGACTCTTGTCAACCCTCTAACCGAATGAAATATCAGTAAAACCTTTGAGGGAACTTAATCACCTTTATAATGGTACATGTTGTGCATGAATCAACCTCACGGTTCACATGAGTGATCTTCTTTACTCTGAGTATTGATCTAAAGGCCACCGGGCGCTCTCTCGAGCCCCATTTGACTCCGATCAACTTTTCAAACTGAGAAAATCTTAATTAAATCTCAAAGGGATCTAAATTCTCTTTCCAACGATCCATGCCATTCACTAATCGACCTCACAGCTCACATGAACGATCCATTTTCCTTTAAAATCCCATATTCAGATACCATCGGGTGATTTTTATCTCCATTTGACTTCAGTCAACTCTCGATCCTAAGAGTGGCTCAATGGATTCTTGAAGGTCTCTGAATTTCCTTTCCAATGGTCCTAGCCGTGTGCAGTTCGGACTTACGGTTTGCATATTATGCATATTTTTTTTTAAAATATTGTTCCGAACTATCTATAGGCATTCCAGTCCCCCTGCCTATTGGCATTTTGTACTTTCCTTAACCAGTAAGTCGGACATTGTTCTGATAGGTCAATAAATATTCTCTTGAAATCATAGCTTTCTCATTACCAAAAAATGTCCATTTTCCAACATTTTACCACCTCACTTTCTTACCAAACTTAGTCATCCACCTTACCTTATCATATTACTTACCATCATACTACTACAAAAACAAACCTATATACATTTTAATTCAGTTACAAAGATCTACAAGGAGGTCCATTCCTCACTCTTTTTCTAGTTTATTCATTTTAGTGTGATTATTCACTTTATTCTCATTTTGTGATACCTTCTAGTTTTGTTTCATTATCCTACATCAAATAATCTCCACTTTTATTATTAGTATTGCACACAACTTATTTTCATAAAAACCCAAAAAAAAGACAAAATGAGGGTATATTCATAAACTTCAAAAGTAAGACTTCATTATTTTCCCACACGAGAACACGTTTCTCTCCAAAAGCACTCAAAGAGGTGTCCTACATTTGGATTTATAGGTTGAATCCCACCCCTATGCTATTTTCAAACTATGTGGACTTTGATGCACCTTGGTCTACGTAGGCGTCGTAGGTCAATTCTGAGATTCGAGTCCTCCATTTTCATTTTATGTCTTTTATATTCTATTATATCTATTTTATGAGTCTTGGACTCCTACATATTTATGCTTCGCCCGACATGCACATTAGCTCTTTCATAGCGATTCATGATTCGAAAAATACTTACTTCATATTTTATTATTATTATCAGGTACACACTTACGGATAATTCTGCTCCGTCCATTCCATGACGCGAGTTGGATAATTCCATTCTCCTATTATTTATATTATACACATGTACATACACATAATGGGGAAAAAATGAGAAGCTTAACATAGCCCATGAGAGACCAAAAGGGCAGAATGGGTGCATTACACCTTTCCATTTCGTATTCTAGTGAATCACTTAGTTTTGTTTGCATAAGTATGACGTTAATGTCATTATCTCGAGGAGGCTATATTCTTTTGCCTATTTTGAGCAAAATAGGCTGGCGACTCCATCTCTTCGTGTTATCCCTAGTTGGCAATGGTCAATTTTATATCTGAGGCAGACCACGAAGACGCCGACACGAGTGACGAAAAGAAGATTTCCATATCCTCAAATAAACCACATGCGCATGGTAAAAATGGATAGATAGGGGAGCCTTTTCCCCCTCTCCTCTGGTCCCGACTTCGTGGTCAGGCCCGCGCCGGAAGAATCCGACCCGGATGGCCACGGTAGGATAAGATGTGAGGTTTTTCTATCTGCGTTACTAGCCACTTTATAACTATGAGAGAAAAGTCATCAGTAGATTCATATTAACCAAGAGATTTTTAACCATGGTAATAAACCATAGAGAACATCAATAACCTTTCAAGGAGTAGGAATGGCTAATTTAAGAATTTGGATTATGGTGGGATCATAAGAGATGACAATAATGTATTCGTGTGCTCCTTTGAGCTTAAGTTCATCAAAGAATTACATATTTTTTTTCAATAATAGGTTGAGATTGTCGACTTCATGGCATGTGGGATTCGAGCATGCTGGGGAAGGGAATTCATAACGGACACTACAAGAAAAAAGCCTTTTTACGACGTTTTTTAAGTGTCATAAAATGCATTTTATGACACTTTATTTTTTAATAAAAAGCATCATAAGTTTGGGTGTCATAATTGATACCCATAAAAAGTGTCATATTAGGTAACCGTTATATATGACTTTTTTTTCCAATAATGTCATATCTGTTACAAAAAAAGGGTCATAATATACCCTATAAGATGTCATATTTGATTTAAAAAGCATCATGATAAACAACTTTCAAAATTTTAATATGGTCATATAAAAAACTTCATCACATGAGGGTTTAATATAAATAGTCATAAATTAAACATATAATAAAAAAAATTAATAATCAATATTAATGTCATAGTTGACAAATAAATCTAAACACAAATCAAAATTTACAATAACATAAAAACAGTCTTGAATTTTTTGCATTTAAAGTCAAGTACACCTAAAATGCACCAAACCAAGTCATTTGTCCATATAAAAAATAATGGGACATAAATAGATATACCCACCATCTACATTAATTATTCAGGAAACAATAATGACCTAGTGCATGTTTCATAACTAGACATACCCATTATGTACATCATTCAAAAAAAATGTCTCCAAAAAAATTTACATTCAAAAATCACTCATAAATGCATCGATCTTTCTATTGCTTTCACAAAATTGTGGCAACACTTCAAAAGCTCCAAATCATGTTGAAGCTCATTGATCTCATAAGTTTGATATGACGACTTCCCTGCCAACTCCTTCATCTAAACAAGACAAATAAAATCACATTTAGTTTTTCACATCTAAATAAAAAGGAATGTAAAAAAATATTTAAAAACATGTGACCTTCATTTTTATAGACTTAGATGAATTTTTCAAGAGCTCTCGCACGAACTTTAAACAAAAAAATCACACATAATTTTCCCTCGTTATTTAGGGACCTGAAAATAAAGGAGTTAGTATATTACCCATATCAAATGTGAATAAATAAATATTAAATTTAATTTATTGAACAAATACCTTAACATTCTCCCAGTCTAGTAATGATCTTTTTCCTTTGATTGCTAAAAACGATCACGATCGTATTGTCCAATAATGATATACCTTTCACATCCCTCTAAGTAGATGTTCCTTCATAAGTTTAAAACAACATAAATAAATCTCTAATGAAGCATAAAACACAACATATGAATTCTAGTTTTTCTAAAGTATCAAAAAAAAAATCTATAACACAAATAATTATAAAAAATTAAAAACATTTGGGCAGAGTTTCCTCTATTCATAGGACTATCCACCCTGTTTAAGAAATAAAAAAATCCAATAATAATATATATCGGGTGGAATCAATGATTGTCTTATTGAATGTGAGGCTTGCACCACTAATCTTTGGACTTTTTTATACCAATTCTGAAGTAAGAACCCTGTAAAATTTAACAAAGTCACTTGCAAAATATAGATAAACAAAATCTACTCTAACAAATATAGCACATGCAACTCTTTTAACATGAAGATAGCCATCACTTCTATCCAAATCACAGAGTATCCCATCCAAATTCTTAGTTCATATGTCACTCTTTTTCAAGCTATTGAGATTTTCAAGGGATCATGAAGTTTACAACGACTCACTAACAATGCTCTCACTGCAGTATAATAAACAATAATTTTAGCATATATAAATAAATCCTCTTTAAGTATATATAAAAATGAGGGACATAACAGTAGAAAAATCAACAATGGAAGGAAAACCTTCAAGTGGATGAGTAATTTGTCTAGCATCATAAATTAACGATAAAACGAGAACTATTATGATTATATAAAATTTCCCCCTGCCATCTTTACATACAAAAATGAAGAACAAAAAACATATGACCATACGTAATGAATTGGAAATACCAATAACATCAAAGAGAAAATATTTTAGTTATGAAAAAAAATATTGAGACGGGGATATATTTTGGCTATTTAAAAGTATCCCCTCCTCTATTCTGATAGTTTTTAACTACATATTCATAAATACGAACTTAGGGATCATATATGAATCATTATGATTATGTGTAAAAATAAAATTAAGTTGCAAAACCTTGTTTGTGGAAGTAAAAGGAAGCAACTAACAATGAGCTAAAAAATTTAGGAGACTGAAGCATATATATAGTCATGAGAAGAATAGGAAACTGAAGAATTTCTAGACTTAAATATTATAACAAATGTTTAACTACACATATCCTAATTAATTGTGCCTAACTGATAGGCATATTATAATTTCACTAATCATATTTTAATTTGTTTCTAGGATATAACCCATTGTGAAGAAGAACCCAAACCGATTGAAAATGATCATCTTATTGAGTTCACTATCGATGAATTAAAAGTTAATCACACATATCCTAATAATGCATGTAACAAGTCATAGTTAGTAAAAGTACCTAAAGTCTAAAAGCATGTGTTGATGTATTCTCGGAGGGTACCTGAGCACAAATTGTAGTAATTGAACATTTATAGACATCCTGTAGAAAAATTAACCTTTATAAACATCCCAAAGTTGGTGCAAAATGAACAATCCATAGTTAGTGAAAAAGAAGTAAGAATCGTAGTAACTGATCATTCCGAAAACTATGCTTCCTCTTAGGGGTATTAAGTTATGAAATAAGAAATTAAAAAGGTTATTCTTGTCTTCGTCGACCCACATAAAACGACAAAATTAAAAAGGTTACGCTTGCCATCGTCGAACCACAACCACCATGCTTCTAACATCCTAACTATCTTGTTATTTTTTGTACCATGACAAATACTACTAGGCTAGTTATAGGGTGTTTAGGGGAATATAAAAATATGGGTAATTTAATTTTGATGTAACTGGTGGGGGATTTGAGATTGATAGGAACTAGGTGAAGGTGTGAAATGGGGGCAATTGGTGGGGAAGAGTTGGTTAAGTGGGAGAAAATGCAAGCGTTGGCGAATGCTTACGAGGAGAAGATTCTTGTGTTGGTGAGGTTGAGGCCTTTGAGTGAAAAGGAGATTGCCAAGAATGATGTTTCGGATTGGGAATGCATTAATGACTCTGCCATTTTGTTTCGAAATAGCCTCCAAGAGCGCTCCATGTTTTCGACTGCCTATACATTTGAGTATTTAGTGGTGACTGCTCAACAAGGTTGTTGTATGATGGAGAGAAAGAGATTGCTCTTTCAGTTGTTAGTGGTATTAACTCAAGTATGTTTAAATATGGGTAAACAAGCAGTGGGAAGACATGCATTATGAACAGAATAACAGAGCTAATCTTATGACTGGTTCGTCTTCATCAGGATTCGAGGCGATAGGACAAAGTGAGAACACCCCGCCTATTGATTTTGAGAAGAAACTTCCTGGAAGACCTGAATGCTTCCAAGCGATTTTAGAATCCCACCATTTAGGCTCACGCTCTGCTGTGTGCTTAGGACTTATCATTCATAATATTAAATTATATGATTTGTTAAAGTTTAATAACTATACGTAAAATAGGGAACCACGTAAGCTATTAGGGAGTGTAACTGTGATATTTAAGTAGTGTCTGTTCATTGATATGAATGGATGAGAAAGAACCTGCTTGAGGTTGACGGCAGGAATAAAAAGGAGAGAAGCCATAAGGTCATTGTTTAAGAGTATGGCTGCAATAGCTCCACAGGTAAGGCCAGAGCTAATAGAATTATACTGACAAGGAAATGCAAAATTGATGAAGATTTTTATATTCTTAAAATAAATATTAAAAAAATATAAACTTCATCTAGAGCTACACAACAACTGGTAGCAGTAATTCAAGGGAGCACACAACAAATGAAGAGTAATTCTAGGGAGAAATAGAGATTGAAGATAAGAACAAACAAAATACATACATGAAAAAGCCATTTGTTCAGTAAGTATGGGAACTGTCAACCTAAAAAAGTGGAACTGTTAACCTAAAAAAGCCAAAGAAGGGCCATATTAAACTTGAAAATAAATATATATACATGCTGAAATAAGTTGTCTCAGAGGTTTAAAAATAAGAAGAAACAATGATGGGTAATCCTCGAATACTATCACACTCATATATTTCAGAGGACTTCATGGAAAAATTACACTCCTAAATCAGATTTTTGAACAATGAAATTGAAGACAAGCAACCAGTAACGGTTTATACACATACTGCAATGATGGGTGTAGAAAAAAATGTGCAAGCATAAGAATTATGATATAATGACTTTATTGTACTCATTAGGTGAACTCTGAGTTTCAAGAGACACTTCAAGGCTGAAAAGTAAGCATATTGAATGATTGGAATAATATAAAAACTTAAAAAAGGCAAATTATATGTATTTTATGAATAGGACTAGTATATTATGCCATGTAGAGATATGAAGTTGTGTGGAAGTTTCTAACAATTAAAGAATCTTTATCATCTCTGTGTATCGCACAATTGAGCATAAGTAACCTTTGGTTTGCAACACTTCGAATTGTCATTAAAAAGATTGGTTCTTTTGTCTATGACATTATCCCGTTTCTCATTTTCATGGATCTCCACATCCAAATTATCGATCAAAGTATTCAGATCCAAATCAGATATGATCTAAGAAATCCTGCAGGAAGAAATAGACCATTTTATATGAGCAAAACAACCTCACGGACATTTTATATGATAGACGGAAGATCAATAGTGTATCTCTCAAATATGGCATGTATAAAGCGACTAACTTTATAATATTAGTGATGAGTCTCATGGTGAGCCTAGAAATAATAGATGATGAAGAGATATCCAATGAGATACATCGGTAACATGTCACACTACTGGAAAATACCATCGGGTTATACAATCTGTCAACAAGATAAGAACGTAAAAGACGATCGTGAGAGATACCTTACTCGGTGTGAAAATAAAACTTTAACCAATCAACTCGCTCCAAGTTTTGATAGGCAGCAATCATCTCTTCAGTCAGAAAAATCTCTTGACAATGAACAAAGGATGCTAAGGGGCGTGGATCCTCTATTTTAATCATAATGTTTGAGTAGAATTAGTGATTAAGCGTATCATTTACCATGCAGAATGGTAAAAAATGTAAATATGACAAATGATATTAAGTGCAATCAGCGCATAAGACACCCTTTATAGTCCTCTGTAGGTGAGATACATCAATGGTCCTCTAAGTATGGATGGGTTAAGAAGCAAAGGAACTGCATAAAGGTCTTCCATCACGAGTCATGCAAATAGAGGAATGCTTAGTAATTGATAACTCTACCATTAAATTGTCTGGAAAGTATCAGTGCATGGAAAAACGCTGACATGTTAAATGTCGAGCAGTAATGGTGGAAGGCTTACCTAGACCAATGATTCCACTTATAATAAGGGTAAACATCTTTTATCGAGCCATATAGATAAAAGTAAGCGCGAGAAATAGGCACGCAAAGGTATAATCGAAGAAAATGATCAAAGCACTAGGAATACATCCTAACGCATGTAATATGAGTCAATCATATAATAATATTAAATAGACAATGAAAATACCTGCAAACAAAAGTAATAGAATGGAGTAAAGTGCCCTGAGAATGGGATCCTGATGAGCGTATAATACCTATTGATTTCTCTGAATCTACAACATTAGGTTCTATTCACTTTGCATCAAAGCCTCCATCATTGGAAGCACACCTACTTCCTATTGATCTGTCAGAGATAAAAACCTTGACTGGCAGTCGAGGCAGTGAGAAGATAGCATGGGATGCTTTCGTAGAGCGTTTGGCCTTATCCTACAAAGATGGGGATGACTTGTACAAGTGTCTAATTGTCAAATATGATGTTAGAAGGACACCCCTTATTTCCACAACATTAATTGGGTTCATTAGAGGGGCTAGACAAAATCCAAAACCATTATCATTTTCATTTCATGACAAGTTCAAACAGAGACCATTGTTTTTCGTGTGTTGGAGCAGTGGATTTTGCTGCACCTATACTCTTTTATTTCAGTAGAAAAATCTACAATGTCCAAAGGAATGTTAAGCAAAGTGCTCCGATATTAATTTCAAAAGCAATAGAAGGGCATTGATTTTGATAAAGTAGTCTGATTATATCAACTTTGTGGAAATAACACATTATGATATTTCTCGATAACAATTATCTACACCAACCAACAAAAAATCAGTTTCCTAATTTGGACCATTCAATGAATTGTTAAAAACAATGCGATTAGAAGAATGAAAAAGTTAAAAAGAATTCACAATTTGTCTATTATGGCTTTCCTTGAACCAAAAATAGACTCATCTAAGATTGATGAGTATAGAAGGAAAGGCGGAGGGGAAGGTCATAACCTTCCCATGGTTATATATATCTCTATCTGTGTGTGTGTGTGTGTGTGTGTGTGTGTGTGTGTGTGGCCATTGGTCTAGGGCCTAGGAAAGGCGAAGGGGCAGGGCATATCGCCTAGGCAACTCTAGGCATGGATTTTTAATTGTCGACGATTGATCGGCATAAACTAACTTATTTGGTGGACCTTGAATCCAATATTCTGGTGGGAATATAGATTCTTTTGCTAGCAATAGCGTACAACCTGAATCATACAAACTAGAAACTTCATATGGTTGATAACCATTAAAGTAAAATGTTGTTTGAATGTATTGAGAGGTTGTTTCTTTGACAATTTTGACGGTTTCAGTGTCTTGATTATCTTATTTGATAACTAAATCATTACTACTTAAGTTATTTATTTTATCTTGATTTGTTGTGATCTTAGCAACTTCAAGATTATCGTTGATGAGATAGTCATCTGTATCTTGACTTCTTGTGATTTCATCAACTTCAAGATTATCTTTGATAATTTCAGGTGAAGGGTCATCTTCATCACTCAAATTTTCTTTAGTTTCACAGTCTTTAATGAGGCTATCCAATATTGGTCAGAATCATTACTGAAAATTGAATCGGTATCATCATCATCGAAATGATATATATATCTTTTTGAAAATGTATGGATGATATCATCTTCTGAGTTGTATAACTCTGATAAATAAGATATATTTTCAATTTGATTTAAGTCATCTTGTTTGATAACCTATTCGATTAAATCTGTTTTAAATTATTTTTGGTAAATTTCATCAAAAAATTCACCTGGTTGAATATAAGCATAATTCACCTTTTCTCTTGGTGTACTTTTCTTCTGTTTAGATTGCAATTCAGTTAATTGAATTGGAAGTTCTAAAACTTTTATATTTTGTTTTAGAAGTTCTTCTTCTGAACTACTAGCAACCTTTGTTGTTATTTCAGTTGTTATAGGACGATCTATAACTTTGAAATGACACATTTCTCTCACATGATTGAGAGTTTCTTGAGGATTTAAGCTTTTGATCCAATCAAATTCAAACATTCTTGGTGATTGTAATCATTTTAATTGATTTAACTGATTTAATAAAATTAGATCTGTTCTTGAGGGTCATCCGAATATCTAATTCGAGAATTCATTCTCAGATAAATCGAAATCATCATATGAAGAACTATATTCTTCGTTTGATGAACTATAATGATTTAACTCATAAATACTATAGTCACTCTCATTGTTTGATAAAATAATTTAAATCTTCAATTGATTTTATTTCATCTTTTTTTTTATTTTGTTGTGACACTTATTTGCAAAATGTCCAACTTGTTGACATCCAAAACATTTGACCAAATTTGTTGGTCTTTTTGGAAAATACTTTGATTTTTTCTTTCGAATAAATCTGGGTTTATTTGATAGTAGAGTATTTTTCTTCCATCTTCTAAATTTTGGTTTAATGCTTCATCAATGTTTTTTAAACCTTTTGTACCAAGGATTTTTTCTTCTCCTTCTACAGATATGATTTTTGCTTGTTGAGCAGCCAAACTGTAAAGCTTGTAATTCAACTTTACTGCAAATTTCTTTGTTTCTTGATTTTATTCATTGTTTTAATCTGTAATCAAGACGATATTTTTCTAGTTTTTCATGCACATATTGAATCCTACGACCAGTTGTGTCAGGAAAAGCAGTTTCTTGGTAACTATTAGTTAATTCTTCACCCCAAGGATTTGGTAATTTATTGAAGTATAATCTTAATAATTCCCTGTTTGTGGGGTCACCGTAGATCCAAACTAGTCTACTATATGCCGCACTGTATTCTTCTAGTTTTGCTAGTTTACAAATCTCAAGTTTCCGTAACATTTGCTAAGATTTTCATTTTATTTGTTGATCTCCGCTATTAGGATCACTAATCCCAAAAATTTTAAGCTTGAGGACGCTGCCAACTAGAGGGCCTTTTCCATTCAAATGCATCCCTAAATTCTTTATATTTAGGAAATGTTATATGCACTTGCAAATATTTTGAAAGTGCTTTATATTCATTGTACCATAATGTGGCCCCCATCAATTGACACGCGAATTGGGGACATAAATCCTTTGAAGGCTATTACAACAAGCTGAGCCATCAATTGTATAAGCAACTGGTACTACTACAATTCCAGCTTCATTTATGCAGGCTGCGGGGTACTCTATTTCAAAATAGGGGAACTCTATTTCAGCTAATTTACATTCAAGATTTGATGACTTTAGTCTAAATATGGCTAATTGGGCTATGCTGAACAGTAATTTGGGTCAAACCCATTTACCCAATAGGGTTTGGCCTTCTATATCCAGGTTCGGATCCGTGTTCGGGCATAATTCGAGTATGTTGAGCTCAAACTTCTACATTCAACAAATGTAGAAGTTGTTGTAATCAACATTCTAAAAAGATCCTTGGGAAGTCGAACGATGGGAGACTGCCTAGTGCATAGGGGTGACTTTTATTATTGGATACAATATTATAAAAAGATCAACTATTAGCATGTAATAATTCAACATAATGTCTAAGTAGCTAAATCAATTTAATAATAATCAATGTTTAAAAAAGCTAAAAGTTTCCTCGAGGCATTTTTCCCCCGACGAGCCGAAGTTATAACCTCGATTTGGGGAAGCCCCCAAAATGGTACTAATAAATAATATATCATCACAAAAAGATTCATATTCAAAGGCACTACATAAATTGTCTATTCTCCCAATCGTAAAATCTCCACCCACCTCCCCACCCCACCCCACCCCCCACTATAAAAAAGATCCCTCCTCAAGTGCCTAGTTGAGATATTGTGCTATTGTTATTGTGAATCTAATGTGTGAAAACATTTGAGTTATTACAATAGGTTTATGTTGAAAACGTAGCACCATAATATTTTATATTCTAATTATAATTTCTACTTAATTAATTATGTTATTATTTTCTATATATGGACAATCAAAATGATTTTGTTTGATCTTTTAGGTTCTTCGCTTGATCATTGATAATGAACTCAAGTTATTGAATGTGGTATGGATAATGAATTCAAAATGTGGCATCGAATGTATGAAAAAGGAAGTTACCTCAACACACGACAACACAAACTTTTTAGGCTAGGTGATAACTCTAAATTTTTGTTTCTTAGGATATGTATTTGGAATGTTGCTGCGGTCAAACTTCGAGTATCAAAATTCCTGGAATTACCTACAAAACTTGTTAAAAATTCAGTATCATGGCAAATTCGGGTATCAATCCAACTTCTAGCGTTGAAACTGTTATCGTGAAAACTTGCACTTCCAATTTTTATTAAAAATATTTTTGTGTTTTTAAAATTTTTACATGTTTTTTTTTAATATTTTAAAAACAATTTTCAAGGGAGGAAACGACAATTTATGAAACTAAAATGACTATGAAAAATCATAAAGTAATCTAGTTTAGAATTTATGAGAAGAAACAAGAGGTGGGATTACACTGCGTAGTCAAGTTAATTTAAAATCCTAATTATTCAATTGAATAGTTCAAAATAATATTGAATTTAAAATTTAACTCTCGTTACAATCCTAAATTCAATTTTATCTTTTTCGGCAATTAAATCAGGAATAGTCACAACATAAAAAAATTAAGATTCACACTCATTTCAATAAAATATCCGCTAAGATTAATTTATTAAAATTTATACTAATCTTTGAATTGCATACACAGAATTAATATTTTAATTAAAGAATAATACTTATCTCTAAGTGAAATCCAGAAATCAAATATAAATTTTCCCCATTAATTTATTAACTCTCGTTTCATAAATTAATGTGTGTTTTTTTCCAATTTAACTAGCCTAGAACACATCAACGAATCATTATTCAAATAAAAAATTTCAACATACGCGTTTCATCCCACCCCTTGAATGGGGTGTTTAGCCAGACATGATTAAAATTTTAGCACAAGCACAATTAATAAACAAGAAACTAAAGGGAAAGAGAAAGAAATACAATATGCAATAATTTCTTGTGTCAACTGTGTGCATGAACACGCGTCCCAAACTTGTCACAAAATCTGACTGGATTACAAAACTGAAAATAAAAAATGAACCTACAAATTTTTCTAGACCTAAAACTATATTTTTTTCTTTTTTTTCTAACTATTTTTTCTACCCTCTTTTTTTCTTTTTCTGTCTCTCCGTTCTCTCTCTGTATCTGTGTTCTCTTTTTGATGCTGAGAAAGTCCTTCTTATAAATGAGAGTCCCCCTTTTTTTGTTGTCCACGATTTTTTTGAAGATTTGGTGGGATTTTGTTTATGGCTAAGTAAAAGTATGGGTTAATTAGAGGGATATGCACGTGTATTTCTTTGGGTAAAAGGATAAGGCTTTGTTCCTATTTTTCTAGGAGAGAGAAGGCTGGGTGAGTTCGGGCTTTGAACTGGGGTTGTGGCTTGGCAGCGTCGGGTTGTAGGTTGGTTACTCCGAGGGTATAAGGCAAGTGCGGGGTTGTGACCTGGATCGGAGGTTGGAGAGTGCGTCGGAGGTAGGGGATTTCGGTTTTTGGAGCTTGCCGGAGTGGAGGCAGCTCCGAGGTGGATTTTGGATCGGCTTTAGGCAGCGGGTTGGCAGGTCCGTCGAATTCGGGGCAGGTCGCCGCCGAATCGCCGCTGATCGATGAGGGGGATATGTCCGGTTTAGGGCTGGTGATCCGGGTTTGGGCACGGGTTGGCAGGTCCGTGGGTCTAGATTCCGAGTTGGTTTACCGGAGAGAGATGGGTGGTGCTATAAGGTGGGTTTTAGAGGATGTGTGGTTATGGAGGTGAGAGAGAGAGAGGGATGGGAGGTTGAAGAAGATGAGTTAGGGTGTGTTAGTGTGGATGAGGGTGTAGACTAGAAGATTGTGGGTGAGGTTAGTTTTAGGTGTAGGTTAGGGTGTAGGTTAGATAGGTGTGAGTGTTTAAGTTTTGGGGTTATTTGGTGTGTATTTAATTTGTACCCCTAAAATAAAATAACCTAACTAACTAAAAATAAAATTAACTAACAAAAAATTTAAAATCAACTAAAAAAAATTAAAATCCTAAAAAAAAAAATCAAATAATAAAACAAAAGAAATTAAAGTAAAAAATCTCATAATCAAAACTAAAATCCTGAGAAAATTGTAAAATCTAATAAAACTAAAAATAAACACTTAAACTAATCCTAATAATATAAAATAAAGACTAAAAATTAAACACTAATAAAAATCAAAAATCAAAATAAATAAATATAAAACTTATAAAATAAATCCTAGAAAATTCTAAATAAATATAAAATAAATCCTAAAAATAAAACGACTCAAAACAAAAATCTAGAAAAATAATAAAGGTACAAACTCAACACACACTGGGCTTGGGGAATCGTCAGGGCTCGGTGTAGGATCAGGTTAGGGTTACGGGACTGGTTCGGAACATCGAAACTCTTCTGGGCAAGCTTAATGTGGACTTCAGACTTCACGGTCTCCTTTGATTTCTTCGATGCCCACTATTGAGTTGCAATTGTATTGATTTAGCATTATTTGTACTGCAACTGCGTATTGACCTGAGAAATAAAAATGACCGACTAAAATGCATCTATTCGGAGTATAAAATAGACTCTTTTGGGTGCTTATCACACCACCTCCAAACAGAACATTGCTAGTCATCAAGCAAAAATTAGAGAGAACACATAGATAGGTAACCAAAAGTGTTCCACTTTCGCAGGCACTGGCGATTGCACTTAGCAGGTGCAACAAGCTGTTAAACCTGTAGGTTGCCCTACAGGACGAGTGGTGTCTCGTGAGGGTTTGGAGTGAATGTACCCACAAAATTCAAAAACTTATTTAAATGCAGCATTTTAGTAGATGATGAAATGCTATATAACCCAACATTAAAAGGACATCAAGGAACACCGTATTCACTATCAAAATAAGATATGAAATCACTTAATACCAAAAGCGAAATCTTTCCTAAAATTCAACGTGTGTTGTGTGAAACAATTTTAAGTATCATTAGAGTAATTCTAAGATCGCCTTTTAGGAATCGACGCTTTGACTTCAATTCTCACTGGATATATCTCTCTGAATCGAACTCTCTGAGAATTGGGTAAGTGAATCTCTCTAGCGTGTGAGGATGTGAGTAAATGTAAAAAAGTTCAAACGGATCACACAATTTATAAGAAGGGACGGATACATGAAATAAATTTGATCTCATGAACGAACGCTTAACCACTATGTCGAGAATGTCGAATTATTCACCATATAATCTTTTCGTTTGCCCGAACACATTACCAAAGGTGAAAATGTGGTTTTTGAATGGTATGAGGGGATAATGAAATGAAGAAGATGAATGATGGGGTGTTTTGAGAAGAGTGAAACACACTTTGACTGACTATTGTTTTCATAATTTGAATTTATGATCGCATGCTTTTCTTTTTCTTCTTTTCTATTTTTATTTTCTTTTTTTGCTTTGCTTTTTTTTTATATTGCAATACATTTTTTTTTTCATAGCACAAATGAAGACAATTTACATGAAAAATTTCAAACACTCTTTTTCTCAAAAATGATGGCAATGATGAATGGTATTTGGAACATATGTATAATGGTAATATGGAAAATGATAATGTGATAGGGAAAATGGTATGCGTATGAAAAATCGATTTAGTGCTCGGGACAAACTACAAGACACATGTTTCTTACAACTCGAAAGTAATGTCATTCTCAGTGAGTAAGCCAAATTTAAAAAAATGATGAGATCATACAACGACTAAATATGGTACCCAAAGAAAGTTGAGTCAACTTGTGACTCGAAGATATGTAAAAACCCTCAAAAAGGTAAAAAGCTCAAATCTCACGGGTTTAAGTCGCCACTAGAGATCTTTTAAGGCTTTCTTGAGAATATATTTACTCTTCAACTTTTGATTGTAAACCTGATAGTGTAAAATTGTCGAGTTTAGGAATTCATGGTGCAAGTACGCTTTAAGAGGTATTAATTAATTTAAGGGTAAAAGCATAATTTTTGGTTTCAAACATGAGTATTCCGAGATTTCTAAAAGAGGGATGATAGACAAATCATATCATAAAAATTTATTTTTAACTGCACAAAAAATTTAAAAACACTTGTTTCTGAAAATTTTCAAAAGAGGCACGATTTTGATAAATTTCCCACCCCTAAACAAAAAAGAACATCGTCCTCGATGTTTAAAACCATATATAAAAATAAAAGGCACAAGGGAGGAAAGATAGTACCATAATGAACCACTAGTGAAATGTACCGCACTCTGGAGCATAGATGAAACCTAAAGAGCAGATGCGATATAAAAAGACGTACAAGTCTGTAAAGCATGTGAAAAGAATTAGGTGGTGTGAAACACCACCCCCAAACAGGATAAGACTCATATTCAGAAACAATGACCAACGGGATGACTCCCGGTAGCGCTAAGTTTAACGTCTTCATCCATACCGACCCAATCTCACCCTAAGGATAAGATCTATGAAAGCACAGGGTGGCAGAAAAATGGGTGATGATGATCACCCCCAAACAAGACTGAACAGTCAGTCTTCATAAATGGTGTTAACAAGGTCAATTTCTTCAATGGGAGAGGGGCCTAGCTCTAAGAAAGGCTTCAATCGTTGACCGTTGACCTGAAATAGGCTACCATACTTAGCATTTTGAACTATGATGGCACCATAGGGAGTAACAGATTCAACAACAAAGGGTCCAGACCAACGGGTTTTTAACTTCCCGGGAAAGAGATGAAGACGGGAGTTATATAAAAACACTTTCTGACCAGGGTGGAATTCTTTGCGGAGGATGCTTTAGTCATGGATCCACTTCATTTTGTCCTTGTACTTCTTGGACAAATCATAGGCATCATTCCATATCTCTTCTAATTCATTAAGTTGGAGCTTTCGATGAATGCCAACCTCGTCGATATCAAAATTAAGGGTTTTGACAGCCCAATAAGCATGATGTTCAAGCTCGACATGTAAGTGGCATGGTTTACTAAAGACCAATCGATAAGGAGATATACCAATCGGAGTCTTAAAAGCAGTACGGTATGCCCACAAAGCATATTTTAAGCGTAAGGACCAGTCTTTCCTATTAGGATTAACTATTTTTTCTAAGATTTGCTTGATTTCGCGGTTGGAAACTTCAACTTGACCACTAATCTGATGGTGGTAAGAGAGACCAACTTTATGAGTAACACCACACTTTTTCACTAGATGTTCAAAGATGCGATTACAAAAATGTTTACCCCCATAACTAATGATAGCTTTGGGAGTTCTAAAATGTGTGAAGACAAACTCCTTAAGAAACTGGACCATAATGCGATGGTCATTGGTGTGGCAAGCTATGGCTTCAATCCATTTGGAAACATAATCAACTGCAACTAGTATATATTGGAAGCCATAAGATGAGGGAAAAGGACCCATGAAATCAATGCCCCATAAATCAAAGATTTCGATGATGAGAATGGGTGTGAGGGGGATCATGTGACGATGAGAGAGACGCCAGATTGTTGGCATTTGGCACAAGCCTGGCAGTAGTTGTGGGCATCTCGAAAAAGTGTGGGCCAATAGAAACCACTTTGCAAAATTTTGGTGGAGGTTTTCTTAGAGCTAAAATGGCCACCACAGGCACCATCGTGATAAAAGGAGAGTATAATTGACTGTTCATGGTCAGGAACACAACGACGAATGACTTGATCAGAGAAATACTTAAAAAGAAAGGGATCGTCCCAAGAGTAAAATTTTACCTGGACCATGAACTTAGAATGCTCTTATTTCGACCAATGATTGGGCAGTTGGTTGGTAACAAGGAAATTAACAATATCAACATACCAAAGCGAAGTGGAGATAGCAAAAAGTTGCTCATCGGGAAATGTTTCAGAAATAGGGACAAGATCAGATGTAGACGTAATAGTAAGGCGGGAGAGATGGTCTGCAACCAATTTTTTGCACCCTTTCTTATCGCGAATTTCTAGGTCAAACTCTTGAAGCAAGAGAATCCACCGTATCAAACGTGGCTTAGAATCCTTCTTTTGAAGAAGGTGCCTCAGGGCGGCATGGTCTGTGTAAATGATGATAGGTAAACTAATGAAATAAGACCTAAACTTATCGAGTGCGAACACGACAGTTAGCAACTCCTTTTCGGTGGTCGTGTAATGAAGTTGAGCATCATGGAGGGTTCTGCTAGCATAATAAATGACGTGTTGGCGCTTGTCAACCCGCTGACGAAGTACAACACCTAGAGAAAAATCAGATGCGTCACACATGAGCTCAAATGGTAAAGACCAATTAGGAGGCTGAATGATAGGAGCAGAAGTGAGCTCGGCTTTAAGGCACTCAAAAGAAGCATCACGTGCGTCATTAATGACAAAGGGAACATATTTGGATAAAAGGGTTGTAAAAGGTCGAGCAATTTTAGAAAAGTCCTTGATGAAACGACACTATAAGTTCGCATGTCCTAAGAAGGAGCAAATGTCCTTAACAGACTTAGGAATGGGAAGTGAGGAAATGATGCCAACTTTTGCTTTATCTACTTCAATACCGTCGCGAGAGACTACGTGACCTAAAACAATCCCCTTTTTTACCATGAAATGACATTTTTCCCAATTGAGGACCAATTTCTTTTCTTGACAACGTTGGAGGACCATAGTGAGGTGAGAAAGGCATTGCTCGAAGGAAGAACCAAACACAGAAAGATCATCCATAAAGATTTCGAGAAAACGTTCTACCATGTCGCTAAAAATGCTAATCATACACCGTTGAAAAGGCGCAGGTGCATTATAAAGGCCAAAGGGCAATGCGAGAGTAGGCAAAAGTGCCAAAGGGACATGTGAATGTAGTTTTCTCTTGGTCTTCAGGGGCAATTGGAATTTGGTTGTATCATGAACAGCAGTCAAGGAAGCAGTAATATGCATGACTAGCTAAACATTCGAGCATTTGGTTTATAGAAGGAAGAGGAAAATGGTCCTTACGAGTGACAGCATTTAGCTTTCGATAGTCAATGCAAATATGCCAGCCCATTTGCATACGGGTGGGAACAATCTCATTGTCACTATTTTGGATGACGGTGACACCAGACTTTTTCGGTACCACATGAATAGGACTGACCCACTGACTATCTGAGATACGGTAGATAATACCAGCATCGAGCAATTTTGAAATCTCAGCGCGCACGACTTCTTTCATAGCAGGGTTGAGTCGACGTTGGGGTTCATGAAAAGTCTTGGCATTCTCCTCCAAATGAATGCGATGATTAAAAACATTGTGGTTCCCACCATGAATGTCTAAAATGGTCCAACAAATAGTAGTGCTATGCTGAGTAAGAGTGTGGACTAATTGCTCTTCTTGCGCAGTGGTCAAATTGAAAGCGATGATGACAGGGTGATGGTTATTAGGGCCTAAGAAGGTATATTTCAACGCGGGAGGTAAGGGCTTAAGATCCAAACTAGTAGGTGGTGCAGGAGTGATATCGGACTCAAACGCAAAAACAGAGTTCGGAGAACTATCAGTGCACAAAGTGGAGGAATTTGATGTGGCAGGGAGTTCAGAAGGTGGAATAGGGTAATCCAGAGAGTGAATAGTATCATCATAGAGGGACTCGAATGGAGGATCCAAAGAGGAAGTGTCCATCAGTGGAGTGGAATCCAGCAGGGCATTGAGTTCAAAGATGGAGGAATCAATGTCAAAGTCGAATCCAAAATTAGCCAAACATTATTGGAGAGGATCAGCAGGGTAAGTTTGGTCCAACATTTCATTAACTAAGGAGTCAATCACACACACCTCATCAATAGAATCGACATCAGCCAATTTTTGCATAAGGTGGAATATATTAACTTCTACAGTCATGTTGCCAAAAGAGAGATTCATGGACCCGCCACGACAATTAATGATGGCATTGGCAGTGGCCAGAAAGGGGCGACCCAATATGATAGGAGTATTGGTTGGGTCGGGCGCAGGAGTGTCTAAGATGATAAAATCCACAGGATAGTAAAAGTGTGAAACTTTCACCAAAACGTCTTCAATGATTCCTTTAGGTACTTTCACAGAACGATCAGCAAGTTGAAGAGTAACTCGTGTAGGTTTCATGTTTTGTAAACCTAACTCAAGGTAGAGGGAGTAAGGTAACAAATTAACACTAGCTCCAAGATTAAGTAAAGCGCTAGTAGTGAACTTGTTGCCTAACATGCAAGAGACAGTTGGACGATCATGGTCTTTATACTTCACAACACCGTTATTATGGAGAAGGGACATAGGGTGCTCATTAAGGAAAGCATCACGCGTAACATGTGTCCTACGCTTAACAGTGCACAAATCCTTCAAAAATTTGGCATACGAGGGGACTTGTTGAATCGCGGTGAGGAAGGGAATGTTAATATGAACATTCTGAAAGACTTTCTTGATCTCATCAAATTGCTGGGCTTTCTTAGTAGGATCCAACCGGTGAAGGAAGTGTGCTTTAGGCACATAAACAGAGGTGGGCTCATGAGGATTAGACTCAGTATGAGATGGGGATTTAGATGGTGGGGTAATCTTAGGGATAGGTGCTAAAGGTGGTATGGTCGGTTGTGGGATATCAGTGGGAACATGAACATCATTATCAACTTGTTTTCTCGAGCGAAGAGTAAACACCGCTTTTATATCTGCTTGGTAAATGGGTGGATTGAAAGTGGAACCAACCTCGTAGGTCGAGTCTTTGCCATTCCCCTTAGGGTTAGCAATGGGCTGACTGAGAAAATGACCTATCTCTTGCTCAGACTCGAATTGGTTGAAACGCTGCTCAAGCCGTTGAAGAGCTTGAGTTTGAGTGGTCATAAACTGAGTGAGGATATTCTCGAGAGAAGAGGTGGAGGAATTGGGCAGAGGGGCATAAGATGGTTGGGGAACCAACTCGCGCTGAGAATTAAGCGGTTGTGAATACTCAAAGGAAGGAGGGGGAACAGGAACTAGCTAATTATTATTGTGTGAATTTCCTCTGTGGGGGACAAAGGAAGATGGAAAGTGCGATTGATGGTAAGGAGCAGACTGATGTGGGACAGGAGGGTGAGATTGCCTTTGTGGGTTGTGTGGAAACCCAGGTCGACCACCAACATGTTTTTGTGGTTGGGAAGGAGCAGAGTTGTGGTCGTACTTATAAGAAAAATAGGGGTGATTCCTAATGTTAGGATTGTAAGTAAACGATGGGGGAACGGGTTTCCTAGTGGTATCAAAGGCACATGCTTGGGCCAGGGTTGGTTCGGGATCATCTTGCAGGAGGGGGCACAAATGAGCTAAATGATCTTAACATAAGCAGACACCGCAAGATGAGGGACTAGAATTGTTGACAGTCATTGCTTGTTTAGAAAGTGTAACATTTTGTTGCATAGTACAACTGAGAGGGTCAGCAGTTTTAGTCAAAGAATGTAAGCTGTGTAGAAAAGTTTTAAAATCAGGACCATTTTTTACCTCAGAAGTGTTCCCTACACGAGGAGGATCGGATCTCAAAAATGTATTGGTACCCTCCCAATCTTGGGAGTCATCACCTAATTCAAGGAGAAAATTATAAGCGGCAGTGGGAGTCAAATTCATGAACTTCCCATTATGCATGGATTCGATCATGGTGCGAGAAGAAGGGATAAGACCATTGTAAAAACTATGGACTAAACGACTTTTCTCGAGACCGTGATGTGGGCAACTATTAATATAGTCTTGAAAACGGCCCCATGCTTCACAAAACTATTCGTTAGGCTGTTGTCTAAAATCCTGAATTGCTTGGCGCATTTCATTTGTTTTGCTCATGGGATAGAATTTAGACATGAACTTCTTAACAAGTTATTCCCAAGTGAGGATAGAATCCGGGGGCAAGGAATGGAGCCACATGGATGCATTATCGTGAAGAAAAAAGGGAAACAACCGAAGACGAACATTCTCTTCGTCTAAGTTTTGATTTTTAAAAGTAGCGCGCACAGTGAGAAATTTCCGCATGTGAGTATAAGGAGACTCGCATTCAAGGCCATGAAAATTGGGCAACATAAAAATAGTCGCGGGGCGAATTTCAAATTGCACGACCGGAGTGGGCCGAAGGACGATACATGAAGGCGGAATGGCTGTAATCGGGGCAAAGTAATCCCTTAAAGCGCGTTCGTCGGCCATGATGGGTGGGGTAACAGAACCAGGGGAAGTGGGAGAACTAGGCGTCTCCGAAGAAGAAGAACATGGATCAGAAAAATGAGGAGCAACGATAGGAACACGATCACCTAAGAGGGAATTTAGAGATGGAGCACTAGGGGAACGTGTTAATCGATGATCAATGCGTTGCCAATGTGGCATAAAAGAAAGGAAAAAATGTTTTTGGGATTTTTGGTTGTTTGAAAAAAGAAGAAAATCTTTTTGGATTTTTTGGAAAATAAGGAAGGAAAAATGAAAAATATTTTTGGAGTTTTTTTGTGAGAAAAAATGAGGCGGAAAAAAGGAAAAATATTTTTATAGTTTTGGTTTTTGTTAAAAAAAATGCAGAAAAAATGGAAAAGGGGGTGATGGACTAACGGTGGAAAAACTGACAGTTGGAGCAAAAATTGGACTACTTAGAGAACAACTTAGACACGTACACAAATGGAACAAGTTCGAAAGAGCACATAGCCAAATTATTATCTTCAAGTTAAGTGATTGGGTAGTCAATTTTAATTAGTCTGCGGGCGAGAAAATCACGGAATCTTAGGCTTTGCCGGTAAAAGTGTGCTCCTACTTACTTCCCGAGAGACAAGAGGCTTACTAGTTAAGGCTCACCACACTAGCTACTACAACACACAACTATCCGGTACCACGCGGGGGAAAGTACAAACCCGTTTTACTGGGCGGCCTCACTTAAAACCCAGTTTCCCTAGACAAAAGTCGTAAGATAGTTGAATGAAGATTTGCAGGTGTGGAAAGGACTCACTAGAGTATCCTACGAGGGTCTCGTTCTGAAAGGGTCCTAATGAACACCGATCCTACTTGGCTTGCTAGTTGATTGATTTTAATTTAAGTGAGAGCACTGGTAACAAGCAAATGGAGATGTGATTGAGTGGGTGATGAAATACCAACTTGTTGGAATGATTGGGTATAGGTCTTAGGTAGATTTATTCATCAAACCATCCAATTTAAGTGCGATACAGAAATAAAAAGCATATAGGAGCAAGTAGCACACAAAAATTGACTATTTTGCAGGAGATTCGCGAGTGATAAAGAGTTTACCTCCCACGGTTTTTACACACGTGGGGTGAAGACCGAGTTGAGTCGACCGGGGGGAGTATGCCTACTTCAGTCGTCCCCGGGAGTCCTACTGACCAAAAGTAGAGAGGCTTCTAAATCCTCGCCTTTGGACGGCCTCTCTCTACCTTGTCCGGTTTTCCTTTTCGCTTTTTTGTTTTTTGTTTTTTTTTTGGAATAAATATTACAAAAATAAATCGGTGTCAAAATGTACCCAAATTAATTACAGGGCCTCAATAATCCTAAACAACCAGTCTAAGGAGGGAGAAGAAGGAATGACTACAATAAAAAAATGAAAATTATAAATCTGCACAGGCTTCAATCTTCAAGAAATCGGTAACGGTGCCATTTGATAACTCTAAATTTGTGTTCCTTCGGATACGTATTTGGAATTTCGCTGCGGTCAAACTTCGAGTATCAAAATTCCTGGAATTACCTACAAAACTTGTTAAAAATTCAATATCGTGGAAAATTCGGGTATTAATCCAATTTCTAGCGTTGAAACTGTTATCGTAAAAACTTGAACTTCCAATTTTTATTAAAAATATTTTTTGCGTTTTTAAATTTTTTACATTTTTTTTAAAAACAATTTTCAAGGGAGTAAATGACAATTTATGCAACTAAAATGACTATTAAAAATCAGAAAGTAATCTAGTTTAGAATTTATGAGAAGAAACAAGAGGTGGGATTACACTGTGTAGTCAAATTAATTTAAAATCCTAATTATTCAATTCAATAGTTCAAAATAATATTGAATTTAAAATTTAACTCTCGTTACAATCCTAAATTCAATTTTATCTTTTTCGACAATTAAATCAGGAATAGTCACAACATAAAAAAATTAAGATTCACACTCATTTCAATAAAATATCCGCTAAGATTAATTTATTAAAATTTGTACGAATCTTTGAATTGCATACACAGAATTAATATTTTAATTTAATAATAATACTTATCTCTAAGTGAAATTCATAAATCAAATATAAATTTGCACCATTAATTTATTAACTCTCGTTTCATAAATTAAAGTGTGATTTTTCCCAATTTAATTAGCCTAAAACACATCAACGAATCATTATTCAAATAAAAAATTTCAACATATGCGTTTTGATATACCCGTTTATGTTCTAGGAGGATCGCCTCCACAACGGACGACCCTAAGAGGGGCCGACCCTTCACCAGGCCCCAACTGGCCTTCACCAGACCCAGACGACCCTACGAGGGGCCGACCCTTCACCATGCTCCAGACGACCCTACGAGGGGCCGACCCTTCACCATGCTCCAGACGACCCTACGATGGGCCGACCCCTCACCAGGCTCCGGCCGACCCTACGAGGGGCCGACCCCTCACCAGGCCCCGACCGACCCTACGAGGGTACGACAGTACGAGGACAGAGTCAAACCAGACTCACTGCCGAAAGAAACTTTGCCCTCGGCCTCGGCTCATAGGCCGAGGGTGACATCATGACAGCGCGTGGTTAGGGAGACGCGTGGAACAGTGCGCGTGAGGCTCATATGACACGTGGAAGACCGTTACAACCGAATCACCCCCTCACGTGAGGGAATATTATGTCATCATTTGGCATCTACAAGTGTCAACAGGGGATTGGCTAGATCATTATTCACATGCACCATGCTTACCTGGGGGGTACACTACACCCCCCAAGACCTATATATACTTGTCACCCCCAACCCTACAGGGGATCGATCCATGAACAGTAGCCCTAGCTAAAACTCTGCTTGTACACACACAGTAGAGAGAGAGAGAGGGTTATGTGCATTGTATCCATGGCCATTAGTGCCCATACTTAGTGGATCACACACTCACAGTGGAGGTAGGCCAATTTGGCTGAACCACTATACATCATCGTCTTATTTCCTCTTATACTCATCCCCTTCTATACACTTACATACTTATATACTTGCATCTCTATGGCTGCCATAACTACTACTGTTTGAGCTCACTATCACTTACCTGGTGGTGCTAAATCCAAGCATCATCAGTTTGGCGTCGTCTGTGGGAACGAGAAGACATCTCTTCCTTTGTACAGCTTGACCTCACTGGGCACTCTGATGGTGAACCAACACTCCCCCTGAGAGGAGGTGTTTCACCATTGAAAGAGACCCACTAAGGTTCCCAAGCTAACCAGTATTTTCTTCAGTTCAGCTCTTCATAACTCAAGCACATGGCACCTGAGATGCCACCGCCACCACTTCCCCCGCCGGATGATGGGGGAAGACCCAGTTCCAGTCAGCCACCACCTCAGTCTGAGATGGCTGATGTGGCAGCAGCCCTAAAGTCTCTGGCAGCCAGCCAGCGGATGATGCAGGAGCAGTTCACAGCTCTAAGTCAGAATATACTGAGACCACCCGGGGTCTCACCTGAGATGATTACTCCGGCAGCAGCTCCAGGACATCATGAGGCCAGGGGACCACCCCAGGCACCACATAAAGACCTGCCACCCCCTCATCGGCGTAGGGATGTTGCTGACCCCCGGCGTTTACGCCTGGGGAGGCAAGGAAACCCTTGCCCTGAGGACAGGTATGATGATCTGGAGGAAGAAGAGGCTCCAGTAGAATGCTGGGAGCCATATGAGGTCTCCAACAATACAGTACGACCCCTCCAGGACAGTAGAGGAAAGTGCGGGAGACCAAACCCTAATGATCGCCCAAGAGGCTCTGCTTTTGACCGCCTGAGCAGGGGGTCGGCCTTCGAGAGGCTGGGCCCAGTGAATGACCTGCGAGACAAGTTGTCCAAGTCAAGAAGCGCAACGAGATCTAGGAAAGAAGCAGAAGGCCGACCCCAAAGACGGGATGACGGCCAAAGGGAAGTAAATAGCCGACACAGGCCTGCCGTGGCGGAGCCCTCCATCCACCTCCGAGAGGCAGCAGGGGATAACATCGGCCAGGCCGACCCTGTGAGGCCCTGGAATGACTCAATCCAGAGGTTAGAGGATAAGATTGGCGACATACTGAAGAGCCGGGACCCTCTTCAGAGGGGATACACCATGGGCTCACCCTTTGTGGCAAAGATAGTCAACTTCCCCACGCCATCGAAGTTCAAGCCTCCCGTGGTCACCCCAAGATACGATGGGAGCACCAACCCTGTCCACCACGTGGAAATGTATCAGTCGGCGGCAGACATATACTCTATCTCAGATGAGATGAGGTGTCGTGCCTTCTCTGGTACCTTGACAGGGGCGGCGCATGTCTGGTACACGTCTCTTCCAAAAAGTTCTATTGGAAACTTTAAGCAGTTGGCAGACCTGTTCATCCATAATTTCTGCTTTGGGGTGAGGCCACAGAAGAAGACCACACACCTGCTCTATGTTAAGCAGGGAAAGAACGAGACTCTGAGAGACTACATAGCCAGATTCAATAAAGAGAAGCTGGAGGTGGAAGACTATGAGGAGAGCATAGCTATGACAGCCCTGATTGGAGGGCTCCAGAAGGGGAAGCTATTATGGAAGCTTGCCGAAGACCCTCCGAGGACGATGGCTGAGCTGTTGTCAACAGCAGGGAAGGTGATGAACGCCGAAGAGGCGATGGCCGCAAAACATGAAGACGAAAAAGGAGGTGCAAGTGGGAATAAATACCCCAAGAAGAACAAATAGGGGAAGAAGAGGACCATGGATGATAAGTTCGCGGGGTACACCCCTCTGACGGTCAGCTGTGAACAGATCCTCAATGAGATAAAGAGTGACCGGACGCTGAAGTGGCCTGAGAAGCTGAGGGCAGCCCCCGGCAAGAGAAATAGGAACCTGTGGTGTGAATTTCACCAAGACCACGGCCACGTAACAGACAAATGCTTTGCTCTGAAAGATGAGATTGAGAAGATGCTGAAGGAAGGGAAGCTCAGAAATTACGTCGATAAAGCCGACTTCAAGAGGGGCCGAGGGGACGACCCCAGAAAGAAGCGAGTCGATGCCTGCAGAGAAGGTCCTCAAAAAAGAGGGGACGACCCCTCTAATGATGAGGACGACCCCGACCTCCCGCCGAGAGACGACCACGGCCCTGTCAAGAGGCTCAATACGATCTCCCTCGGGGTGGGAATGATCTCCGGGGGTTTAGCAGGAGGAGGGTCTGAGGTCGCCGACAGGAAGGCCCATGTCGCTGAGGCTAAGGCAGTGATGAAGACGGTGCACTCAACCTCTGTAGAGGTCAAGTCAGAAAAAAGGAAGAAGGTTGATATGGACACTTTGATTGTGGGA
Source organism: Sambucus nigra (assembly GCA_949130495.1). NCBI lineage: Eukaryota > Viridiplantae > Streptophyta > Magnoliopsida > Dipsacales > Adoxaceae > Sambucus > Sambucus nigra. The sequence continues at coordinate 323,913,582 of OX422213.1, forward strand.
TTTTCAAGAATGGACTTCAAGGGCCTATTGGCCCCGCATGATGACCCTCTCGTCATCACCACCAGGGTGCACGGGTGCGAAGTGCCGAGGATCCTGGTGGATGGGGGCTCATCCGCAGATGTGATGTTTTGGCCATGCTTCAAGGCCTTGGGCCTCGGTCGTGCCAGACTTGTCCCATACCATCATCCATTGATTGGGTTCAGTGGGGAGAAGGTTCACCCTCTAGGAATATATGAGGCTGATGTCAGGATGGGGGACGAGTGGCCGAGATGGCTCACCAAGAGGGTCAGTTTCTTTGTGCTGGATGAGCATGTGTTTTCGGCATACAACATCATACTGGGACGTGTGGCCCTCAAGGGGTTTGAAGCTGTGCCGTCCACGGTCCACCAGATGGTTAAGTTCCCTACCCCTTATGGGGTGGGGGAAGTTCAGGGAGACCAGACGACAGCGAGAGAGTGCTACTACAACTCCGCTGAAGAAAGGGAGGCACACAAGAGGGCTACAGCCACTTACAACATTGATACCCTAGACCCCAGGGATGAGACGAAGCTCAAAAAAGGAGAGGCCGCTGAGGAGGTAGAACCCATCATCCTCGATGAGGATGACCCGGGAAAAACCGTCCAAGTTGGCAAATCTCTGAATCCCAGTATCAAGGAAGACCTCATCAAACTGTTGAGGAGAAGGCGAAGCGTCTTCGCGTGGAGTCATGTAGATATGCCAGGGATCGACCCTGAAATCATGTGCCACAAACTCAATGTGGTAGAGGGAGTGAAGCCGGTAAAGCAGAAGAGGAGGATTTACTCTAGAGAAAAGTATGAGGTCATCAGGGATGAGGTTAAAAAATTAGAAGACGCTGAATTTATTAGAGAGGTCATCTACCCTGAGTGGCTGTCCAATGCAGTCATCGTCCCAAAGGCCAACGGCAAGTGGAGAATGTGCGTGGACTTCACAGACCTCAACAAGCATTGTCCCAAAGACAGCTTCCCTCTCCCCCGCATCGACCAGATGGTAGACGCTACCGCAGGCCATGAGCTCATGAGTTTCATGGATGCCTACTCAGGGTATAACCAGATTTTCATGAACCCTGAGGACTCAGAGAGGACTGCCTTCATCACTGACAAGGGGACATACTGTTACAGGGTCATGCCCTTTGGCCTAAAAAATGCGGGGGCAACGTACCAGCGCCTCGTAAACAAAATGTTCGAAGACCAAATTGGGAAGTCTATGGAGGTTTACGTAGATGACATACTGACCAAGAGTCTGAAGGCAGAGGATCATGTGGCAGACCTGGAAAGGACCTTTAATACAATGGACAAATACAAAATGAAGCTCAATCCGGCCAAGTGTGTCTTCGGGGTCGGAGCGGGGAAGTTCTTGGGGTTCATTGTCAATCAAAGAGGCATCGAGGCCAATCCTGAAAAGATAAAGGCCCTTATTGAGATGAAGACCCCCAAGTCCATTAAAGACGTTCAGAGGCTCACAGGGAGAGTGGCTGCCTTGAACAGATTTGTGTCAAGGGCTACAGACAGGTGTCTACCATTCTTCAAGATCCTCAGGAAAGCCTTTGAATGGAGCGAAGAGTGTGATGAGGCTTTCAAGCAGCTGAAATCATACTTAGGGTCTCCCTTGCTGCTCTCACGACCCATGCAGGGTGAACGACTGTACGTGTACCTTGCTGTCTCAGAATCCGCTATCAGTGCAGCAATCGTAAGAGACGAAGATGGGATACAGAAGCCCGTATATTTCAACAGCAAGGCACTCCAGGGGGCAGAGCAGAGATACCCGAGGATGGAGAAGTTGGCCTATGCCTTGATTCATGCCTCAAGGAAGATGAAACCATACTTCCAGTCCCATACTATGGTCATCCTCACTGACTCTCCTCTTAGGCAGGTCCTACACAGGCCTGAAAAATCAGGAAGGCTAATGACCTGGGCTATAGAGTTGGGGGAATTTGACATTGTGTATCAGCCTAAGACAGCCATTAAGGGGCAAGCCTTGGCAGACTTCGTGGCTGAGTTCACATGGGAAGAAGATGAGGCTGAGGGTGAGACCCTCGGGAAGGCAGATACAGAAGACAGACCCGCAGACACACCCGCAGAAATGGCTGAGACGAGCACCGCTAGAAGGAAAGTGACTGAAAACGAAGAGGGAAGATACATCTTTAGACAGGGGTCCCTCTCTGAGGGAAATTTTTCTGAAGAAAAGACTCCGTGGAGCCTCTTCGTTGACGGGTCCTCCAGTGATAGCGGAAGTGGTGCTGGACTGATACTATCAGCACCCCATGACACAGACGTCGAGTACGCCCTGAGGTTCAATTTCAAAGCCTCCAACAATGAGGCTGAGTATGAGGCTTTGATAGCTGGCCTCTCCTTGGCCAAATCCCTTAGTGTCAGCCAAATTTTGGTTCACAGTGATTCAAGGCTGGTGGTGAATCAGATACTAGGAGCCTATGAGGCCAAAGACGAGAGGATGGCTAGGTATCTTGATCAGGTAAGGTCATTGCTGAAAAACTTCAAAGAAGTGAAATTCAAGAGGATACCTAGGCTCGACAATGGCCGTGCTGACGCCCTTGCAAGGTTGGCCTCAGCTACTAGGACAGACATAAGGAGGACAGTCCCGGTAGAAATCTTGCTTCGACCAACTATAGAAGACTACGAGGGAACACTTGGTGTTTGCATGAATGTTTCTCAAGAACCTTCATGGATGGACCCCCTGATCAGATACATTAGAGGGGGAGAGATGCCAGAAGCGAGCCAAGAGAGGAAGAAGCTGAGGTACAGGGCTGCAAAGTTCGCTGTCATCGGAGACACGCTGTATAAAAAGGGGTTTCTGCTCCCCTTACTTAGGTGTGTGCATCCCTCAGAGGTCCCTTCCATTTTGCAAGACGTGCATGAAGGGTCGTGTTCAAGCCACATTGGGGGTAGATCCTTAGCGAAGAGGGTGATCACCCAAGGCTACTGGTGGCCGACTTTGGGGAAAGATGCTGCCGCATATGTTAAAAAGTGTGACAAATGCCAAAGGTTTGCTACCATCCCACACCAACCTCATCAGCCTCTTACCTATGTTACATCCCCATGGCCGTTCGCAGTATGGGGGATTGACCTGGTAGGACCCTTACCGAGGGCAGTCAATAACTATCGGTTCCTCATCGTAGCAATTGACTACTTTTCAAAGTGGGTAGAGGCCGAGCCGATGGTCACGATCACGGAGCAGAAGACCTTCCAGTTCATCTGGAAGAATGTGATATGCAGATATGGTCTACCCAACACCCTCATCTCGGATAACGGGACCCAGTTCAAGAATGCCTCTTTACAGAAGTACTGTGAGAGGGTAAGTATCAAACAATTTTTCTCCACCCCAGACCGACCTCAGGCCAATGGGCAAACCGAAGTTACGAACAGGACAATCCTAGATGGGATTAAGAAGAGGCTTGAGGAGGCAAAAGGAAGATGGGTCGAGGAGTTATATGCAGTGTTGTGGGCATACAGGACGACAGTAAGGACCCCTACCGGGGAGACCCCATTCATGTTAGCTTATGGATCAGAAGCAGTCATCCCCACCGAAGTGGAGTTTCCTACTCATAGGGTCCAAATGTATGATCCCCAGGGGAATATGGAAGAGAGAAGACTTGACCTAGACCTGATTGAGGAAAGAAGGGAGGATGCTGAGATAAGGCAAGCTTCCTACCAGCAGAGGACCGCAAAGTTTTACAACCAAAGGGTGAAACAGAGGCCTATCGCAGTGGGAGACTTGGTTCTTAAAAAGACTTGGCAGAAACCCAACAAGCTCCATCCTAATTGGCATGGCCCATATAGGGTCATCGATGAAGTTGTCCCAGGGACCTACAGGCTAGAAAACTTAGAGGGGGAACCTTTTTCAAACCCCTGGAATGCAGATCATTTGAAGAAATACTATCAGTAGTGTTGTAAGGTCTTGAAAGGCCATAATTGTAATTAGGGCTGCTTCAACAGAACACTTGGAAAATTAATGAGAAATATCAGTGTTTCCTTCATCCTATTGTCAGTCCTAGCATGCATGGGAAGTTGAACCCTCGGCTATAATGGGGACTAGTGGAGGGGACGACCCCTCCACTCTCCTCAAAAAAGACGAGGGAAGACTAAATTAAAATCCATTAATTTGGTTAGTTGAACCCTCGGCTATAATGGGGACTAGTGGAGGGGACGACCCCTCCACTCTCCTCAAAAAAGACGAGGGAAGACTAAATTAAAATCCATTAATTTGGTTAGTTGAACCCTCGGCTATAATGGGGACTAGTGGAGGGGACGACCCCTCCACTCTCCTCAAAAAAGACGAGGGAAGACTAAATTAAAATCCATTAATTTGGTTAGTTGAACCCTCGGCTATAATGGGGACTAGTGGAGGGGACGACCCCTCCACTCTCCTCAAAAAAGACGAGGGAAGACTAAATTAAAATACATTAATTTGGTTAGTTGAACCCTCGGCTATAATGGGGACCAGTGGAGGGGACGACCCCTCCACTCTCCTCAAAAAAGACGAGGGAAGACTAAATTAAAATACATTAATTTGGTTAGTTGAACCCTCGGCTATAATGGGGACCAGTGGAGGGGACGACCCCTCCACTCTCCTCAAAAAAGACGAGGGAAGACTACATTAAAATCGATTAATTTGGTTAGTTGAACCCTCGGCTATAATGAGGGCCAGTGGAGGGGACGACCCCTCCACTCTCCTCAAAAAAGACGAGGGAAGACTACATTAAAATCCATTAATTTGGTTACTTGAACCCTCGGCTATAATGAGGCCACATTGGGGGACGACCCCACAGTGGTCCTCAAAAAAGACGAGGGAAGGGTTTGTAGCATCAACAGTGAGCAAGCCATAATAAAATGAAATAAGGAAGACAGCAATTATGGAAGAGACTGGTATTAAGCAAATATAAGTATCAAGTGTTTTTACAAAGCCTTTGAACAAAATTACAAAAATAAGGGTATGGGCCACAGGCAGCCACCCTAGGGGACGACATCAGAGGGCAGAGCCTCAACATCAATGGGAATGGTCTCCCCAGGAACCAGCACCGGATGATCTTCAAATGTACCGACCCCTTCGAGCTGGACTTCGGCCTCCACTTGGTTAAGGGCCTCGGCAATCAGGGGGTCGTCCAGTTGAACACCCTCCAGTGATGGGCGAACAGAGGAGACGACATCGCCAAATTTGAGGACGACCCATCGGCAGGCCGTCCTGATCCCCCTCTCAAGATATTCAAGGCCGAAGCCCTGAAATTCGTCTGAAATCTTGTATGCCTCCACAGCGTCAGCCTCAGCTTTCTTGATGGCTGCCTCCAGATCAGTCTTATGACGGGCCTCCAGGTTGATCAGAGCCTCATCCTTGTCCTTGATCAACAAGTCCTTGTCTTTGATCAACAAGTCCTTGGCCTGCATATCGGCATCATGCTGCCTCGTCAGCTCATCAAGGACTCTAGCATGCTCAGCCCTTGTGCTCTCCAGCTCGGCCCTCGCAGTGCCCAGCTCTGTCCGTAGGTCAGCCTCTTGTTGGATGGCCCTCTCAGCTTCATGGAATTTCTGTTGATTCCCGGCCATCCACTTGGTGGCAGAGGTGAAGGCACAGACAGACTGCAAAAAAAAAAAAAAATGAAGATGCGTCAAGGGGAGCCGAGGAAACACTAAAGAATGAAATTAAAGGTCAGGACCAATACCTGAGCAAGGGAGTGCAGACCGTAGTCATACACTTTGGCCGGAGGCATCTGCGCCAAGAATTCGAAGTCGGAGGCCGACGGTGCAGAGAACATAGAGGCCTTTGCTGCCCTCAGGTTGGCGATAAGAGATGAGGGGTCGGCCCTCAGATGGGACAGATTTTGAGACCAGAAGGCCCCCATGCTTGGTGAAGAGGTTGCTCCTTCAGAGGCCTCGGCCCTGGCCCTCGTCTTAGGGTCAGGACGAGGCTCGACAGGAGCCTCAGGCTCCTTCCTTTTGTGGCTAACAGCTGTCGGCTCAACAACTGTCGGCCCTGAGGCCCTTGTCTTCTTAAGAGCTTGCTGAGGCTCCTTCCCCTTCTTCTTTGACAGACCAGCAAGAAGGCTTGGAGCAGTCATATCCCAGAGATAATCTGACACGCCTGCAGGACGACCTGAAAAGGATACGATGAATCAGAAAAGTTCAGAGATAAAGAGAGAACACTTCAAAAATAAGTAAAGATGGGAAAATGTCCAGTATAACTCACATAATTCTGTCAGAGGGCCGACCCTCAGACCAGCTTCTTTAAGGAAGCGAGGGGTCATCAAATCTTCGAACTTTGGGATCTCACCCTCTCTCCCTCGTCCCCTCAGATACTCAACAATATCCCTCTCCTCCAAGCTAAGTCCGGGGTCTGACCTAGCTTTCATGGAGGGGTTAGACCATCTGTTAGGAACCCTCGGAGCATCGGCAGAAGGGGACGCCTCGGTGGAGCTCTCCCATGCCCCAGATATGAAGAAGAACCTTTTTTTCCAATCATGATTGGAAGTTTGAGCCACGTGGAGCAGCTTCTTCTCAGATCTTCTCGCTCCCAGATGATAGTATCCGGGCTGTTTAGATGAAGAGGTGATATTGTAGCAGGCCAAGAACACGTCGGACGAGGGCTCGTCAGTGAAAGCGTTTTTCCACAGAGAGATGTACCCCAGAATCGTCCTCCAAGAATTGGGTGGAAGTTGCGAGGGGGAGACGCCCAGAGCCGACAGAATATCTATAACGGCAGGGTGAAAGGGAAGTCTGACACCTACTTTGAACATTTGCTCGTAGACTGCAACTTCTCCCTCTTCACCCTCAAAGACCCTCTCATCCTCGGAGGGAACCCTCATAGTCACCCCAGGTGGCACTCCGTAAATATGCCTCCATATCAGAAGATCTCTATCCCTGACAGAGGAGATAAAAGAAGAGGCATGAGAGGTATCAACCTCATCATCTGTATCATCGTCCTCATCCCCCTCATCACCTGCAGGAAGACCCTGAGGAAATGCTACTTGGAAGGCGTTGGGGGATAGGGTTGTCACAGGGACAGCCTCAGAGGGGATCGTACCCTCGGCCTCTCGGGGAGGGCTAAGGTCAGGAGAGTCCCTCCTACCAGAAGTTCCAGCACCAGTTGGAGAGGAGGTTCTCTCGTCCATCTCACTTAGGTTGGGTGTCTCGGCCGGACGAGACGACGACCCACAAGACTCAGAGGGTTCAGATTGTCTAATGGTGGCAAGAGGAATGGGAAAAATGGGTCGTACCCAATTAGGGTCGGCCCCTCGTCTCCTCTCTTCCTCTTCCTCTATCCGTCTGATCTCGGTAAATAGTTTCTCTCTCAGGGACGGGAACTCAGACACCAGGCTGTAAAGCCTCCTAAGCATTAAGGGGAAGACCCAACACTTAAAGAAATTATACTAGACTTGGGTAATTTAGCTACAAACAAGTGGGGAGTGGACCAGATTTGACTTTTGGATTAAGCAAAGAACTCTAAAGGTTTTCACTCAAGAACACTCAAGAACATCCAAGAGCCAGTTACCGGAGAAGACACCGGAAAAGGTTATGGCACAACTTAAGGAAAATGGCTGCCTACGAGCCTAAAAAACGAACGAAAGTGAAAGAAAAAGAGAGCACTGGATGAAAGGGGTTACCTGATGAGGAGATATGGAATGATGCCTATGATTTGTCCAAGAAGTACAAGGACAAAATGAAGTGGATCCATGACATAAGCAGACACCGCAAGATGAGGGACTAGAATTGTTGACAGTCATTGCTTGTTTAGAAAGTGTAACATTTTGTTGCATAGTACAACTGAGAGGGTCAGCAGTTTTAGTCAAAGAATGTAAGCTGTGTAGAAAAGTTTTAAAATCAGGACCATTTTTTACCTCAGAAGTGTTCCCTACACGAGGAGGATCGGATCTCAAAAATGTATTGGTACCCTCCCAATCTTGGGAGTCATCACCTAATTCAAGGAGAAAATTATAAGCGGCAGTGGGAGTCAAATTCATGAACTTCCCATTATGCATGGATTCGATCATGGTGCGAGAAGAAGGGATAAGACCATTGTAAAAACTATGGACTAAACGACTTTTCTCGAGACCGTGATGTGGGCAACTATTAATATAGTCTTGAAAACGGCCCCATGCTTCACAAAACTATTCGTTAGGCTGTTGTCTAAAATCCTGAATTGCTTGGCGCATTTCATTTGTTTTGCTCATGGGATAGAATTTAGACATGAACTTCTTAACAAGTTATTCCCAAGTGAGGATAGAATCCGGGGGCAAGGAATGGAGCCACATGGATGCATTATCGTGAAGAAAAAAGGGAAACAACCGAAGACGAACATTCTCTTCGTCTAAGTTTTGATTTTTAAAAGTAGCGCGCACAGTGAGAAATTTCCGCATGTGAGTATAAGGAGACTCGCATTCAAGGCCATGAAAATTGGGCAACATAAAAATAGTCGCGGGGCGAATTTCAAATTGCACGACCGGAGTGGGCCGAAGGACGATACATGAAGGCGGAATGGCTGTAATCGGGGCAAAGTAATCCCTTAAAGCGCGTTCGTCGGCCATGATGGGTGGGGTAACAGAACCAGGGGAAGTGGGAGAACTAGGCGTCTCCGAAGAAGAAGAACATGGATCAGAAAAATGAGGAGCAACGATAGGAACACGATCACCTAAGAGGGAATTTAGAGATGGAGCACTAGGGGAACGTGTTAATCGATGATCAATGCGTTGCCAATGTGGCATAAAAGAAAGGAAAAAATATTTTTGGGATTTTTGGTTGTTTGAAAAAAGAAGAAAATCTTTTTGGATTTTTTGGAAAATAAGGAAGGAAAAATGAAAAATATTTTTGGAGTTTTTTTGTGAGAAAAAATGAGGCGGAAAAAAGGAAAAATATTTTTATAGTTTTGGTTTTTGTTAAAAAAAATGCAGAAAAAATGGAAAAAGGGGTGATGGACTAACGGTGGAAAAACTGACAGTTGGAGCAAAAATTGGACTACTTAGAGAACAACTTAGACACGTACACAAATGGAACAAGTTCGAAAGAGCACATAGCCAAATTATTATCTTCAAGTTAAGTGATTGGGTAGTCAATTTTAATTAGTCTGCGGGCGAGAAAATCACGGAATCTTAGGCTTTGCCGGTAAAAGTGTGCTCCTACTTACTTCCCGAGAGACAAGAGGCTTACTAGTTAAGGCTCACCACACTAGCTACTACAACACACAACTATCCGGTACCACGCGGGGGAAAGTACAAACCCGTTTTACTGGGCGGCCTCACTTAAAACCCAGTTTCCCTAGACAAAAGTCGTAAGATAGTTGAATGAAGATTTGCAGGTGTGGAAAGGACTCACTAGAGTATCCTACGAGGGTCTCGTTCTGAAAGGGTCCTAATGAACACCGATCCTACTTGGCTTGCTAGTTGATTGATTTTAATTTAAGTGAGAGCACTGGTAACAAGCAAATGGAGATGTGATTGAGTGGGTGATGAAATACCAACTTGTTGGAATGATTGGGTATAGGTCTTAGGTAGATTTATTCATCAAACCATCCAATTTAAGTGCGATACAGAAATAAAAAGCATATAGGAGCAAGTAGCACACAAAAATTGACTATTTTGCAGGAGATTCGCGAGTGATAAAGAGTTTACCTCCCACGGTTTTTACACACGTGGGGTGAAGACCGAGTTGAGTCGACCGGGGGGAGTATGCCTACTTCAGTCGTCCCCGGGAGTCCTACCGACCAAAAGTAGAGAGGCTTCTAAATCCTCGCCTTTGGACGGCCTCTCTCTACCTTGTCCGGTTTTCCTTTTCGCTTTTTTGTTTTTTGTTTTTTTTTGGAATAAATATTACAAAAATAAATCGGTGTCAAAATGTACCCAAATTAATTACAGGGCCTCAATAATCCTAAACAACCAGTCTAAGGAGGGAGAAGAAGGAATGACTACAATAAAAAAATGAAAATTATAAATCTGCACAGGCTTCAATCTTCAAGAAATCGGTAACGGTGCCATTTGATAACTCTAAATTTGTGTTCCTTCGGATACGTATTTGGAATTTCGCTGCGGTCAAACTTCGAGTATCAAAATTCCTGGAATTACCTACAAAACTTGTTAAAAATTCAGTATCGTGGAAAATTCGGGTATTAATCCAATTTCTAGCGTTGAAACTGTTATCGTAAAAACTTGAACTTCCAATTTTTATTAAAAATATTTTTTGCGTTTTTAAATTTTTTACATTTTTTTTAAAAACAATTTTCAAGGGAGTAAATGACAATTTATGCAACTAAAATGACTTAAAAATCAGAAAGTAATCTAGTTTAGAATTTATGAGAAGAAACAAGAGGTGGGATTACACTGTGTAGTCAAATTAATTTAAAATCCTAATTATTCAATTCAATAGTTCAAAATAATATTGAATTTAAAATTTAACTCTCGTTACAATCCTAAATTCAATTTTATCTTTTTCGACAATTAAATCAGGAATAGTCACAACATAAAAAAATTAAGATTCACACTCATTTCAATAAAATATCCGCTAAGATTAATTTATTAAAATTTGTACGAATCTTTGAATTGCATACACAGAATTAATATTTTAATTTAATAATAATACTTATCTCTAAGTGAAATTCATAAATCAAATATAAATTTGCACCATTAATTTATTAACTCTCGTTTCATAAATTAATGTGTGATTTTTCCCAATTTAATTAGCCTAAAACACATCAACGAATCATTATTCAAATAAAAAATTTCAACATATGCGTTTTGATATACCCGTTTATGTTCTAGGAGGATCGCCTCCACAACGGACGACCCTAAGAGGGGCCGACCCTTCACCAGGCCCCAACTGGCCTTCACCAGACCCAGACGACCCTACGAGGGGCCGACCCTTCACCATGCTCCAGACGACCCTACGAGGGGCCGACCCTTCACCATGCTCCAGACGACCCTACGATGGGCCGACCCCTCACCAGGCTCCGGCCGACCCTACGAGGGGTCGACCCCTCACCAGGCCCCGACCGACCCTACGAGGGTACGACAGTACGAGGACAGAGTCAAACCAGACTCACTGCCGAAAGAAACTTTGCCCTCGGCCTCGGCTCATAGGCCGAGGGTGACATCATGACAGCGCGTGGTTAGGGAGACGCGTGGAACAGTGCGCGTGAGGCTCATATGACACGTGGAAGACCGTTACAACCGAATCACCCCCTCACGTGAGGGAATATTATGTCATCATTTGGCATCTACAGGTGTCAACAGGGGATTGGCTAGATCATTATTCACATGCACCATGCTTACCTGGGGGGTACACTACACCCCCCAAGACCTATATATACTTGTCACCCCCAACCCTACAGGGGATCGATCCATGAACAGTAGCCCTAGCTAAAACTCTGCTTGTACACACACAGTAGAGAGAGAGAGAGGGTTATGTGCATTGTATCCATGGCCATTAGTGCCCATACTTAGTGGATCACACACTCACAGTGGAGGTAGGCCAATTTGGCTGAACCACTATACATCATCGTCTTATTTCCTCTTATACTCATCCCCTTCTATACACTTACATACTTATATACTTGCATCTCTATGGCTGCCATAACTACTACTGTTTGAGCTCACTATCACTTACCTGGTGGTGCTAAATCCAAGCATCATCACGTTTCATCCCACCCCTTGAATGGGGTGTTTAGCCAGACATGATTAAAATTTTAGCACAAGCACAATTAATAACCAAGAAATTAAAGGGAAAGAGAAAGAAATACGATACGCAATAATTTCTTATGTCAACTGTGTGCATGAACACGCGTCCCAAACTTGTCACAAAATCTGACTAGATTATAAAACTGAAAATAAAAAATGAACCTACAAATTTTTCTAGACCTAAAACTATATTTTTTTCTGACTATTTTTTCTACCCTCTTTTTTTCTTTTTTTGTTTCTCCGTTCTCTCTCTGTATCTGTGTTCTCTTTTTGATGCTGAGAGAGTCCTTCTTATAAATGAGAGTCCCCCTTTTTTTGTTGTCCACGATTTTTTTGAAGATTTGGTGGGATTTTGTTTATGGCTAAGTCAAAGTATTGGTTAATTGGAGGGATATGCACATGTATTTCTTTGGTAAAAGGATAAGGGTTTGTTCCTATTTTTCTGGGAGAGATAAGGCTGGGTGAGTTCAGGTTTTGAACTGGGGTTGTGGGTTGGCGGCGTCGGGTTGTAGGCTAGTTACTTCGCGGGTATAAGGCAGGTGCGGGGTTGTGACCTGGATCGGAGGTTGAAGGGTGCGCCGGAGGTAGGGGATTTCGGTTTTTGGAGCTTGCCGGAGTGGAGGCAGCTCCGAGGTGGATTTTGGATCGGCTTTAGGCAGCGGGTTGGCAGGTCCGTCGAATTCGGGGCAGGTCGCCGCCGAATCGCCGCTGATCGATGAGGGGGATATGTCCGGTTTAGGGCTGGTGATCCGGGTTTGGGCACGGGTTGGCAGGTCCGTGGGTCTAGATTCCGAGTTGGTTTACCGGAGAGAGATGGGTGGTGCTATAAGGTGGGTTTTAGAGGATGTGTGGTTATGGAGGTGAGAGAGAGAGAGGGATGGGAGGTTGAAGAAGATGAGTTAGGGTGTGTTAGTGTGGATGAGGGTGTAGGCTAGAAGAGTGTGGGTGAGGTTAGTTTTAGGTGTAGGTTAGTTAGGTGTGAGTTTTTAAGTTTTGGGGTTATTTGGTGTGTATTTAACTTGTACCCCTAAAATAAAATAACCTACCTAACTAACTAAAAATAAAACTAAGTAACTAAAAAAAATTAAAATCAACTAAAAAAAATTAAAATCCTAAAAAAATTCAAATAATAAAACAAAAGAAATAAAAGTAAAAAATCTCATAATCAAAACTAAAATCCTGAAAAATTGTAAAATCTAATAAAATTAAAAATAAACACTTAAACTAATCATAATAATATAAAATAAAGACTAAAAATTAAACACTAATAAAAATCAAAAATCAAAATAAATAAATATAAAACTTATGAAATAAATCCTAGAAAATTCTAAATAAATATAAAATAAATCCTAAAAATAAAACGACTCAAAACAAAAATCTAGAAAAATAATAAAGGTACAAACTCAACACACACCGGTATTGGGGAATGGACAGGGCTCGGTGTAGGCTCAAGTTAGGGTTACGGAACTGGTTCGGAACATCGGAACTCTTCTAGGGAAGCTTAATGTGGACTTCAGACTTCACGGTCTCCTTTGATTTCTTCGATGCCCGCTTTTGACCGCTATTGAGTTGCAATTGTACTGATTTAGCATTATTTGTACCACAACTGCGTATTGACCTGAGAAATAAATAAATATGAACATAAGGCCATTTTCATTAAAAACGAGCGACTAAAATGCATCTATTCGGAATATAAAATAGACACTTTTGGATGCTTATCACTAGGCAACATGTGAATTGTGTGCGTCTTTAACAACATACATGTCCGCGTTAGGTACCGGTACAAGAAGATATGCTTTGGGAGAGTGAACGTCCGTTATTGATACACGTATATAATTATCCCCCAAGAACGCATTGTGGATGGTATCATTGGGTGAAATACGATCAAAAAACACTCCAGACGCAACAACATTCGCACGTGAATTCAATGTCAATCTACATTGTTTTCCCTATATAAAAAAACAAAAAGAATAATAAATGACATATATATACAATTAAAAAAATAAACATCACTAATATAAGTAAAGTTGTTACAAACCTTCCCAATATTAGATTTAGGATCCAACGGTGAAATTATACGTTGTCTATTCACATTGCTTTGAGCCTATATACGCATGAAATATTCTAAAATAAGTATAGTAAAGTGTGAGACATAAACGTAATGAAGTTTTACCAATTACGTGATTACCTTTTCCTTTTTCCTCTTGGATAGAGAATCACATGATTCACTCACATAATTGGAATGCTTCTCGTATTTTTTATTATCATTTTTCTGACTATTTGAGGAAATCTTCTCAATTAACGATGGTGCAAGTGATCTACTTTGATACTTCCTCAATTCTTCCAATACTTCCTGAAGTTGTCGATCTTTTTCTTTAGCCTTCTCCTCTTCTTGATGAAGTCTAGACTTTAATTCTTCAACATGTTGTTTCGATCCCCGTCTAGGGATATGAAAGTAAGTTGTAGGAGTGACTCCTTTTCCCATCCCCCTTACTCGACCACTATACTCTCGAGTACCAAGTGCCAAGGTTAAGGCATCTAAAGTCCCTTGAGTTACTAAGCTCCTATCATGGACTTGCTTCTTCAAAGCATCCTACAATAAATCTAAACATCATTGATTGTTATAAACTCGTGAGATAGAGAGAGAAGGAGACGCATGAAACACGTATCAATGTGAGACTTAACACTCAATATGACGTACCGCAATCAATCTAAACTAAACTCATTAATCAATCTAAATTGATTAATTAATTAATCTAAACTAAACTGATTAATATGATGTAACACAGCGTGAGACATAATACAATCAATCTAAACCAATTAATCAATTTAAACTAAACTGACTAATTAATCTAAGATGATTAATCTAAACTAAACTCATTAATATGATATAAGATTAATCTAAACTAAACTCATTAATATGATGTAACACAGGTGAGACATAACACAATCAATTTAAACTAAATTTTGAAGACATAACACAATCAATTATATTTAAACAGGTGACGTACACAATATTATTTTATTATAAACGATTTGTATTATTTTGGTGATGCATTATTACATTTACGGATATACAGAATATTTTCTTTGAAACTCAGTGAGAAAATTGTAACTTTTAAACCATACCAGCATGAGAGAAAAACAATACCCCTAATATTTTTTTATCTCTTAGGAATATTAAGGCGACCTAATAAATGTATGAGACACCCAATATGTGTTGTATCATGGTGTGATACAATTAATCAGACTTGACATACTCCAAAATCCTTGTGATTTAATCATAAGTTATGATAAATTACCATTATAGAATTTATTAAAAAAAATATTACGTCAATACGAAATTGGCATTGTGGATAAAAACAAGAGCGTGCCGAGGGGGCAATGAGAATGAAAAATATCAAGAATTGGATCCATTCAAAAACGATCATTCAAGATGGAAGAGTTGAATGGGTTATATAACCGATCTATCAGAAACCCATTTGTAACAACATAATTTTCCAGATAAACAGTAATTGGCCAATCAGAACACAATACTAGTAACAAAAAAATGGCAATGTTTCATTGAGAAGACACTATGGCTTAGTAATTAAACCGACAACGCTTGTGGATGAATTCCAAACATCATTTAACTTTCCTCTTACGTCATGAGATGAATTTTGAACCTTTCACTTATTAGAACCTAATATATTAGTACTTGGCCAATTAGTAAACCAAAACGACAACGTTTCAATTAGAAGACACACCAACTCGTTAATCAAAATGGCAGTGTTGCATCCATTTTATCGTATCCATATGCCAAACTTAATACAATAGGTGTAAATTTATTGAAACGTTGTCACAACAGGTGCCTAATCTATGAAAACTTAATTAAATATGATTTTACGTAGTGAAATCAAACAAAAAAAATTAAACCTATTGAAAATGACAACTTTTAAACACAATAAATGATGACATATGAAAAGGATGATGCAGCTAGAACCGGCAAATGGATGGTTACGGGCGGATGTGGGCGGTTTGGAAATGGTTCGGGTAAGATTTGGACGGTTTCAAAATGAATAAGCATGTGTGTTAGGTCGGATTCGGTTCGAGCTCAAATGGGTAGATTCCGAGTCAACCTTCCCTTCTCCAACCCCCTCTTCTCCTCGGCGGGTTTGATAAACCCAGAAGCTAAAATCTGTTTGGAACAAAACCAAAAGTTCAAAACCCAAAAGCTATAAAACCGCCCACATCTTAGAGATAAAAACCACTATTCACCCCAATCCCCCTCTTCTCCTTCGAATTCCCCCTTTTAACCATATTTTACCTGTGACTAACCCGCCTCAAACCGACTTAATGGGATACTAAACCCATTTTGACCTTATGCTTAAATTAGAGGATCATGTCATAGTAATTTTTGGGCGAAAGTGGGGGGTGTCATCTTCTCTAACCCATTTTGTCGGCCCTAGATGCAGCACAACATGTGTAAATCTATTGAAAGCTTGATACAAATTTTAAACACAGACAGTTACAACGTGAGAGAGAGAACTAAATTACCAGTGTACGAAAACGATCAATGAACGAGAAATGAAACAAAGTATGAATCGTAATAAATCACTCACAACGTATAGAGTCGAAAAACGTACCAGCGTGAGAGCATGAGGGAGAGGGCGCGAGGGAGAGGAAAGCGTGATGGAGGATAACGTGAGGGAGAGGAGAGCGGAGAGGAGAACGTGAGGAAGAGGGAGTCTTGGCGTTGAGCTGACTTTGGGAGGGAGCGAGTATTGTGAAAGTGCAAACAAAATTTAAGGGGGGGGGGGGGGGGACTCCGCTTCTAAATTTTGGAAGAGAAAAAAAGGGTCATAATATGTACACCTATATTATAAACTCTTAAAAAAATGTCATAATATATATAATCAAATATGATTTTTATATTTAAAATGTCATAAAAAATAATACTAATATGTATAAAATGACATTTTATATTAGAAATGTCACATTAACAATAACATTAACCTTTAAATGACATTTTTATAATAAATATCTTTAAATTATTTTTTTGAGCGTTATAAAAAAGTATTTTTCTTGTAATAAGACTACTCATCTAGCAGAATAGCCAGAGTGACTACTTCCCTTAATTGCTTATACCTTACGAACGACTTCTCTAAAAATTATATCATTTGTATAAGCCTTGCATGACAACTTTCCAAGCGACTACTCACTACTAAATGAAGCCTGATGCTCTTGTTTCTTTGGAAGAAGGGTTGGGTGCGGTAATTGAACTTCCTTGATTTATCAAAAGACGGACCCAAATTTAAGTTCTCTCTCCTTGGATGAGTAGACTATGTTTAGGTTCATTTAGCTGTGTATTGAATTTCAACCGATTTTAAATATATATTCCACATAACCTCATACTAGTGCCACATAATCTTTTTTTGCCCACCTGCATTGCCATTCAAAAATCAGATGATTGGCTTCACCCCCTACCATATGATTTAGACTCCCGAGTGCCTATGTATATGCTCAAAACTAGGTGGAGAACAACAACAACTAGAACAAGAACAATGCCCAAACAACACAATTTAAATATTGTACCTTGTGTGGGTCTCAACATAATGTATAAACACTTAATATATTTTAAAAATATATTTGAGTCACGTAACTATTTACTTATAAATTTTGTAATAAAAATGCACCTTAATATACACATGTTATGGAATGAATACATTCAGGCCCCCCCACAATTTGTGAACTATGTTTTCTATAAAGTGGAAGCACAAACGACGAAATGTCTTCGTATACATGTCTACTAAATACCATTCGTGCCTAACCAATTCTTGAATTTCACTATATTCACAGTTTCACATGACTTTGTATGATGTATATTTGGAGGTCATTGAATATTCAAGTTATTTGACATTCTTAAGTAGCCGCCTATATGGATTAAGACTTTCGGTCTCACCTACCCACATAATATATATTTTTAAGTAAGCTGGTAGAAAGTTGCTGGCACAGCATGAGTAGTCCATGATTCCATTTCAGTAATGTGCTTAATGAGTTTGAATCCCATTGGAAATACAGAAAAATCAGTAGTGTGTCAGCTGATGCTTCTTTTGACTTTTCCTAATCCTTAATTCCTTTACCAACTCAAATATGAACGCAATTGTTATACAAGTCGCCCCCAAATTGAAATTGAGTTTGGCATTTATTAATTGGCGTAATTGTTTAGACATGAAAATAAAGGACGATCGTAAACAAACCACAAAACTTATCAAAGGGTAGTCCTGAATTGACTAGGTTGAGTTAATTACAAGAGAATTGCTAAAAAATAATTTAGTGAAGCTCGAAGAAATAATAAAAAAAATGTAGGGAAAATGTGTATTTTTCTTCTAGTTACATTAAGTCCAAATTAAAGGTCATGGGTACTTCAGAATATGGAACACTGATTTCTTTATTATTTAACTAACTATACAAAAAATTATTACTCACTCGTGGTTATTAGGATAAATTGGTTGGAGTTTTTTTTTAAGTTGTAAATTCATCCTATAAATATATGTCTAAACACCCAATCAGAAACTATTGATGAAGTCATCGCGAAAAGGCATTAGTGACGATATACATTCCTCATGACATGCTAGTTGATAAATATCTTTTTGTGACGAAGTTAAAGTAACTCGCAAAACGTCTATAATAACGATTTAATTCGTCGCAATAAGGGAATAAATATAGTTGCTAAAACACTGTAGCTTCTTGATTCTGTTCTTCAACCCAAATATTCTTCCCTAAATGATTCTATATCCGTAAGGTGATATTCTTCATTTAACATAAAAAAGGTGTTCTTTTTAAAATGAACCAACCTAAGTCGCAAATGATTTCTAGCGACACAAAATGTTTGGACACAAAGTTTTTAGATTTTTACGATGAAAACTTGATATTCATCGAAATTTGTAAAAAATATTTATGATAAAAAAAAGGGGGAAAAGAGGGCAGGAATTTTTCGTGCAAAAGTTTATGCAACAAATTCTTAATATTCTTGTAAATAATTACATTTTGCGACATATATAATTCGATGCAAAATCATTTTACCTTATTTTATATTTTTTACGACGATGATCAAAATTTCTCACAAAAACATACTCTTTACAAGGAAAATAGTTGGTCGCATAAATAAATAGTCATTAAAAGTCATTATACTTGTAGTTTGAGGGTACAATTTTAAACTATCTCCTAATTTTGAGAAAATGAGGAAAAAATGAGAATTAAGCAATAATTTCTTATAGATATAATTTCTAGTTTTAAATTCTAATGAGGAATCGTTTTTATATGTTTACATTTAAAAGTTCAAAGCAGTGTTTCTTATTGTATTATATAATATATATTTTTTAAATGTTAATTTTAATGTAAGTCAAGACTACAAATTCTAGTCATTTGACTTTTGGCATCGAGTGATTTATTTAATTTATACTTTGGCTCCCAATAATAAGAGTAAAATATGCCTTTTGTTGAGATGATTTCACCCATTTTTAGGACCAAAATTGAATAATAAAACAAAGTAGTACTTGACAAATAAATGGGTCTCTAATGCCAAATGAACATGATATTAACATCGTGTATTGAATTAATTATGTCTCGTCTTTAAATATATACATATCTATGTTTATATATATATATATATATATATATATATAAGTAAGAGTAATGTTACGCAGCCCAAAACATGTCTCGACACATCCCCCAAAATGCACTAAGTGCTTGTCTCATATGTGGGTCCCACACCAATGTATAAACACTTAATACACATTAGGGGATATGTTTGGGTACATATCATTATTGTATAAGTAAATGTGTAGTAAGAATGTTTGAGTTTAATTACGTGAAAATTGAACTTTCTCTTTTACAATTATTCTACAGGGTTAATTACATATTTAAGCAACTAATTTTTATCCTTTTTCCACTTTGGTCGAACTTTTTTTTACCATTTTGTTACTAGCAAGTTAACACTATTAAAAAGACCCTAACACAAATATGCTATGGCACTTCAATTTCTGAAATAGCAATCCCCTCTACAAAAAAAAATAAAAAATGAACTATATGAGATGGTATCCTAATTGTATTGAACTTAAAAAATATATATTTATCATATAACTTAATCACTAAATGAAAAAACTTAATCACTAAATGAAAACTTAATCATTAGACAATCACTTATCAATAAGTCAAAATTACAAAACAATTCAGTAATTGAACGTATTCAACCGCATACATTGAACATACAAAAAAAACTAATGGATTACACCATTTAAGAAAATAAATTTGGGAGGCTTTTAAATATAAAGGGATTAGTAATTGTATTATTGAAGGTTTCAAGAAAAAAAATCGCAGATCAGTACTGTATGGGATATCAAACCCACAATAATTACAATATTACTAATCGATCCCAAAATACGAGAAAAAATACAAAAAGTTACGTGGCTCATTAGATTTTCCTGACTACATCCACAGGGAAAGGGGAGGGCTATGTATCACCTAATAGTAAAGAAGGACGATTGGAGTGCTAGGTTTTCTCGTTGAGAGTCCAGGTTGTCGTTACAAGAATACAATGATTGTGCCACATTTAGTTGGGGTCGTCCCTATATATAAGTACAAATTGCCTACAAATCTAGGTCTCTCCTCTTTGATCTTATCTCTAGAATAGTAGAGTTGTTATTGATTTGATTCGGCTAAGTGACGTTATGATCCTTCTTGATTCTCTATTAGCAACTCCACGATATTTGGTCAATTATGCTCTTCGACTTCCATATGTCACATGACCTAATTAGCCAAATGCCCCTTCAATTTCCCTCGGGTTCGAGGTGATCGACATTTTGAGTTGGTCGACCTAATCCGGTCATTAGTTACCCACGTATCAACGTAGGTTTCCTTAAGTGTCGCCATCAAACTGACACACGACCCACTTGTGCAAGTTGGGATGTAATCATTTATGTCGCGCATAATAATCATGCTTTAGATTACTTAAGTTGTAAGTTATCTCCCCAGGTAATGATTGGGCGTGGAGCGCATTACCTATAGGATAACCGCAATAGGGTTCTCTTGCTCAAGGTGAGCCGCCACTTCGGTTTCCTTGGTGACAAAAGGTATAAGGGTTTGGAAGGCCCTTATTCCTACTTTATTCCATTTATTTTCTTCAAACCCAAAAGTTTCAAACTCCTTTATTCTTTCTTTTTTTGTTAGTCTCTTGAGAAAGTACGAGGTGAGCTCGAAAAATATTTTTGAGGCATTTTGTAATAAATACCTCATTCCTGGCAACGTCTATGCTAGTATCTCTCTTAAAGAAGAAGATATTTACAATCTATATGGTGACATTTAGCTTATGATGGTTGCAATAATTAAAGGGGGGCTCACTTCCCTCTTCACCTTTTGTTGTTGAAAGGAATATTTTTCTACGAAATGCTTCCAATTCAAGCAAACAAAAATATGAGGACTAATCTAGGTTTGACGGATATTCGGTATTGTTATGACCTAAGGACTTTTCCTAGCTCTGACATGTTGTGACTTGGTTACCCAAATCACAAAAGGACATCGACAAGGATGTCTTGGTATTTTATGAGTTACTACATGTGGAGGACTACGCATATCTTTATGTGCCAAACCAGGACGAATATCCTGGTTTATTATCAACCATTTTCGTAAGTTAATGTGATTAATATAATTTATGTTACTGATTAGCCTCTTTTCTATGTGTAGAGCATTATTGCAAAAGAAATCCAAGAGATTTTGAGTTTAGTCTATAGGATCTGCAAATCATTTGGAATAAACGAGCTCTGATAGTGGTTCATCCCCATTAGAGAGTGGTCAATATTGTTCTTGCCTATGAACTAAAGGTTGCATCAGCCAAGAAATTCATTATCATTCTAGAATTTTCTATAGTCGACTTCTCCATAGTCATATATTTTTCAATCCCCATAGTTACCCATATTCCAATCGAAGCAGCAAGGGGTGTTTCTTTTGGTGAATCTTTATCTCTAATCTACGTTGTTTCAACCAAATTCGAGTAAGATTAGTAGTACGAGGAAGAAGTGAGTAAAGAGGAGGGGGAAGAACAAAGAGAGGAGGAGGAAGAACCGGGAGAGGAGGAAGATGACCCATTTTGTTACGGTATTGAACCTTGTTTTCCAACGAAGAGGTAGGCATCTCAGGTCGAATTTGGGAACAAGTTGAGGAAGAGGGGGATTTGTCGCTAGAAAATTTCTGCTTCCCACTCATCCTAGACAATCTAAACAAGATGATAAACCAACCTCACCAAACTGTTGATATGGCCATCATATGTGCTAAACAAAAGAAGTAAGCGATCAGTCCAGAGAGATTGCTCAAGGGGAAGCCGACATTAAAAGGAGGATGATATCATTACTAAGAAAGAGGTCATCGAGCTCGAGAAGAAGAGGGAGAAAGAAAGGCAAGCCAAACGGGACAAGAAGAGAAGTGCAGGGAAATCTTCTCCTTATGTTCTAGCTCCCCCCCCCCCCCCCCCCGCCCCAATGCACACACCATTCATGAATATTAACCAACCATTAATTTTTTATTCACCCTAACAAAGTCAGCAGCTGTCATAGACCACGTACAGGATATATCCTTTATAAATTTCTTTTATGAAGGGCAAAGAGACCTTAATGACTGCAGACTCAGCCTATCGTAACCATGAGGTTAGGTACTCAGTTACCCAGGCCTCCATGTTACCATTTGACGTGAAAACCTTGAAGACACTTTCTCTTGAGTGCCTTCACAAGGAAGGGATCCACCATAACATCCTGGTAAGTCACATTCACTCATGAATTATGTTATTTCTTGAGTTTATTAACATTGTGCTAACTATTGTTCCTTATCTCTCGCATGTCATGTAAGAGATGGCCATCAGGACCGACTACTTAGTGAGGAAGAATGACATTCGTCTTGACAACAACAGCATGTTAAAGAACTCCATGATCGAGAATAACAGGAGGTGACCAACCTCGTGTCCAAGATGAACGAAGAAATGTCCCTAAAGGACAACGTCATGGAGGAAGTTGAATAAAACTAGATGGAGTTCAACAATGTCGATACCAACCTATCCGACCTTAGACAAGCCTATGCCTGGAAGACTTTGCAAAAACTGACTCTGCAAAGGAAAGAACAAGTACTTAAGGCGGAAAGGGAGCCCAACCTGGAGAACGCCTATGATGATGGCTTCAAGGTCGCATGCAAGATGTTGCTTCGCAACTGAACTTTCACGAGTAAGTTTCATTCAACCATGGGTGGATCATTGGTTTCTAAATGGGAAATGTCAATTCGAGTGACCTATCATATGCCAAGCACCTCTCCCCAGATCATCTTATCATATGGGAGGGTGATGCCCCTTTGGCTCCTGCCCCTGAGTTCGAGAAGTCCATTGTTGACCATGTTGCTCCTGTTAGCATAAATCGCCAATGCTTAACATGGAGATTTTCTTATAGCAAGTTAGGGGGAGGTCACTCATAACTGTTTGTATACTATTTTTTTCTTTTTGAATCTCTTGTAGGTCATTCTACCATTTTTTATTTAATATTAATGAAAGTATGGTTTGTATTCCATTTATGTCTTTTTCTTTTTAGTTAACACATCTGACATAACCAAAGTTCTGGCGAAATTATATTCTATGACTTAAAATTTGCAAAGTGACTGCTTGACTAACTTTGGCCTATAAGTTAAAATTTGTGGTTTAACTTGTTTCCAAATTAGTTTAAATTATATGTAAGTTAACATTCTTATTTTTTTGACCCATCAAATTGACTTGTAAACTTATTAATAGATTAATCTGGTCAATTTATCAATCATTTATTTTACTCCATATTACCCATATTTAGGTGAATTTAGGCCACCAAGCCTAATAGTACCACCATTTTCTATTTGGGTTTAATGCCAAACATAGGTAAACAATTTACCTCTAATATGTACCTTCCAATTCTTATGTGGATTTATGCCTATTCTAGTTCAACCATCCCAACTTGGATTATACCACTATTTTCAAGTGCGTTTAGTTCTAAACATAGGTGACTAACTTATTTCTAAGTTGTACCATCCGATTCTTAGGTGAATTTATGCATATTCTAGGCCGACCAAATCAACTTAGGTTGTACCAAAATTAGTAGGTGGGTTTAGTGCCAAATGCAAGTGACTAACTTACTGTGACACCCCGCGTAATTAAATACCGGGTGATCTGTCCTTTATTAAATTATAACCAAGGTGAACGGTTGGTTCATTCTCAGCATCACTGTCGCAAAAATATAGCTTTCCAATTAAACACCCTAATTAATTAAGCTAAGTGACAAAACCATTTTTAGACTTCAATTTCCCAATTTAAATTCAAAAACCAATATTTAAAACCTTTGATAATTAACAGTTTAAGAGTCACACAATAGTAACAAGGATATAAGTGATCATTCAAGAATTTGACTATCAATAGTAAATCCCAATTTCAAACCACCAAAGAAAAACATTCTGATAGTAACAAATCCCAAAGTAAAACTACTGAAAGTAAATGAATTACAATCCATCACAAAAACCAACTGAATAATGAAAAGGGCGACACATGCCCAACTAGATAAAGTAGAACTAGATGTGGAATCAACAATGAGGTCGTCTAAGCAAGAGGCCTGCAACTCCCACCTAAGCTGCAGCGCGTTCCTTGTGGAGGATCCTATGCAAGACGCCCCTGTGGCTGGGCACCTGTAATATATACATATATATACAAGAGAGAAGAGAAAATAGGAAACGGGTCAGATCCCGATTGTAAAAACAGTTTAAAATTAGTTTAGCAAGTATTTAAAGTGATACTGGATAATGCAACCAACATATTAGTGCAACACTCCCTTGAGAAATTCTCACCTCTCTTCTAATGTGCACACCTATCGCACTAATACTTCCCAACAGTTAACTTATTTTATCTTAAGTTGCTCGTGAGGTTTCAAACCGACAATTTCAAATGTTTAAGGGGTTAATTTTATTTAAAAGCAAAGTTCTCAATTAAACCTTATTTAATAATAAAGTTTCTCAGTAATATAACATGCTTTTCAAACACTTATACCCCAGTTGAATTAATTATTCATTCCTTACATACCATAATCACAGCAGGTAGTTCCCAATTTACAGATTTTAATACATATATATTAAATACTCATATAATATATATTCTAACAGCACCCCACATAAAATCTATGGTGCGGGAATACTCTTCTATTCAGTTCCCGTATCACTCGTACTAAGGGAAATACTAGTTCGTAATCACTCTCGAACTGTATTAATACAAAACACATACAAAATGAGGCGAAGCATACTTCCAAGTCACTAAGAGGATAGCACATACCCCCACGTCTCTTAGGACCGTCTGACTATCGATCCGATAGCCTGTACCAAGGATTTCTATCTTCTAGGGCACGAGTCAATATCCCCCATAAAGGTCCCATCGAGATAAGACTGTCCCAACGCGGTAACCTCAGGGATAGCAAGTAGCGTGGGCATGATTTTTACACGTATATAGTATATGCATAAACACAGTCATATATATATATATACTACTATTACCATATCAAATTTTAGGTACACTCTCACGACCCATAATTATGATATTTATCCTTATTACTCGTTAATTAGTTATCACATATAACGGTTTGTCTCTTATTCGAATTTGTGGGATTATTCCAACTTATTAAGTGACACTCGCGGATTCCTATCCTCCTAAGTGTAATTTCAGTAGGTACTCATTTATTTTACCACGTAACCTCCTTACGAGTCTCACCCTTTAACACATATTCCTATTGTCCCTTATGTGTAAAACATCCCCGTGAAAGACAAATCTCGCCTTATGTTAAAGGTTCCATATTTTTAATAAGTCCTACTGGTCTTCTTTATATTCCAAAATGCTCTAACATTAATATTCAAGAATGTCTAATCATTTAAGTTGGAACAACCTATAAAAAGGGAATATGAGTTATGCAGGAGGGGTCGATCGATCTATGGAAGATGCTCGATCGATCGAAGTATCGATCGATCGAAGCTCTAAGGTCTATCAATTGATCAAGCAGGTATGGCAAATCTGTAGAATTTCCAGTTACGGGTTCTCTCTTCCAACATCATCCAAAAATGATATATTTTACTACCAAACTCCAAATAATTTATAGTACAAGTGTTATGACCTCAAGTAAATGATTTCATACGTCTAGCATGCGGATTTTCATCATGAAAAACGAATTAAAAGGGCCTAATCCATCAAAACATCAAGAACCCTAATATTTCTTTGGTCTAGTTCCTTCCCATTCGTTTACCAGTTTAATACTCTTTATTTACTGTAATTTCATGGTTCAATCTCTACATATGAATTGAGTTTCCAGAATACATCTAATACTCATACAACATGCGAATTTAATTCTCCAAATGGGTTCTTCTTTCACATAAACTAGTCCTAATCAATCCTAGGCTAATATGATTAGAGCATTAACTGAAATAGATCAAGATAGATACTTGCCTGGGAATTTTCGGTTCAGATTTGTGGAGATTTTTGTGTTGTTGTGATCCTCGTTGCACGATCTATCGTTTGGCGGCGACGGCGGTGCAAACGGTGGAGTTCTTGGACTAGAACTCCTTGTAAAACCTCTCCTCTTCCTCTCCTATAGCCGTCTTTTGTTTATGGTGTTTCTAACCCTAGAAGATGATTCTTGTCATCTGATATGCCCTTAGAATTTTCGTGGGTTTTCAGGCCTAAAAATGTAAAATGTAGAAAACGCCCTCCCGGGGTGTTAATTAAGCCTAAAAACGCCCCAAGACCCAAACTAAACCCCCGGGTACATTATTTTGACTATCTCGACCCTTCCGGACACTTTGACGCACTCAAAATGACCATACGGGTGACTTATAATTTATTCACTTTATTAATCAAAATTTAGTCTCGACACGACACGGGCGCGTCCCGACTTAAATTTCCAAAATTGTCCTTTTATTCACTCGTGACATTTAATAGAACCAATTGTATATATTACTTTGCTCATTAGTAATATTCAACAAGTTTCCAATACTTACTAACTCTCGTCATGTTAGTAATTAAAAATAATTAATTCATGGATTTATATTAAATTATAATTCACATCAAATTAAATAAATCCCCAAATTTATAAAGCATAAAAATATGGGGTATTACACTTACTTATAAGTTGTACCACCTAATTCTTAAGTGTGTTTATGCATATTCTAGATCGACCATCCCAACTTGGGTTGTACCACCTTTTTTAGGTGGGTTTAGTGATGAGGATTAACATTATAGCCATAATAGAAAAGAAAAGACTTTTATAACATGAATCATTTTATTAAAACATTTGCAAAAATAAACCTATCTAATTAATTATAAAATATCCTAAGGTTCATGGCATTCCATAACTTGGTATTATTGTGTCATCTAGGTCTTACAAATGGTAGGAATTTACTCCTCGTTTTGACACGACATTGTACAGGCCTTGCCAATTTGGTGTCGTCTTTCGATCAGAGGGTTTTCTTTGTCATTCGTAAGAGCTTTCAAAAAACTAGGTCCCTGATTTGGAACTCCCTAACCTTGACCTTTTTTGTCATGTTTCCTGGAGAGATCTTAATGGTAAGCTGGGAGATGTATGAGAGCCTTGTCTCTTTGAACTTTTGCTAAATAAATCTCATGATCCAATAGATCATCATTTTAACCATCTTCAGAGATTTGTGTCCTCAAAGTTGGGAGGTCAATTTCTTATCCTGCTTCTATATCGTATTCCAAGGAAGCTAAAATGGACTCACAACCTACGAGCCCTATGACCATGCTCTGATACCATCGATCACTAAATAAAATATCATTCTTAGCATGTGATAGATATGAGACATAATAAATTCATTCCACAAGATAATAATTTAAATCCATCCCAATAAATAATTATCAATGCGATATAAAATCCATCACAATGCTAAACTCTAATATCCAAATCTTAGATTAAATAAATACTCCAATAAACCGAATCCATAATGAAATATCTGAGTAAGAACCGTAACAACTATGCAACCGAATGGCCCAATAAATCCATCAACTGAGTCTCAATATAAATGCGAAAAAGAATGGAAACTACACTAAACTACTAAACATAAAATAAATACTCCAGCTACACCTCCAAGATAAATCTCCAAATACTCCTATGCAACTACTCCATCACTAATACCAGAAAAATATTAGTTAATCCGCAGGGTTATATCCCCGAGCATGAATACCGGATACTCTCTCCAATTAGGGTCCATGAACACAAATAGTAGCATTATACATGAAAATATCATGATAGAGTATTTTAAAATTAGGACGAGATAATTAATGACGGTGTGAGTAAACTAAACAACATATGCTAATGCACGAAACAACTATCCAAAGTCCAAGTCCAGTTATCCAATTTCCAATAATATTATTAAATCAATTCAGTCAACCTTATTCTTCTTCTCATTTTATTATTGTCAGGCGCGGTGCTCCCGCATAAAAATCATTCACATTATTAGTAGTGGGAATCCCACCAATTATCATCATTTTAGTACGGGACTCCCGCTTAAAATATTTATTTGTTTGGTTGTGGGCCTCCCACATGTTCTACACCATACCCTTCCCCTCACTATGGCCAGTCAGCCCGCTATACTGTCAGCTCTGCACATACTCGTGAGGTTCCATGCACAACACATCACTATAGCCCGTTAGCCCGTTTAACTATCATCCCGAACATACTCGTGACGTCACACATACCACCCACGATGATATAGCCAGTCGATTCGTTTAACTGTCAGCCCTTCACATACTCTCGTCGCAAATATATTGTAACACCCGTTTTATTATCCTAGGTATTAATTTTCAATTTCTCATGTCCTCGATATTCAAACATTTATTCACCCCACCCTTATTAGAGAAGTGAGATCCTAAAAAAAATACCCTTAGTCTCACAGCTAAGGGTCCCCAACACATAAGTACATCCTACCTTAATTATAGGATGACTTTCTATTAATAACTCTACCTAGTCTTATACCTAGACTAGCAAAACGACGGCACGACATAAAAATCAACCCCACCCCGAAATCATCCATCCGTAAAAATCTACACTCACTAGTCCCATACCTAGAAAGCATAAATCATAACTAAGTCTTGCCTACTAGTCCCATACCTAGAAAGCATCCTAAAATATAGGTGAGAGCATACTACCAAAATCCCGTCGTACCTACGATGATAATTTTAAATATCAATCAATCACATACTCCAACAACACATATAAACAATATCACACATTTATTTATGATGGCACAATTTCATTTCATTTAATTAATAATATCGTCGTCATTCTTAACACAATTATTTCCATTTGATCATTAGATATTAATCAATAAGCAAAGTTATGAAACACACCAAAATTGTCCACTTTTATTAACTATAATTTTTTTATGAATGTGTACACATCCTGATTTCATATAAATAACATCATAGAATTTTACATGCGATCCTAGACCCATAATGACCAAAAAACATTACTCTCTCCTACACACCCAAAGGTTTCAAGTCTTATTCCATATTAAAAAATTTCATCAAAACAGTACCAAATTTAATTATCGCTTCCTCTAATTAAGTTACTCATTTATTTTAAGAAAAATATGTGATTAAAGATTTAGGCGACACTTAAAAAGCATAATATTAAAGGAAGAGAATAGAGTTTCAGGCTTGGAAAATCGAATGAAAATTTTGACTACTCAATTGTGTTCGTCTCGCGGAAATAAGCAAGTTTCATTCTTGGGACTTCTTGAAAATATGTAGTTTAGACCTCCCAAAATATGATTGAAGTTGTCTGTAATGGAGGTTTGGAGTTAGAATATAAGGGTCTGAGTATTCTTCTTTGTGAAAGGAAAAAGGGGTTTGGGAAAAAATCAGCATGACTTTTTAGAAAAGTGAGTCGAGGTATTTTTTTATAACGTGAGACAAAAGAGTCCCATACAGTGTCAACTCTCAAAATATTGATACCAAAAATATAAAAATATGTTAACTTTCACAAACGACGTGCGTGTCCCAAGCAAGATTGGAGGCACCCACTCTCGTACACCTCATATCACATGTAACAATCAAGGGATGGATAAATAAACAATAAGAAAAGAACTTAGATACTAAGGGGAAACCATTAAGGAATAAATAAACATAAGAGATGGAAAGAAAGGAAAAAATGAAAAAAAAATGTCAGCTCCCAATCATTGGGAGTCATGCGCGCCAACAACCAAAAAGGGGGGGGGGGGGACAAGTTCAGCGTCTCTCTCACCTCAAGTATAGTTAAAAACATTTTTTTTTACTAAAAATTTTACAAAAAATCCATTTCTTTATTTCATGCCAAAAGTTAAATGTTTGGAGTTCCAAAATTTATAAAATGAAGAATTTACTCTTACATAAAACCAAATTTCTATAAATTTATAAATGTATTAATGCTTATACAATTATAAAATTCCCGAATCTCCCAAAAGAATAATTTCAATTTAATCAAATTTCGCCCAAAACAATCTTTTAATTAAATAGTCAACCTTTTAAATTGTCAAAAATTTAATTCCACCAAAAAATACCTTTTTAACTTTTAATTTAAATTGCGTTATTTATTTTATAAAATTACAGGGTGTTACAAACTATTGCCATGCTCGTCTACTGCCTCCTTAACTGGGGTGTTATATTTATCGTGGTCATCAAATTGCTCTTCATAAAGTCTGATCAGTCATTACATTATTTTTCCTGCAGGTCGCTCAATAGATGGGGTGTAGCATCATCGATTAGGACGACACTTTCTAGGTGTGTGTTCTCTTGACCAATTTCACCGGGAGGCGTAGAGGACCTCAATGAGGTCTTCTCCCTCTTAACAATTCATACCTCGAATTGGATATGACTACTAGCATGAAAGTGATGAGACTGGTAAGCATTCATATTGTTGTAGGGCTGATATTTCTCGGTGGTGGGTATTCAAGGCTTTTTTATAGACGACACCAAATTATTGGGGATATTAGACCCACAATAATTTTAAATTTACTAAGAACCCCCAAAATATGAATGAAATATGACAAAAGACATAGAGAGTTACATTCCATGGGGAAAGTGGAGGGCTATGTATTAATTGAGAATAAAGAAGGATAACCGAAGTGCTAGGGTTGCTAGCTGAGAGTCCAGGTTGCTTTTATGATAATATAATTTATCGTACCACAATTAGGTTGGGTCATCCCAATTTATAAGTATGAATTTCCTAGAAATTTAGGTCTTTCCTCTTTGATCTGGTCTCTGGAGTAGTAAATTGTGGATGACTTGATTCTCTGGTGTTAGTCCATGATCCTTCTTGATTCTATGTTAGAAACTTCATGTTATTCAATCGGTTACACCAACTCGACTTCCAGATGCCACATTTTATGCCACAAAGCCCAATCGGCTAGACGCCCAACCCTAATTATTTAAAATAATCAAAATCACCTAAACTCTCACTCACTATAACAAATCTGCCGGATTGCACGGTTATTGACCGTGACAAATCTAACTTGTCAAGGTTAATGACAGTAACAAGTCTGGGGGAGAAAACACTTATTGTCACGAACTTATCACGATCATTGACCGTGACAAGTTCATTAAACTTGTTACTGTCATGTCATGATCTTTGACCTTGACAAGTTTTGTCACGGTCAAAGACCCTGACAAACCCGTGGCAATCTTTAAAAAATTGTCACGGTCATTGACCGTGATAATTCTAGGCAAAATTGAAAAAATATTTGCTAGGTAGTATGGCCACTGCCACTTCCCAATAGTTTATTTATACCTGTTATCGAAATGTTATACCTGTTCAAACATCATATATCCAAATAAAATAGAGATAATGCAAATATACATTCAAAATAATATGCATCACGATAAAATCCAAATATAATTCAAATATAACAACTTAAAATAATTCAATCCAAATAATGTCACTACATGTCTGGGGTAGTTCTGAGGAGGTGGATTGGCCACACGATATACAAATTAATACACCCTTGAATATGCATCATACCACATTGTTCGCGCAACCATAATGGGGAGTTCTCCTTCCCGGGTATCACATGCATGACGAGCACCCTGGCGTCAATGTCTTGCAGCTCACGTCCATGAACTGGCATACCCTGGACAATATTCGAGTCCCTCAACCCCCGCCCTATCTGATGGCCATCAAATATGTCCTGTATAAACACGCTCAGCCAACCAAGTGTCATCATTGGGCTGTCGAATAAGACAAAAAGGGGACTGGATCATCAGAGTCCGCATGTGTTGGCGATGAAGCAGCGAGGACCACATTCTCGTCCTCCTCCACCTCCTCCTCCACCACCTTCTCCCTCCCTTTCCCCTTACGGTTTCCACCCAACAAAATCTTCATAAATGAGAACATATCTTGGACCGTCACCTCCAAATTGGATAGCTTCGCATCATGCGAGTCCACCATTAGAGACAACCCGGTGTTGCTCGTCTCCAATCCAATGATCCTAGATTTGGCCACTCGCGAGCTCACCCCCTTGTCCTCCCCTTACAATCAGCGCCAAGCACTTGTTTGAGTGCGTCCGTAGACAAAGATGCCTTATCGGCATCAGAATGCGACTCATGCACTTCCTTAATCTTTTTCTGAAACAACAAAAAGCACATTATTAGTTAAATAAATAAATAAAATAATTATAACGTAATTAACGCAAAGTAAACTATCGGATTACTTACAATCATAGACGCAACAATCGGGGACACCTTCTTATCCTTTCCCTTCTTCGTCTGAATAGCCACATAAGCATCGATCCTATGTGGCCAACCCCCAGGGCTGAAAAACGTCGCTAATGCCGTTTAATACAAGATTAAACTGTATAAGCAACTCCGAGATGTTTGTTGAAGAAACCCTTTTCTTTTGAAAAAAAAAATTATAAACAACAAGATGTGTTTACAAAAACTTATGTACGAGAGTAATCAAGACTTTGTAATCAGTTTTTAAAACTAATAGAGTTTCAAAAATTCAGCACACTATAGAATGAGATGAGTAGATGAAGATAATCAGAACACACAGTTTTTAACGTGGTAAAACCTCTCCCAATAGAGGAAACATCCACGGTGACTTCTAAGTCACAAAAGTAAAAATCCACTAACAACAAATATCAGTTACAAACAATACAACATACATGCACACAAATCAACCTATTCTAAGTTTAGGAATATACCCCACTTGGTGTCCTTCTAACTTCTCATAGATCTGATTGTTGATGATGTTCTTCCAGTTTGATAACTTCCTTTGCTTTAGCTTCCTTGCGTCGACTCAATAATCTTTGATCTTATTCACAACACTTCCAGTGTAGTAGTGTGTTAAGTGTTTGTGATGTGATTCCTATCAACATGCATGAACTCACACACACTTAGTTTTACAGACAGTCCTATAAAATTACATAAAAAGACTATATGTTGTGATTTTCTTTTCTTTCTTTCTTACAGAACTTGAAACCCTTTTGACCTTTAAATGTAACCCAGATTCCATGGATATCTTGCTTCAAAATCGGTCAAGATCTTAATCAATCTTTGTTTTAAAAATATTTTTGAGATTGAAAATCTCCAAGTGTGAATCCAACTAGGTCAAGGTTAAGTTTCATAAGAATAGAAACCATAAAACATTTTTAAAACTAAATCAGTAAGGATTTTCTTAAATCGAGAAAGAAACATGTAGATCTAGTGAAATGTAACATGCAGAGTATAGATCTACAATTTCTATGAAGAAGAAATACAGATCTTCACACGAATGTCTAAGTTGGTAATAAGATCATAGACTAAGAGGTTACAGCTTCAATATGAACAACCAAGTAACACCACTCTCTTTCAAAACACTCAAGGTTGTGTTTTGGGGTTATGTATACGAAGGTTTGAATCAGAAATGAAGTGTTTAGGGTTAGGGTTTGGCTAACAGTTTTCCCTTTCTCTCTCTTCTCTCTTTTCTTTTCTCTCTTCTCTCTCACTTCTCTCTTCTCTCTATTTTTTTCTCTCAGAAATGACAACTGCCAAAAGTCTTAAAATGTTGAGAAATAGAGGGCTTTTATAGGAGTGGAGGAAGGTTCTGGGGATTCGAAGGCAATCAAGGGCTAAGATCAAGTATTCCTAATATTGACTTGATCTAAGGGTCATAAGAAGGCGGTGGTTAAGTCGAATGTGATTGGTTCACAGGATAGCACAAGGATAGGTTTAAAACACATGCAGGCCATCGATAAGTTTTAATCCAACGATCAGCAATCCACCAGGCAACCCTCTCACATAACAATCACAAATAGATGCATCAGGAAGGTGACAAGTGTTGGCATGTGATAGGCTTACAAACGTGCGTCAAACAAAATTACGGGCAGCACCCTGAAGTCTCTAGCGCATTTACATCCTACCCAATCAAACATTCTAATGAAAAATGAATTTTTCAAAATAGCAAATTAACCCCACAAATTTTATAATCACACTTTTATTAATGAAAACATTATTTAAAAAAATGTTTAAAAATGTTTAAAAATTCCCAAAAATTATTAAAGCAACATTTTAAGGGGAATTTAACACACAATCAATTTTAAGCAAAATATACACATGTTATGCACTTCTAATTGTGTGTAGTGTGATTCAATTTATACCTTCTTGGATTATTGAAGAGGATTAGAGAGATAAATTCTGAGGCTCTTTGGATTCTAGGTTAGACAACCAATTTTGTCACTATTTCCAAATTAGTTGAGTACTTATACAATATATACTTAAGCAAGTCAAAGGTATAAGGTACTTCAATCTCCCCCTTTGGAAATATGAGACAAAATCTCCTTTGAGTTAGCTTAAACTCTTAGGGAACAAAAAAAATAAAACCTAGTCCTATACAAAGATACTATCTACCAATTTCCTAGAAAGTCAAAAATTACATAACTCAACTATTTACAAAATTGTACACTAGAAATGGTAGACAATCAGTAGAAGAGATTCCTGCAAATATGCACACTAAGATCAAGCAGTTTAGATGAAATGTGAACAAAATATTGAACCCGTAAGACTCAAATTTCTCCCCCATTTTTTCTCAAATGGAAAAAGGGTAAAAATTAAGGTCTTCAGAGTTTAATCAGCACATACCATACCTATAGAATTACGCAAATACAGAAATCTGTTATAGTCTAAAGGTTTAGTGAACATGTCTGCAAGTTTCAGATCAGTAGGTAGATAATGGATTTCTAACTCCTTAGTTTCAACAAGTTCGCGTATAAAATGATGTCTTATTTTAATATGCTTGGTTCGCGAGTGTTGAACCGGGTTTTTAGATATGTTAATAGCGCTTTGATTGTCACAATACAATTGTAACTGATCTTCTTTAATCCCATAGTCGCTTAACATTTGTTTTATCCATAATAATTGAGCACAGCAACTTCCAGCTGCTATATATTCGGACTCAGCCGTAGATAAAGATGTGCAATTCTGTTTTTTGCTACTCCAACCAACTAAATTATTGCCGACATAATAGCAGGCACCTGATGTAATTTTACTATCATCAGTACATCCGGCCCAATCAGCATCAGTATACCCTATGATGGTACTGCAGGTATCATTAGTGTACCTAAGTCCAAGATTAAGAGTGCCTTTTATGTACTTTATTATACGTTTTACACACGATAAATGGCTCTCTTTAGGGTTATTCCGGTAACGAGCACACAGACATACAGCATACATTATATCTGGTCGTGAGACAGTTAGATAGAGTAGGCTACCAATCATACTACGATAAAGTGTGGAATCAACTGACTTTCCATTTTCATCTTTACATAATTTAACAGTAGTACTCATAGGCGTTTTGGCAACTTTAGCATTATCTAAACCAAATTTCTTAACAAGATCTAAGGCATACTTAGTTTGAGAGACAAATAGTCCATCAGAATTCTGTTTCACTTGAAATCCTAAGAAAAGTTGTAGCTCCCCCATAAGGGACATGTGAAACTCCTTATGCATAATAGCAGAAAAAGATTTAACTTCAGATGTTGAAGTGGACCCAAAAATGATGTCGTCTACATAGACTTGGGCTATAATAATGGTTTTGTCAAAATGTTTGACAAAGAGCGTCTGGTCATTTCCTCCTCTCTTAAAACCCTTATCCAATAAAAAGTTGGAAAGGCGTTCATACCAAGCTCGAGGAGCTTGTTTTAAGCCATACAAAGCCTTTTTTAGACGAAAGACATGGTTAGGGTATCTAGGGTCAATGAACCCTTTGGGTTGCTCTACATACGTTTCTTCGGACAGAATTCCATTGAGGAAGGAAGACTTGACATCCATTTGATAAAGTGTAAATTTTAAGTAACACGCTATGGCGAAAAGGAGTCGAACAGATTTAAGACGAGTGACAGGGGAAAATGTCTCGCTAAAATATATTCCTTCTATTTGTGAGTAACCTTGAGCAACTAGTCTAGCTTTGTTTCTAAGGATTACCCCATTTTCATCAGATTTGTTCTTAAAGATCCAACGTGTGCCAATAACATATTTGTTTTGAGGCCGCGGTACAAGATACCAGACATCGTGAATGACAAATTGTAAAAGTTCTTCCTGCATAGCAGAAATCCAGTGTGTGTCATTCAATGCTTCATTAACATTTTTTGGTTCCACAAGGGAGACGAAACATGCATAATTAGCATAATTTCTTAACTGGGATCTAGTACGAACTGGCTCATTAGGATTACCGACCACGTTGTCAATGGGATGATCTTTAGAGACCCAACCAGGTACTTCTGGACTCTCAATACGTAATGAGTCATCTATTTCTGGTGAATCAGTTTTGAAATCATTTTCAGATTCAACCACAATAGGTGATTCAGATATCTTATTTTCGACAATAGTATCGCTTACAATTACATTTATCGATTCCATAAGGGTCTTAGTACGCAGATTGTATATAAGATAAGCACGACTGTTTGGGGAGTATCCTAAGAAGATGGCTTTATCACCACGCGTTTCGAATTTAGACAGATGTTCTCTGTCTTTACAGACATAACACTGACTTTCGAAAGTTCTCAGATATTTCAGATTAGGCTTCTTACCGTACCACAACTCATAAGGGGTTTGTTTAGTGTTTTTCCTAAGGTAAACCCTATTGATGATATGACATGAAGTTCTAATAGATTCTACCCAGAAGTATTTAGGTAGAGATTTGGCATGCAACATGACACGTGCCATCTCTTGAGAGTTCGGTTTTTCCTTTCAGCAATACCATTCTGCTGAGGAGTCTTAGGGGCACTGAATTTGTGTTTTTAACCGTTATAGTTACAATATTCAACTATTCCTGTGTCTATGAACTCTCCCCCTCTATCACTACGAATACGATTGACTTGTGTGTCCTTCTCATTTTTAATTCTTAGTAAGATTTTCAAAAAATTCTGAAACGTGTCAGATTTTTGTTTCAAGAAGGCAACCCAAGTGAATCGAGTGAAATCATCAACCATGACAAGGATATAACTGTGTCCACAAAGACTAACAGTTCTAGAGGGACCAATAAGGTCCATATGGATGAGATCTAGAGGTCTAGAGGTGAGAATTTCTTTAACCTTTTTATGCGAAGTCTTAACCATTTTTCCTTCCTGGCAATGACCACAGACAACACTGGAAATAGGTTTAATTTTAGGAATTCCTCTAACAATCTCTTGACTAGACAATCTACCAAGGATATCATAACTTAGGTGACCCATACGATTATGCCAGATTTCATTGTCATCCATTCTGACAATGTTACAGGTTTCAGAACTAGTCTTAACAGTATAACAATTGTCAGGTGTTCTAAATCCGGTAATAATGCATTTACCTTTATCATTTAGAATTTTACAATTGTTCTTTGAAAAGGTAACAGTATGGTCAGAGTCACAAAATTGTGATATACTTAGGAGGTTGGCTTTAAGGCCTTTAACTAAAAGTACATTTTCGAGAGTAGGCATTCCCTCTTCTTTTAGGGTTCCTTTACCTATGATCTGGGATGAAACTCCGTCACCAAAGACAACTTTGCCTCCAGCAAATCTGGTTTTGTTTAAGAGTTTGGTTTCATCTCCTGTCATATGTTTGGAGCATCCTGAATCTAAGTACCAACCAGATGAAGTGTGTTCAGCTTTTAAAGCAGTGATAACAATGTTACACTTCATTTGGGGAAAAAGATCATCTTTTCTAACCCAAATAGCTCTAGTTTTAATTTTGCGCAAGTTTGCCCTCATTTGATAAAATTTTCGAGATGCTTTTTATCGAAAGACATTTGGAGCAGCAAACTGATTATTGTGGAAAATTTGAGCTTTTGGTTTAGGAAAGTTTCTGGGAGCCTTTCTCTTAAATGAACTCTTAGTTTTGGTCTTTCTATTCCTGTAGTTAGAGTTCTTGTCAGGTTGTCTTGGAAGGACATAATGGTTACGATTTTGCCTAGAATAGTTAAAGTTCTTGTAGACAGAAGTGTTGTACACAGGAGTGTTTAGCCGCCTAGCATAACAACCTTCGAAGGAATGACCATAAATATCACAGTACGAGCAATATTGATTGCTTGAGGGATGAATTTCCTTAGGAAAACTTCTAAAGATGGGTTTAACAGCATTCTGTTTAGAAGTCCTATTCCTAGGAGGGATGGTTTTAAAGGTAGATTCAGCCTTTCTGATCAAAGGACAGACGTA
Organism: Sambucus nigra; assembly: GCA_949130495.1. Lineage (NCBI taxonomy): Eukaryota > Viridiplantae > Streptophyta > Magnoliopsida > Dipsacales > Adoxaceae > Sambucus > Sambucus nigra. The sequence goes on from OX422213.1 coordinate 323,951,989, forward strand.
TTTAGTCTTAAGTGTAGTGTCAGCCTTAGAATTACTAGATTCTCCAATGTCTTTCTGTTGTTGCTTTTGATCAAATTCCTTTTTAATAAAATGAAAGTCTGGACATGTATCAATTGGTCTTTTTCCCCCAGACACAAACTTAATAGGTTCAAGATTTGTAGTTTGTGGTTTGTTCTTAGGGCAAAATCCAATACCGGTTCTATCATCAGAATTGGTCTTGGAGTCAACAACAAAGTCAGTAAAACAATTTGAATTGTTTTCAAACTTAGAAATTTTTTTAAAAACAGTTGCTGTCTTTGTTTTTGCTTCCTCCAGTTCTAACAATGTTCCCTTGTATTTCATTTCCAGGATTTCATTAGTTTTAGTCAACTCTTTTAATTTTTGATCAAAAGTTTCAATTTCGGATTGATGAGACAGACACTGGTTAGTGTACTCTTCGGCATTCAGCTTCACAATAAGACTTAGATCATCTAATTTCTTAGTCAGGTCTCTAACAGTCTTCTCCAGTCTAGTGCCTTTTTTGAGGGTTTTAGCATACAAAGTATGAATGTCTGGGAGGTCATCTGTGTCTGAGTCGCTAAGTGAAGTGTGTGTAGTGACCCCTAACGATTCAGTTTTAGTACTCACGCACCCATTTACATCGTCATTATCGAGATCACTTTGACTCACACACACGGAACTAGAACTAGCAACATTTTCAGATAATAAAGCATCTAGGCCAGTCAAAACAGTATTCACACAAGCAGGAGTAGGAGCATCATTATCACACACAGGCATATCATCATTGTAAATGATCTTAGCATAAAAGGACATGCAACGGTCAAGTACATTTGATGACTCAAGTTCCTCTTCATCAGAGTCACTTGAATCATTCCAAGTTTTACAGACATTGGCTCTATTGTGTGTGTTGGTTTTATTCAGATTAACTCTGCAATCGTGAGCAATGTGACCTAGTTTCCCACATCTGAAACATTCAATCTTTTTAAGGTCTCTGCTGGGTCTGGAGTTGTTGTCCTTAGGATGTTTGTCAAGACCTCTCTCATGAGGTTTGGGATTAGACAGAGTAGGATAATTAGGCTTGCCTTATTTAGTTGCCTGTTTGTTTCTAAATTTAACAATTTTCTTAAATTGTTTAGACATTAAGGCAATCTGATTATCTAGTTTGTCTATATCACACTCCTCATCAGAGTCAGAGTTGATCAAATTAGTCTCAAGTTTAGAAATCTTAGAGGCAAAACTCAAGTTAGAGTTGGGCTATTTTCTTTGTGAATGATTTAATTGTTTCTTAAAGTCTAATTCCATTTCCACAGTCCTAAGTTTGCTACTGAGTAACTCAGGGGTAAGGTTTTGATCACTCATTTCCTCAATAGCATACCTCTTGCTGTCAAACTTTTGTGGTAATGATCTTAGAATTTTAGAGACAATTTCATTCCTATCATAAGTTATACCATTAGCATGCAACTTAGTAACTATATCAGTTAAGTTCATGTAAAAGTCATCAAAAGACTCAGAGTCAGACATAATTAAAGAGTTGTACTGCTGGATAAGCATTTGAGTTTTAGCAGCTTTAACTCTCGAGTCTCCTTCATGGGCAGTGATTAATGTGTCCCAAGCTTCCTTAGAAGTGGCACAAGATGAGATTATCTTGAACTCATACTCATTAATAGACATAAAAATGGCATTCTTGCCTTTATTGTTATTTCGAGAAATAGTTTTCTCTTCTTGGGTAAACTCACTTAAGATTTTCTTTACCCTCTCATCACTTCCTTCAGTGGCTGGTTTAGTAGGATAAGTGTATCCATTTTCAATAATGTCCCAGACATCATCTCCTAAAGTCCCTTGGATGAAGGCAACCATTCTTACTTTCCAGTAAGCAAAGTTGTTTCCATCAAAGAGTGGAGGTCTGGACAGATTACCAAACCTTTCATTCTTCTCGTCCATAGTTAGGTTTTTCAGAAAACGATTTCAGAATCAAAAGATCTTTTTGAAATAAAAGTTTACAGGGCTCTGATACCAATTGAAAAACGTCGCTAATGCCGTTTAATACAAGATTAAACTGTATAAGCAACTCCGAGATGTTTGTTGAAGAAACCCTTTTCTTTTGAAATTTTTTTTTATAAACAACAAGATGTGTTTACAAAAACTTATGTACGAGAGTAATCAAGACTTTGTAATCAGTTTTTAAAACTAAGACAGTTTCAAAAATTCAGCACACTATAGAATGAGATGAGTAGATGAAGATAATCAGAACACACAGTTTTTAACGTGGTAAAACCTCTCCCAATAGAGGAAACATCCACGGTGACTTCTAAGTCACAAAAGTAAAAATCCACTAACAACGAATATCAGTTACAAACAATACAACATACATGCACATAAATCAACCTATTCTAAGTTTAGGAATATACCCCACTTGGTGTCCTTCTAACTTCTCATAGATCTGATTGTTGATGATGTTCTTCCAGTTTGATAACTTCCTTTGCTTTAGCTTCCTTGCATCGACTCAATAATCTTTGATCTTATTCACAACACTTCCAGTGTAGTAGTGTGTTAAGTGTTTGTGATGTGATTCCTATCAACATGCATGAACTCACACACACTTAGTTTTACAGACAGTCCTATAAAATTACATAAAAAGACTATATGCTGTGATTTTCTTTTCTTTCTTTCTTACAGAACTTGAAACCCTTTTGACCTTTAAATGTAACCCATATTCCACGGATATCTTGCTTCAAAATCGGTCAAGATCTTAATCAATCTTTGTTTTAAAAATATTTTTGAGATTGAAAATCTCCAAGTGTGAATCCAACTAGGTCAAGGTTAAGTTTCATAAGAATAGAAACCATAAAACATTTTTAAAACTAAATCAGTAAGGATTTTCTTAAATCGAGAAAGAAACATGCAGATCTAGTGAAATGTAACATGCAGAGTGTAGATCTACAATTTCTATGAAGAAGAAATACAGATCTTCACACGAATGTTTAAGTTGGTAATAAGATCATAGACTAAGAGGTTACAGCTTCAATATGAACAACCAAGTAACACCACTCTCTTTCAAAACACTCAAGGTTGTGTTTTGGGGTTGTGTATACGAAGGTTTGAATCAGAAATGAAGTGTTGAGGGTTAGGGTTTGGCTAACAGTTTTCCCTTTCTCTCTCTTCTCTCTTTTCTTTTCTCTCTTCTCTCTCACTTCTCTCTTCTCTCTATTTTTTTCTCTCAGAAATGACGACTGCCAAAAGTCTTAAAATGTTGAGAAATAGAGGGCTTTTATAGGAGTGGAGGAAGGTTCTGGAGATTCGAAGGCAATCAAGGGCTGAGATCAAGTCTTCCTAATATTGACTTGATCTAAGGGTTATAAGAAGGCGGTGGTTAAGTCGAATGTGATTGGTTCACAGGATAGCACAAGGATAGGTTTAAAACACATGCAGGCCATCGATAAGTTTTAATCCAACGATCAGCAATCCACCAGGCAACCCTCTCACATAACAAACACAAATAGATGCATCAGAAAGGTGACAAGTGTTGGCATGTGATAGGCTTACAAACGCGCGTCAAACAAAATTACAGGCAGCACCCTGAAGTCTCTAGCGTATTTACATCCTACCCAATCAAACATTCTAATGAAAAATGAATTTTTCAAAATAGCAAATTAACCCCACAAATTTTATAATCACACTTTTATTAATGAAAACATTATTTAAAAAAATGTTTAAAAATGTTTAAAAATTCCCAAAAATTATTAAAGCAACATTTTAAGGGGAATTTAACACACAATCAATTTTAAGAAAAATATACACATGTTATGCACTTCTAATTGTGTGTAGTGTGATTCAATTTATACCTTCTTGGATTATTGAAGAGGATTAGAGAGATAAATTCTGAGGCTCTTTGGATTCTAGGTTAGACAACCAATTTTGTCACTATTTCCAAATTAGTTGAGTACTTATACAATATAGACTTAAGCAAGTCAAAGGTATAAGGTACTTCAAGGGCCACTCCCCGTCCCCTAAAATAAAATAATACAAAATTAGTATCGGCCCCGCAAAGTAAAATAGTGCAGAATAACATACATCTGTAATTATAGATAAATAAAATCGTACTATTATCCTATGCTCCACGTCGGCATAAGACGTTCTGCTGGAGTAGTGTGCGTCCGTTTTTTTTGCCCAATTTTACCTCCCCGATTGGCAAGATGCCAATTGTCATTTCCCTATCTCATTGTCAATGAACTTTTTCCATTGTGACAATGAGATCGGCTCATTCGGCGGGACGGAGTCATGCATTTAGATAATGGAGTCTCAGGTCTTTCCAAAGTATCGGCTCCGCAAACTTTTCTTCCACGTCTTATGTTTCTCCCACAACTGCTCCAAGACGGAACCGCGTAGTTCTGTGACCAGGCTGAATTGTTCCTGTCCAATAAATGCAATGTTTGTTGCGAATATATAAATATAAATTGAAATTGAAATTGAAATTAAAATATTCATATAAATATAAATATAAATACATTACCTGTAGTGCCGCCCAAATAGATAACTTGAGCTCATTTGGAACCTTCCTCCAACTAGTGTACCCAAGGCCGATCATTATCTTTACCAGCTCGAGGGATCTCACTAATATCCCCATATTGTTCTCGACGACCATCCCTAATTTGCCATATTTGGGGAGCCTAGGGGACGAGGAGCCCTTGTCACTTCCGCTAGCACCGAGCCCAGACGACATCATCATAGCCAACATCATCATCCTCGCCTTTATACCTGAAGGAGATATTTTCTATAAAAAAATGTTGTTATTACTACAAATCCAAATGAATTAGAAGAATACATGCAAATTTGTACAATTACTACAAATCCAAATGAATTATTACTGTTTAACACCTCAATTCTGAATTCCAAAACAACAGCATCTAACTCATAATATGTACAATTACTAAAAATCCGAAACATCCCCACCCCCACCCCTACTGCCCACACACACGCACACTACACAAGAGTGAAAATGGTAAAGTGAAAATCAATTAAAAGCATTAAAAATGGATTGATAAAGTACAAATTGTAATATTTATTACAAATTGAAAAATTGTTTCAAATTCGGGTTGTCATAAAAAATGACTTGATATTTGGTAGGAGCAGCCAAGTTATCCACACTACTATTTAGATGCTTTAGCGCATGTAGGACAATTGAACATGACTCGTTATTGATATACTTCGAGTAAAACACTTGGTTGACCTTTTGAAATGCACAAATAAACGGATCATCACTCATGTGGTCGTTGCTCTTCAACGGTTCATTTTTCACAAATTCATTAGAACCTCTGTGAAACACATCCCCCATTCTATTTGTCTCACCCATCCGCTCTTTGTATTTAGGATATCCCATCACATCTACCACAACTAATCACCTATTAAAAGTAAGAAGCGTATATTCCTGGATTAGTATAAACAAAACTTAGATTTATAGTATGTTTCATTTAATTATGTCTTATTTATATTCCATTTTTAAATTTCAATTTCAAATTCAATTTATAATAGAAATTCCTATTTCCTCCATCTCCTCTAAAGGGTGAGTAGTCCTATCCCATTCATATTTCTGTAATATACTTAACAGCTCATGCACATTGTTACGATTTGAGAAAAATTCGACAACGTATCCCCATAGTTCTCCAAGTACACGATGTAGATTGGCTAGTGTGAGTGTTATTTCAATTGATCAATTGAAATAACAGTCACACTTGTCAATCTAGTATGTACCCAGAGAACATTAGGATACGACTGCAGAACTTCCTCAAAAATTAACAACTTTAAGCCACTAAGAATATTATTATATAGAAATTATGCAGTCCCAAACTGTCCAAACTGGACAATTTGGGAGATCTCATTACAGGGGTAATGACTCTTGAACAGGTCTAAGGGCTATTGAATGCGTACGCATAAGAACTAGAAGGCTAGTATCTATGTGCATTATATGTAATTTCAAGTATGTTTCATTTAATTATCACACTATATATATATTGTTCGTGATACAAAGTAATTTAAAAAAAAGTTGAAAAATTCCACCCCCATATGAACAATAATCCAGTGGTCATGCCACTTTTAAAATTAACCAACCGAACATCGATCCACTATAAACCAACCGCAATAGCAACAACAAATGTGTATCCCACACTCCTTCTAATTCATCTACTCAATTAATTATTTTCATTAATTAACCTAACAATTAAAGTATACAATTATTAATTTACTAATTTATAAAGAGGGGCAATCCAACGTGCATATGAAAGGGGCACTAATTATCAATTTACTAAAAAAAATAATAACCAATCAATATTTAATCAATAAATTCTTTTACAAGGGGCACTACTTGCATATGAGGGGCAATATCTAATAAACTAATAAAAATTTAATTAAAAAAAATTAACAAGTCCCCCCTTCCCCCCGCCACACACACGAACATATATACACACATGCACATACACACACACAGCCTCACCCCCTGCCCACCCCCAATCCTGACCCCTCCCCCCCACTGCCACTGCCCACCACACACACACGCACATACACACACACACACACACGTATATATATATACATACATACAAGCACATATACACCCCCTCCCTGCCCCTTCCCCCACCACACACACACACATGCACATTTACACACACGCACATATACACACACATATATACAAATGGAAGAGAAATAGAGAGAGAAAACATACCAAAATCGTAAAAAGAGAGAGAGAGTGCATTCTCTTAGAGAGAGAGAGAGAGAAATGGAGGGAATAGAAAATGGTGGAAAAAGAAGAAGAGGGAGGTTTTTTTTACCGGGAAAGATGTCACGGACATATCACGGTCAAAGACCGTGACAAGTTTATAAGGTTTCTCATGGTCAATGATCGTGACAAACCGTTGTCACGGCCTTGTCACGGTCAATGATCATGATAAAAAAGAGTGTTTTTTTGTCACGGTCATTGACCGTGACAAGGCTGGCCAATTGAAGGGTGCCAATTTCACCATTTTGATGTAGTGACTCCATGGAATCTCATTTGAAAGATTATAAATCCAATTTCAGTTGGTTTGAGGTTAGGGACAATAATAATTTTATTGTTTGGGTTATTTTGAGGTTGGTGATGATAACGGTTCAATTTGGAAGACAATGGAGGTTGGAGGGGGTTTGATATGCAATGGTTGTTTAAGGATTTCATGTGGTTTTGAGGTTAGTGACTATAGATAACCCATTCTACTCCATAAAGATATTAATATTCATCATGGTCTCCCAAAGGCCCAAATGGAATTCAAACTCAAGGATGCCTACATAAAAACCTAAAATATTAATAATCCCACAAATAAATTATCCAAATGAGACAAGATAGCCCAAAATTAGCCCAAAACCAAGGTAAAACACGCTTGATTGATCTAAACTGGGTGTACAGTACCCTTGACCGATTGGTACTATGTCCTAGGTAGTTTGCATATCCCTCACCTACCATTTAAAAGGGCATTAACTACAATCTTTGATGTTAATTTTTTATCTAGACCCAGTTTCTTCCCCAAAAAGCCCTAAAACTCTATTCATTTTCCTTCAAAACTCCATCTAAGCCAAGATCTAGAGTTCTAACCCAAAGCCTTAACTTCAACTTTATCATCTAAATTCAAAAAAACGAAGAGACCCACTTTTTTCTCTTTATTACTTTCTTTTGATTCAAAGGTACTTTATCTTTAAAGTCACCTTAAATCCCTCCCAAAAATGATTTATTCCAATTCGAAACACTGCCAAAATGAAAAGGAACACGTGTAACCTTGCAGGTACATTGTTCTTACTCACTTATTTTAAAGTTTTGATATAAAAAAGGTTGGTGTTGTCGTGAAACACCACACCAAGTTAATCTTTTTTGTGTTTCTTTGTTCTTCTAGACCTAATATTTCTCTAAGGTTATGTTCGAAATACGTCGACTTTGATTCCATCTATAGTGGATACGTAGGTGTATTAGAGAAGCCCGATATCTAAAACTCAAGTCGAATCGTATACATATTATATTATTATAAAATGTCTTAAAATCAAACAAAAAACTTCAAAACCATGAGATGCTCTCATATAAGGTTGAGAATCACTAGATACGAGCATTTTATCTACTATTTTGTTCTTGATGTTGAAAGTTTAGTCATTATTTCATCATCAAAGTGACTTTATGATTAAATCAATCGCATCCATGTTCTTTCATGAACATAAATCATCTATACCTTCATATTGGGTCTTATTTCACTCTAAAACACCTTGAAAGATAAAACAAAGTATAGATATCTTACATTGAGCCTATATAATAGGTAAAATTCCTCTTGTTTCTTCATGAACTACATGGACTTTGAATATCTTCACACAAGTACATAAGATCACCCGTACTTCTATTCGAGTGAACAAGTCAAATCTTACATATTTATCCTTGGATTATATTATTTACACACACATGCATCGTATACCAACATATTAACTATTTTCAATTTATTATTTCTTTTTACACAATAACATGCTAAAATAAATATTTCATGTCTACATTTGAGACCAAAAGGGCAGAGTGAGTGCCAAACACCTTCCCAATCACTAACCCAGCCCCCGAACCTTAGATTTTTTAGTTAACATGCAGATCACTTGCCATCACTAGGTCTCCACGGAGGCCTACCCCCTTCTTTTGTATGTTTTGTGTAAAATAGACTCGAGACACCATTTCCATTATTTCTTAATTTCTCAAAGAGAGAGTCAAACTCACTTGGGCGATGATCGCGCGCTGCTGGCTGAGGATGGGAAAAATAGTAGGGGCTCTCACAGTGGTGACTCCATTTGGGACATTTTTCTAAGAGGACTAAAATCAATTTAATGTAAACATGCACTTATTTCAACATTTTGTTTACATTTCTATATTTTTTGTTCATTTTGATTTATTCTTATTCTTTTTCTATACCTAAACAGGTAGACAAACATTAGTATTGCATGATCCCATAGGTATAATGTTACTCCCTAGGCGGACCTTGATTCTTATTTATGAGATGTATGCCAAGATACACAATAATAATAATAATAAGAGAAAGGTATCTTGCCAAAATAATAAAATACTTTCCAAAAAAGACACACAATACTTCACTATATAATATTTGCATGCAACTACATACCTCATTACCCAAGGAAACCTAGCTACTGAACTTGGGTCTAATCAACACATGTCCCTAGTGATAGTTTCCACTCTTCTTGGCCTCGTACCCTTGGCGTATATATAGTGGTATGTTATTGGTGAGCATCACTCACATACCTCAAGTATATCGAGTCCGCTCTCCCATGTATTATCCTCATGAAGTATATTGGGAGGCTCGATTCACGTAGATTCGGGTATATGAAAATAACCCTCTCACATGTACCCCCGACGTATATCTTGATGGGTTATAGACAGACAAATGATCCTTTAGCCTCATGGAAACCTTGCATAACCTCATGTAGTAAAATTCTAGCACACTTCCAAATAAATAATCTCAGAGATTTACAAAACAGTGACATCTCCTAAAAGGGTTTCGTATCCCCTAGGAAAGTTTCTTAAAATAATATGGAACTCTAGGATTTTTGAAAAATTCACTCATTTTTCACAACACTAAACCAAGGTTACAAGCTAAGTGAGGAGTACCGTGGGAAACAGATCATCACCCGAGCTTATTTAAAATGAAAAAAAAATATTTATTTAAACGCATACTTATTCCTTCTAGGATAAGACTCCAGCTATAGAGGGGTGCTCACCCATTTGCCTTAATAAATAGGGGAGCAGGAACATATAGTGAGAAGGACCCATCGTGAGCAGCACCTTCTAAAGGGCTCAGGTAAAGGATGAAACTTAACTGGGCGAGGAAGTCCACCACGAGGAGCCCCTCATCCCCAAAGCTCAAAGATCATAGAAAGAGAGTTAGGACGAGGACCACCATGAGGAGTCACTCATCCTCAAAGATATTAATCACGAAAATGAAGTTAGGACGAGGAGGCCCACCACGAGGAGCCCCACGTCCCCAAAGCTCAATGATCATAGAAAGAGAGTTAGGCCCACCATGAGGAGCCCCTCGTGCCTAAAGCTCAAAATCACATGAATGAAATTAGGACAACGAGTCCCACCATGAGGAGATCCTCGTCCTCAAAGCTTAAGCCACTAAAAAGGCAAGTTTGAGGAGGGCGGCGACAAGAAACCCCTCCAAAGGAATTGAGACCACAGAAAAAGGCCAAGGCAGGGGGACTCATTGTGAGAAACCCCCTCTGCCCCAGTTAACATATCACAAATGGAAAAAGGGTGAAGAAGTTTAGCAATAAGTGATCACTCTACTCCCAAGTGAGTTATCATAGAAATGATACACGACGTGGAGGTCCACTTAGAGTGACCTCCTCTCCAAGGTTTGTTACCCATAAAATATTAAAGTACTAATATTTTACTTTCTTGTACAGGTATCCTAGTTGAGCAAGAAGGTCTCAAATAGGCCAAATGGGATCTCCTGGGAGTTTTGACTTGGTGTCTTAGGAACAATGATTGTTGAGAAAACTCAAACACTTAGAACTTTAAGATTGAGAGAATACTAGTCAAAAGATCTTAGGGGTCACCCAATCCTTACACGGTTCACACCCAGCCCTAATAGAAGTGAGCAGCCAAGAGGTTGCTCACAAGAAATGAAATTTTTATAAAATTAATTTTAGAAGAGGAGGTCCTCAATCCCCCTCTCAAGTAAAAATATTTTAGAGAAGGGGATCCTCAAAGCCCCCCTCTCAAGTTTAATGGTTTTAGAAGAGTAGTCCTCGAGGCGCCCCTAAAGTTTACAAAGTTTATACAGTAAGTTATCATTTTTAAAATATATTTACCAACTAAGTTTATTTGTCTCCATTAGGATACATATTTGCTTTTAAACTTTGGTTCACACCAGGTGTCATATGTCAGAGGGTACAGACCGCTGCAGACCTAGTACGGACAAAAGGTACATTGCTGATCTTGTCCCTCTAAGCTTTCCCTCTTGTTTTTAGAGCCCAAAAGTCCCAAACCATCCCCATATTTACCTATAAATAGGACCATTGGTGGGGTCAAATCAGATATCAAAAACTCAAGTTGTACCGTTACTCTATCGATATCACACCAGACCACCTAGTATTCTCTCCCTGCTCTCTCTCTAAGTGTTGAGTGCTTATTTCTTCACTCCCACCTTGACAACCATCATTCTCAGGAGATCCTCTTGAGAAACGTTACTATTATTTATGTGAAGTTCATCTTCTTGTAGGATGTGGTTCTAGCTTTGGTTCCATTTTCACCCAAAAGGGAAGGTTTTACTAGCTGTTGCTCTAGAAACTCTTGAAGGCCTTGGAGGCAGAGTTCATTAAAGTGGGTCACGCCTCACCCATTTCAGTATATTACTAGACCCCAGTCACACTACCCTCCTACATTTGGCAACTTTGCTGGGAAGGTATCCTCACTTTCATGGATAAATAAGGTTTTAATGTTTCTAAGCAGCTGATTTTTAAAGACACTCCACATAAAATGGAATTCAAAGTGATTACACCATCCAAGAATATATGATGGTGACTAGAGCTAGAGCGCCTGCTCCTCAGGGAGGGCAGACCAGTACGAAAATAATAGCTCCAATGGATGGTGTGAATCTCATGAATATGTTTTTTGAGTTTCTGAAACAAAACAATGTGGATTTGGTCAAATTGAGTAAAGCTTGTGTAACAACAATAGCAGACCCCTCTCGAGGGGCAGCCGCTGCAACAGTTGCCATGGCTCCACCATGAAAGGTGGTTCTAGAGCAAGTTGTGAAACCATTGATTTCACGAGCAGCAAAGAGCGTGGGAGTGAAGGAATATCCTTCTAAGGCTATTACCATGGAGGAAGTGAAGAAGATGTTCTCCTCCTCTCAGAGGGAAGCTTTTCATCTATATGGGGAGCTATAGGATCCCTAGCCGCAAGGTGTGAACGAGAATCCATACCTAGAGGGGCATATTCCCCCAAAAAATTTCAAGTTCAATGGAAAAGGGTAGAATCCAAGAGAGCACGTGAAGAGATTTGTTGAGTACCTAGGGGTGCATGGGAATGAAAAAAAATCTGAGGTTGAGGGAGTTATCCAAGACTGTCACAAGGAAGGCCTACACATGGTACCACCACTTGGAACCCAACAGTATCCCCACATGGGAGAAAATGCACAGGAAATTCCTCCAAAAGATTTTCATAGTAGGGGATGAATTCACGTTGAGACACCTAGCACAGGAGGTGCAAAAGCCTAATGAAGAGTTGATGCAATATATCAAACGTTTCGCGAGAGGGCACTAGATGTCCATGAGGATGTGGTAGAGGCAAGTATATCGTAAATATGTATCGAGGGAATCTTGGAAGAATATGAGATCCACCTCGTTAATGAGACCAAAGATGGAACTTTCAGAGAGTTCACCAGGGCTGCGAGTAATATAGCCATGATAATCAAGCCTGGGTACTCAAGTTGGAGGACATAAGTGCCACTGACTTCTTGAATATTTCAAGTCTCTAAGAGGCAAGAAATTAATTATGTGGATGGAGGATCCAAGGTCAATAAGGGAGGCCCTGGATCCAAAAGTAACAGTTCAATTGGCAAGAGGAAGTTTGGAGAGGATGCCCAATCACCGTCGTCTTGCATTATAGTGAAAGAAATGGACTGTTTTCATACATTGGTACCACAGGGGGTAGCAAGTCTCCCTCATCTAAATGGGGAAAGTCCAACAGCAGAAGACAAAGCTAATCCTAAGTATTGTGAGTTACATCAGAGAGTGAAAAACTACACCAAAGACTGTTACTACCTAAGGAGGATCATTGGCGAGGAGGTGGCCAGTGGTACTTTGCAAATACCTCTTGTAGATGTCAACGAAAACCCACTCCCAATACGTCATTATAGCACTAATAATATGGTGGTAACATATGATGAAGAGGCAGCTAGAGACCAAATGTAATGGGAAGGCTATGAGAAAATATGCGAGGAGCTAGAAGGGCTAGCACTTAATAGTGAACAAAGAATTAAGAAGGAAATTATGCGCGACGCTTGGATTTTCATCTTGACCAAGAAGAAACTGGAGGTAAGGGGGTTGAGTAAGTGAATTCCCTAGATGGAAAAGTGGATGTCATCCTTGCTCTGGATGAACAGGGGACATCTGAAGTAGAGTATGTTTGTAATGCCAAATGTATGAAGTGTAACTAGGATATGTGTGTGGATGCATACCCATAGCATAGTACCCTCTATGTATCACCAATGTGCAAAAGCCAACATTTGAGAAACATAGATCATAATCAAATAAACACAGAAGCCATTCTCTGTTGAGGAGGTCCACTTGGTGGATGCAACATTTTATACAAAGCTAGACCAAGAAAGGAAGAGTTATGTAAGAAAGTTAGAAGAAAGGAAAGTGGTTGAAGGAGGTTCCCAACCATAAAAGTCTGCCCATAGTCGTTTAGGGTAAAGGGTGATCCCCCACATAAAAAAAGGAACTAAGAAGGTGGAGGAGGTAGCCATACCTCCATGAACTTGTAAGAAGGTGGTCCTACCTAATGGAAAAGTTATATACCATTTAAAATGGTCTGCACGGGCGGCATTATGGGATGAGAGCGCCAACCCGTCATTAGAGTGTTTCGTGGTGGATGAGTCCCACATCACTGAGCATATTTGAGGAGCCCGAAGATGATCCGAAATGCATGCAAGATGGACCCAGGGATAAGCTACAAGAGCTAGAAGAAATCAACTTCGGAGTAGAATGAGGTGAAAATAGACCCATCCTATTCCTAAGAGTTTGAATCCAAAAAAGAAGGGAGAGCTCATCAACCTACTCAAGGAGTTCACTAATGTATTTTCCTGGAAATACATAAAAATGTCAAGGATAGACCCGAAAGTGAGATCCCATAAAATAAATGTTCTTCCCAATGCTCTCCCAATCAAAAAAGCAACACATACGAAAAAAGTTGATCTCGACCTAAAGATAAAAGCAGAAGTTGATAAATCATTGGTATCGGGGTTCATTAAACCCATCCAGCACCCTGTGTGGCTCTCCAGCATTGTACCTATGAAGAAGAAGTATAAGAGTCAAATCTGAATTTATGTGAACTTTTATGACTTATGGGCATGTCCTAAGGAAGAGTTTCTCATACCGAGTATAGAAAGCTTAGTAGATGCTATCGTAGGCCATCAAATGTATAGTTTTATGGATGGGTACGTTGGTTATAAGCATATCAAGATGAACCCAACGGAATAAAATAAGAATGCCTTTCGCACGCCATTAGAAAACTTTCACTATACAGTCATGCCATTTGGATTGAAGAATGTTGGGGCCACCTATCAGCGGACCATAGTGGTAATCTTCCATGATTTGCTTCATAATTTACTTGAATTTTATGTGGACGATCTGGTGGTGAAGTTCAAGAGAGAAAGAAAGCATATATAGGACCTCCGGAGAGTTTTTGAGAGACGTTATAGGTATAAGATGTGGATGAACGCCTCGAAGTGTGCCTTCGAGGTCATAGTAGGGAAGTTTTTAGGGTTTATAATGAATAGACATAGGGTGAGGGTTGATGCAGAAAAGAAGAAGGACATTGTGATAATGCCACCTCCGAAGAGTCATAGGCAACTCAAGAGCTTCTCGAGAAAAGTGTCTTAACTAAGAAGGTTCATACCTACACTGGAGGAGGTGACCCACTAATTTACACCCTTTATGAAGGAAAAAACTAAGTGGATCTGAGGGGAGGAAAAAAATCCTTTTATTAGATTAAAGAAATTTTAGCCTCTCCATCCACGATGATCCCACCGGAAGTTGGGGCACAACTGCTACTCTACGTCATTTCAACAAAAAGGTCTATAGGAGAACTGCTAGCTCAAGAGAAGGAGAGAGTAGAGAAGACGTTGTATTACTTGTCGAGGATGATCTAGGGGTACACAATCAAGATATACCAATGTTGAGAGACACTGTCTTGACCTAATCTTTGTGGATCAAAAGTTGAGACACTACCTGCTAGCCTTCACAATCCATATAGTCAATAAGTGTGACTCTATCCAGTACCTCCTAGCACGGACAGTCCTGGTAAGACGAGAAAATGTGGTTTTTAATTTTGTTGGAGTATGATCTGAAGTGCATAGTGCCCAAAGACATCAAAATTCATGCAGTAGAGGATCTATAGGAACACATTCAAAGTGGAAATTTCGACCCCCCAATGAAGAGTTACCTAGAGAAAATTTCCAAGCATGCCTGACAGAAGAGATGGACAAGTACGAGATGGATTTTGATGTCTCTAGAGCACAGGGAATAGGAAGTGTGGGAATTATCCTCTCAAATTGTAAGGAGAAGATCACTCTCTCCTTCAATCTAGACTTAAAATGCTCGAACAATGAGGCTAACTATGAGGCCCTAATTTTGGGAATGTTGAAAGTGCTTTGAAAAGGCATTAGAGTATTATGTATACGAGGGGACTCTAACCTTGTAGTGAAATAAGTTAATGGGGAGTTAGCCATTAAACATGCTAACTTGACACCCTAAATATCCATCATGCATAGGTTGTTGGGGCTATTCTTCAAAGTGATCGTTGAGAGGCATGTACGAACAATAAATATGAATCCTGACGCGCTAGCTACAATAACCCAAATATTAGACATGGATGAGTCGAAGGAGACTATCATAGTATGAAGGAGAACGGTGCCTATAACAGTGAGATCCATGTTCCTAATATATGAGCTAGAGTACTAGACGTACCTGGTTGTGAAGAATCTGGAAACAAGAGAAGGAACGATGAAGATGTTAGAACTAGTTAACTACCACATGCTATAGGGAACACATTATTATAAGATCCCTGTTGGAATCTTATCAAGGTGTTTAGAAGAAGAGAAATCAAGAGAGAGGTTGAAAGCGATTCACGAGAAGCATTTTAGACATACTGGTGTCCCTTTGTATCGTCGGCCATAGCGGGGGGATACTATTGGCCCACCACGAGCACAAAAGTTGTTTATTTGCAACAGGGCTGTTTAAAGTGCCTAACCCAATTTGGCTAGCCAGTAGAAGCTAATTTTGTAGAGGCCTTTGAATATTAGAGGCAACCCTACATATCTTATTTGAAAGATGGTGAACTGTCCATAGAAAGCGAAAATGAGATTTATCTATGAAAGAAAGTTTCTCTCTTATACCTAGTAGAAGGGGAGATCTACAGGAAGGGATACAATGAGAAAGAACTAAAATGTGTAGACAAAGAGGATGTGGGAAGAGTGCTAAAGGATGGCCTCCCACATAGGGGTGTCGAACTATAGGACCAACTTATGACGTTGGGGTATTATTGGCTAACCTTGGAGACTAATCCTATTGGTTATGTGAAGAAGTGTAGATATTTCCAAGTACATGGAAACATGGTGCATGCCCCTTCTATTAGTTTACAAAGCCTAGCAGCTCCCTACCCCTTCCACACATGGGCATTCCATCTGGTAAGAAATATTAGCCCCGCCTCTCATGTCAAAGCTTTCATTATTGTTGCCACAGAATTATATACAAAATGGGTAGAAGCTATCCCCCTCGGGAAAGTTATTGCCCAAGTGGTAATCCATTTTATTAAGGAGTATATCATATGCAGATTTGGTGTACACAAGGTGATTCTAACAAACAATGGGAAATAATACATATGCAAGTAAATGTCACTTCTCATAGATAAGTATAAGATTGTGGACAACAACTCAACCATCTCCTACCCTAAGGGCAATGGCCAAGAGGAGTCCACGAATAATACCTTTATCAATATCCTGAAAAAGATGTTGGAGGACATGCCGGTAGTGCGGGATGAGAATCTCCCCATGGTACTATGGGCTTACCATACTTCAAAGAGAAAATCGATCGAGTTAACCCAATTCTCACTTGTGTATGGGAACAAAGTTGTCCTACCGGTGGAACTGGTGGTACCCTCATCTAGGGAAGCTCTAAGCAATGAACTCATCCCTAATCCATAACATGTGCAGTTGGATGCGTTAGACGAGCATAGATATAAGGCAAAAGAGAACTTCAAAGCCTATATCCATTAGCTTTCCAGAGCTTACGAGAGCCTAGTCAAGCCCAGAGAGTTTCAGGTGGGAAACTTGGTCCTATGCACATCCACTCATCACCTCCGCAGCATGTCAGCGTCAAAGTTCAAACCCAATTGGGAAGGCCCCTTTGTGATAAGGGGGTAGGAAAATCAGGATACTTTCAGATCTCGGATCTAGAGAGTGACTATCTCCAATCCATCAATTTCAGTGGCTGGAGAGGTATAATGCTTAGTTTTGTTAAAGTCCATTTCTTTTTTTAAGAATTTGAATGGCGTGTTCTAACACCAGAAAAGTTTTTTTTTTTGTAAAAATGATAGAGCAGCATAATCTTGTAAACAATATATAGTATGAAAAGAAATGAATATCGGCCCTTTTTTTATCATTGTATGATGATTCTTATCTTGTTTGCTTACCTGCCATATAAGGTAAATCTACTAGAATATTTTCTTAGAAATACTCTCTAATGGTCTAGAAGAGGGTTCAGGTAAAAAGAGCTTTGTTCCTTACACTTGGGGGGGAGGGGGGGGGGGGTACATCCATCCTAAGAGAAATATATATTGATCAAAGTCCTTCCAGACATAACATACAAATGGTTTTATCCTTGTCACAATACCAGTAGGAGGACATCCTCCAAGTAATAATAAAAAATATATTTTCTAACAAAAAGATTTATAGCCTAGAGAAAAAGTTCCAACCTTTGTTCTCAAAGAAAACCTTTACTTAACTAGTTATCAGAAATTATGGAGAAATAAGGGCCACACACACACACTCTAAAGTTTTTAGGAAAAAAGGTGCATATAAATCTGTTTGAAATAAGGACCCCGCAGACTAAGGGAAATGTTTCTAAAAAAGATAATCGTTTTTATTGGTAAATTATATTCAAAGTTCGTGGGAAGGAGAAAGGATAATATTTTTCTCCCTGTTATTCCCTCATAGATGAATAAGCATAGTAAAATACCCCTCAGTTATAAGGGAAAGCTCTAAAATATTAACTTGCTCAGATAATATGCGAGTACCCCACTATTAGAAGGGCAACTCTAAAATATTAACTTGATCAGATAATATGCAAGTACCCCATATTTAGAAGGGGGAACTATAAAATATCAACTTGTTCAGATAATATGGAAGTACTCCGCAGTTAGAGGGGCCAACTCTTTAATATTAACTTGCTTAGATAATATGCAAGTACCCCATAGTTGCAAGGGGTAGCTCCAAAATGCCAACACGCTCAGATAATACAAAAGTTCCCCACGATACGTGGGGGAGTTCAAATAGACTAAATGGTCATAGAAAATTGGAGCAGATTATATTAAGCAGATATCAAAATCCATATAGAAGTAAAGAATAAACAACAAAAGGGAAGCCACCGGAGATTTTTCATTCATAAGTCAGCAATTCTTTACATACAAAAAAATATATATACAAAATGAGGCCCACACAACGAGACTAGCTATCCACTAGAAAAAATGAAAAATAAGTCCTGCCAGGAGTGTGGATCTATGTAAGAAGGACCTGCCTCCTCAACAAGCTACTCCTCTAGTCTAGCAATTTGGGCTTCATCCTCGGCATCACCAACATGTAACTTAACCATCTTGGTCTGGAGGGACTGAATCTGAACCTGAATCCGAGTTGCCTCAGCCTGGCGCTGCTGCACTCTCGACTGTCTGGAAGTATGGAGTGACATCATATTCTTAAAAGTAACAATAAGAAAGTGACAAACTGAAGCGTTGAGCCATTCTAGTTAAAAGTGACAGAAGCACTGGAGGTCATGAAGAGCCTGGAGGAATAGGGCAACCCTCTGAGTGGACATGTCAGCAGAAGTAGACAGGAAGTCGTGAAGATGGATGAACAGGGCCTTTAAGTTGAAGATCATGAGGGTGTCAATATTGATCACACTCTGAGACATAAAAGACTCAGGTTAGTGCTCCAATATCATCTCTAGTACCTCCCACTCGTGTACACGAAGCCTGGAAGGGAGACTTGAGCGCCAAAATTCACTTGTGAAATCTAATGGAACCTCCACCTCTATATCATCATAGCCTGTGTTTTAAGACTCATGATCTGAAAGAGGAATAGAGTAATCCTCACCAGAGCCGGCATCACCAGTAGCCTTAGAGCTTTGCTCGGCCTCACCAGTTGCCTCGACAGTCACACCAACTGGATCCTGCAAAAGAAGAAATAAGAGATATAAGTAACAGAGAAATAAGGGAGTGGATAGTGGAACATCCATACTCAAATTGAAAAAAAGGTTACAAAATCTTACCCCATAGACCAGAGGGGTCAATATGCTGCCGTCGAATCGAGGAGGCACCATGCGACTCTGATCATCGCCCTAACAGAAGATAAGAAAGAGTTAGTACTTCTTTTTCTAAAGGAAAATAAAAAAATATGTTAAATTTAACATACAGAAGTAAAGTGGATATAGCAGTCTAATAGCTGGGGAATGCACAATATAGTACTCACAGTATGTCCCGCGAAACTAGGGACTACCGCCTCGCTAACCTAAAAATAAGGAAACAGGGGTGTGAGGATGAGCCTACTTGCACAGTTAAAAGTAAGAAGTAAGGGGAAATAGAAAAAAGAGTATGGTATGATAGTATAATACCTCTCTCGCAGTAACTTGCCCTGGATGTTCCACAATTATAGAAACAACTGCGGAGCTAACCTGAGAACAAGGAAACATGTTAATGTCAGTAAGAACTTTCCACAAAAATGAAGGTTCAAAAGGACTAAGTAGACCAAGTACTTACTTGGGAGATCTCCTCTGGGACACTACCTAGAGACCCTGAAATAGTAGGAGTAGGAGCCATACTGACCTGTAGGATAACAAAGTAGGAAAGGGTTAATGAATTCTTGTATAGGCAGTACAGGTCAATAAAAAAGAAAATGTATGGCGTTGTACATACTGGAGCCGTATCCTCCGGAATGCTAGCCAAAGTCTCCGCCAACGCAGGAGCTAGCATGACGCTAACCTGAGAACTCAAGTATAGGTCGTGCATGTAAAGGGACCATAACTATAAATATGTTAGAATGAACCCCAAAGTCTTCAGGCATATGATAAAGAAAAGGAATGACAAATATAGCAAACATAGGTATAAAAAGAGAACTTTTCGCATACCACTGAAGTCATCCCTACAAAACTAGAGGCAGGACCATCAGATAAGGGGACTTTGAATACACTAACCAGCGAGCAAAGAAAAAGTGAAAAATATAAGCAAAAAGAGAGTACAAAAATAGCTACTCTTATGACAAGTAAGACCAGATACCTATGTTGTCACCTATATGGTAGTCAAATGAAGACCCACAAGTCGTGCTGACGAAGTTGTCTCTTTGGCCCTCATCGTAGACACCGTGGATGAATAAGTGTCACTAGCACTGGCCTACGAATAGAAAAAGAGTATAAGTATTGCCAAGTTGTCCATAATTGCAAAAAAAAACACCCAAAGAGGAAACAGAGTCAAGTCAAAGTGAGTATAGAGAGAGGTACTATGACGCTGCCTCCAATAGAGACAATGGCAGCAGGAGCTTCCTCACTAGCCACAGGAGCTACCAGAGGAGCAATAAAAAAGCAACTGGTAAGGTAGTAACACTGGCTAGCTCAAACGTAAACAGATAGGAACAAGATATGAGAATGAAATCCCAATGACAAAGAAAAATGAGTCAAGAGATAAAAGATTCAAAACAGGTTTACCTAAACTCCCTCTAAGGAAGAAGGATGAAAGATGACTGGTGGAGGGGACACATCAGAAGTGGTGGTCTAATCATCATAAAATGGTCAAAGAGCCAAACATAGATAAAAAAGAAGATGGCCTAACAGGAGTGATCAATACATGAGACAAAGTGATCGCCTATGTAATGGTCTCATTGGAGGCAATGGTGAAAACTGACCGAGAGGGTATGAGCTGGACGTAAGGTCGATTCTCCATAGGCATAAAGACCTGGGAAACAGGAATCCTCTCGAAAGGTGACAAACCTAGGGGCAGTGACTCCTATAAGCTATGTCATCCCCCTAGTAAAGTAAAGGCTATATGAGGATAATCCTTGTAAAGGAGAAAGATAGGGAAAATACAATTATGCATAGAAAATAGGAACAAATAGAGAAATACAGCAAAAGTGAGAAGCTCAAAATACCTCAGACAGCTCGATAGAAGAACCACCCACTGCAGTGGAGGTGGGAAGTGGGGAAGTATGGCTAAGAGGGATGGTAACCTATGAACACATAAAAGAAGAATGACCTCAAGGAATGATTCAAAATATGACAAGATGGAATAAGAGAAAAGAATGGATGATTACCTAGATAGAAGAGGATGACATAGAAAAAGTCCTTATAGTTATCGGGAACACAAATGATAGCTGGAAGAGAATAAGAAGATAATAGATCGTTTCTGTAAAGAAAAATATAGAAGGAGAAAAATACTAAAAAATAAAGAGGAAGAAAAAAACTCTCAAACCAAACCTAAAGAGGAGACTAGGATGGAATTCCTAGCCCTAGGAAAGGGCCCTAGAGTAGGAGGAGGAGGTGAAGGATTGCTCGTTGTAATAGAAGTGTCCTGCAAATGTCATAATGATGAAGATGAGTTAAAAAAAGAAACTATAAAATGTTTTTCAAATAACAAGTCACGCAAAAGAAAGAAAAGGAAGAGACTTACAGTAGTTGTACGGGCGATCTTCTCGTATGGTAGATGTTCGATGGTAGGACTGACGGCAGAAGGAGAATCTATCATGATTTCCTCATTAGAGGGATCTCTAGAAACTAGCAATAAAGAAGAAGTATCAGGATTTTAATCATCATATAGGTCAATGGCACTCATCTCATTTGAAGAAGAACCGTCATTATCATAGGAAGGGGTGCTTGTATAATAAACCAGTTCCTCATCAAATGATAGATAAGGGAAAGCAGCAAGTGAAATCATATGAAAATCAATTTTTTTAAGTAAGGTATAGTAACTTTACCGACAGGAATGGACGTAGCAGCAGGCTCCTCAAATGATAATCTTAAGTCTATATAGCCTTGCTCGTGCATTGTCTAATAAGTCTTCTTTACCCTAAGGTCATTAGTGTCAGACCTACGGTCTGGTGCAGAGGAATGAAAAGTAACCTCAACACTAGTTATTTTCTTATTCCTTCTCGCCCTAGTCCTTACTGACGAGGACGGGGAAGAAGGGGCAATAGCGGTGGTAGCAGTAGTAGTAGCTGGTATAAAGTTGTAAACATCAATGTCAGGATGTTTCCTCTTAGAAGCAGTAGGGTCTTTTGCTTTTCCCTTTCACTTGGGCTTGGAAGGATGTGGCTCAGGTTGCTTGGAGTAAATACACTCATTGAGCAAGGGTCTCACCGAGACTAGGGTGACCTTCTTGAGAGTGGCTTTAGAAATAATGCTTCAGTACCATAGTGTCTTTTGGCTCCTCTTTCCTAGATACATATCATTATTGGGAATCTTGGTAGAGATAGTCTCATGGGGAACATACTTCGCGCAGTTTTGAATAAGGAGGACCTGCCTCTACCAGAGGGTAAATTAAGAGCGAGTGAAAGCAGGCAGGTAATCTCGAGAAGGCACTAATAGACCTCATAGATGGCTAACTCTCTGAACTACCCTTTCAAGTGTAAAATTTGCAAAGTACTCAAGGTATGGCTCGGATGGGGAGGTACTCAAAGGATAAGTCGTGGTATGAACCCCTTGATTGTAGCCAAATCTCCTCCTCACTCTATCATAATGATAAAACTCCACACCTTGGCCTAATCAGCCAAAGAAGGCAAAGGACGGGGTAGGAGCATAATAACTACATGGGTGTGGGGGCAAGTGGAAATAGACTCAACATCAGTGAGGTAATAGAAAGTGCCCCCAGAGGTAGAGAAGGAGATCCAAGTGAAGACACCACTAATTATCTTGCAGTAAGGTCAAAAAGAGAACTAATCAATGTTATCTATAAAATGCCTTAGGGGGACTTGGGAGTATGTTTATGCCACCTCGCAACATGGGCAGTATTACTGTTGCAAACCCTGTGCTCTGGAGAAAAGTTTGGAAACCTCTCAAATAGAAAAGACATAAGGATGAAAGTATTGATAAAATTAATTACATCATAACGTCCACAGGAACGCTCAACATCTACATGAGCTCTATCAAGCCAGGTATATAGGGATCCCAATACTAGATCCAGAAGGGGGATTCTCCGCCCTCTAGCAAATCTCATGTCTAGCTTGAAAAGAAGCTCAAGAGGGGAGTCATCTGGACTCCCTGGAAGTAGGAACCTACTCAAAAAAGTAATAAAAAATGTTGCCAAGTGTACGGAGGAGTTAATTTTTGGGCCCTCTTGGCTCTTTAAAGCCCTACGCGAGGTCTCACCCTTGGGCAGCTACTCAAAATATTTGAACCAGTACCTCTGCCACTTGCTGAAGGAGTGCTTGGTGGCCCCAGTTTGATTAATGGAAAAATATTTTGAGCACTCACTTAAAGTTGAGTGGAGCTCCCCTACCATCCTCTCCTCAATGTCATCCTCGAAACCATCAGTAAGTACATGATCTCCCAAGTAAGGAAGGGCAATCATCTCATAGATGTAATCCATAATAATAGTAAACTCATCCCAACCGATAACAAAAGTGTACGAGTCCCTAACGAGAAGCTAACAAAGTAAATGTGACAGTTTATTTGGCAATAGAACAAGATATAAGGCTGCTAATAGTAGTTATAAGACCTAGTCCCTCGATAATAGCCTTGTACGAATGGGTGGACAAGGCATGATCCACGCAAAGGCTCTATTACTCCATGGCACCCCCAAAAGATCTGACTTTAATGTTGGAATGAGGAAAATCACCCCTATCTACTCGTATTCTAAGAACTAAATTAGGCAAGACAATAGGAAGATCATAAGACTCACCTAAAACCACACGGGGCTGCTTGTTTATATTTGCGACAAACTTCTGATCGAAATTTGCAGGGGAGGACATGAAGATTTCCTCCTCACCAAAGTAAGGCACCAGACGATGAAGGATAAAATCCCTCTTCATGTGAGTAGCTAAGTATTCCCTTTGAGATTTGGAATAGACTGTGGACGAGGGACCCTAACTCACGAGAATACTAATGGATGAACTTCCCAAAGAGGCGGTGGAGAATCCATAATAACAGATGTGATGGTGGTGGCTCTGGTGGCCAAAACCATTGAGACGGTGACAAAAATGGGCACTAACACCTCACTAGTGGTGATGGTGATAGTGGACGTAGGTTTTTAAGTAGAAGAAGAAGCCATTTGTGGTGGTAAGGAAAGGAGGAAACGACGGTGGTTATGGAGAACATCGGGTTTTCTTTTCTCTCTCTCTCTCTAAAAACCTCAGGTTTGAAAGAAAAAGCTAAGGTAAGAAAGAAAAAGGGTTTTAAAACTCCCTTTTATACCCTATTAAACCATAAGCCCCTTGCCAATTAAAAGGGGAGAAAACCATTTCTTTAATAATAGGATGTTTGTTCTCCCTCTAACACGAGTCACCTCGAGACTCTTAATGTGGGATGATGTGACAGGCCTATTAAATGCTAACAACGCCATAATGAGATTGAAATAGACTATTCATATTCCAAGACATAGTGAATCACTGCGTACAAAAACCATTGGTCTGCCAAACACAAAATTTTTTGTACGAGGGGACTAAGGTAGAAAGGTGCTCACCCATTTTCCTAAATAAATAAGATAGCAAGCCTATATGGTGAAAGGGACCCATCACGAGCATCCACCTTTAAAGAGCTTGGGTAAAATCTAAAAATTAACTGGGCGAGGAATCCCACCACGAGGATACCCTCATCCCCAAAGCTCAAAGATCACATAAAGAGAGTTAGGACGAGGAGTCCCACCACGAGGATCCCCTCGTCCTCAAGGATAGTGATCACATCAATGAAGTTAGGATGAGGAGGTCCACTACGAGGAGCCCCTCGTCCCTAAAACTCAATGATAATAATAACAAAGTTAAGAAAAGGAGTCCCACCAAAAGGATCCCCTCATCCTTAAATCTCAAAATCACAAGAAATGAAATTAGTATGAGGAGGCCCACCATTGTCCTCGTCCTCAAAGTTTAAGCCACAAAAAAAGGCAAGTTCGAGGAGGGCAACCACAAGAAGCCCCTCGAAAGGATTGAGACCACAAAAAAAGTCCAAGGCAAGGGGACTCATTGTGAGCATCCCCCTCTTCCCCATCTAACATGTCATAAATGTATAAAGGGTGAAGAAGTTTACCCATAAGTGATCACTCTACTCCCAAGTGACTTACCACATAAATGATACAGGGCAAGGAGGTCCACCTAGAATGGCCTCCTCTCCAAGGTTTGTTACCAAGAAAATATTAAAGTACTAATATTTTACTTTCTTGTACAAGTAGCCTAGTTGAACACATGGCTCAAATAGGCCAGATGGGATATCCTGGGAGTTTTGGCTTGGTGGTTGAGGAACAAGGATTATTGAGCAAGTAAGAAGGATTAAACTGGGATATCTTGGGAGTTTTGGCTTGGTGTCTAGATGGGATACCCTAGGGTTAACCCAGAAGAACTTTTTATAAAACTGATTTTTGAGGAGGAGGTCCTCAGGCTCCTCTCAAGTAAAAATATTTTAGAGAAGGGGGTCCTCAAAGCCCCCCTCTCAAGTTTAATGGTTTTAGAAGAGGTGGTACTTGAGGCTCCCATTAAGTTTACAAAGTTTGTACAACAAGTTACCGTTTCAAAAGGTATATACCAAATCAGATATTTTTTCTCCATTAGGATACATATTTTCTTTTTGACTTTGGTTCACACCAGGTCTCGTCTATCTGAGGGGATAGGTGGCTGCAGACCTAGTGTGGACAAAAGGTACATTGAGAAAAAATTTAAATTCACATAGCCCGAAATCGAGAAAAATCCACATAG
Organism: Sambucus nigra; assembly: GCA_949130495.1. Lineage (NCBI taxonomy): Eukaryota > Viridiplantae > Streptophyta > Magnoliopsida > Dipsacales > Adoxaceae > Sambucus > Sambucus nigra. The sequence continues at coordinate 323,977,935 of OX422213.1, forward strand.
CCCAGAATTCAGGAAAATGTAAAATTCAGAAATTAAGTCCAAACAGTGCAATGAAATGGGGCAAGAAAAATAGAATAATTCTCAACAAAAATAGCAAGGAAAGAAAAAAGAAAAAAAAACAGAAAAAAAATTGAAAAGGAAAAAAAAGTGAGCAAAAGCCTGAAAAAGCACTAACGGGAAGCATAAGGACATTTTCCAATTCCGAACCTTCCAATTATTCCCAATACACCTTAAACCCAAACAGTCCTAACCGAGTCCGAATTACGAAATTAATTACCGCGTGGAGAGATTGAAACATGAAAATATAATAGAAGAGATTAATTGGTGTGTATAAGAGGCAATGTTCCCATTTCCCAATGACCGTAACCCGATGAAGAGATCTTTTCACCCATAAATTTCTAATTTTTTAATTTTGTGTGAGTGAATTCGTGTCCCAATGCATTTACTCCTTGTATCACGTATACCGAGAAAAATATCCACATTTCGAGTCATTCTTTTGTGAGAGTATCTCATGAGCATTTGAATCAAAATGAATTTTCGAAAAAATAACGTAATGATCAATCGGTGGAAATTTGCGGTTAAATTTCTTAGCTTCGCACACACACACGACAAATAGAGACTTATGGATACAAATATATGTTGATTATTTTTAGTAAAGTTTGAATTATAAAAGTTTTAGGTATTTTTAATTTTGTTTGAGTTAAAAATCAAATTTTGTGGGTATATTCACTTCAAATCCTCAAAAGACAAAAATCGTCCTACTAGGGTGACCTAGGGGTTTATAGGCTTGTTGTATACGCTCAATGCAATCGGTAACCTTTGAAAGAGGTGTTCTATCCTACTAAAATTACTTTCAAGAGTTGAGCATTGTTCTTTTACATTGCTCGGAATGTGCAAAGTTCTAAGTTAGGGGTTTTGATTAGGCCTAATTTTTTCCGAATTTATACCTTTAATTTAGTAGATTTTAGCACCTCGGACTATGTAATTTGTATTGAATTATCTCATGTATGTGCTACTGAAAATTCCTATATAGTGCCTCGAGTTTTGTGTATTTTTCAAGCTTTTTACAGGTATTTAATGCAAGTGAAGATAAGAGGAATCTAAGATCAAGAAATCAGGATTTAAGTGAAAGTCATAGGGCAAAATGGCCAATTCACATCTAGAGTTTGGATGAGGGACCAATATGGAAATTGAAGACCTCGCGTCTACCAATACGTAGGAAGATGAGAGAAAATCAAGACAAAAGAAGATAGGAAGAAATCCAGAACCGGATCGGACCGGGGTTGGTAAAAAATGAACCGATCCAGGAAGCGTGAAGAATCTGAATAAATTCCAACATCGAACCAATCCGAATTCTAATGAAAATAAATCGGTCCGATCCCTTTAAGAACTCTGCATAAATTTGTCTACCGAACCGATCCGTTAAAGAAGTAAAACGAATCGATCCGGATGCAACCAGATTAAATCGAAGATCTATGCCGGACTGGTTCGAAAGAGATTTTCCTGATTTTTCTTTACTATTGAGAGTTGTACTTTGCTCCAACTCTTGTAAATTTCGTTGTGTGTTTAATTTAACTTAGTTCTAGACATTAAGGGGTTCGATTATTCTTAGTTTTAGAGCGCTCTTTCATTCAAGAACCCTATGTTTAAAAGTTTTGCTACCTTAATTCAAGATTGAAGCTTTAATTCAAGAATTTTTTCATTAGATGTATTATTTAATTCCTGCTTTTAATTTCTTTCATCGTTTAGCTTTACTAGTTATTCAATTTTAGGTTACAATTATTAGTTCCAAAGTTCTTCTCAATTTTTCACATAGCTATGAATTTCTGCAAATTTAATTCTGAGGTAGTTTTTACTTTGATCATGTACGACTAAGTTTTTTTATCCGATGTAATTTACCTATATAAAAAATAGGTTTTGAATTGAAAATTGAATGAATCGTGTTGTGTAGTACGCATAACCATCGTAGGATTTTTAACCTCGTTAGCCCTAGGTAACCGGGGTGTTTAAGGATGCGATGCGCCTGTTAGCTATTCAGCACCGCTTTATTCTTACCCTTGATTATGTATGATGCAGTCTAGTACCCTTGCTACGATGCAAATATTGCATATTCCACTCGTTAACCTACGCATTATTATCCCCCTCGGGTATCTTAATCCCTATATGTATGCTCGTTAACCAGAATACCTCGGATTTTTATAGATATATGTTTTCCAGGGGTTAATTGAGGTTTTGTAGATGTTTCGATGTTTAGTATGATGTTTGGACGCATTATAATTTCGCACGCGCAAGGGAAATTTTGTCATTTCACAATTTGGGCATATGGCCCAATGTCGTCAGGAAAGTTGTATCCCTCCTTGATAGCTTCGCGTGTTCGCAAATGGTGCGCAAATCCAATCCCTAATAAAGAAGTTACGAGACTTTTCGTGGAAAAGAATTATAAAGAAATCAAAGCAGGGGAGAAATAGCTTGGCTGAGACCTGATGGATCGATTGATCGACCAAAGGGGTCGATTGATCGACTGCTTAATTTTTGCCTGGGTTCGAAGACAATAGGCTCAACTCTGCTCGATCGATCGATCGACTTCAGGGGTCGATCGATCGATCCCCTGTTTTCAGCTTCTCTTTTATTACAAGTTTGTCATCCTTAGATTTGTATCTAATTAAATTTTCTCTCATTCTGAGAGATATATTTCATTTATAGTTTAGATTAGGGTTAGGGTTTCAGTTTTTGGAGAGCTCTTCTTCTTCCCTATTTGGTGTGACAACTTTTGGGTAGTGTTGAAAGTTGGATTTTTCATTTCCTCCACCATTAATATAGCTGTTCTCGTTTATTTCTTGCTTTGTAGTGTAATTTCATGCTTTGTTAATTAGTTGTAGTTAGCTATTTATTGCTTTAATTAGTGTAATTTAGTTTATTTTCAAGTCGTTCCCTTAGATAAATAGGGTCGGGGTTGTGTTCTGTCATTAATGGGTTTGAGCTCCGAAAACTAGGTTTTGTGTACAATTGCGTTTAATTGAAACCGCGCGTATCAAAGTTGAATTGCTATGCGTTTATCTTTCTTTGTCTAGCAACATTAGAGTTTATAGCGACAATCCGAATTTAATCCGCTTGTGACCATTTTTTATTAAATGTTTTATGAAGTATTTTTGGGTTAAAATCCCTTCATGCGTGATGTTTATGAGTAATTGAAAATGCTCAATCAAATTGCTTTTGAGCCTTAACTCTAATTAGTAGTTGTTTCCATCCGTGTGGTGGAATGCGATCCCAATCCTCGCTTTACTTTTGTGTAGCGTAACTTATTCTTTTCTTTTGTCACCATAATCACACATTACCTTTTCTTTTATTTCTTTTACACTTTTATTCCTGAAGTAATTAAAGCAATTAAAATCTAAAATTCAATTACTCCCTATGGATTTCTTATGATACCCGACTTACCGTTGTGCTTAGCTCGCAAGTGTAGTAGTAGCTTAGGTTTTTTGCATGTAGAGCAGGAGTCGAAATAAACAACAGTGTCCCTATATGAACACTCGGTTTCCCTCACATAAAAAATGGCGCCGTTGTCGGGGAGTGTGTTTTAGATAGTAATTGTTTTATTATTTTGTAGTATTTTTGCTTTCCTATTTGTAGTCTTCGTTTTAACCTTTTTTCCAGGATAGCATGTTTGAGCGCTAAGAAAATTTGATTCGCGGTTGCTCACTTTCTTACTCGAATTCTTCATCTACAAACAACGAGGTAATCATGTCCTACTATTATAGTTATTACGGTCATTCAAATGATTCTTACTTTGGGGTATAGTTTTCAAATTTTCCGTTTTGAATATTTTCTTGAGATAGAAAGACTTGAAAACAATTATCGGAATGATTGTTATTGGGAGCTTGAGTTGGATTCATTATTCAAATCCAATAATGATTCTTATTCCGATACTTTCGAAGACGAGTTTCAACCCAATGAGGAATTCAAGGCTCTTGAGCCGAGGAAGCCTACTTTGGAAGAAATGTTTCTTCTTTACTACCAAGGTTTGGAAAGCCTAAATGGTTCTGGAATGAGACTTGGAGCACTTTGCGCTGAGATGAATTCTTATGCGCAAAACAACGAGGAGGTGGAATCTTGTGTTTCACCTCAATTTTTCAAAGAATTTCTCATCGAATGTGAATCTCTCTTGCCTGAAATTCAATCTCCTTCTGAAGATATGTTGATGGAGATTGAATTTATTTCATTACCATATACTTTTTCCGTCATTGAACCATTAGAATTACCGGTTGATTCCTATGAGTCGGTAGAAACTTTTAAAACTTCTACACTTTTTGTCGATGAGGAGTCTTTACCGGACTTATTTTTTATGGAGGTTATCACCGCGTGTGCACCATCTCCCATTCCAATTGAAAAACATTTGGGAGATGAGTCAATTTTTCTTGGACCTCAAGCTTATCTTTCCCCCTTATTATCCAAATCCCCCACCGTCCCCCAACAATTGATAATTGGCGATGGTTCATTTCTTACACCTTATACATGCCTTCCATTGTTCAAACGTAATTCCTATTTTTCAGGAGGCATGCATTCTAGGGAGGGTCAACCATCGATACTCCAAAGTTAAATCCCTTTTTGGGTGGACCCTCAACTATTTAGACTTCTAGTGTATAGTTAATGTGCGTGGCCTAGTTTCCATTTCCATTTACTCCTTATGCCCGCATGTCCCATGTATTATCTCCCTTTTCATAGTGATTTTATTTATTGAGTGTAATGCCCGTGAGGATTGATATATGCATGCTTTTACGCTTATCCGGTTTATATAAGTTTTTGCCAAATTCTGTTATGCATGTTCTCTCCCCTCCCCCTTTTAAAGTTTCAATTCTATGAGGTGCATTCAACTTGTTAATAACTACTAACTTTTGTGTTAATTCATTCACTATGCTAATAACATGTTTGAAATATTTTTTGTTATTGTTGATTTGTCGCATGTTGGGTTGGGAATTTTTGGAGGAAACCTTATGATGTTTGTGGGTTTCATCCCTGAAAACCCTCACGAGATGACACTCGTCCACTAGGGTAACCTAGGGGTTTAACGGCTTATTGCATACTCTAAATGCAATCGTTCACTGGCGAAAGAGGCCTTATCTTTTTATTTCTTTTTCTTCCCATTTTGTTCTTGTATCCTATTTTTGGTTTACTTGTAGTTCTTGTTGTTTCCTATTTCATCGCTAGGGACTAGCAATGTGTAAGTTAGGGGGTGCAATACGACACAAATATTACATATTTCACTTGTTAACCTATGCGTTATTGGCCCCCTCGAGTATCTTAATCCCTATATTTATGCTCGTTAACCAAACAACCTCGTATTTGTATAGATATATGTTTTTCAGGGGTTAATTGATCTTTTGTAGGTGTTTCGATGCTTAGTATGATGTTTGGATTCATTCCGGACAAGTTTCGTATAATTCCGCACGCGCAAGGGAAATTTTGTCATTTCACAATTTGGGCATTTGGCCTAATGTTTTCACAAAAGTTGTAGCCCTCCCTCCTAGCTTCACGTGGCTGCAAATGGTGCGCAAATTCGATCCCTAACGAAGAAGTTACGAGACTTTTCACGAAAGAGAATCATAAAGAAATCAAAGTAGGGGAGAAGCACCTTGGCTGAGACCTAATGGATTGATCGATCGACCAAAGGGGTCGATCGATCAACTCCTTAATTTTTTCCTTGATTCGAAAATAGTGGGATTAACTCTTCTCGATCGATCGATCCCCGGTTTTCAGCTTCTGTTTTATTACAAGTTTTCCATCCTTGGATTTGTATATAAATAACTTTTTTCTCATTTTGAGAGATATCTTTAATTTGTAGTTTAGATTAGGGTTAGGGTTTGGGTTTTTGGAGAGTTCTTCTTCTTCCCCATTTGGTGTGACAACTTTTGGGTGTTGTAAGTTGAATTTTTCATTTCCCCCACCATTAATATAGTTGTTCTTGTTTATTTCTTGCTTTGTAGTGTAATTTCATGCTTTGTTAATTAGTTGTAGTTAGCTATTTATTGCTTTAATTAGTGTAATTTAGTTTATTTCCATGTTGTCTCCTTAGATAAATAGGGTCGGGGTTGTGTTCCGCCATTAATGGGTTTGAGCTCCGGAAACTAGGTTTTGTGTAAAATTGTGTTTAATAAAAATGCATGTATCAAAGCAGGTGACACTATCCTCCTGAAGTTATCATATAAATAATAACAATGAATAAATAAAAATAAAACTTTAAGCATTACGTACCATTACAAGAATAAAATGGTACAAAAAATAATAATTAGATATACAGATCACTATGCACAATAGTGGACAGATGATTGGTAGGCTCTTTAAACTAGATAGCCTAATCCCTAAGTCGAGGCACGTGATGGAGCATGCCCAAATCCCTTGCCACCGACTCCATAGGAATATCCACTCCTGGCCAATCATCGATATCCCTAGCCTCTAGCCGAGTCTTGGCATCCTAGAGATAACCCAGAAGGATCTCTAATAACTCCCCAACCTCCCTCTCGACCATAACAATCGACTCAAAGAAAGAAAACTCAAAAAACTTCAAAAACTCTCAAAGACATAGAAAGTCAGTAAATATGGGAAGCTAGTGAGAAAGTGAAAAGTGATAAATCAGAAAAATGGTGAAAATCACACTTATACAAGAAAGGGTCAAGGACTTAACTGATTGGTCAAGCACGCACTTAACCGATCGGTCCTTGTAGATGTAAAAAATTAGATTGCTTCTAATTATTTAATCACAGATAAATATAAATGAGACAAAGAATTTTAAAGTGGTTCAGCCTGATAAGAATGGCCTACGTCCACTGTTTTCTGTTATTTCCAAGTGTTTTGGAGTTCTCGATAAGTAATTTTATCCAGAAAATCCGGTCCCTTTGAATGAGGGTGATACAATGTATTTATAGCCCTTAGGCTGTACATGTGAAAGGGTAAACAATTAATGCCCTTTAAGAATATCCGTCTGTATGATAAGCATTCAATGAATAGTTGAACTGTTGATCATCTGGCAATCAATGTTGTGGCCGAGATGCAGCTCGGACCGCCTTAGTTGCTCGTCGTTCAAGAGTTCCTCGGAGTGTTGGAGTTCCTCGGAGCGCTGGAGTTGGTCGGGGAAATAAGCCTCCTCGTTGCTATTATGCCACGTAGATCAACACGTGTCTTCTTATTATTCGTCTATATCAGCATACTAATTTTGGTATCAACAGAAGCCATGAATGTTTCATATTTCGAACTTTGAGGAATATGGAACATTCTTTCTCGGTATATGGCAATATTAAATGACCTTCCTGGTTTTTAGGAGCATTTTCTACGTATTCGAATGTCCTTCCAAATTCGTAGAATTCGCCTTTTTTGAATTTTTATAAGCGCTTCGATCTTCGCGCACTTTTTGTCCTTTTAACCGCCGGTAGCGTAATAGTTTCTTTCTTGTAATCATTTCTTTCACCGTTTCCCAAGGCAAAGTATTTAAGCTTCATAGGTAATCCCATCGTATTCTACCTTTTCCAATTTCTGCTTTCGAGTTTTCCATAGTCTTTCTCTCTCTTGTGCGTTCATCCTTTTCTTCGTTCGTTGTCAATAGATCTCCCTTTTTCCTGTAAGATCTTCTTCCTTCTTATTCATTTCTGTTATTCGCCATGGTTTATGTTATTGAATCTCTTGAGAAATTCCGTTCTGATTTTTCTATTCCATCTTGGGTAACTCTGGAGGATCTTTCTGAGCCTTCAAATTATTTTAGTTTGGCTGAGGGACATTGGTTCCCCAGCCTCTTTATTGCTGAATGTGGATTTTCTTTTCCACCAAACCCTTTGTGCTTAGAGTTCTGTCATTATTTCGATGTTGTCCCTGTAAAAATAGCCCCCAACACATGGAGAATAGTTAATGGGGTGTATAGGTTAAATCAAACTCACGGAACCCGTATAGGATTCCTGAGATTATGTATTGTTATAGATGGGCTGTTCTAGATAATGTTTTTTACTTAAAAACTAGATTTTTGAATAGAGCTTTAGTATTCAACCTCCCTGATGCCAATAGGGATTATTTTGAACATGGGGTAGTTATCAAAAACTGGCAACATGCCCCTTTGATTGGAGATGAAGTATATCAAGGTCCCAGATGCCCTCCATATGGCAATGGAATAGGTTATTTTCATTTTATTTTATTTCTAAAATTATGATTTCATTATGTTTGATAAAATGTGTGACCGATATTTCACTATGTATTTGTTTGCAGTTGACAGCAAAAGAAAAACTCCAAAAGAAGCTGACGTTAATATCAAGCATTTGAAACTTATCTGGAGTTTGCATCAGAAAGTTGCAGACGAGCACATCAGGTCTGCTTCATATTTGTTGCAGTACAGGAGCTATATATCATCCTTTACTGCTCGTCCTGTGGTCAGCACTAGTGATCCAGTGTCAGTTCCTGAGGACTCTTCTCCAGAATCTCACATTCCTCTGAGTCAGAAAATGGGCAAAAGAAGAGTTCCTGCTATCTTTGAGGAGACTACCTCAGCTGGAGACGGAAAAAGAAGCAAGATTGACGTCCCAAAGGGGACAAAGAAAGTAGATGCTGCCCCTTCTGTTGCTCCTCAGAAGGCTGCCGAGAAGCCCCCAGTGGCTCCGAGCAAAAAGGATGCACTTGTGGAAGTGGTCACCATCTCCCCAACCAAAAGCTCTTTTTTGGTTGAAACTGTTGAAATGCCACCGAGGAGATTGAAGAAATCCTCCTCGGTCAATTTAGCTGAAACCATTCCCCAACTCCAAGTTAGTGGAGCTGGTGTTCCAACTATTATTCCTCCGAGCTCAACTATGAGCTCGGTGAAGACTTGGACCATTCCTGAAGTCCAAGGAATTGAGGAGAATATGTCTAGGGATGTGCTTACATCCCTGGCTACTCGTCACATTGCTTCAGTAAGTTTCTCATATTCTAAATTTTCTTTCTGTCCATCAATACATGTATCTCTGTGCTGACTTATCATTATCTCCTTTTTTCAGCTGGTGAGTTGCTTTAACACCATTGTGAAGAAGGATGAAGCGATCAAGGCTTCTAGCTCCTCATCCGGAGTGGAGGATGATTTATTGGGATTGACCAAATCTTTGAAGGATTCCCGTCAAAAGCATGACGAGGATAGGGCTGATTGGGAGAAGAAATTGGCTGCAGTTGAGGCAGAGAAGGTGCAGCTCTTTGAAGTTTCCAAGGGTTTGGAAAATAAAGTGAAGGATTTGGAGAAAGAGAACAAGAAGTATGCCGAGAAGCTCACGAACTTTGGGGAGCTTGAAAACAAAATGAAAATGGCAGAAGAAGAATTATCCCTTCTGCGAGAAGTGAATCGCCAGAAGGAGGAGGTGGAGGCTAAGTTGAAGGTCACCGAGGATCTTCTATCCGAGAAGGTCTCCTCGGAGAAAATTAAAAGAAAAATGGCAGTGAAAAAATATTTCCGCACTGGTTGGGACAAAGGGTGGAACAAGGGGGTAGCAGCCATGATGACTCAAGTGCAATATGGGAGTCTAAAATACTTCCGAGATGGTTGGGTGGCTGCCCTGCAAGAATTAAAGGTTAATGAGGACTCAGAATTGTTTCAACAGCATCTCCCTGGTCCTCCACCAAATATTGAAGATGAAGAAGAGGATGAAGCTGCCTCTGAAGAATCTTCAGTGGTAGTGGGTGATCCAATCCTTACTCAGCCTACCGACGAGGAGCTTTCATCTCTGCCTGCTCCTCCTGAACAAGTTCCAGCCCTAGCCGACCAACTCATTGTTTCCACCGAGCAATCGAGCTCCTCATCCCAGCCTCCTGAGAAAGTCTTGGGAGACAAGGAAAAGGTGTGAAGTTGTTCGGTATTTATTTTTCTTTTGTACTTCTGTACTCTGAACACTGTACTCCTTTCTATGATGTAATAAAAAATCATCTTTTTTGTTTCTCTATGTTGTTGATGTTCTGTCTGCTTTTTTATTAACTCTTGCCTTCTCTTCTTTACTAGTTTATGGCTAGAATGGAATTGCTGTCTGCCCATGACAGAACTCTGCTTCGACAATGTAATGATTATTTTAAGGCTATCCACACTGACTTGGACAATTCCCAGATTGTAGAGATTCTTGGTCGAGATGTTTCAGACCAAGCAGTGGAGCCATATCAATACCTGAAATGTCTTCTTAATCGTGCTGTAGCCAACAATGTGGCTTATTACAAAATGATTGAAGACTTGCAAGGTACTCTCGATGAACTTCAGCAACAGTATAAAAAGTCTTCAGCACTTTTGCATGAAGGGTATGAGAAGAAACTCAAACAACTTGGTGAAAAAGGCTACGACAAGATGCTTGTTGGCTATGAAGTGAGAGAGAAAACATTGAAAGCAGATGTCGAAGGGCACAGGCAAATCGCTGAGCTATTGGAACAAGAAAACAACAATCTACAAAAAGAATTAGCTCAGCTAAGGTCTGCTGCTTCATCTTCCACTGCCTTGGTACCGGTCATCGATGAAGGATTCTCATTTTTAGAAGTGGAAAATGCCAAGTTGCGAGAAGAGTTAGAGGTTTTGAGAAGAGTTGGGCCTTCTACTGCTACTCGGGGACGAGGAAGAGGTTCTCGTGGACGAGGAAGAGTTGCTCAGAATGTTGTCGAGGAACAAAGTACTCAACCTGCTCGGGGAGGATTAAGAGTTCTTCGTCGTACTATTGAAGAAGCTCGTACTCAATCAGCATTGGAAAACCAAGCATTCCAATTGATGGCAAAAAATCAAGCCTTGTCTGAACTGTCCAAAAAAGTCCAAACTTTGGAAAATCAACTTGCTACGACGAAGTCTGCTTTGGATCAGAAGGATATTTTTGCCAGAAACCTTCATGAGCAGTTAGAGAGACTAATTTTCCAATTTCATAAACAACCTCGCGAATTCTGGATGACAGGCTACAATGAGGCCCTTTTTCACTTGAATGATCGTATTGAAAATGCTAATAATGAAGGCTACAAACAGGGATGGTTGAACGCCCTGGGTGTATTGAAACTAGAGCAAGGTCATTATTTATGGGATTACCATGCTCCTGGGCTGTTCGATCTACTAATTTCGCCCTTCAAGCTTGACATGAGCTGGATCCCTGCTCGGGCCATTCCTTGTTGTTTGATCTCCAAGTATCTTGGTGATTATGCCCTTCATTCACAGGCAGGATTATCTCGTCCTGAGCATTTACTGGATACACCTTCAATAGTGAATGTCAGAATGCTTCGAGATCTTAACTTCATTAATTCTCCTCTTTGCTTGGAAGATCCTCCTGCTGGCGAGGAGCCTATTTCAAAAGCAGAAGGGAAAAGACCAGTAGAATAGGAAATTCTGATGTAATAATTAGTACACAATTTAATATCAATGTAATAAATTTGTGTAATTCATCTTGAATTCAATGAAAGAGTTTCATTTTTGTTCGCAAATTTGTATTGCTATTGTCTTGTATTTGTCAAACACTTTATATTTGTGCTTACATAACAATATCGTGTGGTTCACTGACCAAAAAAGTTACAAGTATTAGTAATGTTGCTTGATCACTTAATAATAAAGTAATGAGTATAAAAATATTTAAAATTTTTCCAACCAACCAAGGTTGTTAAATTGTGCTTGTCGACCAACTACAGTTAGTGGGTTTTTATCCCCGACCAGCCATACTTGGTACAATTTGGAATATTTTGTTCGTCGAGGAACTTTTGTATTTTCTAATCTTACCTCCCGACCAACATAAGTTGGCATTTGAGAGCATATCTTGTTTCCTAACCAACCGAGATTGGCATTTTTAGGAGTATTTTGCTTCCTAGCCAAACACGTTGGCATTTTTAGGAATGTTGTTCTTGCCCTTTTACCAACCGGAGTTGGTCTGAGTTCAAACTATCATGTCCACTTGCCCTTTTACCAAAATTGGTCTGAGCCAGTGTCAGCCTCCTAACCAAAGGAGTATGGTTTCCTAACCAACCGGAGCTGGTATTTTTAGGAATGTCGTGTTCTCGCCCTTTTACCAATCGGAATTGGTCTGAGTTCGAACTATCATGTCCACTCGCCCTTTTACCAACCGGAGTTGGTCTGAGCTAGTGTACGCCTCCTAACCAAAGGAGTATGGTTTGTTCTCGCCCTTTTACCAACCGGAGTTGGTCTGAGCTTGAACTATCGTGTCCACTCGCCCTTTTACCAACCGGAGTTGGTCTGAGCTAGTGTACGCCTCCTAACCAAAGGAGTATGGTTTGTTCTCGCCCTTTTACCAACCGGAGTTGGTCTGAGCTTGAACTATCGTGTTCTCGCCCTTTTACCAACCGGAGTTGGTCTGAGCTTGAACTATCGTGTTGTTTTTACTGCCGAGCAGCGTAGTGTTACACACTAGTATTCCCCGAAAAACTTTCAATAAAAGGAGAGAAGATGGCTAAATATCATCGTTTTATTCATATTGATGGAACTGCTTTACATTTTACATCACTGATAATACTTGCGTAGGTGTTCAGCATTCCATGCATTCTCAAATTCCTCTCCTTCTAGAGTTGCTATTCGGTAAGTTCCTGGTCGAACAACTTCTGTAACTTGGTAAGGTCCATGCCAGTTTGCTTCCAACTTATTGTGCTTCTGAATGACCTTCTTTAGCACGTAATCTCCTTCTTTTAAGTCGCATTTTTTCACCCTCTTGTTGTAGAACAGGGTTGTTCGTTGTTGGTACGCAGCATTCCTAATGGCTGCCTCTTCTCTAACCTCCTCGAGCATGTCCAAATCTAATCTTCTCATTAAGTCGCTGACTGGGGAATTGAAATTCAACACTCTGTGTGTTGGAAGACCCAACTCGGCAGGTATTATGGCCTCACTTCCAAATGCCAGCATATATGGTGATTCTCCAGTTGCTGCTCGGGGAGTTATTCGGTAAGCCCACAATATTGACTGTAGCTCATTAATCCAATTAGCTTTAGCCTCACTTAGCCTCTTCTTCAAACCATTTAGTAATGTTCTGTTCGTCACTTCAGTCTGTCCATTGCTTTGAGGATGGCCTGGTGCTGAATGAACCTTCAAAATGTTTGACTGATGACAATAGGCGACAAACTCCTCATTATCAAATTGTGTTCCATGGTCTGTGATGAAGGCATGAGGGAGACCATATCGGCAGATGATGTTCTTCCAAACGAACTGGTACACCTTCTCGTATGTCATATCAATAAGTGGCTCAGTTTCTACCCACTTAATAAAATAATCCACTGTAACGACGAGGTACTTGAATCTTCCTCGGGTCGTTGGCAGTGGTCCAACCAAATCAATTCCCCACATGGAAAATGGCCAAGGAGAAGTTATGGGTGTCAACAATGCTTGTGGAGTTCGTCGGATGGAGGAAAAACGTTGGCATTTATCACATCTCTTAGCATAGGCTATACAATCAGCCCTCATCATTGTCCAGTAGTATCCCTGCGTCATCACCCTTTGCAAAAGTGTCCGACCTGCTACATGGTCTCCACAGGACCCTTCATGGATCTCTTCAATCAATTCTTTCACCTCGGAGGGATGTACACATCTTTGCAAACCTACTATAATTCCTCGTCTATATAAAACACCATTAGTTAGTATATACCGAGCAGCTTTAAATTTCAATTTATTGGCAGCGAGCTTATCCTCTGGTAATCCTCCCTCCTCAATATATGCCTTGATGGGATCCATCCAAGATGGTCCTAAATCAAGGGTAATAATATTCATCGTCAGGTCTTCATCTATGCTCCGACTTTCTAATACTTCAATTGGTATCGTTCTTCGCAGCTCGGTACGAGTAGCTGATGCTAGTCGGGCCAGTGCGTCTGCTCGTGCATTCTCCAGTCTTGGTATTCTGATCAACTGAATGGCATCAAATTCTGCCAATAACTCCATCACCTTTGCATGATACTTGACCATTAATTCTCCTTTAACTGCATATATTCCTATCATCTGATTCATAATTAATTGAGAATCACTGAATACCATCATTTGTTGCGCTTCCATAATCTTTGCTAAATTAAGACCTACTATCATGGCTTCATACTCAGCCTCATTATTGGAGGCTTTGAATTGGAATCGCAGGGCATATTCCATGTCAATCTCGTCTAGGGTATTCAAAACAATCCCTGCTCCACAACCTGTTGTGCAAGATGACCCATCTACATATAATCTCCATATAGGTAACTCGTCTTCAAATTTCTTATCTAACAGAGTTCTTCGATGAAATATTTGCTGTTTCCTTTCATCCTCCCCTGGTATTTCTCGCTCTTCGTCGACCATCTCTTCTCGCCCTTTTACCAATCGGAGTTGGTCTGAGCTTGAATTTGATGATCCTTCTACATCCACAAGCCCTTTTACCAACCGGAGTTGGTCTGAGCTTGTGTTTGTTGATCCTGTAACATCCACAGGTTGATCAGCGAGCAACTTTTGTTTCTTGGGGGTATCAGGATATGTAAACTCTGCGATAAAATCTGCTACAGCCTGCCCTTTTAATGATGATCTGGGTTCATACACAATATCATATTCACCGAGCTCTATTGCCCAGTACATCAGTCTCCCTGATTTTTTTGGCTTATGAAGGGCTTGTATCAATGGCATGTCGGTATACACGACGATGGTATGGGCCTGGAAATATGGCCTCATTCTTCTACTTGCCTCAATTAATGCCAATGCCAATTTTTCCAGCTTTGGGTACCTGATCTCTGCACCTCGGAAAGCCTTACTTGTGTAATAAATTGTCTTCTGGAATCCATTCTCCATTCTGATCAATGCTGAGCTGACTGCATTCTCTGATACTGCCAGGTACAAGTATAACTTTTCTCCCATTACTGGCCTGGACAACAGTGGAGGTGCTCCCAAATATTTTTTCAAGTCTTGAAAGGCTTTTTCACATTCATCATTCCACTCGAAAGTTTTTCGAAGTGTTTTGAAGAATGGGAGGCATCTATCAGTTGCTCGGGATACAAATCTGTTGAGCGCTGCAACTCGTCCTGTAAGACTCTGCACCTCTTTCTTCGTCGTTGGAGATCGCAACCCTAAAAGAGCTTTGATCTTTTCTGGATTCGCCTCAATGCCTCGCTGGTTGACAATGTACCCGAGGAACATTCCTTCTCGAACTCCAAATGTGCACTTCGTCGGGTTGAGCTTCATTTGGTATTTATCCAGTTGATCAAAGGTCTGACCTAAGTCAACTAGATGATCAGCAACTTTCTTGCTCTTTGTCAGCATATCATCGACATAGACTTCCATATTGCAACTGATTTGTTCGGCAAAAACCTTGTTCATCAACCGCTGGTATGTCGCTCCTGCATTTTTCAAACCAAAAGTCATAACATTATAACAATAAGTTCCCTTAGGGGTAATAAAAGAAGTGCTTTCCCTGTCTTCAGGTTTCATTTTGATCTGGTTGTAGCCAGAGTAAGCATCCATGAAGTTGAGCAGCTCGTGTCCCGAGGTAGCATCCACTAGTTGGTCAATTCTGGGCAATGGAAAGTGATCCTTTGGGAAGGCCTTATTGAGATCAGTGAAATCAACACACATTATCCATTTATTGTTTTTCTTCTTTACCATCACCACATTTGCTAACCAGTCTGGATATTTCACATCTTCAATGAATCGAGCTTTCCGGAGCTTCTCGACCTCCTCTTGTATAGCTTGATTCTTTTCGGGACTAAATACTCTTCTTCTCTGCTTTACGGGTTTGATCTCCTTATTCGCATTGAGCTCATGACATAAGAAGTTCGGATCTATTTCTGGCATGTCTTCATGACTCCATGAAAAAGTTTTCTTTCTGTTTCTCAAGAAAGTTATCAACTCCTGTTTTATTGAAGCATCCAACGTCGAACCTATCTGGGTTATGCGTTCAGGGTGCTCGTCGTCCAGAATAACATTTTCTGTAGATTCTACCACCTGTCCTTTTACAAGTTGGGATTCATCTCTGGGATCCAGTGTTTCAATTTCTGTACCTTCATCCACATAGTAGGTAGTAGTCTTTTTCCTTGACTCTTCAAGCTCCTCTTGCTCGACAGATGAATAATAGCATTCCCGAGCTACTTTTTGATCACCTTTCACAACTCCTACTCCGAAATTTATTGGGAATTGTAAACACTGATGTACTGTAGATGGAACTGCTTCGAAATTCTTCAAACCAACTCTTCCCATGATGATGTTGTAAGCTGATTGCATATTCTTATCCATCACAAAGAAGCGTATTCTTTCTGTTCGACAAGCAGGCCAAGTTTCAATGAATATATCCAACTTGATCGTCCCAAGTGGAAAAACTTTCTCGCCAGCAAAACCCAGGAGAGGTCTGTGATAAGGCTCCAATTGAGATAATTTTAAATTTAAACTATCAAAGCATGAGTAGAACATGATGTCTGCCGAACTACCATTATCTACCAGAACCCTTGAAATTACTACTTCTTTCATCCTCATTTTGATCACTAAAGGGTCGTCGTGAGGGTAAAGAACACTTGCAAGGTCGTTTTTTAAAAAACAAATGACCAGCTTCTCTTTGTTTATCTTCCTCGGGCGATCCTCCTCAGCCAAATTTATCCTTTGAATGTATGAGCAAGCTTGAGCCTCACCGAGGTAAGCTTTTCTTTCTGCAGTAAGATCTCCTCCTCCTGCATCTCCGCCTGTAATAACATTACAATCAAATGTTCCATAACATATTGAAAATACCTCCCGTTCTGGTTGCCTTGGCCTTTTGGGAAGATCGGGGTCATCCTCTGTATCATCTTCATGATTTCTTTTCCTGTTTTCTTCTGCCCGACGAGGAGATCTAGACCTCTCTCTTGCTCGGTCTTCATTTCCTCTTTCATTTCTACGATCAACATACTTTGACAACTTTCCTCGTCTAATGAGCGTTTCAATCTCATTCTGGAGGGCTATGCAATTTTTAGTCATATGACCATGATCCTTATGAAACTCGTAATATTTATCTTTATTTATTTTGTCAGGGTCTGACCTCAGTTTCTTTGGCCACCTTACTTCCTCGTTATTCTTGATTTCTTCCAAGACATGATTAATACCCATTTTCAAAGGAGTATAATTATCGAATTTCTTCAGGACTTCCCATGACGACTTATTATTCTTGGAATGCTTGTCACCGCCATTTCCCTTGTGCTCTTTCTTCTTAGATTTGTCGTCTTCCACTTTGGTTTCTTTATCCATATTCTTCTTCGCAAGCATAGCCTCCTCGGCATTCATGATTTTGGCCGCTTTTGCCATCAACTCTGACATAGTTGTAGGTGGATCTTTGGCCAATGTGTAATACAACTTGTTGGGCAACAACCCACTCATCAAGGAGGTGATTGCTGTCTTTTCTTCATAATCTATGACTTCCAGCTTCTCGTTATTGAAACGAGTTATGTAATCTCTAGTACTCTCACCAGATTTTTGTCTAACACTTAACAAGTGTGCTACTCGTTTTACTGGCTTTGCTCCAAAACAGAAATTGCCGATGAATAACTCGGCCAATTGAAAGAAAGTTGAAATCTTACCCCGAGGAAGATTGTTGTACCATATCTGGGCAGATCCAGTAAGAGTTCCTGAGAATGCTCTGCATCTCATCTCGTCGGGGATGGCATAGATCTCGGCAGCAGCTTGATATTGCTCTATGTGCAGAACAGGATCTGTCTTTCCATCATATTTGGGGGTTACCACCGGGGCTTTAAACTTTGACGGGGTAGGAAAATCCACAATGGCCTGGACAAAGGTGTCCCTTGAACAAAAGTTCGTTGTAGGGGATTCTTCGCCTTAGCCATTTCTCCCAATCTATCCTCCAACCGCTGAATGGAACCTTTCCACGCATCATTTCCTTCCTCGGGCTTATTAGTTCGAGAAATTGATTGTTCTGACGTGGCATCCTGAGACCTATCTTGACGAGCAACCGGTCGTGATTGTACTGATCCCTCTCTTAGATCTGATGGTTGTCGAAAACTCCTCGACATGGTCTTAGGTGGACTCCTATTCCTCCTAGGGCCTAATCGGCTGAAAGGAGATACCCTGCTCAATCTTTCCAAGGCACTGGGTCTCTCTGGAGAGAGAGTGATACGCTGCTCAGTATCTGTGGCCCGTATTGATGAAGTTCGCCTAGGTTGATAAGAGAAATCATCAGATTCCTCATTACGATACGCATCTTTACGCCTGGATCGTGAAGAAAGTAAATAGGTTTGCCTCTGACCACTTCGCTGTCCCGAATGTGCAGGTGCACCGCCATGAAGGGTTTGTATGAGTTGCCGCATTGTTTCTTGCATGGCGGTTTGTCCTTGAGCCAGATTCGTCATAATTCCAGCCAGATCTGGAGGTGCAGAGGGATTTGGAAGATTTCCAGCATTTCGACTGCTGGATTCCGGATTATCTGCCATTGATGATGAATGATTTTTGGTGAAAAACGATAACAACAGTCGATTCCCACAGACGACGCCAATCTGTTGATGTAAAAAATTAGATTGCTTCTAATTATTTAATCACATATAAATATAAATGAGACAAAGAATTCTAAAGTGGTTCAGCCTGATAAGAATGGCCTACGTCCACTGTTTTCTGTTATTGCCAAGTGTTTTGGAGTTCTCGATAAGTAATTTTATCCAGAAAATCCGGTCCCTTTGAATGAGGGTGATACAATGTATTTATAGCCCTTAGGCTGTACATGTGAAAGGGTAAATAATTAATGCCCTTTAAGAATATCCGTCTGTATGATAAGCATTCAATGAATAGTTGAACTGTTGATCATCTGGCAATCAATGTTGTGGCCGAGATGCAGCTCGGACCGCCTTAGTTGCTCGTCGTTCAGGAGTTCCTCGGAGTGTTGGAGTTCCTCGGAGCGCTGGAGTTGGTCGGGGAAATAAACCTCCTCGTTGCTATTATGCCACGTAGATCGACACGTGTCTTCTTATTATTCGTCTATATCAGCATACTAATTTTGGTATCAACAGTCCTTCCCCTTGAATCAATCAAAACTCCTTTTTTGATAAAAAAATTTGAAAAAAAATAAAAAATTCTTAAATTTTAAAATTCATTATCCTTTTTCCTCAAAATTCTCAAAAAATAAAAAAAAAATCATTTTCCCTTTCCTAATAAATCAACCAAATTCTCAAAAATTCATTATCCCTTTTCCCTCGAAAATTAAAAATTAAAAATTATTATCCCCCTCAATAAAATTTAAAAGATAAAAATCAAATCCCAAAATTCATTATCGTCCTTAATCAAATCCAAATTATTTCCCGTCTCTGAAAAACTCAAGAATCAAAAATACTTATTGAAATCATAAAATCCTTATTTCCAACCCCCCTTCCTTATATCCATCTCATGCGAATGGTTTTCAAAACACCCCATCTTATGTAGACGGATTCCAAAATTCCCCATCTCATGCAAACGATTTCTAAACGATCTAGAGTATAAAAAAATAACTTCTTATGCGGACAATTTCGAATCAATTTGGTGTATCGATAGACACCTGTCTCATACAAATGGTTTCCAAATGATCTAGTGTATCGACAAACACCCGATCATATGTGTATGGTTTCTAAATGATCTGGTGTATTGATAAACACCCTGTTCCTTATGCACAATTTTGAACAAATAAATATTTCACCACATCTCACGCAGATGATAAACATTGATAGGATGTAACGCAACACACCATCGTCTCCCGCGGACATTAGAGTTCCCCAGTACATTAGGTAAATGGCCGAACAAGCATCACAATCGTTCAAGGTAAAACTCAAAGGAATGAACCCTCGAATGGATCATAATCCCGAGTTTGTTACCCAAAAATAGCAATTTACCTAGCAGTCGCAAAAAGGGTTGTCTTCCTTTATGACAACATTCGCCCATAATGAACTTTGTTATTGAGGGGCTCTTTAGACAACCTATTCTGCTCTAAAAAGGTATTAGTCCTCATCATGGTCTCCCAAAGTTCCAAATGGAATTCAAAACTCAAGGATGCCTCCCTAAAGGCCTAAAATACTAAGAAGCCCACAAATATTTCCCAAATAAGTCAAGCTGGCCCAAAATAATCCCAACGTCCTGGGAAAATGCACTTGATTGATTAGCCTTGGGTGCGTAGTACCCATAACCGATCGGTCCCGTGACCCAGACATTTTTCCTATAAAAGGGCCCTCACCTACCATTTGGAGGGGCTTTAGCTCTGGTCTTAAATGACACTTTTCACTCTAAAACTAGTTTCTTATAAAAAAATCCTTAAAATCTTTTCATTTTCCTTTAAAACCCCATCCAAGCCTAAATCTAGAGTTCTAACCCAAAGCTTTAATTTCAACTTTCTTATCTAAACCCAAAGAAACCAAGAAACTCATTTTTTTTCTCTTTCTTACTCTCTTTTTCTTCAAAGGTACTTTATCTTTAAAGTAAACTTAGATCCATCACAAAAAAGGTTAATTCCAGGATGAAATGTTGCCGATATGAAAAGGAATATGTGTAACTTTGCAGGTATGTTTTTATAACTCACTTGTTATGATGTCTCGATATAAAAAGGGTGGTGTTGTGCTTCAACACTACCCTAAGTTACCTTGTTGTGTTTATTTGTTCTTCGTGACTTGATCTTTTTCTAAAGGTCATGTTCGAACTATGTTGACTTTTATTCTACCTACGGTGGATACAAAGGCATGTTAAACAATTTCGAACTCTAAAACTCAAGTCAAATCTGTGATACCCCATAAAAAATCCATAAATAGACTGATTAATTCTAATGAAAAAATCACGGGAATAAAAAATATTTGGTAACATTCTTAGCATAATGAAAATGAATAAAATAAATAAGTAAACATAATGCAATGTAATAAACTGACAACGTAGACATATCATCTCTGATACCAATAGCTTCCATGAGAAATAAACTTGACTATGGAATAAAATCTCAATAATAAAAATACATCTATGAATACCAGTACCACATGTACACTCTTTGACTCGGGATAAACTACATTAAATATAATTGTCTGTTAAAAAAATACAAGTAGTAGATGAGCTACACTAATCGATTTGCACATCCTAGAAATGATAAATATAATGTTAGAGACATTCCTCCAACGATAAACCCAAATACTGCAATACCAAGTCACATAACCCAGAATATCCATGGATGTACACAATTTATAACCAATCATATAGGTTATGCTCATGTCTACAAATGAGGAAAGACAATCTCAAAGTTTAATATACAGATAAGTGTGGTTCCCTAAACATACAAGAAAATGGGCTACGCTAGAGCCCGCAAATAAAAGTACAACCTTTATGTAGAGGATAATTATTTGCCTTGTGTTGATGATTATCAGAGGTTATAGGGTTGGGTTACCCTATAACTATACCTAGTATGCATGAGTGATCCCATAAGGCAATAGGTATATGTCTTTGTACTTTTATTTTACCCTAATCCCATCAACTCGCAGGTTCCTAAAATGGTTTTATGTATAATCGATTGACTAAGAAGTAATCTCTAAACCTTACATTCCTCAATCGAGCTATACTCTACATATAGGTTCTAAATAGTCTTAATATGCTCCTTCCTAGGATTTCCCATAAGCCATAATAGTCATCATAAAATAAACATCCGAAATTCAATGTTCTATCGCAACCATGCACATGGGATAAATCTTAGTCGTGCGCGCGAATTTCATTTTCACAGGCACACTGAGCCTTGTGCACGGAGTCCATAAATCATATTCCTAAAAGTTATGAATGAACCTACCAATCCTAATTCCCCATTGATGAACCATCAAAGGTCCCTAACATATTGAGAACATTCTATTTTGATATACAAGCCCTGATATACCAAAACCTAACCTCTTAAGTTCATAAAAATGATAATTCATCTCAGATTTGATAAAAATTATGGAATTAGCAAGAGGATTATAATAATTACCAACTATGGTTCAGATTTACACTAATCTAGATAACTTATAAAAATTCGAGTATCAACTTAAGGTTTTCATTGTTAAACTACTCAAGATTATTAAAAATATTAAGGATTAACATCCACTATTAATCAGTTTATAAAAACTACAAATTTAGATGATTAATTTCAAATTTATATAAGTTTGTAGCCTAGGATCCAATGAACACTACTACCATAATACAAATCCACTTAAATTCTTAAACGATGCAAACTAGCCTTAGGCCAAATGTAAGAATTCAAGCCTCAAATCCCCAATCTTCTTCCTCTTGAGTGCCTCTTCCCACCATAGACCCCAGGTTTCTCCCATGTTTGAATTATGTTTTAGTCTAGACTAATTAACCTAAAAATAAGCTTCCCAAAATATTAGGGTTGGGCCTCACTTAAGCCCTAACCTAATGATCCCAATTTCCCAAATAACCTCCTAAATGATCCAAAACCCTAATGGGATTAAACCCTACTATATTAAGTCAAAACAAACATTCTAAACGCCCCAAAAATCAACACTAAATATGATAGATTCTAGTAAATTAAGTATCTCCTTAACTTAAGTTGTAAACTGGTACAAGTCGAATCAATTAAAATATAATTATGAATTAATTCCATGCGATTCAGTAGTATAAGAAACTGATTCAAAATCGATGGAGCCCGATATCATGGGGATAATCTAAACAAGGAAATCCTCGATACCTAGTACCTGACTATTCTATAGTTGTCGATGATACTAAGTCACTTCAAATATTTAATCAATAAATTACCTTGTATTATAGTGTTAATTGACGAAACAAAAATGCAATCACATATAATAGTCACATAACAACATTCAACGATATAATGAGTGACACACCACATATCACATGAAAATATAATCAATTTAATAATTAATTAATTACTACGAAAATACAGGGTATTACAAAATCTTATCCATATTCATGTGTTTTTACTTTTATTCTTATAAAAAATTTCAAAATCAAATAAAAATCTTCAAAATCATGAGATTCTCTAATATAAGGTAGAGGATCACTAGATTCAGGGATTTTATCTACTATTTTGTTCTAAATATTGGAAGTTTAGTCATTCTTTCATCATCAAAGTGACTTAATGAGTGAATCAATTTCATCCAAATTCGTTTATGAGCATAAATCACCTATATCTTCAGATCCGGTCTTATTTCACTTTAAAACACCTTAAAGCATAAATGAAAGTCTAGATCTTTTACATCGAGCCTATATAAGAGGTAAAATCCCTCTTGTTTCTTCACGAACTACATGAACTTTGAATCGCTCCACGCGAGTACGTAGGATCACTCAGACTGTCATTCGAGTGAACAAGTCCAATCTTATATATTTATCCTTTGGTTATATTATTTACACACACATCTATATTGTACTGCACCGTATACCTACATATTAACTATTTTCAATTTGTTATTTCCTTTACACTATAATACGCTAAAATATATATTTTATATCTACATTTAAGACCAAAAGGATGGAGAGGGTACCTAACACCTTCCCAATTCACAACCCAGTTGTGACACTCCGCCTAATAAAATACCGGGTGATAAATCCTATACCAGATTAAAGCAAGAATCTCATATGGTTCATTCTTAGCATCACTGTCGAAAACCAAGTTAATTACTAATAACTTATTAGGCTGGCGTCAAATTTTATTTGACTAATCTTTTTAACCAAACCAACCAAGTAAAACATTAACACAATTTATATACAACAACTTAAATGAAATAAAATAACTGAACACGCGGTACAACATAATACAACCAAATTGAATGCCGCATAAAAATGCAGTAAAAGAATAAACGAATACAATTGGGCTATCGGCCTGAATATTTCTACAATGCCTCCTATCTAGATCACAGGGATAAAAGCGTCTAAAATGAACCTGCTCGCATCCACAGCTGCTGCAGCAAACGTCTAACTCGAAAGAATCATCATCCAGGCATCCCTGTGTGTGGACAACTAAATAAATATATATAACAAGAGAGGGGAAAATAGAGAAACGGGTCAGAGCCCGAGTTTTGAAAATATTTAGTAAGTGCTTAAAAGCCGTATTTTAAAATATGAAACCTCTTTTTCTTAAACTGGTATCGCACTCTCATGAGATACACCTCATCCCTCTTCTAATAGTGCACACCTATCGTATACCTTTTAAACAACCTAGTTAAGCTACCCTGCCTAACTAATCTCTTTCATCCATCCTCTAAATCCTTAGGACTATCACTACCCAACGTGATATAATATAAGTTATACCGTAAGCTATCACCTAAGCTTTAGTTAATATGGTCTTCGGTTCGGTATATATATATATAGTTCTCAATTAAGTATATATATATATATATATATATATCGTTCATGTTCAAAAGCTTCACTAGTTTAAAATACAGTTTCCACTTCAACATATAATAACCATCATATAAATAGTTTTCACTTGAACCTATAATTTACCTTTGTTTTAGGTTGGACATAAAACTACCGGAAGAAGAATAACATCCTATTTATTTTACATTTTACACCATTCAAGCTTATATGATATCTCATATTCATATTCAAGCAATATACAATAAACAACAAGTATCATTATAGCTATTTTACAATCATAAGTATAATAACCATCCCACCGAGTTTTAACTCAAGGATGCAGTCTCAAAGTGCCCATCCACATCTGGGTTGGCTCAACTTAACCCCGATACCAAGTCAGACTTTCTCATGATCATGGTAGAAACACTAAAAGGTGGAGGCGGTCATATTCCCTTCTGAAAGTGGAATAAAAATAATATTGCACCCATATACGGAACTATATGACATGGGGATATACTCTCCCTACTCCGTAAGTCAGGGGATTTACCTACATCGCGCAACCTCCGTGGATAGCACTGGAGATATGAACATACATAAATATATCATTTGCATACCAATATATTTATAAACAAGTCATATATATATACAGCAACAATACCCGTATATATAATATAACATTCCTCAATATGCTCTGGCTATAATTGCCGAACTCTTATAGCGATAGCCAATACCCCGAATGTTCCCATTTGTAATAGTATATAAGTATTCATACACTATAAGTATTCTCTTACTTAAAATATAAATCACACCTTAGTCACTTTTAAGGATTATAATATAAACCCGAATGTACCAATTCGTAATAATTAAATAAGTATACCTATCAACTTATTTTTATTCCGTAGGTATCGTGTCACCTATAATAATAGTCGTCAATAGACGTACCGGATGACCTCTCAATCATTTCTAGAACATATCCTAAATGCAATCCAACTCGCATTCTAGGATTAACTTAAACATATAGTAGGCATATCAATATATTTTTGACATGCATAGTATATATATAATCGCCTGCCGAAGTACTTTCCCCGAGTGTTACTCATCCCGAACACCCCTAAATTAGTAAGTCCTGTATTTAACTTTCAAAGAACCCAAGCTATACACCTCACTCAAATAATAATTTAGAAGTCCTCACACTATATTTAAGAACCCCTAATATTTATCTCAACAATTTATTTCGGTGTCAAACACCCTACAGTAATAAAATTATATCAAATCCAAAAAAATCAGAAAATACGAGGTCGGCGCCCACGCGACGTATCGAAAATATCTACAACTTTCATTTACTAAAAATCAGAAAAACCCGAACCAGTCTGGTCCTTGGAGGGCGGACCTATCCGGTCCTATGCAAAATTTAGCACGAGACAGCTATGGCTATTTTGGCTTTTCTCCCAATTTCTTCACCAAAACCACTCCTAAAAATCATCCCAACGTCATCCACCATCAATATAATTATCTACCAACTATGATATACAAACACATCAATTAAAATCAAGGGATTCAATCATTCAATCAAAGATTTAAACCCATAACTAAACTAACCTATCTTTCTCAATCTTCTATTTTTAACCATATGCACCATTAACATGGGTTTAACACTATAATTCATAAAGAGTTAACAACACATCAATATGTGAACTCAAAATCAAATTTCCCAAATTTATTTAAAGGGTTCCAACCCATATATATCTAGTTTACACCAACTATGATATGAGATACACACTCAAATAAATAAAGCAAGTAAACACTTACCTCGTGGATAAAATCCGATGACCTCGAGTCGAATCCCACGGAGTTTGGCTTTAAATTCCCTTTTCTCTCCTCTTTTCTCTCTTCCTTTCTTTCCTTCTTATTTTCTCTCTTTTCTTTCCTTTCTCTCACTCTGTCGTGTCTTATAAGAGAAGAAAAGGGGTTTATCCCTATTAAACCAAAAAATGACTCGTATACTCAAATGCGAGTCCCTACTAGTCCAAAAATCTCCAAAACCTAAATGTTACCCCCGGGTACTCTATGCTAACTATCTCAACCATTTTGCAAACCAACCGAGCACTCAAAATCTCCATCTGAGTCACTTAACTAAAATTCACTAATTAAAATCAACACATTCCAATGCGCATGTTTTCCAAATAAAATATTATCCTTTGCCGCTTTACTTTAATTAAAATAATCCAACTCATATACTTAGTTAGAAAATATAATCCATGTAAATATTAATCCGACAATTGCAAACTAATATTTACTATTTACTTTATATTCTAAATTTATTTAATTACACTCATAAATTCCAAAATTACTATTCACATTAATTTCCTCTAATTACCAAATTACACCACTTATGTAATTTAAATATCTATAAAAGTACGAGGAATTACATACTTCCTCCCTTACAATGGAATTTCTTCCTCAAAATTCGGATACAACTTGTACCACCAAAGTCACTCTGTCCTAGTACACCGAAGTCGAATGGTACTACCCAATGGTACCCTACCATATACCACCTATCTAAAGGCTTATATCCTAACGCACTGGCTTAACTACAAGCTTAGCTAAATCTCTACACGCTGAAACACTACCTCGTTCGTAAGGTTAACTATAACGACGACACATCGCACATAGTTCTTCTATAACCGCAGAAAAAGAAAATGAGCCTATAATCGTAGCTCTAACGTATTGATTCCATCGAAAAACTAAGACTCTAACCGACCACTCATCTACAACGGGACATCGAATTTCCCATAAAAAGGAAACTACACTCGTGCTTGACTACTCCCGTCAGTCTTCTCTCTTATCTTAGGTGTGCTAACTCTTATTGAACCTATACAATTGGATTATCGTGTACCTCCTACGACTTCAATACATCAAACTCCAAACGCAAATCCATTTATAACTTCCCCACAGCATATTCTTCAGCTTTATATACTATGCCCCTTATATTTCGAGCGGTAGATAAAATCAACTTACCAAGGTGCCCACACACCCTCTTACTTGTGCACATCGGCACAACTATTGCAAACGTCACGCACGTAACACTCTCTCTAAAAATGGGCCTCATTTTCTTGGCCTGGTGCTAACACCTGGGCACTTCCAACTGAATAACTCGAGATTTAATTCTTCCTATACCTGGAAATCCAATCCTTCTTAAAGTTAACCCACCAATCTTCTCGTGCTTAACTCACTAAAATCTTCCTAAAATAGCGCTATATGCCCCACTGGCCTTAGTTCCTAATAACCCTAAGATTGATGTGTTTTCCTACACACGAAAGATGAGTACTATACTAACTATATCCCTAGCGGCCAAGGCCTTTCCCAACTCCCGACATTATCTCGATTTCATGCGTGGGACGTCTCGCAAAGAAAAATCTAAACAAGGAAACCTCCCATTACACTACTTCCTCGCGTCTTCGATCATCAAGATATAACAGCCTAAGGCACACCATCGGGATGTTCTAAAATCCTATCTCGTAATCGTACTAACGCGCTTCTACCTCTATGTCCTTCCATCTCAGCGAAATGGAAAGTCTAATTAATCAGGGCGCCTATACTCTGCACAAGTATTACTAACATCGTAACCAAAGCATACTACCTCAAAATTTGCCTTTTAATCAAGGCCTGGCTATAAGCCTCAAATCAATTCTCTAAATTTTACCTCACCCATTACTTACGAGGTGAGAACCATTTCAATGCTTTTCCATAGCACTCCATCTCTATAAGCCTCCAATAATGACATGGCTCTCAGTTTATAGTGTTTTATTCACACTAGATAACTTATCATCAAAACCAATATCCTCGCATCCCATAACATTTTTCCACTCCCGACGTCGTTAAGATTCGTGCGCGGAGGTCCGTTAGCTTCAATATGCAACCGGGATAATCCCATCCCATCTATCAACAAAACATGGTATGAACTCCTACTTCTTTTTAAGGTGGCATACCACAAAGAGCTTGGACCACATTTTACGTTTAACACCGGAGGTGATGCAGACAGCTCTAGGAGACATGGGTAGAATCTTATTGGGGGATTTTATTAGGATTTCTGCTTTGAGTGAGACACTTTTCAGGAGGAGTGTGGACATTAATTATGGGCGGTAGATAATATAAATAGCCCATCTATTTATTTTTCTTGGTGGTTTATTGGTGGTGATAAGCGACGATGTCGTCCATCTTTGTTTTTTATCGTATTTGAGGATGATTTCTGATGTCCATTTATATGATAGGGGGAGCCTAACTTTAGAATCCCTTTATCCTTCTTTGGATGATTTCAGCCAATACTACCAGCATACGTTTATAGGAGCCACATATCTTCTAGAGGTAACTTTGGATTTATTTTTCTTTTCATGAACTTCCTTCCATTCTTCTTTTATTCTTTTTGCTGATTCATGTCTTATTCAGCGTGGTCCTATGAAGTGATTGGTCACAATGCAGGTTTGATGGCCCTGAAGGATGAGGATTTGGGGGAGTTCTACCAGATTTTTTGGTGGCATAAGTCCAATCGGTGATCGAATTAGTCCTTATCCTTGGCAGATGTACGGTGGGTTCTAAATGCCCTGACGAGCAACTAGGTTATCCTTTTTCTGATCTGAGTTCCTCTTAGCATCTTCATTTCTTGAGTAAATACTGATTCTCTATTGGGGATTATAGGTTACCTTTTACCCTTAGGTGGTGACTTCGCATGATAAGGGAGTTACTGGAATACATGCACAGATGTGACGGTTGATTGTGCACGAGTTTGGGTATGGCTATTACCTAGGAGAGAGGATGGTGAGGTAGATTGTGGAGGAGTAGGTAGTGGTCCCATTATCGGTTCCCTTATGTATAAGTGGTGGGCGAGAGAGACGTTTGATAATGCCAGGCCAACAATGATGATAGGCGAGCCTTATACACACTACACGAATACAATGGTGAGTTATGATTATTTGGACTTTCTGACGAGCTGGTTGATGCCCTCCTGCATCTATGATGTGGAGAACATGCCCCCACCCACTACGACTTCCAATAGGGGTATCAGTGCATCGGTGGGATCGGCCCACAGCACGGGCGGTAGTACATCGACGGCGGAGGCAGAGAAGGCTTTAATTATTCATGTGACTCTCCCTTCTTACAATTTTTAACTAAGTAGCGAGGAGTCATTGAGCGTGCCGCACCATCCTCATGCGTCTATGTCTGGGTTGACGGGGACTACGGTGGAGGCCCTCCGGCCTAAGGTATATTATTTCTTTTTCTCTTTAATTATTTTGTCCTTGCTCTTTGCTGATTGATTTCTTTTGTTGCTCCTTTTGCTTAAAGTATGTTCGGGTGCCGGCCAACTGGCTATGGGATATCAATTATTGGATGTCCTCCATCTATGAGTATATCAAGAAGTTATTTCCTTCTTGCTTTGTGCCACCTGTCACCTCAGATGAGGGTTTTGGTTCTAGGAGTGGAGGATCTACTGCTCGTCATCGAAGAAAGCATGTTCATCTCGGAGGTTAAGGGTTTGAGGGGAAGGTTGAGGGTTCGAGCGAAGTCCCGTCTTATATTTTTTATTTTTCTTTTTATCTGCAAAATGTAATCATGTGAAATGAGGATATATATGAAAAATATGCATTTTATTTTGGGATTTTTCCTTTATTTAGTGACCTATACTATATGTATTTTTACTTTTATGCTGAGATTGTTTATTTTATAGAGATAAGTATGGAAATGATAATGGAAGGAAAAATGTTTATTTCCTTTAGAAAAGGAGAGTAAAAGTAAATAACTCGGAGGTTAATATTTCTTTTCGAAACAAGAGTTTCTTTGAGTTTTGATAAAAAAAAAAGGAAAGGATTTTTTTTAATAAGAATTTATTTTGAGAATGAAAATGATTATTTGAAGGAAATATTAAATAAATATAGAAAAGGGTAATTTTAAATGGAATGACCCGTGAGTATATGGATTTTTTCGAAAATTAATTTTGGTGAAAGAGGAAAATGGAATATTCCAAAATAAAGGGGTGTCGATCGGCATACCACTTGGCATGCCTTTCGCCATGGGAGTCAAGTCAAATCATCCCTAAGTTTTGATTGAACTTTCCTGCACTCTTTGTTACTTGGTAAGGTAGGGAGTTAAATGGAATTCCTGAGAATTTTGCAAAGTGCACTTTAAAAGTATGTTACGATAGTAACTACAATTGAGTAAACTCAAAATACCTACGAGTTTAGACTAAGAATACAAGAGGGACCAGTTTAAACTTTTTACTTAAACTGCTAACTATGTTTACAACTAAACAAGATTGACTTAGTTAGATAGAGTTCAGTTTGTAAGAGCATGATTTGCTCATAACTTAGGCTAACTTAGTTTTTGGTATATCCCGTTACCATTTAATTCGAGCCGACACGAAGTCCAAAGATCCTACATCTCTGACTTTAAAGCACCTCCATACTATGAAGGTATAATGCTATTATGTTTAGATTTTTTCCTTAGATTTATTTTGGGATGATTGGTTTTAATAAAATGGAAACATGATTTTTTATTTAAAAATCGAGGTAGTTTTTCTTTATTCAAAAATTTTCAAAATTCACGTATCTTGTTCAAACGAGATGGGAATCTCGTTCAAATGAGATTGGATTCTCATTCGAAGTGGTCGTTTGAAGGTTCTTTCGATCGAACATATCACGAGGGCGTACTATTTTACATTGTTCAAAGTTCGTTCAAACAAGATTAGGGTTTTGTTCTAACGACCTTGTTATCATTCTAACGAAGTTATTTTCTCATTCAAATCAGCCTTTTTTCGTTTGAATGAGTGTCACTACCTCAAAATTTGTGTTCGCCTTATAAATACTTGTTTCGTGTTTTTTTCGTTGACACTTGCCAAAACTGATTCTGCATATCTTTGTGACACCCCGCCTACTAAAATACCGGGCGATCACTCCTATATAACATTAAAACAGGAGTCTCATATGGTTCATTCTAAGCATCACTGTCAAAAACCAATTTGATTACTAATATCCTATTAGGCCGGCGTCAAAATTTTAAATTAACAAATCTTTTTAACCAAACCATTCAAATAAAACAATTACAACAGTTTACATGCACCAACTGAAATGAAATAAAATAAAATAACCGAACATTCGATATAATAAAACAACCAAATCGAATGCCGCACTAAAAGGCGATAAAAGAATAAATGAGTATAGTTGGGCCATAAGCCCGAATGTTTCTACAATACCTCTTATCTATATCTCAATGATGGAAGCGTCTAATATAAACCTGCTTGCTTGCATCCACAGCTGCTGCAGCAAACGTCTGACTCGAAAGAATCATCATCTAGGCGTCCCTGTGTCTGGACACCTATATATATATAGATATAGCAAGAGGGAAAATAGATAAACGGGTCAGAGCCCGATTTTTGAAAACATTTTAGCAAGTGCTTAAAATCCATATTTTAAAATAAGTTATTTCTCATATTTAAACTGGTATCGCTCTCACATGAGATACACCTCACCCCTCTTCTAACAGTGCACAACTAGCGGATACCATTTTAAACAACCTAGTTAATCTACCTTGCCTAACTAATGTAATTACCCATCTTCTAATAAACCTCATCAATTCGGGTACTAAGGACTAAACTTCTCCCCATTGCCAATATTATGTTACGTTCGTACGTGGGGTGTCTCGCGAAGCGAAATCCAAATAAGGAACCCCCCGATACACTACTACGTGACAATGTTGATCATCGGGATCCATTAGGCCTTCAGTACATAACATATTTATACCATCCTGTATTTATTGATAGTTCTCATTAGAACCTATTATCCATATTCATATAAATCCGGATATAAATCTACCGGAAGGAGTATATCACTTTATTCATTCTTCTCCTTTTTATACAGGGTTAGGTTATATGATATCTCATCTCATATATATACAATATACTTTTTGCAACAAGTATATTAGTTATCCATATAGGACACCAAACAAGATTTCGGTATACGCACATTATTATCTTTATGCATACACATCAATTTATATAACAATATATCGCACTATTGCACCCTGGTTAAGAAACCCCTTGTATCGTTATAAAGTTGAAGCATTTATTCCTTACTTATCTACTTATACGCACAGTAGAAAGTTCCCATATAAATATACGTATATATATTAGTCACACATATAATATATATACTAACGGCACCCCACATAAGATCTATGGTGCTGGCATACTCTGCTATCAAGTCCCCGTATCACACAAACTAAGGGAAATACTAGTTTGGAATCACTCTCGAACTGTATTAACACAAAACACATACAAATGGAGGCGAAGCATAGTTCCAAGTCACTAAGAGGTCAGCGCATACCCTCACGTCTCTTAGGACCGTCTGACTATCAATCAGATATCCTGTACCAAGGAGTACTATGTTTTAGGGTACAAGTCAATATCCCCCATAAAGGTCCCATCGAGATAAGACTGTCCCGGCGCGGTAACCTCCGTGATAACAAGTAGTGCAGGCATGATTTTTACACATATTTAATATAAGGGCATACTCATAGCCCATACAATACATCCGATACGTAGTATATTTATATCTTGGATATCCTACGCATTTATCAATTTTACCAATTTTCAATATATTATTTTCTGAGCTTTTCTCACCGCACAATGATTATATCAACAACATCGATATATATTATATATCTCTTCTCAATCTTTTATGGCTATAATATCCAAACTCTTATAGCGATAGGAAATAGCGTCGAATATTGTCATTCGCAATAATATAATCCGTGACACAATTAAAATACCCCAATACGTATTCCCTTATTTAATATTCAAATCACACCTAAATATCTCTTTAAGTATTATTCCTCACGAACACCCCTATTTGGGTAAATCTTGGATTTTGCTTTCAACTAATCCAAAATACATGCCTTACTAAAAAAAATATTTAGAAGTCCCCACACTATTTTAGGAACCCGAAATATTTATATCCAAACAATTTTAGCCTTTTATTTTTCCAATTTTCGAGTGCATTTCCGAGTTGGTGATTTCACCCCGGAACTTCCATCTTATAAAAATCATAACAATTCGAAAAAAAATTAGAAAAATATGTGGTCAGTGTTCACGCGACCGTATCGAAAATATCTATAACTTTCATGTTTTGACCGAGAGTTGAATCGGCTGTCTTCCTATCCAAAACAGTTCGTAAGTGACGCTAGTCACTATTCACCTTCTTCTCCAAAAATCCAAACCTCCATTAAAACACCTCCAAGCTTTTTATCTCCTCTCTCATCATCATTCAACCTCAAATAACCAAAAATACACACATTCAAAGGGTTCTAATCATCCTAGAACCCAGATCCAACAATTAATTTCAATTAATTTCAAGTTTCTCAAATTGGGTATAAATCGAGTTATATCCGTTTTAATCTTTCGAAAACCCGTTTGATCCACGAAATTTCAACCCAAAAATCTTTAGTTTTATACCAACTACCATATGATAAATTAAACACACTAAATCATAAAGCAAGTTAAACACTTGCCTCATGGATTAAATTCGACGACCACGAGTCGAATCCCACGAATTTTGGCCGGAGATCTCTTCTTTTCTTCTCTTTTCTTTCTTCTTCTTTATTCTCTTCTTTATCTCTTCTCTCTCTATCTTAGGGCTGATATTTGGGGGAAATGAGGGTTTCCACCTCTTTAAATCCGAAATTGGGTATATATACCCAATTGTTAAATGACTCGTGTACTCATTTACGAGTCCCTACTAGTCCAAAAATGCCCGGAACCCAAATACTATCCCCGGGTACTTAATTTTGATTATCTCAGCCATTTCGAACCCAGTGGCGGAGTGGAAATCTCCATCGGAGTCACTTAACTAAAATTTACTATTTTGACCCAACACGTTCAATACGCGTGTTTTCCAATTTAAAATATTTTCCTTTGTCGCTTTACCCAACTGCGACATGTAATAAAAATAATCTACTCATATAATTAGTCTCGAAATATAATCCACCTAAATATTAATCTGTCACTCGAAAACTAATATTTACTATTCACTTTATAATATTGAATTTATCTAATTTCACTCATTAATCCCAGAATTACTATTCATAATAATTCCTCAAATTACCAAATTAAATTCATAGTGTAATTTAAATACCTTTAAAAGTGCGGGGTATTACATATTTTCTCCCTTACAACAGAATTTCGTCCTCGAAATTCAGATATAGCATGTACCAGTACTCTAGGATCGGTATATACATTACGTCCTAGTTTTAACCAAATTTAAATATAGCCTAACACAATGGTCTCCCACTATATTCTAGCCATCTCAAGGCGTATGCTCATATATATATAGTCTCCGCATCTCTATATATTTACACAAATCTTGCACCTTTTTATTAAGACGACTTGGTGCAAAATATTTATTATTAATACCATGTCTACTAGTCTCACACAGTAGAAATATTCACAAATCCATATATATACATATAGGCATATCATCCCTATACATATATCTATATACTAATCCTGCACCCCCGGGTTAACACCCATTAGTGCTCTTAATAATAATATCACATAATAGGCATACACACATCCTATTAAGATTCATAGGCATATTCCCAGCCTAATCATACACATATCATACGTATTTTGTTCTTATCGCTACGTATTGTATAAATATTCAGATTACTATATCTCTCGTAATATCCAAGTTACATTCCCTATACCGAATAATTAAAGTATTAACTCTTATATACTCTTTCGGAATTTGGTACTACATATACTCCGTCTTTCCTTGGAGTATTCTAACAAAACAATCATGTGCAAGCCACTCGTCAATACTCGTTCGAGTAAGACTCCTCTATACTTTCTCCCAATAATTTTGTATCCTTTTCATTACGAGGTACCTTTCAAATGGCTTTCCACAGACTTTCAACCCATCTCAAGTGTGCTAGCTCTCGTTGCACATAAATGCTTGAATTATCGTCATTCTCACATGACCTTGAATTCATCATACCATTTTACCTTATTTATAGTCGCCCTTCAGGCATATATTATACATATTTATTTTCACGTCCTTCCATCTTGAACATTTTTGGGATTTACTAATCAGGGTACCCATACCCCCTATCATCCGTGCATATATGCACCACCATTGCAAACGTTTTTATATATCACACTCACTCTAAATAATGGGCCTCATTTCATTGGCCTGGTACTAACACCTGGGTATCCCTTAACCCAAATAATTTGAAATTTAATTCTCCCGATACCTGGAAATTTAATCCTTCTTAAGACTATCCCATCAATCTTCTTGTGGTTATCTCACAATAGTCTTCCTATATCAGTGCCTTATTGCCCTTACTTCGTGGTAGTCTTAAGATTAAGGTGTTTCTAATACACGTAATATGAGTACTATTCTAATTATATCCGTAGTGTCCAAGACCTCTCTTGACTTCTGACATTTGCTCGGTTTCATGCGTGGGACGTCTCGCAAAGAGAAATCCAAACAAGGAACCCTCTCGTTACACTACTCCCTCGCATCGTTGGTCATCGATATATAACGGTCTAAGGGACACCAACGAGACGTTCAAATTCCTATTCGTTAACCTACTAATGTACTTTTACCATAAATAAAATCCTTCCATGTTGACCAAATGAAAAGCCCAACTAACCAGGGAGCCTACTCTCGACAAAAGCATTATTAACATCATACCCAAAATGTATTTCCTCTGAATTTCTCTTTTATTCAAGACCTGGATATACGTCTCAAATCGATTTCCTTCACCTTAACTCACCCACATACTTGCGGTGAGAGGAAAATTCCAATGCTTCTTCATAGCACTTATATCTCTATATAATTATACAGTCATCAAATGGCTCTCACTCAATAGTGTTTCCTCTAAACTAGGTGACTTATCATCAAAACCAACATCCTTGCATTATATAACATCTCTCCACTCCCGACGTTATTAAGGTTTGCGCGTGGAGCGTTTCGCAAGCGAAATCCAAATAAGGAACCCCTCCTATACACTATTAGTTAACTTTGTCGATCGTGGAGGTACGCTAGTTCAAATATGTCACCCGGACAATCCCATATCCCCTATCGACAAAAATGTAGTCAGAACTCTTAATTCTTTCCAGGAGCCACACCACCAAGCGCTTGTACTAATACTAAGTCCTTAGCGCAAACAACAATGAGCTTAAACTCACAACTCAACAATAAATCATGCATACCTTAAATTATATTTATAAGGTCCCCATGCACTAAAATCGTGGTAATGAAACACTTCCTCGTCAAAGTTCCATCTAAGCATATGATAAAAGCGGGCTCATCCAGAATTTATCTTGCATTCCATTCTTTAGTATATCCATATATATATATATATATATATATATATATATATATATATATATTTCACATCTTATATAAATATATATACATTATACTATACACATCAAGTATATCCATACTTATATATCACACACTATATAAGTATAATAACCATCCCTCAGAGCTATAACTCAATGGATGCAGTCTCTCAATGCTATCATCTTTCAGATAATTACTCACACATCATCCTGGGTACCAGCGATCTGACTATCACACCGACTTGGTAAAAACCAAATCACAATGAATGGGAAGCAATCATAATTCCTCCGAGGAAATGAGAACGAAACATACCCATCACGTCTCATTCCTGATAAAAATCACACAATATAAAATGGACACTCTGACCTGGGGACTATACGCTCCCTACTCCTCAAGCCAGGGGCCTCACCCAAAATGCATAACTTCCCATGATAGCACTCGAGGGGTATGTTTCATACAAATATACCAATCACATACATATATATTAAAACATATCATATATATACGTCTCAATATGTTCGTATATATATATACAGTATAATCCGGCTAATTGTGTATATCTCTCGTAACATTAGCCCATATTTCCTGAATATACATATTCGATTTAATCCCATAAGTATTCACTTACTTATAATATAAATAAATATTAAGCTTATCACAACTAGCTCGTATCCCAATTACATCTGGCTTTCCAATTCAAATCACAAGAGTCTTTATCCCATTAAACTCTTAAAAATCACGAAGTCCCACAACTTTAATTTTTATTATTGCAGATTTCACATCTTGCACTAAAATAACTATAACTCACTCTACATAAGTACAAATTACTATTGAGTCTATCATTCCATTGGAGAAGCCTCTTTCTCCATTGTACCTACCTTACTCCGGTACTGTAATACCCCGTAATTTTAATGACTTTTAAAATGGGTTATATTTTAACTTAATGGATTAATTGGATTTTATTATTAATTAATTCATTTGGGTTTTATCCGGATTGTGGATATTAAAATGGATGATTCTGAATATTACTTAAAGATATTTAGGTAATATATGAATATGATGTCATTATTATGACGGTGTGATATAATTTCGGTAATTTGGATTTTTAGTCAGACGCGGTATGGGACGTGTTGGGACTAATTTATTAAATTAAAAGGAAAATTTATTTTTCTATCGACCTTATAGTCATTTTGACTGCGTCGTTGCGTCCGGAAGGGTTGAAATAGTGAGAAAAGTCTATTTGGATGTTGGATTTGGGTCTCGGGTCATTTGGAAATGAAAAGACAACCCAAAAGGGCATTTTGGTTATTTTTACAAGGGGGATGAATAGTGATTTCGAGTTTTGTCTTATTATAAGTATTTGGAGATTAGTTGAATGTGGGTTCATTCATCTCTTCTACATAAAATTGAAAGGTCATCTTCTTAGAGAGAGTGAAAGGTTGCTTGGGAAGAGAAAAGCTTGCTTGGAAAGGAGGAGAACTAAAGACCAAAGGTCACCACCACCAACCACCACCGAAAGTGGCCGGAAAAAGGAAGAACCACCTATATTATTCAACCCCAAAGGATCAGATCTTTATTAAAGGCAAGTGTTTGATATTTACAATTTAAGTTCGTATATTGCCCATGTTAGGATAGTTATAAAAAGAGATGATTTTCATGCTTGGAAGATGAAAGGATATAGTTGTTAATGGATTTTTGGAATCTAAAAATATATAGGAATTAAACTCGTGTTGTAGGTAGTTAGTAATCCAATAAATATTCATCAATTTGTGGAAGAAATTCTGAAAATAATTTAATGTTCTTGAAGATAATATGTTGATAATTTTCTGGAAAAAGAGGCAAAAACGAGTGGAATGAGAAGAGCCAATTTGGAATGTTTAGATCTTCTTTTTGAGTGCATTTGGATGAGATTTAAGAAAAACTCAAAACACATACCTGACTCAATTTTTCGTGTAGAATCCAAATCTCAAGTCGGATTGATGATTTGAATATTTTTTTGGATCTGATTTTTCTGAGTATTTAAAATATGAGAATTCATGATGTTGTTTATTTTTAATGTTGGTTCTTATCCCAAAACTTTTGTGGATCTTTGGTGATTATTAATTAGATATTATGGGACTTAGAAAATATCAGTAGACCCTTGATAAGATTTGAATTAATTTGATTGGGATTTAAATTGATTAGAATGATGATAATTAAATTAAAGAAATTTCGGTTGCTAGATTCATTTGTTGGGTTATAATTGGTTTGCTTGAGGATTAAGGATCGGTCCAGTAGTGGTGATTGAATGTAACACCTAGGTAGCCTTAGGATTATAATATGAACATCAAGGACTGAGTTTAAGCTCATTATTGATTGTGCAAGGACTAAGTGTAATACGAGCGCTTAGCAGTATGACTCCTGGATAGAGATGGGAGTTTAGAACACATTTGGTTGAAAGAGGGTATGAGGTTATCCCGATCACGTATTTAAAGTTGACGGACCTCCTCGATCGACAAAGTTAAGTCGTAGTGTATTGGAGGGGTTCCTTGTTTGGATTTCTCTTTGCGAGACGCTCCGCGCATGAACCTTAACGACGTCGGGAGTGGAGAGATGTTATAGGATGCGAGGATAATTAAATTATGAAGTAAAGATATGACATTTTAATACGTGGGATTTAAAGAGATATAATGCTACGTAAGGGAATAATCTAAAGTTAATGTGAGTACCTTGTTGTTAGTATACTATAGGTATGATAATACCTATTTGATTGATTAATGATTATGTGTATGACATACCTAGCTTACTTGCTATCGGTGGGAGGTTTGCGCGTGAGGGCAGTCATATCCTGATGAATCCATGGGACCTTTGATTTGTCGCTCGAGAACATAGGTTTATGAAAGACTTATCGGGGAGTTTATAAGTCCGTTGACTATGGGTACGTAGGTATGTGCGTGACCCATGGGTATGAGAACTATGTTCGCCTCCAATGATTGTGTTGTTGTTTGTGGTTCGAGGAATCCTTACCGAACCTTTTGTCCACTATTCGGCGACCAGCGATATTGGGACATGATAGCAGAGTAATGCATTGCACCGCAACTGTGACTCGGGGTGCCGTATTATATATGAATATATATATATAAGGGATTAAATGAATGAATAGATATTTATTATGGTTAAATCTATCTACGGTGATAATTGTAGATAACGGTGAATAGAGAAAGATAATTGAATTTAGTTAGGGAATGTTTATTGAAAAACTTAATTCATATTAATGAGAAATGATTCATGTTAATGAGCAACGATTCATATAAATGAAAAATGTATAAGAATGATTATATAACGTATGGTACGGGACATACGGGGTTATGATATGGGAATGGAATTATATTATGGAATTGTTAAAGAGGAACCATTAACTAGGAGGTTAATAGGAAACGTTAAGTGTGCACTCTAGTTGAGAGGTAAGAATGGCAAGTGAGAGTTGGGTCTAACATGTACATAATAAAAGATTTATTGCACTTGTTAAATACTTGCTGTTTTAAAAATTATTTTCACAATCGGGCTCTGACCCGTTTCCTTGCATATTTTCTTTTCTATTGTATCTTCTATATCAGGTGTCCAGCAACAGGGACGCCAACCTTAGCGGATTATGACAGGCTATGGATTTATGGAGTTTTTCTTAGACGCCTATCATCTTTTTGATTCACAGTATTCTTAGTTAGGGCATGTCGCCCAAAGGATTCAGTTATCTTCTTCTATCGGGGTCAAATACTATGGTATTCGTGTCATTTTAATACATTTGATATTGTTGGGATTACTGTA
Source organism: Sambucus nigra (assembly GCA_949130495.1). NCBI lineage: Eukaryota > Viridiplantae > Streptophyta > Magnoliopsida > Dipsacales > Adoxaceae > Sambucus > Sambucus nigra. The sequence goes on from OX422213.1 coordinate 324,018,351, forward strand.
ATGGATTAATATTATTTGGGAATGTTTATTCCAATTGCATTTAAATTCTTTTATGCTATCTATTTGGTTATCAGTGTTGTAGAATAAAATGTGTTGTGTTATTCTTAAACTGGAAATGGATTTTGTTAAATTAAAATTTGAAAAGTTTTTAACACCAGCTTAATTGAGTATTGGGTGAGTTGTAAATGTTTTTCGATAGTGATGCTAAGAATGAGCCAACTGTATATTCTGTTTTAATTTGGTATGGGACTGGCCACCCGATATTTAATTAGGCGGGGTGTTACAGGTACTACGTTCACTTAACCATGTCACTCTTTATTCATTGTCAGTCTCTGACCGATTCTTATGTGAATAACCTAGAAACTGCATTCACTTTATTCTTTCTAAATCAAAGGAATTTGTAGTTTAAAACCATCTGTAAGATTAATTTATGAGAAAAATATCATGCTCCTCTAAATATGATGACCTTCGTTCCCACCATTTCACATTGCTCCAACAAGTGAAAAAAAATTTCCTCAAATTTTCACATATGGGTATTTCCATACCCAACTCTAAGCTAAATCTTCCGAGCCTTCAACTTCCTAGAAGTGAAATTACACTATTTCCACCTAGCTCAACTTCAACGCACGGTCCTCATCAAAGACCTCTTAAGCTTTTTCCCCATCTAACTTCACTGGGTAATTCAAGTTTAGCACCATTCTCTACTATAGCGGTGCATAAATAATTATAATTACTATTCTATAGTAGTCATTGCAGCAATCCAAGACAATGCCGTAAGGAAAATTTGACCTTTACCGCAGTCCTCATTTCTAACATCAACTTATAGCTCTAACTAAGCCCCGCCTCCTGCTTCTCTCACAATGTACTTCCATGGTCTCCCTTCGTCAATCAGCACATGAATCCCGAACGAGCGGGCAAAAGATTTACTATAATCTTACATAATGGCAGGAGAACGAAATCTCACAAGAAGATATCAACAATCCTAATCACAAGGCTCTATATCAAATCGAAAGCAACGATGAAAGCGTAGTAGGTCCGCACAGATTCGTAAGGACACTAGATACTGATACTCTGATACCACCTGTGACACCCCGCCTAATAAAATACCGGGCGATCACCCCTATATAACATTAAAACATGAGTCTCATATGGTTCATTCTTAGCATCACTGTCGAAAACAAATTTAATTACTAATATCCTATTAGGCCGACGTCAAAATTTTAAATTAACAAATCTTTTTAACCAAACCATTTAAACAAAACAATTACAACAGTTTACATGCACCAACTGAAATGAAATAAAATAAAATAACCGAACACTCGGTACAATAATACAACCAAATCGAATGCCACACTAAAAGGCGATAAAAGAATAAATGAGTACAGTTGGGCCATAATCCCGAATGTTTCTACAATACCTCCTATCTAGATCTCAATTATGGAAGCGTCTAATATAAACCTGCTTGCATCCACAGCTGCTGCAGCAAACGTCTGACTCGAAAGAATCATCATCCAGGCGTCCCTGTGTCTGGACACCTATATATATATAGATATAGCAAGAGGGAAAATAGATAAACGGGTCAGATCCCGATTTTTGAAAACATTTTAGCAAGTGCTTAAAATCCATATTTTAAAATACATTATTTCTCATATTTAAACTGGTATCACTCTCACATGAGATACACCTCACCCCTCTTCTAACAGTGCACAACTAGCGGATACCATTTTAAACAACCTAGTTAAGCTACCTTGCCTAACTAATGTAATTACCCATCTTCTAATAAACCTCATCAATTCAGGTACTAAGGACTAAACTTCTCCCCATTGCCAATATTATGTTACGTTCGTACGTGAGGTGTCTCGCGAATCGAAATCCAAACCAGGAACCCCCCGATACACTACTACGTGACAATGTTGATCATCGGGATCCATTAGGCCTTCAGTACATAAACTATTTATACCATCCTGTACTTATTGATAGTTCTCATTAGAACCTATTATCCATATTCATATAAATCCGGATATAAATCTACCAGAAGGAGTATATCACTTTATTCATTCTTCTCCTTTTTATACAGGGTTAGGTTATATGATATCTCACCTCATTTATATACAATATACTTTTCGCAACAAGTATATTAGTTATCCATATAGGACACCAAACAAGATTTCGGTATACGCACATTATTCTCTTTATGCATACACATCAATTTATATAACAATATATCGCACTATTGCACCCTGGTTAAGAAACCCCTTGTCTCGTTATAAAGTTGAAGCATTTATTCCTTACTTATTTACTTATACACACAGTAAAAAGTTCCCATATAAATATACGTATATATATTAGTCACACATATAATATATATACTAACGGCACCCCAGATAAGATCTATGGTGCTGGCATATGTGACACCCTGACTAATTAAATACCGGGTAGCTACTCCTTTATTAAATTAATACAAAATGCCAAGTTGGTCCAGTTAATAGCATCACTGTCCAAAACATTTTTAATGATTACTAACCACCTAGTATTTAAAAAGTGAGTTGCCAAGTTTTAAATTAACTCTGATTAACATGCAATAAAAGGATAATGAAAGAATAACAACCATTCACCATAACGAAGTAATAGAATAACCAACAACATAATAATAAGTCCGGAGGAAAAACTCCTCACAACAATCCCACATCTGAACTAAATAAAACAAAGTATCCTGAATTAATTACATGCCAAAAGTCTGAAAAACTGAAATAGGAAATGTTTCTAATAGAAGTGGGCGACATGCCCTACAACTGATGGAAACTGAATATAGAGTCAAGATAGATGAAGCGTCTACTGGCAAAGTCCTGTAACTTCCACGAACATCTACAGCTCGTCGCCTGAATGAAAATCCTATGCATGGTGTCCTTGTGGGTGGGCACCTAAAATGGTTTTTACAAAAAGCAGATTTGAAAGCAAACGGGTCAGAGCCCGAAAGTGGGGATTATTTTAAAAACAGCAAGTGTTTTAATGACATTAAAACAATTAATGCAAAATACATGTTAGGACGTGCACTCACATGAAATGCTCACCTCTCGACTAATTGTGCACTCCTAACGTACCGTACCCATCTAAGTAACATATAAATCTAACCAAACCGTAATAAGTTCTACCCCTTACTACTAGATTCTCATTATACATTCTAGTGTTATCAACTAAATAGAGAGCTTTACTTAAACTCAGATTATCGATTATTAGCAATACAATTCATTACAGGTTACCCCTTTCTAGTTACTCAAAGCGTTTCTGTATTTATACTCACAATACCGACATGAAAGTTCTCATTAATCTAAGTGTATAATTAGTCACGCCATAAATATACAATACAAGCAGCCGAGACTAAGCTGCAGTGCACACATACTCTGCTATCCATCCCGGTACATCACGTACATAAGGATCACGCATTCTGAATCTCTCAGGAATCGTTCTCAGATAATAGCAAATCACAAACAATGGAGGCGAACACAGTCACATCACATGGGTCACGCACATACCTACGCTCCCACGATCAACAGACTTATTAACATCCCAATAAGTCCTTCTCTGGCCTATGTTCTCGAGGTACCAATCTAAATCCGGGCAACACAAGGATTAGAGGGCCCTAAGCGAACGTAGACCTCCCGTGATAGCAAGTATGGTAGGTATGTCATACACATCAGATCATATATACTAAGCATGCACACATCTTAGCTATTACCATATTTATTTGTGGTACACTTCTTATTCTCGTACCGACTTATAGTGTTACACAATTCATAAGTTCACGATTAATTTAATTATTTAAGCCGTTAATAATTCTTGCATCGTAATAGTCATTCGCGTCCTATTCCACAATTTCCATTCAATTCGAATTGCACTTCTATGTTTTACTCCTCAATATATCCCAATTATCCCAACTATATCAATTTATCATCAAGGTAATGTTATCTCTACAATTAAACAAGGTTATGGGACACGCGAAATCAAAACAGGCCAAAAAGCCTAAACTGTCAGCTCGTTAGAAGTCTCGTTCGAACGAGGCTATTTGAACGAGAGTTCGTTCGAACGAACTGGGCATCTAACGAGATCTCGTTCGAATGAAAGACATCGAACGAACATCCCTCTCATTAGAAGGCAAACTGTCAACTCGTTAGAAGCTCGTTCGATCGAGCTCGTTCGAACGACCTGGGCAGGTCTTCTAACGAGAGGCCAGTTTCGAGCCCAGATTTTCCCTTTTTCGTTTTTCCATCTTTTCTTCACATCTAATCCCACATAAAAATCGTCCCAACATTATTTTAAGGTTTCTAATCCATACCAAACAATCGTAGGTCATAATTAAACAATTATATAGGGCCAAATCTTCCTAAACATCATCAAATCATTAATTCCCCTCATTTATCCCCAAATCCCATGAACATGAACCCTAAAATTTTAAAGTCACCAATGGGTATAATTAAATCCATTTTTGTTTCATACCAGGTATATTATCATCAGAATAATCACCTAAATACAATTCTACATGCAATTCCTCATCAAAAAGTAAGTTCCAATTCCAATCTAAATGGGTTTTTATCAATCTCCCAACAACAATGAAATTTCAGAAATGTCTAAGCATGGAGAAAACATTCAATGCTATTAACGAAATTTAAACCACTTGCCTTATGTCTTTCTCTGATTTTGATGTTGAATTGATGAATTATTCTCTCTCTCTCTGCAGGATTTCTCCTCTCTTTTCTCTCTACAAGCTCTTCTTCTCCAAGGTGACAATGGTGGCTAGGGTTTTCCTTAGGAAACTCTTGGAACTAATTCTAATAACCCTCGTAGCCCATTAGGTCATAAGGTGTAGTTAGTGGGTTTAGTGGGTAATTACCAAATCATATTTTTATTTCCTAATTTTCGTTGGTTTTAATTCCCAAAAATCTAAAATTACCAAACTACCCGTATACGTTGCCGGCATGACCTAAAAATGCCCCGGGACCCAAACTAAACCCCCGGCTAGTGTTTTCTGACTATTTCGACCCTTCCGGACGCGTTGGCGCACTCAAAACGACCATACGGTTAATAGAATTAAAATTAACTTTTTAATTAAATAATAATATTCCTGACGCGACTATCACACGCGTCTCAACAAAATTTCCAAATTGCCGTATTTCAATCTCACGACAAGTTTCATAATTTCCATATTCATATATAGTCATATATACTCATTAAAATCAAATACCAACTCGCATCTCGCTAGTATTTTTATCCGGATTAATTCTCAATTAATACACATTTAATTCAATTAATCCCATAAATAAATATCATAAAAATACGGGGTATTACATACTTCCCCCCTAATAACAGAATTTCGTCCCGAAATTCGGAATTAGAAAGTACCTGGTAAGAACAACTCTAGATAACGTTCACGCATCTCATCCTCGCGCTCCCATGTGGGCTCCTCGACATTATGATGTCTCCACTGAACACGCACTAACGGAACTATCTTTGACCGCAGTTTCCGCTCACTTCGGTCCAAAATCGCAATTGGCCCCTCCTCGTAGGAGCTATCAAGCTGGAGGTCGATGTCCTCCAAAGCAATGTGAGAATGAGCCAAATCGTCTCTAAGATATTTCCTTAGCGAGGAAATATGAAACACATCGTGAATCCGATGCAAATGCTCCGGTAACCCAAGTATATACGCAACCGGTCCAATCCGCTCAATAATAAGAAATGGTCCCACATATCTCGTTGCCAACTTCCCTTTCTTCCCGAAACGCATAATCCCCTTCATAGGAGATACTCTGAGCAAAACCTGGTCCCCCACTTCGAATTCCCTGAAGGACCTCTTCGCATCAGCATAACTCTTCTTCCTGTCTTGAGCTACCCGAATGCGACTCCGTATCAGCTCTATCCTTGCTGAAGTATCCTGAATCACTTTCGGCCCAAGTAGTTTGTTGTCCCCCACCTCCAACCAACATGCTGGGGAACGACAAGGTCTACCGTACAGCGCCTCAAATGGAGCCATGCCAATGGTGAACTGGTAGGAGTTGTTGTAAGCAAACTCCACCAGTGGAAGATACTGCTCCCATCCACCCCCAAAATCAATGATGCACATACGCAACATGTCCTCCAACATTTGGTTTGTACGCTCGGTTTGCCCATCGGTCTGCGGGTGATACGCCGTACTCAACCGTAATTCCGTGCCCATGGCCTCCTAAAAACTTTTCCAAAACCGTGAAACAAATATCTTGTCTCGGTCAGACACGATATTTAGGGGCACACCGTGAAGTCTCACTATCTCTGCAATAAAGAGCTGGGCATACTGTCCCGTAGTGTAGTCTGTCCTTACGGGGAGAAAATGAGCGACTTTGGTCAACCTGTCCACAATTACCCAAATGGAATCGTGACCTCTCTGTGACGTAGGCAACCCCGTGATAAAATCCATGGATATGCTCTCCCACATCCACATCGGGACCTCCAATGGCTGTAGAAGTCCTGCCGGTCTCTGATGATCCACTTTTACTAGCTGGCAAGAGTCGCATTTAGAAACAAACACGGCAATATCTCTCTTCATCCCGCTCCACCAATACTGTCATCTCATGTCTTGGTACATTTTGTCCCCACCGGGATGTACCGCGAACCGTGAGCCGTGCGACCCTGCCATCACCTCGTGCCGCAATTCCTCCCCTTCCGGAACTACCAATCTCCCATTGAAGCGTAATCCCCCGTCTGAGCTAACGGTATAGGACTCGGCTCCCTCTGCTAGTAATCGAACTATCTGCTCCTGACAGAACGAGTTATTTGACTGGGCCTTTACCACCTTCGTGATAATCTGCGGCGTAACAGTCATCACAGACATGAATGATCGGGCCACTGCATCTTGGTGTCCCAACTCCTTCCACTTGGCCTTCCACACCCCTGCCACTTCATCTACTGGCCTACGGCTCAACGCGTCTGCTACCACGTTAGCATTCCCCGGGTGGTATTGGATATCAAACTGATAATCCTTCACGAACTCAAGCCACCTCCGTTGCCGCATATTCAACTCCTTCTGCGTGAATAGGTACTGTAGGGACTTGTGGTCCGTGAACAAGCGAAACTTCTCCCCCAAAAGGTAATGTCTCCAAATCTGAAGGGCAAATACCACTGCCGCTAACTCCAAGTCATGAGTGGGGTAATTCTTCTCGTGAGGCTTAAGCTTACGGGAAGCATAAGCTATGGCCTGACTCTCCTGCTGCAATACACCTCCAAGTCCTTGCAAGGACGCATCGGTGTAGACTAGATACTCAACTCCCGGTCTCGGCAATGCTAACACAGGTGTTGAGGTCAACTTATCCTTCAACTCATCAATTGCCAACTGACAGGCATCACTCCAGATGAATGGTACACCCTTACGAGTCAGATGTGTCAAAGGACCCGCTATCTTCGAAAATCCCCGAATGAACCTCCTGTAGTATCCTGCTAGGCCCAAGAAACTATGGATCTCAGTCGGTGTCATGGGCTGTCCCCACTCCCTCACCGCGGATACCTTCCCCGGATCAACAGATATCCCCCGGTCGGAAATAATATGCCCCAAAAACTGAACCTCCTTCAGCCAAAACCCGTACTTCTCGTACTTTGCATACATCTCGTTCTGACGAAGCGTCTGCAAAACCTGCCTCAAATGCTCTGCGTGCTCCTCCTCTGTCTGAGAGTAAAACAGAATATCATCAATGAAGACAATGACGAACTGATCCAGGAACTCTCTGAACACCCTATTCATCAAGTCCATAAACACTGCTGGAGCGTTGGTCAAGCCAAAAGGCATAACCCGAAACTCGTAGGAACCATATCTCGTTAAGAACGCAGTCTTCGAGACATCCTCCTCCCTGATACACAACTGGTGGTATCCCGATTGCAAATCAATCTTTGAGAAGAAAGAAGCTCCCCTAAACTGGTCGAATAAGTCATCGATTCGGGGCAACGGATACTTATTCCGTATCGTGACCTTATTCAACTCTAGGTAATCCACACACAACCTCAACGATCCATCCCTCTTCTTTACGAACAACACAGGGGCACCCCACGGCGAAGTACTCCTCCGTATGAACCCCTGACCCAACAACTGCTCAATCTAATCCCGTAACTCTCTCATCTCAGCTGGAGCCATACGGTAAGGTGCGCGGGCAATAGGTCTCGTATCTGGTAATAAGTCTATGACAAAGTCTATCTCTCGACTGGGGGGTAGGCCTAGTATCTCCTGAAACACATCGGAATACTCCCTGACAACTGGGATCGAATCTAAAGGAATCACAACCTCCTTAGAGGTATCCTCCTTTATGTAATACAAATGAGTGGTCGAGCCTCCCTCTGGGCAAGGCATCGCCACTACAAACATCTCTTGCCCCGGAATGGCAAAAACGATGCTCCCACCGAAGAAATCAATCATGGCTCTATAAGCAGCAAGCCAATCCATACCAATAATCACATCGTGCTCATGCATATCTAATACCAACATGTCTGCAGGTAATACCAAACTACCAATCTCTACCCCCACTCCCCGACATATAAAGAAAATAAGTGACCCACTCCCCAATGGTGAGTCTACACACGTCACTGTGCTCTCTGCTGTGGCTAACAACCCTAAGGCTTTCGCAAAATGTGTAGCTCTAAAACAATGCGTTTCCCCCGTATCAAACAAAACCCGACCCATAGTGCCATGGATAGGAAACATACCCTCAATAGAGGGTGGTGCCTGTGGAGCTGTTGCCTGCTGAAGCTGGTATACCCTCCCATACTGCAGCTGCCCCTGCTGAACTGGGACCATTGGAATGGGTGGTAATGTTGCCATCTGAGGTGGCGCCGGGAGGGCGGCGGGAAACACGGGTCTCTGCGGCTCCTGTCGAGCACCCTGCTGCTGCTACGGGGCCCTGCCCCTATCAGGACAGTCCTGGCGTTTATGGCCAGTCTTGCCACAAATGTAACACTTCCCCGGGAAGTTCCCCCCTCTCTGTCCCTGCTGCCCCCGTCCCTGGTGGCCGTTACCGTTCCTCCCCTGGCCCTGCTGGCCCTGCTGAAACTGTTGTTGGCCATTCTGACCCTGCTGGCCGGTCGGACCCTGATGGCCCTGCCGGAAACCTCCTTGTCCGTGCCTGAAATTCCCCGATCTGAACCTCTTGTGATCCCCCTGCTGGGAACCTTGGTCACCCTGTCTCTGCCCCTGAACAGATTGTGCCCCACTGGCACCATGTCCTCCAGTCCTGCCCTGGTGGCTGGACTCTCCCGATCTCTTGCCCTCAGCTATGTGAAAGCGGTGATCCTGGCAGTGTAACAGTGCAGCGTTAACCACATCAGAGTAAGTGGCCAACGATAGATTCCCCAACAAATGTTGACGGATCCTCCAAGTCAACCCGTCTGTAAATTTCTGTATCTTCTTCTCTTCTGTCGGTATCTCATCCGGGACAATATTCAACAGATTTGTGAATTCGGACTCATACTCGGCCACAGTCTTACCTTCCTTTTGAGATTCATCAACTTCCTCCTCATTTTCGTGTGAACAGCTGACGGAAAATACTTGCGGTCAAACCGCACCCAAAACTCCTGTATAGTGAGAGTATCTCTCTCCTCCACGGTGGTAATAGACTCCCACCACTGCAGTGCAGACCCCACTAGCTTAAAGGTAGCTAGTATCTGCTTCTGGACATCGGTGCACTCATACATCCCCAGGTGCCGCTGAATGTCCTTCCTCCATTGACTCGAAACCACAACTTCGGAGCTACCTGCGAACTCCGGTGGGTGTGCTTTCTGAAAAGCATCACGTACACGTTCCCAAGCAGACGGGAATGCATGTGCCTGAATTGGCGTGGCTACTGGCGCCTGAGGTGGTGCCTGCTGAACTATGGCTAGTGCGGCATTTACCGCCTGGGCCACAATGGCTGCAACCTCGGCGGCATTCATCGTGCCCTGAACTGGTGCGGGCTGTGGTTCTGGCGTAGCATCCCTGAGAACCCGTTGTGCGGGTCGTGGAGGCATCTGAAATAAGAATAAAGTTTATAAGGTCACAGTTATAAACTTGAAATAGCTGAAGAACGTAGCATATACAAAATAATACAACAGTCCTAAAATATAGGGCTCTACATCAAAGAAAGCTCAGCGGAAACATAATAAGCCGTACAGATCCTAAAGGACACTAGAACCTGATGCTCTGATACCACCTGTGACACCCCGACAAATTAAATACTGGGTAGCTACTCCTTTATTAAATTAATACAAAATGCCAAGTTGGTCCAGTTAATAGCATCACTGTCGAAAACATTTTTAATGATTACTAACCACCTAGTATTTAAAAAGTGAGTTGCCAAGTTTTAAATTAACTCTGATTAACATGCAATAAAAGGATAATGAAAGAATAACAAACATTCACCATAACGAAGTAATAGAATAACCAACAACATAATAATAAGTCCGGAGGAAAAACTCCTCACAACAATCCCACATCTGAACTAAATAAAACAAAGTATCCCGAATTAATTACATGCCAAAAGTCTGAAAAACTGAAATAGGAAATGTTTCTAATAGAAGTGGGAGACATGCCCTACAACTGATGGAAACAGAATATAGAGTCAAGATAGATGAAGCGTCTACTGGCAAAGTCATGTAACTTCCACAAACAGCTACAGCTCGTCACCTGAATGAAAATCCTATGCATGGTGTCCTTGTGGTTGGGCACCTAAAATGGTTTTTACAAAAAGTAGATTTGAAAGCAAATGGGTCAGAGCCCGAAAGTGGGGATTATTTTAAAAACAGCAAGTGTTTTAATGACATTAAAATAATAAATGCAAAATACATGTTAGGACGTGCACTCACATGAAATGCTCACCTCTCGACTAATTGTGCACTCCTAACGTACCGTACCCATCTAAGTAACATATAAATCTAACCAAACCGTAATAAGTTCTACCCCTTACTACTCGATTCTCATTATGCATTCTAGTGTTATCAACTAAATAGAGAGCTTTACTTAAACTCGGATTCTCGATTATTAGCAATACAATTCATTACAGGTTACCCCTTTCTAGTTACTCAAAGCATTTCTGTATTTATACTCACAATACCGACATGAAAGTTCTCATTAATCTAAGTGTATAATTAGTCACGCCATAAATATACAATACAAGCACCCGAGACGAAGCTGCAGTGCACACATACTCTGCTATCCATCCCGGTACATCACGTACATAAGGATCACGCATTTCGAATCTCTCAGGAATCGTTCTCAGATAATAGCAAATCACAAACAATGGAGGCGAACACAGTCACATCACATGGGTCACGCACATACCTACGCTCCCACGATCAGCAGACTTATTAACATCCCAATAAGTCCTTCTCTGACCTATGTTCTCGAGGTACCAATCTAAATCCGGGCAACACAAGGATTAGAGGGCCCTAAGCGAACGTAAACCTCCCGTGATAGCAAGTATGGTAGGTATGTCATACACATCAGATCATATATACTAAGCATGCACACATCTTAGCTATTACCATATTTATTTGTGGTAAACTTCTTATTCTCGTACCGACTTATAATGTTACACAATTCATAAGTTCCCGATTAATTTAATTATTTAAGCCGTTAATAATTCTCGCATCGTAATAGTCACTCGCGTCCTATTCCACAATTTCCATTCAATTCGAATTGCACTTCTATGTTTTACTCCTCAATATATCCCAATTATCCCAACTATATCAATTTATCATCAAGGGAATGTTATCTCTACAATTAAACAAGGTTATGGGACACGCGAAATCAAAACAGGCCAAAAAGCCTAAACTGTCAGCTCATTAGAAGTCTCGTTCGAACGAGGCTGTTCAAACGAGAGTTCGTTCAGACGAACTGGGCATCTAACGAGATCTCGTTCGAACGAAAGACATCGAACGAACATCCCTCTCGTTAGAAGGCAAACTGTCAACTCGTTAGAAGCTCGTTCGAACGAGCTCGTTCGAACGACCTGGGCAGGTCTTCTAACGAGAGGCCAGTTTCGAGCCCAGATTTTCCCTTTTTCGTTTTTCCATCTTTTCTTCACATCTAATCCCACATAAAAATCGTCCCAACATTATTTTAAGGTTTCTAATCCATACCAAACAATCGTAGGTCATAAAAAAACAATTATATAGGGCCAAATCTTCCTAAACATCATCAAATCATTAATTCCCCTCATTTATCCCCAAATCCCATGAACATGAACCCTAAAATTTTAAAGTCACCAATGGGTATAATTAAATCCGTTTTTGTTTCATACCAGGTATATTATCATCAGAATAATCACCTAAATACAATTCTACATGCAATTCCTCATCAAAAAGTAAGTTCCAATTCCAATCTAAATGGGTTTTTATCACTCTCCCAACAACAATGAAATTTCAGAAATGTCTAAGCATGGAGAAAACATTCAATGCTATTAACGAAATTTAAACCACTTGCCTTATGTCTTTCTCTGATTTTGATGTTGAATTGATGAATTATTCTCTCTCTCTCTCTGCAGGATTTCTCCTCTCTTTTCTCTCTACAAGCTCTTCTTCTCCAAGGTGACAATGGTGGCTAGGGTTTTCCTTAGGAAACTCTTGGAACTAATTCTAATAACCCCCGTAGCCCATTAGGTCATAAGGTGTAGTTAGTGGGTTTAGTGGGTAATTACCAAATCAGATTTTTATTTCCTAATTTTCGTTGGTTTTAATTCCCAAAAATCTAAAATTACCAAACTACCCGTATACGTTGCCGGCATGACCTAAAAATGCCCCGGGACCCAAACTAAACCCCCGGCTAGTGTTTTCTGACTATTTCGACCCTTCCAGACGCGTTGGCGCACTCAAAACGACCATACGGTTAATAGAATTAAAATTAACTTTTTAATTAAATAATAATATTCCTGACGCGACTATCACACGCGTCTCAACAAAATTTTCAAATTGCCGTATTTCAATCTCACGACAAGTTTCATAATTTCTATATTCATATATAGTCATATATACTCATTAAAATCAAATACCAACTCGCATCTCGCTAGTATTTTTATCCGGATTAATTCCCAATTAATACACATTTAATTCAATTAATCCCATAAATAAATATCATAAAAATACGGGGTATTACAGCATACTCTGCTATCAAGTCCCCATATCACACAAACTAAAGTAAATACTAGTTCGGAATCACTCTCAAACTGTATTAACACAAAACACATACAAATGGAGGCAAAGCATAGTTCCAAGTCAGTAAGAGGTCAGCACATACCCTCACGTCTCTTAGGACCATCTGACTATCAATTAGATAGCCTGTACCAAGGAGTCCTATGTTCTAGGGTACAAGTCAATATCCCCCATAAATGTCCCATCGAGATAAGACTGTCCCGGCGCGGTAACCTCCGTGATAGCAAGTAGCGCGGGCATGATTTTTACACATATATAATATAAGGGAATACTCATAGCCTATACAATACATCCCATACGTAGTATATTTATATCTTGGATATCCTACGCATTTATCAATTTTACCAATTTTCAATATATTATTTTCTGAGCTTTTCTCACCACACAATGATTATATCAACAACATCGATATATATTATATATCTCTTCTCAATATTTTATGGCTATAATATCCATACTCTTATAGCGATATCCAATAGCCTCGAATATTGTCACTCGCAATAATATAAGCCGCCACACAATTAAAATACCCCAATACGTATTCCCTTATTTAATATTCAAATCACACCTAAATATCTCTTTAAGTATTATTCCTTACGAACACCCCTATTTGGGTAAATCTTGGATTTTACTTTCAACTAATCCAAAATACACGCCTTACTAAAAAAAATATTTAGAAGTCCCCACACTATTTTAGGAACCCCAAATATTTATCTCCAAACAATTTTAGCCTTTTATTTTTCTAATTTCCGAGTGCATTTCCGAGTTGGTGATTTCACCCCGGAACTGCCATCTTATAAAAATCATAACAATTCGAAGAAAAATTAGAAAAATACGTGGTCGGTGTAAAAGCAACCGTATCGAAAAGATCTAAAATTTTCATGTTTTGATCGAGAAGTGAATCGGTTGTCTTCCTATCCGAAGCAGTCCAGAAGTGACGATGGTCACTATTCACCTTCTTCTCCAAAAATCCAAACCTCCATTAAAACACTTCCAAGCTTTTTATCTCCTCTCTCATCATCATTCAACCTCAAATAACCATAAATACACACATTCAGAGGGTTCTAATCATCCTAGAACCCAAATCCAACAATTAATTTCAATTAATTTCAAGTTTCTCAAATTGGGTATAAATCGAGTTATATCCGTTTTAATCTTTCGAAAACCTGTTTGATCCACGAAATTTCAACCCAAAAATCTTTAGTTTTATACCAACTACCATATGAGAAATTAAACACGCTAAATCATAAATCAATTTAAACACTTTCCTCGTGGATTAAATCCGACGACCACGAGTTAAATCCCGTGAATTTTTTACGGAAATCTCTTCTATTTTTTTCTTTTCTTTCTTCTTCTTTCTTCTCTTCTTTCTCTTTTCTCTCTCTCTCTCTTAGGGCTGATATTTTGGGAAAATGAGGATTTCCACCTCTTTAAATCCGAAATTGGGTATATATACCCAATTGTTAAATGACTCGTGTACTCATTTACGAGTCCCTACTAGTCAAAAAATGCCCGGAACCCAAATACTACCCTCGGGTATTTTATTTTGACTATCTCGGCCATTCCGAACCCAATGGCGGAGTCAAAATCTCCATCCGAGTCACTTAACTAAAATTTACTATTTTAACCCAACACGTTCAATACGCGTGTTTTCCAATTTAAAATATTTTCCTTTGTCGCTTTACCCAACTGCGACATGTAATAAAAATAATCTACTCGTATACTTAGTCTCGAAATATAATCCACGTAAATATTAATCTGTCACTCGAAAACTAATATTTACTATTCACTTTATAATATTGAATTTATTTAATTTCACTCATTAATCCCAGAATTACTATTCATAATAATTCCTCAAATTACCAAATTAAATTCACAGTGTAATTTAAATACCTTTAAAAGTGCGGGGTATTACAATCTTTAGCAAAAGTTTTCAACATTTTGAGCTTTGAAAACCTTTTTGATTCACAAATCACATCCCCATAATTTATTTGAGTGAATTAAGTAAAAACCCTATAGTGTGTATCTTGCATACCACATTTGTGTAAAGCATATCCATGGATAAATTGTGATTCTTAAGGGAATTCGCTGCTAAAGAAGGAGGACTGCGGTTCTTGCGATTCTTACGAGGATTATTGCTGAAGGAAGGATGCAGATGTGTGGTTTTTGAGAGAATAATAGTAGATTCCTTTATAGAATTTGTAAGTTGCAATTGGTAAATTTTATAAAGTGAATAAAAGGTTTTGACCTAAGAGGATTGTTCTTGAAATTCTTCTTTGATTGCATGCTTGGTTTGATTTATGTTTTGAATCACATAGTTGCATGTTTTAGGGTTAAAGGATTAAAATTTAGTGTTCATTTTCATATAAATTTAATAAGTTAATGCCACTAGATAATTTTGCACTTTCACACTTTTATAATCTTAGTTAAAAAAAAATTTAAACAGATAATAAATCACAGATTAACTAGGTGAGTTTTTAAACCTTTATCCTTTATTTTTGTATATGGTGATATGATAGAAAAAATACAACACACATAATTTATTTTACGTGGCAAAAACCCTTCCCCTAGAAAAAACCACAGACCCACTAGGATCACCTAATCTACTTTAAGTCCACTAAAACAATAAGAACAAGATTACATACAACCAACCATAATCTAAGTAAATTAAATCCAAGTTACCTAAACCAGAAACTCCTTTCATGGTTTGACATCCTTCTACTTCTTATTCTCGACTTCAATATACTGCTTTCTCTTTATTGTTCTGATTCGTTCTCTCTTAGAATCGCTCAAGGCTTATGTGTAGTGTGTGACTTAAACTACCAAACATGCAATAACCAATGTTTAATGTGAACAGGTCAAGCAATCATAATATCTTTCTTTTCTCAAGATTACTCTAAGACAAAGGATTAAGATCTTCAAGAAACAATTTACACAATATCAATTTATTCAAACAAGATAAGCTAGCAAACAACTTATAAAGTAGAGTATAATAAAAACACTCTTTATTAATATATACTAGATTGTTTTTAAAAGCAAAATGATATGTTTTGTTAAGAATAAACCCTAACCAGTTTTATATCAAGATTACTTAAAGGTTTTAATATAAAACCTAAATCATATTTTCTAAGTCAAGGTTTTCAATAAGTCTTTATTCTCAAGTCCTTCAGTCCATATCATGTAAGATATTTCAGTCTGTATATCTTCTACATGCAAGGTCCTCTAAAATGTATATCAATATTAGATTAGAACCAATCAATATCACATTTATTTTATCTTACACAGATAATATCATATTTATGTTAATGTCTAATTAACGTAAGAATAAACGTGTAGCATGCAATATATAGATAGAAAATGAAATCAATATAAGATCCAAGAACGATCTAAATATAATGTGATTGGGTTTCAACGCAGGGAACAAGAATGTTTATATCTAAATAGATCACCCCTTGGAAAATCAAAAATCACTCAAGACATATAATACCAAGGACAAAGTAGTTCTAAGACGGATCTACAACACTATAACAATTAGGCTTAAACCAAAACAAAATCAAACCATGTTTTTTCAAAATAGTTTTTTTTAAATGCCAATATAACTTGATGTAGAGAGAATTTTTCACAAAAAGAAAATATAATCAGCTAAAGTAGTTTGTGAAAAAGATCTTAGGGTTTCAAAAATTTCAAAAATGATTTTCCCCTAGATGAGAGTTTACACAACAAAAAGGATATTTCAAGATAAAACATATATCACAAGAGCATAAGCACACACATAACTATAATCGAGGTCTAGATCTAGTGTTTGTGTTGATAATATAACCTATGGAAGCGTTAATCTCATCAACAAACACAAACAAAAATCAGTATGTGAATGTGTGTGTATCTCTCTCTCTCTAAAATAATTTTGACAGAGTTTCTACATCTCTATTACTCTCATGTTTAAAAATGAGAGTTGAACACTCTACTTTATAGAAGAGTCAAAGCATCGTGATTGGTCTATTAATACAGAACAAGGATTAAGAAAAATTAATATAAGCTGTAGATAAGAAAGTGATCTAATGGACAGAAAAAAAAATAGATTATCCAATATTATGACACGTGGATGCTGTCTGTAAGCCATAAAAATATAACTACAATAGGTTGTAAAACTTCAGCGTTTTTATGTCACCGGATGTAAAGATTCAAAACCATGTGCACCTAGCTGAATACAATAGAAGTTTTAAGACTTCTATTTCAAAATGCTATCGTTTGACAAACGTGTATGCAGCCGTGTATAGACACCTGGATTAAACTATCTAAGATCATGATTTTAAATCAAATATAACCTTTTAAGAAGGCATAGAAAGTTGTGGTGACTTTCGTATCCCATTAAAGAAATCTTCCTTAGTTTTGATTATAAAGTATTAACGTTCAAAAACATTATAAGAAGCCGTGTATATGTAATGTAGATTCCAAATACGATCAGTGTATAAAATAAGTAAATGTAGCATATAAACATAGTATAATACATCTTAAACAAATAAAAAAATATTATTTTTACATGAATTTTATATTAACATGTACTAGAGAATTAATTATTCTAATTACGAATAAATTAAATTTAAAATATAATTACATTATTTTAGAGTGTGAAACAAATAATCAAACACATATACATGCACATAAAAATAATATGCAACATAATAATGTGTGTAATGTGTATCGCAAATAGTGGTGACCCTAATGAGGTTTTCCTTGAGTAAAATAAAGCGTGAGAGATTACCTTTCATAAGCCTTGGACTTTGAAGTATGGTGGTTGAGCAAACCAACTTGGGCCAAGTACGTTGAGAATTATGGTATCTAACAAAGACTATAATTATAAAAATATCTTGTCAAAATTTGATCCAACTAGATGAAGTCTTATGTAGCTCTACACTCTCAAAAGAATAAATCATAACCCTATGAATTTCTACATAAGGGCCTTTAATTTCGGAAGGTTTATTTCTTGCCAAGGATTTTGGGTATAAAATGAGGGGAGTGTTTTTTTTCACCAACACCCACATTACTTTTCTTGCTTCTCATTTCCTATTCCCCAAATGACTCTCCCCATGTATGAAGAATTCACCTCTTATCTTGAAGGTTTGGAGGCCATATGCCTTTATAATGTTGACTATGATATTTTCAACTAGCGTCGAATTTCTCTGTGATGTAATTGAGCCATAGACTAGAACTTGCTAGAAGCAGTGATACAATTTTGTTACCCCGAGGACCATGTCTTTCATTTTGGCCGAGATGAGGTCTGTCCTACCTATAAGGAATTCTCAGTAATGTGGGGGGTTAGCCCCAGTGTTGCGGTGGTTATGCCTGATTTTTCACATTATCCTAGGGCATTTCTAGCGGAGTTGCTCCATATTTCTCCTTTTGCATCTCGACCATTAGTTACTGGAGGGACTATTTATCTTTAGGTGATTATGTATTAAGTGGACCTAAGGGTATTTGATAATGCTGGTTTTACTGGAGTTGTCGCTTTGGGCCTTACTGTGAGACTTTTACTGGTGACATGGGACTTGACAGCTGATCCCCAAGTAGCTGGGATAGGGACATGGATGTCTTACCGCCATGATCCCACAACTGTGGCGCTGGCGGAGACCCTGAATGGTCTTAATTCTTGGAAAGATGGATGTTTTGACTTTCTGAGGGGGGGCTCTGTAATGTTGTTCATATGGATTTGAGAGAGGTTCCATCTCGCAGCCCCTCCTGAGTATCCCTTGGAGGGTGTGCCTAATTTATTTGTCTGACCTTTCTTTAGTTTAACCCATCGTTAGAGAACTTGGTCAACTGGTTTGTTAAGCATAAAGCCCAGTATCTTAGATGGTTGGTGCCATAGTGGGGAGATTTGTAACCTATTTTACAACTTGGAGAGTACCGGTATATGAGATTGATTGGCCTTCCCCATACTTCATTTTATTTCCCCTCGTGGCTTCTATGCCAAGTCGGATGGAAATAATTGTTCCCCTTCACATAACGAACTTTTTCTCGGTGGAGGACCTGACTGAATCATTACGAATGATGTTATGCTCCTTGTGGCAATACCACGAGCCATCTAACCATCCATCAAAATCTATAGGAAGGGCCTGACATGTGTTCGAGGACTACCTGAAGTGGTTTTGGAAGAGGGTAGTGGAGAAGATCATGGAGGAAGAGACTAGGAAAAAGTGGTTTATCTTCTTCGACACCATGGAGGAAGGTATTGTGGTTTCATCCAAGATTATTAGGGTGTACCGCTCCATGGAGTGCATACGGGGCGTTAAGCAGGAGTGGGAGACTTGGGGACCTTCAAAAGCAGGAAATGATAACCAAGAGGGGCCATCTGGAAGTTGAGGACAATGTTTGTGAAGTTGGGATAGCATTTTGTGAATCTAGGGTAATTGGTGTTTTGGGTGATTTTATTATTTTTCAGTGGGCTTAGGGATAATTTTTGTGAATATGGTAGGGTCAAGTTTGTTTTAAGATGGTTTTGGTCAATGGAAAGGTGGGGTCTATTTTAGCTCCCTTCAATAATACTTCATGTAACAGTGATGTATTCCTTCACTAAAAGTAAAAATGATTTTGATCATATTTTATTGTGCATATTGATGAGTTTTGCATTTTGAACTATCTATACCAATCGCTAAAGCATATATAATCCTTTTGTTCATGTAAATGATATGATGGCCGCCATTATCGAAGGCTATAAAATAATAGCATTTTATGAAAAAGAAGGGGATCGTGCCCATATATAGCGTAAGGGCTGCCTAAATACCTCTGGGGGGTTTAAAAATTTTCATGGGTCTCATTTTGAAATGAAATGTTTTTTATAGGATCAGGTCCCACATAGTTCTTGGTAGGGGAAATGAATTTTGTTTTTAGAATATAAGGGGGTGAGAAGAGTCGTTGCACATCAAGATTTTAGACGAAGGGTAAAATTTCTTCAGGCTGTCCAGGTTGACTAGACATGCCATTTCTTCTCCATCGAGGTCTGTGAGCATAGCGTTTCCACTTGAAAGAATTTTATTTACAATGTAGGGGCCGCTCCAATTCAGTTTGAATATCCCTCTAAGGTCCCAGACAGGTTATATGACCTCCATGAGAGCAAGGTCTCCTTTCTGGACACTATGGTCCTTAGCATTTTGATTGAATGATCGCGTTATTCGGTGGTGGTACCCCTATATATTGTATAGATCCTTAAGTCTCTTTTCATACAAGAGTGAAAGTTCATCAAAGTGGCTCTGATGTCAGTCTTCTTGGATAATTTTTTTCTCGATCATGATGCGAAGGGATGGTATTTCTAGCTCAATGAGTAGGACTTCTTCCATGACTTTCACTAGAAAATAAAGGGTAGCCCAGTAGGCATTCTAATTTAAGTGCAGTAGCCCTAGAGGAAGTATGGGATCCGATCGGACCAATATCTGCAACTCTCGATCATCATGCTCATGATAGTTTTAAGGCTCTTGTTGGCAACTTCGACAGCACCCTTGGTTTGGGTTCGGTAGATAGAATATTTTTATCTCTGAATCCCGTACTCATCAACCAATTCCATAACCTTAGCTTTGAAGTGGAGTCCATTATCATATACTAAGTCATGGGGAACTCTGTATCAGCAGATGATGTTCTTTCTGATAACCATAACCACTTTCTTGGCATTTAGCACTGCATATGACTCGATTTTAACCCATTTGGTGAAGTAATCAATGAAGACCAGGATGAATTTGTGACCGTTTAAAGATTTAGGAGTAACCTTCCCTATGATGTCAATTCCCCAGGTGGATAAAGGTAAAGGATAGGTCATGTTGTATAGTTCTTGAGGAGGTAAGTGTTGGAGATTACCAAACTACTGGCGTTTGAGTTATTTTTTAACATTAGTAATGAAATCTTGAACCATGGTGGTCTAATAGTACCCTTGACAGATGATTTTCTTAGCGAGCATATGACTATTCATGTGGGGCCCATATTCCCCACTATGAATTTTGTGCATTAGTTTTCAACATCAGCCTTTGTTATACAGTGCAAATGGATTCCATTGAAGTTTCTCTTAAAAAGCTCTTTGTCGCAGATGATATACTAGGCATCCAATTTGCAAAGGATCCCAAGGTCTTTCTTATCTATGTCTTGAGAATCCCTATCATGTTTGAGGAGGTGCCAAATGTCATATTAACATAACTCGACCATTTCGAACACTTCCTGATGACGAGCACGATATGGTAGCAGTGTGTGGTCATAGTTTGTTTCTGAACAAGGAAAGGGGCCATTTTATTCCCCAGGCATGTCAACCATGGAGGCCAGGGTAGTAAGGATGTCAGTTAGGTTGTTCTTTGTACGAGGCAGGTAGTGGAAGGAGATATCTTTAAACTGGGAGGCCGTCTCTTCTATGTGGGCGTAGAATGGTAGGATCTTCTCTTCTTTGACTTTCCATTTCTTAAGGATTTATCCAACGATGAGGTCAGAGTCTCCGTAGATGTTTAGGTGTTGGATTCCTTTTTTTAGGGCAATTTTAAGGCCTACAATGCTTGTCTCATACTCAATCATGTTGTTGGTACAAGGGAAGTCTAGTTTGTTGGCATTGGGGGTGTGAGAGTAATGAGGGGCTATCAGGAGTCTCCTAATGTTGTATATTTTCTTATTGGTAGCTCGATCAAAGAACATTTTCCATCTAAGGTCCTCTTAAGAGGTATAGATAATATATTCATCTAGGAATTAAGAGACCCGAATGTCAATTCCTTCCATAGGCTAATCAGCAAGGTAATCGAAGATGGACCTCCCTTTCATAGCTTTGTGTGTGACATACATAATATCGAATTCATCTAGCAACATCAACCAATAGGCCATTCGGCTGGACAAAGTAGGTTTTTCTAGCTGGTATTTGACGGGATCCATTTAGAATACTAGTCTAATGGGAAAAGCAAGCATATAGTGTCGTAACTTCTGTATGACCCAAACTAAAATGATACATACTTTCTCCAAAGCAGTGTAATTGACTTCGTACCCGACCAATTTCTGACTAGCATAATAGATGGCCCTTTCCTTGTGGTATTCTTCAATGTATTGGGCTAGTAAAGACCCTGCTATAGCATCAGTGACGGTCAAGTATAAGAGGAGAGGGAGACCTGGCTGCTTAGGTATGAGCACCGGAGGTCGAGTGAGGTATCGCTTAATTTGGTCAAAGGATTCTTGGCAGGCCTCATTCCAGACTTTAGTTGAATCCTTTTGGAGAAGTTTGAAAATGAGTTCGCACATAGAAATAAATTGGTTGATTAACTGACTGATGTACTGTAGTTTACCCATGAATCTTCGGACTTCTTTCTCCGTTTATAGTGGTGGAAACTCAAGTATATCTTTCATCTTATAAGGGTCTGCTTCGATCCCCTTCTTATTGATCATGAATCCTAAGAGTTTTCCTTTCATGATGAAGAAAATCACTAATCTGTGGATTTAGTCTCATCTCATACTGTCACAATCCCTCAAAAAACTTTTGGAAGGAGGGAATATGACCTTCCCGAGCTTTAGACTTAATAATCATGTTGTCCACATAGACTTTGACTTCCTTGTGAATAAGATTATTCAGGATAGTTATGGCATCCCTTTGGTAGTTATCCCCAGCATTCTTACATTCGAATAATGTGACAATGTAGCAAAAGGTTCCCCATGGGGTGATGAAGGCAGTTTTCTCCTGATGGTCAGGATGCATCTTGATCTGGGTATTTTCGACGAATCCATTAAAAATATGATTTGAGGGCGTGGTTATACGTGTTGTCCACAATCATGTCGATATTGGGTAACTGGTAATCATCCTTTAGGTATGCTTTATTCAAATCTCAATAATCGATGCACATGCGGACTTTTCCTCCTAACTTTGGCACGGGAATGATGCTGGTGAGCCATGTTGGGTATTCGACTACGCAAATGAAGTCCACGTTCAATTATTTGACCACATCCTCTTTGACCTTGATCGACCATTCGATATGGAGTTTCCTAAGCTTCTGTTTGATCGTCTTGCAAACTGGGAAGTCGGGATCCCATACTGAGCTATTTTGAGGTCAATGCTAGGCATGTCATAATATGACCATGCGACGATATCCACGAATTCTTTTAATAGTTCTTTAAATTGTGCACGCTCATGCTCGTTAAGAGTGGAACCTATCCTAATCTCGCACTGGCAACTACTAGAATCGAGATAAATAACTACAGTCCCATCCTCATTAATTTGAACACGGTTATGCTGTGTATTATTCTCTTTACTAACATCAGTTAAAATTTGTTCATCTGCAAAATCATAATCATCATCAAAGGTTTGATTATAATCAAGAAAATTAATGTAAGGACCAGTAATATACACAAAATCTTCGTTTATTTCATTTTAGGGAAATACAACATTGAGGATCTTGTTAAAAGAGGTTGCAATTACATTGATATCAAGAAAAGGAAATACAATAACATGTGAAGAGACTTGAATAGGGTGAACATCGAGGTTAGGTTGAATCTAATCGGGTTAGACTGGAATGACATTCCAATTGAGGAGAGGCATGTCAGCAGCTTTGATTCGATCAGATGGGTTTGATGACGCGGCATTTGAGTGGATCATATAGAGACTCATCCCCAGTGTCTACAAGTTAAAGGTTTCTTCGAAGCCACTTTTCATAGTCTTTGGTAATTTTCATGGCTTTCTTGATGAGAGGTTGCACTTCATGTTTGCAGTTTTAAGCCCAATAGTTATTGTCTAGAAAGAAGTTCTTCACCGGTTTCATCTTCTTATCAATGTGGTCATACCACAGTTCAGGGAAGCCATAGAAGGGGAAGTCTTCACCCTCCTTGACAAAACTTCCGTTCAAAGAGTCCCTTGAAATAGTACTTTCATCTTTCAAGATTCTTTTCGATCTCGATCGATAGAGTGCCTTAAGTTCATCTGGTGAAGGTTGGTAACCTAGGCCATATGGCCAAAAGTCCCCCTTGGGGACTATGGGCTCAAGGATCCCTTGTTGGCATCTCCCTAGCCCCATTCCGGACATGAAGTTCATATTCTAGAATAGTTAATCATATTGACATAACCATGAGGGATGTGTTCTGGACACTCGATCTTTGAAGTTTTATCCTATTGGGAGGGGAAGTGGATCAATTATGAAACCAGAGAAGAGCACATCATTGGTCCCATGCTAGATTTCCAGTATTGGATTGCTAGTACTGGCATTATATGTGTTGTCATCGTCCCCCTAAATAGTGATAACCTCACATTTGGCGAAGAACTTCAGTTTTTGATATAGGCAAGAAGATACTCCTCAGATCTTGTGAAGCCATGGATGATCAAGGAGTAGATTGAAGCATGCAGGTATGTTAATGACTTGGAACTCGGTAATAGGATTGATAGGTACAGTCCCTAGTGTGAGTTTTATGGAACCCATTACTTCTCTATGGGTATTGTCATAAGCACGCACGGTGGTAGAGGTGGGAGTGAGATCACTAAAGTTTCTGAGCGAACAGACATTGAGAGAAAATCCATTATCGACAAGTGATAGTGGGTATGTCTTTTCTAAAACTTTGATGAAAATATTAAGAGCATAATCATAATTACGGCCGAACTGGGTATCCTTCAGAAGAGGAAAGGAGTCTAGAAGAGGTCAAGGACCCAACCATATTTACAACTTCTTTGAGAATAGTGAAAAAAGGGACTGTGGGTCCAATGAGGAGCTTTATAAGGGCATTCTGGAGCAATTGAGAGGGCATGAAAAGTCCCCATAGGGTGACATTAGCTTAGGTCTTCTTGAGGTGATCAAGGAATTTGCTCTCTTCAATGGTCATTTCTGGTATGGGAAGCTCTTTGATAACTCTCTTTACTTTATTTATTTCGGTTATATGATGAATTGGATGTTTTTAATGTCTCCCTGACCTGGTCATGTGGTTCATAGAAGTGGGAAAGAATAATAATCCCGTGGTTTCATCTCCCTCGAGATGAATGGACACCTTATTAATTTCCCCTAATAGATCTTCGAAGGATATCATTCCACACAGGCTAGCTACTAGACTAACTTCTTCCTTACTTGGTTCATAATTCGAGCTGTCAAAATCATCCCCCTCTAGTAGAGACTATGTCTTCTTGCCAAAAGTAATCAATACACTCGACGACCTCAATGGCTTCATCGTATAAATCTTCCCACTCATTGGGAAAATGTATATTTGAAGGGACCAACCATCTCGAAAGCTTTAATACAGTGAGCAACTCAGAGATGCTAGAGATTTCACTTGTCTATCAAAAACTTATCGACCATGACTTGCACCACATTATCTAGACTAATTTCTTTAATAAGTACTATCCATTCATCTGATTCCCGAGCTCACTTTTGAGCTTCTGTAAATAAGTCTCTAAACTTCTGACAATCAACGATTATCACAGTTAATAACTCCAAGCCTCCCCTTCAGATTGGGTGCGTACGGAGATGCTAGCCCTTATAAGAAGTGACAAAGCTTGATCGGTGAAGCATGTAGGGTGTAGGAGAAAAGATGGGCAAACCTTGGGTGGTTTCGATAAGACTGTAGGGATAATGAGTGCTTTTTTGGGCATGATTTGAGTAGATGGGTCAAATTATGGGTCACTATCTAGAAAGATGTCATTCATATGTATTGGAAGAGGGTTATAAATGGTATTGGCTTTAAGATTAGCTGGTGAAGCGATGATACCCTGATAAACTTGTCCATGAATCATATTTCTAAGGTGGAAGCATTGGTCGGTGATATGACCTGCGAATTGGTAGAAATCACAACAGCCATCGAGTTTGAAGTTTTTAGGGAGTGGATTTGGTAATAGACAGGGGGTCCAAGGGTTTGATGAGATTTTGACTCAATAGGGCCTGGTATTTTTTAGACAGGGGAGCATGAAGCTCGATGTACTCCTTTTTAGTAGGATTAGGGCGACTTTTTGATGCCCAAGAGTTAGCAGGTTGTGAAATATTATTGATGGTTGACACTGTAGCACTGGCCGGCTTATCATACTTTCGGGGAGTGAACTGTCCCATCACTTACTTTAGTTTAAACTCCACTTTGGTGATACCTTCCTCAATTTTTATGACATCCTCTCGAAGGTCTTAAAAGTGTGGGTAATAATGTCCTCCTATGGATGCTCTAATAGAAGGCAAGAATTTATTCTTCACACTACCAACTTATAGTCATGGTAGAATCTTTCTCTCTCCACCTTCCTATGAAGCTACTGATTGTTTCCCCAGATTTTTCCTTAAGTAGCTCTTGATCTCGACACGTAACCTCTAGTTCCTCATTATACTTGTACTAAGCCATAAATTCTTGGGCAATATCCTACCAGTTATAGATTCTTCAAGGGACAGAAACCACCGGAGAATATTTTTTTTCTAGGTTTGCTGAAACATCTAGGCCATTATCTCTTCTGAGGCACTAAATAGGGTCATGGATCCGTGATAGTTTTGAAGGTGAACAATTAGGGTCTATTTCCCCCAAACTTCTCAATGTTTGGCAACTTGAACTTCTCTGGCAGTTTAGCTTTAGGATATGGAGACATGTGGGTATAGTCCATGTAGTTTTCGAATATCTTGACTTGGTGAAACTTCTTTGACAACAATTTAAGGTCTTCCTTAACCTAGTTTAGCTCCCCCTCTTTGGGATCCATGGGTACTGGCAGATTAGCCCCTATTAGGGCTAGGTTCAAAATCGGGAGTTGAGCCGGTGGCGTCTTATTGGCAGGTGGTGTATACAAAGCATGATGGTACTCTTGTGGGACCCAAATAGGCACATAACTAGGTGGACCCATAGCACAAGAGAAAAGGACCTCGAGTTCTTCGAGAATCTGGGCCCGGTGTCGTTGTATCTCTTGAACCTTGATTTTAAGGTTGTTAATCTTGGTGCTAAGTTGGGCTAGGACGGTCATCAGGGGCTGAACATTCGGTGCTTGATCATTGCTCTCTATATAGATCCGTGGAGGTAGATTCCAAATTTAAACGAAGTAGCAGAAGAAACGGCAGAGCTTCGGGACAGTTTGACGGAAGATCGAAGTCAATAGGGAGCGAGGCCAAAATCGGGTATGCGATCAACCTAGGAGGGAAAATGATTCGAATTTATTTTTAAAGGAAAGAGGAAGAGAGTTTTTGGTATTTTGAAAAGAGGAGAAAATTTTTTTTGGTATTTTTGGTTTTTTGAAAAGGATGAAAAAAAGAGAAGAACCTCAACATGATTACTACTACTACTACTACTATTATTATTATTGTTATTATTAGGTTTAGGTAAATGCAAGAAAAATTTCAGAAAGGTCCCGAGCCTGGGAAAATAGGGTTTGAAAATATGTAAGACACGATTTGACTTATTTCCAGGCTCATGGACAGGGTCCTATTTCAAAAGAGACAAAATAGCGCGAAAATTCGGGGGGTATGTCAACCCGGAATTTTGGCAGAGTCTCGCATGGTAATCGATAAACTAAATATTAGTGCCTTAAGTTTAATGCCTATAAAAGAGACAAAATAGCGCAAAAATTTGGGGGGTATGTCAACCCGGAATTTTGGCAGAGTCTCGCATGGTAATCGATAAACTAAATATTAGTGCCTTAAGTTTAATGCCTATATGAGGTTTATGAAATTGCTGGGTTAGTGGAAGGGTACCCCCCTTTGGCATGACTTCCACAATATACCTTTTGTCGATAAAGGCAATCATTCATCGGTACATATTGACAAGCCATTTAATATACTTGAGTGTATGTGAATTACCTCATGATATACCTCGTGGGGATGGTACATGTGAGAGGGAATACGATATACTCAATATACGTGGACGAGTTCCCTGATCTATACCTCCCGTTGTGAGTTCGATCAAGCGGTATGATGCAGAGGGAACCGTTCGATTTACGTTTAAGGTACAAGGCTAATAGAATGTGAGAGTTATATCGCTTAGGCTAACTACACCTCGTGAGACCAGTACCCATCACGAAGTGACTACCCATTACGGGATAAAAATTTTGGTCAATATTGCCATGCTCTTGATGATGTAGTCTACAAAAATGCATAAGTCTTAATTAGCGTATTCTGGAGAGAGAGTGTGTTTTATTTTGTATTTGCATAACAAGTAAAGGGAGTATTACATTAATGATGGAGTCTATACAAGTATTATGAAAATTAAATCTAGCATGAAGCATGAAGATTATATTAAGCATGGTGATGGGGATATAGATGTGAGTGAGTGACATGTGAATAATTACAAGTGAGTGTGGGTGGTAGTGAGCCTATACATGGATCAACTACAAGTGGTGTGTGATATGTGTAAGTGAGCATGGATATATATATATATATATATAAGTATAAGAAGTGTGGGTTTGTACTAATGAATCCTAAGCACAGATGATCTAAGTGGTGTGTAGAGCATGCGAGTATATTTAAAACTACATACAAGTCCAAGTGTGTGAAGTGAACAAGAAAAATATATACAAGTGTGTGAAGTGTATAAGTGAGTGAAAAATGATATATAAATGAGGAGGTAGCATATATAAGCATGAGGTATATATACACAAAAAGAAAATGTAGGGGAAAAGGGAACATACAGGTAGGTGCATATGTACACATGCATAAAAGAATAACACCTGGTAGAATTAGAGTTCTTAAAATAAGTCCCCAACAAATTCACCATTGTTTCCATCCCGGGGGGCTTCCCCCTCCTTTATTTCTTTCTTTCTGGGGGTTTCCTTCGGTGTACATTACGGATTGCGCCCTTTCTCGGGGCATTTGGTCGTCATTAGTGTGGAATAATGTGTAGCGATAGAGCCGCCAACTTAATTTATACAAAATAGGCAAAAGAAATATTGCCGCCTCGAGAGGACGACATCAAGAAAAATATTGATGCTTGCGAAACCAAGTAGTTAAAAGGTCCGGGGACTAAGTTAAGGAAAGAGAAGGTGTTAGGCACCCATCCCACCCTTTCAGTCTTTCTTGGGCATGTGTCAATCTTATCCTGTTAGACTCCATGAAGTGTGTGCTTATGTGCATAATGTAGATGAAGAATGGAATCATTCAACTCTCATCATGGAAAAGGATGGAGTGAATTAATCCTTAGGAGTGTTCCCGAAAAGAATAATTCAAAATATAGTATGGGTGTTTTCCGAATCACAAGCTGTTATGGAAGAGCGAATGTACATATCGGACGAAGCACAAACATGTAATAATTTGAACTCATATATATATATATCACAAGAGGGAAACATATAAACATGTATAAAAGAGGATTCGAATATCGGTTTTAACTCAAGATGCTTACATAGCCTATGGGCCATTAAAGTCCATGTAGTTAAAAAATAACAAAGGGTGGGGTTTAATCCATAAATCCCAACTTGTGCATGTGTGTAGTGAGAAACGTGTTTTAAGAGTGAGAATGTGTAGTGAGAATCCCTCTTTTGGAATTTATAAATAAACCCTCTTTTCTTGTTTTTTGTTTTTTTATGAAAATAAAGTCTTTGCAAATACTACTGAAAAAGGTTTGGGATTAATATATGTGATGTAATAAAATAAAGTGTTAAAGTATAAATAAATCAACTAATACTAAAATAAGAGAATATAAATAAAAGGATGGAGAATTGGACCTCCTTATGAATGCTTGATGTTGATCTTGAATGTAGATATGGTGATGTTGTAATGGGATGAAGGTGGTATGAAGAGATGGAAGGGAATTTACTAAATGAAGTAAGAAAATTATGGAATGGAATGCTAGAAATGGTCTTTTTAGGAATGGAATAACTCTGAATTCGAGAGAATGTTCTTTGAATTGCTGAGCGGGATGTTCAGGGGTCTTCAAGGGTTCTTTTCAAAGTGAGGTCATGGATTCTATTTATAGGGCCAAGAAGGGTGATGATCAGCATGGTTTTGGACCTTCTTAACGGCATAGAACGGGGATTTTGAATCAATTTTCAGGGTAAAATAGATCATTCGTCTGCACCGTAAAGGTGATTCGTGCATGGGGCTGACCATTAGAAGGGGGATTCAGATCCCTTAAAAAATCATGGTGGAAAGGTTGATCAGAGTCATATGGGGCCTAAGAGCGCTCAGTGTCCTCTAGTTTGGTACTCAGAATATGACCTAGGGTTTCTCGTGAACGAGTGAGTTCTAGGGACCTAAGCAGGTACTAAGGGGGTCCTAGGATGAGGTGTCTATACTATCAAACCTGATGGTGGTACGAAAGAGAAACAATAGCTAGAGAGAATGTGTGAATTTCACACCTCAATAAGGTTTGTCCCAAAGACAATTTCCCTTTAAAAAAGATAGATCAGTCAGTCGATGCCATAGAAGCCCACGAGTGGATAAATGTTCAGAATCCCTACTCAGGGTACTTCCA
The DNA here is from genome assembly GCA_949130495.1 of Sambucus nigra. Lineage (NCBI taxonomy): Eukaryota > Viridiplantae > Streptophyta > Magnoliopsida > Dipsacales > Adoxaceae > Sambucus > Sambucus nigra. The sequence goes on from OX422213.1 coordinate 324,048,876, forward strand.
GATTCCACTATTCGTCCCCGACTAAGATAAGAATTCATTTATCACTCCCTTGGGCTTGTACTGTTACAGGCTCATACCTTTTGGCCTCAAACATACTGGAGCCACGTATTAGATATTGGTCACCAAAAGGTTCAAGAAATAGTTGGGAGAAACACGAGAGGTGTACATTGACGATATGCTCATCATGAGCGAGTGAAAAGTCAACTATCTTAATGACTTGATGGAGACATTTGGTATCCTTAGACGCTACTAAATGAAGCTCAATGTGAGCAAATACTCCTTTGGGGTCTAGTTTGGAAAATTCCTAGGTTACCTAATGAGCAAAAAGAGGGATTGAGGTAAACCCTGACCAAATAGTCGCGATCAATAACGTTCAGTCCCTAAAGACTCTGCGTGAAATGCAAAAGCTAACTGGGATGTGGGTAGATTTGAACCGTTTCATCTCTAAGTCATTCGAACATTGTCAACCATTCTTTCAATTGCTAAAGAATGATAAATACCTTATCGGGAATAACGAATGCTCAAAGGCCTTTGAATAAATCAAATCTTATCTGAGAAAACCTCTTATGTTGTCCATACCAAACTCGGGAGATCCTCTTTATCTTTACTAGTAGTCTCAAACCACCTGGTCAAGATGTTTTTGGATGTTGAGCATTCTACCTCCAATTAGAGAAACTTGCCTAATCAATGGTCATCGCATCTCACATGCTAAAACACTACTTTGAGGCTTATTCATTTATAATCATCATATTATTTCCCCTTGACTCTACTCTTCGTAAGGATGACCTATCTGGACGTATGTTTGAATGGTCAATTGAACTTGGGAAGTTCGATATACACTATTTATCAAAAATAATAATTAAGGGAAAATTATTAGCTGATTTTATTGAAGAATTTGTGGGGGAAAGAACACCTAGCTACCAACATGTTGCCGATTAATTAAAATGTTGTGGGATTGGCTAGTCTAAAAAAAATACACTGCATGTGGATGGAGCCTCTAACTCTAAAGGGGTCGAAGTAAGAATTGTGCTTATCACACCAGAGAATGCCATGATCAAGCAAGGAATCAAACTGGGCATTGAAGCATCCAACAGTGAAGCTGAGTACAAAGCATTCATAGTCAAACTACGTATGGATCACTTATTAGTGGAAAGTCAACTTGATGTATATTGCTTTTCGAAGCTTGTAACCAACAGAATAATTGGGGACTTAAACACCAAGAATGAAAGGATGGAAGTGTACCTACAGGCGGCCCATGATTTAATGTCAAAATTTGGGGGACTAAATGTTTCGCACCTCCCCCGGGAGCATAATAGCCATGTCGATGCCTTAGCAGTCCTAAGCTCAGTAGTGGACTCCAATCTAAGGAGAACAATTGAAGTGGAATTCCTCTCCAAGCCCAGCATTATAAAGCCACTGGTCATCGAGTACTTTCTCTCCATGCAAAAAAGTTCCAGCTAGGTGGATCCAATAATTATTTATCTGTAGAATGTTATCTTGCGGCCCGACAAAAATAAAGTCCATCTAGTCAGGGTTAAAGTTGAGCGATTTTATATTGGTCCCTAAGGAAAACTTTATAAAATATCTTTAACACGTCCTTGCCTCCAATGCTTGCTTCCAAATGACGTTGGTCAAGTTCTTTATGAACTACATGACGAGAACTATAAAAGCCATGCAGGAGGAAGGTCTCTTACCTTTCGAACAATCGAAGAAGTGTATTGTTGGCCGTATATGCAGAAACACACAACCTCTTATGTCTAAAAGTGTGAAAAGTGATAAAAGTTCTCTCCCTTGCTTCATCAACCCGTTAGCGACTTAAAATCACTAACTAGTCTGTGGTCGTTCTCCCAGTGAGGGTTGAACATTAGAGGACCACTCCTAACAGCATCAGGAAATCAAAAGTATCTTTTGGTTGGCACAGATTATTTTACAAAGTGGATTGAAGTAGATCCACTGGTGAACATCGTGGATACTGATATGATCAGATTCATCTGGAAAAACATTATAACAAGCTTTTGGGTACCCAAGACAATCATCACGGATAACAACACAGTTTGAAAGTGGACCCTTCCAAGGTTTTCCAGATAACCATGGCATCAAACACCATTTAAGCTCTATGACCTATCCCTAAATCAATGGCCAAGAAGAGTCTTAAACAAAAATAATGCGTGATGGAATGAAAAAATATTAGAGAAGGCAAAGGGAGCTTGGGTGGATAAGCTTCCCCATGTCCTTTGGGCGTATCGTACTACACCTAGAAAGGCCTACCCGGGAAACACCAATTGCTCTAACATATAGGATGGAGGTTATTATTCCTCTAGAAGCTGGTCTGCCAACCATAAGGACCACTATTACAGAGCAAGGTTTAAATGATGAAGCTATGAGAGCTGAACTTGATCTAGCAGAAGAACGAAGGGAACATGCCATGATAAAACTGGACTTCTACCAATGACAGTTTTCCAAACAGTACAACAACGACGTCAATCTGAGGAAATTCCATGTCGATGATTATATCCTTAGAAAGGTCCTCTCCAACATCAAAAAGTATTCAGACGGAAAGTTGGGACCTAATTGGGAGGGACCATTCAAGGTTGTCAAAGACGATTTATAAAGAGCCTATCATTTGGAAACAATGGAGGGTAGGGAGATACCTAGGGCTTGTAATGCATCTAATCTCAAGAATTTTTACTTTTGAGTTTGCTCCTCTTTAAATTATTTCTAGCTTAATTAGTTTTTGTAAATTTTTATTTTTGAACTTACGATGCTCGTAATTTGATCTAGCCTTTTTAATAAAAGCCCAATTGGTTCAGTTAGTTTCTTAATATTGATCCAAAATGGTAATCTTACCTTCGTCTACTTATAATTATAAAATTATAATCAAACCTTAAGGTCTCAAGGTCTTTGTCATGAAAAACACAAAGACCTCATGAATTGCCCAGGCAAACAAAAGACCTGTGAGGGACCCCTAGGTATTAAATGAATCCGACGTTAATCAAATAAAAATCCTAAATGGGTGGATGGCCCTAAAACTAGGTGCATTTTTTCCATAGTCTGTTCTAGGACTAAGGTGGTGTGACAACACAATCTAAAAGGTAAGACAAGACAATAAAATACGTGCTCGACATAATAGAATAGAAAAGTGCAAAACGATTTCATTATACAAGTAACTTGTTATAAAAAGTTATAAGTTACAAAAAGTCCATTTACAACAACAAAGGGATAAAATAGATAATTATTATCGACTAGAAAGAGCAGCAACAATGGCTTTTCTTCAGCTATCATCAAGATCTGGTCAGAAATCACTGTCGCTCTCATGAGAAGTCAAGTAGCTCTTGGCCAACTGGAGAGGGACGACATCCAATGGAACTCAACTTTCTTCATTGTCGAAAGGTGAAAGCCTATAATCCGAACAATAACCTTGGTATATATACCAAAGATGAAAGTCCTTGGGAACTTTTAATATCCCCAAGGCATTAATCCAACCATGCTTGTAAACCAGTTTATTTGCCTCATCTAGCTTGATGAGGGCATACATCTGCCCTTCTTCAAAGTGAGCAGACCACGCTACTCGAGGACCTATCCTGAAGAGATAATGTAGTTTGAAGATGTCTCGAATAAGGCATGTCATCACAACACGAGACTTTTTACAATCACCCTCTACTTTAATAAGTTTCTTCTTGAGGGAGACATTCTCAGCTTAAAGAAGGGCCCCAATATTCCCAATATCCTTGGCTTTAATAAGATACTTATTTAAGGAGATAACCTCTTTATCCAAGAGAGTGCCCACATCTGCCAAGTCTTTCACATCATCTATCAGCTTGGCCACTAAGATAGACTGGCCCTTATAGGCATCAATAATCTTCTTGAGGGCCTTGCGAACAAAAACAAATGCACGATGAGCTTGAGAAATTGCCTCCCGGTCAATGACATCGAGATTTCCAGAAAAATAAGGAATATCTTTGGTAAGATTGGTATTATACAGAAAGTAATAATAAAAAGAGAGAGCTCAACAATAATTCAAGACATAATTAAAATTCACAAAAAAAATCTTTCATTAATAATCAAAATAGGAAAGTCCTTTACAAACAGAGACTAAAGAAAAAATACTAGGGTGTGTAGGCTAATTATTTCTAATTACCCTCCTTGCTCTCCACCTTCTCTTGGGTCTCTGGGGCTTTGCCTTTGGCATCTAAAGAGGAAATCTGGTTGGCTGGGGCATCTGTGGTAGCCTCATTATCAGCTTTTGGCAAAGAACCAGGGTCGTGCTCACTAAAAAGCTCAGAATTAGTAGGGACGTTTACCCTTGCCAAGGCAGCGTCCCAATCCTTCTTAAAGATGGACTTCCTGAGGTAAGATAACTGGCATTTGGCATCCTTAAAGATTTATGTATAGACATTATCATATCTGGCCTCCTTGGTTAAAGAAAGATCTTCATAATCCTTCTTTAAACGAACATATTCGACCACAAGTTGGTCATTATCAACCTTTAACTTGTCATCATCATTCTTCTGTATGCTCATGGCATTGCTAGTGGACTTATTCTCCTCGCCATATGCCCAGTAGGATCCTCCTTAGACTTGTCCAAGGCCATTGTCAGATCATTATTTATCTTGGATTGATCTAAGTGGCTCTCTAAAATGGTGAAGAATTATGCCACAAACTGTAAACACATAAACAAAAAGTATGTCAAAACATAGAATGAAGAATCTAATAACTTTAAGTAGAACAAAATGAAATTTGTCTTACTAAAGACAATGCCTGAAAGCCCTGAGATGAGAGTTAGTCGAAGGACAGCTGATTGACCTTCTCACGATCAGACGCGAGCACACCCCCTTTAGAAGATTAAAGTTCAATGAACGGTTATTGACTACCTACATCACCTACTGAGGTCTCCCAGAAGTGGGGGAATTGGGGGCATCACCCTTCTTGGAGGTCTATGGAGGCATGAAAGAAGGGTCCTTATCCTTACTGCCCTTCTTTCGTACTGATAAGTTCGATTCGGTGGTAAAAAGGCCCTCTTATTCAATCCTCTTTGAGAACTTGGCCTTTGGGGGTGATGAAAAGACATCGTCACATTCGATCAGAAAAATTCTTTTTTTAGGAGCCATTAATTCTTCTTCCCCACCAGGGATGGAATCAACGTCTAAACAATCAAACGAGGAAGAAGTGGAAGCTTCCTCACTTGATAAAGAAAGTGGAAGATTAGGAATTGTATCTATCGGGCGGGTTGTGAATCTTCCAGTAGAGTTCTTGTACTAAAGAAGAAAGAAGGCAGAACGGGGATGATCACCACCTTGGACCAAGGGCATCCTCAACTTCCAAACCTTGAGCAGTTCTTCCCATTGATGTGGATAAGGGAACGTTCTCTCTTCTTCGATCGAGCTGGTCAGAAAAAAGAAAGAAATTCTATCAGTAAATATACAATCAAGTAAAATTTTAAGAGAAAGAAAAAATAAAGTGTTAACTTATATCACTCCCCCACACTGGGCACAAAAACCCTGTTACTGCTTTCCCTCTGCAAGAGGAGGATGTTGTTAATTTCAAGCAATAAAACCCTAATCCGAATACCCTATGTTGGAATCAGGGAAATTAACTACTAAAGCCATGTTAGCTTTCCCTGCCTTCAGGTACAAAACACCATCTATTATACGGGACCAAGAATAACAACATCTAACTTCTGGGATCCCTATATTGGTCCCATATAGTTCGTTTACTATATGGACACCATTTATAATCCTCCATATATTTGGGGCACAATGGGTAGGGACAATATAAAAAAAACTCACAAACTTCCAAAAAAAATTGGTTTTGGGTAAGTGTTATTCCCCCTTCAACCATTGAGAGGGTGTGGATCCAATTACCACCCTCAACGACGATGAAATTTCTGGGCACTGGAGAACATTATATCGTAACCTAAGGGGGAATCGAATATGTTTTTCTAAATTCCCCCAAGGTTCTCTCATTAACAGTGTAGACCATTTTCAAAGTAGAAAAGAGTAGGCATAGACTATAGAATGAAAATAAACAGAAATAACTATGAAGATGAAAGAAGCAAGCTACAACGAAGAAAACTTAAAAAGTGAATGAAGAAAATAGGAGCTCCAAGAAATATTTTTGAGCAACAGATTAAGGAAGCAAAATGATGGTACAGAGTTTGAAATAAATTAAGGACAAATTCTAAGAGCTTAATCATGTGGAACGAGACCAAAGACTGAAATTGGCTATTTACTTCTTACACAAGACCAGTGTACCCTTATGGTTTTCAAGTAATTATGAACATAACCATGCACAGAACTCATAGTTTGGGCCAGCAAAAGATGTAAAATTCTTCGGCCCAATTTTCGACAAGCCAAATCATGATACTCAAGTCAAATTTAGAATCACATTGATAATAATGATACATCACATGGATAATTACGAAGGTTCATCTTTGTTACCTATTATGACACCCGCCTAATTAAATACCGGGTGATCAGTCCTTTATTAAAATTAAAACAGAATGTTCGGTGGGTTCATTCTTAGCATCACTGTCCAAAACATTTAATATTAATAATCACCTAATAAATAATTAAGCTAAGAGTCAAAATATTTTCCCATTTAATTATACCCAATTAATCCATTAATAAATTTTCATTCTTTAAGATATAAGCTACTCACATTCCACGAGAATATAATAAATACTTGACATGAATCAAATCCTGAAATAAATCAGACTGGAAAAAACACTCCAGTTCCAAGTCTAAAACCAATAACCCATAAAATTCGCAAGTGTAAATGAAATAAACTACTAAAGTAAACTGGGTACAATCTCTAATAAAATGACTGGGGATGGGTGAACCACGCCCTAAGAGAAATGTCTAAAAATGAACAGAAGAACTGATAAAGGCATCTAATACAAGGACCTGCAACTCCCACAACCGTTGCAGCTCGCTAAATGATCCACGCGTCTAAGTCTGGTAACCTTGTGTCTGGGCACCTGATAAATTATATATATAGCAAAAGAGAGAAGAATAGAAAGAAATGGGTCAGAGCCCAAGTTGTAAAAATATTTGTTTTAGCAAGTATTTAAAATTGCAATAATGCAATTATTATGTGCATGTTAGTTTTGAACTCTCACATGAGATTCTCACCTCTCCGCTATTATGCACGCCTAACTTACGTCTATTCAAACCTAGTTATCCATAATGTTCCAAACTAGATCATAGACTTATACTTCTAAATATAACCCAAAGGAGTAACCCGTATCTCCCATACAATAAGTTGTTAAGATTATTTATTCCAATTAACCGTATATTACATTCACTGTTCTAATAGTAAATCTTTTATCCACTGAAATCACTTTACTTACTAACATTTATAAGTTTGATAATTTCACACATTAGAATCTTTCACAAATATATATATATATACACACACACACACATAGTCACATCATCCATATACATATATATACGAATCTTGCGCCCCTTGGTTAGGACGACTTAGCGCAATGCATACTCTACTATCGTGTCCCAATGCATTGCTTATTGCGTAAAGGATAAGTGGCTCGGCGTCTCTCACGAACCATAAATATCATAACACAAATATTGGAGGCGAGCATACTCACCATCCAAATGGGTCACACACATACCTATGCTCCCATTCAGCCGTCGAAACTATCATACGTCTCAGATAGCACGTATCCAAGTTCATATGCTATGGGTACAAGTCAAATATCCCCCCATTAGGTCACCCAGGATAAGACTGTCCACTGCGCAATAACCTCCTCCTGATAGCAAGCAGCGTAGGTATCTTATATATAAAATAACAAAGAACATAAAATAATAGGCATTCCCACATCCTATTAAAATTATTAGGTATTCACCCAACTCTATAATATGCTTTCCATGTGTGTTGTTCTTCTCGTATCTATGCATAGTATTATTATTTCGATTACTATCTCTCTCGTAATCTCCAAGGTTAACGTATCATTCCAACTACTTAAGGTATTTGCTACGAATACTTTCTAATAATTCTGCACTAAGATAATATCCTTAAATGGCAGTTTTTCTCACTCAAGTAACTGTGTAACACGATTTGGCGAAATTAGGAATTTCAGGGTTTTCTGGAACCTGTCATTTGAACCAAAACTAGGTTCGTTCGAACGAATTAGTAGGTCGTTTGAACGACCATGCGTCTCATTCGAACGAGACATCGTCATCTCCATTCTGCTAACTGCTGCATTTTCCAACCTCTGATGCATTTTCCAACCTTTTTCTAAACTAAAACCTCTATAGATTTATCCCAAACTCCCAGTAATCACTTCCAACCAATAATTAAAATGTTGGGACGATATCTAACAACTTAGAATTATTTAATCATACACACACCTTGACAAATTCTGAGAATCCCCAAATTAATAAAATAAACCCTAGTTCTTCAAATTTCTATACAAAAACCTAAAATAAGATTCGTCCATCATAGTTAATCATCAATTCGTGATCTTTACATGAGGGATTTAACCCAATTAGATTCCAGATTTTTAATTAAAGTTCTTAATTCTCCAATTTCATCAAAATTTGTGAAACGTAAATGGGAATTATGTACCTACACTAACATGAACATGATTGTTGCTACAATTTTATAAGGGTTAAACATTTTCCTCAATTTCAAAGGTCTGATCCGTTAGTGATGTTGATATAGGTGTTCTCTTCGTCTCCCGATCTACTCTTTGGTGAGATTTTTGGTGTGAGTTCTTGAGTTACGCACCAAGAACACCTATGGATCCTTCTTCCTCCCTCTATGCCTCTCTCTTTTCTCCCTCGTAGGTTTAGAATTGATAACTTTCCTCTAACCCACGTGCATCCATATTTAATTTCCTAATTTTCGTCCATAATATTTCCCCAAAAATTCAAAGGACAAAAATACCCCTACGGGGTGGGGTCTTGACTTAAAATATCAAATTGTCATATTTCACAATCCGACAATTTATAAAATTTCATAATTCCATATTACATATCCACACAGTAATATTCAATATTTTTTATCAATAAGTATTAACCCTTCGCACGCTAGTTAATAATTATTTTAATCTGGATTAATTAATAAATAAATTTTCTCACCTTTTTATTTAATTAATCCAACAATCATAAATAATCTCCTAATTATTTAATATCATAAAAAATACAGGGTGTTCCACCTATATTCTCAAATGAGATAAACAAGGCTCAACCAACGTACCAATAAGGAGCTGGGAGACTTCGTGTACAATTTAACCACTCGTATTACTATAAATAAAAAACCCACCTCGGGGCAATGGGGTGGGTAATTCACAGCCTGGGAAGAATTAATAAAAATTAAGAAACCCTCCGAGGACGTAGGCAGTTGCTGAACCACATAAATAAATTGTGAATTCTTGCACTCATAAATAACATATTCATAAAATATATATCAGATATATTTATGGTGTTATATATATATATATATATATATATATATATATATATATATATATATGTGTGTGTGTGTGTGTGTGTGTGTGTGTGTGTGTGTCAAGCTAATATGGTGAGAGTGTTATATTATGTGCGGAGCTTAGAATTGTCTGGCTATAGTGACAATATTATGTGTGTGTTGTGATACTAAGCCGAGAATATGAATATGTCCTTAACACAAGTGTGGCCTTGGCTATCCGCAGCGACGTCCGTGAGACTGACCTGAGAATTTGGAGACACCTGTATTGTGTCAAATCTTCTATTAACATGAGGACTCCCTCAGAGAGTGAACGTCCCTTTGATAACAAGGTTGAGGGAAAGGTTGTTGTATATGAACAGATATTCAAAGTCCGTTTTCATCTTCCTATCTATTCAGCCAACTGACCATGTATCTATGTACTTGGATCTTGACCAACTAAAGATGAATGCTTGGAGGACTCTTATTAGGGTTGCCAAGATTTGGAGGATTTCTTTCAAGGAGAACATCCCAGTTTATGTCTTTCGGGCCTACTATGCTATGGTCACGACGAAAGTTGCCCCTTGTTATTATCACTTTGTGTCTCATCGCTCTGACTGAAAACTCATCCATATCAAATAGACTTTCAACCACGACTGGAAGTACCATTACTTTTTCATCACGGGAGACTGGGAATTTAATGGCAATATGTCATCTTTTGTTGACAAATCTAGAGTCCCCAAATAATGGGATAGGGTCTCGATCTCGATGAAAATGGATCCAGGTCTCAGCGTCCAGGCGAGAAAAGACATAGACCAACTGTATGGTCAAGGAGGTCTCATAGTGTTTGAGTATTTAATTACTCTTCACCTTTTTGAGTTCATCGGCATGGGGGTGGACCCCCTAACTAGATTGCATACAAAATTTTCTTTAATTTTTTAACTTTATTATCATCTAATTTTTCTTAGACTTCAAGTAGGCCGATACTAAGTCCAGTGTTATTTTTTTTCAGATCGTTCAGAAGCAGTACCGAACTCTGTGTGGGAGATGGAAGCCCCAATTACTAAAAATCTACTCGCCCGTCTCCGGGGCAAAACTATTGTGATGACCCAGACTTAGTAAAAATCTACCGCTGCTGGAACCCTATTGCTAAGGGATCAAGAAAAAGAAAAAATGACCCTGGGGACATTTCTTCTAATCCCCCTCCCCAAAAGAAGCACAAGGATGCCCCTCTGAGGCATATAAATAATCCCCTATTGCCAATTAGGGACGACACTTCATCTATCACGCATCTTACCAATTGGTGATTTTAAAGAGTCATAGGACTTTTTAGCAATGTCATCCAATACATGGAGAAAGGTGCCAAAATTATCTATCACCGAGTATCTAACCAATGTTCTGAGATGGTGGACAATGACCCCTATTTGGCTGAGATAATTAACTCGTTCAGCTTTGTGGACCCAGGTAGGGTCTAAGCTCTCTAATAAATCCAGTCAAAGTTGAGACTGTAGGTAATGATGCTGTAAAGGTTGAGATAATAGTTATTAATATAGAGGCTACCGACATGGGTTGGCTATAAAGAGGGTAACATAGCCTCTTGGGGTGAGAATCCGACTGGGCCAACTCTCACAGACCCCACGATCGTCCATACTTAAATTGAGATTTCTCTATGGGCAACCGCCTTTAGTCCTTCAAGCCCTTGTTTTATATCTCGTCCACTTTTAACACTTCACACTTATAACCTTATGTCTATAATAACTCATTTAACTTTTGTTGTGCTCAGTAACGATCCAGAAAATAAACTCACACTCAATCACACACAATAACAAGAGATTTACGTGGTTCGGTAATTTGCCTACGTCCACGAGGGCAGCGGAATTGTATTAATAGAAGAAGAGAATTACAAACACTCTTGCTCTCTTGATTCTCTCTCAAACAAGACTCTTTATGTGCTTTGTTTCTCTCCTATTTGCTGGTGTTTTGGTGTGTCTTCCTTCATGCTGGATATCTCCTTATATAGCAGCCATGGAGGAGACATAATGATGGAGCAAAATAATACATTATTGAGGAAATGGGGCAGCTGGAAAAGACCACCGAAAGTGGCTAAAAAAAAACCACCGAAAGCTACCCACTTTTCAGATTCAACAATCTCCACCTTGATAAAAAATTTATAAGTCGCTCTGTCAAACTTTTGTCAACTAAAAAATCGACAATCCCATATTGGCATAGGGTCCACCAATCAACACTGCCCCACAAGCACCTTTAGGCGCCATGAGATCGAGAGATGTTGATCAAGTCCAAACAGTGTTGGAACTTGATCCCTGTTACCACCTTTGTCAGCATATCTGCAGGATTATCTACAGTCTCGATTTTTTGGAGTAGAATATCCCCTTCATCTATAATTTACCGAATGAAGTGAAAGCGAACATCAATATGCTTAGTGCAAGAATGATGAACCTGGTTCTTTGCCAAACAAATGGCACTCTCACTATCACAAAAAACCTTCACGTTTTCCTGAACAATACCTAAGTCATCAATCAAACCATGAAGCCAAATGGCTTCCTTAAAAGCTTCTGTTACAGCCATATACTCTGCCTCTGTTGTAGACAAAGACACTGTTGACAGGAAAGTTTATCTCCAACTCACTGGTCCTCCTGCTATAGTGAACACATAACCAGTAGTAGATCGGCACTTATCAAGATCTCCAGCATAATCAGAATCCACATATCTGACTAGATGCTTACCAACTATCGTGTCTCTCTCAAACTTCAAACCGACATCTACAGTACCTTGAATGTACCGTAGTATCCACTTCACTGCCTGTTAGTGTCCTTTCCCTGGATTGTGCATGTAACGACTCACCATGATCACTGCGTGTGAAATGTCTGGTATGGTACACACCATGGCATACATTAAGGCACCAACTGCATTTTCATACAGAACATGATCCATCTGCTTCTTTTCATCATCTGTATTTGATGACATCAGCGCACTCAGCTTGAAATGTGGAGCCAATGGAGTACTTACAGGTTTAGACTTGTTATCGATGCCAAACCTCTGAAGTACTTTCTTCAAATACAGAGTCTGTGTCAAACTAACTGTGCCTTTTACTCTGTCTCGCTTGATCTTCATCCCAAGAATTTTATTGGCCTCTCCAAGATCCTTCATCTCGAACTCTGAACTCAACTGAATCTTCAGCTTGTCGATCTCCACCTTGCTCTTAGATGCAATCAACATATCATCCACATATAAGAGGAAATAGACAAAATTTCCATCTTGGAGCTTACGAAAGTAGATGCAATGATCAAACTGAGTGCGTGTGTACTTATGATCCATCGTAAAGAGGTCAAATTGCTTGTACCACTGTCGTGGTGACTGCTTCAAACTATATAATGACTTGCTCAACTTGCAAGCCCAGTTCTCGCGTCCAGGAGTTTTAAAACCATCTGGCTGAGACATGTAAATTTCCTCCTGTAAGTCACCATGAAGGAATGCAGTTTTCACGTCGAGTTGAGCTAACTCGAGATCAAATTGTGCTACCAAAGCCAATAATATCCGAATGGACGAATACTTAACAACAGGTGAGAAAACCTCGTTGTAATCGATTCCTTCCTTCTGAGCGTAGCCTTTCACCACCAGTCTGGCCTTGTACGTAATGTTGTCTTTACCAGGAACACCTTCCTTTTTAGCATAGATCCACTTGCAGCCGATAGCTTTCTTACCTTTTGGAAGCTGAACCAACTTCCAAGTCTGATTCTTGTGAAGTGATGCCATTTCTTCATCCATCGCCTTCTTCAACTTGAAACTGTCTGTATTCTGTATAGCTTCTCTATAAGTGCATGGAACATCATGATCGGTTACTGGAAGTGCATAGGCCACCATGGCTATTAATCGAGCAGGTTTTAGAATATCCCTTTTAGGTCTGCCAGTGGCAATAGAGTAAGGCTGCTGATTGATCATCGGTGTTGGTGCTGGAACTGGTGCTGGTGCTGGTGCTGAAACCTCCACCTCAACAGAGTTTTCGTCCTCATCATTAGATTCCACATCAGGAAAATTGATTGTCTGAACAGTCCTTTCTGGAATATCAAGCTCCACCTGTTATAAAGAACTTAGATTCACGTTCTCTTTCTCCGAAACTATCAGTTTTAACATTACAGACTCGTCAAAAGTAACATCTCTGCTCAGAACAATTTTCTTTGATTCGGAGCACCAGAGTTTATATGCTTTTTCGCCAGCACTAAAGCCCAAGAATACATCTTTCTTGGCTCTAGGATCTAACTTTGATTCAGTCACATGATAATAAGCAGGACAACCAAAAACATGTAACCAATCATAATCTATAGCAGATTTACCAAACCATACCTCCATAGGAGTCTTCCCACCAATTACGGCTATAGGAAGTCTATTGATGAGGTGATAAGCATAATTCACAGCTTCACCCCAGAATGCCTTTCCCAATCCAACATGGGACAACATACACCGAACTTTCTCCACCAAAGTACGATTCATATGTTCTACAACTCCATTTTGTTGTGGCGTTCTTTGCACGAAAAAATGTCTGACAATTCCCTCATCTTGGAAGATTTTAAGGAATGGGTCTAAAGTGTACTCTCCACCATTATCTGTTTGGAGTTTCTTGATCTTTCGGCCTGTCTGCGTTTCTATCATCTTTTTCCAGTTAAGGAAAATCTCCAGAACTTCATTTTTTCGACGCATCGTGTATACCCAGACTCGTCTGGAGTAACCATCAATGAAAGTCACGAACTAGAGTTTACCTCCCAAATTTGCATTTTTGGTAGGTCCCCATACATCAGAGTGAATGTAGTCAAGAATTCCTTCGGTGCAGTGAACAGCAGTACCAAACTTGACTCGGGTCTGTTTACCCAAGATACAGTGTTCGCAGAAATCAATCTTGCCTGTCTTAGCTCCTTTTAACAGGCCTTGCTTTATCAAACCTTGTAGAGCTTTCTCTCCAGCATTCCCTAAGCGCATGTGCTATAGTCTGGATTCATCTGAATCGTTTGAGCTTTTGGAGACTGTCGCTCTCCCAGTGACTGTGCTCCTGTCGAGGAAATACAAATTTCCTTTTTGAGTACTTTTTATGGTTATAAGTGCTCCTTGAACCACCTTTAGGACTCCACCTTTAATGATAATAGAATATCCCTTAGCATCAAAGGTTCCCAGTAAAATGAGATTCTTCTTCAAGTTTGGAATGTATCGTACATCTTTTAGTACTCTGATTGATCCATCATGCAGCTTCAATCGGATTGAGCCTATCCCCTTTGTTTTACAGGCGTTGTCATTGCCCATTAAAACACATCCCCCGTCAAGCTCTTGGAAGCTTGAAAACCAGTCCCTGTTAGGACACATGTGATAGGAACACCCTGAATCAAGAATCCATTCCTCAGAATGGTAGGTTGATGATGAAGCAGTCAACGCTAACTCCAGGTCATCTTCTTCATTTTGTGCAACGTTCACATTTGGCTCCTTTTTCTTGTCTCTGTTCGGACAGTTTTTCTTCCAGTGCCCCTTTTGATGACAGTGGGCACATTTGTCTTTAGCAAGTTGTCGTCTATCAGATGATTTTCCCCTTGACTTTGAGCAGAATTTTCCTCCTCGTCCTCTGTTGGGTGTCCTCCCTCTTACTGTCAACGCTTTTAATGATGAGGGGTCTCGATGGACCTGCAGATCCTTCTTTCGTACCTCGTTGTTCATCAAAGCATTGGAAACATCGTTAAATTTTACCTCATCTTTTCCATACAGTAAGGTAGTAGTCAAGTGATCATACGAATCAGGCAATGAATTTAGCAATAATAGTGCCTTATCCTCATCAGCAATTTCAACCTCTAAATTTTGCAAATCGGTTAAAATTTTATTGAAACTATCTAAATGAGTATTCATAGACATATCGTGCTTAAATTGGAAGAGAAAAAGTTTCTTCTTGAGATAGAGCCGGTTTTCTATGCTTTTCGTCATGTACTTGTCCTCTAGCTTCTTCCAGAGACTTGTTGCCACAGTCTCCTTCATGACAAAATACTTCGGGTCCTTAGCTAAGCACAATCGAATTGTACAACAAGCTTGACGATTTACAATATTCCAATCTTCCTCCGAAATATCCTTGGGCTTGGAATCCAAGGCAATATGTGACCCTTCTCGAAATAACAGATCCAAAACTTCACACTGCCACATACCGAAGTTATTTGTACCGTCAAATTTTTCGACATCAAACTTTGCATTTGACATAGAACTTCTTTTCCAAGAGCTACTAGTGGTTGTCGGATTTTGTACTTCAATTGAATTGGAAGAAGTTTCACCTTCCATTGTTCCTTAAATTCCACAAAAAAAAAACAGATTCGACGCCTTGAAGTGCCTTAAAACACTGCTATTTGTCCCTCTTAAGTCAATATCGTAACTTAAGAGCGGAATCAGCATAAACGGAGGGCACGGTTGAGTCCGGAATGGTTGAAATAGCTAGGAACAACTACCACTTTTTTCGAAATCGGACAAAAGAGTAGGAAAAAGTCTCAAAAAATCAACCAGGGGTCAAACCGTAATTTCCCGAAAGTTCTGGGGTCAAACTATAATTTTCAGAAAATTATGGGTTCAACTGTAATTATAGAAAACTTCTGGGGTCAAACTGTAATTATAAAAAACTTCTGAGGTCAAACTGTAATTACAGAAAATTATGTTGACGTGTCGCTGACTGGGCGATGATTGGGCAGCTTACTAGGTGCTGACTGGGCATTGACTGGGCAGCTAACATGGCGCTGACTGGGCGCTAATTGGGAATCTTATTGGGTGCTGACTGAACACTGACTGGCATCTGACGTGGCGCTGACTTGGCTTGTCTTCTCCGGTCGCCGGACTGGTTTTGCCGGCAAATCTGGGTGTTTTTCCGGCGAACTTCCGGCGAGACTTTTCGAAGTCTTCCGTTGGTCGAAAAATTCCAAAAAAATATGTTTCGGAATCCTTGGAACGAGAGCTTTCCAATGGTGCACTCAAAACTGAATTTTGAGGAAAAAGAAATCGACCAAAATTTGAGATAATTTAAAAAAATTGGTTCGGACTTCAACCAAGGCTCTGATACCAATTGTTGTGCTCAGTAACGATCCAAAAATCAAACTCACACTCAATCACACACAATAATAAGAGATTTACGTGGTTCGGCAATTTGCCTACGTCCACGGGGGCAGCGGAATTGTATTAATAGAAGAAGAGAATTACAAACACTCTTGCTCTCTTGATTCTCTCTCAAACAAGACTCTCTATGTGCTTTGTTTCTCTCCTATTTTCTGATGTTTTGGTGTGTCTTCCTTCATGCTGGATATCTCCTTATATAGCAGCCATGGAGGAGACATAATGATGGAGCAAAATAATACATTATTGAGGAAATGGGGCAGATGGAAAAGACCACCGAAAGTGGCTAAAAAAAACCACCGAAAGCTACCCACTTTTCAGATTCAACAACTTTTGCACCGAACTTTTCTAGTAGTATAATACTACTTTTTGATATTTAGCACCAAGTGTAGTGTCTGAACTAAATATGCAATATTTTATCAACTGTGTGCACTATAAGCCACTGTCTTTGATGTTTAATGGTGTCTCTCCAAAGTAATGGTGTTCAATAAATTATTTCTAAGAAATAACCCTCCTCTCAGTGTTTTCAGAGTGAATTCTCGGAGCCGAGACCCCTCAGTCATTCTCGTACCACCGATAAAGAGTTAATTATTTATTATAATTGAATGATGTTTTAAATTTACCATACTTAAATGATTTTATTTGGTCTTCACCACTAGAATGATGTTAAAGGACCTCCCACCTTTCAGGATTTTTGGGGTGACTTATTGGAGCCGAGACTCCTCAATCACTCTCATACCACTGACAGATAGTCTTAATTATTCACCACGATTGAATGATGTTTTAAATTTATCATACTCAAATGATTCTATTTGGTCTTCACCACTAGAATGATGTTAAATGATCTCCATCCTATCAGGGTATTTGGGGTGACTTCTTAAAGTCGAGACTCCTCAGTTACTCTCATATCGTCGAGATAGAGTTTTAATTAAACGATGCTTTAGTTCATATTAGAAACATAAGTTGAATGAAGGTAAAAAACGAGACAACACTTGTATATTTCACATTGAACTTCATTCCCTTTACATACAACTTGGATGGTAGCCTCTCGGCTAAATACTTAGCCATTTTTTCATCTTTGGCCTCATAAATTCCTAGTACTTGGTTAATAATTAGCTAAGAATCTCTATGAGTAACCAACTGGCCCTTTGGCTAGAGAGAGACCTGCAAGCAGAGCTTCGTATTTTGACTCATTATTCTATGATTTAAATTAAATCATAAGGCATACTCAATATCGGTCCCGTCCAAGGCCGATAGTATCAGGCCTATACCGCTGCCACTTTCGTAGGATGAGACATACACAAACAAGATCTAAATAGGTCCCCATTTGGTGAAAGGGCCTTCATCCGACATTCTTTTCTTAATCAATAAGCCATTTTTTCACACATTCTATTTTATCGGTTGTCGTTTCCTTGGCCATAGCATGTTTCTAAACAACCGTTGGTTTCCTAACCACCTCTACATCCTCTGAATCATTCTTAGTATTCCATGTAAATCAGGCTAAAAAGTCTGTCAATGTCTGCCCGTTTATTGTACTTCTCGATTAATAGACGATATCAAACTCACCTAACTCCAATAAACCATGCCATTAATTTACCCAATTTCTCAGGTTTATAAATGACCCATTGGAGTGGGGTACCGTTTAGTACTACCATCATGTGAATTTGGAAGTAGGGCTTCATCTTCGTTGAAGCATTGATTAAGGCATATGGGAGCTTTTCCATTTTCGGGTATTTTAACTCTACCCCCTGAAGAGCTTTGCTATTGAAGTAGACAATTTTTTTAACTTTATCATCATTTCATACAATGGTTACACTAATGGTCGACTTTAAGACGGTTCGATACAAATATAACTTTTCTCCTTGACTCGATCGAGAGATGAGTATAGGGGATCCAAGATAGATTTTTAATTCTTGGAATGACTATTCGGACTCCTCATCCCAAACAAAGGCTTTTCTTAGGATTTTAAAGAATGGAAAACATTTTTTGGTTGCTCTGAAAATAAATCTGTTTAGGGCTGCTACTCGGCCTATCAATCTTTAGATGTCTTTTATCATCCTCGGCATCTTCATGTTAATCATTATTTTTATTTTAGCGGGATTTGCTTCGATCCCCCTTTGGTTGATAATGAATCCTAAGAATTTCCCAACTTCAAAATTAAATACACACTTTGTGGGTTTCAACTTCTAACTATACCTGTCCATTGTATCAAAAGTTTATCGACCTTCAAACTTTTTGTTAGCATGTCATCTACATATACTTCTATCGTCTTTCTTATTTAATCTTCAAATATTTTATTAACCGGCATCTGATAGGTTTTCCCTACATTCTTTTGGCTAAACAACATCATCTTATAGTAGTAGGTTCCCTTCTTTGTAATAAAGGAAGTCTTCTCAGTGTTGTCACTTTGCGTCGAAATTTGATTATACTCGGAATAAGCATCGATAAAACTCATAAGCTCATGACCTGCTATCACATATACCATCTGATGTATTTAGGGTAAGGGGAAACTATCTTCTAGGCAGTACTAGTTAAAGTCTGTGAAGTCAACGCACATTCTCCACTTCCTATTTTGTTTAAGCACAATGATGATAATAAATAACCATTTAGGGTATTGCATTTCTCAAATGAAGTCTGCAGTCTGAAGTTTCTTGACTTTATCTTGAATGAAATCATATCTATCCCTCACAAAGGTTCATCGCCTCTGCTTTAATGGATTGTCGTTTTAGTCTATATTTAATTGATGACAAATGATTTTGAGGTCAATCCCTAGCATGTCATCATGACTTCAAGTAAATTTACTCTGCCGTACTTTTAGTAATTTAATCATCTCTTTATTTATTTTCGCCTTGAGAGATGAAACGATTTGGATGAGTTTTTTCAATTCTCTTTCATTGAGGACTATGGATTCTACCTCCTCAGCTGGCTCTCCCCTTTTAGTTTTCTTTCATCCCTTGGGTCAAGGGTTTCAATGTTATAGGAAGTCGTCTTCCTTTTATGATCTTCCCCTTTTTCAATCGAGGTGAAGTAAAACTCTTATGCCTCCACCTGATCAACTTGCAGTTCCCCAACTCCATAAGGAGTGGCATAAGGTGGAAGGCACAACTTCAAATTATTTAAGTGCTACTCTCCTCAGGATTATGTTGTAAGCTAAAAATATATGTTCGTCCATTATGAAGAAGATGATTTTCTTGGTCAGGAATCTTGGCCAGGTTCCTATACATACATCTATCTCATAAACTCCAAGCGAGTGTACTTTTTACTCACTGAATCCAATCAAAGGTTGGTGATAGGTAATCAGTCTCTTCTTGCTTAACTTCAGGCCTTTGAAACAGTCCCAGAACATGACGTCCATCGAGCTTCCTCCGTCGACAAATACGATCCACGTTATAGCTGTGAACCTATATACTGATGACCATAGGATCGTCATGTGGGTCCAAAATACCTTAAAGTATTGCCTTAAAAATCCCACTACGAGATTATTCATGTCAACTTTCTTAAGCATGCCAAGTTTAGCTTCAATCTCGATCGACTTAACTTCAACGCTTTTTGGTGCTATTATTACTTCAACGATGTGAGCCTTCTGGATGGATCAGTACCTCCACCTACTAATCCACCGCAGATCATTTTAACACCAAGGGAAATCATACATAATTTTCCTTTTACAGTAGGGAGCTTGGCTGGAAGATTTGGCTCATCCTCGTTGTTGTCTTCTGACTCTTATTCGTTTATGTTTGCCTCTTCTTCCTTTTTTGGCTTAGCATCATTTTTTATGTTATACATATTTTTATCCCCATCTTGGCCTCGCTCTTGTCTTCATACTTTGGGTGCTTCCTATGTTTTAGCAACTTTTTAATGTCATCTTTCAGGGCCAAGTAACAATCAATTGTATGGCCATGGTCTTAGTGAAACTCGCACCAATTTCTTTTATCACTCTTATGAGGATGGGATTTTAACTTTTTAGGCCATCTGGTTTTCTCACCATCCTTTATTTCATTCAGTATCAAATATGGCCTCACAATTAGTGGGGTGTATTTGGAAAACTTATCGTCGTTTGACCTCTTCTTTCCTTCCTAGTCCTTATCTCGACCTTGATTAAAATTTCCACGGGTAGCCTCCTTCATGTCACCTATCTTGACAATCATGGCCTCCTTTACGTTCATGATTATCCTAGATGTTGTTAGAAGTTCTGTCATAGACTTTTGAGGATCCTCAGAGAGATTCCATAGAAGTTTTTTGGTTAAATCCCACTAATGAGGGTTATAATTGTGATACTTTCGTCATAGTCTTATACCTCCAGCTTTTTTTGTTAAAATGAGAGAGGTAATCCCTCTGAGGTTCATTCTTCCCTTGTCTGACATTTAACAAATGGACCACATGCTTGGTCGGCTTCATACCGAAATAAAAATTATGAATGAACTTTTATACAAGATGTTTAACGTTCTCTATATATCCTCTCATCAGGCTGGTATACCATATATATATATCGTGCATGTGAGGGTGATGGAGAATTCTCTGCATCTCATTTGATCAGTCGTTGAATGTATGTCGACATTCTAATGATATATATTTATATGGTGAACGAGGTTAGTTATCCTATTATACCTTGGCACCATACTTGGAAGCTTGAACTTTACAAGATTAGGGAAGCTGACAATACTTGGCACGAATGGAGATTCCTCTATGGATGGGATCTCGGCTTTTATTCAAAAACTCAATCTTATCCTCCATTCTCTGAATCAAACTATTCCAGGTCTCTTCCTTTTGTACAAAATTATCTCCAGGCCCTTCCATTGTCGTAGCCACCTCAGGGGATGGCTCTCGACTGACAGTTCTCTACCTGATATTGACCTCTCGGTGTTCCCTTCTTTTTGGTTCTCATCTCAGCCTTTCTTTGTTTTGACGACTAGTAACACCCGTGCCATTCATGCTATGTGAACACTGGTCTCATTCCCCGTTACTCCTTGGGTTGAGATGATCAAAATTTGATCCTATACTTAGTTTGTCGAATGTAGAGCCTCTCTAAAGACTCGAGGGGTATATTTCACAATTTTTCCTTGGTAAGTTGGGGATGGAGTGCCTCTCGGATGATATAAATTATTTGAGGTTTCATACATTTCCAAACACCCTTTATCATCACATGCCAAATTATTTTGGCACTCCTGGACTTATTTTCCAAGGCAAAGACACCATAGATCAGTGATATCCCTCTGCCTTATAAGGTATTGAACCTCCTTTGCTGGAGCTGGGGATCGTCCCCTTGATACTAAATGCACCGACTCCCTGGCGATCAAAATTATAAAGTTCACTATGGGATCTTTAAGGATCCTACTGATAATGTCTTGTCTAAATACCAAGAGTTGATACTGCATTTGCTGCTAACTGGCCACAAGAGACCTCACCGCTATCGCTACGTCAGCCATTTTTTACTACTAGGGCAATTGGGTGGATCTAGCCCCAATATTACAAGGCAAATCAGTTGCCATCTCTGGTGAGATTTAACCAACAACAAAGGGAGTGGAGATGATGAAAGAAACCCATAATCAAGATGAATTATTGAAGCTCAAGAAACACCCAACTTAAGCTCTTTCAATAGTGATTGAGCCCCAGCAGTGGTGGACCTGGATCACTACCAGAGATAAGGATGAGAGAATTCAAGTTAAGATGAAGAAGATAACCCAGTCTCTTCCCACAGATGACGCCAAAATAATGAAACATGATATTATCCAAAGATAGATTTATCTTGGTTTCTAGGTTTGGATAATAATGGTGATATAAGACAGCATAATAATAAGTAAAAAAGATGAGAGATAAATAAGAGAAACATATATAAAAGGTTCAGCCTTGGTCTACGTCCACTATGCAAAGAGTAAAGCAATTTCACTAAGTATGGAGAATGAAAGCCATTAATAGTGTTTACAAGCTCTCTGTACTTTCTCTCTATATACACAGAATATTATAATATGGTTTTAGGAGTTTGAACCTTGTAAAAGGAGATGGTCAGATCCTTTTATAGCTTCATGGGTGCACAGTATCACCCATCGATATATAACTCGTGTGTAGTGAGATCAAGTAGCCAATAAGAGCGTGACATCTATAGAGTGAGGTGTGCAATTCATGATGACCAAATATTCCCTTCACGTGTGTTAATAATATCCCTCTCACATTTTTCATACCCGTATGTTGTGTCCGAGGCTAAGAGTCTCAGTCGAATGAAATGGGTAAAGCATTAATACTCGAGATGGAGTCGAGACAAGATTGACTCCATTTCTTATATGCATGGATGGTGATGAGGTCTCGGCCTCATGAAGTTATCTGAGGCTGAAACTATTGGGTCATCACTGTGCTTATGTTGTTGCAAGGCCGACAATATGCTTAGTAGTTGATGAAGGTACTCACATTATGAAATAACCTCAGAGGCTGAGATTATCCAGTATGACACAGTGGATGATAATTCCAGTTCCATAATGAGTCTGAGGCATTCTATGAGGGGACATGTTTTCGCAGTGGGTCTCGTCCAGACGAGACCAGACTTATGCATATCTTTGGGCATTTAAAAATGGATTTGAAAAGTTTAAAATTGGTTGCATATTAGGGTGTTACATCATCTAGCAGTTCTAGCACCAAAGTCTAATATTTAATCAATCATCTCTCCTTCCTTTCTCTATGGACATATGCAAGGTCAAACTTGTTGAAACACATAAATATAATGTCCCTTTTTATATTCGACTGTGTGTGATTAGGCTTATATTAATATATATTGTAGTGGGTTAATCCCCCATACACATATAATAACAATATATAAATATTTTATCAAAGTCATAGTGACTAGAAATTAGAATAGTAAAATAGTTGATCAAGGTACGAATTAAACTTTATGTCCTCAAGACAGCTCTCACTCTGCACTAATGTTTATTATCCCTGATGACTGTCTCCCAAGATTCAACAATAACTTCTTTAAGTAACAACACTAAAAACTTAAGGGACAGTGAATTAGAGTCAGTTTCAAACTTTGTCTATTGATGGAGACAAACACAATGTACTTCTAACGAACGCAATATGCTTTAAAGTGAACATTTATACGGCTAAAGGGGTTTGGAGTGAACAACTGTATGGTTCAAAAGGCTTTGAAGTTCACTGAAAAACAAAAGTAATTAACTTTCATAAAGTAATTTTGAATCTAGGAAATGCAGATTTTAAGATTTATTTATACATTTGAAAAGGCAATTAGAAGAGTTTAAAAATTCTTAACTAGTCCAACGGGCATAAATTGTGAGCATATATGTATATGCTATTAAAATTGAACTAGAGTGTACAAAAGAATTACACAAGTGATTAGAAAAAATGCAAAAAAGGATAAAAAAAAATATTGTTGGAGCCCGAAGTCTAAGTCCTCATCTAGAGACGATCAAGGCCGGTCTTGGTTAGGTCAAGATGGTAAAGCAGGGGTGCATATGTGTTTTTAACCCATAAACTCACAAGCATATTTGTTTAGTCCCTTCCATAAAAGCAGGCTTCTCTTCGATCCAAAATCTAGATGCATTCCAGCGGTATATTAAGCCCTTACTCTTTTCACTATCCATTCTATGTGCGGAAAGGATTTTACAAAACACCTCAAACCAAGTTTCCATAATTTGAGTAAGTGACCTTGAAGTCAATTTTCCATTCATATGTTCACAATTTTTAACAAGTGAATATAATACTTTAATATAGGCGTAAAGCAAAATATGTTCCAACCCACACTTGGCTCAAATTACGTATGAATGCCATATTTATTTAAGTTCAAAGTTGAATAAAATCATAAATTTCATCAATGACAACATATATTTACTTTTATAAAATTTTGGGTTGTATTAGCAAATTTGAGTTTGCATTATATAAACTTTTTGGGGTTAATTACACCTACTCTCGAACATTACACCCATTTTTACTTCACCATTTGAAATTTTATTTTTTTAATTTAACACCTCAAACTTCCAAAATGACTTTAAGTAAACCCTATCACTAGCACTGTTGGTTTTTCTTTTTTTGCTTTTATAAAAAATGACACGTGACACTCATTTGACTTTTTTAAAAGGGCATTTTTGTATTTTAACAATTTTGGTATAAACCATTATTTGCTCTCTCTTCTTTTTTTTTATCTTTATTTCTCCTGTCTTTCTCTTTCCTCAGTGGAAGCTATCCATGAGTGCACAACTCTCTTTCTCTCGCCTCGCTCGTCTCTTTTTATCTTCACACACACACACACACACACATGCCCACACAAAAACATACACACAGACACACACACATAAACGAATACACACACGAACACATATTCTATACATCAAATCGGCCCAGATTCATTTTTTTTCAAGGTTTCAAACATATTTTGGGTATTTTAGACTGTTGGCTCTAAATTTCAAATTTTATTCGAAGATTGTTGGTTTGAATCCAGATTTCATTTTATTTTTTTAGATTGTTGGTTTGAAATTTCCAGATTTGGTTTATTTCGGAGATTATGGGTTTGAATCCAAATTTTGAGTTTTGTTAGAGATTCTTTATTTGAAATTTTCAGATTTATTTTTTTTAGAGATTGTGGGCTTTAAATTTTCAGATTAGGGGGGTTTTCTACGGAGTTTTTTTTTAATATACGTTTTCATCCCTTTTCAATTGTTTAAAGTATTTTCTGTATTTTTTTTATTTTTAATAAGTATTTAGTATTTTTTTCAGATTTTTTAATTATTTTTATGTAATATTTTAAGTTTTTTGATATATATTTTCTCATTTCAAGATTTTTTAAAAGTATTTTAAGTAGTTTTATAATTTTTAATATGTATTGAGTTGCTTTCGAGTTTTTTCAAATTGTTTCTTCGTAATTATTAAAATTTTTAAATATACTTTTTGTCACATTCTAGATTTTTTGAAGTATTTCTATATTTTCTTATTTTTAATATATATATTTAGTACTGGTCCATATTTTTTAATTATTTTTCTTTAATACTTCGGGTTTTTATATATTTTTTTTTGTCCTTTCCAGATTTCGTAAAGGATTTTCAGTATTTTCTTCTTTTTAATAAGTATTTAGTAATTTATAGATTTTTGAATCATTTTGTGTATTTTTTTTAATTTTTAAATGTATTTTTGTCAATTCTATAACTTTTTAAAGTATTTTCAATATTTTCCAAATTATTTTTCTTTAGATATTAGAATTTTTACACATATGTTTTAATTTTCAAATTTTTTAATTATTTTTTATCTTTTTCAAAAATTTTAATTGATTTTCTATGATTTATGTAATATAGAAAAATTAAAATGCCCCTCTATATTGAAATTGACAAAAATATACCATCATGTATTTGGCACATGATAAATTTCCGTCTAAATTTTTAACATCGCTAGGATTAGGATATATTATAAAGCGTTTTACTAAGTTGAGTGGGTTAAGTAGATAAAATAAAAGTTCGGGTGATAAGTTGAAAGAAGAGTAAAGTTCAGGAGCATGTATAATTAACCCAACTCATTTTATTTAATAAAAACTTCATATAAGAAAATACGTGTCCCTTAAAAATATCTTTTTATTAATCATAATCTTGGATTCCTTCACAAATTTTGTAATAATTTTTCTTTTAGCTATTATTAAGTTAATCCATGAAAACATATATGTGTAAGCGCTCATTTGAGTAAATTAACTTATTAATTATTCTTAAGCTTAGGTACTTACATAATTCATTGATGAACCTAGATTATCCTTGTATTAAAATAGATTTTTACGGTCTAGTCCTTGACTTGACATTTTGGACTTTTTAACCGGGGCAAACAAATTTTAAACGATTAGGTTCATATAAATACTTTTTATGAAATTTCATTCATTTTGTTATCATTGACCTAATCAACGATTGGACGCATTTTCAATAAGGTAGGATCTTCTCATGCTTCCTTCCGCTTCTGTCAAACAGGTTCGTTATCTCCAATAACTTAGGATCTTATGATTTCTTTTCAGTTCTGTTCAACCGGCTTTATTCTCTCAAAGAAAGAAGTTATCATTTTGTTCGAAGAAATCAATTCTTTCCTCTTTATTTAACCTAGATTACCTTATTCATTAGTTCGATCATTTGTAAGTTTATACCTGTCATGTAGAAATGTTTTGCATGTCGATCAATTAAAATAGGTTGATGTGTTTCATTTGCATTAATTCGATTATTTATAATTTTATACCTGTTATGAAGAAATGTTTTGCATGTCGGTAAATTAAAATATGTTGATATATTTGTTTTCAATTAATAAAATCATTGTAATTGTATAAATCATGTGCTGAATTAACTCGAATATTGAATGAATGATTTGATTGTTTGTTTTTATAAATTTATTTTAATTTTATATGAATATATTTTCACTTTGTGTTTTGATTTCGTAACAGGTTGTGTATGTATATGTTTTGATTGTGTGTTCATGTGTGTTTGTGTACTTTATGTATATACATGTTGTTCATATATATACCTCAAAAGATCATTGCAGTAAAGTACACGCAATTTAATATAAAGTATACGTGAATGTTGGACTTGATTAATTCTGATTTTTTCTTTTGACATTAATTTTACATAATTTTAATGTGTGTTTACTTTGTTACTTTTGACTCATTACTTAATAAACTTGTCATTTATTAGATAGGCATGTGTTTGTGGGTCCGGACCAGTGACATTGACCAATATTGGTGTTTTATAATAATAAAGTACTTTGTATATACATGAGCAGAAAATTACGGTAAAGTCCACGCAATTTGATCCAAAGTACACGTGATATTATAATGATTAATTCTTACTTGTTTGTTGAGATTAATTCTTCATAATGAATGTGCATTTACTTTGTTACTAGTAACTCATACTTAATAGAATAGTCATGTCTTTGTTGGCCATGTGTTTGTTGGTCCACGCCAACGGCATTAATTAATCTTGAGCTTTAACAAAACCATTTTGCTATTTTAATTTAATGCATGTGATAATGGAAAGTACATTAGATTTCATATGCAATGAGTTATGTAGCAGGTTTATGGATTTGAAAGCTGGATCTTTTTAATTGAAGTACGACTTTGGTGATGAAAGTCGATTCATATTGATTTGTGATAAAAATATTCGTTGTATGTTGCGGTCTCAAGTGATTCTCAAAGATGATTTTATTTGCAGCTGTGGCGACTAGTACAATTCACAAAATGGTTTACTAGACGTATAGAATTCATGAAACGATTAACCACGGTTATTCAAGTTGTCAGAGGGCTGAATGTTGTGGTACAAGTAGAGAAATAGTAGACTATATATCATCATCCACTGCATTTGATATTAGTAGTGGAGTTGAAAATAATGTTTATATTGGAGGTGTAGAGTCGGGTACGTCAAAAGTTTATCTCTCTAGTGATTGAAAGACATATATTAGTCATGAAGATCAGTGTTTTAAAGGAGGTGTGGTTGAGTTTCGTGATAAGTTGCGAAAGTATGCTGTTGAAGTTGGTTTTAAGTATATATAACTGAAGAAAGATAAAACTCCAGTGACAGCATATTGTTTTAAAAAGAGTATAGAGAATTGCATGTGGTGAGTTCATGCTTCATCATCAATAGTAAATAGTTACTTTTATATAATAAGTCTGAACAATGAGCATACTTGTAGGGGTGTATATCATCGTCCATCAAGAATAATGATGGAGTCCAAATTGGTTTCGACATTGCTTGTTGATGAGTTTAGGGATGAACCATTATTGAGACCAATTGATGTAGTTAGAGATATGAAGAAGGACTACGGTCCTGATGTAAGTTATCATCATGCATGGCGTGGAAACGATATGGTTGGTACTGAGTTGCAATGGTTATGAGAAAGTTTCCTATGCATTAATGAATTATTATAAGGAACTTCTATTGCAGTATAATCCAGGATCGCATTGCATTCTTGAAGTCGAACCGGAGAGCAAATTATTCAAAAGAATTTTTGTAATGTTTGCAGGATCCATTGATGGATTTCGGTACTGCATGACTGTTTTGTTTCTTAATGGTTCCTTTTTGAAGAGTAGGTACCATGGAACGATTTTATTGAAAGCAATAAGGAATGAGAACAATAGTAAATGTGAAGCATTGAAGTTTACTTTACAATATTATGCCTTTATTTTGGAATCCTTTGTATGTTCATTCAACAGAATATAAAGTACACGCATGACATTTATAAAGTACACGTGAATATATACGTGTACTTCATGTATTACGCATGTACTTTGAGGTCTGTTTTTACTATTTGCACAGAATACCAAAGTATACGCATTAGATAAAACACTACACATGAATTTCTATTCTATGTCACGTGTACTTTGTAATGTCATGCGTGTATTTTAGGATTCCATGTTTGTTTTGGGCCAACAATGCAAAGTACACGTATATCATTGCAAAGTACACATGAAATCCTGTTTACACTTTGTGTACTTTGTAATGTTTTGTGTGTACGTTTTGATTCTTTATTTGGTATTCTCAAATGAAATATTAAATTACACCCATATATATTAAAGTACAAGCATAATATGTTTATACTTTACATTTGTGTATCCTATCAGTACAAATATATTTATTTCAATTGTATAGCCTACGTGTTTATTGGTCCACGTCAGCGGCACCATTTTTTGAGTTCATCATAGAATATGTATGTACTAATGTATTTCATTATAATTTCAGGCCTTTATCCTCTTGCATATGCAGTTGTTGATTCAGAGACGGAGGATAATTATATGTGGGTTCTCATTAATTTGCATGATGCAATAGCTCATTAAGATCAAAACATCACATTCATATTCGATCACAACAATGGTCTTATTGAAGGTGTTTCTAAGGTTTTTCCAATGTCTGCAAATTCCTACTGTATACATCATTTACAAGAAAAAATAAAGAAGAGATTATGGGAGAGTGGGAACTTTCAAAAGAAGCTCGTTCAAGATTTCATGCGTCATGCATATGCTATAACAGTTGATGAATTTCAGAAGAACATTGATGCCCTGAAGAAGGAAGATGGAGTTGTTTTCACTGATTTTCTTAGTAATTTGCCTTCGGAGAATTGGTCTTGTGCATATTTCAACGGGAAATAATATGGTGACATGGAATCAAGTGCTGCGGAATCATTCAACTCTTGGATCCTAGAGGAAAGGCAATTGCCGATAATTAATATGATGGGAAAAATGAGGATAAAGATTATGAATTTCAATGCAAACAAACTTGTTGAATATGAAACATGGTCAAAGGAGTTGTGTCCTCATTTTGATAAATTACCGACTGAAATTGGGAAAAAAAGTAGAATTAGAATATTAGCCCCTCAAGTAAACATGTATTCGAAGTTCATTCATATGTGCGGATCACGGTTGACTTAGAACAAGGAATTTGCTCTTGTAATAGTTGACAGCTACGATGCTTTCCATGCTCTCATGTTGTTTATGTCGTACGAAAGATGGGTGGAAGTATTTATGATCATATTGAGGATTATTATAAGGTTTTTCTTTAAAAAATCATACTCGTCACCTATAGTTCCTTCTTCCAATCTAATGTCCTTAAACATTCCATTACCTGAAAATCCCTCCATTAACAAAGAAACTGACATGGAGGACAAGAAATAAGAGAATAAAATATGTTGGAGAGGTAATAATAAGAGAAGTTACTTGTTCTAGGTATAGTAAAATGGGTCTTTACAGATTCATGCATAAACAACCAGTTTGATTCCGCTTAATATCGTTTAATTCATTCATTATAATAGTATTTTTATATAAAATTAATTAACATTCACATTTGAACAAATTATTGTAATTTTATTTTTGAGTGTTCATTTCTGAATTATTTGTTTGGGAATGAGATTAACACAAAGTACACCCATGTTTTCATAAAGTACTCGCACATTGTAACGACCAAAACCATTTTATAAATGCGTATACTTTATGAAATATGCATGTACTTTATAAAGCACGCGTATATTATATCAAGTACACACGTATTTACAAAATGGTTTTGGTTTGTACAATGTGCGTATACTTTTTTTTAAATGCGTGTACTTTATATATTGTATAACTTATAATTTATATTTGTCACTTTTATTTATGTATTATTGCATTTATTTTAGTTTTATTTTATTCATTTTTTACATTATAATTTCTATTATTAATTTTTGTAAAGGTTTTGCTTCTATTATATTATATTTCAATATTTATTGAACAAGTCACTTATATTCTCACATTCCTACATGTATTATGGTTCGTGCCAGTGGCATTAAACGGATCATTGCCGGTCCACGTGTAAAGATCCTATTTGACTTCTCTTAATATTGTTCAATTCATTAATTCTAATGGGAGTTTTAAATAAAATCAATAAACATTCACATTTGAATAAATTATTGTGATTTTATTATTTAGTGTTCATTTTTGTATTACTTATTTGGGAATCGGATCAACATAAACTACACGCATATTTTTATAAAGTACACGCACATTGTAATGAATAAAATCTATTTCAAATGCGTGTACTTTATGAAATATGTGTGT
Organism: Sambucus nigra; assembly: GCA_949130495.1. Taxonomy (NCBI): domain Eukaryota; kingdom Viridiplantae; phylum Streptophyta; class Magnoliopsida; order Dipsacales; family Adoxaceae; genus Sambucus; species Sambucus nigra. The sequence goes on from OX422213.1 coordinate 324,079,969, forward strand.
ATACGCATATTTTTATAAAGTACACGCACATTGTAATAAACAAAATCTATTTTAAATGCATGTACTTTATGAAGTACACGTATAATATATAAAGTACACGCATTTAGAAAATAGTTTTGATCAGTACAATGTACGTGTAATTTATAAAAATATGCGTGTACTTTAAATGTTGTATAACTTATCATTTATATTTTTCACTTTTATTTATGTATTATAGCATCTACGCTAGATTTATTTTATTCAATTTTAACATTATAATTGCTATTATTAATTTTTTAAATGTTTTTCTTTTGTTATATTATTTTTTAATATTTAATGAACAAGTCACTCATATTCTCACATTCCTACGTGTATTATGGTCCGCATCTAAAGAACCAATTTTATTACGTTTAAAATTAGTCATTACAGATCTACATATAAAGAACTCATTTGATTACGTTTAAAATTGTTGAATTCATTCATTGTAACCATTTGATTGACTAAATTATTTAACAACACGATTATTTTGAATAAAATGAATGTAATTTTAGTGTTTAGTTTTTAGTCTAATGTTTTAAAGTTTTTTTTGTATGGAAGTTCAACAAAGTACACATATTATTTAGAAAGTACATGTGATCAATTTTTTTAAAGTTCAGGTGTACTTTATTAACTTTACGTGTACTTTACACTTTGCACTCTTAAGTATGATTGTTGAATAATTTCTTTTAAGTTTTTACTTGAATAAATTATTTAACAACCCATTTTGTAGAATAAATGAATGTAATATTATTGCTTAGTTTTTAATTATATTTATTCAATTTTTTTTATGCAGCAGTTCTGCAAAGTACACGCATTCTCATAAAATACATGTGATCATTTTTCCTAATGTTCATGTATACTTAATTAAATTTGTGTGTATTTTATATTTTTACACTGTGTATGAATCATGGTCCGATAAAGCCATTATATTTTGTAGGTTTTTAGTGTATGATATAAGTCACAAGACATGCATAAAAGATATAAAATATTTATTAAAAAAAGTACAATTTTTAACCTAATAAAAGCTGACAAAAATAAAGGAGATTGCTAGTTGGGAAAGCTGTTAAAGGCGTCTGTGATGTCAGGAAGAGAGTCAATTAAATTCAAGTAGGCTCGAATTTCTTCTTCCATGACAGCTACAAGGCCTTCATAGTAAGCTTTCTTCTCCTTTAGCTGGCCAATTTTCATTGTAACCTCATGTGTGTAGAAAGATATGAGGTCTTCAGGTGTTTGAGGAGGGTCCTCATCCATATTAAATAAATATATGGTATTGAGAGGAAGTCCATAGTAGCCTTCCCTCAGATATGTTTGAAACTGCTCAAAGGTTGTTTCATATAAGGAAAGAGTTTCCTTAATTTTCCTTATTTTTTTTTCTTTCATCCTTTTCTAGAGTAACTCGTAACTTTTCTGTTGGGATACTCATTATCTAATTTTTACTTGAGATGTAATAGAAAAGAAATGAACAAATATTACTCTTTTATAAGCCAAATTAAAGCTATTTATGTCTTTGACCAGAAGTAATTGGGATAGAGAGTAGTTGAGCTTAATAAATGGTTTTTGGATATTGTGTCTTGATGAATAAATATACAGTGAGTGTACTTTATTTATATTGCATGTACTTTTGATTAAAATGCACGTACTTTGTTTAATTACCTTTACTTTGAAGAATCCATGCGTGTGCTTAGTAAATATCATAGTACTTTTGATTAAAATGCGTCTACATTGTTTCATAACACTTACTTGCATTCTTTATGTAGTTATCATTGTGTATACCTTACGTGCATTGTGGTCCGCGCTAGAGTAATTACACCATTTTGGTGTAATACATATAACAAACAATAACCAATGTAAAACAAAACAAATTACAAATATGCACTACACCAAAACAAGCTTTTAGTAACACACATTTTTTTTTTTATTATTAACAGTAATTTACCATTATTATTTCTCACAGTAAAATAGTGTTAGTAATATAATATATCCGTTACTAATTTTAGTTCAATATTAAAAAAAACGGAAATTTTCACCACCACCACCCCCCCCCCCCCAAAAAAAAAAACCCAAAAAAAAGCATTCATTCGTCCAAACCCAAGGCATGACATAGGGTTTCTCCCAACCTAGGGGTCATTCGCCCTGTCCAAACCCAACGCTCATTTCGGCGCTCCGATTGGCCAACGCATCACATAGGGTTTGCTCCGATTGGCCATTCATCCTGTTCATTCGTCACAACGTCCCAACCAATAAGGTAAACAAATCACTGTTTGTTTTCGTAATCCATTCAATTGTAATGTCGTCTCGAACTTGATGTGTTTGCGTTATTAATAATTTCTTATTCCTACTTATGTTTAGCAACGCATAATTTAACTTACATCTGGTTTGGCTAAACAAATCGTTCACATAAATAATGTAAACTAAATTTTTTTACTGATTACTTTATCAAAAATAAGACAGCATAGTAATTGTTCACAGAGAACAAATCGTTCGCATAAACAATGTAAAATAATTTTTTTTAAACAATTTGAGTAAGAGCAGACTATCGGATGTGATGTTTCGACCAGATCTGAGTTGGGGGGACTATGAGATGTAATTTCTCACTTATGTGGTGTTTAGGTTGGGTGCGGTGTGGTCCAATGCGGCCGGAGAGGGGACCGACGGATGTGGCCAGAGAGAGAAGAGATGAAGAAGTAGAGAGGGGGAGGAGCTCTATTGGGAAAAGGTGTTTACACAAACTTTAACCATGCTATTCGTCTTTCTGCTCATAAAATATTTATGCCGCAATGATTATGAAATTTTGGTCATATAATAATACCCAATTTTCTTTCTGATCTATTCAGTTTCTTTGGGTTTTAACATTTCCACGTATGTTTATTTTTCTTAACACTTTAATACCTTTACAATATGAGATTTTGTTCGTTGTTTGTAGTATCGTTTCTTAGAATTTTACAAGATTACTACGTTTTAAACATTCATATGCCTTAACTATTAATATATTTGAATAGCTTCATAATTTGAGTTTTTGTTCATTGCTCTATCATTTTCCTTGAGTTTTTTGTTCATTGCTCTGGGTGTGTGTAGTGTGTGTCCGAAACAATCTTCTGGCCAAACCATTTTGAGAAATAGACATTAAATTGGTACCATCCTCTTGTTTCACCCCCATCTAAAAAAATTACATGTTCTAACTATGATTTTACTTACGTGTATCAATAATTTTATTTTTTGTATATTGTCATATAACTTCTGTGTAAACCTTTTTTTTTTGGTAGTGCGGAATGTCATAAACATTGAACAAATAGTGTATGAATGAGAGGAATATAATAAGTGAGGTGTACACAACTGGAATTGCATCTTTTCTTAATTTTGCAATTGCAAACAATGGCCATCAATTCTCGAACTTTCCTTGTCCATGTGTTAAGTGTCGAAATAAGAAGTGTTTCACTGCGGTAGATATCAAGGCTCATTTGATAATGCATGGTATAGACAGGAGATATACTAAGTGGGTTTTGCATGGTGAAACACTATCATCAAACCTAACATGTCCCATAGTAGAACCTATTGATTGTGAAGAACATGATGAAGCTGATAACAATGAGAATGAAAGGTTGTGAAACTTAGTTGACACATGTTACGGAGTGCACGAACAACATTGTGTAGAACCCAATCGGGAAGGATTCTCTGAAAAATCATATGTCGAAAATGAGAAGTATAATCAATAAAATAAATTAGCAATCTAGAAATTGTACCCTTCAAGTGAGGGTCCTGAGACTACTCTCTCTGCAATTGTGGAATTGCATAATTTGAAAAAGCGGTTTGGTTGGTCGGGAAACAACATGACCTCTCTCTTGTCAGTTTTAAAGAGGTAGCTTCCAAAAGGAAACCCATTACCAGTAAAATATCCGAACATGAAGAGAATGATGAAAAACCTGGTGATGAAAGCAAATTACATTCATGCTTGCGTTAACGACTGTATTTTATACTGGAAAGAGAATGAAGATTTGGAGGAATGTCCTTAGTGTGGAGAATCGAGATATGCAGTGACCTCAAAGAAAGGGAAAAGGTTATGCAAAGAGCCAATGAAAGTGTTGAGACATTTCCCTTTAATTCCAAGGCTAGTGAGATTGTATACTATACCTTGGATAGCGCATGAAATGACATGGCACCATCGGGCAACAAGTTCATGGGATTATCAGCAACATCCTTTTGATTCATCCCAATGGAGAATGCTAAAAAGTAGATAGACCAATTTCTCCGAGGAAGGGCGCAATGTTTGGCTTGCAATAACAACAGATGGGTTCAATCCCCATGGTATTCAGTTTAGTATTTATAGTTGTTGGCTTGTCATGACCTCACCTTATAATGTGGTCCCTTCTTTATGCTTGAAGCGTGAGTTCCAAATTTTATCTTTACTGATTCCTGGGCCAAAGGCACCGGGTCAAGACATTGATGTTTTTCTTCAACTATTAGTAGATCAATTGAAGCAACTGTGGGAAGGAGTTCCAGCTATTGACATGCACAAAATGAAACCTTTTACGTTAAGAGCTATGTTGATGTGGGGGATTCATGATTTTCCCGCATATGGAAACTTATTTGGGTGTGTAACACATGGTTATAAAGCATGTCCTATTTGTGGCGATGACACTCAATCCATTCGGCTAGAACACAGCATGAAGAGAGTTTACACAAACTAACGTAAGTTTCTTAAAATCGATCAACCTTTTAGGAGTGGTAGAGGTTTGGGACTTAGGACACAAGAAGTTGGGCATCCCCCAGTTCTACTAAACGGAGATTCACTTGTGGAGAAGTTAAGAAATATAAAGTATGTACCTGGAAAAGTCTCAAAAGTTCCCACTAAGAAGATAAAGTCTAATAATGCTAATGAGAGTGATAATGTTGAAGTTAAAGAAGATTGGTATAAAAAATCTATTTTCTTAGATTTGGAATATTGGCCATATCATCAAGTTCGACATGTCCTTGATGTGATGGGCATCGAAAAGAACGTTGCAGAGCATTTAATAAACACAATTCTTGATGATGATAATAAAACAAAGGATACTGAAAGGGGGAGATGGGATGGGCATACATAGCGGTCAATGGCTTCAAGTTGATGAACGCACTGGAAAAATGATTAAACCAACAACACCATTAATCTTGGATAAAGAAAAAAAAGACAATTCTGCCAAATTTTGAAGGACTTAAAGCTTCCTACCAGTTTTCCTCTAACTTGAGCAATATAGTAAGTCTTAGTCCCCCATCTTTGCACTCTTTGAAGTCGCATGATTATCATGTCATAATTGAACATCTGCTACCTGTGTTGCTCCAAAATGCCTTTCCGAAACATCGAGATTTGAGAAGAGCAATCCAACAATTAAGTTTGTTCTTTAACATGTTGTGCTCTAAGGTCCTAATTTGGAAAGATAACCAAAGAGCCAAATACATGGTTGTTGAAGCATTGTGCATGTTGGAAAAATATTTCCTACCTACCTTTTTTGATATTAGCATTCACCTCAGTGTGCATCTAGCAGATGAAGCCCTGGATTGTGGACCAGCCGACGCTCATTGGATGTATCCGTTCGAAAGGTGATTTTTTTATCTTTTAATATAATAAAATATGCCCCATTTAAGTTAATAATGCCCCATTTAAGTTAATAATTCTTGTTATTAATTTTTACTGCCTTATACAAATAGGACGATAAAAGATTTCAAACATATACCCAGCAATAAGCAGTATGTTGAAGTTCCATTGTTGAATCCTACATTGTTGTTGAATCTATTAGATATTGCATGGAGTACATGCCAAATCCATCTGATCAAAATCATAAATGCTCACGTGAAGCCTTTTTAGAGGAAGGTGGAGAGTTCTTTGATGAAGGGAATTTGCTTGATGATAAGACTATAACATTGGGACCTATACAGTTTCAACAAATACGTCGATGGGTATTATTTCGACTAAATGTTGATGGACTTTAAGAGAACTATAGGTTTTAGTTCTTTCATTTGTTTATAGCCAAGAATTAATGATCATTTTGAGTTATAACTAGTTGTAAACTCGCGTGATGCGCGGGAGAGACGATTGTGTACGCGTGGTTAAAAATATATATGTTTTAAAGAAATACCATTTCAATGGTTACAACTCAGTACCGTCCTTGAGTAACAGTTGAAAAATAATCTTGCACTACTTTTTCCTCCCCGCCTTACTACGCCTTATTCCGATGCAACATATATATATCATAACATTACTTTTTCAGCAAAAGGTGTCGATATTTTTCTCCGATAAAAATACAAATTATGAAAGTATAAAATCATTAATTTTTCATCCAATTTCTCAACAACCAAACAAACGGCCACAACAAATGTGTATAAATTGATCCACCATTAATGGCCAAAACTTACACACCAACAGTTCAATCCAATAATTGTACATAGATGTTGAAATTTCTAACAAAAAAAAATAAAAAAAATGTTCAAATGACTCTATCTAGTGCTGTTATCTCCAAATGACACCAATGACTCCAAATCATGAAATGACACCAATTCTTCATTACAAACGTGAAAAATAATACAATATTGCATTCCAAAAACAATCAAGAGTATTTGGACACTCGAATTCAATCCAATAATGTTATAAACAGTAAATAAAATTCATTTTAATAATCATGAAAGAATAAAAATAAGAGTAATTCTAGATATCCTGCCTCTATACCACCACCAAACTGCATCTCTCAATTTTTTTTATATAAGTTTTTTATTCTTTAGTTTTTAACAATTGAGTAAATCACCTTAAATTTAATTATTCTATTAATATAAAAAAACAGTTTCATTTTTCCTACGCTGAAAACAAATATTGAAAGCAAATGTAGTCTAGGGAACAATAAAAACAAAGCTGAAAAAAATATTCAACAAAACCAATTGGGTTCACATGAACTTACAACAGAATATTCAAAAAAATATTCAAACAAAAGAAATATTCATGTATACAAATAACATCACATGAATAATACAAATAAGAAATAGTCCATATGAACTTACAAAATCAGCTTTCGCCGTGAGGAAGAAACTCCGGTCGCTTGGAAGGGATGAAAGCCAGGTGAGTTTTGGGAGAGAAGGCTCTTATATAAAATGAACAAACCGACCAACCAAGTTCAACAACTGTATAAATCGAGAAGACCAATTCAAATACAGTCAAATAGATCTCAAATTCATTTTACATAGCCTCGACGTATTAATATGATACAATCTTGAAAATTATTATGGTTGAATATCAAATTGAGGAAAAATCGTTACGAGAACTTGACTTGAAGATTAAAGTTTGTGATTCTACAATATTAAGGTTTATCCTTGGAGAATCGTATGGATCTAAGAAAGGATTCGTGGTTCAGTAATTTATGGCTTGACATCATCACAGCCAAGCCTTTGGCTCTTCATAGATTGTGGACTATTGATGGAAGTGGAATTGGTGATCTGACAGGGCTTATAAAGCTCAAACCCTAGAAGGCATACCGTTGGTAATCATAAAGGCAATTGAAAAATAAAAGTTTTTATGTGTATTACTCGTTGCCTCGAATATTAGTGGAGAGAAGATATAGGAAATACTCTTAAAATTAAAGTGACACGTGGATACTCTAAATGAGGAGGAGTATTTAACACATGTATAGAATTTTAGAGTATGTAATAGATTACTTATATCAAACTACATATTGCAGTGAGTACGAAGCATCACTGAAATTCGTGTCACGTGTTAAAGGGAAGGGATTGAAACGACAGAAGTCGAGAAACAAACTTATTTTATCCATTGGTTATCCGAGAAGGTGATTATATAAATACTAATATTTTTATCAGTCTTCCCATCAAGTATGATGAGAATTGAAACATTTTAGTAATTATGATTTTTTTCCATCAAACAGTTGCTGAAATCAGGAGAGACTAAGACAAATGAAACATTGCGGCGGTTAGTTCAAAGGTCGCGATTCAAGGATAAAACATATAAAAATTATCGTGTAAATGGTTTCGTATTCTCTTTTAAGTATCACGACGATACTGTTGTAGTGGTGTTTACTTGAAGGCATGGACACAATTTCAACCTAGGAAAAGTGATAAGAATCTCACAAATAGTTGGACTATGTGGTATGGAGTTATCAAACAGATTATTGAGATGGACTATACCTTATTTAAGGAGGTGGTATTTTATTGTGATTAGGTGAGAGTGGAGGATAAGACTAATGGTTGTAAGCTTTGTCCGGACTCCAACTTAGTAATGGTAAATTTTTATAAGTTTAAGAGCATTAATAATGAGTATGATGAGCCTTCCATTCTCGCATCCAAAGCTAGTCAAGTATTCTATTCAAAAGATCTTAAAAATCCCAATTGTTGGGTTATTATATATTCACCGAAGAGATTGACGAGTCAAGTGGACGACTTAGAGACACCAACAATCTTCCAATCTATTCTTGAAGACCAACTGCACTTGGAAAGTTTGCTCAAGCAATACGACTCCATTTAGTTGTTTTAATATTTTCTTTTGGATATTTTAACCGTTGAAAGTTGTTTTGTTTTGCCAACATGACTTCATTTTGTTTTACCTCATTGCTAATATATAAATTTATTGGTCGTATGTTAACCGTTGAAGGTAGCGTCTTGTGATTTTAATGATATCATCTTGTGATTTCTATATATATCTCTATCAATATGTTAATGTTGTAGTAATATGATAATTCAATACATATTATTTTATGACTGTTATTTCTATTGTTTGCATCTGTTTTTTATTTTGGCAGCACTGTATTGGGCGTTATGGCTTCAAGTGCAAGTGGTGGTTCGAAACAACAAACGTTATCAACACCGCAACAAATATCATCCACTACGCAACAAGAATTAGTCGATGGAGGTTCGAAGCAACCTACCTCAAATGAAAATAAAAAGAAGCAAGAAGAAATGGATAAAAAAGGCTAAATAATTACAATATATGACTCAAGATGGTAAAATGATAGTCACCGTTCTAGTGGATGGGAGTGTAGTCGGTCCGTGGAGTGGGAGATGGAGAAGTCGTGTCGGTGATCTTGTTAGATCTTATATTCCAATTAGTTACGAAGATTAGAGAGTTGTGCCAAACAATTATAAATATGATGTTTGGAATTATTTAATGGTAGGATTTGAGTTAGATGTTAAACCGGAGGTGGCCCGCCCGCTAATGGAGAAAAGGTTTGGACAGAAGTTTAGAACACACAAAAATAATATGAGATGTTTTTTGCCTACCAAAGACAATCCTGGAGTCCCCCCGAAAGGTGTTAATCCCAACGTATGGAGATTATTTTGTGAGAACAAAAGTAAAGCAAAAAAGAAGTCACAAAACATTAAAAATGCCAAGAATCGATCCAATTTAGAATATTCCCATACACTTGGACGTCGCACCTATGCGGCTTTGCAATATGAAATGGTATGTATCATAATTTTTTTCAATTATCAGCACTACTTTTGTGTATAACATGTGATATTTAAATTGTAGGTTCGATCGAACCCAGAACAAGAATTAACACGAGTAGATACATGGCTTGCGGGACATGAGGAAAAAATGGAGAATGTCTTAAGCAGTGCTACGCTTTACTATGTGCATATTTACATGAAAAATAACAGTATTTTTAGTATTATTCAATGAGTTTATTAATGAAAATTTCTCATTTTGATTTATAATTATAATTTGATAGGATAAAGTAAAGGATGCGGTGGAAAAAAGAAAGAGCGAGAGTAGAGAGGGTAGTATCAAGAGCCAATGCATAGAGAACAATGAGTTAATAGAGGTTTTTGGGAAGGAGAAAAGGGGAGGAGTTAGTGAAGTTTGTCCCCTTATTTCGAAGAAGCAGTTGATGCATTTAAGAATGGCAAAGGCCAAACTTAAACAAAGAAAGAAGGCAAATGATGATGTGGATGCATTGAAGGAAGATATCATATCTTCCGTCAATAGAAGATTTGAGGAAAAGAACACAAATTTTTTGGTATATATGTATTTTATATAATTTTATTTATTAAAAAGACCTATCTAGATATAATAGATATTAACTTACTATTATTTGATCCATTTTTTCATAGGATGCTAAATAATGTTTGGTTGATGCCTTCAATGCTCAAAACGAAAAGGTCCACCAATCACACCGATAAGTGAGCATGCATCCAATACAAGTATACAACGTAGGAATCTCTCTCAAAATTTGGATAATGTTTTTGCATCCGCTTCTCGTCCTGTTTGCATAACCACACCTTCTCTTACCAACAATCCCAAAGTCATCTTGCTTGATATGTATAATGAAGAATTGGCAAAGGGGTATGTCATAATAGATGCAATAAAGGATATATGTCATGGTAAGTGAGTTGGAGTCGGGGAGAGGAAAGTATATGTGGAGGAAGTGATGAAGACGGATGTTAGGTTGTTTGATGCTCCTCAAGGTGGACAATTCACTTTTGCTGACCTAGTCTTGGGGGGATATTTGATTTGGCTGGATTGTTGGCTTAAATATGTTTAGTTTATGTTTTGAACTTTGTTTGAGCTATCTATATGTGGACTTAGTTTGCATTATGTGTTTGTTGTGAACTTTGTTTGAGCTAACTATATTTGGACTTAATTTGCAATATATTTTGTTGTGAACTTTGTTTGGATCTATCTATATTTGGTTTAGAATTAATTTGCACTATTTTTTATTGTAAAACCCCTTTTAACTCCGCCAATGCTAATATTTATTTGAGCACTGTCGGTCCCAAGCCCGGATAAAGGAGGAGGGAAAGGTAAGCATATGTTTAATTTTGAGTTCTCATTCTTAATTTGGCTTTTCTTTCTATCACGAATGTCATTGATATCTAGATCTTTATGCAGGGACTTGAGTATAATTGATGATGTATAATTTATACAGGGACTTTACTTTTTTCTATTTCTTTGAGAAGTGATGTATAATTGATGATGGGTTTCTGAGATATGGGCTCTGAAAGTTGTTCTTGTAGATCCCATCTCCAAAAGGTATGAGAATGGCACATTTTATTTCTATACTGTTCTATTTTATTAATAAAATATGTTCATGTTAATCAATTGTATGAGAGACATAATGATGCTATGTTACTGAAACTTGTTTATAGTGTGTTCTCAGTGATTGGAATTCTGCTCGTAAAGTTTTGATTTTTTTTTCCAACAGTTTCATTTGAGTGATGCTACATGTTTTCTTCTTATTGTCTATAAAAAGCAAATATTGAGCTTTTATCCTATATTCAGAACTGAGTTTATAAAGCACCATGGTTTTCTCATCCGTTTCTCGATATCTAGATCCCCCCAATTGGCAACAGGTAAGCGTGGTATGCCGATGATAAATGTTTGTCTGACATGTGATAATGTGCATGGACTTGTGTTAGCACTCTCCTCCAGTATTTTTATTGGATCTAGTTTTATTATTAAGAAAAAAGGTCTTAAAATAGTTGGAGCTACTGGACTCAGAACAGGTTCACTTTTCTTCTTTTTTTACTCCTTAATTGTATATCTGCAATTATATACACAAAAACACTCATTTTTATGTATTTCTTACTGAATATATATATTTCTAACTGTCTTTCAACTTTCAACGTTTGTTGTCATTATATGTGTTTTACATTTAATATATATTATTAAATAAATGGATTTTAACCAATTAGTCCCGTTAGCTAAATAATTCCTACAACATTTTTTTTGGCACCATTAGGTCCATGAAAAAATATTTTTTGTTCCAATAGCAATAGGCCTTATTACAAAACATGTAGTGAATATTTACATGTATAAACATGATTTATTGAAGAAAAATTGTTTTTCTAGCACCAGTGGGGAAATGTCTTATGTAAAAACGACGCCATAAATAAATAAGTTCACATTTATATATGCATATAGTCTTTTGTAAGGCTGGTGAGGTGTAAAAAGACATACTGATTTCAAAAGAGTGGTATGCTGACGATGAATGTTTGTCCGACAATGAGAGATATTCTCAACTCTTTTGAATATGTGTGCACCCTGATCGACAGTGTACCCCATCTTCGTGATGTCCAACATGCAATTGATATTGTCCCGGGCACGTCATTACCTAATCGGCCCCACTTTCGCATTACATAGGTAGGCATTTGAGGTGTGTGCTCATGAATCGTTACAAGGGAGTATATGGTCGTGTGTCGTGATCACTCTTTTAAATCCGAAGGAGAGCAATTGGGGGATGTGTGCAGAACTGCACCATCAATTGGATCACCATAAAATCCCTGTTCACCATCATGTGCTTAGAGAACATGTCTGACTAGTTTCACGGGGCCTGCGTGTTCTTGCATCTTGATCTACAGAGTGGCTAACATTAGATTTTTACAAGACCTGGTAACGCGTGGAAAATCAGTAGGAGAACTTGTATAAGTGGAATGTGATGTCCTTTGGCATGTTGAAATGCTCCTCAACCTTTATTAGGGAGATGTCCCTTACCATGCATCTCTTTTGGAGAAAATTTATGGTGCTCTAATTTGAAGACATTCTTATTTAAAGTCGCTCAAAGGAAGATCAATTGGAACACATCAGACAGGTCCCCGAGATTTTATGCACCCAACATTTCCAGCTTCCGCTGAACAAGTGTTCTTCACAGTTCTGCTAGTGAACTTCCTCTGCTAGTGAACTTCCTCTGTTGGGATTGTCCTTATTTCTTACAGAAGGTATTCCTTACATATCTTAAAGATAGATTGAAGTTCTGTATGAACTTACATGATAATTTTTCAGTTTTTGTTGTGCAGTATGTTGAGCGGAATAGGGTTTTTAAGTTTCTGCACGCTCAAATTTCTTAATAGGCAACAAAAATTAGAAACTCATAATTTTTCTTTCTGCAGCCAATTATTCAATAATTCTTAGTGTTCTTTTTATTTTTAGTTTTTGACTTTTCTGTATTGGTATATTCACATATAAATTCACACATTTTATATCAAGAGTTTGAATCACAGGATGTCAATTTCTTGTATAGAACTTAAAGAGTTTATAGGTGAATTTTCCAAATGTGATATTCAATGAAAGCACAAAAATTCAAACGAGGCGAGTACTTAATCTAACATCTAGTTTCGTTACTTTATGTATTGGAGGATAGGCCTTCATGCTGAAGAGAGCATCGAAGGAACCTCTTGGTCATGTCACTTCCATAATTGTTGATGTGCTCGAGAATGAAGAAACCAATCATGTGATTAATGCATCACAGAAGCGAACTCTTCTTCAAGAAATGGCACTAAAGCTCTCCTAGAGATTTTCTTCGTATGCACAACTATATTTGTTAGTGATCAAGGTTTTAGTTACAAAAGTAAAATATTTACACTGTCATATCTGTTTCATATCATGTTTATATATGAACTTCGATTAATATAAATATAAAGATGGATATTTTTGGGTGAGGTTGCTGTATTAAATGTAAACTAAGAGGGATATTTTTTGGGGAGGCTGCTGTATTAAATGTAAACTGTGGAGGGATGTGAAAATCCTGTGAGTTTCTAGATCTACATAGGAAATTAAATAAATAGGTTAGAAATAGGGAATGTAATGCAAAAGGATCACATAGCGAAGTGGATATTTTGAAAAATATTTTTTTTAAATGAGTACTAAGATTAGTAACATAAATTTACCGTTACTAATTTTGAATTTTACCGTTACTATTAGTAACAAAGCTTTACCGTTAGTAATTTTGAATTTTACCGCTACTATTAGTAACAGAATTTTACAGTTACTAATTATGAATATACTGTTACTATTAGTAACTAAAAAATTTCATTACTTCCTTCATGCTCCACGCCTTTTTTTCTAACAGAAAAATTATGTTACCAATAGTTTTAGTAACGGTAAAGTTGTGTTACTAACGGCGTGTTTTGGTGTAGTGATGGTATGTATTTGAATCAATTTATAAAAGGTCTTTCTCCTTTTGGGGGAAGAAATATTCTAAAAAAAGAATCTCACTTAATACATATGCTCAGTGTTTTAGCATTTCAGAATGTTGAAAGGATTTTTGCAGTTCCTTATTTCTGCTAATTTGTTCAATGTAGTAGATGCAGAACACCCCACAATCAACCCTGAAATTAAAATAAAAATATATATAAATTAGTATAATGTGAATGAATTTTTTTGTATATATACAAATTAGTACTTTATAGAGATGAAGTTTTTTCTTACCCATTATATTGTTTAGGACATTCATGATCTCTTATTATGTCAAATTTGAGATCACTTTTCAATAAGAAATCTACTGTTCTTTTTTCTTGTTCTATCAATGGATCATCATGCAATGTAAATTCATTTCGTGTACCTTTATCAATCGTTCTCTGAGTTTTTAAACCATTATTTTTATTATTTCTGCTTCGGTCTTCAATACAGTGTTTTTGGAAGACAGAAGATTGTTAAGAGGATAAATAGTGCGTGTATACAAATAAAAAAGTATATGTAGATTAAAGGGTGAAAAGTACACGCATAACATTAAAGTACACATGCTTAGTATTTGTGCATTTCACATGTATTTTAAATATAATGCGTGTACTTTGATAATCAGAGTGATTATGTGCAACTAATACAAAGTAAACACATTATATGGTAAAGTACACGTGAATCATATAAGTATAGGTAACATTACTAATTAAGTTTAGGCTCTAACCATTTTTTTGGCATCATCGAAGTATATTGTGTTTTGTTCCTTGTCGTTTAGTCGAAGGGAAACCATATGGACAACTTTTTTTTGGTCTTTGTATATCACACAAGTAATGCGAAATGTCCTATGTCATGTCTTTGTACAATGAAAAAATTATTACAACTGCTTAAGTATTCAAATAAATCTCTGTATAACTCTCCCTTCTTATTGACTTCATTTTAGCTACAAGCTTCTATCTGAAAAAAATTATAGGCATTGTGTTAAAAAAAGTGTGTGATTTTAATTCACAAAGCTTTCGGTTTAATTTTACTGACCCAACAATAATCATAAAAAGTGTGTGTGGAGGAGAGCCCCTCCTTTGCCAATTTTAACCTCAATACTTCACTAAAGGCGATTATTATCTCTTTCACAATATAAAACGGTGAGGATATAATGATGCTGAAATTTAATGACTGTATAATATTTGGACTACATACCTGGCTTGATGTTTGTTGATTCTTGATGACTTCAACAAAATCTTCCCATGGGACATACGAAACTAGCCCTTAGTAAATTCTCTGTATTTTATATAAGCAATAGCAATTGTATAATAAGAATATCATTATTCTTTGGCACCAAAAAAAATATAAATAAGTGAAGTGATAAATCATCAAACAATACACTTTACCCTGGCTCAGCTTTTTGAATAAACTCTTCAATTTTATTCTTCGCAACTTCATCGAGTTATTTATATGCATTAACTTCTTCAAGCTTGAAGTGAGTTTCTATATATTTTTTAGCTATTGTTAGCTTGCCTATTCTCAGCTTTCTCAGATTCTGTTTTTTAATTGGGTGATTCTTCTCGATTTCACTGTCATCTTTTTTATTCTTCTGTCCTCTAGTAACATGGCCTTTTATTTTGAGTATTTCGGGGGTGGCCTGTAGTGTCTTTATTTCATCTTTATAAATATAATCACCTTATCTTTTTTGTTTTCTATCATTTCTCTCATGGATTCTCTTATACATCGAGGCTTGTTCAATCTCCAAGTTCGAAATTTCGTCCACGAGTTTTTTATTAGTGTTTTCCTCATATATTTGAAAAAGGAATGTTAGATTGTAAGTATTTTTTTATAACAATGAATTGAAAGAACATCTTATTCAATAATGTAAAACGCGTGTACTTTGAATTAAGTACTGCGTGTATTTTGAGAAAATGCATGTACTTTCATCAAAATTTGTGCGTACTTTATAAAGTACACGCGTGTAATTTATAAACTAACTGCTTGTACTTAATAAAAAAAGAACATGTGCTTTAAAAATGAGTGTTCTTTTAAACATTAAGTGTACTTTTATGTACTTAATAAAAATAATTAATACAAACTGAAATAAATGAAACAGAAGCTAAAAAACAACATCAAAGAACATTGTAAGTAAACAATGAAAAATGCATGTTGTTTGATTTAAGTGCTACGTGTATTTTGATCAAATGCGTGTACTTTCATCAAAATACTACGTGTATTTTACAAAGTACAAGCGTGTACTTTATATAATTACTTCTTGTACTACAAATACGTGTACTTCAATTAAAACATCGCTTGTACTTTATATATACTTGCTCAGCTTTTTTCAGTTGTGATTCTTCAAGAATTTTTTTCAACTCCGAAATTTCGTCATTGAGAGATTTATTATTGTTTTCCTGATATATCAAAAGAATGTTAGATTATAAGCAATAATTAATAAACATAATGTCAAAGAAAAATGAATACAAATTAAAATAAATGAAACAAAATATAAAGAACAATGTTAATAACTACGTGTACTTTAGGAAAATTGTATGTACTTCATGAAAACTGCGTGCACTTTATGAAATCTGCGTGTACTTTATGAAAACATCATTATTCTATAATATAAAACGTGTGTCCTTTCATCAAAATACTGCGTATATCTTGATAAAATGCGTGTACTTTATAAAATAACTACTTGTACTTTATAGAATAATGATGCTTTCAGTTTGAAAATTAATCAAAAGTACCTATTCAGTTTTTTTCATTCCTGATTCTTGAAGGTTTAGCCTCAACGTCACCAATTCAAGCGCACCATCTCTCCAATTTTGGAGTACATCTTCATACATTTTCTTGAGATTCTTTGATCCAACATTCTTGATGAGTCAACCTTCTTATTCAATGATTTTTCCAATTCTTTCTGAGTCACTCAGTGTGACTTGAACAAGTTTTTCATTCAACGATTTATTTAACTCAATAAGTTGGGCATTTTTCACCTCCAACTTATTTAGTAACTCTTTTTATTTCAAAAGTTGGGAATTTTTCACCTCCAACTTCTTCAATTCCTCTTGTGTTTTCAGAAGTTGACAACTATCTATCTGCTACAATACATTCATAATAGTAAGGTTGGCACTCTCCACTTCCAAAGAATTCACCTTATTTAGTGCACACTTAAGGTCTTTAGTTGCTTTAAATAGTTGGTTATCTTTTTCCAACAAATCCCTTTACAAAGTAGCATTTTATTCCTCCAAATTCAACTTCCCAGCATTATCAGAATCTCTTGATTCAAAATTATTAGCATCTGTTGGTTCATAATTCCCAACATTCTCAAATATTTCAAAATTTCCAATATCCTTTGGTTGATCACTTCCCTTCTTTTTTAAAGGAGTCACAATGTTTTTAACAGTAATATTCCAACATGACGAAAACTCATTATCAAATTCTTCAGCATCCTTTTTCGGCGATGAATCAATATGTATAGGGCTTGCTTCAGAAATGTTCAAAGAGAGAGTGGGCCCTTCATCTTGAGCTTCACTCTCCACTGCACTGTCCTTACTAACTGGTTTATTTGTAGTCTCCTTCAAATTTACTGAAGCGATATCATTCCCAGCAAACCAATATTTCAAAGATGACAATTCCCATTTAATAAATTTTGGTGTCTTCTCTTCAACATGAGGAATGATATCAAACTTCTCATACACCTAATACTGTGATCATGCAAAAAACAAAATGATATTAATAATTGTATTATCTAGTTATTCATAATTGAAACAACACGTGTACTTTGTAAATACACGTGATATTATAAAGTAAACGTGTGTACTTTATAAATATCTCATGTACTTTATAAATATCACGAGATATATACAAATTACATGCATGAATTGGTTGGAATATCAAGTGTACTTTGAAAGTACAAGTGATATTACAACCATGGTAAATATAATTAAACTCAGGTTCATATGTAATTAAACTCATGTTCATATGTATTTTATAAATATCATGTGTACTCTATAAGTACACATGATATTTATATGAACATGGTCAAATAAATAATACGTGTACTTTATAAATATCTCGTATACTTTGAAAGTACACGTGATATTGATAAAATACACGTGAACTTAGGTTTTCAAAAAAAAATCCAATTGTTTGTTGGATTGAATTAGTATGTTTCGCTCACCAATAAGGAAATGAAACATCCAATTATTGTGCTTTGTTTTGAACTTGCTATTTTGTTGAGTGAATTGATAACAAACTCATGCACGACAAATGCCCAATCATAGATATTCATGTCATTAATACTGTTGATGTATGCTGTCAAAAACTCTACTAATGTGAAGTATGAGTTGAAGAAAAACAACATCGTCAAGAAGTGGAGACAAACAAGTTTAAACTCTATCGATTTCTTCAAAACCTTATTTATTTTCGACTTTCCAAATTTTTAGCTTTGAAATATCGGGCAAGGAATTCAGGTATTTGAGAAGTAGCCAATCTCTTTTTCAAATTTATTGATTTTTGCCCCTCAAGCATTGGGATCCCAAATGTTTCACTCATATCTCTTGGGCTTATTTCAACCCTACTTTTCATCTCAAAACTGTTGGTTTCCTTTTTGTACAGCTTGATAATAGATAGAATATTTTTATCAATTTTTTTTGTGTTGCGCTTCTACTAATTCCTTTGTGTAGTAGGCATTGAAAAGCTCCTAAAATGGAGTCTAAGTAGTTCAATATGCCTATCGTTTATTTTCTTTTTAATACCAGAAAAATCATGAAAAAAACTAATAATGTATGATCTATACTGGTCGTGTTTATTCACACCACGTGTAGATTCCATAGCCACACTAGAACTAGAACTGCTTGAAGAACTTTCGTTAGAACTCCTATTTGATATAAAGGCTTTCAGGGTCCGTTTGGTTGGCCTTATTTGCCATGGGTATTGGCAAATAAGTTGGTAAATGGAGTATTTGTGTACAACTTGGTGTATTTGGTACAAAAATTTGCCTACAAGTTATTTGCCAATGTACAACACCTCTTATGTACAAGTTGTGGGCAAACTTTGCTTACCTATTTGAGTGGGAAATATTTGCCAACAAATTTGCCAACTTCTTAAACGGTTTTAATGTTTTAAAAAATAATTTAAAAACTGTTTTAAATAATTAAATAAATTTATGAATATTTAAAAACTGTTTTGTAATGTTTTAAAAACTGCTTTTAATATTATAAAAAATTGTTAAGAAAATGTTTTACAAATTTTTTTAAAAATCGTATTAACAAAATATTGTTGTTAATGAAAAAAACTAGATTATATCTAATTAGTCAATCATAGATAAATAAGACAAAAGATTTTTAAAGTGGTTCAGCCTTATGAAAATGGCCTACGTCCACTGTTTTTGTATTGCTGACTGTTTGCCTTGAATCTCGATAATTCGTTCACTATGAGATCCAAAAGTCCCCTTCTTATGAGGAGGTTACAATGTATTTATAGCCTTGAAGCTGTACATATGAAAAGATAATGCGTTGTTATCTAGCAGACATATACATCTGTACGATAATAATGCACATTTAATGCGTATTTGCCTTTTGGTTTTCTTAATGTGGATGATCTGCATGCTAAGTTGCTTGCACCGCTTAAGTTGCTCGGTAGGCTTAAGTAGCTCAGACCGCTTAAGTTGCTCGGTATCTCGGAGCGCTTAAGTATGCTGCTCGTTGAAAGTATTCGCATTTGCCATATAAGTTGACACGCGTCTTTATATGATTGGTCCACGTCAGCAGACTAGATTTGGTATCAACAGAAGCCCCCAATGTTTCACAGTTTGAGGTTAAGGAAGAGTGTGGAACATTTTTCTTGAAAACTGCTCGGATTACTGATTTTCAGAGATTTAGGAGAATACCTTAACTCCTTTTTAGCGCACAATATCAAGCTTTATAAATATTTTGAATTTTCACGATCACTTCGATATTTGTGCCCTTTTCCTCTTTTAGCCACCGAAAACGCCAACGTCTTCCCTTGTAATCATTGCTTTTCTCTATTCCCGGGGTAAAGTATTTAAGTGAGACAGAAATCCTATCGTCTTATAATTTTCGAATCTATATCTCTGAACTTTTCATTTTCTCTCTATCTTGTGACTTCGTTCTTTCCATCATTCATTGTCAATCGATCTCTTTTTCTTCTGTAACATTTTCTTCCTTCTTCTTTATTTACTTTATCCACCATGGTTTATCTTGTTGAATCGTTGGATAAGTTTCGGTCTGATTTTTTAATCCCTTCGTGGGTTATTTTGGAAGAACTTCCTTGTCCTTCTGATTTATTTTCTTTGGCTAAGGGACACTGGTTCCCAACTCTTTTTGTGGATGAATGTGGCTTTTCTTTCCCGCTAAATCCCCTGTGTTTGGAGTTTTGCCAATATTTTGATATTGTACCTGCAAGAGTAGCTCCAAATACATAGAGGGTAGTTTATGGCGTATATAGGTTGAATCAACTTCATGGAACTCGTTTGGGAATTCCAGAAATTATGTATTGTTATAGATGGGTTACCAGGGACACTACTTTCTATTTAAAAACTAGGTTTTCGAATAGAGCTTTAGTTGTCAATCTTACCGATGCTAATAGGGACTATTTTGATCATGGGGTTGTGATGAAAAGTTTGCAACACCCTCCATTAAATGGAAATGATGTGTAGAAAGGTCCCAGGTGTCCGCCTTATGGCAATGGGATAAGTTGTTTTTATTTTTGAAATCTTGTTTTCTTTGTATTCGATGAAATGCATCACTGACATTAATTTTATTTGTTACAGTTGACAGTAAAAGGAAGCCTCCAAAAGAGACTGGTGTTAACATAAAACATTTAAAACTTATCTGGGGCTTGCATCAATCAGTTACCGGGGAGCATATTAGAGATGCCTCTTATTTGTTGAGATACAGAAGCTCCACTTTATCTTTCATTGCTCGTCATGTGGTGGTTGAACTTGTTCGGATACCGACTCCTGAAACCAGTGTGAAAGGATCTTCTTCCAACTTAAGCATTCCTATTACTGATCTGATGAAGAAGAGGAAAGCTCTCGCATTTTTTAACAAGTCTGCCGTTGCCACTAAAAAGGCAAAGAAGAATAAACAAGATGTCCCAGATGAGGGGATAAAGAATATAGAAGTACCCCCTTCCACTGCTGCTAAGGAAACTGGCAAGAAGCCCCCTAGGGCTCCAAAAGAGAAAGCAACTTCGAATGAAACTGTTATCATTTCTCAAATAGAGACAGCACCTTTAATTGAAAGTGCTCTTGCTCCTTTGAGGAAATTGAAAAGAAGTCATACTGAGAGACCTGTGGACCCTATCTCTCAACCTTCAAATGTTGAAGGTAATGTTCCAGCTCTTATTCCTCCCAGCTCTGCCATGGGTTTGATCAGATCTTAGACTGTCCCAGAATTCCAAGGCATTGAAGATACCGTTTCTCGTGAGAGAATTACTACTTTGGTTGCTCAACACATTACGTCAGTAAGTATCGTTAGCCTGAGTCCTTTATCTTCTAGTACTATATTCATATATTGAATTAAAATTCTTTCTTCTTTCAGCTCGTGACGTGTTGTAATAGTATTTTAAAGAAAGATGAAGCCATCGGGGCCTCCACTTCTTCGAGTGGAATAGAAGAAGCTTTTACTGGATTAACTCGATCTTTGAAAGAATCTTGTCAGAAGTACGAGGAAGACAAAAATGCATGGGAGAAGCAATTCAAGTCTGTTGAACTAAATCGAGATCAAATTTTGACTGCCTCTAAAGAGTTGGAGAAGAAATTAAAGGATGCTGAACAACGTAAAGAGGAGCTTGAGGTCAAGCTTAAATCTGCTGAGAAAAATATTGCTAAGTTTCAAGATGTTGAGCGAATTAAGACAGAGGTAGAAGAAAAACTGAAGTCTACCGAAGAGCTCCTTAGGGAAAGGACTTCCTCGGAGAGAGCAAAAAGAAAAGTTACTGTTAAAAAATCTTTTAGTGATGGTTGGGACAAGGGTTGGAATAAGGGCCTGGCTGTTCTGTCTTCTCAAATGGAGTATGCTAGTGTTAATTATTTCAGGGATAGATGGATAGCAGCTTTAAAGAAATTGAAGGTTGCTGAAAATTCTGAGTTGTTCCAGGAGCATACTCATGGCCCTCCTCCCTCTCCTAGAGAAGAAGAAGAAGAAGAAGAAGAAGATGAAGCTGCATCAGATGAGTCTTCTATGATGACAGGAGAGCAGGTTCCTATTGTTGTTGTTGTTCAACCCTCCATGCAATTCCAATAAACTAGCACATCTGTCGAGCAACTGCCATTGCTCTCCGAGCAACCAACCCCTTCATCCAAACCGTCCGAAGAAGTCGTAGGAAATAAGAGAAGGTTTAAAGTTGTTCGGGTATTTTATTGCGTTTTTTTTTTATGTAACCCTGAACTGTGTTTTCCTTTATCGTAATGAATAAAAAATGAACTTTTGTTGTTCGTCTGAAATTTCTCTCTTACTTGCTCTATTCGCATCATTGTTTGATTTTGTTTTTCATTTTCTCTTTTCTAGTTTGTGGCCAGGATGGAACTCTTATCAGCTAATGATACAGAGTTGATGAAGAAGTGCAATGACTATTTCACAGCTGGTTATGCAGACTTTACTGAGGCTCAAATAATTAATATCCTCGGATCAGGTGCTTCTGAACGAGCAATTAATGCTTACCAGTACTTGAAGTGCCTACTTGATCGTGTTGTAGCCAATAATGTGGCTTATTACGAAATGATTGAAGATCTTTAAGGAACGGTCGAGGAACTTCAACAGCAGTATCGAGAATCCACTACACTTTTGCATCAAGGTTATGAGAAAAAGTACCAACAATTGAGCGCTGACAAGGGATATGACAAGTACATTTCAGCCCATGAGAAAAAGAAAAGTGTGTTAAAGTTTGAGATTGAAAAGAAGAGACATATTGCAAAGGTGATAGATCAAGAGAATATCGCATTGCAAGAAGAAATTAAACAGCTCAAATCTGCTGCCTCCTCTTCTTCGGGAGCCTTGGTCCCAATTAATGATGATGGTTTTTCCTTTTTAGAAATAGAAAATGCTAACTTACGAGATGAGTTAGAGACTTTGAAATAAACCGGACCTTCCACACCTGTTCACGGCAGAGCAAGATCTTCTTCTCATGGACGATCAAGGGATGGTCGGATTACTATTGATGAGACAAGAACTCAATTGGCCTTATAAAATCAAGTCGTTCAATTGACGGCGAAGAATTAGGCTTTGGCAGAAATGTCTAAAAAAATTCAAAGTTTCACCGACCAACTCTCCAATCAGAGTTCTGCACTAAAAAGTAAATAAATTCTACTGAAAAAGCCCCACGAGCAACTTGATAGATTGACTTATCAATTTCACAAGCAGCCTAGGGAATTTTGGATGGCTGGGTATAATGAAGCTCTGTATCATCTTGATGCTCATTTGCAGCAGTCGAACAACGAAGGATATAAGCAGGGATGGTTGAATGCCTTATGTGTTCTGAAACTGTAGCAAGGCCATTTCTTATGGGATTATTATGAACCTGGAGTTCTTGATTTACCTGCTCCTCCCTTCAAACTTGACCTTAGTTGGATTCCATCCCGTTTCATTCCTCAGATTTTGATTTCCAAGTATCTTGGTGATTATAGTCTTCATTCAAACTTTGAGATATCTCATCCAGAGCACTTGCTTGATCGACCATCCATAATTAATGTCAGAATGCTGCGAGATATTAACTTTATAAACTCCCCTTATGCATTAGATGATCCTCCAGCTGGGGTTGAACGTGTTTCAAAGGCAGAGGGAAAGAAACCCATAGAATAGGACATTTTTATATAATGAATCAAATTTCATATCGTATGTAATCTGCTTAATTTTAATAAAGAAATGTTTAGTTTCTTTTACAATTTCATTTTCTTGGAAATATTTTGTAAAATGTCTTTGTTATTCACTGGTGAATATATATATATATATATATATATATATATATATATATGTAGAAGGACGAAATGTCCTGCTTTGTTTTTAGACAATGAAACTTGTCCCATTTATTGTCTGATTATAGTGACTTGTCACTCTTTGGGCCTCAGTAATGGAATGATGTTCATCCCATGTTCATGCTTAGTTATAGTAATCTCATCAGGATTACCTTGTTGCCTAGACAGTGGATGCCTCGGGAGGTCATCCATCTTCTTGCCTAGTTTAGTACCAACCAACCGGAGTTGGTGGTTAATGAATTGCCGACCAACCGGAGTTGGTGGTTAATGAATTACCGACCAACCGGAGTGGGTGGTTAATAAATTGCCGACCAACCGGAGTGGGTGGTTAATGAATCGCCGACCAACCATAGTTGGTGGTTGCTATTTTGAATTTGTGTTTGTGTAGTGTGTAGCACTAATATTCCGAAAAAAAATTCAAGCACGGAAGAAATATGGGCAAAACATCACTTTATTCATATTGAAAGAAATATGTTACATATGGATTTTAATTACTGATAGTACTTGCTCAGATGCCCTGCATTCCATGCGTTCTTGAATTCTTCTCTCTCGAAAGTTTCAATTATGTATGTCTCAGGACGAACAACTTCAGTTACTCTGTAAGGTTCATGCCAGTTGGATTCCAGTTTGCTATGCTTTTGGATCACTTTCTTCAGCACATAATCCCCCTCTTTCAAATCGCACTTCTTCACCCTTTTGTTGTAGAACAAGGTTGTTCGTTGTTGGTATGCTGTATTCCTGATTGCTGCTTCTTCCCTAACTTCTTCAAGCATGTCCAAGTCTAAACGCCTCATCAAGGCGCTTATAGGAGAATTAAAATTAAGTACCTTATGTGTAGGTATACCCAATTCAGCAGGTATGATAGCTTCACTCCCGAATGTCAACATGTATGGAGACTCCCCAGTTGCTGTTCACGGTGTAATGCGATAAGCCCACAACACAGAGTGTAGCTCGTTAATCCAGTTTCCCTCTTCATTATCCAGCCATTTTTTCAAACCATTTAGTAGAGTTTTGTTCGTCACTTCAGTTTTCTCGTTGCTTTGGGGATGGCCTGGCACAGAGTGGATCTTCTGTACATTGGATTGATGATAATATGCAGCAACTTTCTCATTGTTAAATTGGGTTCCATGGTCAGTAATGAATGCATGTGGGAGACCATATCTGCAAATAATACTCTTCCAAATAAATTGATAGACCTTGTCATATGTCATATCAATGAGAGGTTCAGCTTCCACCCATTTGGTAAAATAATTCACAGCAACCACGAGGTATTTGAATCTTCCTTTGGTCGTTGGAAGTGGCCCGACCAAGTCTATCCCCCACATAGCGAATGGACAAGGGGACATAATGCGTGTTAACAATGGTTGGGGAGTTCTTCATATGGAAGAGAAACGTTGGCATTTATCGCATTTCTTAGCATAAGCTGCGCAATCAGCTCTCATCCTTGGCCAGTAATACCCCTGTGTTGTTATCCTCTGCAAAAGCATCTGACCTGCTACATGGGCTCCACAGGACCCTTCGTGAACCTCTTCAATCAATTCTTTCACTTCAAAAGGATGGAAACATCTTTGTAGTCCTGCTATAACTCCTCTTCTATACAGAATGCCACTGGTCAATACGTAACGAGCAGCTTTAAACTTCAGTTTCTTGGCTGCGAGTTTATCAGGTGGCACAATCCCTTCTTCGATATAAGCCCTGATGGGATCCATCCAGGATGGTCCCAAGTCGAGGGCAAGGAAGTTCATCATTAAGTCTTCGTCTAGACTCTGATCTACCAGGATTTCTATTGGGTTGTTCTTCGTAGCTCGGTGCGTATTGCTTATGCCAGCCGAGCTAGGGCGTCGGCTCTTGTATTCTATAATCTCGGTATTCTAATCAACCGAACTGCAGTGAAAGTCGAGACAACCTCCATAGCTTTTGCATGATACTTGACCATTGGTTCTTCCTTTGTTGCATACAATTCGAGAATTTAATTTACAATTAATTATGAATCACTAAATACAACGACATGCTCCGCCTTCATGGTTTTGGCTAGATTTAGACCCACTATCATAGCTTCATATTCAGCCTCATTATTGGAAGCCTTAAATTGAAAGCGTAGAGCATACTCCATATCAATTTCATCAGGACTGTTTAAAACTATTCCTGCGCCACTACCCATGGCGCACGAAGAACAATCCACATATAGGTTCCATACAGGTACTTCATTATCAAACTCTTGGTCTGACAAAGTTCCTCGATGGAATATTTGATACTTCATTTTGTCTTCCCCCGACACTTCTCGCTACTCATTGATTATTTTCTCTTACTTATTCGTGGATGGAAGTTGGTCGGGTGCTATCTTTGATAATACCGTAACATCCACGGGTTGGTCTGTATTAAACTCCTGCTCTTCGGATGTACCAGAATGAGTAAACTCTGCTATAAAATCTTCTAATGCTTGCCCCTTAAGTGATGACCTAGGCTCATAAACTATGTCATATTTACCAAGTTCTACTGCCCAGTACATCAATCTTCCCGATTTCTCCGATTTATGCAGAGCTTATCTTAATGGCATATCAGTATACACTACTATAGTATGGGCTTGGAAGTATGGCCTCATCCTTCTGCTTGCTTCGATTAGGGATAGCGCTAACTTATCCAACCTGGGATATCTGATCTCTGCTCCTCGGAAAGCCTTGCTAGTGTAATAGACCGATTTTTGTACTCCGTCCTCCACTCTTATCAACGCCGAGCTAACTGCATTTTTTGAAACTGCCAAATACAAATATAGTCTTTGTACCATCAGTGATCTAGATAACAATAGAGGAGTCCCCATATATGTCTTCAACTCTTGAAAGGCGTCCTCGCATTCATCATTCCACTTAAAAGATTTTTGAAGTGTTTTGAAGAATGGGAGGCATATATCTATTGCTCGTGACACAAATCCGTTAAGTGCTGCAACTCACCCTGTGAGACTTTGCACCTCCTTCTTCATAGCTGGAGATCGTAGCTCCAATAAGGCCTTGATTTTCTCAGGGTTCGCCTCGATACCTCATTGGTTAACAATATACCCGAGAAACATACCTTCTCGTACTCCAAATATGAATTTGGTGGGATTCAGCTTCATTTGATATTTCTCTAATTAATTAAAAGTCTGACCTAGGTCAACTAAGTGATCAGCAACTTTCTTGTTTTTCGTCAATATATCATTGACATAAACCTCCAAGTTATGACTGATTTGCTCTGCAAACACCTTATTCATCAGTCGCTGATATGTTGACCCTGCATTTTGAAGGTCGAAAGGCATAACATTATAGCAATAAGTTCCCCTTGGGGTGATAAACGAGGTACTTTCCCTGTCATCAGGTTTCATTTTAATCTGGTTGTAACCAGAGTAAGCATCCATGAAACTCAACAATTCATGCCTCGAGGTAACATCCATCAGCTGATCGATTCGGGACAAAGGAAAATGATCCTGTAGGCATGCCTTATTAAGATCAGTGAAGTCTACACACATCCTCCACTTATCATTTTTTTTCTTTACCATCACCACATTTGCTAGCCAATCAGGATACTTGACATCCTCAATAAAAGGGCTTTTTGTAGTCTCTCTAACTCTTCCTGTATAGCTTGATTCTTTTCATTGCTGAACACCCTTCTTCACTGCTTCACTAGCTTGACCTCCTTGTTCACGTTGAGCTCATGTCATAGGAAGCTCGGGTCTATCACTGGCATGTCTTCATGACTCCATGCAAAAGTCTATTTTTAGCGCCTTAGAAATGCTACTAATTCTTATTTTAATGATACATCCAATGACGCACCAATTTGGGTTATTCGTTCTAGGTGTTCGTCATCCAAAATGATATTTTCGGTAGCTTCCATGACATGTCCCTTCACGAGCTGAA
This sequence comes from Sambucus nigra, assembly GCA_949130495.1. NCBI lineage: Eukaryota > Viridiplantae > Streptophyta > Magnoliopsida > Dipsacales > Adoxaceae > Sambucus > Sambucus nigra. The sequence continues at coordinate 324,107,774 of OX422213.1, forward strand.
ACTCGTCTCTAGGATCTAATGTTTCAATCTCTGTATCTTCTGTTTCATCCACTTGATATGTAGTAGTCTTCTTCCTGGATTCTTCTCGTTGCTCATGTTCGGCAGACGAATACTAGCATTCCCGAGTTACTTTCTGGTTGCCTTTAACAACTCCCACTCAAAAGTTAATTGGGAATTTTAAACATTGATGTACAGTAGATGGTACTGCCTCGAACTTCTTCAGACCTACCCTTCCCATGATGATGTTGTAAGCTGATTGGACGTTTTTATCCATTACGAAAAAGCATACTCTTTCTGTTCGGCAAGCAAGCCATGTAACAATAAGCATATCCAACTTGATCATCCCAAGTGGAAAAACCTTTTCCCCAGTAAAATCGAGGAGGGGCCTATGATATGGCTCCAACTGGGCTAACTTCAAATTCAAACTATCAAAGCATGGGTAGAACATGATGTCTGTAGAGCTACCATTATCCACTAGTACCCATGAAATCACCACTTCCTTCATTCTCATCTTGATCACCAATGGGTCATCATGAGGATATAGTACACTTGCCAGGTCATTTTTAGAAAAGCCGATGACCAATTTGTCCCTATTCACCTTCCTCGGGTTATCATCTCCAGCCAAGTTTATTCATTGTATGTAAGAGCAATCTTGGGCCTCATTAAGGTAAGCTTTTCTCTCCACGGTTAGATCTCCACCTTCTACATCTCCACCTGTAATGACATTACATTCAAATGACCCAAAATGGGTTGAAAATACCTCACGTTCTGGTTGTCTTGGTCTTTTGGGGAGATCAGATCCATCTTCTGGATCATCTTCATGATCTCTTTTCTTGTCTTATTTTGCTCGACGAGGAGATTTAGATCTTTGCCTTCCTCTATTGCTGGTTTTTCCACCATTTTGGCGATCAATATATTTAGTTAGTTTTCCTCGCCTGATGAGTGCTTTAATTTCATTCTGAAGAGCTATGCAACATTTGGTTGTGTGGCCATGATTTTTGTGGAAATCACAGTATTTAGACTTATCCCTTTTATTAGGATCTGCCTTTATTTTCTCTAGCCAGGTTAGCTCCTCGCTGTTCTTGATCTCTTCTAGAATGTGATTTATGTCTACCTTTAAGGGAGTATAATTTCCATACTTCCTCATCTTCTCTAGCGCTTGCTTGCCTTTGGACTGTCTGTTGCCACTATTGTTCTTCTGATCCTTTTTCTCAGTTTTACCAGCCTCAACCTTGGTCTCCTTAGTGTCTGTATTCTTCTTCGTAGCCATGGCTTCCTCAGCGTTCATAATTTTGGCTGCCTTTGCCATCAGTTCTGCCATAGTCCTAGGCGGATCATTGGCCAAAGTATAGTACAACTTGTCTGGTAATAGTCCCCTCATCAGAGCAGTAATTGTTGTCTTCTCCTCGTAATCAATTACCTCAAGTTTCTCATTATTGAAACGAGTAATATAGTCCCTGGTACTTTCGTCTGTCTTCTGTCTAATACTCAATAAGTTTGCTACTCGTTTAAGTGGTTTCGCTCTAAAATAGAAATTCCCTATGAAAAGCTCTACCAACTGAAGGAAAGTCGCAATCTTCCCCCGAGGAAGGTTGTTATACGATATCTGAGCTGACCTGGTGAGAGTTCCTAAAAACGCCATGCATCTCATCTCGTCTGGAATCGCATAGATATCGGCAGTAGCTTAGTATTGTTCTATATGGAGGACAGGATCAGTTTTCCCATCATATTTAGGCGTCACCATAGGAGCTTTGAATTTTAATGGTGTGGGAAAATCCACAATTACCTGCACAAACGGTGTCCCTTGGACAAAAGTTCTTTGTAGAGGATTCTTGGCCTTAGCCATTTCACCTAACCGGTCCTCCAACCTTTGAATAGAGCCTTTCCATGCATCATTTCCCACCTCGGGCCTATTTGTTCGAGCGACTGATCGCGTTGAGTTTTCCTCTTGGGACCTTTCATTACGGGCTGTTGGGCGTGATTGGGCAGAGCCTTCCCTTAGGTCGGATGGTCGTTGAGAGTTCCTCAACGCAATCCTAGGAGGACTTCTATTCCTCCTAGGGCCCAAACGATCAAAAGGAGAGACTCTACTCAACCTTTCTAGAGCACTAGTCCTTTCTGGGGTTAAAATGACGTGCCGTTGAGAATTTGTAGCTCGTACTGATGAGGTCCGGCCAGGTTGATACGAAGCATCATTAGATCTCTCAATACGCTATGAGTCAGTACGTCTAGATTAAGTGATTTCCGGGAACAGCGTTCTTCTAGTTCTTGAAAATGGAAAATGGGTAATTCTCTGAGCATTTCGTTGTCCTGATTGAGCCGGTACTCCACCTAGAACAGTTTGTATAAGTTGACGCATGGTTTCTTGTATGGCCATTTGCCCTTGGGCTAAAAGAGCCATTATGCCAGCCAGATCTTGAATATTTGGTGGAGTAGAGGGGTTTGGAGGGAGCCCAATGTTTCGATCACTGGATTCTGGAATTTCAGCCATAGATGATGAGTTATTTGGTGAAAAAAGCCAAGTATAGTCGTTTCCCACAGACGGCGCCAATCTGTTGATGCAAAAAACTAGATTATATCTAATTAGTCAATCACAGATAAATAAGAAAAAGGATTTTAAAAGTGGTTCAGCCTTATGAAAATGGCCTACGTCCACTGTTTTTGTATTGCTGACTTTTTGCCTTGAATCTCGATAATTCGTTCACTATGAGATCCAAAAGTCCCCTTCTTATGAGGAGGTTACAATGTATTTATATCCTTGAGGCTGTACATATGAAAAGATAATGTGTTGTTATCTAGCAGACATATACATATGCACGATAATAATGCGCATTTAATGCGTAGTTGCCTTTTGGTTTTCTTGATGTGGATGCTCTGCATGCTAAATTGCTCGCACCGCTTAAGTTGCTCGGTAGGCTTAAGTAGCTCGGACCGCTTAAGTTACTCGGTAGCTCGGAGCGCTTAACTATGCTGCTCGTTGAAAGTATTCGTATTTGTCACGTAAGTTGACACGTGTCTTCATATGATTGATCCACGTCAGCAGACTAGATTTGGTATCAACAATTGTAAAAATTATTTTTAACATTTTTAAAAACTGTTGTGAATATATTATAAAAACAGTTTTAAAGTTTTAAAAAATAATTTTAAAACTGTTATAAATATTTAAAAAATGTTTTGTAATGTTTTGAAAACTGTTTTTAATATTATAAAAAAATGTTAAGAAAATGTTTTACAATTTTTTTTAAAGCCGTGTTGTAAAAACTATTTTTAACATTTTTTTAAACTGTTTTAAAAAACATTTTTAAAACTTTTTCAAATAGTTTAAAAAACTGTTGTGAATATTCAAAAATTATTTTGTAATATTTTAAAAACTGTTTTTAATATTATAAAAAATTGTTAAGAAAATGTTTTAAATTTTTTGAAAAACCGTAATATTGTAAAAATAGTTTTTAACATTTTTAAAAACTGTTTTGAATATAATATAAAAATAGTTTTAAAGTTAAAAAAATAAAAAATATTTTAAATAGTTAAAAAAAACTTTTGTGAATATTTAAAAATTATTTTGTAATATTTTAAAACCTATTTTTAATATTATAAAAAATTGTTAAGAAAATGTTTTGCAATTTTATTTAAATACCGTAATATAAAAATATTGTAAAAACTGTTTTTAAATAAATTAATTGGATTGACTTTAATTTCTCCAAATGATTGTTTGATATCCTCATGTGAAAAAAACTAGGTATAATTTGCCTAGGCAAAATTTGTCTGGGCAAATTTTGCCATGACCACTCTTTTGCCCATTCTCAACGAAACAGACCTTTAGTGTATATGTCGTTGTCTTCAAAAGCCTAGTCTCAAAATTCCCTTGAATACCAACAAAACTTGTTAAACAGCTCATATTATGGTAAGTACGCGTATCAATCCAACATTTAAGTTAAAACAATTAACGTGAATGCTTGCAATTTCAATTGATTTCTTAAAATATTTTTTTATTCTTTATTTTTTTTATTTAAAAACAATTTCAAGGGAGAGTTAACTAATAAATGCTAAAAATATGAAATGAGTAAATAACGAAAAATAATGTGTAACCGAGGGTGATAAATGTGAAAAGGTCAAGAGATGGGATTACACCGCGTAATCTATTTCGTTTAATTTCCTAATTTATTTAATTGATATGTTTCGAAATAATATTGAATTTAAAATCTACCTCTCGTTACAATCATAAACTCAACACTATCATTTTCAGTAATTAAATCCGAAAATGTCACTACATATAAAACAAATTAAGATTCATACTATTTTCAACGAAATATTCGTTAAGATTAAAATTATTGAAATTTGTACGAATCTTCGAATCACACACATAATTAATATCTTAATTTTTGGAAAAAGACCTATCTCTAGTTCGAATCCCAAAAATCAAATATTAATTTTTAAAACTAATTTACTAAATCTCGTTAGATAAATTAATCAGTGACTATTCCGAATTAATTTGCCTAGAAACATAGCAATAAACAAATTATTTCATTAAACTAATCATCTTACGTGTTTCATCCAGTCCCTTAAACGGGGTGCTCAACCAAACATTCTCATGTTAGAATAAACAGTACTCAATAAAATATCAAAAGATGACATAAAATTGAATAGACAAATAGAACACAATATGCAAGTCTCCTTATCGAATCGCGATTTTCCAATGTGTCCAAATTCTTCCACAATTTTCACCACTTGAGCACACAAATAAAAATAAAAACTAAACCTAAATATCTATTCTAATACTAGACTAATTTTTTTTGTATTTTTTTTGCAAATTTTTTTATATCCCGGTACTACTAAGTTTAATGTCTTCAGCCAGAACCGAGCCTATTCTCACCCTAAAGATAAGAACTAGGAAGGCACGGAGCGACAGAAAAATTGGGTGATGAGAGTCATCTCTCCAAATCAAACTGAAGTGTCAGTCTTGTTGGATAAATTGACAAAGGAGATGGTGAAGAAACACTAATCACGGGTCGTATTTTTATTTTCAAGAATGTTTTGTGGTTTTTGAATATTTTGAAAAAGAAAGAAAATATTTTTGTGACTTTTTAAAAAAATATGTTGAAAAAGAAAAACTTTTTTGGATTTTTTTTTTGAAAATTGTGAGAGAAAATGAAAAGTACTTTTGGAGTTTTGAACTTTTTAAGAAAATATGAAAAATATTTTTGGATTTTTTGCTTTTTTTGGATATTTTGAAAAAGAAAGAAAATATTTTTTGTGATTTTTGAAAAATATTATGAAAAAGAAAAATGGGCTCCTAAGTGGATTGCTAATTAGTTAATATGAATTATATGATGACACGGGTTAACAAGCAAGTGGAATTAAGTGGTTGAATCGGGTGATGAAATTCCTTATCGTAACGATGATCGGGTTTAGGTCTTAGGTTCATTAATTCATCAAATCATTCAAATTAAGTGCGATGCGATAATTAAAAGCACATAGGAGTAAATAATCACACAAAAATGAACTCACTAGTAGGAGATTCGCGAGGGATAAAGAAATGTACCTCCAAAGGTTTTTACACACTTGGGGTGAAGACCGAGTTGAGTCGACCGGGGGGAAGCTCGCCTAATTTCAGTCATCCCCGGGAGTCCTATCGAGTCTTTAAAATTTTCACTCCACGGGCTCTCTCTCTATTTTGTCTCATTTTCCTTTTCGCATTTTTTTAATGAATAAATATTACAAATAAATCGGTGTTATCCACCCAAATAAATACATGGTCTCATTAATCCTATATAACCAATCTAATGAATAATAGAATAAAATAAAATAAAATAACAACTACAAATTAAAATGAAAATAAAATACAAGTCTTCAACTAGTCTCTGACATCAAGTCCCAACAATGACGCCATTTGATAAGAGGCTTTTAGTGTATCTGTCGTTGTCTTCAAAAGTCTAGTCTCAAAATTCCCTTGAATACCTACAAAACTTGTTAAACAGCTCATATTGTGGTAAGTAATGGTATCAATCCAACTTTCAAGGTGAAACAATTAACGTGAATGCTTGCAATTTCAATTGATTTATTAAAATATTTTTTATTTTTTTTAAAAACAATTTCAAGGGTGAAGTAACTAATAAATGCGATAAGTATGAAATGACTAAATAACGAAAAATAATGTGCAACTGAGTGTTATAAATGTGAAAAGGAATTTAAAATTTACCTCTCGTTACAATCATAAACTCAACACTATCATTTTCAGCCATTAAATCTGAAAATGTCACTACATATAAAAAAAATAAGATTTATACTCTTTTTAACAAAATATCCGTTAAAATTAATTTATTAAAATTTGTACCAATCTTCAAATCACACACATAATTAATATTTGAGTTTTAGGAAAAAGACATATCTCTAATTCGAATCTCAAAAATCAAATATTAACTTTTAAAATTAATTTACTAACTCTCGTTACGTAAATTAATCAGTGACTATTCCAAATTAATTAGCCTAAAAACATAGCAATACACAAATTATTTCATTAAACTAATCATCCTACACGTTTCATCCAATCCCTTGAACAGGGTGTTTAGCCAAGCATTCTCATGTTAGAATAAACAGTAATTAATAAAATATCAAAAGATGACATAAAATTGAATGGACAAATAGAACACAATACGCAAGTCTCCTTATCGAATCGCGGTCTTTCAATGTGTCCAAATTCTTCCACAATTTTCACCACTTGAGCACACAAATAAAAATAAAAACTAAACCTATATATTTATTCTAATACTAAACTAATTTTTTTTTTTTTTTTTTTTTTGCAAATTGTTTTAGGGGCATATACCAAATAGTCCCTCGAACTTTGTTTAATACACGTTTAGTCCTAACCTGTTTATTTTCCACCAAAAAGTCCTTCACCATGCCGCTGGCGTGGACCTTTAAAGATAAGAGAATAAGAAACTTTTTGGTACAAAATAAAAGGGTTGGACTAAATGTGTATTAAAAAATTTTGAGGGACTTTTTGGTATTTGATCCGTTTTTTTATATCCTAAACTGTACATAATATACATTGTTTCTCTCTCTCCAGTCTCCTATACGTGAGAGTCCTCCATGAGTCCTTTTATAAAATGCCCCTTCTTTTATAATATAACCCAAGAATTTAGTTTCAGAGATACTTGGGATCTTGAAAAATCAAGTCAAAGAAGATTTTTTAGAGATTTTCAAACCACGTGGATTTCAATTGACTGATGATATGACAGCTCCTACTTTCATTGGATTTGGATTGTGGTGGTTTAATTGCTTCGGGTTGGGTGGTTCTGGGTCTTGGGACTTGGGTTAAGGAGTTGGCCGGTTAGAAGTGGGTTCACCTAAACTTGGTGTAATACCCCTTACTTTTGAGTAATTATTTTTATATAAGTTGCCATGTGGGTTAGTCATTTAAAATAAATAAAAATCGAATTAAATATTAATTTGTGTGATTTAAGAGTTAATGTTTATGAGTATTGCATATTTACTGTTACATGAATGTAAATAGTGTAATATTATGTTATGTTGCATCGTTGCGCATTGAAGCGGCGGTTATGGCTTATATCCCAATCGGATTATTTAAGAAAGGTAATATGACGTAGGGATAGGAAATTATAAACGACATCTCGAATGCTAGTTTAGAGGGAATAGTTAGTCCGGGAACAGTTGAGATAGTCAAAATAAGTGTCGGGTGTGTTTTTTGATTCCGAGGCACTTTTGGCTAGTTACGACTTAATTATGATGTTACGAGTCATTTTAAGTATGTAGTAGCATTTAATGTTAGACTTAAATGCATTTGAGATATTTTGGGTATTTAGTCTAGAAATAGCAATTAAAAGCTCATTTGTGTTTAAAACCTAGAAAGAAAGAGAAATGAGAAGAGCTTGAGAGAAAGAAGAGAAAAATAGAGGAATTGGAGATTTAAGCTTGGAATCGTTTCAACGAGGAGAAATACGAGACTTCAATATTGAGGCAAGTTTTCTAACTTGCATGAATGTATGATTGTGTGTGAATAAATTGTATAAATTGTTAGTATTCTTGAGTTTAAACCATTTGGAGATTTTGATATTTTAACCCTTATGTATATGATGTAAACATTATTGAGGGGTTCATAATGGTGGGTTATCATGTAGGAATGATTTGCAGATGATGTTGGTTGATGTTGTTGGGTTTAGATGGAAGAAGAAGGGTTTCGGAATTTAGGGTTCATATAAACCCGTAGCCAAAACTGGGTTGTCCGACCAGGCAAATCGATTCGCCAGGGGTAAAATGGTAGGCTACAGGTCTGAATTAGAGAATCGATTCTCCCCTGACGAATCAATTCGGTAAAATGGTAGGCTACAGGTTTGAGTTAGCGAATCGATTCTCCCTTGGCGAATCGATTCGGTAAAATGGTAGGTTACAAGTCTTAGTTAGCGAATCGATTCGGGTAGGCTGAATAGATTCGTCAAATTAGCAGAAAGTTTGGTTCTCTCGACCGAATCGATTTAGCTGGGGCGAATCGATTCAGAAATAGTTTTGTTTAAAAAAATCTTTCTAACTTTGTTTTAACACCATTTCTCATGGGTCTAAAGATTTGGAACCTTGTTATAGGATGTATTATAGATAAATGTGACCTTATATGTGGAGATTAATACTCCAGGATGTCAAGGGGGCATTCGGGCCTATTTTTGGGATTAAAAACGATAGTATAATACCTCAATTGGTTAAGAAAATAATAGTAGGACTAGTGTATAATAGGAATTTATTGTTTTGACTTTCGAGGGCTAGTATGGAAGTGTTTATACATTGTAGCCTTAAGTTATTATACATCTATGATTTTGGGTATAAGAATTGTCATTCTAATTCATTATACAAACATTTTGTGATTTTGGCATATATGAACATACCTCTCTAAATACTATCATAAGGGAAGTTATGCGAAAGAGGTGAATCCCCCTGGCTAATGAATACAGGGAGAGTATATTCCTCAGGCCATAGCACCAGTTGTTTCATTGTGTGATTATTTATTCGAAGTGAAGTAATTCCAGGGATGGTTATGCCTCATTATCGAAGGTATATGGCCGCTTCCCTTGCGTTGTGATTTATGGTACCCAGGTGGTCATGAAATTAGGCCCTAAAAGATAATAGCAATTAGGGAACGCATCCAGTGGAGTAATTCCCGGAAAGGATGGTCTTAAAGACTTTATTGTATGACTATAACTGTTCTCATTCAAATTGTGTTTTAACGCAAATGATTAAATGGAATTATGAATCAACTCTGATTATATGTGACTATTGATGATTAATTGACTTATGAGGATAAATGAGAAGTTGGTAAACCAGGCATATTAGATAGAGTTAGGTAAAGTAGTCGGGTAACTTAACTTAAAAATGAATTTTACGCGTTAGGATGTGCACTTTAGAAGAAAGGTGAGTATAATTCTCCAAGTGAAGAGAGAATTTAACCTGTTTATGAAATTTGGCATTCATAACTGTTATGCATTTTATTCACTTCTAAATTATATCAAATCGGCCCTGATGCGTTTATATTTTTTCTCTTGGTGTGGTTATTGTTTATGTTCAGGTGTCCCGCCAAAAGGGCGACCGTTCTGACCTCCCCTTCCAGTGTTAAGGAGCTACACCATATTGCAGATGTTGTAGTATTTTGGTATTAGACGTATCAAACGCTTTTTGGATATTCTAGTTACGAATCGTCAGTGGTATTCGGGCATGTTGCTCAAGTTTATATCTCATCGCTACTATTATATATGGTGTGACCTTTTTGTATCAGTCTGTTAACCGACAAGTTATTCGGTTATGTTTTATAAATTCTATTATACTGTTAGTTGTATATTAACCCTTTTGTTATGGAAGTAGATTACTAAAATAGTTCATTTTAAATTGAAAAATATTTTGACATTCGTTTTTAAAATGTCGGGTGGTCGTATCATATTGTCTTTTATGCGATAGTGATGCTAAGAATGGACCGTTTAAGATTTCTATTTTGTTGGAGTAGTGGGATGGCCACCTCTTATTTTAATAAGCGGGGTGGCACAGATGGTATTAGAGCATCAGGTTCTAGAGTCTTTAGGATATGTGCAGACTTGTCACATTCTACCATAGCGCTCTTTATATAGAGCCCTATGAGTATGACTGTTTTGTTTATGCATGTTTGCGACCCTCCGTAAGGATAAATTGTTTTAACTATATATTGACTCAATCATTTTTAACTTAGATGTCGCCTCGATGAGGTCGCCCGACAAGGGTAAATCGAGTTGCAGATGACATAGAGTCCCCACCACCGCAGGGAATTATGAATGCGACGGAGGTGGCTAATATTATTGCCTATGCAGTCAATGTTGTAATGAGAGCTATGGTACAACAACTTCCACAAGCTCAACAACCGGTAGCACCAGTGGCTCAAGCCCATATGGGACCCTCCGCGTGGGAAAGAGTTAGAGAATCCTTCCAGAAAGGTCACCCTCCAAAATTTCAGGGTGGCGCTGATGTGATCTTGGAAAATCAATGGAGGAAGGATATTCAACACCATCTTCGAATGGTGGAATATAGTTAGGAGAGGAAACAGATTCTCACCACTTTTAAATTAGTGGAAGCAGCTCTCCAATGGTGGGAGTCAGTGATAACTCTGGAACGAAAGGATACTATGACTGTCTCGGAGTTCTGGATTCTATTTGAACGAAAGTATTTTCCTCCAGAAGTCCAGAAGGAGATGAGGAGGAAGATTTAGGATGTTACTCAAGGGGAGCGAACAGTGGCGGAGTTTGAAGAGGAATTTACCCGTTTGGAAAATTTTGTGTCAGACGATGTAAGTACAAAAAAGAAGAGAATCTCTAAATTTATCGGGGGTTTGAGTTTGAGGATAAGGCAGCACATGTTGGGGAACCCTTCCCTATAAACTTTTGGCAACATGATGAATGAAACTTTACTTCATTGCCAGGATCACCGCCTTCATTTGAAGGTGAGTAAGAAAATAGGGGATTCTGGATAATCTTGTAAACCAGGAGGAAATGGTGCCTATGGAGCACTATCACCACCACAGCAGTCGGGGAGTAAATTGAAAGAGCGGGACCTTCAGCAAGGGGATTCAGCTAAAAAACAACGCCTTGAGGGTTTCAATTTTAGTGGGGGTGGTTTTAGGCAAAATTAGGGAGCTCAACAGCAGCAATAGCAAATAGTCCCACGGGTCCAAGCCGGCCAAGGGAATAGTAGAGGTCAAGGCCAGCAGGGCTAAGGTGCGGGGCAATTTCAAAGTAATAATCGGGGCCGACATCTGAAGAATTATGCAGGCCGTTATTTTCAGTGCGGTGAGACGGGTCATATGATAAGAGTCTGTCTACAGTTGAATAGGGGCAATTTCCTGGAGGCTCTCAGAATCAGCAGGCACCTTTACAACCTCCAGCACCTATTCCAGCAATCCCACTAAGGGCAACTTCAGTTTGGGCGTATATATAATGTCCAAAATGCTTTGTTGCCTCTAGCACCGCTAGCTATCGAGTGTAAGTTTCCCATCCATGGGGTTGTGGTTGGAGTTTTATTTGACATGGGTGCAACACACTCATTTATAGCTACGTACTTTGCTCATTCAGCGAGATTGTTAGAGCCTGCCGATAGTATTCTTATGAATGTAGATCATCCTATGGGCGATACCTCACTTATATTCTTTATTTGTAAAGGGGTGGGAATAGACCTTGGTAGATTATGCTTTGAAGCCGACTTGCTTGTCCTGGATATGGTCAGTTATGATGTTATATAGGGCATGGATTAGTTAGTGAAATACCGAGCCATGGTGAATTGTTATAGGAAGAGTATAGTCTTTGACATTCTAGGGAATGAAATGTTTTTACTATCCATGCCTCTTCTAGATGGAGGTTCGAGCACTCACTTATACTGTATTAAGGAGGAGACTTCGCAAGGTACAGTTATTCCCTTAGACTTGATTCCTGTTGTTAGAGAATTTGAGGATGTCTTTCAGCAAATTCCAGGTTTACCTCCAAGTCATAAGATTGAGTTCATAATTGACTTAGCGCCAGGGACTAGGTCGATGGCGGGAACTCCATACCGCATGTCTCCTTTAGAAATGAGGGAGTTACGAGATCAAATTGAGCAGCTGTTGGGGCAAGGGTTCATTCAGTGTAGTAAACCGCCATGGGGTTCCCCTGTATTATTCGTAAGTAAGAGAGATGGTTCCCTCCGGATATTTATTGACTATCACGATTTGAATAAGGTAACCATCCAAAATAAATACTCGTTACCTCGAATTGACGATTTATTTGATCAATTTAGAGTAGCATCGTACTTCTCTAAAATAGATCTGAGGTCTGGGTATCATCAGCTGCAAATTCGAGAGCAGGACGTGTCCAAAATTGTGTTATTGACCAGGTATGGGTCCTATGAGTTTCTGGTTTTGCCCTTTGGTCTAAGCAATGCTCCTACAATATTTATGGACCTTATGAATCGAGTATTTCGAGACTTTTTAGACCAGTTTATAGTAATGTTCATCGATGACATTCTAGTCTATTCTCGAACTGAAGTTGATTATATCGAACACTTGAGAGTGGCCCTGCAGACACTACGGGATCATCAGCTATATGCAAAGTTTGAGAAGTGCGGTTTCTGGTTTAAGGAAGTGAAATATTTGGGGCATATCGTGACGACTGAGGGTATTTTCGTAGACTTAAATAAGGTTGCAGCAGTGAGGGAATGGGGTTAGCCCACGACGCCAACTGAGATCCGTAGCCTTCTGGGTTTGGCGGGATATTATAGTAATTTCATTAAGAGTTTTTCCAAGATTGTTGGCCCTTTAACGAACCTGACCCGGAAGGGAGTGCGATTTGTTTAGGATGACTCCTGTCAGGTAGCTTTTGAGGAGCTAAGAGACAAATTGACTTCTTCCCCTGTACTCGCGTTCCCAAGATCGGGAGTAGATTATTTAGTCTTTAATGACGTATCCCTATAGGGATTAGGGGGTGTGTTACAATAGGATCATAGGGCCATTGCATACGCATCTCGTAAGCTTAAGGCCCATGAGAAGAATTATCCCGTACATGATTTAGAGCTTGCTGCAATAGTGTTTTCCTTAAAGATATGGAGGCATTACCTTCTGGGTGAGAAATTTAGCCTTTTTATGGACCATAAGTTATTACAATATTTGTTCACATAGAAAGACCTAAACATGCGACAACGTCGATGATTAGAGTTTATGAAGGACTACCAATTTGATATTCACTACCACTCAGGCAAGGCAAATGTGGTAGCTGACGCGCTGAGTCGAAGACCCATGGGACAATTAGCGAAGGCATGTAAAGCTAAGTGGAAGGAACTTGGACAGGCTGATACTATAGCTAAAGACTGCATGTCGGTGTTAACCATTACGCCCGATATAATTATGCCAGTAGTAAAAGCACAAGTAGGGGATAAAGACTGTCAAGACAGGGTACGACATCTATTGACTAAGGGAGAGGAGTCCTACTCTATTAGTTCTGAGGGTGGGTTACGTTTCCATGGAAGACTTATAGTCCCAGACGACGGAGACTTGAGATGTGCTGTCATGACAGAACCCCATGGTTCAAGATTTACAGTACATCCCGACGGGGACAAAATGTACAAAGATATGCGCCGTCAATATTAGAGGGCAGAAATAAAAAAAGGACATTTTTGAGTTTGTCTCCTAATGCACACTAGTCAATTAGTGAAGGTTGTAGCCATCCCTGATCCTCACGGTGGGCAGGTGGCGTGAGGGAGGATCCTAGGTCCCGCGCGTCCCTCTCGGGAGCGCTTCGACTAGCGTCATTTGGGTGAGGTGAAAAATGTAGAGAGATAGAGTCACCAGTCTATTTTACTCAAAATAGACAAAAGAAAGGGAGCCATCTTGAAGGACAGCATCCAAAGACATACTGATGCATACGAAACCAAAATGGTTCGAAAAGGGTTCGAAGGCTAAGTTACGAAATGGGAAGGTGTTAGGCACCCATTCCGCCCTTACGATCTCTTATGGGTTTTTGCTATTTTCCTTTATTTTTCCCGTGATATATGTGCATGTGTATATATAATGGAGATAGGAATTATCGATTTGTACCATGGAAGAGGTAAATCGAATCATCCGTAGGAAGGTATAAAAATATTAGAAAATAGGATTTACGCGATTATCCTTACGTTGATCGTTACGATGGAACGATAACACATGTGGAATAATAAGCCACTAAGAACAAATATATATATATATATATATATATATGTAATCTAGGAGAATTTAATTTAAAGAGAATAGGAGATGAAATAAAGAGTAAAAATAGGACTCGGATCTCGAATTTTACCCCGAGACGCCTACGTAGCCTATAGAGGCATCAAAGTCCACGTAGTTCGCATGCAAAACGAGGGGTGGGGTTTATCCCATAAATCCAATCGGGAACTTCTCTTATTTGTGTGTGTGTGTGTGTGTAGAAAAAATGTTTTAGTTGTGAGAAAAGTATAAGAAAAGTGTGAGAATTCTCGTTTGGAATTTATGAGCAAACCCTATTTTTCTTATTTTTTTGGGTTTTTATTTGTATGAAAATAAGAGATGTGCAATAATACTAAATAAAAAGTATATTAGGATATGTGAGATGAGAGAATAAAAGTGTTAAGTAATAAAAAAAGTTAATGCGAATTTATGAGAATCTAAGCAGAGAATTGAGAAAATTGAACCTTCTTGAAGATCTTGAGCTTGATCTTGAATGTTGGAGAGCACACCTTGCACTCGAATGATGATGGAAAGTGGTTAATTCACCAAGTTTGATGAAAAAAATGATGAAAAATGAAGGTTGGAAAGGGATTTGGATGTGGAAATCACGCTCACTTCGAGAGAGGTTTTCTGGATTGGCTGAGAGTGATATGCTTCTGATTTGGGCTCTCCTTGCAATGAGGGAAAGGCCTCCTTTTCATAGGCCCAGGGCATTACCGATCGGCATAGCCCTGTTTTTGCCTATCGGCACGGTCTGGAACCTGCCATTTGGCAGTGTGTTTCAGGCCTTTTCAAAAAATCGGCCTCAGAGTACAAATTGTTGATCCGAATCGTGCAAGGGGCGGACCTTTGGAAAGGTAATTTAGAGACCTTCAAAAGTCCTTTGGACAGCTCTCGGGTTAGGGAGTTAACTTTGGGTTAAATGTGGCTCGGAAGCATTCATCGGTCCATTAGACGGGGAATCATCAGACGTAAATAGATCGTTTGTCCGCATGGTAAGTTCAAATCGTGCACGGGGTGGACCGTTGGAAAGGTTAGAAGATTTACTTTGACATTTCAAAGAGTTTAATCTGGTTTGGGGAGTTGACTTTAGTTGACCAAACCCTGGAAATATTTGGTGACCTCTCGGAGTAAAACGGATCGTTCGTCCATACCGTAAGTTAGAATCGTGAACGAAGCGGACCGTTGGAAAGGGGTTTCAGTGTCATTTGAAAATTCATTCAGTCTCGATCAAGCTAAAGACTTTAACTTTTAGTAAAATGGAGCCTGGGAGTGCCCGATGGCTTCTAGGCCAATACTCGGGGTATGACCTGGGTTTGTAGTGATGAAGAGAGGTGATAAGGACCTAAGGAGAGTTTAAGGGGTAACAGAATGGGTTGTCCACAAAGCCCCTTGACGAGTGAGTTTGGAACAAATAATAGCCGTCGAATAGACACCGTATGATGCTTTTAAGGGAGGATGACCAATTCAGAGGGTCGAGGCCGATTCTGAGGACCTGGGGAGCGAGGATGACCAATTCAGGGGTCGAGGTCGATTCTGGGGACCTAAGGAAACAAGGATGACCAATTCAGGGGGTCGAGGTCGCATCTGAGGACCTAAGGGATGGTTTGGAGGAAAGGTTTAGGCCAATTCTTGAGGAGGTGCTGGGGATAACCGATTCTACGAGTCAAATCCACTTATGAGGGCTTGAAGATGAGGGTGACCGATTCTGCGAGTCGAAGCCAATTCTGAGGGCTTGAAGATGAGGGTGAACGATTATGAGGGTCGAAACCAATTCTGCGGGCTTAAGTTGAGATGACCAATTCTACAGGTCGAAGCCAATTATGCGCGCCTGAATGGAGATGACCAATTCTGCGGGTCAAAGCCAATTCTATGGGCTTAAGTGGAGGGTAACCGATTCTGCGGGTCGAAGCCAATTCTGCGGGCCTAAGGGTGAGATGACCAATTCTACGGGTCGAAGCCAATTCTGCGAGCTTAAGTTGAGATGACCAATTCAGCGGGTCGAAGCCAATTCCGCGGGCTTAAGTTGAGATGACCAATTATGCGGGTCAAAGCCAATCCTCCGGGATTAAATATGAGATGACCAATTATGTGGGTCGAAGCCAATTATGTGGTCTTAAGTTAAGATGACCAATTCTGCTGTCGAAGCCAATTTTGCGGGCTTAAATTGAGATGACCAATTATGCGGGTAGAAGCTAATTCTGCGGGCTTAAATATGAGATGACCAATTCTACGGGTCGAAGCCAATTCTGCGGGCTTAAGAAGAGATGAAAAATTCTGCAGGTCGAAGCCAATTCTGTGGGCTTAAGGGTGAGATGTTCTTGGGGAACTCTACCGGGGAGATTTATCTTGTGGTTTTGTTTTGGGATGAGGAGCCGATTGCTGGGGAAATATTTTGCGTCCTCTGAAGGAATAGCCAAAATTCCACTGGGGAGGTGATTAGGTGGCCCAGGGTTTGGATGTATTACTTAGGGAAAATTGAGACCTTTGGGGTATAGAGGGTGATCTTTAGAGATCCTCTGGGGACGTTGTCGGGAGGGTTTTTACTTGGTTTTTTGGAGTTTCGCTGGGAAAATAGGGGTTCTACTTGAGGGAGTGTGAAATTTTCTTGGTGAAAATGTTCTAAATCCTTCCTGGGATTTTTAGGAATTTTTTGAGATTTTTTTAGGGTTTTTAATATTTTTTGGGAATTTCTGTACGAAATTTTAAGGGGAGTGTCGGTCGGCATAATACAGAGGGTGCCATTCGGTAGTGGCACAAACTTTTGGACTGCCTCTGGAAGGTAAGGGGTCAGTGCCGATCGGTGGGTGGGGACGATAGTGTCTAGGGATTTCATCCGATTGTCCTTGCTAAAGGATGTTTTGCTGAGTAGGGAGGTTGATTTGGAGCATGTGCTGCAGGTGAGGCAAATGGCCCGATTGTTTTTATTTTTAGTGTTAGTAGGTTTCATGGTGGCGTCGAGCGGTGACGTCGTCCATTTGTGGTTCTTATCATATTTGAGGATGTTTTCGAACATCCCTCTCTATGATTGGGGGAGCTTGACGTTGGCGACCCTCTATTTTTCTTTGGACGCATTCAGCCGGTGCTGCCGACAAACTTTTACTGGAGCCACGTATCTCCTTGAGGTATTCTTTAATTTGCGCATTTTCTTTTCATACATTCGCATTTTCCTTATGCATCTCGTTTTGATTGTGAATTTTTATCTTTGGCAGACGTGGTTCTATGAGGTGATTGGGTGCAATACACTGCTGATTGCCTTGAAGGACAAGACTGTTGAGGACTTTTATCGGTTGTATCGATGACGAAAGGCATTTCGGTAGTCGAAAGGATCTCTTTCTTTGGAGGCGGTGCGTCAAGTCTTGAACGGCCTGACCATTGGTAGGGTAATAATATTTCTCTTCAGTCTTGGTTTTTTGCGCATTCTTATTATGTATTGACTTATGCTTGCTGGGGATTTTCAGGTGACTTTTTACCCTTGGGGGACGGCCATTCAGGATACGGGGGCGACCGAGGTGAACGCGCAGATGAGGCATTTGCTGGCGCATGAGTTTGGCCATTCTTGGTATCTCGGGGAGCGGGTGGTTCGGTAGATTGCTGAGGAGGAGGTGGTGGTGCCACCTGTGCAGCCTCTTACGTCCATAAGGCGAGAGCGGGTGTTGTCGGAGGATGAGAGGATCGCAGTGATGATCGGCGAGTCCTACCTGTTGTACACTAATACATCTGTGCCGTATGACTATATGGATTTTGTGACGAGATGGTTGATGGCTCCCAACATATATAATGCCTTTCCTTTCCCTCCTGCGGGTTCGAGTCTGGCGGTGGGGTCTTCCCACAGCGGCGGTGGTCCGTTGGCATCTGCGGTGGCGGTGACTTCAGAGGTTCCCTTCATGCGATTGCATACCCCTTCATACAATATTTGGCGGGCTGATGGAGGGATGGTGCCTTTGTTGCACCGTCCTCACGCGATGGATCCGGAGGAGTTGGTTTTGACAGAGGAGGTTCTTTGTCCTACAGTATACCTTTTTGTTCCTTTCCTCTCTTTGGTTTCTTTTCTGTTTTGATCCTTCTTTGATACTGATTTTTCCTTCTTCTTGCAACAAGTCTGGGTGTCGACCACTTGGCTGAAGGACATCAGAGACTGGATATCTTCAGAGACTGCCCATATTCGTGATGTAGTCCCGGTTCCTTCTTGCTTGGTGCCATCTGCTTCGTTCGGGGAGGACTCTAGCTCGGGTAGTGGTGGTGCATCGTCTCGCCATAGGGGAAAGAGAGCGCATCGCAGGGGTGGAAGCTCTTAGAGAAAGGGGTGAAGGGTAGGTGTGTGTGTGTGTGTGTGTGAGAGAGAGAGAGAGAGAGAGAGAGAGAGAGAGAGAGAGAGAGAGAGAGAATGTGGGTTCGGGCTGAGTCCCGTTATTTTTGCTTTTCTTTATTTTCCTGCAAAAATAATGTAACACATAAACATATCTATACAATGCAATGAAGTTTTTTTTTATTATCTTCTATTAATGATGAATGAATGCATGCATATGCGCTTTTTACTTTGCTGCTGAGACTGTAAAAAGAAATATTTTTGGGATTTTGAAAGAAAGTTTTATTCAAAATGAGAAGTTATATAAAGATGAAAAGGAGATTTTTGAAATTCTGTTGAGAATATCAATTTATTTTGGGTTTTCTGAATTTTGATAAAAGAGGAAAAAGGAAAATTTTCCAAAGTAGGGGGTTGCCGATCGGCAAGCACCTTGTCCTGCCTATCGGCAATCAACTCCAGTCCCATCAATTTAAAGTTTTGATTAGTGCCCTCTTCAGCCTTTTGTACTTTGTGGGGTAGGATTACCTTCGATTTCTGCAGGGGTTATGTCATTTTGTGAGGGTTTTGCATGTATAAAAAGGGGTAAGAGTGGAGTGTTTTCATCACACCTTCACTTGTTTACTGTTTCTTAGTTTTGCAAGATGTCTCTCCCTGGTAGCATTGAATTTGCTAACTACCTCGAAGCCTAGGAAGCAATGTGCTCTTATAATGTTGACTACGATGCTTTCAACATGTGTCGAGTCTCTTTGTGGCGCAATCGACCCATTGAGTGGAATATGTTGATGGCGGCGGTACGATTCTGGTACCCCGAAGACCATGTATTCTGCTTTGGGTTGGATGAATTTTGTCCTACCTACGAGTAATTTTTTGCCATGCTGGGGATAAATCCCAGTGTTGCTGCGGCTTTTCCTGAGTTTTCCCGTTCTCCCAGGGATTTGCTGGTCGGGCTTCTTTGCATTTCGCCTTCGATGGCCAGACTATTGGTTACAGGAGGAACGATCTCCCTTTCGACAGTGTTATAGTCCATGCATTTGTAGGAGGCTGGCGATGCTGTATACGCCGGAGCCATTGTTCTAGGCTTAATATCAAAATTGTTGCTGGTGACTGGGGAAATACTGTCGGACCCACAACTTACAGCCATTATTTCATGGATGTCATACCATTGCAATCATGTGGCGGTGATACTGGCGGAGGCTTTGAATGGCCTGGATGCCTGGCGGGAAGGTCATTCTGACTTCCTGAGGGGTAGCCCCGTGATGCTGTTTATGTGGTTGTCTGAAAGACTTCGCCTGGTGACCCCTCCAGAGTATCCTTTGTCGGTTGTGCCCAACTTTTTTTTTCGCGCCACTTTATCAGCGTGGGCTTGGATATTGAGAGCTGGGAGAACTGGTTTGTGGAGCACGGGGCTCTAAATCTGTGCTGGTCAGTGCCTTGGTGGGGACAGTTGCTGCCTATTCTGGAGCTGGGAGAATACCCGTATGTCCGGTTGGTTGGTCTCAGGAAGACTTCTTTCTATTTCCCTAGGCAACTTCTGCGTCAATTTGGCTGGGAGCAGGTCGTGCCACCTCGGACACTAGACTTATTTCCGGTAAAAGATTTGACTGAGCGTCTGCGCATGCGGCTTGGCTCGATGTGGGAGAATCGGCGTCCGTCAACTCGTCCTTCTCAATTTGTTGGGAGAGTTTGGCATATCCATGGGGATTATATGAAGTGGTTGTGGAGGAGAGTAGTCAGTAAGATGTTGGCAGTGGAGATTGGACAAAGGTGGCTTGTTTTGTCTGATACCATGGAGGGGGTGTGGTAGTTTTTCCGAAGCTGGTTCGAGCTTATCAATCCCTAGAGCGTTTGCGGCACTCAATTCAGGTAGGGGAAGCTTGGGGACCCCAGGATGTAGATGATGATGATAAAGCGGGCTCCTCTGGTAGCTGTGGATAGGACTCTTGGAGAGTTTATAATGGGGAATAAATGTGGGGATTTTATTTTGGCTTTTTTTAGGAAGGGAGGGGGAAAGGGAGTTATCCGTTTCTTTTCTTATGTAATCTGTACCGAAATTTCTTATTAGTGAAATAAACAAGTTTTTGATCATCCAGTTGTGCCTTTTGATGAGTTTGTATTGTTTGAATTATCTATACTGATCGCTAAGACATACATAATCCTTTTATTCAAGTATATGTTAGAATGGATTGTCGTTCTCGGAGATAAGAATAGAATAGTATTTTGTGAAAAAGAAAGGGTCGTGCTCATGTAATATGTATGAGCTACCTACGTACCTCTAGGGTTTTTGAAAAGTTTTAATTTTTTTGAAAATGGTTTTTGCAGAGGATCAGGCCCACATAGTTCTGGGTAGAAGGAAATGAAGATATTTCTTTTTTTTTAGAATAGAAGGGAGATGAGAAAAGTCATAGCGCGCTGAGATTTCGGACTAGGGGTAGAACTTCTTGAGACGGTCCAGGTTAACTGGACGAGCCATCTCTTCCCCTTCTAAGTCGGTGAGCATGGCGGTACCGTCGGACAAAATCTTCTTGATAATGTAGGGGCCGCTCCAATTGGGCTTGAATTTCCCTTTGGGGTCCCAGATGAGTTCTATGGTCTCTTTGAGGGCCAGATCTCCTTCTCGAACACCGCGGTCCTTGACTCTCTTATTTAAATGATCGCGTTATTCGGCGATGGTACCCTTGTATGTGGTATAGTGCTTTTAATCTCCTTTCGTCTAGGAGGGTCAGCTCGTCAAGACGGTTTTGGTACCAGTCTTCTTCGCTGACCTTGCTTTCAAGCATGACGCGCAACGAGGGTATTTCTAGCTCCACGGGTAGGACTGCTTCCATGTCGTAAACTAGAGAGTAAGGGGTAGCCCCAGTAGATGTTTAAATTGAGTTTCGATAGCCCAGAGGGAGTACGAGATCCGATCGGCCCAATCCCGACAACTTTCAGTCATTTTACTGATGATGGCTTTGAGGTTCTTGTTGGCGACTTCAACTGCACCGTTGGTCTGAGGTCGATAGGGAGAATATTTGTGTCTCTGAATACTATATTTTTTGACCACCTCTGTGACTTCTTCCTCAAAATGCAAGCCATTATCTGGCACCAGCTCGTGCGGGACCCCACATCGGCAGATGATATTTTTCTTGATGAATTTGGCCACTTTCTTAGCGTTCAGCACTGCGTATGACTCAGCTTCGATCCATTTGGTGAAGTAATCAATGGCAACTAGGATGAACTCATGCCTGTTGGAAGCCTTCGGTGTAACCTTCCCTATGATGTTGATGCCCCAGGTGGAGAACGTCCAGGGAGAGGTCATGTTGTATAATTCGCACGGAGGCAAATGCTGAAGGTTAGAGAACTGTTGGCATTTGAGGCATCTCCGGACATAGGCGGTGTAATGTTCAGTAGTAGCCTTGTCGGATGATCTTTTTGGCAAGCATGTGACCGTTCATGCGGGATTCGCATTCCCCAGTGTGGATCTTCTACATTATCTTTTCAATGTCAGCTCCTGCGATACAGTGCAAATGAGTTCCATCGAAGTTCCTTTTGAGTAGTGCTTTGTGACAAATGATGTATTGGGTAGCCAGTCTTCAAAGAATTGCTCAATCATTCTTGTTGGAACCCTCGGGATACCTATCGTGTTTGAGGAGGCGCCATATATCATAGTACCAACAATTGGCTAGCTCGGGATCTTTTGTGGTGACGAGCTTAATGTGGTAGCAGTGGGTTGGTTTGTCTTTCTTTTGAACTAAGAAGGGGGTCATTATTATTCCTTCGGGAATGTCGACCATGGAGGCCAAGGTAGAAAGGGCATCGGATAGGTTATTCTTTTCTCGAGGTAGGTAGTGGAAAGTGAAGTCTTGGAATTAGGAGCCTAGCTCTTCTAAGTGGGCATGAAAGGTGATACGACGTAAATATTGCGTATTTCACCCGTTAACCTACGCCTTATTAGCCCCCTTGGGTATCTTAATACCTATACTTATGCTCGTTAACCAGAAAACCTTGGATTTCTATGTTAACATGTTTTGCAGGGGTTAATTGAGCTTTTGTAGGTATTTGGATGCTTAGTATGAAGTTCGGACTCTTTTCGGAAATGTTTCGTCGACTTTTGTAGCTTCGGGGGCATTTTAGTAATTTCAGCATTCGGGTTTGAATCCCGAGCTCTTCATGGAAGTTGAAGCCCTTTGATTTCTCTTCGCGTGGCCGCCGACGGTGCATGATTCCGAGTTGTAATGATGGAGTTATGGCATTTTTAGGATGGTTTTGACTTGAAAAGTACACTCAAGGTCACATTCAAGGGCATTTTAGTCATTTAATATTTTAGTTTTTTAGCCTAATGTCTTCTTGGATGTTGTATTCCTCTGAGTTATCTTCGCGTAACCTCTGACCGTGCCTCATTCCGAGCTATAATAAAGAAATGGCGGCATTTTCCGTAAAGCAGGACAAAGCTGCAGATTCAGACCTGTTGCTTGCGAATCGATTCGGCCCAAAACTGAATCGATTCGGTTTGCACCAGAATGCCAGATATTTGCTTCCCCTGTTTTCAAATCGATTCGGTCCTTTCCCGAATCGATTCGGCTACAGTAAAAGTTCAAAAATCTTTATTTTTAAGTTGGTTTTTGGTTGGGTATATAGGGGTAAACATTGTATTAAGTTGGCGGATCAATTTTAGACTAGAAAAATTCATTTTTAGGTTAGAGAGGAGGGGATTTATGGGTTTGGCTTATCTCTCCTAGGGTTGACACCATTTGGGTTGTGTAAGTTACTATTCATCTTCCCCTCCATTTATATTATTTGCTATTCTTTGTTTAAGCTTTGTTCTCTTGATTTATTGCTTTGATTTATTAGTTGTTGGTAGTTCAATTCTTGTTTTCTTTGGTAATTAGTTATTTTACTTAGTTTAATCATGTGTAGTGAGTAGTTTTACGGGTTGGGATTTCGTTCCGCCATTTACGGGTTTGGACCTCGAAAGTTAGGGTTTCGTGTAAAATTGCATTTAATTGAAACCACGTGTATTAAAGTTGGATTGTTATGCGTTTAACTTTATTTGTCACGCAACTTTAGTGTTTATAGCGATAATCCGAATTTAATCCGCGTGTGACCATTTTTGATTAAATGTTTAATCTCGCAACTTTGGCTTAAATTCCTTATTGCGTGATGTTTATGCTTAATTGAAAATGATCGATTAAATGTTTTCGAATCGAAATTCTAATTAGTAGTTGTTTAGCCCGTGAATGTGTGTATGCGATCCCGATCCTCGCTTTCCTTTAATTTAGCGTTAACTTCTCTTTTGTTTTTCCACCATAACCACCCATCACCTTTTCATTTATTTATTTTACACTTTTATTCCTTAAGTAATTAAACAATTAAAATCTAAAATTCAATCACTCCCTGTGGATTTCTTACGATACCCGACTTACCGCTTTACTTGCCTCGCAAGTGTAGTAGTATATTAGGTTTTTGTATCGCGGCGGCGAAACACACAACGATTGTGTCCTCACACGAACACACTTTTTCCGCCCGGTCACAAAATGGCGCCGTTGCCGGGGAGTGTGTTTTAGATAGTAATTGTTTTATTATTTCGTAGTATTTTTCCTTTTGTATTTGTATTCTTTGTTTTAACCTTTTTTGCAGGATAGCATACTTGAGCGCTAAGAAACTTTGATTCGCGGTTGCTCACTTTCTTGCTCGGATTCTCCATCTGCAAACAACGAGGTAATCATGTCCTACTATTATAGTTATTACGGTTATTCTAATGATTCATACTTTGGGGATAGTTTTCAAGTTTTTCATTTTCAAGATTTTCTTGAAAATGAAAGACTTGAAAACATTTATCGGAATGAAAATCGTTATTGGGAGCTTGAGTTGGATTCATTATTCGAATCCAATGACGATTCTTATTTCATTACTTTCGAAGACGAGTTTCAACCAAATGAGGAGTCCGAGGCTCTTGAGCCGAGGAAGCCTACTTTGGAAGAAACTTTGCTTCTTTACTCCCAAGGTTTGGAAAGCCTAAATGATGCTAGAATGAGACTTGGTGCACTTTGCGATGAGATGAATTCTTATGCACAAAACAACGAGGAGGTGGAAACTTGTGTTTCACCTAAATTTTTCGAAGAATTTCTCATCGAGTGTGCATCTTTCTCCCCCGAAATTCAATCTCCTTCCGACGATGAGTCGATTGATATTGAATTTATTTCATTACCATTTACGTTTTCCGTCATTGAACCATTAGAATTACTGGTTTATTCCTATGAGTCGGTAGAAACTTTTAAAACTTCTACACTTTTTGCCGATGAGGACTCTTTACCGGAATTGTTTTCGATGGATGTTATCCTCATGTGTGCACCATCTCCCATTCCATTTGAAAAACCTTTGGGAGATGAATCGATTTTTCTTGGACCTTTAGTGTTCTTGTCCCCCTTGTTATCCAAATCCCCCATCGTCCGCCCAAAATTTCAAATTGGCGATGGTTCACTTTTTTCACCACCCACATGCCTTCCGTTGTTAAAAGGGAATTCTTATTTTTCGGGAGCCATGTTCCTTTTGGAGGGTCCACCGTTGATCTTTCAAAGTCAAATCCCTTTTTGGGTGGACCCTCAACTATTTAGACTTCTAGTGTATAGTTAGTGTGAAGCCTAAATAGTAGGTTGTAAATAGTTAGCTTTTTAATTTTCTTTCTTTCCTATTTTTCTTTCCTTTTAATTTAGTCTAGTGTAATTAGTTAACTTTTTGTTATTTGTTTTTTCTATGCTCGGTACTAACTTGTTTTGTAGATTTCATTGGACTCGTGCTTATGGAGATCTCTCCAATTTTGGGTAATATCGTTCTTTTCCTCTCTTTGTGTTGTGTTCTTAATGTGCATTGAGGACAATGCAACATTTAAGTTAGGGGGTGTAGGATATTCTATCCATTTCTTTGTTTTGTCCATGGATTTGCTTACTTGTTAGTTACTAAGTATGCCTTTTTGTGAAAAATTTAAAAATTTTCAAAAATATTTTCTTTCTTTTTTCTCCTTTGTTGGGCATTTTGCCTTGTTTTCGATGATAAATTTCAATAATTGCCCGATCCAATAGACAACTCAATGATGCATGTTCTCGATTTTAGAAGTTATTAGACTTTAGTCCTTAAATCATTGATATTGTGAATAACTTCATGAATTAAACTTTATCCCATGAGCATATGCACTTTCCTTTTCTATTGATTTGGTTTAAGATTTTTATAACTCGGGAATCGTTTGTTGCATTGTATATACTTACACCGAGTAAGCTTTGTACCTTTCGTCGTTTGTGAGTGTTATACACTATTCTTTTCTCATTGAAAACGTTGAATTCGTTGGTAATCTCACTAATCTTGCATTTGACCGTTCATTAATTGAGTTCATACTTGAAATGTGTTACTTGATCATGATTTTCATTTATTGTTTTGACTCGAGAATTGCGTAAACTTTGTGAAATGATCATAGGCCCTCTTTCTTATATCACCCATATTAGCCTTGACCTCACCCTTATATGTTTACCCTCGTTAACCCCTTTGAGCCTAAATATAGTCTTTCGTTTCATTACCCAAAATCCCATAACCAACTCCAAATTGGAGTTTTAAGCCATACATACACCTTACATACCTTTGTTTGGAATGTTACTTGGGATTGAATGTTGTTGTTGTATTACGGTTGCAATTTTAGGCATATGAGAGTTTGATAAGCAAAGAAAGAAAGTAGTGAAAAAAGTGAAGAAAAAGAAGAAGCAAAAAGCAATAGAAAACAAAAAAAGAAAAAGTGAGAAAAAGAAGAAAAGAAAAGAAAGAGGAAGTTGTATATGTTGTGTATAGTTCAATAATCTTTGATTACTCTCCAGTTGTTATATCTAATGCTTGTTTGGAACTTGTTTTCCAATTTTGCTATTGCCTGCATCCTTCCCATTATTCCAAGTTTTCATCTCCGAACACTTTGAATCCGTACATATACCTTTCATTTCGTACCTTAACCCCAAACCTACATTACAACCCTATAAAGTCCTATGTGATCTTAGGGTGCATTTAATTTAAAAGTCATAATAGTTTTGATAATCTGTGAAAATGCATTTCGCCTCTTTTGATGAGTGGTATCTTTCATTGAGATTACAATTTTCAGTTTATATATAGCGTTCTTCTTTTGTGACATGTGTGCGGCCTAGTTTCCATTTACATTTACTCTTTATGCCCGCATGTCCCGTGTATTACCTCCCATTCCGAGTGATTTCATTTGTTGAGAGTAATTCTCGTGAGGATTGAATGTATGCTTGCTTTGATTAGTATCCGATTTATATAAGTTTTTTGCCGAATCATATTTTGCATGTGCTCTCCCCCCTCCCACTTTTAAAGTTTCAATTCTATGAGGTGCATTCAACCTGTTAATAACAACGGACTCTAGCTTGAATTTGTTCAATATGCTAATAACATGTTTGAAATCTTTTTCGTTGTTATTGAGTTTGTCGCATGTTGTGTTGGGCATATTTTGAGGAAACCATGTGATGTTTGTGGGTTTCATCCCTGAAAACCCTCACGAGACAACACTCGTCCACTAGGGTAACCTAGGGGTTTAACGGCTTATTGCATATGCTAAATGCAATCGTTCGCCCGCGAAAGAGGCCTTATCTTTTTATTACTTTTTCATCCCATTTTGTACTTGTATCCTTCTTTTGGTTTGCTTGTAGTTCTTGTTGTTTCCTATTTCATTGCTATGGACTAGCAATGTGTAAGTTAGGGGGTGTGATACGACGCAAATATTGCGTATTTCACCCGTTAACCTACGCCTTATTAGCCCCCTTGGGTATCTTAATCCCTAAACTTATGCTCGTTAACCAGACAACCTTGGATTTCTATGTTAACATGTTTTGCAGGGGTTAATTGAGCTTTTGTAGGTATTTGGATGCTTAGTATGAAGTTCGGACTCTTTTCGGAAATGTTTCGTCGACTTTTGTAGCTTCGGGGGCATTTTAGTAATTTCAGCACTCGGGTTTGAATCCTGATCTCTTCACGGAAGTTGAAGCCCTTTGATTTCTCTTCGCGTGGCCGCCGACGGTGCATGATTCCGAGTTGTAATGATGGAGTTATGGCATTTTTAGGATGGTTTTGACTTGAAAAGTACACTCAAGGTCACATTCAAGGGCATTTTAGTCATTTCATATTTTGGTTTTTTAGCCTAATGTCTTCTTTGATGTTGTAGTCCTCTGAGTTATCTTCGCGCAACCTCCGACCGTGCCTCATTCCGAGCTATAATGAAGAAATGGCGGCATTTTCCGAAAATCTTTATTTTTAAGTTGGTTTTTGGTTGGGTATATAGGGGTAAACATTGTATTAAGTTGGGGGATCAATTTTAGACTAGAAAAAATCATTTTTAGGTTAGAGAGGAGGGGATTTATGGGTTTGGCTTATCTCTCCTAGGGTTGACACCATTTGGGTTGTGTAAGTTACTATTCATCTTCCCCTCCATTTATATTATTTGTTATTCTTTGTTAAAGATTTGTTCTCTTGATTTATTGCTTTGATTTATTAGTTGTTGGTAGTTCAATTCTTGTTTTCTTTGGTAATTAGTTATTTTACTTAGTTTAATCATGTGTAGTGAATAGTTTTACGGGTTGGGATTTCGTTCCGCCATTTACGGGTTTGGACCTCGAAAGTTAGGGTTTCGTGTAAAATTGCATTTAATTGAAACCGCGTGTATTAAAGTTGGATTGTTATGCGTTTAACTTTATTTGTCACGCAACTTTAGTGTTTATAGCGATAATCCGAATTTAATCCGCGTGTGACCATTTTTGATTAAATGTTCTCGCAACTTTGGCTTAAATTCCTTATTGCGTGATGTTTATGCTTAATTGAAAATGATCGATTAAATGTTTTCGAATCGAAATTCTAATTAGTAGTTGTTTAGCCCGTGAATGTGTGTATGCGATCCCGATCCTCGCTTTCCTTTAATTTAGCGTTAACTTCTCTTTTGTTTTTCCACCATAACCACCCATCACCTTTTCATTTATTTATTTTACACTTTTATTCCTGAAGTAATTAAACAATTAAAATCTAAAATTCAATCACTCCCTGTGGATTTCTTACGATACCCGACTTACCGCTTTACTTGCCTCGCAAGTGTAGTAGTATATTAGGTTTTTGTATCGCGGCGGCGAAACACACAACGATTGTGTCCTCACACGAACACACTTTTTCCGCCCGGTCAGAAGGGTTGGAGTTTCTTGTCCTTGACTCTCCATTTTTTGAGCACTTGACCGATGATGAGGGAGGAATCCCCGTAGATGTCTAGGCATTGAATACCTTTCTCGAGAGCAACCTTAAGGCCTACCGTGCATGCCTAGTACTCAGTCATGTTATTGGTGCAGGGGAAATCCAGCTTGATGGCGATGGGAGTATGGGAGTCATCTAGAGCGATCAGAAGTATCCCAATGCCATATACCTTTTTCTTGGCAGAGGCGTCAAAGAACATTTGCCATCAGAGCTTGTCCTGGGCAGTGTAGAGGATGCTTTCATTTAGGATTTGAGAGGTACAAATATCGGCCTCGTCCATGGGGTAATCAACGAGGTAGTTAGAGATGGATCTTCCTTTCATAGCTTTCTGCGTGAAGTACATGATATCAAACTCGGCTAGGAGCATCAACCATCAGGCCATTCGACTGGAAAAAGGGGGTTTCTCAAGCAGGTACTTGATGGGGTCCACTCGGGATACAAGTTTGATGGGGAAGGTGAGCATGTAGTGCCGCAACTTTTGGGTGACCCAGACAAGCGCGACACATGCCTTTTCCAAAGCAGTGTAGTTGATATCGTATCCGGCCAATTTGCGACTGGCATAATAGATGGCTATTTCTTTGCTAGAATCTTCAAGATATTGGGTTAGCAAAGCCCCAGCTGCAGTGTCAGTTATGGTTAGGTATAGAACTAAGGGGAGACTAGGCTGTGGTGGCATAAGTATCAGGGGTTGGGTCAGATATTGTTTAATTTGGTCAAAAGCTTCTTGGAAAGCCTCATTCCAAACCTTAGTTGAATCCTTTCAGAGAAGTTTGAAGATAGGTTCGTAGATGGAGGTTAACTGGCTGATGAACCGGCTGATGTATTGCAATTTCCCAATGAAACCTCAGACTTCTTTCTCTATTCGGGGAGGTGGCATCTCAAGTATGGCTTTCAGCTTGGAGGGATTTGCTTCTATTCCTTTCTCACTGACCATAAATCCCAAGAGTTTCCCCTTTGTAATGCCGAAGACACATTTCTGCGAATTGAGTCTTATTTAATACTATCGCAATCGTTCGAAAAACTTTTGAAGAGCGGGAACATGACCATATCTAGTCTTGGATTTGATAATCATATCATCCATATAGACCTCAACTTCTTTATAAATCAGATCGTGCAAGATGGTTATGGCAGCCCTCTGGTAGGTAGCCCCAGCGTTCTTGAGACCAAATGGCATAACAGTGTAGCAAAAAGTTCCCCATAGGGTGATGAATGTGTTTTTTTCTTGGTGGTCTGGGTGCATTTTGATTTGGTTGTATCCAATAAACCCGTCGACGAATGATTTGAGAGCATGACTGGCTGTGTTGTCCACGATCATGTAGATATTGGGTAGCGGATAATCATCCTTTGGAGAGGATTTATTCAAGTCCTGGTAGTCTACACACATCCGAACCTTTCCTCCTAATTTTGGCACCGACACTATGTTGGATAGCCACGTGGGATATTCGATCACACGAATGAAGCCTATGTTGAACTACTTGACCACCTCTTCTTTGACCTTGAGCGACCATTCGGTGCAGATCTTTCTTAACTTTTGTTTAATCGACTTGTAATCTGGGAGAGTGGGAATCTTATGCTGAGCTATTTTAGGATCAATGTCGGGCATATCGTCATATGACCATACGAAGACATCCACGAATTCCTTTAGCAATTGTTCGAGTTGTGCACGCTCATGCTCATCAAGGGTGGCCCCTATCCTAATCTCGTGCAGTTGGCTACTAGAATCGAGGTTAATAACAACAGTCTCTTCTTCATTAACTTGAACGCCGTTATGTTGTTTATTATTAACCTTATTTAGACCAGCTAAGAATTATTCATTTGCAAAATCATCATCATCAAAAGTTTGATTAGAATCTAAACAGTTAATGTAAGGCACAACGAGATACTCAAAATCTTTTTTTATTTCATTAATAGGAAAAACAGCATTAAGAACCTCATCAAAGGAGGACTCGATTAAATTTGAGCAATGATAGACAACAGAAGAAGAAATAGGGTAAATATTGGGATTAAGGGAGATTTTAGCAGGTAGAACTGGTTTAGCTTGCCAGTTGAGGAGATGTGTATCAGCAACTTTAATCAGTTGGGACGGATCCGGTGATGTAGTTCCTGAGTGAACTATGCATAGTGTTAGCCCCAATGTCTGTAAGTTGAAGAAATCTTCAGAGTCATTTTCCTCAGTCTCTTACAGTATCTTTGATGAGCGATTGTATATGGTGTTGGGAACTGTCAGCCCATGGGTAGCTATCTTGGAAGAAGATCTCCATTCCAGGCTTCATCTTCTTGTCTGTATCTTCATACCATGGTTCTGGAGAGCCGTAAAAGGGGAAGTCTTCGCCCTCTTTGATGAATCGTCCGTTCAAGGAGTCACATGGGATAGTCTGGATGCAGCCTAGTCCTCTCTTTGGTCGAGACTGGTCGATCATTCTGAGTTCTTATTCTGATGGTTGATACCCCAAACCACAAGGAGGGAAAGCCATTTTTAGTTCAATCGTCTCAAGTATCCCTTGTTGTCTTTGTCCTAGCCTCAGTCCGGGCATGAAGTGCATGTTTCTGAACATCTGAATCACATTGACGTTGCCATGAGGGTCGTATTTTTTATAAACCCTTTCTTTGAAGTTGTTCCCTACCGGGAGTAGGAGTGGTTTAACTCGAAATCCTGATAGGAGCATATCATTTGACCCATGTTGTATCTCAAGAATTAGACCGTTGGTACTTGCACCCTCGGCATTGTCTTCGTCGCCCAAAATGGTGATGACTCATCCGTCGGCGAAGAACTTTAATTTCTGATGGAGTGAGGAAGACACACCCTTGATACTGTGAAGCCAAGGTCATCCTAGCAACAGATTGAAACAAGCTGACATATCAATAACTTAAAATTTGATGACAGGGTTTAAAGAGCCAACCCCTATTACAAGCTGTATGGATCCCATGACCTCCCGATGGGTATTATCATACGCACGCATAACAGCGGAGCTTGGAGCGAGGTCACTTTCTTTTAGTCCTAAACATTTGAAGGTTCTCAGTGGGCAGACATTCAAGGCGAATCCATTATCAACTAGAGAGAGTGGAACGACCTTCCGCATAACTTCAACGGAGATATTGAGTGCATGATTGTGGTTTGGCCCAATCTTGGGGATTTCTTCTTCATAAAAGGATAACATTCGGGTAAAGGTAAAAAATCTGACCAAATTTACTGCTTCTTCTAGTGTGGTAGATGGAGGAACTGTGGGTCCAGTGAGCAACTTGATCAAAGCATTTATGTGCAGCTGAGAAGATATGAAAAGTCCCCATAGAGTGATGTTAGCTTGAGTTTTCTTTAGTTGATCGAGGATCTTGCTCTCCTCGAGGGTCATTTCTGTCATAGGAAGATTTTTAATGCCCTTCCCCTTGTCATTGGCTGGTAGTGAGCTTGGTATCTGGTAATGCCTCCCTGATCTGGTCATGTAATTTACTGAAGAACATGAATCCCGTTTTCTCATCAACCTCGGGTTATTCCGCCACCTTGTTTATTTCTCTGAGGAGTTCTTCAAATGATATGATTCCACATATGTCGGCTATCGGGCCAGTTTTCTCTGAAGCTTGCTCTTCATTCGAATCTTCAAACTCTTCCCCCCATCCGGTGGCAACAATTCTGTCTTTCCATGTAAAGTCGATACATTCCACAACTTCAACGGCTTCTTTATACAGGTCTTCCCAATTGGTGGGGATGTGTAAGGGTGAAGGGACCATGTGCTCTTATAGCTTCAAAGCATCGAATAACTCGGTGATACTGCAAATGTTATTGGTTTATTTGAATAATTCTTCCATATTCTGGAAAACATCATCCAGGCTGACTTCATCGGTCAGTACTACCTAACTATCTGGCTCTCGGGCCTATTTTTATGCTTACAAGAACAGCATACTGAACCTTTGGCAATTAATGATCGTATGTGAGGGCAATTTCAGCCCGAACTCTAGGAGTTGGTTTAACACTTCTCATAATTCCATACTTCTATTTTCAGAAGGGGTACGGACAGCGATGCATGCTCCGGTAAGGAGTGACAGTGCCTGATCAACGAAGCTAACAGGGTATAAAAGGAAATATGGGAAAATTTGGAGAGGTTTTGGAGAGTATATGGGTGTGATTTGAGTTGAGGGATCAAATTTTGGGTTCTCTTTTAAGAAGATGGCATTGACATGATTTGGGAGTGGGTTATGAGTAGTATTTGGCTTAGTATTAGCTGGTGGGGCGATGGTACCCCTGTCAATTAGACCATGGATTATGTTTCGAAGGTGAAAGCATTGGCCAGTGGTATGGCCAACAGTTTGGTGAAAGGCGCAATGGGCATCTTCCTTGAAGTTTCTTGGGAGTGAATTTGGCAAAGGATGGGGGTCCAAGGGTTTGATAAGGTTTCGGCTCAATAAGGCTTGATAAACTTTGGAGAGGGGAGCATGGAGCTCGGTGTATTCCTTTCGGACTAGGACAAGATGACTTTTTGGTGCCCATGATGTGGTCGGTTGAGAGATGTTATTGATGGTTGAGATTGCAGTATTAGTAGGCTTATCATATTTTCTGGGGGTAAACTGTCCGTACACCTTTTTTAGTTTGACATCTGTCTTAGCAAGACCTTCCTTGATTTCTACTCCTGCTTCTCTCAGAGCTCGAAAGTGGGGATAGTATTGTCCTCCCATCATTGCTTGGACATGGTATAAGAAGTTCTTCTTCACTGTGCTGACTTGTTCTTCCTTGGAAGGCCGATTGGTCATGGTTGCTGCTTTTTGCCTCCATCGGGCTATGAAGTTACTGACTGATTCGCCAGAGTTCTATTTGTGCAACTCTAAATCACGACGGGTGACTTCAAGCTCTTCATTGTATTTGTACTGTGACATGAATTCCCAGGCTACATCCGCCCAGATACGAATTCTGGTTTCTTCGAGAGATAAAAACCATCAGAGGGAGCTATCCTTCAGATTTTGCTAAAACAATTGGACCATCACTTCTTCAGAAGTCCCTAGTAGAGTCATGGAACGATGATAGCTGTGGAGATGAACAATCAGGGGTCCACTTCCTCCAAATTTCTCGATATTTGGCATCTTGAACTTCTCGGGTAATCTCGCTTTAGGATAAGGAGACATGTGGGTGTATCCCATGTAATTCCCCGAGATTCTGACTTGGTCAAACTTCTTAGTGATTATCTTGAGGTCCTCTTTGACTTTGTTCATCTCTTCTTCGTTCGGACCAATGATCATAGGCAAGTTAGCCCCATATTGGGCAAGATTCGGTATCGAAAGCTGGGCACGCGGCGGCCCATTAGCAGGAGGGGCACGTGGAGCATGCTAATACTTTTCGGGAACCCAGATAGACTCGGGTGGATCCATAGCATGAGGGAATAGGGCCTCGAGCTCTTGAGGAACAGGAACCTGGTTTTATTACATTTTTCGGACCTCAATTTGGAGGTTGTCAATCTTGGACACGAGCCGAGCTAGGACTACGATCAGATCTAGCTGCACAATGGGTACTTGATCTGTGTTCTCCACAGAAGGCAGATGGATTCCAAACTCGTAAGAGGTAATAGGGGAACGAACGGAACTCCGGGGTGATTTGACTGAACACCGAAGCCAATAAGGAGCCAGGCCAAGGGTTTGTGATCGACCTGAGAAGGCGCAAAAATGGGATTTATTTTTGAGAAAAATGGATGAATTTTTTTTTCTTTTTTAGATGAAAAGACAAAAAAAATTTGGATTTTTGATAAAGAGAGGAGAAATGTTTTTGGATTTTTTTTCGGGAGACGGACCTCAGCATGATTATTATAATTATTATGTTCTCACTTATATTAAATTCTCCTAAATGCAAAATGAAATGCTGGACGGGGCCCGGGCCTAGAAAAGTTGGGTTTATAATATATGCAATGCTATGGCTGGACTTATGACCAGGCTCACGGACAGGATCCCGTTTAAAAAATGAACAAAAATTCGGGCGGCAGGCCGACCCTGAATTTTAGCAGAGTTTCGGGTAAAAATCAACAATCTAACATGTGTGTCCTAGGCTTGACACCTATATGCAGGTATGCAGTTGGTTGGGTGAATCGAAAATGGTTCCCCCATTTGACGTGACTTCCAAAATATACGTCTTGCTCTTGCGGGTAATCGGAACGTGTGGACAAGCCATTTGATATACTTGAGTGTACGTGAATTGACTCACCATATACCTCGTGGGGACGGCACGTGTGAGAGAGAATTCGATATACTCAGCGTACGTGAACGAGTTCCCTACGATATACCTCCCGTCATAACTTTGGTCAAGCAGTACGATGCAGGGGAATCGTTCGATATACGTTGAAGGTACTTGGCTAATGGAAGGTGAGAGTCATATCGCTTAGGTTAACTGCGCCCTGTCGGACCAGCGCCCATCACGAAGTGACCCTCCAGTTACTGGGTAAAATTTGGTCAATAACAATGCTCTTTGGTGATGTCGTGTGAATCATGCATGATTATCTTATTAGTATCTTATGAGAATATCTTTCTTTGATTATGTCTTACAGGGAGCAAAGTACAAGTACCAATGGTACACCAAGTATGGATGGGTGATGCGTGCAACATGTGGATATATGTGACCCTAGGTGCACGTGGTGCGAAGTGTACATGGATAAATTTCTACAAGTGTGTGAATAGAAGCATAAGTATGCGGGACACATGGAAAAGGGGAACATGCAAAATGGGGAAAAATATAAGCAAGCATAACATCCATGTAAATAGAGTCTAGCCCTCAAAAGAAAGTCCCCATCAGAGTCGCCATTGTGGCCATCCCCGATCCTCGCGACGGGTGGGCGGCGTGAGTGAGGATCCTAGGTCCCGCGCATCCCTCTCGGGAGCGCTTCGGTCGGCATCATTTGGGCGAGGTAAAAAATATAGAGAGATAGAGTCGTCAGTCTATTTTACTCAAAACAGACAAAAGAAAGGGAGTTTTGAAAGTATCTGCCAAAAGACTTTTGAAAGTATCTGAATTACCTTTGAAAGTATCTGAATTACCATCCGGGGTGGATCGTTGGAAAGGTAATTCAGATACTTTCAAAAGTCCTTTGGACCGCTCCCGAGTTCGGGAGTTGACTTTGGGTCAAATGTGGCTCGAAAACATTCGTCAGTCCATTGGACAGGGAATCGTCGGACGCAAACGGATCGTTCGTCCGCATGGTAAGTTCGAATCGCACATGGGGCAGACCGTTGGAAAGGTTAGGAGATGTACTTCGACATTCCAAAGAGTTTGATCTGGTTTGAGGAGTTGACTTTGGTCAACCTGGCCTTGGAAGCATTTGGTGACCTCTCGAAGTAAAACGGATTGTTCGTCCGTACCATAAGTCAGAATCGCGCACGGAGAGGACCGTTGAAAAGGGGTTTCAGTGCCCTTTGAAGATTCATTCAGTCTCGATCGAGCTGAAGACTTTGACTTTTGGTCAAACGGAGCCTGGGAGTGCCCGATGGCTTCTAGGATAGTATTCGGGGTATGAACTGGGTCTGTAGTGATGAAGGGAGGTGCTAAGGACCTAAGGAGAGTTTAAGGGGTAACAGAATGGGGTGTTAACAAAGGTGGACCACCAGCGACCGATTGAAATGTTGCAACCGTTGGAAATACCGATGTGGAAATGGGAGAGTATCTCAATAGATTTTATCACAGGATTGCCAACGATGCAAAGTGGGCATGATTCTATATGGGTCATTTTCGATCGCCTGACCAAATCAGCGCACTTTCTTCCGGTGCAAACGGATTACAATACGACACGTTATGCTCAGCTCTTTATATTAGAGATTGTGAAACTTCACGGGGTGCCGATCAATATAGTATCCGACCGAGATAAAAATTTTGTATCCCATTTTTTTGCGAAGCTTCCAAGAGGCGATGGGAATCGAATTACAGTTGAGTACATCATACCATCTGCAAACCGACGGGCAAACAGAGAAAGTCAACCAAATATTGGAGGATATGCTTCGAATGTGCATACTTGATTTTAAATGAGGATGGGAGAAAAACCTTTCGTTGATCGAATTTGCATACAATAATTCATACCAATTCAAGATAGATATGGCATCGTATGAGGCATTATATGGCCGACCGTGTCGATCGCCAGTAGGAGATAATAAGCTCATTGGACCTGAAATGATTCGAGATACATCTTCAAAGATTGAGCTTATTAAAAATCACACACGGATTACACAGGATCGCCAGAAAAACTATGCCGGAAAAAATTAGAGGCATGTGGATTTGGAAGTTGGGGATTAGGTTTTATTGAGGGTGTCTCCAATGAAAGGTGTTATGCGATTCGGGAAGAAAGGAAAACTTACGCCAAGATATGTAGGCTATTTTCCCATTATTGAAAGGATAGATCCCGTGGCATATCGACTTGCTTTGTTGGAACACCTACAACGAATTCATGATGTATTCCATGTTTTATCTTTGAAGAAGTATAAAATATGCGATGGAGCTCATTGGCATGTTCCATTGGACGATATTGATTTACAGCCCAACATTTCGTATAAGGAATAACCGATTTCTATCTTAGACGACGGTGAGCATAGACTAAGGTCGAAAGTGATGCCCTTGGTTCGAGTCCAATAGGGACACCACAATGTCTAGGAATCAACTTGGGAACGAGAGAATGATATTCTAGAAAAGTGCGCACACCTCTTTTTACCAGGTACGTCTAAATTTTGACGACAAAATTTCCTTATAAGGGGGGGCGTATGTAATACCCCTTACTTTTGAGTAATTATTTTTATATAAGTTGCCATGTGGGTTAGTCGTTTAAAATAAATAAAAATTAAATTAAATATTAATTTGTGTGATTTAAGAGATAATATTTATGAGTATTGCATATTTACTGTTACATGAATGTAAATAGTGTAATATTATGTAATGTTGCATCGTTGCGCATTAAAGCGACGGTTATGGCTTATATCCCAATCGGATTATTTAAGAAAGATAATATGACGTTGGGATTGGAAATTATAAATGATATTTCGGATGCTAGTTTAAAAGGCATGGTTAGTTCGGGAACAATTGAGATAGTCAAAATAAGTGCCGGTGTATTTTTGGGTTCTGGGGCACTTTTGGCTAGTTACAACTTAATTATGATGTTACGAGTCATTTTAAGTATGTAGTAGCATTTAATGTTAGACTTAAATACATATGAGATATTTTGGGTATTTAGTCTAGAAAGAGCAATTAAATGCTCACTTGTGTTTAAAACCTAGAAATAAAGAGAGGGGAGAAGAGCTCGAGAGAAAAAAGAGAAAAAGAGAGGATTTGGTGATTTAATCTTGGAATCATTTCAACGAGGAGAAATACGAGACTTCAATCTTCAGGAAAGTTTTCTAACTTGCTTGAATGTATGATTGTGTGTGAATAAATTATATAAATTGTTAGTGTTCTTGAGTTTAAACCATTTGGGGATTTTGGTGTTTTTGATATTTAAACCCTTATGTATAATATGTAAACATAATTGAGGGGTTCATAACAGTGGGTTATCATGTAGGAATGATTTGTATATGATGATGGTTTATGATATTGGGTTTAGATGGAAGAAGGGTTTTGGAATTTAGGGTTCATATAAACTTGTAGCCAAAACTGGGTTGTCCGACCTAGGCGAATCGATTCGCCCCTAGCGAATCGATCCGATAAAATGGTAGGCTACAGGTCTGGGTTTGCGAATCAATCCGGGTAGGCCGAATCGATTCGTCAAGTTAGCAGAAAGTTTGGTTCTCTCGACTGAATCGATTTGGCCAGGGCGAATCAATTAAAAAATAGTGTTGTTTTACAAAATCTTTCTAACTTTGTTTTAACTCCTTTTCTCTTGGGTATAAATATTTAGAACCTTATTATAGGGTGTATTATAAATAAATGTGACCGTGTATGAGGAGATTAAAACCCTGGGATGTTAAGGGGGCATTCGGGCCTATTTGGGGATTATAAACGATAGTATAATACCTCAATTGGTTAAGAAAATGATAGTAGGACTAGTGTATAGTAGGACTTTATTATTTTGATTTTGAGGGCTAGTATGGAAGTGTTTGTACATTGTAGCCTTAAGTTATTATACATATATGCTTTGGGGTATAAGAATTGGCGTTTTAATTCATTATACATAAATTTTGTGATTTTGGCATATATGAACATACCTCTTTAAATGCTATCATAAGGGAAGTTACGCGAAAGAGGTGAATCCCCCTGGCTAATGAATGCATGAAGAGTATAGTCCTCAGGCCATAGCACCAGTTGTTTCATTATGTGACTGTTTATTCGAAGTGAAGTAATTCCGGGTATGGTTACGACTCACCGTCGAAGGTATATGGCCGCTTCCTATGAGTTGTGATTTAGGGTACCCAGGTGGTCATGAAACTAGGCCCTGGAAGATGATAGCAATTAGGGGACGTATCCAGTGGGGTAATTCCCGGAAGGATGGTCTTAGAGATGTTATTATATGAATATAACTGTTCTCATTCAAATTGTGTTTTAACGCAAATGATTAAATGGAATTATGAATCAACTCTGATTATATGTGAGCATTGATGATTAATTGACTTATGAGGATAAATGAGAAGTTGGTCAACCAGGCATATTGAATAGAGTTAGGTTATTCCTATTAAGTAGTCAGGTAGCTTAATTTAAAAATGAATTGTACGTGTTTGGATGTGCACTTTAGAAGGGAGGTGAGTATAATTCTTCAAGTGAAGAGCGAATTTAACCTGTTTATGAAATTTGGCATTTATAACTGTTATGCATTTTATTCACTTCTAAAACATATCAAACCGGGGCCTGACCCGTTTATATTTTGTCTCTTCGTGTGGTTATTGTTATGTTTGGTGTTTCGCCACAAGGGCGCTCGTTCTGTCCTTCCCTTCCAGTGTTAAGGAGCTACGACATATTGCGGATGTTGTAGGATTTTTATATTAGATGCATTAAACTCTTTTTGGATATTCTAGTTATGATTCGTCAGTGGTATTCGGGCATGTTGCCCAAGTGTATATCTCATTGCTACTATTATATTTGGTGTGACCTTTTTGTATCAGTCTGTTAACCGATAGCTTATTCGGTTATATTTTGTAAATGCTATCAAACTGTTAGTTGTATATTAACCCTTTTGTTATGGAAGTAGATGACTGCAATAGTTCATTTTAAATTGAAAAATATTTTGACATTCGTTTTTAAAATGTTGTGTGGTCGTATCATATTATCTTTTATGACAGTGATGTTAATAATGGACCATTTAAGATTCCTGTTTTATTGGAGTAGCGGGCTGGCCACCTATTATTTTAATAAGCGGGGTGTCGCATTTGGTACGGGTTTAGCTTGCTGAACGTTTGATTATGGCATCGGGTTTGGTGATGGTTTTTCCCGGTCGCTGGTCGTGTTCCGATTTTGTGTTGGAATGGGTTTAGTTGAGAATCCGGGTTTAAGAGATATGGGTTCGCTAGTGTTTTCGGGTCTAATGGGCGAAATGTTAGTAGGTGGTTATGGATCAGTAGTTGGCCGTCTGCTGCCATGGCTAGTGTGTAGAGTTTTCAAGTTAAGCTGGGTGTGGGTTAGTGTTATCCAGGTGAGATGGAATCGGGGTCAGGAGGTAGAGGGTACGGGGTTGGAGGGTTTCGAGTTTCTGACAGGGGCTGCCATGGCCGAATTTTCACTGGAGGTGATGGGCTAAGAAAAGGCCGTGGTGTTTGAGTTTCAGTGGGTGGAGGGATTCACGGTGTCGTGGGTTTTGGTGTGCAGGAGAGATGTGAGAGGAGAGAGAAATAATGATGTGTGTTGTGGTGTATGGTAGGTAGAGCGTGTGTTACTTTGCACCTATTAAAAAAATTAAAAACTAATAAAAAACTCAACTACAATTACAAAATTAATAAAAAAAAAAAAATAAACTATATTAAAATTAAAACTAAAAATCAAAACCCTAAACTAATAAAGGACTCAAGTAAAATAAAAAAAATAAACTAAATCAATAAAAACTTAAACAATTAAAATAAAATAACTAAAAATCTAATAACTACGCACAACTATTATATTTACATAAAAATAAAATAAAGATACTCGATGCATGATAACGACTCTAATGTATACAACTATGCATACACAAATAAAATATTAAAATCCTAAAAAAATATGAGATAAATCCTAAAAAAATATGCACACGACTCAAATAAAAATATAAAATAAATTACAAACTTATAAATGACTCAAATAAAATCTGAAAAGAATCTAAAAAAATACAAGCTAAACACATACACAAGCTCGAGACAGAATAAGGATGGTCTGGGCTCGGTTTAGGCTTATGTTAGGTATGAAAAATGGTTTAGGACATCGAAACTCATCCGGCATGCTAAAAAAGGACTTCACTCTTCATGGTCGCTTTAAATTTCTTCATTTAACGTATTTGACTGCTACTTTGTCGCATTTATACCGAATTAGCATAATTTGATACTGCGACATCATATTGACCTGCGAAATAAATAAATACGAACAGAAGTCCATTTTTAATTAAAACGAGTGACTAAAATGCTTCTATTCGGGGCTCAAATTAAACACTTTTGGGTGTTTATCACTCTTCTTATTGTTCTTTCATTTTCTTGCCCTCATCTTCATTCCCATTCTATTAATCTAAAAACAAAATTTAAATTAGTAACCTATAATGATATATTACATGTACAAAAAATAAAATACACACGAATTAGAATAAAATATAGACTCAAACAATAAAATACATGCTTATTTAACAAACGTACATGCAATATTTTCATAAATACTTCATACAAGTTTCAAAAAAATACATGATATCGTCTGTTACATGGTAATACCTAATACATGTTGTTTGACAAGTAAAAAAAATCAAGAATCTCTATTCCTAACATATTCAGAAAAGAAGTGATACAATAGCTCCATGCTAAAAGTGTCAACGTTTTCAAAACCTCTTAAGCAATACTGCTCAATTCGTTTTGTTAAATCCTTCGCTTTCGATTCAATTACTTGAAGCTTTTTCACATCAAAAGTGCACTTAATGTCTTTATAGTAGTAGAAAAAACCAAGTAACCTTTTCACTCTATCATTGATGCGAAAGAGAAAACGAATTTCGTCATCATTAGTAGTGTTGGCTGTCAATGTGAAAGGTTTTGTATTGTTAAGATATTTAAAGGTGGAAGCAGTAATTTTGTAGTTGAACATGCTTGATGGTACGATTCATACACAATAACATAATAATAATA
The DNA here is from genome assembly GCA_949130495.1 of Sambucus nigra. Lineage (NCBI taxonomy): Eukaryota > Viridiplantae > Streptophyta > Magnoliopsida > Dipsacales > Adoxaceae > Sambucus > Sambucus nigra. The sequence continues at coordinate 324,149,788 of OX422213.1, forward strand.
CTTCTTACAAACTTCATAATATAAGGAGTTGAACATGCTTGAATGTCATTCAAATACCGCTGGCTCAGACCAAAATAGCATAGGATTGATTAAATATGGATATGACATATATATTGTATAGAGTACACGCATAGTACATAAAAGTACACGCATATTGGATTGAACAAATTAAATTTCAATTTGTGAGTATTTTATGAATTTTGCGTGTACTTTCAAAAAGTAAATGCAATAATCACAAAGTACACGGAATAATACAGCGCTTGTACAATGCATCACCTAAATTCATAAACTACATGAAGTCCGAAATAAATGCCGCTGACATGGACCAGAATTAATATAGGAGTTATAGAAATACAAAGAGTATGTAAGAGTGATTAACTATTGAGATGACATATATATTATATAGGGTACACGCATAATGATTTGAACCAATTCAATTTCAATGTAACTGTACTTTGTGAATTTTGAGTGTACTTTTTGAAAGAACACACAAAATTCACATAGTACACGCAATAATAAAGGGCTTGTACAAGTACAACACCTAAATTCATAAACTACATGCAGTCATAAATAAATGCCGCTGGCGTGAATCATAATTAATATAGGAGTTATACAAATATAATGTACATATTCCAATCATGTATATATTCTCAGTACTCAATAAATGATGTATACGGAGGAAACGTATAATGATGAAATACATAAATGTAACATGCAAAAAGTGTGTTTTGCATTTAAAATCAAGACAACAATTGTATTTTTGTATATCATGAAGAATAATAATGTGATTTCATCAGTTCATGTGTAATGTCTACAAATTTATACATATAAGAATACAAAATACATAAGGACAAACATGTGATATCAAAAATAAAATGCTAAGAGCACAACATATACATAGTGTATGGTATAATCTTAAGTACAAAACTTAAGAACATATATATGAGTATGTATCCATACTTGTTAGTGTTGTTTGAAAGAATTTGATTGAGAATGTGAAATGCTTGGTAGAATTTCCACGATTAGAGTTTTAATCGCTTTAATTTATGTGAAGTGCTTGTTTTAGAATTCAGGGGTATTTATATGTTATTGTTGAACCAAAATTTGATTGAGAATGAGAAGCGTTTTGAGATTTTGATCGAAGAGACAGTACGGTTAAGGTTTTAATCGAAGAGAGAATATAGTATTTTTGACGCTTGAATTTCTGTGAAGTGCGAATTTATTTTAAGTTCAAAAGTATTTATATATCAAATCTAATCATTTAAAATTATTGAACGTATGTTTAGATTTCAAAATTATTTGTAGAGGGACTAAGACAGTAAAAGCCCTTATTAAAACACCATTTTATAAACGATTTTTTTAGCATAAATGTGAGACTTGTGGACGCCCACTTTTGTGGAAGAAAATGGGAAATCTTTGGTTTGTCCAAATTATGAGATATGGGATGGTGTTATTTGGGTTACGTTAGCTCATTAAGTCGAACTGGAACTCCACTTGTCCCCTCTTACTTTTGGTTGGTTGGTTAGCTTCAAAATTCTAACAAAAAGTATATTCTATTTAGCATGATGACGTCGTTCCCATCCAAATTTAGCATTGTAGACTCCGCTTTCCTTACAAATACACCCCCACCTCCCGTCTCTCTCCTGCTCCTCTTAAATTAAATCTCTGTCTCTCTGTCTGTCTGTCTCCAACAATGAGCGATCTAAAGTCCAAATTTCTTGAGGTGTACTCTGTTCTCAAATCAGAGCTACTTCAAGACCCTGCTTTCGAGTTCACAGATGATTCTCGTCAATGGGTCGACCGGGTAATATATCTATATATCTATACACACGTGAAAATACGTTCATATTAGTTAATCCGTAATGTGCATAAATTTTCCGCGTTGGAATGACATCTCGGACGTCAATTTTGACTAATATTTCCAATTTACACCACATTTTTGTTTTAAAGATTGGATTTCGTAGCTTAAATTTGAGTTGTGTGAAAATCTTATGCTTTTTGTGGGTATTATTTTTTCTTGGTATGGTATTCGTTGTGATGAACTCAATGATCTGCAGATGATGAACTGGATCTAAGTCTAAGTAATATGTGAATGTGAAAGGCAGTGAGACTGATGTTAGAAAGCACGTGATTTTGGGAATGATTTAAATTAACTTTTTGTCTTTTTATTTCAAGTATGGACATTTTCAAGTACAGCTGCATTGCCTCGGTTGTGTAGCATTTGACCCAATACCTCAGTTGTCCTGCAATGCTTATTTAGGAACAAACCTAACCTTCAACCTTAATTTGCCCAATCCCAATCCCAATCTGGCTGCTCTTTTTGTGCAATTGAAAGAAAGCCTTTCCTGGCTACCCTTACACTTTATCATGTCAAGTTGCAAGTGTTGTAGGTTGCAATAGATAAGGGGTGGGTGATTGAATTGTGTTGAGGAGTTGCAATTTTCAGTTAAATGGCACCAACAAATCAAAGTAGATACATGTATATTTAACTCAACAAGGAAGATTTACTCTGTAACCACTAACTTTCAATGGATCTTCAATTCGATAATTGTGTATGCACGCATATTTTACTCGATAACTCTCTATCATAGTCTACCCTTGATGATCTGAAAGATGTACTCATTTCTATGATCCTAATTGTGACTTTTCACCATTTCATTGCAGATGTTGGACTATAATGTACCTGGAGGTGGGAGCAGAGAATAGTAGAATCATTTTATGTTTAAATATTTCATCTGCTTCATTTTGTTTGGCCTCATCATTCTAGTATTTGTATTTATTCAACCACTCGTACTGATTTGGTTTGATTGCAGGGAAGCTGAATCGAGGGCTTTCTGTTATTGACAGCTACAAATTATTGAAAGAAGGAAAAGAACTAAGCGATGATGAAATTTTCCTTGCTTGTGCGCTTGGTTGGTGCATCGAATGGGTATACCAATATAACATGACCTATAACTTTTTTTCTTCTTCATGAAAACTATTTTATTAGTGATTTCAACTTTTGAACTCTCACTGGCAACAACTCTTGCAGCTTCAAGCCTATTTTCTTGTTCTTGATGATATTATGGATAACTCCCAAACACGCCGAGGTCAACCTTGTTGGTACAAATTACCTAAGGTATGAGTTTATATCGGGAAATCACCTTTCCTTTCCCTTCTCTCTTTTTACCTTGCTGTGCGACCATGTCTATAATTGTCATTTTGTTTCCAGTGGATGGTCTGCTTATCAAACTTTTGTGCTAGGTTGGTATGATTGCTGTTAATGATGGAATAATACTTCGCAACCATATCCCAAGAATTCTTAAAAACCATTTCCGAGGAAAGCCTTATTACATGGACCTGATAGATTTATTTAACGAGGTGGGCATCTTTGTTTGTAGATTATGCCCAGACTCTAAATTTATTCGGTACTAACAATTAATCTTTACTACAAAAAGGTGGAATTCCAGACTGCATCTGGACAAATGATAGATTTGATCACCACACTTGTTGGAGAGAAGGATCTATCGAAGTACTCATTGCCTATGTAAGTGAGAATGGACATGTTTTAATTCTCTCTTTTTTTTTCTTCCTCCCTTTCAATCTATTTGATGTTATTTTCGGATTTTTGAGGTAGAGTGTTCTTTTCTCTTGCAGCCACCGACGAATTGTGCAGTACAAAACTGCTTATTACTCATTTTACCTTCCAGTGAGTACTTTTCTGCATTGCATTCATAGCACATGCTGTTCTGTTCGTTATGAATAGTCGAAAAGTTCCTTCTTTTGTCATATCTGCTTAAAAAAAATTAACAGAAGATATCTTGGACTTAGTTGTCATGAAAATGTTGTTCTCTCTTTGTTTACACAAATGAAACTTTTCTATTTTGAATTTTTGTGACTAGGGTCTTGTTTTCTAGATATGCCTAGCTCCGCCAAGATACAAAATGACTTTCTATTTTCTTTCTCGGCTTTTTCCCTTGGAAGATAGTAAATACTTTTCGATTCCGTCATCAGATATCACAAACAATTGATTCATCTGCAAATAGCTGAACATTATGGGACAATCCATTCCAATTATAAACAGCTTTGACTCCTTGAAGATTCAAAGAATGTCTCAAACTTTCATTTGCATACAGTTATTAGAATTTGATTTGAATTTAATTAGTGGTTACTCTATGATTCAAGGTGGCCTGTGCACTTCTTATGTCAGGCGAAGATCTGGATAATCATATAAATGTGAAGGATATACTTATTGAGATGGGAACCTATTTTCAAGTGCAGGTAAGTGTAATTTGTACAAATTAAAATCATTATTGATCTTTTGGTAGAAATTGAAATATTTAACTTGAAACTCTGACACCACATAAACACAAACACACACGCACACGCACACGCACGCACGCACGCACGCACGCACACACACACACACACACACACACACATATATATATAGCTTGATAGTTTTGAAGGCTACAGAACGTGACTGTCTCAATTGATGTTATGCTGATATGTTTTTTAGGATGATTACCTGGATTGTTTTGGTGAACCTGAGGTCATTGGTAAGGTAAGCTCCATGGATATACGCAACTGCATGTTCTTAGAGATGTTCTCACGAAGATCCAGAAATCAAATTTAATCTATTGCATTGCAGATCGGAACAGATATAGAAGATTTTAAGTGCTCTTGGCTGGTTGTGAAAGCTCTGAAACTTTCTAATGACGAACAAAAGAAATTCTTATTCGTATGCAATGAACACCATTTTCCTAGTATTCAATTCTGTACAATTATGAGTAAATATATGCTTAAAACATATGAGTTCTTTCCCCAGGAGAACTACGGAAAAGAAGACCCAACTTGCGTAGCAAAAGTGAAGGAGCTTTATAAAACTCTGAATCTCAAGGTGAAGTTTATGCTCCTCCACTCATTCTTACTTTTATATATGTACTCACAACTGACTCATAGCTAAGTTTTAAGATATCAGAATATTATGCATAAGGAGTTGAAAATTCAAAACAATTTATTGATGTTCTTTTCCTGTTGTTATTGGAGGAATTGTAGGATGTATTTGAGGAGTACGAGAGCAAGAGTTATGAGAAGTTAATCAACTTCATTGAAGCTCATCCAAGCAAACCAGTACAGGCAGTCTTGAAATCATTCTTGGCAAAGATATACAAGAGGCAGAAGTAGGAACCTAACGAGAAGGGTTGGATAGCGAGAAATTTGAACTCTTGCTCGGGAAATCGTTTGCATTCTCCATATGGAGGAGAGATGTCTGTACTTTATGAACATTGGTTTTCTTGCCTTAGATTTTTAGAATCTCTTTCTCCCTCGGATTAGGGGTATTGATTTTCTATATCGACAATCAGGCAACTATTGTAATAGTTTATAAATAAGAGAAGTGTAGGGGAATGAATGGTCAAAATCGTCAAATAAATTTTATTAACCTTGATTGATACTTTTTTCCCTCTCATATTATATATATATATATATATATATATATATATATATATATATATATATATGAAGTCTAAAGAAATCTTCTCTGAAGTGAAAATTTGTTAAGTGAATTTGAAAGATGTGTTTGTTCTCTGTCTAAACAGACCTCTAAATTGATGTATTATCAGATTTTGTGGCAAAATTTACCTCTTAATTCATGGCATGTAGTCATTATTAGCCACACATTTTTATTTTGGGTAAATTACAGCAAACTTCCTGAATTATTTCGAATTTACGGGTCACTCTCTCGAATAAAATACCCAGTAAACTTACTTTCTAAACTATCAATCTGTTTCAAATAAACCCAAAAATCAGGTTCTCGCTTTTTGAGCGTAAATTGACTCAAATGCGCTGGACCAGATTAAATAATGAATAAATTAAAAAACCCAAACCCAAAACACCATTTCCCTGTCTCTCTCGTCACCGCCCTGCCTCTCTCTCTCCACAACCAGCACACCACCTATTGTAAACCTCCATCACCACCTACAGACAACCACCCGTTCAAACCCAAAATTGATACATAGCATTCCAGTGCCAACTCATAGAATTAACTCACAAACTTTAGCTAGTTAGTTAGTAACAATTGTTAGTTAGTTGGAATGGTTTAGGAAGCTGTTATTCTGTTAAGTAGTTGAAAAATCACTGTATAAAGACTGAGTTGTAACTCTCATCTAGATTCATTCAGTAATTGGTAATATAGGTTTCCTTCTCTCTTTCTCCATATCTCTGTATTTCTTCTTTAACTCTCTCTAAATTTGGAATTTGAGGTTTACCAAGTGGTATCAGAGCTTTATTTTTCCTCGGCAATGGCAAAAGGTACTTGCGAAATTAAAAAGCTAGAAGACGCACTGAAGAAACTGAAACAAATGGTGGTCGATTCAGATTAGAGACAAGATCGAATGGTGGTAGAAATCTCTCAAAATCATGATCGAGCATTAGCTGACCTCAAAGTATGCTGGTGGGATTAAACTTACTGACGACGGAGCTTTGCAATCAATCACAGGGGCGGAACCCTAGTTCTTCCAATTTTGGAGAAGACAATTCCAACTCGTATCGAAGACCACGCGAATTGAGTTTCCAAGTTTGAAGGAGAAGATCTTGATGGATGGATCTTCAAATGCAACCAATTCTTTGAGGTTCATCAAACTCTTGAAGATGCAAAAATGAAACTGGCAATATCCATTTGCAAGGTCGTGCACTGCAATGGCATTAGAATTTTGTGAAATTGAAGACTAAAGGAAGGGATATTTAATGGGATGAATATATTCAAGCACTCAGCTCCGGATTTGAATGGGTCGCGTATGAAGATCCAATAGCAGACCTCAAGAATCATAGGCAGGAAGGTACCCTTCTCTTTACTTTGAAGTTTTTGAACAATTACTAAGTAAAATAGACCTAGCTCCTGAACACGCCATTAACTTCTTCTTGGGAGGATTGAGAGATAAAATTCAAATGCCTTTTCGTATGTTCCACCCAAAAACTCTATATGATGCATATTCCCTAACCAAATTGCAAGAAGATGCAATTTTGACCCTTCACCCACAGCCTAAACCCACACCCAAAAATTATTTCACACCCTCCAACTTTACTAAGAACCAACTCATCAATTCTATTAAAACATACCCTTATACACAACCCACTCAACCACAAAAACCATCAAATGGCCTTTTACCTTTACCCCCACCCACCAGCCAAATCAGAAATCCAAATTTGCCCCAAAGAACTCACCATAAACTATAACAAGGAACTTGAAGCAAAAAGGGCAAAAGGGATATGTTTTTGGTGTGATGAAAAGTATTCCCCTGGCTATAGATGTTCAAAGAAGCAGCTCCTCATTATTGAAGTAGGGGATGAGATAAAAGAAGAGGAGAGAATAGAACTAGAACAATTCACAGATGAAACCATAGATAAAAGTCCTCAAATCTCTGTTCATGCCCTCACTGGATCAACCGGTTTCCAAACCATGGAGTTGATTGGGGTGGAAAAAGTGAAATTGATGAAGATCCTTATTGATTCAAGGAGTACCCATAATTTTCTAGATGAGGAATTGTCTAGAAATTAGGGTGCTCAATGACTGAGATCAATCCTAGCACTATTTTTGTTGCAAATGGTGAGACATTGACCTGTTCAACCATGAGTAAAGGTTTTTAGTGGAAAATTCAAGGAAAAGAGTTTGAAACCTATGTTTTGATTCTGCTATTGGGGAATTATGACATGGTCTTGGGAATTCAATGGCTCACTACATTGGGAGATATATTGTGGAGTTTCAACAAACTCCAGATGAAGTTTACCATGGGATCTACAAAGGTCAATTTACAAGGGGTGGCTGAGAAAGATTTGCAAACTGTGATTAAGGGTCAAATGACAAATTTTTTGGCTAAACCTATACAACTTACCATGATTCAATGCTACAACTTACAACTCAAATCCGCCACTGAATTTCAATTGTTCAGTATAACTCCTAACCCTCCCCAACACCTAGCCATATCCCATCTCTTACAAGAGTTCTCTGATATTTTTGAAGAGCCTAAATCATTGCCTCCGTCTAGAACTCATGATCACATAATTCCCTTAAAAGAAGGAACACAAGCCATAAACACCAGACCTTATATACATACCTTACTGCAAAAGGATGTCACTGAGAAGATGACTCAAGAGATGTTGGATAGTGGGATCATTCAGGCTAGTCACAGTCCTTTCTCTTCTCCTGTAGTGTTAGTTAAGAAAAAGGATAAGACATAGAGGATGTGTAAAGATTTCATAGAACTAAATAAATCCACCATCAAGGACAAATTCCCTACCCCTATGATTGAAGAGCTATTAGATGAATTATATGGATCAACAATTTACTCCAAGATTAATTTGAGGTCTGGTTACCACTAGATAAGGATGTTTCCACTAGACATTACCAAAACAACCTTCAGAACATATGATGGCCACTATGAATTTTTAGTTATGCCTTTTGGATTAACCAATGCCCTGTCAACCTTTCAGAGTCTCATGAGTGACATCTCCAGACCTTTCCTAAGAAAAAGCATTATTGTCTTCTTTCATAATAGCTTGGTATATAGTAGCTCATTAGATGAGCATGTCTTACACCTCATGCAAACATTTCAAATATTGAGGAATAACACATTGTTTTCAAAGAGGAGTAAATGCAGTTTTGATGGTAAAAAGGTTGAGTATCTCGGCTATTTTGTCTCAGCTGAAGGGGTATCTACTGATCCCAGCAAGATCGAAGATATTTTACAATGGACCACACCTCAAACAGTTAAACAATTAAGGGGTTTCTTGGGAATAACAAGATACTATATAAGGTTTGTGAAGGGGTATGGCCATATCTGCAAACCCCTAACTAATTTTCTCGAAAAGGACTCCTTTTGCTGGAACTTTGAAGCTACAAAGGACTTCAATCAATATAAACAAACCATGACTACACCTCCAGTCATAGCTATTCCTGATTTCTCACATGATTTCATCATTGAAACTGATGCATCTGGATTTAATATTGGGGCAGTGCTAATGCACAAGGGACACCCTATAGCTTTATCACCTAAAAAGATGTCCCTCTCAATCTATGAGAAGGAGACGTATGATATTCTCTATGCTGTGGAAAAATGGGGACACTACTTAGGAGGAAGACACTTTGTCATCTAGACAGATCACCAAAGTTTGAAGTATCTACTACAATAGAGGATAAATAACCCTAATCAATATTCTTGGTTAACCAAGCTGATGTGATGCAATTTTGACATATGTTACAAAAAAGGAAAGGAGAATATAACTGCATATGCCCTTTCTAGAATCACAAGCAAGGAACTCTCCCTCATGGCTATATCATAAGTTTCATTTGACTTCTTTGAATAAATCCAAAAGAGTTGGGTTGAGGATACCCAACTGGAGAACATCATCATCCAGCTACAATGTAAATCAGATAAGTTTCCTAAGTACACTTAGGTTGAGGATCAATTGAGAAGACAAGGAAGGTTAGTGGTGGGTCCAAATTCCTCTCTACAGATCAAGCTTATTAATCTGTATCACAACAACCCATTAGGAGGTCACTCTAGAGTTCAAGCTACTACCAAGAGACTAAGCTCTTTGTTTTACTGGAAGGGACTTAGGAAACAGGTGAGGTAGTTCATCAGGGAATGTCATGTGTGTCAACAATGCAAATAAAAAAAAATGGCTTCATCAGGGTTCCTACAACCCTTACCCATACCCGAGGGTATCTTTACATATGTCAGTATGGATTTCAACACAGGCCTTCCTAAATCTAATGGCACGGACGTCATCATGGTGGTAGTTGACAGGTTGAGCAAATATGGACATTTTATTTCACTATCCCACCCAGACACAACTAAAACAGTGACCTAATCTTACATGGATTATGTGTTCAAATTACATGGGTTGCCTATGATTATTGTGAGTGACAGAGATGTTATTTTCCTCAGCAAATTTTGGCAATAATTCTTTAAGTTTCAAGGGGTTGGATTGCATATGTCTTCTTCTTACCATCCTCAAACTGATGGGTAGTCAGAGGTTCTAAATAGGAGTTTGGAAGCATATCTCAGATGCATGACTTATGAGCTTCCTATGAAATGGTCCAAATGGTTATCTCTTGCAGAGTGGTGGTATAATACCACTTTTCATTCATCTATACAAACTACCCCCTTTGAAGTCTTATATGGGTACCCCCCTCCTCTGCACATTCCTTATTTTCCCAAAGCCACTACAGTGGAAGCATTACATAGGATGTTACAGGATAAAGAGGTTGCTTTGAAGATCTTAAAACATCATCTCACTAGAGATCAGCAGAGGATACAATAGCAGGCCAATAAGCAGAGGTTTGATAGGAGGTTTAACATTGGGGGATTTGTGTATGTCAACTTGCAACCATACAAACAGTCTACAGTAGCCCCCAGAAGATCTCAAAAACTCTCTCCTAAGTACTTTGGTCCTTTCAAGGTGATATATAAGATTGGATCTGTGGCTTACAAATTGGCCTTACCAGCAGAGGCTCGAATCCACAACACTTTTTATGTGTCCCAGCTCAAGAAATCAATTGGAACTAGGCCCCACAACACGTATATTCCCGACTATCTTGCTACAGATGAAGACCCCCCAACCTACGACTATTTTGGATAGAATATTGGTAAAAGGGGGAAAACAACCTGCAACACAACTTTTGATTCGTTGGTCTCATAGCTCTCCAGCTGATGCCACATGGGAATTTTCAAATGAGATATAACTCAGGTTTCCTCAATTTTCACTTAAGGACAAGTGATTTGTAAAGGCAGGGGTATTGATACGGAGCATTCCAGTGCCAGGTCATAGAAACAACTTAGAAACTATAGTTAGTTAGTTAGTAACAACCATTAGTTAGTTGGAATGGTTTAGAAAGCTGTTATTCTATTAAGTAATTGAAAAATCATTGTATAAAGACTGAGTTGTAACTATCACCTATATTCATTCAGTAACTGATAATACAAGTTTCCTTCTCTCTTCTAAATTTGGATTTGAGGTTTACCAAAACACCAACCAGTCACCACCTCAACCATTCAAACCCAAAACACCCATTCAAACTCAAAACTGAAACTGATTCTAAACATAGGGGAAAGAGAGGGGTGAAAAAAAACTTGTAAGGGATTTGACAGTGCCATCACCCCCCACAACTGGGAACAAACAAAAAAATAGCACCACTGCCTTCTACAACCATCAAATCGTTTAAAAAAATAGCAACACCTCTAGGGATTTAACCCGACCCGTAGGAGCCTCTCCCCACCCCGACCCTGATGGGGTGGTTTTTAAAACCCGATTAATTAATTAGGAACGGGTATGGGTTTAAAAAATCCATTTATTAAATGGGGCGAGTTAGGATTTAGCTTAAATAAAGCCTCCCACCCTGCCCCGTTTAACTTTTGCCTACATAAATACAATTTATATGTATGTTAATTATAATTAAACTATACACACACACACACACACACACATTAAAAAATCCTTTATATGTATGTCAATTTTGTAAAATGTCTATGTGGAAACATAGATTGACAATTCGGGACCTGTCTCACGTATTGAAATATGAACCATTGTAGACCTCTAAGACTATAATGTAATATTTTTAATTTTACTATTTTTAAACTTAACCTAACCCGTAGGAGCCCCGCCCCACCCCATTTACTAAATGGGGCGGGTTGGGAGTTAATTTAAATAAAAACCGCCCCACCCTGTTTATTAAATAGTGCGAGTTAGGATTTTTGAGAACCCACCCCAAACCCTCCCCGTTGCCATCCCTAAACACCTCCTACCATGGAAACCAAACAACCTTCTAATATCGCATTCTCGAACCCAAATTTCAGATCTGGTTTGGGACACAATCGATTTTAAGACCCATGGCGATGGGTTTTTCCATTTGGGTGGTGTTGTGGTGATTGCTTGTTGTGAAGGTGGTGGAAATGCTGGTTAGTTGTTGTGGAGGTGGTGGAAATGGTGGTTAAGTCCAAAACACCGACTGTTGGTGAGATGGGGGGAGGCGAGGCAGAGGGGCGATTAGGAGTGGTATAGGTGGAGGTACTGCCGTCGGTGGTTGGTTGTTGGGTGGTGGTGGGTGGGTGTTATCCAAAATGATTATATATATATATATATATATATATAGAGAGAGAGAGAGAGAGAGAGAGGCTCCTGTGCACACTAAGTTTGCACACTAAGTTTGCACATTACCTTTTATATATAGTAAAAAAAATATTTTTGAGTTGATTTTTTTTGTGTGATATTTATACATTTCAAGGAAAAAATCAGCTCAAAAAAACTTTTTTTGCTATTTTTAAAAAATCGGTCAAACTTTCGCAGTTTTTAAGCCCTTTAAAAACTGCGAAAGTTTGACCGATTTTTTAAAAATAGCAAAAAAAGTTTTTTTTAGCTAATTTTTTTTCTGTGAGTCCATTGAAATGTTAAAATATCACATAAAAAAATTGGTGTGCTCCAGCACTAAGTTTGCACACTTTTAAAAGGTAATGTGCAAACTTAGTGTGCACAGGATCCTCTCTCTCTCTCTCTCTCTCTATATATATATATATATATATATATATATATATATATATATATATATATATATCATTGCTCTTGTACGTACTGTCCCACATTTTAATAGTGCGGACTGGACATTTGTCACCTGGCGGTGAACCCAGAAAAGAAAGAGAGTGCACCTATAATTTAGCCGATTATTTCTAGACTCACCGCCAGGTGACACATGTCCAGTCCGCACTGTTAAAATGAGGGACAATCCGCACAAGAGTAGTATATATATAATTTGAATCTAAGTCTGAATCTGAAATCTGAAGACTGAATCTGAAGTCTAAAATTTGAATCTAAAAAATATGTTTGTTTTTACGTTCAGATTCAGACTTCAGATGGAACTCTACCTCTTAATCATTAAGAGCCAAATATAGCCATTATCCCTTTAATCATTTAAAATAACAAATACTTATTGGTACCTCTTAAGTCTAAATGGTTCATATTCAGACTTAAGAGGTAAAAACAAATAACACGTTAGAGTGACACTAATGGAGATTAAAAGGATTGAGGAAAGTGTCCAACACTTTGTCCTTAAGACGAGATTTTTCCCGCAACAGTGCTTCACAGATTCAATGGAAATCGTCTCCCAGGATACATTAATCAACACTTGGAATGTAGAACTCCAAATCGCAAGTAACATCGAACCAACAATGGGAGAATTCTCTTTGTTATGGACACGAAGATGGATTATCCAATACAAAATATAGGACTTAAAAAATCCATTTTTTTATAAAACCAAAGTTACACAACCAATTTATACTACAATAATTGGCAGTTAAAAAATAGTTAAAACCGTTCCTAACTGCCATAATAGTTGGAATGAAATTAACTGTTAAAAAATGGAATAAGCATGGGCCAAAAATAAATAAAAGACACAAAAAATGGACTCATAAATAAATCAAAGGCCCAATAAAATTTGGTAAATTTTTTTTATATTTTGTCCAAGCCAAAGTCCATAATCCATGCCCGTGCACGTGCTGAGCCGAGTCAGACCAGATCCTACCATGTCAGTTCGAGCGGGAACGGACTTGGAAGCCAATCCAATCTCGTGTTGGTTCTCACTCCTTCAAAGAGTTGGGATACTCAAAGTGCACCAAGCCTAAAATCCACAATGAGTTACAATATACTGCACCCATTTATCATATTTTATCTATGTAGGCCTTTTACTTGAACAGCATAGTTTGACTAAATTCCATGTTCCAAGTAAACACTTCGAACAACAATTTGTCATTCATTAATTTATGGTTTTACACATGTGAGTATACCACGTTATACTCCCCACAGAGAAGAACGCAATTTCCATTCGAACCATCTCAAAATATGTGTGGGTCCCATAATAAATTGACCCTAAAGTTGACCAAATTAATATTTTGTCAACATATAAAACCCATAAATTCCGAAAACCCCCCACATGAATGAAAATTGGTTGGATTAACATAAAATGACCATGCAGACACAAGGTACTTCTATTAAAACTTCATGTATCGTGAGTGATGGCTTTTGGATTTGAATCTTCCCTAGTGAAGGACTACCAAATTTACTTACAAATCAGTGAACGCCGTGTCTTGAACTGTTCAGTGTTTTATGTAAACCAATGCAGTAATCTTCACATACTAATTCTTCGAACAAGTTTGGTTCTTTCGATTGTGTTCATTTTGTCCTAAACAACTCCTGGTTTCATGAGTGCTTTAAAAACGTTCAGCCTTTCGAAATTATCATAGAAGCAGCCCCTTAACACTCACTTAGGTGACTTCCCATTAAAAGTATCCTACAATACCGCACATGAGTTTTCAATATATAGGAGTCATTAAAAGCTAAGATGATATTTACTTACTTTGTAAGCAACACTATTTTATCATAAGAATGGTTATGAGTTTAAAAACTCATGAGTTCTCACTTTGAAGAGTCAGTCAACATTTCATTGTCCCTTTGAACGTAGATCTTGGGATCTCCAGTCAGCTAGGTAGGGTTTCCACTAAGACAACACTTTATTTTTCTCCTCGATAAAAATATACTTGCTCTCTATTCAACTCTTTGGTTTATAGAGATGTTATATTATCCTTAGACTTAACACAATAAATGGAAATAATTCCATTAGAGAGCGGTTGCTAAACGGTATTGTGTCTTCAACGTATAGGTCGAGAATTACCATTTTACACATCACTTTATGCTTTACCAATGCAGATTGACTATCAGAATGTATGCAAATTGCTGGTATAGGTTTGGCCACATTGGAATATACTTTAAAAAGTTTTCAAGCCACTATGCTTCTACTCTAGCTTTACTTGAACTATGAATTCAGATTCCATAGTAGATCTAGCAATACAAGCCTGTTTTGAGAATTTTCAAGACACTCCAGCACTACCAAGTGTAAATACAATACCACTTGTAGATTTAGAATCCTTCGAATTCAATATCCAATTGGCATGACTGTGTCCTTCAAGTATAATTGGATATATTGTGTAGTGCAATCCATGGTTAAGGGTATATATTAGATATTTAAAAACCTTTGTTAAGGATTTCTAATGATCTTCCCTTGAATTACTAGTATAACTACTCAACTTGCTAACTGAGTAAGCAATATCTGGATGAGTGTAGTTCATCACATACATTAAACTGTTTATAATAGTAGAATAATCCAACTGAGATATACCATTCCCATTATTTTATATAAATGTAGATTTGGGTCAATAGGTGTTTTAGCAATGCTATCACTACCTTTATCAAACTTATCAAGTATTTTCTCAATATAATGAGATTAATATAAGACACATCCATCTAGTGTTTTAGAAATTTGAATTCCTAATATAACATCTGCAAGTCCATCTGGTGTTTTAGACAAAACAAGATTCTTTTAGTAGATTTAATGATTTTATAGCCATCCCCGGGCCTCCCTTTTAGGATTGCCTACCGCGCGTACTCGGGGTTGCGCCTTTTCTCGAGGCGCTCGACTGTTGTCAATTATGGGGGATAATTTATAGAGATAGAGTCACCAACCTATTTTGCACAAAATAGGAAAATGAAATATCGCCGCCTCGAGAGAATGACATTAAGGACAATATTGATGCTTGCGAAATCAAGTAGTTCAAAGGTACTGAGACTAAGTTACTGAATGGGTTTTGATCTCTCATTGTCATGTGTTAATCTTACCATGTTAGACTCCAGGAAGTGTGTGCTCATGTGAATAATATAGGTGAAGAATGGAATCATTACAACTCTCATCATGGAAAATGATGGAGTGAATTCATCCTTAGGAGTGTTCCCGAAAATAATAATTCAAAATATAACATGAGTGTTTATCGAATCACAAGTCGCTATGGAAGAGCGAATGTGTATATCAAATGAAACACAAGCATGTAAGAATATGAACTCACAAGGTATATATATATATATATAAACAAGCATAAGGGAAGACTCGAATCTTGGGATTAAGCCAAGACGCCTACATAGCCCATACGCCATCAAAGTCAACACACTTCAAATATAACATAGGGTGGGGTTTAATCTATAAATCCAAGCGGGGAATTTCTCTTATGTGTGTGTATAGATAATGTGTTTTAAGAGTGAGAGTGTGAGATGAGAATCCCCCTTTTAGAATTTATAGACAAGCCCTGATTTTCTTGTTTTGGGTTTTTTTATGAAAATAAAGTACGTGCAAATACTAATAATAAAGATCTGAGATTAATATATGTGATGTAATGAAACAAAATGTGAAAGTAGAAATCAAGCAAGTAATATCAAAATGAGATATTTAGAGATAAGGATGGAGAATTGGACCTCATTATGAACGTTTGATGTTGATCTTGGATGTAGTTATGCTAATGTTGCAATAGTATGAAAGTGGTATAGAGAGGTGGGAGAATTTACGAAGTGAGGTAAGTAAGTGATGGAATGAAATGTGGGAAAATGGATTTTTTAGGAAAGGGAACAACTCTAAATTCGAGAGAATATTTTCTGAATTGCTGCTGAGAGGGATGTTCAAAGGTCTGGGGTGGTGTTCTGAGCGTTGATTTTAAGATGAGATCATGGCCTCTATTAATACGACCAAGGGGGTTGCCGATCAGTAGGGGTATGGACCTACCTATTGGCATAGAACCTCAGGAACACAGCCAATAGGCAGGGTCCTTGGGGTGTCATTTGTCAATCTAGGACATGATTTTCGAAAAAAAGGCATAAAACTCAAACCGTAAGTCAAAATCGTGCATGGGGCAGACCATTAGAAAGGATATTCAAAGCCCTTTAAGAATACACCGAGCCACTCCCGAGACCGAGAGTTGACCATGGTCAAACGGGGCCCAAAAGCGCCTGCTGGTCACTAAACAAGAAGTTTTCAAAGGAAAATGGACCGTTCACCCTAACCGTAAGGCCGAATCACGCATGGGGATAACAGTTGGATAGATTATTCAGTGACCTTTGAGATTTCATTTAGCTTCATTTGGTTCAAAGAGTTTACCAAGGTCAAACAGGGCTAGGAAGCGCTTAGTGACCATTCGGGGTAAAATAGGTCGTTCGTCCGTACCGTAAAGCTGATTCGTGCACGAGGCATACTGTTAGAAAGGACATTTAGAGCCCTTCAAATATTCATTGAGATTTGCTGAAACTGGAGAGTTGACCAGAGTTAAACGGGGCTGGGAGCAACCTGTGGCATCTAGATCATTTTTTGAAGTAAAATGGACCATTTGTTTGAACCGTAAGGCCGATTCACGCACGGGACGGACAGTTGGAAAGGGGATTCAAAACCTTTCGAAGATTCATTGCGATTTTTCTTAAGCAAGAAAGTTAATTGGAGTCAAACGAGGCCCAGGGACGCTTAGTAGCCTCTAGATCGCTACTCGAAGTATGACCTAAGGTTTACGGTGAACAAGTGTGTGTTAGGGACCTAAGAAGGTGCTTAGGTGGGTCCTAGGATGGGGAGTTTATAGAGAGACCCTCGATGGGTGAGCTTGAAATAAATGAAGGTCTTCGAATGATAGACACCACATCGATGCTGGGGAAGAGGATTTTAGGTTAATTATGCGAACCAAGAGGATGAGGGTGACCAATTTGGAGGGTTGAGTCCAGTTCTGAGGACCTAAGGAGACGAGGATGACCCATTTAGCGGGTAGAGGTAAATTTTGAGGACCTAAGGGGATAATAATGACCGATTAGGCAGGTCGAGGAGGTGTTAAAGTTGATTCCAAGGAGCTAGGGCTTAGTCACACGATTTGCCATATATGGTTGAAGCACCCGCTTTGAAATCGCGATTTTGCGAACTGTGTGTGAAGTTGGGATGAATTCGCGACTTGGAAATTTACAGGTCGCGTTCTCATATTTTCCAATTCGTTTTTGCAGTAGAAATCTCACCTCTTAGATGTCATGATTGTAGGAGATAATGTCAACTCAGTTATCATTTCAATCCTCTCTCCTATGCACATGTCACCTTATGCCCCCTATTACTCATCCTCAAACCATTAATCTTTTACAGTTCATTTCATCCACTCCACCATCTGACAGGAGCCGATAATCATCTCTGTTGATGGACAATAATGACATGCAATCATCAATCATCACATAACTTTTCACAATGATACAAAATAGTGTTTGCATAAATACAATCTGAGATATATATATATATATATATATATATATATATATATATATATAATATATAATGCTCTTGTGCGGACTAGTCCGCATTTTAAGAATGCGGACCGGACATGTGTCACCTAACGGTGCGCCTAGAAATTATCGCCTAAATTATAGGCACACTCTCTCTTTTTCGGACTCACCACCAGGTGACACTTGTCCGGTCCACATTCTTAAAATGAGGACTAGTCCGTACAAAAGCAGGACTATATATATATATATATATATATATATATATATATATATAGACACACACACACACACACACACATTTATGAATGGGTTTTATGTTTTTCTATTATTATATTTTGATTTTAATATATACTTTAAAATTAATAAATTAATAGCAGCTCTCATCCCGCTCCCGCATTTATAATTTTTAAAAAATTGACATACTCGTGAATTCGCAACCGCACTCGCACCCGAATCACACTCCGCACTTGTGACTAAGGGCTAGGGTGACCAATTCAGCGAGTTGCGGTCGATTCTGAGGACCTAAGGAGACGAAGATGATCGATTCAACGAGTCGAGATCAATTCAATTTTGAGGACCTAAGAAGACGATGATGACTGATTTAGCAGGTCGAGGTAAATTTTAAGGACCTAAAGTTGTATTGGGGACGACCAATTATGTGGGTGGAGATTCTAACGACCAATTATACGAGTCGAGATCAATTCTGAGGACCTAAAGTTATACCGACCAATCTTGTGAGTCAAGGTCAATTCTGAGGACCTAAAGGTTTGACAACCAATTTTTGGGCCGAGGTTAATTCTGAGACCTAAAGTTGTGACGACCAATTCTGCGGGTCGAATTCAATTCTGAGGACCTAAAGTTGTATCTATCCATTCTAAGGGTCGAGGTCAATTCTGAGGACCTAAAGTTATGACGATTAATTCTATGGACCGAGGTCAATTATGAGAACCTAAAGTTGTAACGACTGATTCTGCAGGCCAAGGTCAATTTTGAGGACCTAAAGTTATGAGGGCTAATTGTGTAGGCCGAGGTCAATTTTGAGGACCTAACATTATAACGACAAATTCTGCGGGCTGATGTCAATTTCGAGGGCCTAAAATTATGGTTTGGAGGGGGATAGTTCCGTTGGGGAAGTTATGAAGGATTTTGACGCAGGCACACCTTTGGTTCCGTTGGGGAATGGGTTGACTTGAAATTCCATTTGGGGAGTGTGTAGGTTTATAGTACCTATTGGGGAATTATAGTAGACTTGGATGCAAGAGCATAATTGGCTCCACTGTGGAGTGTGCTGGGGATAAGAGTGCAAGGTTATTCAAGTTGGGGATTTTGAGAGTTTGTAAGGGGCTTAGTTCTCCAAAAATAATTTTCTTGAGGGAAAATAATGTTTTATTCTTTTCAGGGATTTTTAGGAACTTTTACTTCTTGGTGGATACTAGATATTTACAGGGGATACAGGTGACCTTATAATCTTGGAGTCTTCCTTCGATGGTTGTGGGGGTTACATGCATGCATGTGTAGATAAGGAGGTTGTTGGCACATGAGTTTGGGTACTTCTGGTAACTTGGAGATAGAGTGGTGCAATAGATGAGATGACATATTTTTCTGGTTCTTTGCATTTAAGATTTTCTTACAGACTATTGTTGTGACTGGAAGAGCTTGGTGTTGACCATGATGTATACCTTATTTGGCGGCTTTATATATAAAAAGATAGACCCAAGAAGGAAAAATTGATTCCTTTTTTTATTATCTTGATTCAGTGGTTGATTCTACACGCCCTTTATATTTTATGCTAAGGTTTTATTTTAAGAAAAAGTAGGAAAATGTGTTTTGGGAATTTTTGAGTAGAGGAAAGTCTTAGAGGCTTGGTTCTGAAAAGCTTCCCTTTAAAGGAACTTATTTTGAGAAAAATGAGTTTTTGGAAATTTTGGGACAGAGGAAGGCCTTAGAGGATTGGTTGGTAAATGGATGAGGAGATAGAAAACATGATGTAAAGTGGAGATTGTTACCTTTGTTGGGTTGTCCTGAATTCGGTGTGCTAGAGGGGCTTTATCGATGCTAGCTTTGACGGATTTGTTGCTTTAGGCCAGGCTATAAGGTTGTTATTGGTGACGGGGGATTTAACGGCTGATCCCCAAGTGGTTTTGATAACGACATTGATGTCTTATCATCGTAGTGTTACGACACTGAAGATGGCGTAGACCTTGAACATTCTCGATGCTTAAGAGGAGGGACACTCCAATTTTCTAAGGGGGAGCCCGGTTATGTTGTTCATGTGGCTTACAAAGTGTTATTATCTTGTGGACCCTCCTAAGTATCCCCTGGCAGGTGTGTCTAATTCCTTTGTCCGACCTTTCTTTAGTTTTTCCCCATTAATAGAGGACTGGGTCAACTGGTTTGTGGAGCACAAAGCCCAGTGTCTTTATTGGTCGGTGCCATAGTGGGGAGACTTGAAGCCTATTTTATTGCTAGGAGAGTACTGGTATGTGCGATTGGTTGGCCTCGCCATACTTCATTTTATTTCCCTTGGCAGCTTCTGTGCCAAGTTGGGTGAGAACAACTAGTGCCACCTCGCATAACGAACTTCTTCCCGGTGGAGGACCTGACTTAATCATTATGGATGATACTAGCTTCCTTGTGGTAGTTCCTTTGACCGTCAACATGTCCATCATAATCTGTTGGAGGGTCCTGCATGTGTCTGGGAACTACCTGATGTGGTTTTGAAAGAGAGTAGTGGAGAAGATTATGAAGGAAGAGACTGGGTAAATGTGGCATATCGCCTTCGACACCATAGAAGAGGGTGTTGTGGTTTCGTCCAAACGAAGTGTTAACCAGGAGTGGGAGACTTGGGGACCTCCGGGGGTAGGTAATGATGATAAAGCAGGGCCGTCTGGCAGTTGAGGATAATGTCAGTGAAGCTCGAGTAACATTTTGTGGCGCTAGGATAATTTGCGATTCAGATGATTTTGGTGTTTTTCTATGGGGTTAGGGATAATTTTTGTGAAGCTGATAGGGACTAGGTAGATTTGTTTAATATGGTTTTATTAGTGAAAAGGGGTAGTCCATTTTAGCTCCCTATACTGCTACTTCATGTAACGGTTGTATTCCCTTATTAGAAATAAAAATAATTTTGATCATATTTTGTTGTGCCTGTTGATGAAGCTTTGAATTTGAATTATCTATAAAAATCTCTAAGGCATACATAATACTTTTATTCATGTAAATTATAAGATGGACCACCATTATTGGGGGTTATAAAACAATAGCATTTTGTGAAAGAGAAGGGGACTGCGACATGTATAGTGTATGGGATGCCTACGTACCTCTGGGGATTTTGAAAATTTTGTGAGTTTCATTTTGAAAAGAAATGTTTTTGAGAGGATTAGGTCCCACGTAGATTTGGGTAAGGGTAAATAAAGATATTTTTTTTAGAATAAAAAAGGATGAGAAGAGTCGTAGCGTGTTGAGATTTCACATTAAGGGTAAAATTCTTGAGACGGTCCATATTGACTGGATGCATCATCTCTTCTTCGTTGAGGTCTGTGTGCATAGCGATGCCTCGTGACAAAATTTTCTTCATAATGTAAGGGTTTCTCCAACATGGTTTGAATTTCCATTTAGGTCCCTATATGGATTATACTCTCTCCTTGAGGGTAAGGTATCCTTTTTGGACACCGTGATTCTTGACTTTTCAGTTGAATGATCACGTTATCCCGTAATGGTACCCCTTTATACGGTATAGAGTCTTAAGTCGCTTTTAATCCAAGAGTGAGAGTTCATCATAGCAGTTCTAATTTCAATATTCTTTGCTAACTTTTCTCTCGAACATGACGTGTAGGGAAGGTATTTCTAGCTCAATGGGTATGATCGCTTATATGCCGTATATTAGAGAATAAGGGGTAGCCCCCAAAGGTGTTCTAATTGAAATGAGATAGACCCAAAGGGCGTAGCCTAATCTCTACAACTCTCAATCATCTTGTTGATGATGGTCTTGAGTCTTTTAATGACGGCTTCGACAACACCATTAGTTTGGGGTTGGAAGGGAGAAGATTTATGTCAATGAATCCCATATTTATTAACCAGTTTTGTGACATCGGCTTCAAAGTGGATTCCATTATCTGTTATTGACTCATGGGGAACCTTTTTATGGCCATCCTGAGTTAGGGGTTCAGGTATCTAGAGTGGATTCCTCCTTACTTCCCCCTCCTTTTTCAACATACAGGCGGGATTGCATCATTTATCTTGGCGCTCGATCGTCGTCGATGTGGGGTGATATGTAGAGATAGATTCACCACCCTATTTTGCATAAAGTAGGTAAGAGAAATGTTGTCACCTCGAGAGAACGTCATGAAGGACATTACTGATGCTTGCGAAACTAAGTAGTTCAAAGGTCTGTGGACTAAGTTACGGAATGGGAATGTGTTAGGAACCTATTTTCCCTTTCGGTCCCTCATGGGTATGTTTTAATATTTTCCTGTAGAACTCCGTAATGTGTGTGCATGACGTAATTGATCGACTCGTGTCATGGATAAAGGCGGAACGAGGTCATCTTTAGGAGTGTTCCCAAAATAGTAATAAAAAATATAAAGTGAGTGTTTGTCGATTCACAAGTCTTTATGGAAGAATGATTGCATATATCAGACAAGACATAACAAACAAACATGTAAACTGTATGTATCATGAATATATGATGAGAATAAAGTAACATATGTATGTGGGAGGACTCGAGTCGAAGGATTTACCCAAGATGCCTATATAGCTTGAAGGGCATCAAAGTACACGTAGTTCGAAGACAATACGAGGTAGGGTTTAACCCATAAATCTAACCCCGAGACTTTATTATATGTGTGTGTGTAGAAAAATATGTTTTAGTGTGAGAAAGTGTGATGAGAAATCCCCTTTTGGAATTTACATGTGAACCCTCTTTTTATTATTTTTGGATTCTTCTATGAAAATAAAGTATGTGCGAATGCTAATAATAAAAAACTTGGAATTAAGATGTGTGATGTAATGAAGTAAAGTACTAAAGTGAAAATGAAGTAACTAATGCAAAAATTAAGAGAATTTAATGACAAAGATGCATAAATGGACCTCCTTATGAAGACTTGAAGTAGATCTTGCTTGTAGATGCACTGATCTCGTGATAACGTGATGGTGGTTTGAGGAGGTGGATGGGAATTTACTTAAAATAGTATGATAATGATGGATGGAATGTGGGAAATGGGCTTTTAAGGAAAGAACAACTCTGAATTCGAGGGAATTCTCTCTTAATTGTTGAGAGTGATGTTTAATGGTCCCTTTTGAAGTGAGGTCATGGAATCTATTTATAGGTCCAAGTGTGGTGCCGATTGGCATGGTCCTAGACCTGCCTATTAGTATAGAAGCCTCGACACACTACCGATAGGCAGGGTTCTGGGTTCCCAATTAGCAGTTTGAGGCACGTTCTTCAATAAAATAGCTGTAAAATACGAACCCTAAGGCTGATTTATGCAAGATATGGATGGTTGGAAAGGATATTCAGTTCCTTTTGAAGATTCATTCAGCTTCGTTCGGTTTGAAGAGTTAACTTTGGTTAAATGGGTCTCGAAAGCATCCGATAACCCTTGAGAAGTAAAACGGGTCATTCGCCCGTAACGTAAGGCTGATTCGAACATGGGATGGATCATTGGAAAGGATATTCATATAACTTCAATTATTCATTCAGTGTCATTCCAGATAAAGTGTTGACAGGAGTCAAACGGTGCTCGGGAGTGTCTGGTGGTCTCCAGATCAATTTTGGGGTAAAATGGATCGTTCGTCCGAACTGTAAGTCTGATTCGTGCATGAAGCAGAATATTGAAAATGGTATTCATATCCATTTAATAATTCATTGAGCTTCTTCTTAGGAAAGAAAGTTAATTTGGGTCAAAATGGGACTCGGGAGTGCCCGATGGCCTCCAGATTGGTTTTCGATAGTAAAACAGACCGTTCGTCCTGAACCATAAGTCTGATTCGTGCATGGGGTGAGCCATTGGAAAGGGTATTCAGATACCTTCGAAGATTTATTGAGTTTTCACTTGGAGTATAAAGTTGTTCGAAGTCAAGCGGGTCCAAGAAGTGCCTAGTGGCCTCTAGATCGGTACTCGGAGTATGACCTAGGGTTTGTAGTGGATAAATGGGTGCTAGGGACCTAATGAGTTGTTTAAGGGGGTCCTAGTATGGGGTGTCTACACCTATATCAACAAATGAGTTCTTTTTGATAAATTTGGCCATTTTCTTGGCATTCAACATTGCGTATGAATCGGCTTTGACCAATTTGGCGAAGTAATCAATTGTGACCAGGATGAACTCGTGACCATTTGATGCTTTGTGAGTGACCTTCTCTATGATGTCAATACCCCATCGGCAGTGCAATATTTTATAGTTCTTAAGAAGGAAAGTGTTGGAGATTGATAAACTTCTGGCATTTGAGGCATCTCCAAACATAGGCAGTACAATCTTGAACCATGGTGGTCCAATAGTACCCTTAACAAATGACGTCAAGTATATGACCATTTATAGGGGCCCATATTACCCACTGTCGATATTCTATATCATTCCTTCAATATCATCCCCTGCTATGCAATGCAAATGGGTTCCATCAAACTTTCTTTTGAAAAGATCTTTATCACAGATGATGTATTGGGAAACCAATTTACAAAGTGTCGCATAGTCTTTCTTATCTGCATCTTAGGAATACCTATCATGTTTGAGGAGGTGCCAAATTTTGTAGTACCATAATTCGGCCATGTCATAATCTTCTTTGGTTATGAGCTTAATGTGGTAGCAATGGATGGGCTCGTTTTTGAACCAAGAAGGGGGTGATTGTTATTCCCTCGGGCATGTCGACCATGGAGGCTAGGGTTACAAGGGTGTCAGCTAGGCTGTTCTTTATACAATGCAAGTAATGGAAGGTAATATCTTTGAACTAGGATACCATCTCTTCTAGGTGAGCTTGAAAAGGTAGGAGCTTCTCATCTTTTACTTTCCATTTTATGAGGACTTGGCCAATAATGAGGGCAGAAGCCCATAAATGTATAGGTGCTTGATAGATTTCTTGAGGGAGATTTTGAGGCCTACAGTGCATGCCTCATACTCATTCATGTTGGTGCAAGGGAATCTAATATTATGGAAATGGGTATGTGAAATTCATTAGGAGAGATCAGGAGTGTCAATGTCGTATCCTTTCTTGTTGGCAGCTTTGTCAAAGAACATTTTTTATCTAGGTCTTTTAAAGAGGTGGAGAGAATATCTTCATCTGAGAATTTAAAGACCCAAAAATCGGTTACTTTCATGGGGTAATCAGTAAGGTAGTCAGAGATGGCTCTCCCTTTCATAAATTTCTGCATGACGTACACAATATCGAATTCGGCTAATAACATCAACCAACGGACCATTCGACTGGATATATCAAGTTTTTCTAGAAGGTACTTGATGGGATCCATTCGAGAAACTAGTCGAATAAGAAAGTCAAGTATGTAGTTTCGTAACTTTTGTGTGACCCAAACTAAAGCGACTTATGATTTTTCCAAAGCAGTATAGTTGACTTCATACCCGACCAATTTGCAACTGGCTCAATAGATGGCCCTTCCCTTGCAGGATTCTTCAGAATATTGAGATAACAAACCCCCTTCTGCAGTATCTGTGATGGTTAAGTATAATAGGAGAGGGAGACTTAGCTGCAGAGGTATGAGCACCGGAGGTCGGGTGAGGTATCGCTTGATTTGGTCAAAGTTTGCTTGGCAAGCTTCATTCCAGAATTTAGTTAAATACTTTTGGAGAAGTTAGAAAATGGGTTCACATATAGTAGTCAGATGGCTAATAAAGCGATTGATGTATTGTAGTTTACCCAAAAATCCTCGAACTTCCTTCTTTATCCGTGGTGATGGGATCTCAAGTACAACTTTCAGGTTGGCAGGGTCTGCCTCGATTCCATTCTCACTGACCAAGAATCCTAAAATTTTTCCTTTTGTGATGCCAAAAACATACTGTTGTGGATTTAACCGCATCTGGTATTGTCACAATCATTCTAAGAACTTTCGGAGGGCGGGAATATGACCTTCCCGAGTCTTAGATTTAATGATCACATCATCCACATAAACCTCTAACTCCTTATGAATAAGGTCGTGCATGATGGTTATGTTACTCCTTTGGTAGGTAGCCCCAGCGTTCTTGAGCCCGAATGACATGACAGTATAGTAAAAGGTTCCCCATGGAGTGATGAAGGAAGTTTTCTCCCGAGGGTTAGGGCACATCTTGATCTGATTGTATTTGGTGAATCAATCGATAAAACATTTGAGGGTGTGGCGGGCCATGTTGTCCAAGATCATGTCTATGTTTGGCAATGGGTCATCTTCCTTCGGGGATGCTTTGTTCAAATCCTAGTAGTCGACGCACATACATACTTTTCCTCCCCACTTTGGCCTGGGGACGATGTTGGTGAGCCATGTTAGGTATTCGACAATGTGAATGAATTCCGCGTTCAATTGCTTGACCACTTACTCTTTAACTCTAAGCGACCACTCGGTATGGAGTTTTCTTAATTTCGATTTGATTGGCTTGCATTTTGGGAATGTCGGGATCTCATTTTTACCTATTTCGGGTCAATGCCAGTCATGTCATCGTAGGACCATGAGAAGACGTCCATAAATTCTTTCAGTAGTTCTTCAAATTACACGCACTCATTCTCGTTAAGGGCAAACCCTATCCTAATCT
Organism: Sambucus nigra; assembly: GCA_949130495.1. NCBI lineage: Eukaryota > Viridiplantae > Streptophyta > Magnoliopsida > Dipsacales > Adoxaceae > Sambucus > Sambucus nigra. The sequence goes on from OX422213.1 coordinate 324,176,665, forward strand.
TTCACTGGTGGCTAATAGAACCGAGATTAATAATAACCGCCTCATCATCATTAATCTGAACGTGGTTATGTTGTTTGCTATTTTTCTTATGAAGATCAATTAAGAACTGTTTATTTACAAAATCATCATAATAAAGTGTTTGATTAGAATCAAGGCAATTAATATAAGGCATATCAAGATACTAAAAATCCTCATTTATTTCATTTTCAGGAAAAACAGCATTGAGAACCTCGTCAAAAGAGCTCTTGATTACATTTATATTAGGGAAAGGAAAAATAGGAATAAATTTAGAGACTTAAATAGGGTAAATAGAAGGGTTGGGTTGAATTTGAGAAGATTGGGGTGGTACGTCATTCCAGTTGAGGAGAGACATGTTAGCAGTCATGATCTTAGCAAACGGGTCCGATGGCACGACATTTGAGCAGATCATGCAGGGACTCAACCCTAGTGTCTACAAGTCGTAGGATTACTCAAACTCACTTTCCTCAGAGTCTTTGGTAATTGGTATTGTTTTCTTACAGAGAGGTCGCACTTCATGTTTGTAGCCTTCAGCCCAAGAGTTACTATCTTGAAAGAATATTTATAGCCCTGCTTTTATCTTCTTATAAACATGGTCATACCATGGTTTAGGGAAACCACAGTAGGCAAATTCTTCACCTTTCTTTACAAATCTTCCGTTCAAAGAGTCTCCTATAACAGTCTTTTCATTTTCTAGACATCTTTTCGATCGCGGTTGGTGGAGTGCTTTGAGTTCATCTGATGAAGGTGTAACACCCCGTCCACCCGGGGAGAGCGAACGGAGCGCTAATGCGACAAAATAAATCCAAATCCACAAATAACAAGGTATAGAGCATCTAAATCCCACAACAACAATAAAGGAAACCACTAATCTCAAATCTCTTCAAATAAAATACAACCAAAATTCTCTTGAAATAAATACAACATCTAACTCGAAATAAATCTCCAATGCTCTATACATAAAAAAACCAAGTCTTCCCAAAACAATCCTCGCTAAAATCAATCTCCATAGCGCCCCAAAATCCGCGCTAACCTGCGACTAAAAGAAAATATGGGGAAGTACACAATACGACAAGAAAGATGCTCAACAAATATATTAACGATGAATAAAGCGTAACAGCACGAGTACGAATATTCAAATCAAAATGCAAATCTCAAAGCATTTATCAATATAATTTCTCAACAACACTTTCACCGGATCACCAGGCCTCACCACATCCTTATATGCTTTATCAAGCCATAGCCTGGGAAACAAGAATTTTGGCGGGTGCCCAACGTCCGTGCCATATTAAAATCTCATGACAACGTGCTCAACAACAATATAATGATACCACATGAATCAAAATAATTTCAACAATTATTTTCCAGATTTCAATGATTTTATCAATTCAAATATGAGTTCAATTAAACAAGAATTTAAAAAGAATGACACTCGCGAGATTTAAGCAGCATATTGGGTAAAATCCCATACCTCAAACCATGATGAGAAACCAATGATCACATCCTCAAGATCAACACAAAAGATCTACAAAAGCTTCTCCAAGAACCTCCAATAAAATAGCCCCAAGAACACCTCTAATATAAGGTTGAAACTCACAAATCTCAAGGGCCAATGTGTATATAAAAAGAAGAGGAATATAAAATATATTTGCTGTCAAAATTTGTGCCAAAAGTAGGTTAAAAAGGGTTGCCCACGACTCCTTTTATAATGCAAAGAAATGAAGAGTTGGAAGCCAAAAGACTCCTTTAAATAAGTCAAAGAAATGAAGAGTTGGAAGTTAAAAAAACTCCTGAAAATTACTTAATGTTCACCAACTTAGAATTCCAAGAGTTAAAAATATTTTAAAATCATTTTAAAATCCGTTTTAACTCCATTTTCGAAATCGTTTGAAATTCTCGCCTTTAAAAATAATAACCAACGTATTTGAGCAATAAAAATAATTTTAACAAAAACTTTATTTTCCTCCATTTTCCAAAAATTAATTAAAATAGCCTAAAATTACGCGGATTGTTACACTTCCCCACTAACAATAGAATTTCGCCCTCGAAATTCGCCGAATGCCTAACTCTCAAAATCAGGACAACAATCTCCAAAAATAAATCACGTCTCCCAAAAATAAATTCCTCACCTCTAATCTAGATGCCTAACACGAAACGATAATCTAAAATAATGTATCTCCAAAAATACGCGCCACAAAAACACAACAGACCCAGAACCCAAGACCCGAGGGTTGCCGTATACATAAGCTCTGATACCATTTGTAACACCCCGTCCGCCCGGGGAGAGCGAACGGAGCGCTAATGCGATAAAATAATCCAAATCCACAAATAACAAGGTATATAGCATCGAAATCCCACAACAATAATAGAGGAAACCACTAATCTCAAGTCTCTTCAAATAAAATACAACCAAAATTCTCTTGAAATAAATACAACATCTAACTCGAAATAAATCTCCAATGCTCTATACATCAAAAAAACAAGTCTTCCCAAAACAATCCTCGCTAAAATCAATCTCCAAAGCGCCCCAAAATCCGCGCTAACCTGCCACTAAAAGAAAATATGGGGAAATACACAATACGACAAGAAAGATGCTCAACAAATATATTAACGATGAATAAAGCGTAACAACACGAGTACGAATATTCAAATCAAAATGCAAATCTCAAAGCATTTATCAATATAATTTCTCAATAACACTTTAATCGGGTCACCAGGCCTCACCACATCCGTATATGCTTTTTCAAGCCATAGCCCGGGAAACAGGAATTTTGGCGGGTGCCCAACGTCAGTGCCATATTAAAATCTCATGACAACGTGCTCAACAATAATATAATGATACCACATGAATCAAAATAATTTCAATTATTTTTCAGATTTCAATGATTTTATCAATTCAAATATGAGTTCAATTAAACAAGAATTCAAAGAGAATGACACTCGCGAGATTTAAGGAGCATATTGTGTAAAACCCCATAATTCAAACCACGATGAGAAACCAATGATCACATCCTTAAGATCAACACAAAAGATCTACAAAAGCTCCTCCAAGAACCTCCAACAAAATAGCCCCAATAACACCTTTAATCTAAGGTTGTAACTCACAAATCTCAAGGGCCAATGTGTATATAAAAAGAAGAGGAATATAAAATATATTTGCTGCCAAAATTTGTGCCAAAAGTAGGTTAAAAAGGGTTGCCCACGACTCATTTTATAATGCAAAGAAATGAAGAGTTGGAAGCCAAAGACTCCTTTAAATAAGGCAAAGAAATGAAGAGTTGGAAGTTAAAACAACTCTTGAAAATTACTTAATGTTCACCGACTTAGAATTCCAAGAGTTAAAAACATTTAAAAATCATTTTAAAATCCGTTTTAACTCCGTTTCGAAACCGTTTGAAATTCTCGCCTTTAAAAATAATAACCAACATATTTGAGCAATACAAATAATTTTATCAAAAACTTTATTTTCCTCCATTTTCGAGAAATTAATTAAAATAGCCTAAAATTACGCGGGTTGTTACAGAAGGTTGGTAACCAAGGCCACATGGGTGGAAGGACTCTTTCAGTACTACGGGATCAATAATTCCTTGTTGACGTCGTCCTAGGCCCTTCCAGGCATGAAGTGCATGTTCTTGAACATCTAAATCACATCGCCATTGCCATAAGGGTTCTGTTCTGGACAAACTCGGTCTTTAAAGTTGTCCCCTGCTGTAACAACATGGATTTTTTTAATGGGAATTTTTAAATTAATTTTGGATATCGGAGAAAAATAAAATTTTGGATTTTATAAATTTTATAATTTAAAATGTTGGTTTTTATATTTGAAAAATAAATTTTCAAGAGTAATTGAATTTGGAATTAAAATGGAGTTTTAATTGAATTTTTATTATATAGAAGAGTCCTCAAAACATAAAAACTCTTTAAGAGTCCTCAAAACATAAAACTCTTTAGAAAAATTTATTTAAAAATATTCGACCGTCCGATCGCGCTAAATTTTTTTCTGTAGCTTCCTTTCGTCTCCATCTAATTCTCCACCTAATTTCATAAAATTCTAACGGTCCTATCATTCGAAATAAATTTTGTAGTGTTTGTATCTCATTAGAACTCTTTTCTTAATCAAACTCTTAATCCTTTATATATCACAACAAATTCGTGGCTTGGATTTTCAAATCACTTTTTCTCGAACTTTTTAACTAGAAGACCTCTCTAAAATTACTTCCTTTCATCTACAAACTATAGCCCCAAACTTATTCGAGATTTCATCCTTAGATTAGAAGGCTTATTTGGTTTTTCTCAAGTTTAGGCTAGAATGAGATTTGATTATTTTCGCGAGAGGAACGTGATGGTGCGATCTGATTTTGGAGGATAAATATATGTGATAATTTTGAGGTATGGGACATACACAATATGCTCCTAAATTCTCTCGAGAGTATTCCGTTTGTTTTCTGTATCGATTGCACTCATGTTGAATTATGATATTCATTTGAAATCTGAAATCGTTGAAATCTTGATATTGATTCATTGAGTTATATTATATTGTGATTTGAGCATCGTATCATGAGATTTTGTTATGGCACAGGGAATGGGCACCATCAATAGTCCAAAATCCGGATATGCTTAAGAATTCATAGGCGCGGTGTGGTGAGGCCTGATGACCCATTGATGTATTGTTCAGAAATTAATATTGATATAATGCTTGAGTTTTGTATTTGATTTGAATATGTGATTCGTTTTGTTGCGATTTATTCATCGTGCTAATTATTTCTGAGCATCTATTCCTGTCATATTGTGTACTTCCCCATATTTTCTTTTAGTTGCGGGCTAGCGTGGATTGGGACGTTATGGGCTATTTTGTGGAATTATTTTAGAGCATGGATTGGAACATGCATTTTGATATTTAAATTAGTGGTGTAATTTTTAGTTGGGGAATTTTATATTTGAGAGATTATTGTAATCATTATTGTGGAAATAGGAGAATTATGGATTTGATATATTTTAATTGTGGAATTTAGATGCCTATAATTGTTGATTGATGGATTTAGTTTAGTTTTATCGTAGTAGCATGCCATGTGTCTTTTTATTAGCGCACGGGGGTGTTACACCTGCTAGGATGGGGAGCGGATCTATTTTGAAATCGGAGAGGAGCATATAATTGGTCCCATACTAAATCTCCAATACTGGGTTGTTGGTACTTGCATTGTTTGAGCTATCATCGTCCCCCAAATGGTGATAGCCTGACCTTTGGCAAATAACTTCAATTTTTGATGAAGAGAAGAGGATACCCTTCAGATGTTGTAGAGCAAGGATGACCAAGGAGTAGGTTGAAGCATGCAAGTATGTTGGTGACCTGGAATTATGTCAGAGGGTTGATAGGGCCAGCCCCTAGGGTGAGTTTTATGGAACCCATTACTTCTCGATGAGTGTTGTCATAAGCACGCACGACGGTTGATCTAGGAGTGAGATCACTGACTTTTAGTCCCAAACAATTAAAGGTTCTGAGAAGGTAGACACTGTGAGAAGATCCATTATCGACAAGTGATAGTGGAAATATATTTTCCTAAACTTTGATGGAGATGTTGAGAGAATAATTATGATCAGGGTCGAACTTCGGTATTTTTTCTTCAGAAAAGGAGCGGAGTCTAGAAGAGGTCAGGGATCCAATCATTTATACGACTTCTTCAAGAGTAGTAGATGGAAAAACTATGGGTCCTGTGAGGAGTTTTATCAAGGCATTCCTATGTAGCTGAGAGGACATAAAAAGTCCCCATAGGGTTATATTGGCTTGGGACTTCTTGAGATGATCGAGGACTTCACTCACCTCAATGGTCATTTCTGGCATTAGAATTTCTTCGGCCACACCCTTTTCCTTTCTCTGTTTTGGTTGCATGAGGAATTAGATCTTCATAGTACCGCTTTGATCGGGTCATATGGTTCACTAAGGCGGGGAAGAATAAGACTCTGTGGCTTCATCTATCTTGAGATGAATGAACATTTGTTTATTTTCCCAATAAATCCTCAAAAGAGATCATTCCACACAAGCTGGCAACTGAACTAGACTCTTCATGATTCGACTCATCGTCTGAATTATCAAAGTCATTCCCCCATCCCGTGGCGACCATGTCTTCTTGACAAGAGTAATCAATACACTCGACAACCTCAATGGATTTATCGTATAAATCTTCCCACTCAATGAGGAACTGTAGGAGTGAAGGGACCAAATATCCCTGAAGTTTCAAAGTAATGAGAAACTCAGAGATGCTGTAGATTTCATTCATCTGGTGAAATATATCGGCTATGGTCTGCACCAAATTATCTATATTGACTTCTTTAATAGGCATTACCCTTCGTCTGATTCCCGAGCCCATTTCTGGGCTTCCATAAACATGTTGCTGAATTTTTTATAATCGAAGAACATCTCGATGGGTAATTTCAGCCCAAATTCAAAGTGTTGGTTTAACATAGCATGCAGCTCCATGCCCCCCATCATATCGAGTATGGATGGAAATGCGAGCCCTTATAAGGAGTGATAACTCCTGATTAGTATGGCATGTAGGGTGCAAGAGGAAGTATGGGAAAACCTTGAGAGGTTTATTTGAGACTCTAGGGATTATGGGTGCTTTTGTGGGCATGATTTGAGTAGATGGGTCAAAATCTAGGTCACTTTATATAAAGATGGCATTTGTATGTCATGGAAGTGGGTTGTGAGTGGTATTGGATTTAGGATTAGCTCGTGGGTTAATGATACCCTGATCTATCAGGCCTTCGATCACATTTCTGAGGGGGAACCACTGGTCGGTGGTATGACTTACAGATTGGTAAAAATTATAGCAGGCATTGGTCTTGACGTTTGTAAGGGGTGGATTTGGTAATGGTCAAGGTTCTACTGATTTTATGAGATTTTGGCTTAACAGAACCTTGTAAACTTTGGACAGGGCAGCATGGAGCTTGGTGTATTCTTTTCTGGCTGGATTGGGGTAACTTTTTGGTGCCCAAGAGGTAGCGGGTTGGGATATGTTATTTATGGTTGAGACTGTAGCACTAGCAGGATTCTCATACTTTCGTGGGGTGAACTTTCCAGTCACCTTCTTCGGTTCAAATTCCACTTTAGTGACACCTTCTTCGATTTCCAAACTAGCCTCTCTGAGGGCTCAAAAATGCTGGTAATACTGTCCTCTCATAGATTCTCATATATGAGACAAGAAGTTCTTCTTCACAATTGTTCCTTCTCAGAGGGTCTTTTGGTCATAGTGGCAGCTTTCTCTCTCCATCTTTTGATAAAGTTATTGACTGATTCTCCAAGATTATATTTGAGCAGCTCTAAGTCTCGACGCTTAACGTCTAACTCTTCA